>CM065124.1:14547960-15797960 GCA_033026305.1 Cirrhinus molitorella | reverse complement strand
TTATATATATTGCCTAAATAAAGTTGAAATTAAATATTAATGTTAAATGAAGAACTTAACTGTAAATTATATGTTGGCTAAATAAAGCTAAAATTAAATTTTAATATTAAATGGAAAATACACTTAAAATAATAAGCTGAAATTAAATTAACTGAAAATTATATATGTTGCCTAAATGATGCTGAAATTAAATATTAATATTAAAAGAAAAACTTAACAGAAAATGATATATGTTGCCTAAATAAAGCTAAAATTAAATATCTATATCTCAGTTTAATTTTCCATTTAATATTAATATTTAATTTCAGCTTTATTTAGGCAAAATATATAATTTTCAGTTAAGTTTTTTTTTATTATTAATATTTAATTTCAGCTTTATTTAGGCAACATATAATTTACAGTTAAGTTTTTCATTTAACATTAATATTTAATTTCAACTTGATTTAGGCTATATATATATTTAATTAGTTTAATTAATTTTCCATTTAATATTAATATGTTGGAAAATTAAACTGATAATTATATATGTTGCCTAAATAAAGCTGAAGTTAAATATTTTGTTGCCTAAATACAGCTAAAAATTAAGTATTAATATTATATGGAAAATTAAACTGAAAATTGTATATGTTATATAAAGCTGAAATTAGATATTAATATTAAATGAAAAAATAAACAAAAAAATATTAAAAAATTAAAAATGATAAAAATATATATAAGCTGAAATTAAATATTAACATTAAATGTAAAACTTAACGAAAATTATGTTACCTAAATAAAGCTGAAATCAAATATTAGTATTAAATGGAAAAACTTAACTAAAAATTCACCATGTTGCCTAAATAAAGCTGAAATTAAATATAAATATTTATTGAAAAAATAAACTGAAAATCATAGGCTGAAATTAAATATTAATATTAAATGAATAGCTTGACTAAAAATATATACATGTTGCCTAAATAAACCTGGAATCAAATGTTAAATGAAAAACTTGACTAAAAAAGTATAGTCTGAAATGAAATATTAATATTAATTTTAAAGTTTCTTTTTTTCATTTAATATTAATATGTTGCCAAAATAAAGATACAATTAAGTATTAATATTAACTGAAAAATATAACTGAAAATTACATATGTTGCCTAAATAAACCTGGAATTAAATATTAATATTAAACAAAAAATTATAGGCTGAAAATAAATGTTAATATTAAATGAAAAACAACTGAAAATGATATATGTTGCCTAAATAAATCTGGAATTAAATATTAATATTAAATGAAAAACTTGACTGAAAATGATATTTGTTGCCTAAATAAAGCTGAAATTATATATTAATATTAAATGGAAAAACTTAACTGAAAATTATATATGTTGCTTTGGCAACTAACTGAAATTTAAATGGGTACTAAAATTACTAAAACTTGATCTGAAGTAATGAATGAGAATAACAAAAGTGTGTATTAATTTACTAAATAAATAATAATAAAATAAAATAAATATATAAAATGGTAATATTAAAATAAAAGCCAATTTAAATTTAAAATATATAATAATAAATATAAAATTAAAATAACACTGGTAAGATAATATGCTAAGCTGTAAAGGCAAACCGAAAGAAAAGGAAAATGTTGAAATTTGAGTTTTTGTTATAATTAAACCACTGTTGATAATAATATAATATAATTAAACTGGTGATGATTTTATTTTCCTTGTTATATACTTCTTTACACACACTTTAAAATAACACCACCTTATCCTCTTCCAGGCAACATCGATAAGGTGGATCTGAACAAGCTGAATCAGATCGATAACGCTCTGAAAGACGCCAAGGACAAGATGGCAGGCAGCGAGCTGGACAGGAAGCTGAAGGAGCTGAACGACATCGCCAAGAGCCAGGAGGACATGATCAGCGACTATGACCGCCAGATCCGCGAGATCCGAGCGGACATAGCTAACCTCAACGACATCAAGAACACTCTGCCAGAAGGCTGCTTCAACACTCCTTCTCTAGAGCGGCCTTAACCTTCTCCGCTACGTCTGCCTTACACTCCCCGTGTTCCCCTCGTCCCCTCGTCCACCGACACCACCCTCAACCAAAACAGGCTTCGTTTCGTTTCCAATTCTTTTACTCCATTTTATTTCCTTTTATTAGGTTATCGTTTGTGTATTTCTACACGTTTCTTCGAAATCATGTTTTACAAATGGAAGACGTAAGCAGCTTTTAATTTTTTTGATATGCAGAAATGCTACGTGAAGAGAACTCCAAGTAATGGCCGTGTTTGTGTGTGTGTGTGTGTGTGTGTGTGTGTGTGTGTTTGTGCGTATTTGTGTGTGCGTGAGCTGTTAGAGGCCTTGAACCCACATGACTGCACCACCTCCAGCTCTTCCTCTCAAACCTCAAATCCAATCAGAATTAAAACCTAATCAGACGTTTGTTTGAGGAAGTTTGCTACTTAAGCTAGTATATATCATCATCGGTAACTCTATTCGCTCAAAGCTAACAGTGAAGGAATCTTAATTTGTTTGTAACGCGCGTCTGCTTTCGCCCCTCGTGGTACCGAGAGTGAGTCGAACACGTAAATACAGTATTTCAGTTCATGTGTATATAAATAGTCCAATCCCTGCATGGCTCAACTGACTTCATACATTTCACGGTTGCCAGATATTTCAGTTTTGTGTTTGTTTTGATTTTCCAGACGCTGCTGCTTATTACAGATGTCCTGCAAAACACATTAACATGAGCAAAAACTCAACACTATGCAACTTTGTACATTGGCGTAGCAAGACTTTTATCTGATACACTGGTGCTAATAATTATTTCAAATGTTATATTTTTGTGTGAATGTTTTTTCTTCTTTTTTTTTTTATTATAATATAGAGTTGAGGAACTGTTATTTGTGTAAATATGCTTAAATGATTCAGGAAGGGCTGATTTTTAAACCCAAGACCCAACCAGCCACCTCATCGGTTCATTCATGAAAAAAAAAAAAAAATTCAGCCAAAACTTCTGCATAATATATATAATTATATATATATATATATATAATATGTTCTGTGGTATAATACGCTTGCCTGTATACATGGCTCAGTGTTGCATCATAGCTCTATCATTTATTTTATTTGTGGTTAATTTTCAGCGGATGGTGATGCGTAATGTCTTGACCCTTTAACTTGCACACCCCCAAACATCCACATACGTCTAATATTTCATATTTATCGGAATGATTTGCTTTACTCGAGATGGTAAGCTTAATCACGTGTTGCTAGTTAACCATCTTTTTTAGTGCCTGAACGTTTGGACGTAATCCTCTAAATGTGGATGTGGAAGAGATCTTTTAAAGTCCAAATGATGTTTTAGTACATTTCACTGTTTGTTTCTTACTGTTACCGCATCCGTAGTTCCTTGAGTTACAGGTTTGCAAAATTGAGCGGTTCCTCAGATTCAGTGCCACTATAAAGCGTTAGATTAGATGTAGACCTCCCCTCTCTATCACTGTGGACATAAGTGCAACACGTACACGTTTATGTATAAAACAGTATTTTTAATTTATAAAGAATCAAGTATTTTGTGATCTGTTGTTCTGCAGTTAGAGTATGTGTTTGCTGCACAGTCTTTATGTTGTCCTTTGGTTCTAGAGAGTGTAATGGTTTTTAAAGACTCCCTTCCCTCTGTTTTAATCAAAAGGCTTTCACAAACACACCCAAAGGACCTGACTGACACACCTCTGCTTGTTACCCATTTGCCTGTAAATTCAATCGTAACATTTGAATAATAAACAGTGGTTATTACAGGACTCGCTGATTTGTGATTCTGCTTCATTTTGTGTGATTTAGTGGATTTTTAACTGTTTGAGCTTAATGATTCCCAAATATTATGACATCGCAATCTAAATGTAAACACTTTAACTGTACAATACATTTACTTTTTTCCATGTATACATTTGGAATTGACTTGCATTGCATTCAAGGCACATATTTCTTGCTTTCCCTGGGAAGTAAACGCTTATAATGAAAAAAAATATATGTATACGGTGCCTTGCGAAAATATTCATACCCCTTAATTTTTTCATGTTTTATGTTGCTGCTGTTTTAACACTTTTAAAATCCTTTTTTCCACATCAATCTACACTCCATGCACCATAATGACAAAGCAAACACACAACTTCATAAATTCATTAAAAAAAAAGAACTAAAAGTACTCATACCCTTAACTCAGTACTTGGCTGACCTTTACAGCCTTAAGTATTTTTGGGTATGATGCAACAATTATCTGCCATTCTTTGCCTCACCTCTCAAGCTCTGTCTTCTACACTGACTCTTTACTTTTGGAATAGTACTCTGCAGGTGATGAGCAGTGCCTGGTTTCCTTCAAACATTATGCTTGGAAATGAAGTTAATTAGATCAGAGAATCTTGTTTCTCACAGTCTGAGGGTCCTTTAGATGCTTTTCTGCAAATAGTTTTCATGTGTCTTCACTGAGGAGAGGACTGAGTCTTACCACGCCACCATAAAGCCCAGATCAGTGGAGTGTTGCAGTAACGTTTATCCTTCTGTAAGTTTCTCCCGTCTGCATATATGATCACGGAGCTCAACTAGAGTGATCAAGTTCTTGGTCACCACTCTTACCAAAGCCCTTCTCCATCAGTTGCTCAGTTTGGCCAGAAGGCCAGATCTAGGAAGAGTTGTGGTTGTTTCAAACTTCCTCCGTTAAAGATAACAGAGATTACACTCTTCTGTGAATTTTCAATGCCGCACAATTTTTTTCTGAACTCTTCCCCAGATGTGTGGCTTGATGCAGTCCAGTCTCTGAGCTCTACAGGCAGTTTTTTTTTTTTTTTTTTTTTTTTTTTTTACCTCAGGGCTTGGTTTTAATTAGACCTTTTATTAAGATGTGTGCCTTTCCTAAATCATACCCATTCAATACCCATTATGGTGAATAGAGCAGAAAATAGACAAAATATGGTGAATAGAGTAAAAAAAAAAAGCAATGTAAAGCAGCAACATGTGAAAAAATGGAGTATGAATACTTTCGGAAGGCACTGTATCTGACCAGGCTCTGGCCTGCCTTGCTTAAGTAAGGAACTAGACTCTGGCTACTGTATGCAACAGCTAAACTTGGTCTCTGCACCTTAAAGGTGTCACCGGATGCCTATTTTCCAAGTTGATACAATTCTTTAGGGTCTTAATGAAAAGTCTATAATATACTTTGGTTAAAAATTCTCAATAGTAGTGTAAAAAACATCCTTTTACCTCGACAAAATCAGCTCTGCAAAAAAAATTAACTGATTCTATTGCATGTTCCTTTAAATGCAAATGAGCTCTGCTCGCCCCGTCCCTCTCTTCTCTCTGTGGAGTGACCAGCCGTTGTTTACATTAGCGCGTTTAGCCACAAAACTTGCTAACTAGCATGTTATTAGGAAAGACAGTGGGTGTATCCGAAATGTCCCTCATACCCTCATTCACTATTCCCTAACGATACATTAGTCCACTCATACAGTTCACTTGAAGGAGTGAATGAAAAGAGTGAGTGAATTTGGACACTGAGTGCACTGGAAGGACTGCCGCTTTTGCAGTTTGCTTGCTGTTTAATCATCATTTGAAACAGGCAGTTCCAGAGGATTAAATTATCTGTCTTAAACTCTATTTCGGAAATTATGTATAAACCCAAAATGTGGTTCGTTAATGTAGCTCAGTGAATAATTTAAAAATTTATTATTACATCCAACAAAAGAACACCTCAATCTTCTTATCTACATCCCTGCTTCGCATCAAATAACTGGCAATTGGACTGTTACAGCTCATTTAGGGTGGGTCTGAGGTCATTGTTGCCAGATCGGGTTGACAATTTCCAGCCCAAAAGCTCACCAAAACCGGCCCACTTCAGCAAAAACCAGCCCAAAATAATGTGACAGAATTATATTGCCATGTCAATCTTTAAAAAATAATGATGAGAAAATGAAATGAAGATAAATCAATTTCACAGGAATATGGATCAAAACAGGGCAAATTCATTAAAGGGAGTTAGAAAATATGCTTAAAATGTCCAGAAATCTTTCAAAATGTCAATCAAGAAATTAACCGATGACTTTAACCCTTGGAAAAACATGCATCATTTTCGATGTCCACACTAAAAATAAGCAATTTTTTGTTCAAAAAGTCTACTATTTTATCTTTAGACTTTTTATCTTGTAACTTATATTTAGGCCACTTTGCCATCGCAATCACTTAAAATGAATGAATAAATGTATAGCTGCACATTCAAATCAAAATCTTGCCCTTTATAGCACCAAAACCACGTCAGGAATCATCACATATTACCAACATAAAAGATGGTTAATTGATTGACAGGTCTCTGTTAAACTGAACCAAGGGTTGCGTTAAAGAAAAATAGTTGATGACTGCATTACACATTATTTTACTGTAATACTTTGAGCTCTAACATATTAAAAAAGCATGACTAAAGATAAAAGTGAAAAAAAAAAAAGCAGCTGATTGGGCGGCTTTAAATTTTTTGAAAGCAGCCCAAATTTTGTCTACCCACCCAATGCGTAATTCTCTGGTCAAAGCCGATCAAAAGAAGCCAAATGGGTGGGCGGCAACCCACCCAATCTGGCAACATTGTCTGAGGTAAAATGCCTGTGTCAATCAATCTATCGTGGGAGCGGCCTTGTCAGTGTTATGTCACACCAACAAGAAGCTGAGAATGGCTTGATTTGAAAAAGGGTAAATTATTTCTACAGATTAAATAACCATTTGGTGGATTTTTATCGTTATAGGGTAGTTGTGTCACTGCCTACACACATTTATGTTCAAACAACATGCAAAAGTGAACCTGGGCGAATTCCAAACCGCTTTTTGCGCCTTTCAAGGACACGTCAAGAAGGGGACGCCATTTGTAGGGACGTTCCAAACGAAAGTGAGCAATTTATGATCCCTTCATGAAGGGCCCTTCCAGAAGTCCGTTAGCGAAGGGAACATCCCATGGTCACTTCACGGAAGTGATTTCCGTTTGTGATCACACGATCTTCATTTAGGAGCTCTTGCGATGCATTTTAAAGCAAAGTTGGGGTTAATTGCGGCTTCACATACAAACGTAACTATAGGCTGATTAAATTTGTCTTTATTTTAATGTAATACAAAATATTTTTCGTCAGTGATAAAAATATGATTTAAGACGGCAGTGTAAGCAAGTTTAAACACGTTTAGTTTGAAAAAGTTGAATAGTAAATAAGACACAATTAGACAATGTTTGACAATATTTATTTTCAACAAATGAATGTTGAAAGCTGCACGTACACACAGCGTTGTCAAGGTAACATTTGGTCAGTCATTCCCTTCGCCAAGGGAGTTCCAAACGCTTATACGAGACAGAAATGCCCTACACAGTTCGAAGGGAGTATAGGGCATAGGGATGCTCACTTCTGTTTGGAATTAGCTCCTTTTAGCAGGGGCCGGTATATGGCCTTATCAAAGAGTTGCTCCTTTTCGCAGTCCAAAGTCATTTTCATTGTACTAGGAGTTTTGAACCCATACAGTACATGTCAGGGAATGGTCACCCCCTGCTGGCTGGACTAAAACTACCTCCAGCAGCAAACTAGTTTTTCACAAATTGTCTCGCATCAGTGTTCAGACTAGGCTTGGGCCTGCTTAGCTTTAGTCAGGAACCAGACGCTGGCTACTGCATGCAACAGCTGAACTTGGTTGGTGTGCCTTAATAAAACTACTCTTAATAGTGGGGTAGAGCATCCTGACAGGCTCAGTAAGGCCAGCAGAATGCGTTACCAGCTCAAGAAATGATAAATACATGTCAGGGAATGAGCACCTCCTGCTGGCCGGACTAAAACTACCTCCAGCAGCAAACTTTTTTTCACAAAAGGTCTCCCACCAGTGTACTGACCAGGCTTGGGCCTGCTTATCTTCAGTGAGGAACCAGACTCTGGCTACTGCATGCAACAGCTAAACTTGGTCTCTGTGTTTTAATAAAGCTGCTGTAATAGATAGGCTCAATACGGCCAGCAGAATGCACTACCACCTCAATAAATGAGGTCAAATTCATAATTACAGCCAGGAAGCCAGTTTAATGCCTCATCTGAAGAATGTTTGTTTTTACAGGGGCTGATTTAATCCTTCATCAAAATGTCTCTCCTTTTTACAATATGCATCATTATACTAGGACTTTTGGGCCCACACAGTATCATTTTCGTTTTTAAATTGTCCATGGGCCTTCTATTGCACCTTCTTGTGGTATTCTATGGGTCCTTGGACGATATTTGAAAATCCCTGCTGAAGATTATTTACAATACATTAATTAAACATTAAAAAGATACCACCTTATTCTTCCACATGGACGTAAGCTTATGGGCAAGACTTCAGTTCATTAGCCGCTATGGGAACATAACAAGAATAATAACAATGTGCAGTAAACAGTAAAACTGTTTGTACTACAAAATGTTGTGTTCATAAAATAATATAGTAAGACACACCTATTTGCAATATCAAGCAGCAAAATAAGCTGTTTTGTACCGCTGAAAATAGTTGGACACGAATCGTTTATTGCTGTGCAGGAAATGACACAGACTCATTACCAAATCTGTATGGTCAGTGTTACAGACAGATTCACTCATCTGACACGAAACCAGCGCAATTAGCAATATCATTCCTAACTACATTTAGTAAGACTTCACCATGACTCAGCGGCCATCATCATATGCGGTTCCATTTCATATCCGATTAAACTGAATTAAACGTATTTTTCTCTTCCACAAGCCTGAAAGTACAAAATGTTAACTTGACACATAATGAAAAGCATTGTGCCAGTTTTGGCTTTAACAGAGTTTCCAAAAGTCATTTACATTTTTAACATAAGGGGCTCTCTTTTGATATGCTGGCAGTCACGGCTCTAAAAAAAGAAATAAAGAGGGATTTTCTCAAAATCCACCAGACTGATGACTAGATTGAAAGGAGCTGTCATGTGAATCAAATGAGTTAACTTTACAACTTTTATAACTCTGATGGTCATTCAGCTGAATTTAAATCTTTATTACAAAATAACTGACACAAATTGCCCCAAAAAGAATTAGGACACTTATGCCACATTCATTTTTATGATTAGATAACAAAACAAATGGTTTTGTTCTTAATTTTGTATGTTAGATCTGTAGTTTTAAAATTTAAAACCTTACAAACCTCTTTTGTGAAATGTTTTATTTAGAAAGAGTGTGTTGTATTTGTCTTGAAATAAAAAAAATATTATTAATTTTTTTATATTTTTTTATTATTATTTTTTTATATATATATGCCACAATACATATAATAATGCATTTAGACATTTACACATTTTTATTTTATTTTGCTTCCAAAATCATTAATGCATTTTTATTTTATTTTATTTCAAATAGATCCAACGTAACATTAAAGACATTTCTAATATTAGAAATAAATATCTAATTTTCAAATAAATGCTGTTCTTCTAAACTTTTTGGTTAATTGAAAAATCCTTTATTATTTTATTTTATTTTATTTTATTTTAAATGTAAGCCACAATATATATTAATGCAATAACAATTATACATTTTTATTTTATTATTTTATTTTATTTTAAATAGATGCCACATTATATTCTAATGCAATGACATTCACACATGTTTATTTTACTTTATTAAATTGTAAACAGATGACTCATTATATATTAATGCAATGGCATTCATGCATTTTTATTTTACTTAATTTTATATTTTATTTTAAATAATGCCACAATATATATTAATGCAATGACATTTATATATTTTAATTTTATTTAATTTTATTTGCAATGTTATTAATGCATTTTTTATTTTACTTTTTTTTAGATCCAAAGTAACATCAAAGACATTTATAATATTAGAAATAAATATCTAATTTTCAAATAAATGCTGTTCTTTTGAACTTTTTGGTCAATTGAAAAGTCCTTGATTTAATTTAATTTAATTTTAAGCCACAATATACATTAATGCAAGAACAATTATACCTGTTTATTTTTATAATTTTATTTTATTTTAAATAGATACCACATTATATTCTAATGCAATGACATTAAATGCATTCATGTAAAGCAAAAACATTTATACATTTTTATTTATATTATGTTTTATTTTAAACAGATGCAACATTATATTCTAATGCCACATTCATTTTTATGATTAGATAACAAAATATCGAAACAAATGGTTTTGTTCTTAATTTTGTATGATCTGTAGTTTTAAAGTGTAAAACCTTGAGACATTGAGACAGAAAATGAGACATTCACTCATGTTTATTTTACTTTATTACATTTTAAAAAGATGACTCATTATATATTAATGCAATAACATTCAAGCATTTTTATTTTGTATTTTATTTTAAATAATGCCACAATATATATATATATATATATATATATATATATTAATGCAATGTCATGAATACATTTTTATTTTATTATTTTATTTATTTTATTTTAAATATATTCCACAATGTATATTAAAGCAATGACATTTATACATTTTTATTATTTTATTTTATGTTATTTTATTTTAAATAGATGCCACATTATATTTTAAAACAATCACATCCATGAACACAGTGACGTGTTTTTAAATGTGGCATAAATGTCCAAATCAATCAGCAGAAAACCAACGGAGTATATCAAACTAGTATTGCAATGTTTTCTTGATGTAATAACAGAGAGGCAGGTTATTTCTTGCACTTTGATTATCCTCAATGATCTAGAGAGAGCTTATGAGACTTTCCCATTCTCTTCTCTCGCCCACTGTTTCTTATCCTGTCCTGTCATAGAGTGTGTAAGGGTGTGGTGCAGGCAACGTCCTGCGAGAAGTAGACAGGGTGTGCTTAACACTTCGCCATGCCGTTCTCTGTGGCCGGAGGGAAAAAGTATGAGCATGTTTACCTGGAGAAGTTTAGGTGGGGCTCGCTGCGTCTGTGTGAGGAACAAGGTGTGGAAGATAAAGATGTGTGGCACTGGATGTTTGGGTGTGTTTTGGTAATGCGTAGCTGAGACACCTCTGACTCAGCCTAGCGTCTTTCCTTTCCTCTCAGAGAGCTCGTGAAAGGGCGTAGTCGTTTGCGCACAGTAGAAAATTCGCTGCCCCCAGGCCTCGGATTTTTCATGAGTGCAACATATTTGTCTGTTCTACAGTGTGACTCTATCCAGTGCGGTTCAGTTTGTGCCGGTATTTTGATGACAGCTGTGGTTTTGATATCTAAGCAACAGTCAAAGATCTGTTTTTTTTTTTTACTACGCATTTTTAAGATACTGTATGTAAATAAAAAGATGTAGATGTATCCATGCACCCAGTTCAGCACAACAGTGAGCCAGTGCCAATACAGATATTATATAATTTGTAAACCACAAACACTAAACAAGATAGGTACTTTCCAGGCATTGAATGTCTGTGGTGCGTTCTTTAAGTTCACTTGATGTATTGAAAGCGTTTCTTACTGTCTTCAGTATGTGTCCTAACATGAAATGCTATCTTTTTGTGGATCAGTTTAATATGCCTGTAAATGATTGTGTGGTAAAGAAGAAAACTGCAATCTCAGACTTTTTGCGATTGCTGCATTTCTATGGCTTCGGTTTGGTTTGGTCTCCATTTGGGTGTGGTTCTATTGCCATCATTCTCTCGCTCATATAAATAAATAAATAAATAATTAATAATCTAAAATAAAATAATCACGATTAATCGCATCCAAAATAAAGGTTTTTGTTTCTATAATAAATGTGTGTGTACTGTGTGTATTTATTATGTATATATAAATACACACACATTCATGTATATATTTCATAAAAATATGTTATGTTTATATATTAAATATACTTATATACAATATCAATTACACTGTAAAGAACTATTTGTTGAGTCAACTTAAAATAATTTGTTACCTGGCTGCCTTAAAATGTTAAGTTCAGTCAACTCAAAAAAAGTTTAGTCAACTTGAAATGTTACGTTTTATCAAGGGACAACTTAGATTTTTGAGTTGAACTTAAAATTTTAAGGTAGCCGAGTAACAAAACAAAATGATAAGTTTAACAAACATTTTTTAGTTTAGTCAACTCAAATATCTAAGTTGTTACGTAGTACAACTTAAGATTTCAACTTGAATAAACTTATTTGAGTTGAACTTAAAATTTTAAGGTAGCCGAGTAGCAAACAAAGCTGTTAAGTTTAACAAACATTTTTTTTTTAGTTTAGTCAACTCAAATATCTAAGTTGTCACTTAGTACAACTTAACATTTCAACTTGAATAAACTTATTTGAGTTGACTGAACTTAAATTTTTAAGGCAGCAGGGTAACAAACTATTTAAACTTGACCCAACAAATTGTGTTTTTTGTTTTTTACAGTGTATATGAATATAAATATATACATGTAAATACTTGTAAATATTTACAAAAGATGCTGTGTATGTGTATTTATATATACATAATAAATATACTTAATATACACACATATTAGGGAAACAAAAACGTTTATTTTGAATCCGATTAATTGCGATTAATCGTTTTACAGTACTTTATACTTGACATTTTGGAGTCATTATCATGTGACACTGAAGACTAGGGTACTGATGCTGAAAATTCTGCATTTGATCACAATAATAAATTGCATATTCAAGTATATTAAAATAGAATGTTATTTTAAATTGCAATAATATTTCACAAAATTACAGTTTTTTTTTTCTGTATTTTTGATCAAATATATACAGCCTTGATGAGCATAAGAAACTTCTTTTGAACCAAACTTTTGAACGGCATTGTACAGAATTTATTATTATTATTATTATTATTTATGATTTGATGTCGTATACTTTTTTTATACTGATTTTTTTTTCCAGGAAAACGTGAATTTAAATAAAAAATAAAATTAATTGTTTTTTTCTGCCTGTTGCATGTTTTTCTGCCTCACCTTATTAATGACAGTAGGCCTATGGATCTTATATCTATTACAGCCTCAGGCATTAATATCTTTCTTTTCATATCATAGTGCACACTCAGATACAAATAACTGATGAACAATGGGTTTAATTGTTCTTGTGGTGTAGTTGCAGGCATTTAATCAAACACGTCTTTATGTGAGGAATGGCATGATACATTTCCTATCAGGCGCATATGCTCTGTGAATCACTCGTGAGTAAATGAACAGTTGAGACAGGGAGCTTGACGTGCCCGCGCTTGTCAGGTGGCAAGATTTTAAATGCGCGCTCAGATATCAGCTGGCACAATCGTCAGGTGTCCGTCTCATCGCACCGAGGACTAACGGACCGTCTGTATCCTTAATATCGACCTGACAGTATAAAAGAGAGAACGCGGCATTAAATCTTGTTTCTTGGATGTGGAAAATGAAGATCAGTTGGATCTTTCTTTGCGCGGTTTGCATCTGGTCTCCAGTTCACGGAACTGTCCGATGTAAGTAAAGTTCCGCCTGCCTATGAATTATTATTATTTATTTTTTTTTACATTATCATAGTGGTACAAAAAGTAGTAGGCTACTAATCTGCTTTGCAAGTGTTGCTAAAATCTTTGAGTGATTTGTTAGAATGGCGTTTTTTTTTTGGACTGATAGGCAGATTATAGAATAAATTCAGTCTATGAAGTTACTTCAAGATGTGATAGTGGGACAACTAGTAAAATAAGTTTGTGTATTTAACAATTTCTTCATATTTTTCTCTGTTTTATATTTAACATTGTAAAATAAAATAGTATTGAGGGGCTAAACCGGCATCATATTTTAAACAACACTAGTGACAAACGATCAAAAAGTGTCCCACTTGATCTGTATTTAGGTACAGTGTACAGTGAATCGCAGTAGATAACGAAAACTACTGAAAGTTATTGACTCATACATCATATAACAATCAGATATAACAATAGTCTAAACATTACCACATTACTCATCATAATCATAGTGATCAGAGGGAAAATCTGTTAGCCAGATACAATCAGCATGATTTAAATAGTATTAAATGTTGTATTAAGTATTGTATTATGAATGTCATGCAAGCTCAGAAAAAAGGTACAAAAGCTGTCACTGGGGCGGTACCTTTTCAAAAGATACACCTAAAGAGCCTAAAGAGTCCATATTGGTACATTAAAGGTACTTATTACTACATAAAGTATTCATATTAGTACCCAAAAGTGTACCTTTTTGAAAATGTTTGAAAAACAGTGATAGCTTTTGTACCTTTTTTCTGAGAGTGTTGTCTACTTCTAGGCACCTTTCCCCCGCAATTTCTTAAATAATTAAAATTCTATAGCCTAATTATTATACATTACTTAATACTAACTGAAAGAAAAAAAATCTTTGTAGTTTAAAAAATCTGTTGATAGAGAACATGTTAATTGGTGCCTAATTCTTTGTAAATATTCGATACAGTTGCGCCGCGTACTGCTGCGTTTTCGGCGTCTTGCGCATGCGCGCCGCTTTCGGACACCTTGTCAAGTAAAAGCAGTTCATATAGCCTATTGTTTCTTCGGTGTAGCGTTTTGCGTTTTAAAACACCAAAACGCGTTTTTGTGAGAATTGCCCCATAACTGTTCACAACGCGCACTGGAATCTCAGAAGCGGAAGTCGTGTTCGGGTAATTGGTGAACGTGAGAGTAAATGTTGCATATTACTAATCAAAAATTAAGTTTTGATATATTTATAGTATGAAATGTACAAAATGTCTTCATGGAACATGATCTTTATTTAATATTCTAATGATTTTTGACATAAAAGAAAAAACGATCATTTTGATCCATGCAATGTATTGTTGGCTATTGCTACAAATATACCCGTGCTACTTATGACTGGTTTTGTGGTCCAGGGTTTTCCCCATCGCATTTGCGCTAATAGCACAAGAATAACATTTATGATAGCATTTACAAAACTTTCCAAATGAGAAAAAAAATAATACAGAGATTAATTTTGGCAGTCAGAAGAGAGAAAGATATCAAGTTTACATGCAGTTCATCCAGTATTAGAAATTTTAGGCAGTGTTAACTTTTTATGCCAAGGTAATACACAATTTAGTTATATAATGTAAAGAAATAATAATAAAAAAGAAAATATAAATAAAAAACTTTTTAATACTGGAAACACAATATCACAGTCTGTGCCAAAAAAAAAGTCCTGAGACCTTTTAAGGGTGACTGTTGTCTAACAGCTGGGTAGTTTTGTCTCTCATTAAGAGGCTGTTGTTGCTGCCTGCCTGTGTTGCTCACCTGTAAGGGACCCTAATGTTGCCCGTTAGGAGGAATGGAATGTCTGTTCTGAGTGGATGAGGTTTGGTTCATGCTGACTTGATGTTACCTCATTATTCCTTTGCGATAAATTACCTACAAGAGTGAGCATGTCCTACCCACGAAGCTGGCCTATTATTTAACATCCATTACCGTCTGTGTGTTCAACACACTGTAGGCCTGGCTGAACATGGACTTGGTTGTTTTACTGCACGTAATCCTACACGATCTTATGTGTTTACACAGCTGAGGGCATTTCTTCTTCCCTTTTAAAAGCTGTCCACCCTTGGATGTCCGGAGAGTCTTTCAAAACCTTGTTGATCCTTAGACATGTGTGGTTTTGTCATTGTATTCGCTGGTGGCTTATGGTTTGTGGGTTTGAGTAATTGTCTATATAATATCCTGAAGAGTGAGTGAATATACCTTAGGGTGTGGTGTAATTTTCTGCGTTTGTGGAAGTTGTTTGCTTTTATAGGTGTAAGATGGTCTTTAGATGTTACTTTCCCATGCTTACAGCAATACCACTAAAAACTTGACTGGCGCCAGTTAAATTTGACAGTGTGCAGTGATACTATCTTTTCAAAGACTGTAAAATGTCTACTTGCTCAGCAGATTCCTTAACCACAAGATGTCTATAGGTGCCTGCTTTGTATTGGGAAGCGCTGTGCTTGACACCAAGTAACCCATCTTGACATGTTGTCTTGCAGCCTCCACTGCCTGTTCGTGTCATGGTAAGGCACAGTACTGCAAAGCAGATCGTCAGGGACTCTACTGTATAAACTGCCAGGGAAACACTGAAGGGCGGCACTGTGAAAGGTGTAAGGAAGGATACTTCCACCAGAGGGCAGGAGACAACTGTGTGCCCTGCAACTGCAACACTGCAGGTGAGCTGCTACTTTGAGATGAACTGTCATTTTCTTTACTAAAAGAGAGTTCTTCCAAAAATAAAAATGTGTTTACTTTCCTTTTATGTTCCAAGTCACACAGGAAAAGAATTGTCTTAGGAACGAACCCCTAAAACATAAATGTTTACTTAAAGTGTCCTCTGAGAATTTAAGTTAATATTTCAGTAATTTAGCAGCACATTTGCATGTTCATGGTTCTTTGGTGGTCAAAATGATATTGTAATTATTTGATCATCTGATATAAACTTAAATCTGTATTTCTAAAAGTATATTTATAATATACATATATCACAATTTCAGTTTTATTTCAACTGTGTTACATTGTAGACAATGTTTCTTTAACTAAATTAAAAGAATTAAAAATATTTGGACCTTTAAATCAAACTTAAAATATCAAACCAAGCAGCATCTGCTAACATATGACACAGAGTTTTTTCTGGAATTTACATTTCTGAGACACTTTTTAATACATTTTTTTTAACATAGTAATTTTTTGTGGTAAGAAGCCAGTTCCTCTTATTTGATAATTGTAATATTGAGAAATGTTATAACAATATAAAACAATGGCTTCTAATTTAATACACTTTAAAATATAATTTATTCATCTGATCAAAGCTAAATTTCTCATTAGCCATATTACTCTAGTCTTACTTCAGAAATCATTCTAATATGCTGATTTATTATTAGAATGATCAATGTTGGCAACAGTTGTGCTGCAAAAGGTTTTTGCGGAACCTGTGATACTTTTTCAGGATTCTTTGATGAGCAAAAACAAAATATAAATCTTTTCTAACAATATAAGTCTTTGCTATCACTTTTTTTTTAAATCAATTTAACAAATCCTTGCTGAATAAAAGTATTAATTTCTTAAAAAAATAAAAAAATAAATAAAAATGTACTGAACTTTTGAACAGTAGAAAAATGGTTAGAAAAATTTAGATTTTAAATAAATGGTGTTCTTTTTACATTTTTATTCATCAGCAAATCCTGAAAAAAGATTGCAGGTCCAAAAAAATATTAAGCAGCACAACTGTTACCAACATTGATAAAAAAATCAGCATATTAGAATAATATCTGAAGGATAATGTTACACTGAGGACTGGAGTAATGAAAATTCTGAAAATTCTGCTTTTATCACAGGAATAAATTAATGTATGTTAAAATAGGCAACTGTAGATTTACATTTTAAATGTATTAACATGTTCCTCAAAGTTCACTTCAAATGTTTGACCTTCATTTTAAACAATATATTTCTATTTAAACAGTATAAAATATCTAGGCATCTTCATATTTTGATTGAAAGGTTTACTTGTTCTAATTAAAAAAAAAAAAAAAATGATACTTATTTTTCTATTTTGTTATACAATTTCCATTTTTAATAGTTTCCAAATGTTTTTGGGTCCACTCTATATAGGCATAATCCAAGTTGTACAAATGCGTATACTTCATTCTGTTCAGGTTCTCAAGGACCAGTCTGCAACAATGAGGGACGGTGTGCCTGTAAACAAGGAGTTTATGGAGACAAGTGTGACAGGTGTCAAGATGGCTCTCCATTCACTGCCAGTGGATGTGAGACTTTGAGGTGAGAACCTTACCTCCTTATCTCTGGTTTTATTTAACAATTACTATGCAGGATTATTTGGTTCAATCATTGTTCTTCTTATACAGGCTAAGCTGTCGGTCACGTAACACTGGGCGTCTCACATATAATACAGAGGAGTGTCTGCCCTGCTTTTGCAATGGCCATTCAAATGTGTGCTCCTCAGCTGAGGGATATTCCATTTACAACATCACTTCGACTTTTGAAAATGGTGAGATTTATGTATAATCTCTGATTTTAGTAAATCACATTTTGGTTTTAGTTGCTAATTTGAAATGTTTGTCTCATCTCACAGGACCTGAGGGCTGGAAAGCCGCAACTGCTCAAGGTGTGAACCCTTCACAAGTGCAATTCAGGTGGTCGCCTACTCACAAAGACCTTGAGGTCATCTCCAAAGAGATCCTTCCTGTATATCTGTTTGCTCCAGGTATGGTGATTACATTTTTTATTACTTATCAGTAGCATGCCATTAGTGATGTATTGCCATTTCCTTGACTCATGTGCTTTTGTGTTTAATGTAGCATCGTACCTGGGGAATCAGGCATTGAGCTACGGTCAGACGCTTAGCTTCTCTTTGCGTCTGGACAGAGGTGTCCGTCGTCCTTCCACCTCTGATGTTATCCTAGAAGGAGCAGGTCTTAAAGTGTCTGCTTCGCTAGGAGACTTGAGGACTGTGGTTTCCTGTGGCAAGAAAATCACCTACACATTCAAGTGAGTCACATCCTTTGGAATAAGTAGATGTTTGAGTTAGTGGTTATTGGCCTGGCCGATTATTGGCACTGATATTAGGCAGTTTTATGGTTTGCCGTAATAAAATAATTTAAAAGCATTTAATGACAGCTTTTGTCAGAGCCCTTATTATTTTTCATTTTTACACTAATTTTCATTTTACACCAAAGGTGTACAGTCAAACCAAAATTTATTCATACACCTTCAACATTTTTTCACAGTATCACAGTTGATTTGCTATAATTTAGAAAATGGTAATAAGAACTCAGAGTTAAACTGTGTCAGAACTAATTCATCTTGATAATGTCAGATGACTTTGATATAAAGGTAAGTAAAGGATTACAATCAACCAAAAATTTAGACATCTGTTTGTATGACAATATTTAGATAAACTATATTTTGTTACCAATAAATGCTTAATTTCGTTCAATCTGTGGTGTAAGGTCGCATTAGCAATTAAATAAAAAAAAAAACCAAGCAAAACATGGTCAGGTCAAAGTGTCTGAATAATTTTTGGTCCCAAATTTTTACCAGTTTTACTGGTGGTCCACTGTATGAAGAATTTTTGGGTATAATATGTCACAGTTTACTTTATTTTGATATCCTCATTTACAAAATTGAAGTATAGTGTCCTGCACCCACCAGTGAGAAAAATATATAAAGAAATATATCTGGTGTCTGGTTTGACTGTATATTGGTTATCTGTCTACTTGATCTGTAATAACTGGTATCAGCATCAGCCCTGAAAAAATGCATATTGGTTGACCCCTAGTTTGCGTTTTCAGAAGAAATGTGAGTGGTCCTTACTTTGCCCTAGTTTGTGCTTCTGTTTATCTATAATTTTTTAAAGGATACGTGATATATGGGTGCCATGTCATTTATTGGCTAATTTTAGAGATATTTTGTTCTGTTTATATACAAATATGCACATTTTTTAAAGGTCTATGACTGAGGCTGATAATAAATATTCTAATGCATATTATACTTCATAGACTGGACGAACAGCCTGGCAGCAAATGGAAACCACAGCTGTCATCCACAGAATTTCAAAAACTTCTGAGCAACCTTACAGCCATTAAAATCAGAGGAACATTTGGTGAAAATGGTGAGTCTTTAAAGGTGACCTATTATGCCCCTTTTCTCATTATATGATATATGAAGTCGCAGGTGTCCCACCCCCTTTTCCGGAACAGGGCTGTGCCTTTACAGCTCATACGTCAAATATTAGTTTAAATAGCCATATTAGTTTAAAATTCTAATATACGTTTTTCTAAGGACACACGTCCAAAGTATGCACACAGAAAGTGGCTATCACATGGCATGTGAGTACTAAGTTTAAGTTTATGTTAAAATCACACATGAGTTACAAAAACAGTCGGTTGTGTCTGTGAAGGTAAACAGCTGGGACAGAAATCGCATGTTTATGTTAGGACTGTGTGGCAGCAGCAATATACAGTAAATAAATCAATAAACCCAGTGCTCTCTTGTCTCTAAATAGTGTTCTGTGCTCATGTGTGCAGCCAAAGACAGATCAGTTAGCAGTTAGCATTTTTGCCATGGCATTTGAACTGGTACACCGTTGTCGCTTGCGAACACAGAATGGTGGCACCGTGGGTGGAAACGTGCAGATTAAGGGGCGATAAGATTATAATAAGATCCCCTTTCTACGTCACGGTGGAGCGAAATCTGAGCGGCTCATTTTTTCACATGCTTGCAGAGAAAGACTTACTAAAATAAAGTTACTAGGTTGTCCATTTTCACATTTTCTGGGTTGGTAGATGCACCTGGGACCCACACTTAAACACAGAAAAAGTCACTCCAATAATGTATCACTGAGCTGAATATATTGTTGAAAACGTGCACACATAACATAATACAGAATAAAAATGTTATATCTGCTTTCACAACAGGACGTGGTTATCTGGATGATGTCTCCCTGGTGTCAGCTAAAGTGGGTTCCGGGACCCCTGCCGTCTGGGTAGAAAAGTGCAGATGCCCTGATGGTTATGATGGACTGTTTTGTGAACGCTGTGCTACTGGATACAGGAGACGTTTCCCTGGTCAAGGCCCCCAAAGCCCCTGTGATCCCTGCTCCTGTCAGGGTGGAACATGTGATCCAGAAACTGGTTTGTTATTTTAGTATTTTACGCATGTTGGTGTTTTAATTATGAAGAAAAATCAGAGCTGAGAAAAGTGGATTTGTTGTGTTTACAGGAGGCTGTTACTCGGCTGATGAGATACCAAATCTGCAGATGTGCCCTAAAGGTTATTATATCAACCGGCAACAGTCCAACTCCTGCCAGAGGTGTCCTTGTCCCGAGGGTGAGGCTTGCTATGTTATTCCAGGAACCCAGGAGGTGGTGTGTGCTCGCTGTCCCCAGGGGACTACAGGTGAGGAACACAGAGTCAAAGAACAGGGAAACATGACGTAGATGCTCTTAAAGGGATAGTGAGCCCAAAAGTGAATAGTTTGTTTCATTTTCTGGCTGCTCTTTTGTAAATTTGTAAAATGTCAAAAAGCACTATAAAAGTAGGATTATAAAATACATGTGTTAGATTTTGCAATAAATTATTGCATTGTTAATCATTATGGAGCTATTCCCCATATTTACTAATAACACATTTTTTTTTTTTTTTAAAAAGGCTCTCGTTGTGAAATCTGTGATGACGGTTTCTATGGAGACCCTTTGGGAGAGTACGGCCCTTCCAAACAGTGTCAGCCTTGCCAATGTTATGGCCACATGGACCAGAACGCTGTTGGCAACTGTGACCACCGAACAGGGGAGTGTCGTAAGTGCCTTGATCACAGCACCGGCCCTAAGTGTGAGAACTGTGAAGAAGGATACTACCACAGTTACCCCACCGAGCCATGTCAGGGTATGGAAAAGTACTGTGAATGTCACAAGCCTGAATGTAATGTTGCAGACAGTACTAGTGAAGTGAAATGGAAAAAACAGTGAAAGTCACCTCAGTTTTGCTCTTTTCTTCCTGTAGCATGTAACTGCAACCGACAGGGTTCTGTGTCAAATTCATGCAACAATAGAGGACAGTGCAAGTGTAAGGAAGGTTACGACGGACTTAAGTGTGACAAGTCAACATGTCCTTCCTGCTTCAACCCAGTCAAGAACAAGGTAAGAAATAAAAATATATTAGCATGATATGTGTAATATTAGGAAGAATGTTTCCACCACTGAATAAATAAAAGTTTTTTTTTTTATAATAAAAAATAGACATCTCACATTCTGACTCACAATTCTGAGTTATAAAGTCAAAATAGTGAGATGTAGAAATAAAGTCACAATCTCGCAAATGTGACTTTGTATCTCACAGTTCTGACTTTATTTCTTGCAATTTCGATTTTCTCGCAGTTCTGACTGGTGATAAAGTCCAGTTCTGACGGGGAAAAAAGACTGATGTTCTTAGAATTGTAAGTTTATATCTCACAATTCTGACTTAATAAGAAAAAGTCAGAATTGCGCGATATAAATTTGCAATTTTAACTTTTTTCTCAGAATTGCGTGATATACACTCACAATTGTGAGTTATAAAGTCAGAATAGTGAGATATAAACTAAAGTCATAATTGCAAGAATAAAAACGTCCAATCCTGACTCCTGTCAGAGTTGCGAGATATAAATGAGCAATTCTGACTTTTTTCTCAGAATTGCATGATAAAAACTCACTCATATTCGCAATTCTGATTTTATATCTTGCAATTCTTACTTTTTTCTTAGAATTGTGAGATATAAACTGGCAAATTTCAGATAAAGTCGAATTCTGATGGGGAAAAAATACTGATATGCTTTAGAATTGCAAGTTTATAACTCACAATTCTGACTTAATAACTTGCAATTGCGTTGTTGAGGAAAAGTCAGAATCACAAGATATAAACTCGCAATAGAAGTCTGAGTTTGTATCACACAGTTCTGAGAGAAAAAAGTCAAAATTGTGAAACACGCAACTACAAGAAAAGAAAGTTGAATTGTAAGAGAAAAGCGTATAATGTGGGTGTGTGTATGAGAAAATAATGATAATTTAATATCATGTCAAAATAAGCAATTTACACTCTACGCTGTGTGAAAGAAAAAAAAACTAGTGAGTCCTGCTTGATTTGATGATTGTTTATTATCTGGAGAGTGATGTAATGGTATGTTGCTTTGGCACTGATCTTGAACACTGCCTGTGTGGGTGGAATTAAATGTGCTGTTTGCTGAGGGACCAGCACACACAGAATCACACTGCTGTTAACTCTAGTGCATTTACCAAATCTGTAAAACAAGAGAAAATATAGCCTGCTCACTCAAGGTTAAAAATGATTGAAAACATTAAATGATGGCATTAACTGCAGCGTTGGATCCAGTCCCTGCACACCTGTTTAACTAAAGGTATATGAAAAAATGTGTAGAACTGATGGTAAATAAATGCCAAACATTGTGTTTTTTCATCAGATAGAGGTTTATGCAAGGCAGCTGCAAGAAATGGAGGATTTATTTAAAGGAATTGGAGGCGATGATGCTCCAGTCAACGATGGTCAGATGGAACGAGCTATTAGGGCAGCAGAGGTCATGGTGCAAAACCTGGAATTTAGAGCAAATGAACTCACAAGTAAGGAAATCCTTTATTTATCTTGTTTAATTTATGACTGGTTAGTTTATTGTCTGTTTTTAAGACTGGCTTTTTTATACCAAACAGATACAGAGAAACAACTTCAAGATAAACTAGCAAGCATTAGCCGATCCCAGCTGAGAGAGGACAGAAAAATGGAGGCCTTGTTGACAACAGTGGATGGGATCAGAAACAAAGATCAGCAGTACAGAACGGAAGTTTCAGAAATCCGTAAACTCATCACTGACATCAGGTTAAAACTGCAACAGGCCAAACGGGACATCCAACAGGCTGTAAGTATTATATTAATATGGGTGTTTTTGAATGTTTTCAGTTAAGTGTTTCTACAGCCTCTATCACATAAAGGGTTAATAAAAGTATAATCATTGTTTTGAAAGATCTCAGCATTTTCCTCATTCCCTCATATGTCTATTTCAGGAGTTCCCCTCAGGTGATGCGGTGCCAGGTGCTGACACCTTGTCTGATTTGGTTCAGAGAGC
This sequence comes from Cirrhinus molitorella, assembly GCA_033026305.1. Taxonomy (NCBI): domain Eukaryota; kingdom Metazoa; phylum Chordata; class Actinopteri; order Cypriniformes; family Cyprinidae; genus Cirrhinus; species Cirrhinus molitorella. The sequence goes on along the minus strand of CM065124.1, from coordinate 15,774,371 downwards.
TGCTGATCTTGCTGAGCAGTAAGTCATGTGTTATATTTTCAAATGCCAAAGTGAAACAACATAACATTTGATCCATAACTTCATGTGCACTAATAAGGCAGTTGCTTAGCCAACAAAAGCATTAATAGTTTTGATAGTTTCACATTAAAATGTGGCTCTAAAAATGCCTAAAGGCATAGTTCACCCAAAAATGAAAATTCTGTTATTAATTACTCACCATCATGTTGTTCCAAAACCATAAGACCTTTGCTCATCTTCGGAACACAAATTAAGATATTTTTGATGAAATCTGAGAGCTCTCTGACCCTGCATAGACAGCCACACAACTCAAACGTTCCCAGACCCAGAAACATTGGACATTGGTATTTATTTAACAATTCTTCTCCTCCAAATCACATCTTCCAATATTATTAAGCGTACCAAGACGCATAAGCTGCGCCTTGTTTACGTGCAGAGGAACCCTTCTTAAAATTACGGTTGAAACACTGATGTCACAAGAACTATTTTAACCATGTCCATATGTTTCTGGGCCTGGGAACTTTTCAGTTACATTGCTGTCTATGTAGGGTCAGAAAGCTCTTGGATTTCCTTAAAAATATCTTAATTTGTGTTCTAAAGATGAATGAAGGTCTTACGGATTTGGAACATCATAAGGGTGAGTAATTAGTGACAATTTTCATTTTTGGGTGAACCATCCCTTTAACTACTCAGTAGACTTCCACATCACATTATCCAAAATATGTGACTGACTGAAAAAACGACTGACAAAAGAGTGTTTTCTTGCCAGGCACCAAGGTGAGGCAGTGACAGTGGAGACCATTGCAGCCAATTCTCTTGCAGAATCAGAGAAAGCCGTAGATCTCATCCGTGGTGTCATCAGTCGAGAAAATAAGGTCAAAGATGAGCTCAGGGACCTCAAAAAACAGTAAGTTGCTCATAGCTTAACTTTAATCTCATAGAAACACTGTTAAACCAGATCATTTTCTCCACAGAAATAAAGACTGTGACCTTACTTTCTAATGATGTTGTTTTCAGGTATGAAGCAGATGTAACTAAAGTACTTGACATGGATAGCAAGGCAATTCGGCTGACTGATGCAGCTGGAAAGGAGAGCGGAGTGGCTCAGAACGCTCTCAAACAGTTATCTGACCTGGAGAAGAAACTTCCAAAACCCCTGAAGGTAGTCAACCCTAAATTAAATATTTATGTTTATAGAAGAGTAAAAATAGGGGAATACAGGAGATGCAAGTCTCTGTTCGATCCCTTATTCGCTTCCACAAAATGTTTGCTGTTTATACTGGAGTTCATAAAATGAACAATGTGTACTATTATCTTTTGTTTTTGCAGAAGGACATTGCTAATGTGGTTTCCAAGTTCGATGGTCTGAAGGGTATGGTGGAGGGTAATTTATCACAGTACCAGGACTTTCAGCAGTACATGCTCAATGAGCAGAAAGAGACGGCTGATCTGTTCAATAAGGCCAAAGATTTCCAACAGGTAAACCTGATCCTCTGTTAAACATCCATGACAGTGTAAATGTTCTGAAACCAATGTGTAATAATGTGATGACTGAAAATGAGCTTTATGTTATGTTGACCGAGAATTTGCAACAAGATTTTATATCTCTGTGCAATCATTGACTTTTAATGGCTGTTTCTAGGTCAGTGGGAAAATTAACAATTGTTTTTGCTTTATTTAAGGTTCAAGACAAACTTCTCGCCAGGGCAAATGCAGCTGAAGCAATTAAAAATAAATCACTGGAAATCTTTGCCAACAACAAGGACAGTCTGGATAAGACACTAGAGACACTTAGAGGTATGGACGAACAATAGACTTCTACAAGCTATTAAATATTATGTATGCACTACAGTTGAAGAGTTTGTCAGTCAAAAGGTGTGTAAGGTTTTTAATATTTTTGATGGAGTCACTCATGCTCACCAAGGATGCATTTATTTGATTAAAAATACAGTAAAACAGGAATGATTTTTCTATTTGAACATATTTGAAAATATATTTTATTCCTGTGATTTCAAAGCTCAATTTTTAGCATCATTACTCCAGTCACATGATCGTTGACCCTGATTTGCTGCTCAAAAGCATTTAATACTACTACTACTATTATTATTATTATTATTATTATTATTATTATTATGTGTAAGGTTTTTAATATTTTTGAAGGAGTCGCTTATGCTCACCAAGGCTGCACTTATTTGGTTACAAATACAGTAAAACAGGAATATTGTAAAATATTTTAATGTTTATTTAAATTTTCATTTGCTTATTTAACTGAGACAATTGAAAATCCATGACTGCACCAGAATTAGCTACAGAGATCATTTCATCTGAGGTCCCTGTTGTTATAATGTGCAACTGTGTTGTATTTAATATATTTTAAATATAATTTATTTCTGTGATGATAATGCTGAGTTTTTAGTAGTTTTAGTAGTCATAATCAGTGTTAAAAACAGTTTGTGCAGCTTAATGTTTTTTGTGAAAATTGTGATACATTTTTTAGGATTTTCTGATTAATAGAAAGTTAAAAAGAACAGAACTGAATACAGAATACTGAATACATTCTGAAAACAGAAATCTTTTGTATCATAATAAACATCTCTGCTGTTACTTTTGGTCATATTAATGCATCCTTTCTAAAGAAAACAGCGTGTTCATAATTAAGATAAGATTAAAATAATATGGTAAGACACACCTATTCGCAATATCAAGCAGCAAAACAAGCTGTTTTGTAAAGCTAAAAATAGCAAGATGTGGATAAGCCCGGAAGCCAGACCCATAAAATTTACAAATGGCCGTGTCCGCTCTTATGGGAAAAAGAAGGTGGATCTGTTCTGTCATTATTAACCTTAAAAACATTTCTCTACTGTGTTTTACTCAGGATTTGATGACCAGATCAGTGGTAATAAGGATCTGGCAGATGCCGCTATTAGAAAACTTCCTGCTATCAACGCCACCATCCAGAAGGCCATAGCTGACAACATTAAGACACAAGACATTCTGGATGCGATGTCTCCTCACTACAGAGATGCTCAGGATACTATCGACACTCTTACAAACACTGCAACCAAACTGGAGGTATGAAGACTTGTTACCTTGAGTGCTTAAAAACAAGCATTAATGTCATTGCCATTATTACGTACTGCAGATTTCAAAGAGAGACCAGTTCAGTTTCTCACAACGTCTGTCACTAGCTTTACTAAATGACCCGAGTTGACTGGGTCTATTTAAATCGTATACTGAAACTTCTGAATGTGCTCACGGGGTGCTTGTGTGTGTCTCCAAAGGGAATGACAGATGCTCTTCCGCCCTCTTCGGATATTTTGGCCGCAGCCACTAAACTGAAAGAGGACGTGGATGGACTGAAGACAGGGACATCTGTAACTAGAGACAAACTGAGTGAAGAGAAAAACAAGGCCAAAGCACAGTTATCTCAAGCAAAGAATGTAAGAATGTCTGCTTATGTAAAACTATTTGGGAAGGATATTTGAAATCACATGTCATGTGGAGATGTATGCTAAATTTTATTTTTTGTCGTTGTTAAATCAGGCCATCATAGAGTCCACTGGGGCACTTGAAAACGCAAAGAATGCCAGGGATGCTGTTAGCGATACTTTGAAGACAATCACTGATATTATGAGCACACTGGGTGGTGAGTTACAACAACAATTCACTATATGCAAAACATGCACTAAAGTTCAGTGTGAACACTGCAAAAAATGCTTTTCTTGCTTGGATTTTGTTGTCTTGTTTCCGGCCAAAGAAGGATTTTCTAGACAAGTAAAAATCTGTGTCTTATTTTCAGTAAAAAGAAGTCAAAATTAAGCGAGTTTTTGCTTAAACAAAGCAAAATAATCTGCCAATGGGGTAAGCAAAATAATCTAATTTCAAGCAGAAAACAAGATTATTAAAACTCACTTAATTTTGACTTCTTTTTCCTGAAAACAAGACACTAATTATTACTTGTCTAGAAAATCCCTCTTGATTTTAGAATTTTTAGATTATTGGCTGGAAACATGACAAAAAATCTAAGTAAAACAATCGTTTTTTGCAGTGAAGCAGTGATTTTAGTATCATTTATATGCTATTACAGTAGTAATTTTTTGAATTAGCGTTTGTTCAATGTTATGTTCACTCTAAAAACTGTTGGGTTAAAAACAATCCAGTGCTGGGTGAAATATAGACAAACTCAGCGACTGGTTTGTTTTGACCCAGAAGATGAGTTAAAAGTATAACACAACCTTCTGGGTAGTTTTATTTAACTTCATTATTGTTTAAAAAATGACTTTATGGCTGGCTTAAAGGGAACCCAAAGCAAGCTGTAAATTAGAAATCTGACATAAACTGATAAATGTTTTAATGTTTTTAAATAAGTCATTTATTTCATCCAAGGTACAGCAAAAACGGTCAAATTTTGAAATATTTTTACTATTTATTTATACAATTTTATTAATTATAAATGAATGATAAAATTTCTATTTGAATATATTTAAAAATGTATTTTATTCCAGTGATTCCAAAGCCGAATTTTTAGCATCATTACTCCAGTCACATGATCATTGACCCTGATTTGCTGCTCAAAAACATTTACTATTATTATTAATTATTATGTTCTTTTTCAGGTTTCTTTGATGCATAGAAAGATTAGAAGAACAACATTTATCTGAAATAGAAATCTTTTGCAACATCTTAAAAAAAATATACTGACTACAAGCTTTTAAATGTTATAGTGTATAATGTTATAAAAGCTTTTTATTTCAGATAAATGCTGATCTTTCGATCTTTCTATTCCTCAAAGAATTATGAAAAAATGTACTTAACAGTTTTAAATATTGATAATAATAATAGCTAAAAAAAATGTTTCTTGAACAGCAAATCAGTATATTACAATGATTTCTGAAGGATCATGTGACACAGAAGACTGGTGTAATGATCAGTGTTCCTTTAAATTACATTTTAAAATATATTCAAATTAGAAGCAGTTATTTTAACTAGTACAAATATTTCACAATATTACTGCTATTTTGGATCAAATAAATGCAGGCTTGGTGAGCAGAAGAGACTTCTTTAAAAACATAAAATCTTTTTTTTTGATTTGTAGTGTAATTAATCAGAGTCATCAGCAATAATCAAAAGGTGAACATTTATCAATAAACAATCTAAAAAAATGTTTTGGATTTAATTATTATTTATTAAACTTATTAGTAATTGATCATTTATTAAACATATTAATAAATGTTCATTTCCAACCTATTTTGGGGTTAATTTTAAACAAGAAATATAGTCATTTTTAAGTAGTAGTTGAGTGAAATAAAACTACCCAGAAGGTTGGGTTAAACATTTAGGGTTTGTCCATTTCACACAGTGCTGGGTTATTTGTGACCCGGAGATCGGCTGAATGGATTCAAAAAGGGTAAAACTCATCTGTTTAACTCTAGGGGAGTTTTCAAAAAAAGTGGAGTGTTCCTTTAAGTTTGAGTCATTTTGTTATGTGCTATTATTGTCTAGCTTTAATTTATTTTTACTGTTATTTTTACTTCAACTTTAACTTATTTTATTTTAGCCTAATTTTTATAGAAGTTTTTCATCTTTTATTTATATTTTAGTGTAGCTTTATTCCAGTTAACAACTTTATCAGAGAATCTTGACATTTCTATGAAATATCATTTAAAACATTTGATAATGGTGTGTTGGAGGCAGAACTAAAAATATAATTTGTTGCTAAATATATTTTCATATCCCAATTTTTTATCCCAGTGTTGAGCATGGTAATGACTGTAATATTGTTTTCCAGGGACAGTTCCTGGGACAGTTGACGACACACGACTGGCCGAGCTAGAGGGCACTGTCGCTAAAAGCCGCAACCGTGTGGAGAAGGAGCTGAGGCCCAGACTCAGGGACCTGGAGGAGAAGGAAGCCCAGCAGAGAGCCACTATTGCAGGCATGATCAGTGACATTGACACCATCCTGGCCGACATTGCCAACTTAGAGGAGATCCGTAAAAGCATTCCCAATGGCTGTTACAACATACCACCTATTGAAAGGCCGTAAAGTTACTGCAGGGCCAAATCACAATGTTACTCAGTTTATTCTATGAACTGAATAACTAAATAACTAAAGAGTGTTTATTGTCATAACATGATTTTGTGAGAGAATTTTTTAGTATTTATTTTTTCAGTTTAAATTTGTTTTTCTATTTTTTAAAATTATTACTGTGAAGTTTGAAATGATAAATGATATTGCATGATTGCCAAAGATATTTCATTTATATACACCCTATCTGTAATTGTTCTCCATTTGCTTCAGCATCTAGTGAAAAATATTTTCATTTCAACGTGAAAGAAATGCACAAACTAACAATTTCATTCTTTTGTGTTCTGTTTTGTTTTATTAAATTCAGTATTGTCATCAAGGACACTGAGTTATTGTCATGGCAACATACTTTTTAAATTTTTTGAACGCTTATCGAATAGCCACTATAAAGTAGAAATATATTCATATAAGACATTACGCAGAGTCGCAGACACACTTATACATGCTTTACACCAAAGACAACTAACTGAAAAGTGAATAATATTGAAGATCTAAAATTAAGATCTACAGTTTTAGCATCTTAAAAACAGAACCTTATAATCTTACATGGTGGGTGTTTTATGTGTATACAAGGAGATTTATCTCTATAATCAATTTAAAAGCAATAAAAATACAAGAAACAAACATCATCAACAATATCTATTTCTGTTGCTCGTGATTCTGAATGAATTAGTGGAGAATGCAGGGAAGCAGTGAAGATTGTACAGCTACAGAAAAATGCAGCATGCCAAAAACCATGAAAAAATATATTATTTGTGGTACATTTCCCACCATTTTTTTTATGAATTTACATTGAGAGAAAATAGTCTCCTAGTGATTCCCGAAACACCAGTTGCTATAGCGACGGCCTAATGAAAATGCAAAAGATCATGAATTTATGTTGATACAAACAGTGAGGTATCAGTGTGCGTTTAATAATACTCTGTATATTAGAGAAGCATAATCCATTCAAAAAATGAAATGGGGGTGTTATATTTTTCCTTTAATGTCTGTGAGGATGCACATAACCAACAGCATATGAGATACAGTAAACCTAGTAAACGCGGGAAGTGCTTACACAAGGAATATCAGTATTTTAATAGGCTTTACAATTCTGAAAATTAACATTCTAACATTCTATCTTCGTTAATGAGAAGTCTCTGGTTAAAATGATCAAAATGAAACATCGTTTCACCGGAGACTTTATCATATGAAATACAATAATCACAGTATATTGAAGTCTTCTTCATATCGTAAAGCCAGAGCCATAAACTCACAAAACCGCTCAAAATCAGTTCAATATACATAATTCGCTGAATCTGTTATTCTTCTCATCAAATACACTTTGATTCATTTATAAAGGTGTTAGATGTGCAGCATATTGACATTTCATGTCAGCTCAAATCATAATTTCATCATTTAAAGGATGTTTCAGCCATCAAACGGCTTTAAAAAGACTTTAAATGGTTAGTACACCTAGAAATTAAAAGTATGTTATTAATTACTCACCCGAATGTAATTCCAAAATGTAAGACCAAAAAATAAAATATTTTTGATAGCCTAAAATCCGAGAGTTTGAACTGCTCCAAGTTTACGTCCTCCGACATTTAACGTTATCTCTCGATAATGGCGGAACAGTGGACAGTTACTGAGGGGAGAATATTGTTGAATAAAATCATTGTTTTTGTTTTCTCTGCGCACAAAAAGTGTTCTCGTAGCCAGCGTTGCCACGTCCGCGGTTTTCCCGCAGAATTGGGCTACTTTCATACTGTTGTAGCAGGTTGTTTTTCATGTCCGGGGGTTGAAGCGACCCCAAAAACGTAATATTTAGCCCCTGGAATGCTAATTTTACCAGAGGAACCCCACCACAAAACGTGTATTTTACCCTCTGGAACGCGATTTTACCGGGGTATCCCCCTCGAAATGCGATTGGCAACCGTATTCGTAGCTTCGTAAACCACTGTGCCATGTCACATGGAGTACTTTACCGATGTTCTTACTATGTTTCTGGGCCTGAGAACATTTCAGTTATATTTCTAAAGCTCTCGGATTTCATCAAAAGTATCTTAATTTGTGTTCCGAAGATGAACTAAGGTTTTACGGATTTGGAACGACATGAGGGTGAGTAATTAGTATTAGAATTTTCATTTTTTGGGTGAACTATCCATTGAAAGCATATAATTTTTTGTCCTTGTCTATGGTGAACAAAAAACGATCTCAGCGTGGTCTTTTCACAAAACAAGCAAAAGTGCAATGAATCTCATCCTGAAACGAATGGTTTGATGCACAGGCAGTGACCGGCTTTACTAGACATCACATTTCTGTGGCATGTTAGCATGTTAATGTTAAGCACAAAAGGAGCTGTGAGAAGTAAATGTGCACGAAAGCAAAGTAAATGAAACTGCATTCTTTAATGTGCAACCAAATACTCCACGTATACATGAATGCACATTGAAGACAAAACATTGAGGCATAATACAGTATATGAGATGTTCTCTGTACATACAAGTTGATCGATGAGTAGAAAATGTATTTAGAGATGAGATGAGTCTAAGCACAGTTTTTTTGCAAACACTGTAACCACAGACTACAGTCTACGTGGTATTTCAAACACTCATGCGCTGAAAGAAAACCCTTAGAGGCATGCAACTACAAGAAGAGAGTATTAAATCAACAGCAAAGACCAACATCATAGCAGGCAATGAATTCTAATTCAATCAAAAACACTCTCATTTTCTGTCATGGTGGCAGCGAGGCTCTCTCCTCTTCCTCCTATTGGGCACGTAAGCCCACCCAGTCCCTTAAAGCTGATTGGTGGAGCAGATCCCTCAGGCACAGTGCTGTACATCCCAATGAGACACGAGTAAGAGGGGAGGACAGATTAATGCTCCTCTACATGGAAAAGCAGTGGCAGCACAGGAGGATTATACTCTAGATTACACACAGAGAGACAGACAGGGATGACTGACGGCTCGGAAGTGGACTTTCCCCCATTCTATCCAGAAGCGTTGATGTAGAGCTGACTCTGCAGGATGTAGTCGATGACAGGCTGGCTCAGGTAATCCACCACGTGACCGTCGCCGTGCTGAAGAGCCAGTCTGGTGAGGAGAAAAGCAGAGGGTTACGCTACAGAACGGAGAGATGAATTATGTGTCGAAAATGAGAACACACACCTGCTCTTGGTGGAACTGACGACTGACATCGGGTGGTCGATTTCATCCTTTACCACGATTATGTTGTCCTGTGAGAGAAAACCAAAGCTGTGTAAACATCACAAAACAGCAAATATGCTCTAAACTGCATGTATGTACTGTGTAGTAAAACAGTTGTGAAAAATGGAAATGACAATCTAATAGGTTGTATAATACCTTATGCTTTCGGAGCACAGAAGAATGGTTCATTATCCTTTCTGTGTCAACTCCATCCCGAGGAACCACCACTATCCCGAAATCCCCTACAATCACTTCCATCTAGAAAAATATAATAATCCCATATTTAATTCAGTTTAACAACACAACTGAATTTGGATTAATATTTTAGCTATTTTAGAATTGAGAAATCAAAACTGATGCTATTTACTTTATTAATATTTGCTTCCAGTCTTATTGTGTCATCAATGCCTGTTGAATTCTAGAAGTTAATTGTAATTTCCTTAATCTATGTTTTGCACAACATATATAATCATTTTTAAGCAATCGTTAGTACATTTTTGGAAGCCAGTTTCTGCCACTGAACTGTGTGATACAAACTCGCAATTCAGAATTGTGAGATATACGCTTACAATTCTTTTTTTTCCTCAGAGTTTATATCTCACAATTCTGGCTCGCAATTCTGACTTTTTCTCAGAATTGTGAGATACAAACTCAAAATTTTGAGTTATAAAGTTATTTGAGGTGGAAAAAAGACCTTTATTAAATCAGAATTCCGAGATATAAACTTGCAATTCTAAGAAAAAAAGTCACAATTACGAGATTTAAATGTGCAATTATGAGAAAGTCAGAATATTCGTAATTCGAGACTTTTGTTTCTTGCAAATGCAAATTTATATCTCGCATTTCTGACTTTTTTTCTCGCAATTCCGACTTTTTTGTCTCAGAATTGTGAGATGTAAAGTGAAAATTGCGAGTTATAAAGCTTTTTGAGGGGGACAAAAAAGACTCACATGTTCTCAGAATTAAGTCAGAATTCCGAGATATAAACTTGCAATTCTAAGATATAAATTTGCAATTGTGAAAAAGTTAGAATATTCGTAATTCTGACTTTTTTTCTTGCAAATGCAAATTTATGTCTTGCAATTCTGACATTTTTCCACAAAAATACGAGTTTATTTCTCGCAAATTCTGACTTCTTTTCTCGCAGTTCTGACTTTTTTGTCTCAGAATTGTGAGATGTATAAAGTCAAGATTACGAGTTATAAAGTTTTTTGAGGGGGACAAAAAAAGCTCACGTGTTCTCAGAATTAAGTCAGAATTACAAGAGTTTATATCACGCAATTCTGAGAAAATAAGTCAGAATTACGAGATGTAAACTCATAATTGTGAGAAAATAAGTCACAATTCTGACTCATAATTCTGACTTTTTTTTCATGCAAATATCAGTTTATATCTTGTAATTCTGACTTTTTTTGCAAATGCGACTGCATGTCTCACAATTCCAAAATTTTTCTCACAATTAAGCATTTGTTTCTCAGAACTGTGAGCTATAAAGTCGAAATGGCAAGTTATAAAGTTTTTTGAGGGGAAAAAAAGACTATGTTCTTAGAATTGTGATTTTGCAAATGCGTGTTATGAAGTCAGAATTGCGAGATATAAACATGCAATTCAAAGAAAAAAGTCACAATTGCAAGAAATAAACTTGCAATTCTGAGAAACTTAATTATTTAGTTTTTCATTTAGTTTAACTTAATGTACTAAAATAAATGTACTAAATTAAACTGAAATAAAAATGAACAAAAACTAGACACTTTATAAAACTGCCACAAAAATGCCAAAAAACAACAACAAAATAACTAAAACTTTAATAAAAATTAAAACAAAATATAAAAATAACTAATTAAAAATATGAAATATTATAATGGTATCTCAATGATACTAAAATAACAGTAGTGTGGAAATCACAATGATACTGCCAGTAGGTGGAGACAACTGAGAAATATCTTGACATAACCAAATTAGAGCCGCATACTAGCATATCACTTCTAGTATTATATTATCTTTCTAAGTCAGAAGTAGGAGCATGCTAGTATGCTGTGCTGAATTTATCACTTGACTTGTGATTTAAAAATGATTATGTGTATGATTGAGTGACTAAATTGTTCACTTAAAAGATTCGTTCAAAATACAGATTCATTTAAGAACGAAACATCATCATGTTTTGTGACACTTGATTGTGTTTTGCTTCAATTGGACCAGCAAAACATGTAAGCCACTCAACTTTTTAAAATAAAAAATACAGTTTTATAAAATATTCAGACGTTAGTGACAGGTAAAGAAAAACGGAATTATATCTTACATCACTTTCGTTCCACAAGCCAGGGATGCAGAAAGATTCCAGAAGATCACTGCCACAAAGGAGCAGGATACGCAACTCTGAACAAACCACAATCACAGTTACACATCACCCAATGAAAAAACACCAGACAGTAATGAGATGTTTTTCTTTCGCTGTGGGGGTAAACACAACAACTTTGATAAGAAGAAAAACAAACGAGTCACATTTTCCCCATGAGGAGGAAGAGTGAGGCACTACACAGCACACAGATGCCTTCTTCACAGTACATATATAGACAAACACCATCACATTTAATGACTTATAGAAAGACTTCTACTGTTTTCGCTGACAGTTTGTCTGTCTTTGTCTTATTTCATGTTATTTATATTTTCCTGAGGAGAAATACACAGTGAGTGTTTTTCTCTCCCTGGGCAAACTTGGTATTTTTTCTGACGATGACTCAAAGTGACAAGCAAGGACTGATCTGAAAACCAAAACCAAGGCAAGGAAAATCACATCGTCTCACCAATTTCCTCGTAGCGCATTGCAGTACCAAGGTTGGCATTTTCGTCTGTTCAGAAAAAAAACAAAAAGGCATGGGAGGTCACAGGGATGATTGATTCATTGGAAGTCACCAGAGTCATGTTCAATTGATACACATCCTGTGTGAAGCGTATGAATAATTCAAAATAATTACACAGAATTATGTGATTTCTACATGAACCCAATCACAAGGCAGTGGCATATCTCTGCTACTGACTGTTTTTTCTCCACATTTTTATTTTGACACAAATTAAAAGGGGTCGAAATGGTGACATTCAAATGACATGCTTCAAAATCTGGGGTGGTTAATTTAATGCATAAATTTGGTGTGAATAATTGTTTAAAAAAAATGAACACAAAAATGAAATAAATAAATTGACATTTTGTAATGTATTCTATTCAGTGCTTTTTGTCTGTCATAATAATGTAAAGTCTTAAATGATCTGGGTTTTTAACAAATATTCGTATACATGATTTATTTGGAGCAGTGTGATTAATTAATTTGCATGTCATGTAATAAATACAGTTAAAATTTTTGTATACATTTTTCAGCCATTGTAAAAATGAAGTGACATGTTTATCTCACAATTCAGACTTTGAATTGCAAGATTTAAGAACTGAGAATTGCGAAATTTAAACTATATATATATATAATCGCCAAAAGTATTGGGACACCACTTCTAATGAACAGGTTTGACTAATTTAGTAATTTCCATGAGTACTAATCTTAATGTTTAAGCATTTAATGATATTCTAGGGGATTGTGTGCTTCTAATTTTATACCAACAGTTTTGATGCTCTTTAATTCTAACATGACAGTGCCTCTGTGTATAAGGCAAGGTTCAAAAAGAAGTGATTGATTCAGTCTGTGTGGAAAAACTTTATTGGTCTGCAGAAAGCAAAGTCCTAATCTCCACTGAACACCTCTGGTGTGACTTTAAATGCAGACCTTGAGCCAAAAACTCATCATCAAACACCAATGACTTGTACATACACTATATGGACAATAGTATTGGGACACCCCCTTCTTTAGAACAGAAAAAGGCACTTCCAAAACTGGCAATAAGGATGGAAACAAAAATCATGTATTTATAAATGGTATTTCCATCTCTGTTGCAACCATTTTGAAAGTGTCTAAGATGACTGTAACCATAGTTACAAGTCATTGATGTTTGGTGATGAGTTTTGGCTCAAAGTCTGCATTTAAAGGCAGTCCAGAGGTGTTCAGCTGGGATTAGGACTTTCTGCAGACCAGTCAAGTTCTTCCACACTGACTGAATCAGTCATTTCTTTTTGAACCTTGCCAAATACACAGAGGCATTGTCATGTTACAGTAGAAAAGGGTCCTGTCCAAATTTACGCTATAAAATTGGAAAGACACAATCCCCTAGAATATCATTATATGCTTTAACATTAAAGATTTGTACCCATGGAAATTACTAAAGAAGTCAAACCTGTTTATTAGAAGGGGTGTCCCAATACTTTTGGCAATATAGTGTACATGTATATTTGGAATCAAAAGTTTACATACACATTGCAGAATCTGCAAAATGTTAATCATTTTACCAAAAGATATTTCACATAAAATATGTTTATATATAGTCCACAAGGGAAAACAATAATTTAATTTTGTTAGACTTGTTGACTAGTTGGTTACAAAATTTCCACTTAAACATTAATGAAATTCATCATGGCCCACATCTAATATGTAGTACATACTGTACATGAATATACCAACTTACCAACAAAAGTGAAACGCTCCATGTGTGGGCGAACACAGCAAATTTTACCCAGGCTTTCGCTCATCTTTCCCCAGAGCTTAACTGGAGAAAAAGAAACATCAGTCAATCATAAAAATGCCTGTTCTCCAGAACACCTAACATAAACATCTGAACATTTATAAAGAACTTACTAGCCACAGACTTGTTAGCTGTGTTTTGATAAATAGGAGACGTTCCATTTTGGGGCTGGCCAATCACAGGAGTTGTGGAGGGTGTGTTCACATTGGACAAAATGCACCCTGTGACTCTCTGCAAAGGAACAGTACAATTTATTACAGCATACAAGTAAAATTTTAATAGTGTTCAGATCAAATTTGGAAGTGGGACTAACCTTCATTAGGTCTCGGTGATGCTCCAAAACGCTGCAAGTGGTCTGCCAGGTGTCCTGATAGCACTCCCAAGGATCCACTCTGCAGAAGACCATTAATCCATCAAACAGTTTATGTCCATTCTACAATATATATCCACCCTCAATATAACTCAAGCCTGCTGAAGTATATAAGTGCTGCATAGCAATCTAATGAGGGTGTTGGCGAGCTACATTCTGACTGATTGACAGTTACCTGATCCAATCAGAAGACTGAACTGCCAGCTGACACATGGTGAGACGATGTCTGCTTGAGACAAGGCCCTAGAAAAGCAGAAAAGAAACCAAAACAGAAAAAAGTGAGCCCTCTAGGCATCCACCTACCAATAAAGAAAACACCCGAACTTCCAATAATATTCTTAGGTAGTTTGCTTGTTGAAAGAAGGAGAACCTATTTGATCAACATAAAGGCCATTATCGAAACATTTGCCCTTTTTAGATAACCAGGGTTCAAAACACAATGATTTCTAGAATGATTTCTAGTGTTATACCTCTCCACACAAAGGATTAAAGTTGGAATGACTGCTTCCTAAAGCATTTATTATTCATATTTTGTTGCTAAGAGAGAAGAAAACTAGGCCAAAGTTCTTTTTATTTCACAGTTATGCTGATAATATTAGAGATGATTTGTGTGATTTATATTAAAACCATTGTTCGGCTAGGGGTGTGCCTGAATAGTGAATCTGCGGAATGTGTTCTACGGAGCCACTAAAGGGACATGGTTAACCGCTTGATAGCGGTAGCCTGTTACATTACAGTACCTAAAATATCACTTACCACATAAACAGAGTGATAAGAAAGGACTGAGAGGATGATGGCAAATGATTTGCAGATCCTGAGATTCACTGACAAACATCTAATCTTGTAAAATGTGTGGTAAGTAATGCCGCTCCGTATTATAGACAGAGTATGTGATCGCGAATCTCGTGTGAAAGTGAAAGTAAAAAATGAGCGTGCATTCAAAAGCAATTTCGATGCCCTGCATATTAATAGCAATTTATATACAGTATAATTACCCAATTATATTATTGTGAGAGAACGCACTGAAATATGTGAGGTCAAAATTATATATACACTTTGCTGAATCTGTAAAATGTTAATTATTTTACCAAAATAGGAGCAATTTTTTATTTAATACTGACCTGAATAAGATATTTCACATCAAAAGCATTTACATATAATGCATAAGAGAGAATAATAGTTGAATTTATAAAAATGACCCTGTTCAAAAGTTTACATACACTTGATTCTTAACAATGTGTTGTTACCTGAATGATCCACAGCTGTGTTTTTTATGTTTAATTATAGTTGTTCAAGTGTCCCTTATTTGTCCTGAACAGTTAAGCTGCCCGCTGTTCTTCAGAAACAACAAATTTCCACAAATTGTTTTTTTTGTGTATTTGAACCCTTAACAATGACTGTATGATTTTGAGATCCACCTTTTCACACTGAGGACAAGTGAGGGACTCAAAATAAGTTAAAATGCTCACTGATGCTTCAGAAGGAAAAACGCTGCATTAAGAGCCAGGGGTGTAAACTTTTGAACAGAATGAAGATGTGTACATTTTTCTTATTTTGCTTAAATATCATATTTTTTCACTTAGTACTGCCTGTCAGAAGCTACAGAAGATACTTACATGTTTCCCAGAAGACAAAATAGTTTAAATTTACCCTGAACTTCAAATTTAAAGCTTCTAATGCATCATGTTTCCTTCTGAAGCATCAGTGAGCATTTGAACTTTCTGTAATAGTTGCATATGAGTCCCTCAATTGTCCTTAGTGTGAAAAGATGGATCTCAAAATCATACAGTCATTGGTGGAAAGTTCAAAAGCACACAAATGCTGAAAACCAACTGTTTAACTGTTCAGGACAAACAAGGGACTTATGAACAATTGTCATTAATTAATAAAACACAGCTGTGGATCATTCAGATAAAAACACAGTATTAGGAATCAAGTGTATGTACTTTTGAACAGGGTAATTTTTTATAAATACACCTATTATTTTTTTCTTGTGGACTATACAGTATGTAAACATCTTTTATGTGAAATATCTTACTGAGGTCAGTGTTCATAACATGCATCTTGTATGACCCCGCTTATTTTGGTAAAAATAATTAACATTTTGCAGATTCTGCAAGGTATATGTAAACTTTTGTCCTCAACTGTATTTTTTCCTCCCATCTCATATTTATTCAATTTTGGGATTCTGTTACACGTCATTTCCTTTCCGAACATGGATTTTGTGACTCTTTTTGCAGGTTACATAGATACACCAGTCGATGACGTCAAGTGACTACCTCATTAATGATGATCGAGTCATAGAATCATTTACTGAGCCGATTTGTTGAACAATGTTGAACAATCATTAGGACATCCAAAAAAAGTGAGTATGAGTAAGTCACTGAATCATTTCCTCATTCAAAAACACAGTTTCATTTAGGAACACCACTACTTGTCTTGTCAAAGATGCGCAGTGGGGCTGTGATATCATTTAAATATTCAATGCTCAAATGACTTTAAACCTTAAAACGAACAGATACTCTTACCGGTTTGCCATAGGAATCATGTACAGGTGAGATGATACCCCCGATCACAATGAATCGTCCAGTCTTGTGTAAGTACTCTCTGGCTTTTTCTGCAAACCAAACAAGTTACTTAATTATCTCATGAGCATTTTTCATTTTCTGTAACACACTATAGGTAACTTGGATGAAAGGAATTCTCTTAGAGACATAAAAAAGAAAAACAAGGGCTTCTATGTGAGGACAGCAACTCTGATGACTAATATCTGATTTCTTTCACGATGTAAGCACTATGCTTCATCTGTCTAATATAACCTCACACCCCCAGCCCCATCAAAATATTGACAGAAGTGAATGTCAGAAACAAGATCTCCCGCTGGGGAATACAAGGCAGACATAAAATGAAATAATCTGAACAAGTCTCCAAAGAAAATATCTCTGGTGTGCAAAAGAAACTACAAAGAAAGGAAAAATGAGGCCACATCGAAAAGCTGAGGCTATGGAAACCAAGATACTCAATACTTAATACATGAAACGCTACCATTTCTATTTAAGCGTATTTTTAGTGGTCAGATATCAGATATCAGCTATTCAAGTGGTTCAGAATAACCTGCATGATACCACTGATCCTTGTCAGAAGCATTGCTCAGAATAAGCCATAAACCCATTCTTATTTTTGTACCGCAAAATATGCAAAGGCATGCAGTCAGAAAAGAAGGCTTAAAAATTAGGTCACGGACACACAGATGCTTCTGCTTCAGGGGAAAACAGCAGAATTGTATTGATCAAACTGTGGTGGTGGTACTCCTAATGTTGCTTACGCTCTGAGAAATACAGCTGCATTAACTGAATTAAGGAAAGCACAAAGCTCCAAAGGTTTTTCTACAAGCCAAAGGAGGAAATCTTTCTCTCTCTGGGTGTCTTCTCCTTTCCCTCATGCACTCTTAGTCAAGTTTCTATTACATACAATGGGATAAATGTGTATTTTCAGTGCAAACAGACAGGCATGTTCTTTTGACATTTACTTTACTTTAGTTTAAAATACAATGCACATCTAAAAGTGAAGAGTTCTAGAAGCCTCTAGATCTATCTGACATCTTTCTTTAAAAAAATGCATTTTTATCAGGCTTCAATGTATAGGTTTCTACCTAAACATCGGTACTTCTGATTAGGCTGAGGCTGGGATTTTAGGGAGTTTGAAGTAAAAGTATTTGATGGATGTATAATATGTGTTGACAGCATTCACTCAGTATCATTGTCTCATTTTTGACCGAGATGGCTTTTATGGGGTTTTGCATCTGAACTCTTCAAATGTTCCTCTGACCTAATCAAACCCATTGGCAAATATTACTGTTAAGTAATGTTATAAGTTTTATCACAAATGCATTTTTCAGACTAACATTCTGTCAGGGAGTAGTGTACTGAGAAAAATGTTTTATATTCACGAATCAGTTTTTATAAAGGATATCTAATTAAGCTAAAGTTTTGTTTAGAATCTTGTTTAGAAGTACACCGTAAAAAAAAAACGACATAAAAAAAAAAGTTGTTTCAACTTTTAAAAAGTAAGTGTTCAAATTTGAAGTTTACTCAACTCAAATATCTACGTTTTAATTTAGTGCAACTTAACATTTAATGTTGACTAAACTTAACATTTTAAGGCAGCACAAACACGTGTTTTAAGTTTTTTTTTTTTTTTTTACAATGTATCAAACCAATTATTTCTGTGCTCTTATGACCCTAGGGCTTCCTAAATGGAACATGAGGGGTTAATAGACCACATTCAGATTTATTTAAAAGGTTTTTTTTTTTCTTTTAACTTTATTTTGGTCATTTAATTTTTTATGGAGTGGTGACCTTCTGTCCTAACAATTGATAATAATTATGAATAATAAAAATGAATAATTATGAAATAATACTTTAACTGCCCAGATGGAACATATGGGGTTAACAGACCATATTCAGGTTCATTTAAGAGAGTATTTTTATTCTTTTTACTTTGTTTTGGTCATAAATCTTTATGGGGTGGTGACCTTCTGTCCTAATAATTTGAATAATTACTAAATAATAATTTAACTCCACAGATAATACATAAGGGGTTAATAGACCACGTTATGGCTCATTTAAGTGGGTATTTTTTCTTTTTATTTTGTTTTGGTCATACATTTTTATGGAACTGTGCCCTTCTGTCCTAATAATTTGAACAATTATTAAAGTCTAATTTAACTCCCTAGATGGAACATATGGGGTTAATATACCACATTCATTTTAATTTAAGATTTGTATTCTTTTTACTTTGTTTTGGTCATAAATCTTTATAGGATGGTGACCTCCTGTACTAATATTTTGAATAATTATTAAATAATAATTTAACTCCCCAGGGTTAATAGACCACTGAGGTTCATTTAAGAGGGTATTTTTTTCTATTAACTGTTTTTGTCATACATTTTTATGGAGTGGTGACCTTCTGCCCTTATGATAACTGAATAATTATTAAATAACTTTGTTTTGAATCTCTGAAAACTCATAAAATTAACAAATTATTTTGAAGAAGTCAAATCGATGCAGACATCAAATAAACATTTAAGTACATAAATGAAACCTAGTCCAAAATTAACTTCCCATAGTCATTCATTAAGTCACATACGACGCATGAAGGTCGTTCTATAAAGTCTTATAGACAGGACAATAGTTTCGATGTACATATTCACATGGCGTTAAATGTGCAGTGTAGACTGTTGTTTGTCTTCACACAGGCGCTATAGCATGCCAAGTATCCTTCGCAGAAGTAATGACTAATTACACTTGTTGAAATATCATAAATCATAGTTATATATTGCTTGCGTCCACAAAACCATGAGATTCCTTTGCTAAACCCGCGGCTGCGCAGCACCATCATCTGAACCGAGAGATGGTTTGATCATTCTGGGTTTTGAGGCCGTCGCCCATTTCAGCACCTTCGCTTTGGACAGCGAACGACAATAAGAATTCATCACAGAAACATATAATCGATCATCAAGCCTGACATCACAATGTCTGCAATCATCACGTTAACCATAAACCCTTTACATAAACATACAACACACGGCTGAATTAAAAATCAGCTCGCGCATCCACTCCCTCTAGAACAGGCGAAATACTCACCGAACATATGAATGTGTCCCTTCGTGATGGGGTTGAAACTTCCACATGACAGCAAAATGACATGCGTTTTAGTGGTCTCCGTCATTTTGGTTGTGGTGGTCTATCGTTTTTTAACATAAGTCGCCGATTTTAAGGCCTTTTGTTTTGTTATGAGACCGCAGCAAGAGGCGAGGTTCATTAGGCTGCGGCAGGCGCGAGAGGCAGAGCGTCACTGTGATCTGTTCCTGAGCACTTAAAGGAACATGCGCGTAAGGATGCGAATCAAAGGCTTTCTGTTACGATTAATCTTATGACTATATGTTTCCTCTGAACGATTCTTTTAACACTTGCTATTTTAGTGGTCGCATTAGAACATAAACATTTTCAGAGGTCAAAAGAACATATGACAGATTAAAAACAACAACTAATAAATAAATAATTGTATTTTTTTTCACATTTAGACACGTTTGCAACTGTGCTACTTGCAACCCTACTGTCCAATAAAACATGACTTCAATATTAATGTATTAGGCCTATGTTTATTCATAGAAAATTACAAAATCACACAAATCAGGGTTTGTTCTTGCAGCAGAACCAACTATAGATAGATAAACTATAAATAGATGATAGATTAATTCATATTAATTTAAAAATGAAAATAATTATATATAATGTGCAACTGATAGGTTTATAAAATTATGCAAAATTGATTAATTTGACCACAAATCTGATTTCAGTGCATCATGTTTATCTAAAAATAACTAAATCATGGCAATCATTTTTTAAAACAACAAATTAATAAATAATTTAATTTATTATTTTATTTAATTAATAAATTATGTAATAAATTATATTATAATAAAATATTATAGAAATATACCAATGAAAATGAAAATATACCGGTCTCAAGTTTTTGAATAAAAAAAAAAAATTATAATAATTTTTAATTGAATTCACTTCTGCTCACCAAGCTTGCATTTATTTGATCCAAAATACAGCAAAAAATAAAAACAGTAATATTGTGAAATATTTTAATATTTGAATATATTTTTAAGATGTAATTTATTCCTGTGATCAAAGCTAAACTTTCAGCATCATTACTCCAGTCTTCAGTGTCACATGATCCTTCAGAAATCATTCTAATATGCTGATTTGCTGTTCAAAAAACATGTATTATTATTATTATTATTATTATTATCAATATTTAAATCAGTTCAGGATTCTCTGATGAATAGAAAGATCCATAGATCAGCATTTATCTGAAATAAAAAGCTTTTGTAACATTATACACTATACCATTCAAATGCTTGGAGTCAGTATAATTGTTTTTTAATTATAGACATTAACACTTTTATTTAGCAAGGATGCTTTTAATTGATCAAAATTGATGATAAAGACATTTATAGTGTTACAAAATATTTATATTTCAGATAAATGCTGTTCTTCTGAACTTTCTATTAATCAAAGAAACCTGAAAAAATTTTACTCAGCTGTTTTCAAAATAATAATAATAATAATAAATGTTCTTTGAGCAGCAAATCAGAATATTAGAAAGAATTTCCAGAATTAGAATGAAGGACCATGTGACTGGAGTAATGATGCTAAAAATTCAGCTTTGAAATCACAGGAATAAATTGCATTTTAAAATATATATTTAAATAGAAAACAGTTATTTTAAATAGTAAAAATAATTCAAAATTGTACTGTTTATGCTGTACTTTGGATAAAAAAATGCAGGCTTGGAAAGCAGAATAGACTTTAAAAAATTGATAAATTGATAAAACTGCTGTTTGAAAATACATTTAGATTAACTATGAAAAGTGTCACAGAATCAAACTGAGAGTGCATGTTGTACTGTAATGTGTGCGCTTAAAAGACAGAATTATTATTTTTTTTTAAATATTAGCAGAGGCACATAATTGGGTCAGACACATATAAGACTGTATGCCAAAAATTGACACAAACAGGTGTTTCTGAACAGCTGCACAGCTTTCCTTTTATAATCTTACAGTCTATGATCCCACACAACTGCTAAAAACAAAACAAAAAATAGAATTTATCACTGTCAGTACATTGTAAGTAAGAATCTGTAGAAAAACAGAAAAGGTTTATTAATTTTCTACTATTATCTGTTAAGTTTACAGGCATATCCTTTAACCCTAAAACACAACAAAGCATATTTCGAAATATGGTAAAACACCTGTGAAAAGTCAATATGAAAAACTCCTTTAACATGTTGCGGCTTATTTTATTTTATTTATTTTTTTTTTTTTTACAGATTTTCTAATAGTGTAAAGCAGATTGGTATCCCCTGTGGGTAAACTACATTTGCACCCTGTGTTTGTCAACACTAAAAATACATTCAATGCACACATGTGCAGACAAGCAGTCAAGAGAGGCAAGCCAGTGGCCCTCATTAACACTGGCTGCCTCTGTCTCAGACAAAAAGTCCTATGGCTGTACAGTGTGAATTATGGCTCAGTTTGAACAGAGCCTCACTGGATTTGTATCTCTCAGACTATTCTCAAAGCACTCATAACTAGTCAGCAGCAAATACTGTCCAATATATTATGTAAATTAAATTAAAAGTCCAGCTGCTGAACTGAGCTGCTTGAATTAATCGTTTCTGCTTGTATTATTCTCATCTGAAAATTGCTTTGGATAATAGCGTCTGCTACAGTCAATGAATAAATGTAAAGAATTACTTGACGGCAGCTGTAGAAATTTACACCTGCGTGCATGTTTTGAGTCAGTGCCACTTTACCTTAGTTCGGTATTGCATTTAGAGTCTTGTAAAGGATTATATTGAACATTTTTCCTTACATATTTGGCATCAGTGATGTGTTTATCAGCATGACAAACACTGTCCTTCATGACAGGCATGTGAATATGGAAGCACTACAGTCATAGTGTGACTCATCAATTGCAAAAACAAGCTCTCTAAAGCTCTAACATGTTTCAAATTAGGAAAACAACTCAGTTTAACATCATTATACAGTTGAGGCCAAAAGTTTACATGCACCTCGCAGAATCTGCAAAATGTGAATTATTTTACCAAAATAAGAGAGATCATACAAAATGCATGTTATTTTTTATTTAGTACTGACCTGAAGAAAATATTTCACATTAAAGATGTTCACATATAGTCCACAAGAGAAAATAATAGTTGAATTTATGAAAATGACCCCATTCAAACATTTACATACACTTTATTCTTAATACTGTGTTGTTACCTGAATGATCCACAGCTGCGTTTTTTTCTTTAGTGATAGTTGTTAATGAGTCCCTTGTTTGTCCTGAACAGTTAAACTGCCCGCTGTTCTTCAGAAAAACCTTTTCAGGTCCGACAAATGATTTAATTATTTAGCATTTTTGTGTATTTGAATTCTTTCCATCAATGACTATACTGTAATTTGGAGATCTTTTCAAACTGAGGACAACTGAGGGACCCATATGCAACTATTACAGAAGGTTCAAATGCTCACTGATGCTCCAGTAGGAAAAATGATGCATTAAGAGCAAAATAAAGATGTGTATATTTTTCTTATTCTGCCTAAATATCATATTTTTTTTCATTTAGTACTGCCCTTCGGAAGCTACTGAAGATACTTACATGTACCAGAAGACAAAATAAGTTACATTTACCCTGATCTTTACATTTAAAAGTTCATGCATTGTGTTTATTTTTAAAGCATCAGTGAGCGTTTGGACCTTCTGTAATAGTTGCATGAGTCCTTTAGTTGTCCTCAGTGTGAAACGATAGATCTCAAAATCATGCAGTCATTTTTGAAAGGGTTCAAATACACAAAAAGGTGTAGGTGTAGGTGTAGGTGCAGGTTTTTTTTTACTGTTCAAGACAAACAAGGAACTCTTGAACAATATAACTAAAAAAAATACAGCTGTGGATCATTCAGGTAACAATATAGCATTAAGAATCAAGTGTATTTAAACTTTTGAACGGGGTCATTTTAATAAATTCAACTATTATTATCTTGTGCACTATGTAAATGTCTTTTATTTTATTCAGGTCAGTACTAAATAAATCATAACATGCATTTTGTATGATCCCTTTTATTTTGGTAAAATAATTAACATTTTGAAGATTCTGCAAGGTGTATGTAAACTTTTGACCTAAACTGTATTTCAGATTTTATCACAAAATCCATCAGAGCCCTCAAAACATAAAGCACCAGAAACATGACTATATATTAAAAGGGTTTGTGCACTTTTGTGCATTTTTACACAAGAACGTTGGTGAGGTTTCAGCATTTTGATAAACTTCATTGTCAAATGTCTTGAGTTGTTTGTATCCAGTACAATCAGCATTAAAAAAACACATTCAAAAATGTGTTTGTGTTTAAGTAAGTTCAGCAGGAAACATTTCATTAGTGATAGATTTGTATTGCTTTCAGTGTAGCACACTAGAATCTGCAAAATGTTAATTATTTTACCAAAATAAGAGGGATCATACAAATTGCATGTTATTTTTTAATTAGTACCAACCTGAGTAAGATATTTCACAAAAAGAAAATAATAGTTGAATTTATAAAAATGGCCCCATTCAGAAGTTTGAGATGAACAGTTCTGCTTTGTCTTTATATTTTCGTTGGCAAAATTGAGCAAAACAGACAACATTGTGTCTAAAATAACACAGCATTAACTTCTTACTTACTGAACTGTTGCATAAGGTCGGCATCACATTTGCAGTCCTGTGATATTGCACTTAGCCTATTGCTTGTGTGAAATTGCTTAACCTTATGCTTTTTGAATGGGGAATAAATGATTCTTAATACTGTTGTTACCTGAATGATACACAACTGTGTTGTTTTTGTTTAGTGATAGTTGTTCATGAATCCCTTGTTTGTCCTGAACAGTTAAACTGCCTGCTGTTCTTCAGAAGAGTCCTTTAGGTCCCACAATTTTTTTGGTTTTTCAGTATTTGTGTGTATTTGAACCCTTTCAAACAATGACTGCTTGATTTTGAGATCCATCTTTTCACACTGAGGACAAAATATATGAAACTGTTACAGAAAGTTCAATTGCTCACTAAGAGCCAGGGGTGTACACTTTAACAGAATAAAGATGTATACAGTTTTCTTATTTTGCCTAAATATCATATTTTTAGTACTGCCCTTTAGAACAGTCGTATAACAGTGGTAGATTTGTACTGCTTTCAGTGTAGCACACTAGAATTATACCTACCCCGTTGAGAGGCCAACAAAAAATAGTATAAGAGGTCAAACTATATGGAGCCATTAGACTTTAAAGTATTTAGCCTTGCCACGATGCACAGTCTTGATTTGGACAAGCTATATATGAAAAGTAATTACTATACGTGAGCGAGGGGGCGGGGTCTGTGACGTAGCTCAGCGCGCTCCTGTGTGTACGTCTGGACCGTTTTCTACCAATGACGATGTGATGGACAATATGGCGCCGGGAGTAGATTTAGCTTGTGAACCTGTCGTTGTCTAAAAGACTGGCGATCCGACAGGATGAACCTCTGCGCCCAATACTTACGGTGAGTAAAATCCGAAGATTCTCAGGCTTGAATTGGCGACCGAGTCCGTGTTTCTATCATTGGGGCTAAATGTGGTTTATCGGAATGTTGTTCGGCTAGCATTGGCTGTCAGTGCTAGACGCTAGGCTAGTTAGCATGCTAACCTGTAAACGAGACACGAAACTGAATAGAAGCAGAAGTGGCTGACATTTTGCCCCAGATATAGCGCGAAAGGACTGATAGATGGGCGGCTGGGCAAATCGTGACATTTACGTTATGTAACGATAATTCGTGTCTACATGGCAGCTGTTGTGGGAGGGCATGCTAGGTGCTGTGTTAGCCCGCGTTAGCTACAAACATACCATTGGATGGTCAGAAAACAATCCAGTCACACATGCTCGCTACATTAGTCACATAAGGTTTCGAGTGACTAATCATCTTAACAATTTACCTGAAGTTCAAAATCAATGTTGAGCATTAGCTGTACACGGATTTTAACCCCTTTCATTTTAGGTTGAATAATATAATACAGTGATGAGCCAATGGTGACAGTGCACTGGTATAAAACTGATTTATAAAAGTGTTATGTCGTTTAATGTCAATTGTGTGGATGGCAGGTGTGTTTGACCTTGTTTTGGTCGTGTCGCTTGATCGTTTTAGTTGTATCACGCATCGATTTGGACAGATAATGTTGAGATTCTGAACAAAATCAACACGTATTTCTTAAAGACTTTTCTTCAGATTCTTTTGAGACCTTATCTGTGTGAATGTCTGGTATGCACGTCAGTGTTTTTGTATCTCAGTAAGCTTGCCTTGGTTCAAAACAGTGTGACATAAATCGACCCGAGGGAGTTTGTAAATTAATTAAGTGGCTGGTAATGAAAATCCAGGCTGTTTGAACGTGAAAGGTTGTCAGCAGTGTGCTGAGTAGATGTGTTTGTTGTTGAGGAGTGTTGTGAAGGAGTGATGGTGCTGTGACGATGGTCAGATTGAACATTTCAGCTCCAAAGTGACAGTTGAGAATATGAGTTTTGTACTTGCTGACATTGGGGTAAGAGGATGTTGTTATGCTTTAATGTAATCTGAAGCATCATCTAGAGCTTGGACAACAATATTTAACCTGAACCAGGTGTGTGGTTTAATTCTGCTTGTTTTGACGTGATGTTCAGCATTTAGACTTTTTTTTACTTTTTAAACAACCTCTTTCACATTTGGCAAAAATGATTATGATATTAATCTTTCCTTCCTAAGAATATCTACCTCTCAAGGAATTAATAATAAACCAGTTATACAACTCTAAGAATGCCATTTAACTCTAGCATATCATCTTTGTCCTTTTAAGATCAGATAGAGGGGTGTGTTAAAAAAAAAAAATATCTGTCATTAAATACTCACCCACATGTCTTTCCAAACCCATAAAACCTACGTTCATTTTCGGAACACAGATTAAGATATTCTTGATGAAATCCGATAGCTTTCTGACCCTCCATAGATGGCAAGGGTCCTACCACGGTCATTTATCTTTGGAAAAGTTACTGATGTCACATGGACCATTTTGATGATATCCTTACGATCGTTTCTTTGCCTTGACCGTGGTAGGATGCTTGCTGTCTATGGAGGGACAAAAAGCGCTCAGATTTGATAATTTCTATGAAAAAGTGCTGAAAAAAAAGTCTGTGTCGCTCAGACATCCTTTCATCCACATCTGAAGATTTTCCATGTGGTACAAGTGAGACCGCTTTATGAAGTCGACTGTCAAGTTGTAGACTTTCCAGCTGATTAAATTGTCACTTGCCCAACTGGTCCCGTGCTGCATTGTCACACAATTTTACATTCACTGATCTTGTACAACGTGTTTTTATGCCTTGCAGAATAGTTTTTGTATGATATTTTCCATGCCATTTTGTACATTGTTATTCTGCTAATGATTTGTGTTGAACTGCTGCTCTCTTAATACCAGTGTAGGTTTAACAGGCTGGCTTTTGGATGGTCTTAAAAACATATGTAGAAAGGATTAAAATTCGGAAACCAATTAGTAATGTTTTGCGTTGTATTGATTAAAAATCTATTAATTAATATAGATAAAATATTATATAAAAATATATTCATTAATTATAATAAATTTTGCTTATATTGATAATGTGATCATAGTCAGTTATATTATAGTGGTATTATTCCAGCTCTTCTTGTAAATATTTATTCTTTTTTTGTTTTGTTTTTGTAAAAGAAAATTTCATGAAAATGTGACTTTTCTGTTAAGTAATACATAATCTACACTACCAGTCCAAAGTTTTTGAACAGTAAGATTTATGTTTTTTAAAGAAGTCTCTTCTGCTCACCAAGCCTGCATTTATTTGATCCAAAGTACAGCAGAAAAGTAAAATTTTGAAATAGTTTTATTTAAAATAACTGTTTTCTATTTGAATATATTTTAAAATGGCTGAATTTTTAGCATGATTACTCAAGTCACATGATTATTCAGAAATCATTCTAATGCTCTGATTTGTTCTCAAAAAACATTATTATTATTTTTATTAATAATAATATTATGATGATGATGATGAAAACAGCTGAGTAAAAAACTTTTTAGGTTTTTGATGATTTAATTTATCTAAAATAGAAATCTTTTATAACAATATAAATTTCTTGATCATTACTTTTGATCAAATGAAAGCATCCTTGCTAAATAAAAGTTAAATAATAATAATAATAATAACAATATATACACACTACACCATTCAAAAGCTTGGAGTAAAAAAAAAAAGATATTTTTTCTGACCCAAAGCTTTTAAATGGTGTAGTGTGTAAAGTTACAAAAGCTTTTTATTTCAGGTAAATGCTGATCTTTGGAGCTTTAAATTCATCAAAGAATAAAAAAAATGTACTCAACTGTTTTAAATACTGATGATGATGATAATAAAAAAAGTTTCATGAACAGCAAATGTGACACTGAAGTCTGGAGTAATGATTCTGAAAATTTAGCTTTGATCACAGGAATAAATTGCATTTTAAAATATATTTAAATAGAAATCTAAAAGGCTAGATGCTTATTTTAAATGGCAAATATATTTCTAAATTTTACAGTTTCTTCTGTACTTTGGATGAAATAAATGCAGGCTTGATTTTAATTTTTTATTAACTTTTTATTATGTTTAAAACTTTTGACCTGGTAGTGTAAGTAAATAAAATAAATGAATTAATTAGTTAGTTGAGTCCTGAAATGTAATTATGTATATGTGATGTTATCATACATACTGACCACAAAAATATAAGTTATTATTGGCAATCATTTTATGTTAATTAAACCAATAGCATTACTTTAATTTTTGCAACCTGTCATCACTCCTCACTTGAACTGTGTGCTTGACAAATAAATAATTAGGTACAAAATGTTCTTGACTTTGAGAATATATAAAAATGAAGCCCCTGAACTGCAATGCTGTCTTGTTCGTTCCAGAGTTCACCAGACCTTGCCCAATGATTCTCTCTTCAATCATCTCCTCATTAACATATTCATTTCTTGTTTTGAGCAGGCAGGCAGAGGCCCTGAAGGCTGACATGACAGGTATGTGCTAGTTTATCTATTTAGTTAGGACATTAAGCATTTGTCAGTGTCTGTTGGTTTCTTATTATGCTGTTTAGAAGTGTTTATCTTACATGTCATCTTTAAAATATCAATAATATGACGCTAATGGTTGTAAGTTAAACATATTATTAGAATTATCGATGTGATGTATGAGCTTGCTTGGAGTCTACTGCTGTATTTCATATTTGTCATCTTATCCTTGTCACTCTGGTAACCATGGCATTGAATGTGGTTACTAAGACGTGCAATCTTTCCTCAAATGAACAGAAAGGCGCTGTTAGACACAGTCAGTCACATTATACAATGCGGCTGCAGCATTAACTGTTTAACATGTTCCACTCCTCGTGTCATGCAGATTCAAAGCTTGGTGCCGCGGAGGTCTGGACGTCACGACAGGCTCTTCAGGACTTGTACCAGAAAATGCTGGTTACGGACCTGGAGTACGCTCTGGACAAGAAAGTGGAACAAGATCTGTAAGAATACCAATAATTATGCTTTGTATAATTGACATGCATATGAAAATACCTGGCTGATAGTCATCTCACTTTTGTTTCAGCTGGAACCATGCTTTTAAGAATCAAATAACCACACTACAGAGTCAAGCTAAGAACAGGGCCAACCCCAATCGAAGTGAAGTGCAGGCCAATCTCTCCTTGTTTCTTGAGGCAGCTAGTGGATTCTACACACAAGTAAGCTTCATTATTGTACAGTGCTGATATTTAAGCAGATTGTGGCTGAAACAATCACAGACAAGCTTTGTGTCACATGACCAATTGCTCTGCCATTCTGCTGTTCTTTGTTGAGGGCATAGTTGTAGTGCCTTTTATATGTAAAAAAAAAAAAAAAAACAAATTCTCTTTCTGGATCCTCAGTTGTTGCAGGAGCTGTGCACGGTGTTTAATGTGGACTTGCCTTGCCGTGTGAAATCATCTCAGCTTGGCATCATCAGCAATAAACAGAGCAGCACCAGCGCCATAGTGAAGCCCCAACCCAGCTCCTGTTCCTACATCTGCCAGCACTGTCTTGTCCATCTTGGAGATATTGGTGAGCTCACTCAGGACATTTTGTAGATGGATGGTGGAGAACACCAGCGAATCGCTTTGCTGCTTTTAAGAATATAAAATATTTAAAAGCATAGAAATTGGGAAGAGTTCTATGCATGGGAGGGTTTAATTGGTTGTGGTTTATTTTACGCAACCCACAGCACGTTATCGGAACCAAACCAGCCAGGCTGAGTCGTACTACAGACATGCAGCTCAACTTGTTCCCTCAAATGGTTGGTATCTGTTTGTTTTCACACTCCCAAACACACAGCTGACATTTGAATATAAACGGATGTGTTAAAAATTAAATTTGCCCTCTCTGCGTTCAGGTCAACCTTACAATCAACTGGCCATCCTGGCTTCCTCCAAAGGAGACCACCTTACAACAATCTTCTACTACTGCAGGAGCATTGCTGTCAAATTCCCCTTTCCTGCTGCTTCCACTAATCTACAGAAAGCTCTTTCCAAGGCCCTTGAGAGGTCAGAATATTAACATTTACAGAATCAAAATATTTTGCTCACATTATCATATGTAAACCGGTGCTTAATTCTCCTGTGTCTCTTTAACCGGCAGCCGCGATGAGGTCAAAACAAAATGGAGCGTGTCTGATTTTATTAAGGCCTTCATCAAGTTCCACGGCCATGTTTATCTCTGCAAAAGCCTGGATAAGTTGAACACCCTGAGAGAGAAATTAGAGGAGCAGTTCCAGGTAAGGGCAAAACCACCAGCTGTAGCACTTCATGTCATTTTTTTTTTTTTCCATTAACTTCAGGTGGCAGTTATTTGACAGTTTTCGGTCTCATTAGTCTTTCTTAGTTTGAATTTGCATGCTCATTATTCTCTATACTAATTCGTTCCACAGAGGCTGATTCTCCAGAAAGCCTTCAGCTCCCAGCAGCTGGTCCACATCACAGTGATAAACCTGTTTGAACTGCACCACCTCCGAGATTTCAGCAATGAGGCAGATGAGCACAGCTACAGCTCGGACGAGCAGATCAGCTGGATCCAACTCCTCGGCCTCTTCAGTATGTCTTTCTTTTTTACGCTGCTCTTAACCCATGTGTTATGGTCTTTTTAAATCCTGGGTTAAGCACATTACCACTTGTAATTTTGAAAGATACTACATTCAAGTTTAAAGGGATAGTCCAAAAAAATGTAAATTCTGTAATTACTTACCCTCATGTCGTTCTAAACCTTTAAGACCTTCATTCATCTTTGGAACACAAATGAACATATTTTTGATGAAATCTGAGAGCTTTTTTTAAATCATTCTAATATTCTGGTTTGGTGCTCAATTTTTTTTATTATCTTATCATCAATGTTGAAGACAATTGTGCCACTTAATATTTTTGTGGCTACATTTTTTCAGAGTTTTTTTTTTTTGATATATGAAAATAAATGTACATTTTTGTCATTTTAATAAATGTGACCCTGGACAACAAAACCAGTCATATCGGTACATTTTTAGAAATTGAGATTTATACATCATGTGAAAGCTGAATAAATAGGCTTTATGTATGGGTTGTTAGGACAATATTTGTCTGAGATACAACTATTTGAAAATCTGGAATCTGAGAGTGCAAAAAAAATCAAAATATTGAGAAAATCGCCTTGAAAGTTGTCCAAATGAAGTTCTTTTCAATGCATATGACTAATCACAAATTAAGTTTTGATATATTTATGGTTGGAAATTTATCATGGAACATGATCTTTACTTAATATCCTAATGATTCCTGGCATCAAAGAAAAATCTATAATTTTGACCCATACAATGTATTTTTGGCTATTGCTACAAATATACCTGTGCTACTTAAGACTGTTTTTGTGGTCCATAGTCACAAATGTCTTATTCACCCCAGATATTTAAACAGTAGTGTAAAACCACTTTCAGCTGTTTGTTTGTTTTTTGCTAGTTTATTGATCTAATAAATATAGAAATGTAGTGTGAAATCTTAAACATGATTATTTATTACCCTGAGTAAAGTGTAAACACTGAAATATCAAGCAAAATAACCCAGAATTGCATTTAACTGTGTTTTATAATTGAACATTAATTTTGATCATTTCTTGCTGCAGCCTTAAAACTGTTTTGAGATTATTGAACTAAATCTAAATTATAATGTAATTTTGCAAATGTATAAAATGTGGTGATAGATTCTCCAAATTCAACATGTAGGCCTAGTTTATACAGTGTTGTATAATTGTCTTTCCCTAGTGTCTTTCCTGGGCGTGATGCTAAGCCGAGCTTTACTCAATAAGAACCGAGAGGAGATCATGGGGGAATGCCCTCTTCCTGCCATCAAAGTGTCTCTGGACTGGCTGAGGCTTCGACCGAGTGTGTTTAATGAAAGTGCCATGGACAAGCGACAGTAGTGAGAAAAGCTTTCTTTTCTTTCCCTTCCACTGTAGTACTGAACACTATTCAAATGTGTAGGTTCCATTTCAGCTTCAAAACGGAAGCTAGCTGATTGAGCGTTTTAATGTGTTTGTATTTGATGGGGAACTTGTGGTAGTTTCTTAAAAGCCTGAATCTACTATTTGCATAATCCCAACAACAATACCCACAATCCATTTCATGACATTTTAAAATGGTTCTGTGTGAGCCAAGATTTTGAGCTATTGAATACTGCTAAAATGACACATCTTTGGCATCTCGTAGCATCTGGCCATGGCTGGTGTCCATTCTGAACAGCTTTCAGCCTAAGGAGGAGGATGTGTCAAATGCGTCAGGTAGTGAGCACTGCATCACATGCTTGTATTTGCTCATGAAATACAGTATCCTTGCTCATGAACGTTTCTTTTCTTTTTGTTAATGGTCATGATTGTTTTTCACAGTGATTCCACTTCCAGAGGAGTTTGAACTGCAAGGCTTTCTGGCCCTTCGGCCTGCTCTGCGGTAATCCTTCATGCTTAATTGATTGCTGTTCTTGTTTGTAACTCTTATTTTTACACACACGTCTATTTTAGCTTCATTTGTTCTTATAAGGCTGTTATTCAATGATTTCAGAATGCTAGACTTCTCTAAAGGGCATCAGGGTATCGTGGTTGGCAAGGAGAGCCTGCTAATTCATGCCAGACACCAGAGACTCATCAGCCTGGGCAAGTGGGTGGCTGACAACCAACCACGGTGAGCCGTTGTTTCATTTTCATTTCATACCTTCTTGGACTTTCCTGAAGTCTGTCACCTCAATTATTTCTTCTGGCTTAAAAATGTGCTTTAAAAACTACTAAACTAAACTACTAAATAGTTTTTCCTTTTGTTTGCTTTGCTTTGCTGTTTACTTTTCTTGTTTTTTTTCTTTCCTTGACATTTTCTGTAACTTTCTCTTTCATTTTTTCCATTTCCTTTTCTTGTTTTGTTTCATTTTCTTTCCTTGATTTTGTTTTGTTTCATTTTTGTTTTCTTTTCTTAGGTTATCAGCTTATTAGCTTATTTTTTCCCTCAGGTTTCTGTGTGCAAAGACTTAATTTTTACTTTTTGCATCCACAGGTTGATCCAGTGTCGTATAAGTGATGGCCTTCTGCTCTTCATCACTGATATCCCTGAGATGGTCGTGGAAGAGCCACAGGAAAAAGACACACCTGTCCTCCAGGAGTCATCTAATGGTGAGCAGACCCCGAACGACAGCACCCAGGGCCTGAAGTCGGTCCTCTCGGCTGGAAAGAACCAGAACAGCGGGCTGGACGGCAGCGAGAGACCTGTGGTCACCTTCAAAGAGAACATCAAACCTCGAGAGCAGAGTAGGGAACAGAACCGGAACCAGCACCAGAGGGATGCAGGGAAAGACAGAGCTGTGTTTAATAAAGGAAATGGAATACAAGGGAAGAACGAGCAGAAGAAAGAGGGCAAGAGAAAGAGCGAGGTGAAGAAAAACAGTCATGATAAAGCAACAGATGCTGGGAAACAGGTGAGAGAGACTTGCACAGGAATCTGTCTCATTTTGTGATAATTTTTTTAAATGTGTGAACTCCTCCTGATCTCATCTTTGGTTTGCTGCAAGGTGAAGACTCAGACTGAGATGAGGAAGACTCCAGTGTCTGAGGCAAGGAAAACTCCAGTCACACAGACTCAAACCACATGCTCTTCACAGTTTATTCCCATCCACCACCCAGGAGCTTTCCCCCCTCTGCCCAGCAGACCAGGTACACAGACACTTTCCTTCATGCCACATTTAAACATTATTAGGGATGTAATTATATCAAATTTCATAATACGATGTCACAATATGAAGTCCATGATACAATATTTATTGTGATAAAAAAAAAGAAGAAATAAACAATTGGAAAAAAAATGAAAATGTGGTACATTTAAGTTAAATTATTTTATCTAATACACTTTGAGAGTTCAAAATTAAGAGCTACAACCCATGTTTTTATTTGTGATACTGTGTTTCACACTGGTGTTTTAGTAAGCCAAACAAATTATAATATAGTAATAATGATAACAACAATGACAGCAGTGGTCATATATTGTAAAACAATTGCACTGCAAAATAAATATTTCATAGGTATATTATTTTGGCTTTACACTACAGTAGGGAAATTACAATGCATCTACTGTACTTTTACAATTACTGCACTTTTTTTTACATTTATAGGTTGCTCTGATGTTATCTCGTTGTTATTTAGAACAATGACAATATTCTTAATTCTTCTTAATTATTTAATTCTTAGAAGAAAAATAATTCTTCTTCTATACCAATACTTATTTTCTAATTTCTAAACTTGAAAGGGATATTTTGAACTGCAGTGACATTACCCATTTTAAAACGCTAGCTGTCTGCCCTTCGTACTGCACTTTTAAGATTTTATTTTTCTCTGCATTCATTCTCTGTGAACGGAGATGTTCTGAGGTGTGGAAAACACAAGATTACGAGCTGATCGTCTTAACAATGTGTTTGCTTCGCTTTGAAACGTGCAGTCGAAAACAAACTTGTTAATGGAATTAAGCCATATTATGCTTTCGGTCTTAGTTCAATAGACAGATACTGTGTCAAAGCATAATGGCCCAAAACACAACTTGAAAGACCTTTTATGTTAGAATAAGAAGTTTAAATGCATTTTAAAAACTACATCGTTTGATGTGGCCACAATAATAACAGTAACATTGCAATATAACAGTATTGATAATATCATTACATCTCTATTATGGACTGCTCAGTCAGTGCTCACTTTTTTGTTTTTTTCCTACTTCAGGTTTTCCTCCGCCGGCGTATGTTATTCCACCTCCTGTGGCATTCTCCATGAGCCCAGGCTTTACCTTCCCTACAGGTGTGTCTGTACCTGCACCCTTCCTCCAGACTGCTTCCCACCCTCAATCTGCCAATCCAGTGCAGACGGGGAAACCCTCACACATTCCCTACAGCCAGCAGAGACCCTCTGGTCCTGGAGCCCTAAACCAAGGTCCTCCCCAGCCTCAGCAGACACAGCCTCCCCCTTCACAGCCATCCCAACAGGCCTTGCAACAATCTGTACAGCTTCAAGTACAGCAGCAGCAGCAGCAGCAACAGCAGCAGTCGCCCACAAAGCAGAGCTCTCAGCTTGGAAAAAGTCCACCACATCATCACAGCATGCAACAGGTAATGTGATGCTTTTATTTTATAGAGCTAGTTCACCCACAAATGAAAATTTAGTCATTAACTACTCACCTTCACATCATTTCAAACCCACAAGACCTTAACACAAATAGACCCATCTTTGGAACACAAATTAAGATATTTTTTATTACAAGGGTGATTGGTGGTTTAACCATAAAATTGAATAAAGTTCAGGGCTCTCATGGGTCATGGAATTTTAAATAGTCTGTTCCAGACATTGAAAGTCAGGGAATTATTTTTTTTTTTGGGTCCAAGTCATGGAATATCAGGGATTTTTGTTTGTTGCTTTAAATGTTAGTTTCCATTTATCAAAATGTAATTTTTCTATACCGTTTTCTTGTTTTTTTGCGTTGTTTCACACGTTTTGCCTATTTTTATGGTTGGGCTATTTTTCAGCGCCATTTTATTCCCTTCCCGCATGTCAACTGCCAATCACTTAAGTCAAATGTAGTCACCAGGCTGTACCTGATAACTAAGGCAAACATGCCAGGAAACTATAAATTTCAAGCGCTTTGGCTACAAAATGACCACTTCCAAGACTGGGTGTTAAAAGTAGATGATAGAAAAGCAAAAACTAAATGTGAAGAAAGAAAAAGACTGAATGAAGAACTTGATTACAAACAGAAAATCCTTCAGAGTGTTTAACCCCTGAAATCATAAAAAACATGAATTAATTTCTGTAGAAACAGTACAAAAAAATATCAAAGTGCATGTAATGGGTAAAAGCAAAAAACCAAAACAAAAGAACTGTGTTTTGATACAAAAAAACTTCTGTAAACATGTAAATAAAGCTTGCAAATGGATGGATCTGTTCATTATAGGTCATGAAAATTCAGCTTTTTAGTCAGTGACAGTCAGGGAATTTAACATTTGGCTTCGAGTGGGAACCCTGAAAGTTGTTTTTGTTTTCTTTGCACACAAATATTCTCGTAGCTTCATAACATTATGGTTAAACCACTCACTTGGACCACTCGCTGTGTTGCTGTCTATGCAGGGTCAGAGAGCACTCAGATTTTATAAAAAATATCTTAATTTGTGTTTTGAAGATGAACAAAGGTCTTGCGGGTTTGGAACGGCGTGAGGGTGAGAAATTAACAATAGAATTCTCATTTTAAGGTGGACTATCTCTAAGCAACTAGTATTACTTTAAAAAATAACCATGTCTTTTGAGTTTTAATTATTATGCCCATTTCATTGGCTCTTGTGGTGCTGAGGTTCAATATCTGCTCTCCTGTTTCCTTGACAAGTCCGATTACTATGGAGACTACTTAGAAACATGGATGTTGCTGACCTTGTTTGGTAATCTCTCTATTTTCTTCGTTTTTATTTTGTCCTTGCAGTCTTACATGCAGGTGCCTGAACAGCCTGGTCAAATGTGGAACCAGCACCAAACTCAGCCCACCATTCAGAAAATGCCCATGCAGATGCCAGTCAAACAGCCTTTCTTCATGCCCACCCAGGACCCAATGAAACTCTTTGAACACCCCATGAGCATGCAGCCCCCTCAGCCCAGCATGGACAAGAAGATGAAGTTTCCGGAGGTCAAAATGCAAGATTTCTACTGGGAGCCTTCTTACCACATGGGAGGAGAGGGCAGGAGCGGAATGGGGGAAAGAATGGGCAAACGTCAGCCTGGAGTCTTCTGTCCCGACCAAGAGAACATGCCCAGAGGCCCTCCATATGAAGTTAGCATTTTATGTATTCTCTTTTTAGATAGTTACAAACTTTCAGATGAAGATTATATATGATAATAGCATACTATACTATTACTTTATTTTTACTATGCATACTGTGCATAGAAAATGTAAAATAACAACAGAAAAAAATAATATACCCTAACAGTCAAAAAGTTTCTATTGCTCACCAAGGCTGCAATTATTTGATCCAAAGTACAGCAAAAACAGTAACATTTTGAAATTTTGAAACTATTCTGTTTAAATGTATATAAAATTGTAATTTATTCATTTGATCAAAGCTACATTTTCAGCATCATTACTCCAGTCTTCAGGGTCACATGATCCTTCAGAAATCTCATGCTGATTTGCTGTTCAAGAAACTCTATACAACATTATAACATTATACGCTATACCATTCAAAAGTCTGTATAAAATTTTTTGGGGTGGGGGGTGATAAATTGCTACTTTTATTTAGCAAGGATGCTTTAAATTGAACATAAGTGATGATAAGGACATTTATAATGTTACAAAAGATTTCTATTTTTTTTAGAAAAATGCTGTTCTTCTGAACTTTCTATTCATAAAAAATGTTTCAACATAACAATGTTTTAATTATCAGCAAATGAGAGAATTAGAAGATCATGTGACTGGAGTAATGATTCTAAAATTCAGCTTTGAAACCACAGGAATAAATTACATTTTCAAATAGAAAATGGTTATTTTATATTTCAAAATGTTACTGTTTTTGCTGTACTTTGGATCAAATAAATGCAGGCTTGGTGAGCAGAAGAAACTTCTTTCAAAAACATTAAAAATCTTTTGACTGGTAGTGTTATTTATTTATTTATTTTTATAAATATTACATTTAATGTGTATTTATTTAGTATAAACTACCATTATCAGTTAGATCAGTAAGTGTTTTTTTTTTTTTTAAAGAAGCTCCAAGAATTGCTCCAAGGTTGCAATTATTTAATCAATACAGTAAAAGCAATAATGTTGTGAAAACGGAAGTAGTGACGGATCATTTCTTCTGTGTTGTGACGCACATCCGTGTGTAATGGATCATCGGAAAGAAAAAAATTAGGATGGGGACTTGGTTCTATAAACCAACTGTGGATTGGATTTTGAGATGCGGCTGTTGCACTCAAAAGTTGAGGCAGATGAAAATCATTATAATATGCTGATTCATTGTTGAAAAGCTGTTTTTGAGTGAGTAATGTTTTTGTGAACACTAATTGCATAATTAAATGCAATGCTTTAAGTGTTAAGACATGTTAAAAAAATTTGGGTTTAAAATATTATTCCCAAATTATTAGGTTTCATCATTCATAATTTTAAAACATGCGGCCAAGCTTGCAATACAGTGCATAAATGTTTTAAACATTTATTGTTTCATAATGTGTTCACATTATTTATTAATAGTGTACTGCTTGGTGCAGTGATCCTCAAGCAGTAAGCCAGCATTCCTTTCCGAACAAAGCCGCAGTCTATATTCTCAGTCAATTCCTTCCACTTACCTTTGGTTTCTACAGGCTTAGCATCTGAACAATATCTGTTATGACTCTGATTATCATGGGTTTCTGGCATAAGCTGGAGATCATTTACAGCCACATTGGGCTTTATTGAAACTTGATCTCAGCGGTTGTTGAGACGCGCATGCTTTCTTATTTTTCATCTCTTCTTCACGTTTCCACCTCTAGCTGTCTAACTGCCGTGAAGTATTCTGTGATGTTTGTGTTGTTTAAAACACTACATTTGAGTAAGAAACCGCTTTATCATAAGCTGTGAACAGAAGTCAGGTTGAGAATCGCACTGATTTTCACAGGCTGCTGTTTTTCTCTTAGATAGCTATGACAGGCCGCTTCCTATTTTCTTACATCCTGTTTCTCTCATCTCTTTTTCCTCCCTCCCTCTCTCTCTTTCTCCTTCCTTCCCCTTTGTGCCTCGTCTCTCACTAGGACAACAAGAGCTCTCCTCTTCTGCCCCCAGACCTGTTAAAGACTCTGGCGGACTTTGAGGAAGAGGAGGAATTGCTCTTTACTAAACCTCATGATTTCTACCAGGCCTTGGCTGGCCCACTTAATTCTGCTCCTGGAAGGAACATGTTTGTATGTAGCTCTCCTCCTATCATGTCGTCAGGCGGGAGTGGATATTGAATTTTCATATAGGCTTCTATGGATTAAAAAAATCTGTTTCCTATCTGTACAACAGTACCAGTTGTACATATCTACTCAACATATTAGAATTAGCAAATACTACGTCATTGAAACTATATCGAAAATAATGTGTATGGGACACATGTAACTTCATGAGGTGAATCCTGGAATACTTTTTAAACGAAAAGAGGTTGTTCATATTCAAATTGATATCTTGGTATTATTCACTTTTGTCTATTAAAATAATTTATTAAGATAGCAAAAATATCTAATGTGTCCAAAGTTGGACTTTTACTGTATGTGTAATGTGTAATATGTACTGTATCTTATATTTGTTGTAAATAATGTTTGGCTTTCTGGAAATATAGTTTTTGCTAGTACTGTGGTCTGATAGAAATGATCTGTTGGAACTTGCATGTCTATCGCAGTGTTCTCATCTTTTGTACTTCTTTCCTTCTGTAGTTGCCAAATCAATCACGACTAGACAGTGGAGCTGATGTGATTGGTCAGTCTTCTCTCCTTCCCCGATTTTCCATTCAGGTGAAGCTGCATTGCTCTTTCTCAAACAAACACTTTAGTCTTCTCTTGCATTATAGATCAAAAGTCACCAGATGGCAGTGTTTTCCTTGAAGACATAACCAGGTTTTGTGTTTGTTGGACTGGATGTTGCTTTTTTACTTTTCCTGGTAAACACATTAAGTATAATATACAAGTTTGAATCTGGCTTGCAACATTTCCTGATACCATTCTCCCAATATATTTTTTTTTTTTAACCCTCTCTCCACTATATCTATCAATACTAGTGGGTAATAAAATATAGAGTACTAAAAACGCCACAATATTTATGAAATTGTTTTTGTTGTTTACAGGAGAGCTCCTACCAGAACAACAGCATTTTCAGCGAGGCTTATGGTAAAAACATGGCTCCTGCGTCTAAGCCAGATGCACCCATGATGCACCAGGAGCCTTCACTCTATTCCCTATTTGAAGGAACTCCATGGTCCCCCTCCCTTCCTGCTAGCTCAGGTACCATATTGTGATTTTTCATTTACTGTAGTATGTGATCAGCTAAAGATCAATATCAAATATCTCACAATACTATTATATCAAAATGTGAAGTTCACAATATGATATTGTTGCGATATTAAAAAAATAAAAATAACATTTTTGTATGTTAATGCACTTTAAGAGTTCAGAATTAAGAGCTTCAAACCATGTTCATAACTGAGTAAACTATAGTCAGAACATTTAAAGGGGACTCAACCCTCTTTTGTGGTATACTGTCTAAATTACATTCACACTGGTGTTTTAGGAAGCCAAACAAATTAGAATATAATAAAAGCAAAAATGTTATATTATTGTCATTCCTATGACAGTAATAGCCATGTATTGTAAAACAATTGCACTGTAAAGTAAATGAAAAGGATGCGTAAAATTTATTGTTAGCTTCCGGCTGCAGCTGTATCCTGTATCTACTACTGGAGAAAAATTAATAAAACTTTTTAAAACTAAATAATTACGCAATATTTCTTTAATGTTTTCAATTTAATAGTAAATACATGTAAAAATAGTAAAAAAATAAAGTTGAATTTTCATTAATTAAAAGATAAATGTTTCTGTTGATAACCAGAAAAATATAAATACACAACGCAGAATTTCTGAGGGAATACAAATTTACAAGGCTGTTGTAAGAATGAATAAAAGTTATGCATTCTAATAATTAGACATGCTAAAACCATAATTTGGTAACTGTAAAACATAAGGTGAGGAAGCAGTACAGTATTTGATAGGGCCCTAAACATATTTTTTGTTAAACCTTTAATAAATTGATGTTCAGTTGTATAAGTTTCATGATTTTAATTAATTAGACATGTTTTAATTAGACATGATTTTATTTACCCATTAAAAAGGAGACCAGAAAAATGAAAACGGGAAAAACAAAAATGAATTTGGAAAAAAAAATCAAATGGATTTCATAGGGCCCTATATGTTATGTTACATAATATAATGAGGATTAATTATTCCTAGCCATTATTTTAGATTTGTACAAGTGAGCTAGCAGCATCAATTTGTTAATGATCTGTTCCCATCTTTTGTTCAAGATCACTCTACACCAGCCAGTCAGTCCCCTCACTCTTCCAACCCAAGCAGCCTGCCTTCATCCCCCCCCACCCACAGCCATAGCTCCTGCTTCTCCAACTTCGGCCCCATTGGGACGCCTGACAGCAGAGACCGCCGTGGAACCGATCGCTGGAAGGCTGAAAAGACTGGTAATGCTGGTAATTTCATGCTGGCAGCATGCTCAATTGGCTTATGTGGTCGACTTTATTATTAACATTGACCTATCAGGTTTTTGTAAGTGTCAGAATGTACTGTTGGTGATGGAGTTTACGTTCTTTATATTCATTTTTTTTTTTTATCAAATTTCTTTTTTAAAAATGCAAAAATCAGTAGGTTGCTAGAAGAAAAGTCTGTTCATTATGCTAATATTTTTTGCTAATCTATTTTTTTTATTCATTTACTTTATCGATCATTTATTTGCAGTTTTATTGTTACAGTATTTGTTATGCTTGTATTATTTACAAACTTAAAGTGAAATAGTCTGATCGGCCACAAGTACTCTCTTTGTCATATTAAGTAATCAATCAATAAACTTTTAATCATATTTGTTAATTGACTGTCTTCAGGTGTGAGTGGCTTTGGGTTGGACTACCTGCCGTCTGCCTCGTCCTCCTCTGTGCCGGATACCAACAGTTGGCACCAGGGGGCGCCAACCAGCAGCTGGGCAGCCCAGGACATGCCAATGGAGGACTCTTCCACTGTCCTCCTTGACAGTTTCAAGGTAGCATGGGATGTTCTGTGTAACATTTAATGTTGTCCTGTTTTTGTACACATTCACAGACCAAGAAGTTGTTGTTCTAACCACAGATGTACAACAACATTAGGGCTTTATAAAATCTGTTTTATTGTTTTCCAAATTCAGTTTAATATTTTTCCAAACTAAGTTTTTTCAGTTGTCATTTTTATGGATTCATTTTCATTTTATTTTAAATAAGGCACAATATAAAACAAAATATACATATACATCCATAAGACATTACAAAATGTCTGAAAACTGTAACAAAAGTTTGGACACACCCTCTCATTTAATGTTTTTTAAAGAAGTTTCTTATGCTTATCAAGGCTGTTTTCACTTGATCAAAAATACAGAAAAAAATATATATTGTGAAATATTATTACGACGTAAATCAATGTTTTTCTGTATTAACATACATTTAAAATTTAATTTATATCTGTAATTAAAGTTGAATTTCCAGGATCATTACTCCAGTGTCTGCAGTGTCACATGATCCTTCAAAAATCATTCTAATATGCTGATTTATTATCAGTACTGGAAACAGCTGTGCTGCTTAATGTTTTTTTTGGAACCTGTGATACTTTTTACAGGATTTTTTGATCCTTTGAAAAAAGAACAGCATTTATTTAAAATGGAAAGGTTTTCTAACAATATAGACTACTGTTCAAAAGTTTGGGGTCAGTACATTTTTATTTTTTATTTTTTTGAAAGAAATTAATACTTTTATTCACCAAGAATGTGTTAAATTAATAAAAAGTGATAGTATAGATTTACATTGTTAGAAAAAAAATATTTGGTAGCCAACATTGATGATTCTAATAATAAATTAGCATATTAGAATGATTTCAGAAGGATTACATGACACTTAAGACTGGAGTAACAGCTGATGAAAATTCAGCTTTACATCACAGGAATAAATTATATTGTAAATTATATTAAAATAAAAACCATTATTTTGTATTGTAATAACATTTTGCAATATTACTGTATTTTTTTCTGTATTTTTTGATCAAAGAAATGTAGCCTTGATGAGCATAAGAGACTTCTTTAAAAAACATTAAATGAGAAGGTGTGTCCAAACTTTTGACTGGTA
Organism: Cirrhinus molitorella; assembly: GCA_033026305.1. Lineage (NCBI taxonomy): Eukaryota > Metazoa > Chordata > Actinopteri > Cypriniformes > Cyprinidae > Cirrhinus > Cirrhinus molitorella. The sequence goes on along the minus strand of CM065124.1, from coordinate 15,730,955 downwards.
GTGTATTTTACAAGGTAACACGATGTAACCTTGATCTCAAAAATCCTTGAATCTGAGGGTATTGGACCTGGAAAGTCCTTGAAAGGTCTTTGAATTTGAAGTTTACAAAGGTGTGGGAACCCAGGTTTTTATACAACATTTTGAACTGTTTAATACTTATACAATGCTTTAACACCTGCTCCAAACCATTCCACAACCATTTTAATTGTTAAATTAAATGTTATTAATGAAAAAGCATGTGTAATTAATTGAAATCGTGAAACTTACACAATTTAACGGCAATTTATTAAAAAAATTATTTAAAAAATGTAACTTTTAAGGCCGTATGAAATGTTTTCTTTCTTCAAATTTGCTTTTTTTTTTTTTTTTTTTTCTTCAAAGTTTCATTAAATTGTAATATTCAAAAGCATCTTTAAATAAAGAATTTTATATAAAAAAAATAAATAAATAAATAAAAAACTGTAATTTATTAGTATTTTATTTCTGTGCTCTGTATTTAAGTTTTTCTGGTAAATTTATTTTTAAAGAATATTTACCAGAAAAATTGTTTTAATAATTTTATTACTACTAGTAGTACTAGAAAGGTTTTTCTGTCAGTTTCTACCGCACATTTGGGGTTGGGTTGCTGTGAAGACTTTTATGTTTTTGTCTGTATATGATGACAGTAGTTTTGTTTTTTTCCTCACAAGAAACAGCAAAAATGCTCACAAAGTGATTCTTAGAACAGTTCTAGAGATGAATCATGTACTCATTGAGGCGGCAGAGGCCGACATGTATTTTGTTTTTTTTTCTTCGGCCTTAATTTGCCTCCACATTCTTTTCTTCTACCCCCTTTCTTTAGTCAATCTGGTCGAGCTCTATGATGCAGCCCGGTCCGTCTGCTCTGGAGCAGCTGCTGATGCAGCAGAAACAGAAGCAGCAGCGCGGCCACGGCAACATGAACCCGCCACACTGAGAGTCCATGGGAAGACGCACTTGTGTGAAACATGATTCAACAGAAGAGGTGAAACACCACAAGCTCCAATCGGAAATTTCCGGCATTACCTGCGCGCGGAGGCTGGAGACGGCGAACGATGTGAAGCGACAGGCTCAAAACGAACCGCTCGCCTGACCGACGAGGGACGTGCAGCCCTCTCCTCTCCTCTATCTCTCTCACTCACTCTGTCTGTCTCTCTCCCTGTGAGGGCGTGCAAGCACCTGACCTGTCACGCTGCTCAGCACGTAGCCGCTGCAGAACACTGACTCTGAGGGAGGACAAAAAACTCTCTCTGATTGCCACCTCTCTTCCTCTGGGGGTCAAAGGTCATTCTCCTGTCTCATCTGGACTTAAGACTCTGGACTAGACACCCTCATGCCACCTGCTTAAATCGCTCTGTGTGACCGGCACGCCGCACGTTAAGGAGTTAAGGGTGCGTGCGTGTCAGAAAGGGATGTTTATTGACGGCAGATGTGGCATTACGAGGGACAAAAAAAGAAAGAAGGACTGGTTTTGTGTTTTATTCCAAGTCTGGATTCACTTTCTCAGAGGGATTCGTTGTGGTCAGAATTAAAAAAAAGAAAAATTGAATGAATGAAGGATGATGCGAACGGCGTGGAAGTGCGCTTCTAGAGAACGTGCTCGGATATTAGGACTTAGATCGACACAGGCATGGATCATGGTGTTGTCATGTACAGTCTGTTGATTTGTAAGAAGAGTTCGCGGAACGGGACAGGGAACGTCTCTAAAGTTCGAACCATTATGAAGCTCATAGCGACATTATAGCTCAATCAGTATCAAGCGGAGTTGGGGGTTAGACTATAGATGTAGGATGTAGTATCATTAGCTGCAATAGAGACTGCAATTATTAACAATACTGTATTTTGTGACTTGTTCTGTAGCAGTTTTAGCTCTCTGAAATATTATTCGGTAAATATGTTCAATAGTTTACTGCTAAAGGGGGAGTTCATTCGATATAAATGTGTGCCTCCCCTTCTCCCTCCTCTCTTCATTTCTTTATTCTCTAGCTTAAACGCATAACGGCTTCTTTTGTTCATGTTCTGCCTTTTTATTAATAGTTTTAAGCGTTATCAGCTCTCTTTGTGCCTGGTCTGTGTTTTTTCTCTTCCTTTTGTTGTTCTTTCTCTATTTTTGTTTTAAGGAATCGCTAGCATCACGGTTGGCACTGTAGGGACGAGGCGAACGGGTCTAGCTGTAGCACTGTTAGTTCGGCGGAAAGGGGCGCGAACCCACTCAATTGCTCTCCTTTCAGGTACCATCTCCACAGCCACTGTACTCGGTTTAAAAACCACAGAACGTACCTCCGAAAGGACACTTCAGCTCCCGTTACGCTTAGCACTAAAAAGTCGACTCTGAGGAAGAGCGTCGAGCCCGATTACTGCTTCGTTCTGAAATCTTATAACGTATATATCATCGGTTGCCTCGGGTTAGCGTCACGTGTCCGTTTCTCAAGCGGAAAAGAGTCACGTCATCATAGACGCCCTGTTTGCAACCTGTTTTTTTTTGTTTTGTTTTTTTTTTTCCTTCGAAGTAAAAACAAATATTGTTTTGAAAACTTAACGGTTCTCTTTTCAGTAGAGGATATAGCACTGAGTAGGCCTTCGAGACCTTGTGTGGGTGCCACTGTTTGGTAGAGATGTTCTGGGGCCAGGGGTTTGTGCCGAAATATCTATAAAGCGTTCGCGGTGGTTATTTCTTCCTGGTTAAGTAAGATGTTTTTGTTCAGCGAAGGTTATATGAAAGACGTACTCTCTTGTATGACGAGAATAAAGCGTGTTTTTATTTTTGAGTAGAGAACATTTTATTAAAGACAAACTTTAAATGATGTGTCTATTTGCCGTGTGATTGTGCTTTTCTTGTTGCATTTAAAATTGTATTAAAAAAATAGAGGAATAAATAATTAAATGGAACCTTAAAAGTTGAGTTAGATCAACGTATCAGAAAAAAAGAATAAATCTACGAGCAAAGTTTCAGTGGGAGCTGCGTGCCCCATTTTGTTCATCTTTTGTATTTTAGAATCGTTCAGCAAGGAGTTTCAGAAGCTTGCGCTCTGATTGGTTGCTGTGGACGCCTAACATTCTTTTATTTTGGATGGACTTGTGGTGCACAGTCTTGTGTGAATGTGCTTTTTTCGATACCCTGTATCTCACTGCATTGTAAATGTGGATTTTTTTCCCCTGTTGTCCAGTATCCATCTTTTAACTGTGGCTTCTGTAGTGATGTACATTACAATGCTGATCACAGGACAACAGCCTTGCGCCTCTGGGCCGTAATATAACATTCCAATAGTAAAGCTAAAAGAAAATATAACAGCCAGCTTTTTACATTCAATTTACCACTAAGAAAATTTGTCCCAATCCTAAATTCAGTCTGCCACTGATTCTGCATGAAATCCATCTTTCAGAATGCCTTGTGTTTTGGATGAGGGAGATATCCAGTCAAGTTTTTTTGTTTTTTTTTAGAGGATTTTGTCAGGGAATAGTTGGGGGTGAGGATATCTCCTTCTATGATGGGCTTGATTTATTGTGTTCTTGTCTCTTTGTGGACACTTGTAAACGCTGGAATCAGCTATGCCTTTAATAAAATAAACCATGTCCTCATATGCAGACTTGTGTCTTTTCTGTACCTCGTGCTTTCTCATTCTACCTTTCAGTTCACCATTAACATTTATACTATGGAGCCGTTGAATGCTTGAATCTGATTGGCTGAACGACGTTCTGAAGGTTTTCAGGGAAATGCACGGCGAACATAGTTCCAGGCAGCTCCTGACCGCATTACATGTGTATATCACTTCCCTGCACTATTTCAGTTATTTCAAAGAGCCTAAAACATCAAAATAAACAAAACCCACAACACTGGCCAAACAAATACAGTAAACAACAGGATAAAGACGACATATTATTTCCAAGGTTTTGCAGCAAAATTACGTTTTATTATGTACGAAAAGCGCATTCTTTTTCTCCCACACTCTCTAACAGACACACACATAACAGTCAGCACACACGTAAACATACGCGCTAATGTTGTTAGCGCTGCTCTGACGATTAACAACTTAAAAACTATATGACATTTCTCACAAGCCAGGTAACAACGACGCGGTTCCTGAAGAAAATAAACTTAATATTTCAATATAAGTAGCCTAGAGATGCTGCTGCTGATCACGTTTGAGAGAAGCGCAGACTCACAGAGGTAATTCACGAGCTTAATATTTTTCTTTCTCTCTCTTTCCGTCTCTCTACCTAGGCAGTCTGTCTGTCTAAACTACGATATTAACTGCATAGTCTGCTATCAACGCCTCAAGCGTCGTTAGGTCAAAAATTACGTTTTGGAATTGGCAACGAAGGAGTTGGATGAGCTGCGTAAGAAATTAGTCCTCCTACTCACAATACAATTTCAAGGACAAAAACCCGACGAATGCCTTGAAATATATCATCTGATAAATGTCTTGAGGTGTTAAAAAAATGTGCTACACTCTCAGAAATAAAGGCTCCAAAGGGGTGTTTTTGCAGTGATGCCGTAGAAAATCCATGTTTGGTTCCGTAATGAACCTTTCAGTAAACAGTTCTTTTGAAGAACATTGTACAAATCTAAAGACCTTTTCTGAATGCTTTTTGTTCTATTGATGCCAAAAAAGAACCTTTATTTTTAGGGGCGTATCATGAAATATGCATTGATCACTGCTTCATTTCTGACCTCTGTAAGAAAATCTCTGGTTAGTGCACACTGGTTTTTATGGTGCATTCTGAAAATTTCTACAGAGCAAATCTTTTAATTCACTAACATAATAACAATTGAACAGCCATAAAATTGCTTGACTGTGCACATTAATACTTAATACTAGATATCATATTGGGACCTGATAACCTGCTGTATATAGTGTTTGATTTATATATATTTTTTAAATAGCTTATGAATAATTAATTATCCTATCCACCTTATTCTGCAATGTGGAAGTAAGCCTATGGGTGAAACCCTGATCCATTAGCCGCTATAGGGAAACAATGAGAAGAATGACAAGGTGTAGTAAACGGTAAAACTGTTTGCACTACAAACCAGTGTGATAATACATTAAAAGAGTAAGACACCAATTTGCAAAACAAGCTATTCTGTACAGCTAAAAATAGCTATACATGCACTGTAAATGATTTTTGTTGTTTTCACAGTAATATTACCGTATTCTTCACAGAAGTGTACTGTACAATCCACAGACAGTATGCTACTGTAGATTTTACTAATTTCACAGCATTATTACTGTATTATCTACAGTTTTCTACTGTATAAGATGTGCACAGTGTATTACCGTAGATTTCCAATGCATTCTGGGAAATTTGTAGCCTACTATAAACTCAAATGTGCAAAATTATGACTACGAACAACAATCACACCTCATGTAATTAATTATAATAAATTTTCAGTTTTATTAAGAAAATTTAGTGCTCATTTTCCAAAGTCAAGGCTTTTTTCTCCCAGTTTTTTTTCTACCAAAATATCTCGACGCAAACGAGGGAATTGTTGAGAGGGCGATTTCAGATTCAGCTTCGGCTCTAGGAGAAAAGAACGATTCCAGAAACAGCATGAGATTCGATTCAACTCTCACAAAACCTGTTATGACTCTCTCGGAATCAACTCCTTGTCACTAGGGGGCAGCGATATCACATTTAGCGTTACCCGAGGTTCAGTCTAGTCATTTGATGGATCGTGTCTGTGGAGATTAGCAAGCATGTACATCTGGTAATATATCTTAATGAAGTAAATCGATATTCTAACATAAAAATATAGAAGAACATCCTGTGACTTTAAAGTTCACTGATTTGATTTAATAAAAATACGTTACATTTTACAAGTTTAAATTCTCCACAGTTTACGTTCTCAACTGTTTTGTACTGCATAAGCTGTGCGCAGTATGTTACTGTGGATTTCTAATTACTGTGAATGTTATTACAGTAAAACGAAATGCCCGCGAAAACCAACCTTCATTTTGTAATAGCCTACAGCATTTTTCTGCGTGGACCGAATCGCCTTCCTCGCGTTCGTTGCCTTTATTTTTGATATCTTCCTAAAAATTATCCGGTGAGTGATGAATCGTATTCTTTTTTAATTGTGTGCTTGTTATTGACTGCGAAAACCAACTACGAACGTTCATTTTATAATATCTTCTGAGTGGACTGCATCGCTTCAATCCCCGTCTTGTGACACCTTCATCAGTAATATCTAGGTGAGTGATTAATCTTATTTACTTAGTGTTGTTAGGAAAATACATCCTCGTCTTTTATGACGAAAAGCCTGTCTGTGATTTGGTTAGAAGCGAATTAATATTTATCCTTCGTCATTAACGTTAACGTTATATGGATGATGGCCGTCTCCATTAGACGGCGGTAAAGTTAGTTTTCATTACACATTCATTCATCTGTATACAAAAATAACACAAGCATAATCTGACAAAAAACAAGCCTTGTGAATTTGTTATTGACTGCGAAAACCAACTAACGTTACGAACCTCCATTATACAGAGTTCATCTGAGCGGACCAGATCACTTCCATCCCCGTCTTGTGACACCGTTTTTCATCAATAATATCTGGTGAGTGTTTTCTTATAGTGTTTTTAGAAAAATACATCCTCGTCTTTTATGATGAAAAGTCTGTGTGTAATTTAGTTAGAAGCGAATTAATATTTATCCTTCGTCATTAACTTTAACCTTATGGATGAGGGCCGTCTCCATTATAGACGGCAGTAAAGTTAGTTTTCGTTACACATTTATTCATCTGTATACAAAAATAATACAAGCATAAGCTGACAAAAAACAAGCCTTGTGAATTTGTTATTGACTGCGAAAACCAACTAACGTTAACCTCCATTTTATAGCCTACAGAGTTCATCCGAGCGGACCAGATCGCTTCCATCCCCGTCTTGTGATGTTTTTCATCAATAATATCTGGTGAGTGTTTTCTTATAGTGTTTTTAGAAAAATACATCCTCGTCTTTTTGGATGAAAAGTCTGTCTGTGATTTAGTTAGAAGCGAATTAGTATCCTTCGCCATTAACCTTATATGGATGATGGCCGTCTCCATTATAGACGGCAGTAAAGTTAGTTTGACGTGGCATTCATTACAGACTCATTTATCTGTACACAAAAATAATACAAGCATAATCTGACAAAAAAAAAAAAAAATAACATAATAATAATAATAAAAATAAAGCCTTGTGTATCAGGGAATATTTAAATATTTTAACAGTTGGTTTGAACTGCGTCAAATTTGAGTGGATTTGAGTAGTTACAGTATATAAAACATCAGAAATATGGATTCAGTTCTGTATGAAAAGTAAGAAAGGCATAATCAGAAATTATGCATTATAGTGAGTAATATAGAGACTTAATGTTGGTTTGATACCTGTAGCTCAAATTGTATTGTTGGTTAATGAATTTATATTTTCACATACATTAAATGTTGTAAAATTATTCTAAAACACATTAATATTTTAGTATTGATAGCATATATTTATGTCTATCTGAGGTAGTTTGATAAGAGATGCAAAGAGATTAACTGGATGCATTTGTCTAATGAATGTGAAACAGCAAATAAACCAACTGCATTTATTTGTATATATTAAAAAAATATTATATGGTTTACTATTTTAATATATTTAAAAAATGTATTTATCCCTGTGGTCAAGGTGTTTAATTTGTCATTACTCCAGTCTTCAGTGTCACATTATCCTTCTGAAATCATTCTAATATGCTAGTTTATGATAAGTGATGAAAACATTTTGTGTTGCTTTATACTTTTCCTTTTAATAATTACGTAATAGTTTAGTAATTATTTAAAGTTTAATAATTATTTATCTTATCAAACATTCAAAAGTCTGGGTCAATTTTTTAATACCTTTATTCAACTAAGATATGTTAAAGGGATAGTTCACTCAGAAATTTTAATTCTGTCATTAATTACTCACCCTCATGTTGCTCCAAACCTGTAAGTCTTTCGTAGTTTTCTGATCCTCCATAGACAGTATAATCACATTCAGCCCAGAAACGTAACAAAAACATCCTCTAAAAACGGAGGTCTGATGGGTTTAGGGTGAGGGTGAGTCATTAATGACAGAATTCTCATTTTTGGGTGAACTAACTCTTTAAGGTATTTTAGATTTAATTTGAGAGTTTAATCTTAAAAATCAGTTTTAAAACACAATTGTAATTGAATTGTGTTCATTTGTAAGTAGAAAGTCTTATACACGTAGGATGTCTTGGGGGTAAATCATAGGCTAATTTTCATTTTTGGGTGATCTCTTTAAAGGTGTTTTGGTTAGGCAAGTTAAAATTAAGGATTTTAAATAATTATTTGAATTTCTGACAGATTTGTGCTTATCTCTTGCAGATCACCTCAAGTGCTCCAGTTGCCCCTGCTCCATGTAATGCGGATGCATTACCACAACCACTACCCTTCTCAGATTCTACCCTCATGTAATACGGTTTTGTAACTGTTCTAAAGATGGTTGTTCATAAGTGTGTTAATATTTGTTTTACAAATTCTAGTAGGCCTGTGCCTACTACTACTGTTAATCGAATGCAGTTTCCGTGTACATTGTATTATTAATGATTTAAAATGTTAACATGCATTATTAGTCATTTAAAATGCTTTTTGCTCTTTTCTGTTAGTCTTGACCAATTTAATTTAATTTAATTATGTAATTAATTCAATTTCAAACGTTAAAGGGTTAGTTCACCCAAAAATGAAAATTCTGTCATTAATTACTCTCATGTCATTCCAAACCCGTAAAAACCTCCATTCATCTTCTGAACACAAATGAAGATATTTTGGATGTAATCTGAGCTCTTTCTGATCCTCCTATAGAAAGTCAACACGCTTCATGTTTAAAAGCAGAGAAAGCTACAAAAAACATTGTCAAGTGAGTCCATGTGACATCAGTGGTTCAATTGTAATTATAAGAAGCTGTGAAGAATACCTTTTGTGTGCAAAGAAAACAATAATTTATTCAAAAAGTCTTCTTGTAGCTTCATATAATTACGATTGAACCACTGATGTCACATGGACGTTTTGGTATCTTTCTCGGCTTTTGAACGTGAAGAGTGTTGACTGTCTATTGGAGGATCAGAAAGCTCTCGGATTACATCCAAAATATCTTCATTTGTGTCTAAAGATGAACAGAGGTCTAACAGGTTTGGAACGACATGAGAGAGAGGAATTAATGACAGAAATTTCATTTTTGGGTGATATGACCCTATAACTTGGGTTTTTAGTTTAAAAAGATGTTTTACTCAATCAGTATGTACTGAATTTATTGTTGTTTTCAAACATGAATTTGCATCTAATTATTTTAAAATCTGTTTTTATCATTGCATTATTGGTCATTTGCAGTATTTCAATCTGCACAATAAATGTTATTTGATTGTAAGTCTTATATTGTCCATATTTCTTATTCACAATAAAAGGTTTTTTTTAACACAATTACAATATAATAACAATAATATAGCACATAACACAATATAAAAATAACAGTTTTGTACTGTATTTCAACAGTTGTAAATAACAGTAAATTACTGTTATTCATTTTACAGTATGTTCAAAAACCTACTGTAGATGTTTTTACAGTAATTTTACTGTGATATGAAACACGGCAACTACTGGAGATTTGTTGCCAGTAAGTTACTGTTAATTTGACGATAAACCTTTTACAGTGTGGATGAAACAGAACTTATAGCCAGACCCATAAAATTCGCCCACTATTATGGCAAAATAAGGTAGATACATCTCCATATGATAAACATGGACATTTTTTTTTAAATAAATGTCAGATTCAAAAATCAAAAATTCTAATGTCGGTGAATGGCTTCTGTTTCTTTTCCACATGAAAAGAGCGGGTACGAAAAGAGGACGGGTTGCTTTACAACAGCAACAAATCCACTGTAATTAAGGGGCGAATTCCAAATGGCTTTTTTGTGCCCTTCAAAGGCACTTTGGGAAGGGGATGCCATTTGTAGGGATGTTCCAAATGAAAGTGAGCAACTGAATCCCTTCAAGAAATGCCGCTTGTGATCATGTGATCAGGGGCGAACTTAGTGATTTGGGGGCCCTAAGCAAATTCCAGGTATGGGTACACAATAATTATGTTCTCTTTTACGCATACCCCTTATTTAGCTTATTTGCTCTCATACTTCGTAGTTTATTTTATTTCTTCACAACCAGTACTTAGTCAAAGCCATATTAAGACAGGCCTACCTTTTTTCAGATCACAAGTAAAAAAAAAAAATGCTTGAACTTTCCATTTAATAAACTGTCAACTTTTACAATATTTTTTTGCAAACATTAAATTATCCCATGCAACTCATTCCATATTCTAAGTGTACTCTGAAGGCATATGGTAGGGTTTGCTGAGAAACAAATCCAAAATGTAATCTATTATTAAAAATCTCTAGTCATCTCATGCGTGCATTTTATGAGTGCGCGGCAGTGAAAAGCAAAAAGAGTCATTTTGAAATTATAACTTGAAACACAATACTTTCTTGTGAAAAATCTTTGTTCTGAGACAGTAATATAGTAATGTAAGGCGTTAAATGTGCGCAAAGAGCACTCCCTCATATAATCACTAAAAGCTGTCCCTCACTTTCACTTTCGAACTTACAACGTAATGAATCTCTTATTTACATCGACAGTAGATATTATCTACAGTTTGTTAGAGAGGATGCAGAACTCGCCAAACTTGGCATTTTGAGCGGTGAGTGGATTACGTAAAAAAAATATATTTTTTTTTTCATTTTTTTTTTACCCATTTTAACTCCATAAGAAGTAGACACAGTTTACAGCCTTTAACATGTTTTCAGCAATACATTTCTTACATCTATAATGTGCTTAGAAGCAATTCTATAAATTGCCTACACTGCCTTTAATATTGATTTATACAACCAACTTTAGATGTGTTTATAATTGAACATTAATATGAATAAGTGCTGTGAAAATATTCATTATATGAAAACTAATAATTATTTAATGTAGACAAAGGAACCTTATTATTATGTTACCATACATTTGAAGTTGGTGCAAAATTGACTTACTTGAGGGGGAAATTGTTTTAGCTACTATAAATCACAGAGGAATGAACTGTGAGCTTGAAGCTGTCTAGAAATGGAAGAGGACGGGGTTGTTCTTAGAACATCTCTCAGCTCTTCACCCACTTCCTGACAGGAAACCAGAGTGGTTGAAGATCAACTTACCACATACGCCAGCTGCCTTATCATCTCTCTCCTTAATGCAAATTCTATTGAACCGTTTTTGCCAAAGAGTATTTCAGTGTGTACTTGGAGCCACGTTGAGTCAATCTTTGACAAGCCCATGCAAAAACTCTCAAGTCATTTGATTTCAAAACGCATGTCTGTTTCCTACTCTGTTAAATGGTGTTAACTCAGTTTAACCAGACATTCAATCATGGCCTGACAGCGCATAACACACTACCATAAATCACTTACACATTGTCAAATTGCATGATTGTAATATGTTCATAACTTACTTTCTTCAGTCAAAAAGAAACTAAGGTTTTTGAGGAAAACATTACAGGATTTTTCTATAGTGGACTTCAATGGTAGCAACGGTTTAAAGGTCCTAATTGTATATGAAGCTTCGAAGGGCTCTACAGCAGTTGTTTTCAAACTTTTTTTGAGAGCGACCCTATTTTTTTTCTTTTAAAATTGATGCGACCCACCCACACACATATATAAAGAGATTTCGAGAGAATCCCGCATTAATTATTTTATGCGGTTTTAGCCTATGTGGTCACTCACTCCTGATGAAACTTGCAGCAAGAATTCGGAATAGACTATAGACAAGAAAGCGGACAAAGCTTAATCACTAAAAAGCTGTCACTATTTATTTTATCCCGATCTCAGAAAATTGTGCTATAATGCATGAATTGCGTTACACAGCACAAAGAATCTCGTATTTACATTGCGTCTACACCTGGTTATAATGTGTGGATCCGCGATTTTCCCGAACTCAGGACTGAACAAATATTTGACGAGTGGATTCTGACTACCTGAAACGCTTTTGACTAACTGATTGGCCATTGCGTTTCAGAAATCAACAGATATGTCTGTGATTGGCTCCAATTTTCAACACTGCAAAAAACAGAGCGCAAACAGAAGTTCAGTTTGCGGTTCTGCTTCCTTCCTCCTCAAATCTTGAACTTTGTTTCATACATCCCTGACAGCATGCGTACATCTCGATGTCTATTTGACATCTGCATTTACATTTGCAAGACGTAGTTTGCTCATCTGCAATATGTATATTGGACATTTCGTATGAGATGTCAAATAGACGTCTATAAGATGTCTTTAAGATGTTTATAATTTAGAATGTATGTAAAACTGACATCTTACAGATATATATATATATATATAGGCTATACAATTTCCTCAGATCATCCTGGCAACCCTTCTTTTAAGTCTCAGACCCAGGGTTTGAAAACCACTGCTCTCACAATCCCAGACTAGGAATAAGGATCTTATCTAGTGAAACAATCAGTCATTTTTTAAAAACAATAAAAATGTATATTCTTTTTAACCAAAAATACTCGTCTTGCGCTAGCTCGACCTCAGGCATTTTTCACGTATGTATGACATAGGCAGAAGTACAGATTTAGTATTTACAAATGCCCTTTACATAAAAAGGGTAAAACAAACGATGTTGGACGATTTTGAAGTTTGAGGAGAAAATTAAAATTTTTCACCCTACCCTACATTTTTGAACTGAAGTACACAGACAAAGAACTAACCGTGTGACTTTTCCAATGTGATTATGCAAGTGTGAGTCAAGCATTTGTGGTTTAAAAAGTATATTATTATTATTATTATTATTATTTATTTATTTATTTTTTTAGAAAATGACCCATCGTTTTGCTACATAAGACACTTATTCCTTGCCTGGGATTATGTAGAGCCCTTTGAAGCCGCACTGAAACTCCAATTTGGACCTTCAACCTGTTGGGCACCATTGAAGTCCACTATATGGAGAAAAATCCTGGAATGTTTTCTTCAAAAACCTGAATTTTTTTCAACTGAAGAAAGAAAGGCATGAACAATTTTTTATTTAGGAAGTGAAATAATCCTTTAATAGTACAGGTAAATACATCAGTTTCTTAAATTAATCTATAATGGTAAAAGTACTGAACTCAAGAAATTGTATCTTGTAATATGAATGTGTGTATTTACAAACTGACATATTAGTATATATGAGTCAACTGAAAAAATAACTTAAAATGAATCTAATAACAGTTTATAGTGCCTGTGTTACAACTTTTACGTTAATATAGTTACGCACTTTAAGTAATTATGTAAATACGAATAGAAGTGATTCTAAAGTGATTCTATCACATGGGGGATGGTTTTTGTTTCGGGTTGTGTCATTGTGGACTGGGGTACCACAGTGATTCAGATCTGGTTTCGCCTCATACAAAAACCTCACAGAGTTAAATTGGCTGCCACTTCATTGAATGATTCTTCAGAGGCAGTTCTGTCATCTTAGGCATGAATACTTCCACTGCAGCTTGGGGTTTCATCTCATGTCTATGAATTTTTAACATAGTTTTAGTCAAATATGTCTATTGAGAAGATTCTTCAGATGACAGCATTTCTACCTCCTCTGTATAAGACAGCCCCAATAGAGGGCATGGGTTTTTGTACTGCTGTTTTTCATTGTGGTTGGGAGGTACCACAGTGATACAATGTTCACTAGGCACTGTACAAAATCTCATAGCACTGTTATATCTGTTTATAAATTGTACTGATAAATCTAAACCAATATCTGACTTAAAGACTGAACTATCACAGAACTATTCTGTCAATCTTGTTGTTTTTGTCTTGAAGGATTTTGTTCCAGACACCCGTTTCTATGTGAATGGAGCAGACAAGGGTATATCACTAGGATGGACTAACAAATGGAATTACCTTTGAAAGAATATCAAACTGGATTTCTTCGACTGGATATTTCACATCAAATGTCCGGATGAGTCTATAGTATATTTTTTTAAGACGCGAGGATACTTTTTATTACCAAAGGATATTGTCAGAGGTCAAAATGAAGTGCAGAGCCACTAACTTTTGGAAATCCCATCCGTCTCACGGTCAAACCAAGTAAGTAAATCCACTTTTAATGTTATCGTTGTGTCATTTTGTCAAAACATGAACTTTGGTCAGTTTATTGCAGTTAACAGGGCTCAGTTAGGTTAGTTTGTCAGTCCTTATGCTGATGTATGGTCAGGGGCGTTTTTGTAAGGGTTGAGGTAGCAGTGCTTTTCAGCTACTGACACCTTAACGTTTGGAAAGCCGATAACTCTCAAGGTCAAACCAAGTAAGTACTTTTTTTTACCCGTTACAAGCTTTTACACCAGCGTATGTGCGGTAGAAAATAGTGAAAAACTCAACAAAATGGCTCAAAACTGTAGGTCTGTTGATTGTGTGGCTATGTTGCGTTCAGCTTCTGATCACGGTATGTTTGTTAACATGGGCTGTTGCTCCAAAGAAAACCTTTTTTGTAGAGCAATCGCATGTGTTCATAAGACTAAAAGGATGTTTTGTATGTGAATAGATGATTGCAGATAGTTTTTCACTGACATCATGAGCATAGTTTTGCAACTGTCACATATGTAAAAATTATGATGGGCATGCCAAAACTGATGAAAACTGCTTATTTTTCTTTGTTTAGAAGATGTACCGGCAACTCCTCCATTTCTGTCCATATTGTCCCCTTTTAAGGGCGATGGACCAGATATTTGTCTGGCCGCCGGGTTCTTTCCTGAAGATAAGACTATGACTTTGACTGTGGAAGGTAAAAACCCTGTCGATCTTAAAACTGGAGAAGCACCCTTGGCCAAATCAACCAAAACCTACTATTATGCTGGGTTCAATGAAGCTGATAAGATCCAAAAATGTGACATGGATGGAAACACTGCAGACAAAGCTACTGACACTTCTAATAGTAATGCCGCCACAGGTTTGTACTAAATGGATTATTATTGTTTGTTTATTTAATTAATTTATTTATTTTTAATGTGATTAATTTTTTTAAAGTATTGAACATATAATATATTTATAAAGATTTTTTTATTTTATTCTACAAAATTTTATTCTGCAGCAAAACCCACTGTCAAAGCTCCAGTGTCTTGTCCACCAAATAATAATTCTTCTGCCTCAGAGATCATAAACACTGGTTAGTAATAAAATGCATTATCATATTCTACATGCATTTTTTAAATGTATCTACATTATGCTATGATTTACAAGATTTAAATTAATTTAATATTAAAGGATTATTAATTTATTGTTTTTTTTTCAGTTGATCCGAAAATGAACTCCATGAATCTTCTTGTGACAGGTCTGAGAATTCTGCTTGCTAAATGTGTTGCAGTTAATGCAATGATGACAGTGAAGGCATTCATTTTTTAAAATTCAATTCAAACAAATCATCTGAATAATCACAAATTTTAATTGCAACTTGTTCAAAACTTGCCAACAAACAAATGTGATTATAGTCAGCCACAGGGTCAGCATTTATCTATATTCTGTCTAATAATGTTACATGGAATTAAAAATACAAATTGTTATTAATGCATTTTGAACATACAAGATATGCAAACTTATAGAAACATTTCTGAATTCAGTGGTATAATGTGCGTTTTGCTTTGCATAATGTGTTTGTGTTTTCAGCTTTAGTTGCAAGATCATTTTTATATACTTTTATATATTTTTAATTTTTTCTTTTACATAACAGTATCGCATTGTTTAAGACTTTTGAATTGTTTGCTTGTGTAACCGATAACTATTTGACTTAACTAATGAGGCTCTGATCTTTGCATGTAATATGATTTTAAAAGTTTATTAAATAATAAAATGTCTTGATAAAGGAGAAGTTTCATGTGAGTATGTCTAAACCACAGTTTCAACAGCATATTCGTGCTGGAGGCTGATTCTAACCGCAGTTTCAGATATAGATCTACTGCTCGCTTTGGGTTCCAAGAATTAGTATGTTTTTTCCCCTCTGTTACAGAAAGAGAAAAACAGCTGTGAAGTCTTACAGCTACAGTTTCGGTGGCTTTTTTGTAATTAATTACTTAACTTTTACATAAAATAAAAATAAATATTCCACAAAATAGTTTGTCAAACCACCGTTTTGATGATGACGTTTGCGAGACACAAGTAACAATCTATTGGGACTTTCAGTTGTATTTATTAATCACTTACCCCCGGTTTTACAGACAAAGCTTAAGGCTAGTACCAGACTGAAATGCATTTTTGAGCTGTTTCAGCTAAAAGTGAAGAGTTCATTTGCAAAAACAGATAACTCTGTTTAGATTTTTTTTTAATTATCAAACTGCAGTTGAGTTGTTTTGCTTAAATAATAATAACTATAAAACAGCTAACTAACACAATAAAAAACACAATAAAAAACATGATTTATGAAAATTATTAAGTCAAAGTCAGCTTTATTGTCAATTCTGCCACATGTACAGGACATACGGAGAATTGAAATTGTGTTACTCTCAGACCCTTGGAGCATAACATAACATTACAAAAGATAGAATTTACAAAATTACAAATAAATAAAAAAAAGAGTACATTTCTGCATTAATAATAATACAATATACAAGGAAAAAATTAAGTTACTTGTTTTTGCAAATTAACTCTTCAAATATCTTGCTCTGATCTGTCTTAAAATATGTCAATGCCATTGTTCTGTCTCAAGAGTCACACATGTAATCCCTGTTGAAAAAACCCCCAGCATATGCGGGTTAGGTTATTAATCAATTTTAACAAATGTTCTGTCTTTTATTAAAACGATTGACTGTAAAACGGTGAGCTGAGCTTGCTACTCATCTAAGACCATGAAATAAAGTGTACTGCCCTCTTGTGGCTGTATTTTTTACCGTTTGTTTTGACAGGCGCCAGACTTGAGTGACCTCTAGTGTCTGCATGAGCATTGAAATCCAATGTGATTCCGCACAGTCCACGTTTTTTCCTTATGTGTAAACATGCAAGATTTGGAAGCTGTTGGCTGAAGGGAAACATAATCCGAGTCCGGCCTGGTTCATGTTCCGAATTCAGCATTGCTGTTTGAAAACCCTTTCGATCAAATCATAAAATGTAACCTTAGCTCTCTGGAAATAGCACAGTTCTGTGGTGGCATCGTTAACTAGCCCGTTTGTTTTTGCTTGATGCTTAATCCAATACAAAGAGGCACTCAATATTAAGTGGGTTTTTTTTCAGCACAAATGTTAATTTAGAGCTTTAAACGCCTTAAATAAGACATTTAGCTTTAATATGCGTTAGCAACAAAGACATTTAGTTTTTACTATGCGTTGACAAAACAACACAGATTAGCCTATTATTTCAGACACTGCTTCTGTAAGTTCACAGAAATTAACAAGAAATAAGGCCATGTGTTACGCTAAAACTAGGCCAGTAGAACACTGATGTCTATATGAAGAGGTGAGTTACCATATATTTCTCATTTGAATGACTGTCTTCACCTAAAGTGAAATGTACTGCTGGGAAAGTGTCATTTTAATTCTCTGGTTTGGAATGATTTTTTCAGCAAAGATTGAAATGTGCAGGTAAATTTACTGACACATTTAATACACTGTTTTTCACAGAGGAAGACAAAATGCGAACATATTCCAGGATCTGATATAAATTGGGAGTAGAAACACTAAGGTAGGATTTAAACTGTTCTACAGAATTTAATGAATATATATCAAGTTTGTTTTACCACAATAGCATGTTTAAATATATTAGAGAGGATTTGGCATCATGGTCATTGATGCTTAATATGATTTCTAAGGCTACTTAAGACTCTCAACTTCATTATTATGTGTTTAAAGTCAAATTAGAGATGCATAGTAAACATCCATCTTTTTTGTATTTGGCATGTATTTGATAATTCACAAATTTAGGGGAAAATTTTAAAAATACTTAAAATATACAGATATATAAGTGTATTGAGATTTGCGGATATTGTCATTGATCTTGAGTTTTTGGTTAATGATGATTTTGAAGATATCCCATTTTAAATCATATTTTTTATCTATATCTTATGTGGAGAGGATTTATGTCTGAGGATGCAACACTGTGGTCGTCTGGTTCTGGCTACAAGCTTTTAATGGGATCTGGAACAAAGTTAATTGTGCAGACCAGTGAGTATTATTTTAAATAGCTTTTATTGTTGCTTTTATAGCAAGAATTTGTGGGTTAAAGGTACTTTTTATTTATTTATTTTTAATATTATATATGATATAGGGAAATAAAATGAGTAATGATCAACATCACTTATGATAATTGAAAGCATATAAATGTAATGCATTTCTTTGAGTTTGCACGTAGAAATATTGATCAGTTGAGGGAGTTTGCGCTGCAGGATATTTGACATGGTGCTTAGTGTTGTGTGAATGACAAGGGAGTTAGTAAGATATTCTTTGGCACCGGTACAAAACTTGTAGTGGATTCAGGTGAGATTTATAATCCTTATATGAATTTAAGCCAAATATAAAAATCATTCTGTCTACATTTGATTGTATATTAGTAGCAAATGTTTCACTAACGTAGTGATTAATGTAGTACATATTAAATGCGTTCATTCATTATTTTTAGTAGTAAAATATTTAAAACGACAACAATCTGAAATGACTAGAACATATTTCTGAAAATGTAATATGAAATCTAATACAGTATCAGTCCTTAAAATTAGATAAAGTGATACTACTAGTGTTGAGGCATTTTTGTTAAGCAGTGTAGTGCTGTGAGAATGCTATAGGGGTGAACCAGGTTATATTTGGCCATGGTACCAGACTCATTGTGGAATCAAGTAAGTAACAAAATAATTTGATAGGTCACTGAATTCATAAGTGTAAGTTTAAGCATAAAATTGATTGCAGTTACTTTTCTTCCAGCCAAATTCATTTTCAATCTATGTAAATCTTCAAATAAATATCAGAAACTGCTTAATAAGAAAATATAAGTAATTTGTATAAGTAAATTGTTTCAAAAGCATATCTATTTTTCAAAAATACTGCACGGTAAGTTTGAGGAATTCACAGGGAGTTTCTGTTATGGTGTATAACTTTGTGTGACTAGAGGGAATGACAAAATTATTTTTGCAAACGGCATGAAACTAATTGTGGAATCAAGTAAGTTTCTGCTCTCTCTAATCTTAAAATCACTACAAATGTTTATCTTAAAAATTACTTTTTAGTACTAAATAAGCAAAAAGTAGTTTAGTATATTACAACATATATACTGTGTGCATTTAAAATTGACTTATTTTTGTCACACTTGAAAACATACCTAAACTTCGAATTATACATTTCATGCTTGTGATTATGTTTATCACATTTGTCCTACAAGTACATCATTTTTGATGGCACAGCTGGGCTTTAAAAAAAACGATGTGTTAAGAAGAACATGGCAAATTTTCTTGAAGAAACAAATCTAATAGAATGTTTCAGAATAAAAATTAAATCTCTTCTGATAGGCGGCATGTAGTTTTAGAGATTGCCTGTGATGCATAGGTTTATGTATGGATGTATAGCCATGTGTGAATACTGGCAGCCTTGGAAAGATAATCTTCGGTAAAGGAACCAAACTTTTCATTCATTCAAGTAAGTTTGCACTATTGAAAAAAAATTCTTTGTTTTGAGAAAGTTCTGTGACTTTGGTCGGTAGTATTACTTTAATAACTGGGCAAATGTTAAAGATTGAAATGTTGAAACTTTATAAATGATGATTAATGAGCTGAAGGGTTACTCAGAGAAAGTCAAAATATCTTGAGTTACTCTTTGTTCATGAAACAAATACACCGAAAACGTATGCGTCTTGTTTATGATATTTTCATTTTATAAAAATGAAACTCTTTTAAACATGCGTATTATTAAAGGCTTAAATCTTGCATTTTAGATTGAAATCTGTGCTTTGAAAAATAAGAAAAGGCTAATCAGTGCATAATAATAAAATGCTGTAATAATAAACGACAGGCTACTACTAAAATAGTAATTATCGAAAGGATTAAACGTAAAAATTGTTCTGTTAAGTGAACAATAGCAGTTGCAGTGTTTGATGGTATTTGGTATGGAGCGTTCCTTTGTGTGTCTAATAATGCAGACAAACTCATTTTTGGAAAAGGAACAAAGCTGATAATTCAAACTAGTAAGTAAAATGCATATTAAAACTATCATGTTTGAGAATGGAAACTAAACTGTTATGAATAATAGCATTATTTTGAATTGTTAAATTCCTCAGCAATGTACTACATGATAAACAAAGATACATAGACAAATTCTTTGTTTTAAATCCTAAAAAATAAGGTGGGTGCATTTCTACATTGGTTTAGCTTCTAACATTTTGTACATCGTACAGTAGAAATAGTTATTGTAGTGGGGTAGTCGACTGTGTGAATGCTGGTGCTGGAAATAAGCTGATTTTTGGTCAAGGGACTAAACTCTTCGTTGAATCAAGTGAGTAAAAAATGATGTCTGTTATAGAAACAGAAGAAAAACAGACTTAATGAGCTGAACTATAAAAATTTGTGAAAATGATAAGATTTTACTAAGGTCATTATCTTGTGGTAGGACTTTTTGGTAGGAGAAATTTCTGTTTTGCACTTTTGCAATATCTTTGAATCATCTGAGCACTGAATATACCTGTAAAATATCCAGTGAGGAAATAATGATAGATTTGTAAATAGACATGTAAATGTGTACAGTAATATTTGGGAGTGGCACAACGCTTGTTCTAGAAAAAAAAAAAGTTTTTCCATCCATGTGGCCAGATGATATTGGATGATCATTTCAAACACTTTGTATTAGCTATTGGACTGTCATAGTTAAAAGAACATTCAAATAGTTTAACAAGAAACAGAAATTTAAAAGACAAATATTTTCCCATGGCAATGTCAAGAAAACAAAGAAATTACAGGTGCAATATTACACGACACTGCAATGTAAAAAATATGTGAAAATGACTATTTCTATGACTATGACTATTTTTTTACATCAGTTTTAAAAATTCTAGCTTTAAAGTCTAGATCTTGTATTTTTCTGCTGACAAGTAGTGCATGAGTATTTGATGCAGGTTATAGTGCTGTGTGGATGTAAATACTAACAAGATGTTTTTTGGAAGTGGAACCAAGCTCATTGTTGAATCAGGCAAGTATTTGAGTGATTTACATTAGTACACTTTATGTGCATTAAAGTATGATCATGTTAGTAAAGTATGATCATCCAATGCATAGTTGATTTGAACGGATAGGCGTATTATTCATTTGGTTAAGTCTAGTTTCGTAGTTCATCGGTTGATCATAAAAGGTCTCCAAATAACTGTGGAGTGAAAGTTGCATGAAATATTTTTTCTTTGCGATCTAAAGTTGCATAGGTTTAGTGATGCAAAGTTAGCAACTAAAGAAATTATAGGAAATAAGTTAAATTGCATAAATTAGTAATTCTTTATCAGGAGTTATTAGTAGGCATTTATATTTGTGCATTTTTGCTTTATACTGATGTTGTGAAAGTGGCCATGTATTTGTTAGCGCACAAAGCACTGTGTGTCTAGTAGTGGAGCAACATGGAAGGTTATTTTTGGAAAAGGAACAAAACTCACAATAAATTCAGGTATGAATAGATCTTAATGCTTTTTAAAACAGTCTCTTAATGCCTTTAGACAATATTGCAATGGAAAAAGCTTGGATAAAATAACTGATTGCTTAAAATCATAGATAATCTGTGAATTTTTTTTGAGCATCTAGAACATAGAACATCAATAAAGATCCATTTATATTCTTATCGCCTCAGGCAGTTTTCAAAGTCTTCACTCTGAGTGACTAGAACAAACACACAGCAAAATATATGTCAAAATCCAGCATTCTATTCATTTATTCAGCTTTAGTAATGTAAAAGATAGATCATCTGAACAGGTGAAGTATAAAAATTTCACCACTGCTAAACTGTTTTTAATATCCATGAACTATAACAAATACCCTTACAAGTGTAATATTGCACAACAGAAGATGCACATGTTAAAGAAATCATTATTCTCTCTTTACGTTTTCAGTTATAAAACACTTCTAAATGTGAACAGCAGTCCTCTGCAAAGAGAGATGTGCATGAGGTATTTGGTATAGGTTGTAGCTCTGTGTGAATACAGGAAATTATAAGATTATATTTGGCAGCGGAACAAAACTCATTGTTGAACCAGGCAAGTATTTGTTTCTGATAGTTGCAAAACACTTTAAGGAAAGCTTTGCCTTATATACCGGGTGTATTGTTGTATTTGGTTTAGTCATGGGCTAAAAGAAGGTTAGAATGAGTATTCTAATATTCATGCATTAAATACATGCAATAAATGTAATAAAATAATTATCTTCTAGAGGGATAAGTTGAAAACAAGTGGAAAAAAGATCCCTGCTGGCTTTTGGTTACATACCAACTCATTTGATTCGTCCATTTGTAAAATCTAAATTACTGACCAGTTTGTTTGCCATGGATTCATCATGACATTTCTAATAAAAAAAGAAATATTCTAGAAATTAGAAAATCTACTTTTGTGTGCATTTCACACAGTATTTAGGTAGAGTCATTTTTGAGAGAACAAGGAGTTATTGCTAAAGACAAAATTGGTGTGTGTCTACTGGAGACTTAAAAGTCTATTTTGGTTCTGGAACTAGATTGACAATTGAAACTAGTAAGTGCTTTGCTTCAGTATGCTCAGATTAAAGAAATATATTGTGCTTAATATGTAGCACAAGTGAAAATAAGTGCAATTTTAATTATTTAAAATTTTCACTGTTTACCAAAAAACATAGACACTCCTATAGATTATAATGTCCTAAGACATAGGGTTTTTGATTTGTAGTCTAACAATGTGTGAATGTTGGAATCGCAGGAAAGGTGTTCTTTGGGACAGGCACAAAACTAATAATCCAAAGCAGTAAGTTCATAAAGATATGGTGATATTTACATTGCATTATTTTAGTTAGTATTTCCTAGATTAGGAATTGAGTTGTTTGCTTGTGATGGGTTATTGTTGTGCGATCTTATTTTGTGTAACTATGATTATTTTGGTAGAGGCACTAAATTAACAGTCAATGCCAGTAAGTTTATGATCCTTAGTCCTGTTTACTTCAGAGGAATATTTAAATAAGGCTAACTCTATGTTGATGTAGTCCTCAGGGAAAAGTGACACACATTAGGACAACTGTTTTAATAACTTAAATATTCTACACTTAAGTTCTATATGTTTATAGATTATTCCCTGTTGAAGCGTGTTTGTTTTCCCTTAAACAATCAGCATGTTTTTGTGTAGCTGTATAACTGTGTGTGACTTATTTTGGAGAACAGAAATTAATATTTGGAACAGGCACAAAGCTCATTGTAAATACAGGTAAAGGATTTCTATTTGCACATTCAATTTCAATCACATCTTTAAAATACTTAAATTAACATGCAAACAAGAATACTCTTGTTTCCAATTGCATTATTACTGCACATAGGAGTACTTTATTTGGAGGAACTTTAGGTAAAGCATGTAAAAAAGATGTACATTTAGTAACGCATTTAAAAATTCAATTACAAATAAATTTATAAACTGTATGTTTAAATGAGGGAACAGTGTTTATACTGTTGAATGTTACAGTAAAATGATGAGCCAGTGAGGTGTAATCAGTTATAGTTATGATGCTTCACATTGTGTGACTGATGGATATCAAAAAGTGACCTTTGGTTCGGGCACAAAATTACATGTTAGTACAAGTGAGTATGCAGAATTAAACACAGTTTTCCTTATTTTTTCTTTCTACTGTTACTAGTTTTCTCACATTGACAGTATAGGAGATGAATGGCATTAAAGCAATTGCAAATAATTTGCCAGTTAATAACAGGTCATAAAACAAGTGATAACTGATTTTAGACATTTTAATAGGTGAAAGCAGCTTAATCAAATAGCAGATTTGTGACTGTTGTGTTGGAAGGTTTTGGTTGTGCATTGTGATGTTGTGTGAATACTGGAGGAGGTTATAAAATAATCTTTGGGTCAGGCACAAGGTTGATAATTGACACAAGTAAGTTTATCAATTTCAACAGTACATTAAAACTTCAACGTACTTACATTCTTTTTCATATTTAAGATATTTGCTTACAGTGCTGTTGTTTGCTTGTTTGCTTTACCTAGGCATTGAACACTTTAAAATATAATGTAATCCGTTCTAATGGTCGATAATGCAGATGCTAATCTCTCAAGTGCATTTTTGTTCTAAACGAAGTTGATCCATGAAATTGCGTTGCCGGTAAATCCAGTGTTGTTTAATGGAAATGTCTTATAATTTTAGTTCATCATAGTCAATATCACAATAACCTCACACTGTTATTAATAGCAAGGGTAAATTGTGAAATCTTAATCATTCGTTAGATTCACTATTTCATGCTACAGAAATCATTGATTTAAATGTAGAAAGTTATTGTGATGGTAAACTGCATTGTGTGACTTCATCTGGATTCGATCAAATATATTTTGGCTCTGGAACTAAACTGATAGTTGAAACAAGTAAGTGTATATAGAGAATCAGAAAACATCACAACTGTTTATTCTTCCAGGTCATGATGTAAAAGTTAAATTGCTGTAATTTAGATATACTGGTAACATTTTACAATAAGGTGTCATTTGCTAACATTGGTTAATGTATTAACTAACATGAAGGAACAATGAACAATACGTTTATTACTGTATAATGCTATTTGTTAATCTTTGTTAATGTTAGTTAATAAAAATACTGTTGTTCATTGTTTGTTCATGTTAGTACACAGTGCATTAACTAATGTTAAGAAACAACTTGTGATTTTAGTAATCCATTAGTAAATGCTGAGATTAACATCAAGATTATTACATGCTGTAAAAGTATTGTTCATTCATAGTTTATGTTAACTAATGTAGTTAACTAATGAACCTTATTGTAAAGTGTTACCAATATACACAAAGTCCCAGTGCTGCTGTTTATTTAATTTAATTTAATTTATTTATTTTTTTAAGTTTAGTACATGTGCTAAAATGCTTTTAATTAGAAATAATTCATTTTTATGTTTACATTAGTAGGTTATGGCAGGTGAGTTGATTTTAGTCTTGCAAGACAGTTTATGTTCAGTGATCTGCTATTGTGTGACTACTGGAGGTGGAGGCAACAAGATATTTTTTGGGACAGGCACAAAGTTAATAGTTGAAAAAAGTAAGTTTGTTTATATCGGATTACCATTGCCACTAAAAGTGTGTTAAATTCTTCATTGTGTTTTTTTCTTTTTTCTTTTTTCTTTTTTAATTTTGTGAAAAACCATGATGGCTTTTCAAGAAAAATCAATAATTCATTCTATCCATGACTTCTAATTTAATATCGCAATGGTTAGCTGAGTTTCAAAAGTCTAATTTAGGGAACTAGGGAAGGTATCTGACACTATATTACTATTGTAGTACACAGGATGAATACTATTGGAAAATATGAAGCTTGCTTGGTAACACTTTACAGTGAGGTTAAATTAGTTCATATATATTTATATATGATGAAGTTAGCATAAACCTAGATTAATAAATACTGTAAAATTATTGTTAACTGTTATTTTATGGTAGCTATTGCATGAGGTAATGTTAATGAATTGAACCTTATTGTAAAGTGTTACCGCTTTATAGTTCATGTAGTAGCATTGAGGATGTTTCTGTAAAGACAAAATATTGTGTGTGACTCAAACCGGCTTCAAAATAATTTTTGGCTCTGGAACCAAACTGACGGTTGAAAATAGTAAGTGTTTTGCAAATTTAGAAATTGCTGTAGATTAAAGAGTCATTTTTTGGAAGGTTATAGTGTGTAAGTATAAAAGGAGCAATTCATTTGACATAGTATAGGGAATGTACACAAAAAAGTCATACTGTGGTCAGTTTCTAATTTAGTTTTAAATAGATTTTTTTTTTTCACAAAACATGTTAGTGCACAGTGCATTAACTAATATTAACAAATAACTTGTGATTTTAGTAATGCATTAGTAAATGCTGAAATTATCATTAACTAAGTTTAGTACATGCTTTAAAAGTATTGTTCATTCTTAGTTCATGTTAACTAATGAACCTTATTGTAAAGTGTTACCAATATACACACAGTCCCAGCTCTGCTGTTTATTTTAATTAATTATTTTTTTTTAGGTTTAGTACATTTGATAAATTGCTTTTATTTAGAAATAATTCATTTTTATGTTTACATTTAATAGGTTATGGCAGGTGAGTTGCTTTTAGTCTTGCAGGACAGTTTATGTTCAGTGATCTGCTATTGTGTGACTTCTGGAAGTGGAGGTTACAAGATATATTTTGGAACAGGCACAAAGTTAATAGTTGAAAAAAGTAAGTTTATTTATATTGGGTTACCATTGCCGCTAAAAGTGTGTTAAATTCTTCATCGTGTGTTTTTTTTTTTTTTTTTTAATTTTGTGTAAAACCATGATTCATATATCATGGCTTTTCTAAAAAAAAAATCTATAATTCATTCTAGCCATGACTTCTAATTTAGTATTGCCATGGTTAGCTAAGTTTCAAATGTCTAATTTAATTTAGCTGACAAACTAGGTGAAGGTATCTGACACTATATTACTATAGTCGTATACTCTGTCTACAGGGTGAATACTATTGGACAATATAAAGCTTGCTTGGTAACACTTTACAGTGAGGTTAAATTAGTTCAGATATATTAGTATATGTTGAAGTTAGCATAAACCTAGATTAATAAATACTGTAAAATTATTGTTAATACATGAGGTAATGTTAATGAAATGAACCTTATTGTAAAGTGTTACCGCTTTATAGTTCATGTAGTAGCATTGAGAAGGTTTCTGTAAAGACAAAATATTGTGTGTGACTCAATCTGGAGGCTTGAAAATCATTTTTGGCTCTGGAACCAAACTGACGGTTGAAAATAGTAAGTGTTTTGCCAATTTAGAAATTGCCGTAGATTAATAAAGAGTAAAAAGAGTAATTTTTTGGAAGGTTATAGAGTGTAAGCATAAAAGGAGCAATTCATTTGACATGGTATAGGGAATGTACGCAAAAAAGTCATATTGTGGTCAGTTTATAATTTAGTTTTAAATAGAATTTGTTTTTCACAAAACACAGTATATGGTAATTGTGTGTTTTTTTGTGAAAAGGGATTTTGATATGTGGTGTGACATTGTGTGAATACTGGAAGTGGAGGAAAGCTTATTTTTGGGAGAGGCACAAAATTAACAGTTGATTTAAGTAAGTTCATTATGTTTGACACTATTCACATCAACATTAAAAACTTTATTGTGTGAACATAGCAACTCACTTGACAGCATAGGGAATATATGCAAAAAAAGTCATTACGTAATATTGTGGTCAGTTTTTTAATTTAGTTTTAAATAGAATCTGTCTTTAGAGTTTTTCACAAAACATTATATAGTAATTGTATGTGTGTTTTTCAACAAAACCTATAGGGTTTGTGTTGCATGTGAAAAGGGATTTTGATATGTGGTGTGACATTGTGTGTATACTGGAGGTGCAGCAAAGATTATTTTTGGGAAAGGCACAAAATTAACAGTTGATTCAAGTAAGTTAATTATGTTTGACTTCACATCAACACTGAAAACTTTATTGTGTGAACATAGCAACTCACTTGACACAGCATAGGGAATATATGCAAAAAACGTCATTATGTAATATTGCGGTCAGATATAATTGAGGTTTAAATAGAATTGTGTCTTTAGAGTTTTTACAAAACACACTGTATAGTAATTGTATGTGTTTTTCAACAAAACCTATAGGTTTGTGTTGCATGTGAAAAGGGAATTTGATATGTGGTATGACATTGTGTGTATACTGGAGGTGCACAAAAGCTAATTTTTGGGAGAGGCACACAATTAACAGTTGATTTAAGTAAGTTAATTATGTTTTATACTATTCACATCAACACTGAAAACTTTATTGTGTGGACATAGCAACTCACTTGACACAGCATAGGGAATATATGCAAAAAAAAAGTCATAAAGTAATATTGCGGTCAGATAAAATTGAGGTTTAAATTGAATTTGTCTTTAGAGTTTTAACAAAACACACTATATAGTAATTCTATATATGTATTTCAACAAAATCTATAGGGTTTGTGTTGCATGTGACAAGAGATTTTGATATGTGGTGTGACATTGTGTGAATACTGGAGGTGCAGTAAAGATTATTTTTGGGAAAGGCACAAAATTAACAGTTGATTCAAGTAAGTTCATTATGTTTGGCACTACTCGCATCACTATGAAAACTTTGTGTGAACATAGCAATTTATTTGACAGGGTAGGAAATATATGCAAAAAAGTCATTAAGTAATATTGCGGTCAGATAAAATTGAGGTTTAAATAGAATTTGTCTTTAGAGTTTTAACAAAACACACTATATAGTAATTCTATATGTGTATTTCAACAAAACCTATAGGGTTTGTGTTGCATGTGAAAAGGGATTTTGATATGTGGTGTGACATTGTGTGAATACTGGAGGTGCAGGAAAGATTACTTTTGGGAAAGGCACAAAATTAACAGTTGATTCAAGTAAGTTCATTATGTTTGGCACTACTCGCATTACTATGAAAACTTTGTGTGAACATAGCAATTTATTTGACAGGGTAGGAAATATATGCAAAAAAGTCATTAAGTAATATTGCGGTCAGATAAAATTGAGGTTTAAATAGAATTTGTCTTTAGAGTTTTAACAAAACACACTATATAGTAATTCTATATGTGTATTTCAACAAAACCTATAGGGTTTGTGTTGCATGTGAAAAGGGATTTTGATATGTGGTGTGACATTGTGTGAATACTGGAGGTGCAGGAAAGATTACTTTTGGGAAAGGCACAAAATTAACAGTTGATTCAAGTAAGTTCATTATGTTTGGCACTACTCGCATTACTATGAAAACTTTGTGTGAACATAGCAATTTATTTGACAGCAGAGAAAATACATGCAAAAAAAAGTCATAAAGTAATATTGCGGTCAGATAAAATTGAGGTTTAAATAGAATTTGTCTTTAGAGTTTTAACAAAACACACTATATAGTAATTCTATGTGTGTATTTCAACAAAACCTATAGGGTTTGTGTTGCATGTGAAATGGGATTTTGATATGTGGTATGACATTGTGTGTATACTGGAGGTGCAGAAAAGATTATTTTTGGGAAAGGCACAGAATTAACAGTTGATTCAAGTAAGTTCACTATGTTTGGCACTACTCGCATCACTATGAAAACATTGTGTGAACATAGCAATTTATTTGACAGAATAGGAAACATATGCAAAAAAGTCATTAAGTAATATTGCAATCAGATATAATTGAGGTTTAAATAGAAATTGTCTTTTGAGTTTTAACAAAAAAACTATAGTAATTGTATATGTGTATTTCAACAAAACCTATAGGGTTTGTGTTGCATGTGACAAGAGATTTTGATATGTGGTGTGACATTGTGTGAATACTGGAGGTGCACAAAAGCTTATTTTTGGGAGAGGCACACAATTAACAGTTGATTCAAGTAAGTTCATTATATTTGACACTACTCACATCACTCTGAAAACTTTGTGTGAACATAGCAATTTATTTGACGGCATAGAAAATATATGCAAAAAAAGTCATTAAGTAATATTGCGGTCAGATATAATTGAGGTTTAAATAGAATTTGTCTTTAGGGTTTATACAAAATGCTCTGTATTGTAATTGTATGTGTGTTTTTAAACAAAACCATTAGGCGGGTATTGCATGTGACAAGAGATTTTGATATGCGGTGTGGCATTGTGTGAATACTGGAGGTGTGGGAAAGCTTATTTTTGGGAAAGGCACTAAATTAACAGTTGATTCAAGTAAGTTGATTATGTTTGACACTACTCACATCAACATTGAACACTTTATCTGGGATCTCTTGTATTGTATGAGCAGTTAAAACTGAGGGAGTTGTGTTAAAAAGAAAGTGTTTTTTCCCCAGAAATCCCAAACATGTCTTTTGCCATTTATAAAGATCTACACATGGACACTTTTCTGCTTGATCACATGCAAATGTGATTTTTGTGTCTAATTACTTAGTATAAATCAAGTTAAACTTTACTGAACATTTTAAATTCATTATGCGTATGCATAATGACTGTCCTTACTGATTCTCTTTTGAAACAAAATGAAAAAAGTCAGCGCTTAAACATTTAAAAAGTTGTTAGGGAATAGATAGTATAACATGTGAATATATAAAATGCTTGACTAAAGCATCTCTGGAAAATCTGTATCAGGTTAAAATGTTGTAAAATGTACTTGGTCTGAGCGAAAATGCTTTAAAATTATTAAACTGTAACCGTAAGGACTAAGTTGGTATTTATAGTTATACTTATTGAGTTTAACTGAGCAATGGCACTTTTGCTGCTAACTAGTTTTTGCTGTTTGGTTTTGTAATGTGTGAATACGGGTGGAATCAATAAGCTTATATTTGGCACAGGCACAAAGCTGCTGATTGACAAAAGTAAGTTAATTATAATCATCTTCAAGTACAGTACAGCAAATTCCTGATGTTTTTGACATTGTTACCAGTTTGGTAAATTAAGAAAGACCTTGTAGTATTTTATAGGTAAACTCTAAAAGCAGTCAGCATGTTTTTGTGTGGCAGTTTAACTGTGTGTGACTGGTACTGGATTACAGAAAATAATATTTGGAAAAGGCACAAAACTCACTGTAAATGCAGGTAAAATTGATTTAATTTTGCACTTACTTTCTCAAAAGAGCATTGGTATAAATTGGAGTAAATATAGTAACATTTTACAATAAGATCAATTTCTTAACATTAGGTAAAGCATTAAGTGTCATGAACTAAACATGAACAATTTTACCACATTTATAAATCTAGGTTAATGTTACTTAAAAAATACTACTGATCACTGAAGTAAAAACAAAACAAAACACTATACAATACTACTGTTTATTAAAATAACACTGCCAGTGATCATTCATATTTGGAAGTCTTACACATTTCAGTCTATGAAATTGTTATTATCTATATAGCATTATATTATTAATAAATTAAAGAGTCATTTTTCAGGATTGCATATTAAGATACCAATTTATGAATTTAAACATATGTAGTCACACATTTCATATGCTAGGAAAATGGTAAAAAGTGTCATTTATCACTACACTTTGAAATTCATATTTAATACCCTTTAAAGTTTACATATTAATGACTGCCTGAGACAGTCTTTCAGGTAGTTTTTGTTTAGTGGTCTTATGTTGTGTGACTTCTGGAAGTGGAAATTTCAAGCTTTTCTTTGGGACAGGCACAAAGTTGATAGTTGAAACAAGTAAGTGTTTTTTGAGATTAGTAAAGAGCTATAAAACAACACATTTTTTATACATAAATCATGTATATCAATATACAAATGTAATACATTTAAAATAAATCATAATTTAATACATTCCTCAAAAAAAAAAGCAAAAGTGTTCTCTAATGCTAATTTATTAGTGTGATTTAAAATGCATGTTTAATATACCTTATCAGTAACAAGTTGTCATGATAATCAGATTTATTAAGGAGAATTTAGTTTTTGCATAGTGGTCTTATACTGTGTGACTAGAAGTGGAGTTGAAAAGCTTATCTTCGGAAAAGGCACAAAATTGATAGTTGAAACAAGTAAGTTTGATTATCGCTTCTACTTAATGTGTTTAGATTTTCCTTTTTTTCACTAAATAATCGTGTTTCTCAGATCCAGAGAGAATATTTTTAAAATATAAAAGTAATGCTGTAAATCTAAAATTACAACATGCATCATTTTACAAAACTGTTATTTAAAACAAGTAAGTTTGATTTGATTATCGCTTCTACTTAATGTGTTTAGATTTTCCTTTTTTTTCACTAAATAATCATGTTCCTTTGATCCAGAGAGAATATTTTTAAAATATAAAAGTAATGCTGTAAATCTATAATTACAACATGCATCATTTCACAAAACTGTTATTTAAAACAAGTAAGTGTGATCATTGGTTCTTCTTAATGTGTTCCAATTTCCATTTCTGTCAATAAATAATCTTGATCCTTTGTTCCAGACAGAATGTTTTTTAATCTATAATTACAATATGCATCATTTCCAGCATGTATTTGTATAGCTGTATAACAGTGTGTGACTCAGACAGGATTACAAAACATAATATTTGGGAAAGGAACAAAGCTCACAGTAAATGCAGGTAAACAATATGTTTTTCCGAAACAATTCAAAGAGAAAATGGGTGTAAGAATAAACTTGCATGTCCCAATAAATAATTTGGATATTGTAGACATTATTTTTAAATTCAAGGGTAAATTTAAAGGTCAAAATCATTTTTTATGTTTTTCTTTTTTTTTTACATGATTTTTACATTTAATATGTATATTTGACAATTTAGTTATTAAAAGAAACTAACACATATAAAGTATGCCAATAAAATGGTGCATTTACTTAGTGCTTCAACACTGGATAGCTTAATAAGATTTCAAAAATGCTTTCATGTGAAATTAAAACCGACATTGCTAATTATTCATTTATGAAAGGTTAATTGGGCCACTTAGACTAAATAGTTTTAGTTTGATGGTCTTACATTGTGTGACTTATGGAAGTGGCGGCTATGAGCTTATCTTTGGGAAAGGCACAAAATTGATAGTTGAAACAAGTAAGTTCATGTAGTATTGTGTGTGAATTATTGTCTTAATATTGTTCCTTTATAATCTTCAACAATTCGAAGCAACAATTTTAAACCATTAAGAGATAATACGGCAATGGATATACAACTGTATATGAAACTGGATATGAAAAACAAGTCATGAAAAAGAAGCAGTTAATCTGACAGGATATATCTTGTAAGCATGTAATCTTTACAGTTTTCAATGAAAACCCCTCAAATGTGAGGTGTCACACAAGGAATTCTGGGAATATCAGTTGTAAAATACTGTAAATTTAATAGCATTTTGTTGTAAAAGTACTTAATGTATTTAATTTTATAGTAAGGGAACTTACCAGTAAACAACTGACAGGTTTTTACGGTAGCGCATAGTTATTGGTTCGGTAAACTGCATTGTGTGACTTCATCTGGTATTGGGCAAATCTATTTCGGCTCTGGCACTAAACTGATTGTTCAAACAAGTAAGTGTTTTAGAGGCTAGTAACGATGTAATAAACTTTTTTTTTTTTTTTTTTTTTTACATATCACTAATGTATATTAAGATATAAGTTGAATAGTAAGTTAATCATATGTAGTCCACAAGTAAAACAAATGCATATTTAATGACACATTAATATGCTTAATTTAAAATGTTTCTAAAGTAATGCACTTTTATACCAAGCGTCATTACTACTATACATTGACTTTTCGATTTAATACCCTTATCAAAGTTGTCACAAAAGTCATTGACTGCCTAAGAAAGTCTTCCAGGTAGTTTTTGCTTAGTGGTCTTATGTTGTGTGAATGCTGGAAGTGGAGCTAACAAGATTTTCTTTGGAACAGGCACTAAGTTGATAGTTGAAACAAGTAAGTGCTTTTGAGATTAGTCAAGAGCTATTTACTAGTGTGCTATTCACTAATAGTCATTCACTGTGATTCAAAATGCATATTTAATATACCTTATCAGTTAAGGTGTTCATATTAATCAAATTCGCTGAGGAGAATTCTAGTTTTTGCTTTGTAGTCATTCACACCAAATAGTTTTTGTTCTGTGGTCTTATATTGTGTGACTTATGGAGGTGGAGGCAACAAGGTTATCTTTGGGAAAGGCACACAATTGATAGTTGAAACAAGTAAGTTCATGATTTTCAGGATTATGTGCCATGAATTCATTGTTTTTCAAATTATTTCTTTACAATTGTCATCAAACTGAACCAGATGGCCATGTCTCGGAATGGCTGTTAGTGACATTTTACTCTTTACTCTGTCCTCCCTTACATTAAACAATGATATGACAATGAGCTAGATTTGAAAAAATAGATTATGAAAAGAAAGCAGTTAGTTTGATAGGATATAGTATGAAGGTGTAGTATGCTTTGGGTCTTTCAGGTAGTTTTTGCTTAGTGGTCTTATGTTGTGTGACTACTGGAAGTGGATCTTACAAGATTGTCTTTGGAACAGGCACTAAATTGATAGTTGAAACAAGTAAGTGCTTTTGAGATTAGTAAAAAGGTATTCATAAAATAGTGTGCTATTCATTAAAAGTAATACACTGTGATTCAAAATGCATATTTAATATACCTTATCAATTAAGGTGTTCATATTAATCAAATTTGTTGAGGAGAATTAGGTAATTTTTGCTTTGTAGTCATTCATGCCAAATAGTTTTTGTTCTGTGGTCTTATATTGTGTGACTTATGGAAGTGGAGGCAACAAGGTTATCTTTGGGAAAGGCACACAATTGATAGTTGAAACAAGTAAGTTCATTATTTTGAGGATTATGTGTCATGAATTCATTGTTTTTCAAATTATTCCTTTACAATTGTCATCAAACTGAACCAGATGGCCATGTCTCGGAATGGCTATTAGTGACATTTTACTCTTTACTCTGTCCTGTCTTACGTTAAACAATGATATGACAATTAGCTAGATATGAAAAAATAGATTATGAAAAGAAAGCAGTGAATTTGACAAGATATAGTATGAAAAATTGTAATATGCTTTAGGTATATCTTTAGGTCAGATACCTTATAATGGTTGTTAAAGGAATACTACAGCATAAGTAGAGAATTCATTTTGAGTTTATTCTCAATGGAAATATTGGATCTTATCGGCAGATATTAACTACATAAAATTACTACTTTCATTTTTATATTCAATAAGATCTACATTCTAATTCTGTTTTATTTGTCAAACATCTATTTAATGATCAGTGCAAAGTTCCCATTACTTGGAATCATGGTTCTAATTTTTACATTCTAGTGATCTAAAGCATCTGGGTATCCCTAGTTTTTGGTGTCTTGTTTTATAGTGTGTGACTGGAGGTGGATTGAGTAAGATTATATTTGGGACAGGCACAAATCTAATTATCGAAACAAGTAAGAACATTATTACTCACTATACTTTTCTTTCCTATGATAACGCTTTAATGGGACAAAATTAGTAGGACAAAATCTTTTAGCATCAGAGTGTAATGCTGATGTAAGCTTAAACTAATCATTACTCAAAATCTGTATTTTTGTATTAAATTCTATATTGAATTTGTATTGCCCTTAAGCAGTCAGTCTGTTTTTGTGTAGCTATATAACTGTGTGTGACTGACTCTGGAGCAAGGAAAGTAATATTTGGGAAAGGCACAAGGCTTTATGTAAATTCAGGTAAAGCTCTTTCCTCTTTTTACAAGAAATAACTCAAACAAACATTGACTCAAAAAAGGACTTACAGTATAGTGCACATAGAAATAGATTAAGGTTGTATTAAAATATGCTATTTAAAACTTAAGGAATGTTAAATATATTTGTGTTTTTTATGAAATTAATGTAAAGACAATAACGTCCAATCGTATAATCGTAATATCTCCCTTATAATCTTATAAACTCTAACCAGTGATCAGTTAGTGTTATGGTGTTTTGTACTGTGTGAATGATGGAAGTGGATTTGGAAAGCTGTATTTTGGCTCTGGCACAAAATTATATGTTAATGGAAGTGAGTATACAAAATCCCAAATTTTTTGCTTTTACTGTTGTTAATTTTACGTAATAATGGATAGTGACAGTTTTCCCACATAAGATATATAGTGGCTGATAAAACACTAAGGTATTTTAAAGTTTAATTAAAAAACAAATAAAGCAGATTCATAAAAAGAGAGCGACAATACGTGAGTTTTGGTGTTGTGGTCTTATATTGTGTGACTGGAAGTGGATTTAAGATAATCTTTGGAGCAGGTACAAACCTGATAATCGAAACAAGTAAGTTTATTAATGCTAGTGGTATTCTCAGCCATATATATTTATTTATATTAACTGTTATTTATTATGAACTGTTACTAGCAGTCCAAAACATTTAAAAACAAAAGAATCTTACCAAAGGGTGGAGCTGATACTATCATTTACAGAGGAAAACTACAAAACAAAATAAATCTGTACAAATTATGGTGAAAAAAAATAGCAGCTGTGGTTGGCAGAACTTCTTAAGTATATTTGAAAACTTAATTCTCATGAGAGACTAACCCGTATAAAATATGTCAACAAAATCTTGCAAAAAATTGGACAGCATTTCACTACTGAATAGCTTAGTAAGGTTCTAAAAACACTTTCGTGTGAAGTGAAAACCGAACATTGCTAATTATCACTTTATAAAAGGTTGATTTAAATCACTCAGACCAAGTAGTTTTTGTTTGGCGGTCTTACATTGTGTGACTTATGGAAGTGGAAACTACAAGGTTATCTTTGGAAAAGGCACAAAATTGATAGTTGAAACAAGTAAGTTTATGAGTTTCAGTATTATGCGTTATGAATTCTTTGTATTTGATATATGTCCTTTATAACGCTTATCAATTAAAAGCAAAAATTCGATACCATTAAGGGGTGGTAAAGCAATTAGCTAATAAGAAAACAGATTATGAAAAGAAAGCAGTTAATTTGACAGTTAATATAATGGATGTATAAAGAATACTACAGCATAAATAGAATAGAATCATCTTGACTTTAGACTCAATAGGAATGTTGTATCTTATCAGCAAAAATGCACTACCTAAAATACTACTGACTTTTTTACACATTATACCTAAATCCAATATTATAATATGATCTACATTCTAATTCTGGTTATATTGGCCAAACATCTATTTTATTATGATATTTAAAATTTCAGTACAAAGTTCCATTTATCTGAATTTATTCTGGATTTTACAGAGTGATCGAAAGCATCTTGGGTATCCCTAGTTTTTGGTGTTTAGTTTTGTAGTGTGTGACTGACAGTGGACTCAGTAAGCTTATATTTGGGACAGGCACCAATCTGATTATTGAAACGAGTAAGTTATTTATTCCTTACTACACTCCAAATGTAGCACTGACATGAAATTGTGAAAAGCCTTGTTTTTTCTTTTCTGTGACAAAACTTAAAGTAAAAGTAGGACAAGAGCGTAAAACTGCTTTACAGCCTAAATAATCATTTTTGCACTAAAGCACTATATTTTTGTATTGAATTCTATATTGACATTGTGTTCCCCCTTAAGCAGCATGTTTTTGTGTAGCTATATAACTGTGTGTGACTAACACTGGAGTAGTGAAAATGATATTTGGGAAAGGCACAAGGCTTTTTGTAAATTCAGGTAAAACTCTTCTTTTTTTTATATATCTCTTTTTACAAGAAATAGCACAAAACACTGTCTCACTTTTACAAGAAATGTGTAAGATATATAATAGCATGTGATAAAACTTTTTTTTTTTTATTAAACTTTAAAATGGCTTAAAGCAGATTCATAAAAACAGAGCGATGGTACATGTGTTAGAAGGTTTTGGTGGTGTGATATTATACTGTGTGTATGGAGCTGCAAATAAAATCATCTTTGGGGCAGGTACAAACCTGATAATCGAAACAAGTAAGTTTATTAATACTAATGCATAGGCATATATTTATGATTGTATTATATTTATTAAGTTAAAAAACAGCAGTTGTGGCTGACAGAAATTTACAGTAAAATTACAGTAACAACATTCAAAAAATTATATTTCATTAAGTAATAAATTAATAGACCAACCTACTAAAGTACTAAAATCTGTTTTGTACCCTTATAATACCAGACATCCACCATAAAACACGTGATACTGAAAAGCACATGTAAAATCTGTTCAATTTTGCTTTTTGCATACACAAATACAAAAGCATAATTACACAACATAAGATGTAAAATAAATTAACCTAAATTAACCTTTTTTAATAAAAAAAACCTAATGTACATAATTGATAAGAAAAAATCTTAAGAGAAACTTTTGTACTAATATGTAAATGTTTTCTTTTTTTAATTTCCAAAAACTTTAGGCATAGCAGTATTTTACTGTAAAATTATGTTTTTTACATGTATAGTAAGAGAACTTTCCATTAAGAAATTGACAGGTTTTTGCGGTAGCATAAAGTTATTGGTATGGTAAATGCTATTGTGTGTCTACATCTGGTGGCAGGCAAATCTATTTTGGCTCTGGGACCAAACTGATTGTTGAAACAAGTAAGTGTTTTAAAGGCTAAAAGGAGAGTAAGGATGTAAAATGCATATTAAGTTATAAATTAAGTACAAGTTAATCATATGTAGTAATTAAGAGAAACTAATGCATGCAAAATGCCCTTTACACCAATTGTCATGCACTTTAAAATGCATATTTAATACCCGTTATCCAAGTTGTTGTATTAATCTCTGACTGCCTGAGAAAGTCTTTCAGGTAGTTTTTGCTTAGTGGCCTAATGATGTGTGACTTCTGGAAATGCTTATAAGCTTTTCTTTGGGACAGGCACAACATTGATAGTTGAAACAAGTAAGTGTTTTTGAGTAAATGGGTATAAAACACGCTTTTATACATAGTGTTTTTTTGAGATTAGTAAAGAGGTATGAAACAAGACTTTTGCATTCCTGATATATATATACCAGCAAAATGGTTATTTACCAATGTGCTGTTTACTAATATTCCTTATTTTATACATTCATTATATTATTCATTATGCTTTAAAATGCATATTTAATATGACTTATAAATTACAAGTTGTCATATCAGTCAACAAGATTTATTAAGAAGAGTTACGTTTCTAGTCAGGCAGTTTTTGCTTAGTTGTCATACATTGTGTGACTTCTGGAAGTGGAGTTAACAAACTTATCTTTGGGAAAGGCACACAATTGATAGTTGAAACAAGTAAGTTCATGATTATCAGTGTTTTGATTTCCTTTTTGTTGCTATATAATCTTGTTTTTTGGTTCCGGAGAGAATGTTTCGGAAATAACAAAAACAATAACAATTGTAAATCTATAATTCATCTATGATAAAGTTCACCTGATACCCTTGTACCCTGCCTTACATTAAGGAATGAATACAACATAGACATTAAGTGAAATTTATAAGCTTTCTTATATAATTTCGGTAACACTATGCAATAAGGTTCATTAACAGCATTTATTAATGTTCATTTCAGCATAACTAACATTAACAAATATTAATAACTACTGTAAAAAAATGGTAATTGTTTGTTTGTGTTAGTTAATACATTAACATTAACTAATGTAACCTTATTGTAAAGTGTTTACATCATTTCAGTGGCAGAGGTACAAAATATTGTTGGGGAAGTTAGTGTAGAGATGAAATATACTGTGTGACTCAAAGCGGAAGCTGGAAAATTCGTTTTGGCTCTGGAACCAAACTGACTGTTGAAAGTAGTAAGTAATTTGTAAAAAATGTTGAACATTTTTTTTTTTAGAAATTATTATTTCCTCCAAAATCTAGATTAATGTATAGAGTTTTACAGTAATATAGAAATTCCAATCTAATATGATAGGGAGTTAGATATTAAACATTTTGTATCATAAAATTTGAGCTATAACTTTGAACTGATTAATAAGTTTGGATAACATAAATAATATTCATAAAGATTTGTATTATTTTGGTTAGATAAAACTAGAGTTTTATAGTTATTATAGTTTGAGGGTTTTTGCTGAGTTGTTTTGTACTGTGTGAATCTTGGAGGTGGACAAAAGATTATTTTTGCAACAGGCACAAAGCTAGAAATTCAAGCAAGTAAGATTTTTTTGTTATTTTTTATTTGTACAGTTGCGTGGTATTTGTACAGATTTGACTACTGAGAGTTTTTTTACTTAACATTGAACATTAATTGCTAGCCCGTTAAATTATGTTCGTCCGCATTCACAGTGATGTTCGTAATTTATTTTCTGTGGTCCAGCATAGTAGTTTCTGGCATGTCTTCATTAATTAGCTTTAATGAACTAGTATGGCCCTCAAAAACTAATCAATCTTCCCCTTTTTCCATGCAATGTTAATTTAACAATCACACATTAGTTCAGTGTGTATTATCTGCAAAATGTCTTTAGAGTAAAACACAAACCGTGATAGTCTTGTGTTTCTAAAGCTACATAGTTTTTACTCTGTTGTCACATACTGTGTGACTACTGGAGCTAATATCAATAAACTATTCTTTGGGACAGGCACAAAATTGTTCATCGAAACAAGTAAGAAAGAAAAAAGTTATTTTACTTTTATTAATTATATTTTGAAAGTTGCTGATTTTGGTGAATCTGATGGCTCCCTTAAGTATCATAGGCACATAATTAATTTTTAATATTAGTGAGTTACACACTTTAAGTTCACATGTGGCAAAACATACATTTACAGCGGTTTGAAGTCTGAGATGTTTTTGTGCTGCTATATAATTCTGTGTGACTAACATTGGAGGTGGTAAAATGATATTTGGGACCGGAACA
Source organism: Cirrhinus molitorella (assembly GCA_033026305.1). Classification (NCBI taxonomy): domain Eukaryota; kingdom Metazoa; phylum Chordata; class Actinopteri; order Cypriniformes; family Cyprinidae; genus Cirrhinus; species Cirrhinus molitorella. The sequence continues at coordinate 15,690,472 of CM065124.1, read as the reverse complement.
AAACTCACAGTACAGTCAGGTATGGCACAATAATATATTCCCCAATTTATTTTCCTTATCTCTAAAATATCCTGTCACATATCCTAGTAAAAAAAAAAAAAAAATTAAAGTAAAAAAAAAAATTGTAATAATAATTGATCTGATTGTAAATGCAAAAAAATATACATATTTAAAACCAATCCACTAATAAAAAATATTAGCAGAACTTTAGGAGAGTAAACTGGCTGGCTGAAAATGGAAAATGTTATGAAGCTCAGCACTGTGTGTCAACAAACTATGGGGGAAAATTTATACTTGGCGAAGGCACGAACCTAGTTGTTGATGCAAGTAAGTACGAAACACCAGAAAATTGTAATTTTTTACACTTATGTGGATATACATGCATTGTCAAAGAAATGGTGCATTGTAACTACATCTGGTGTAACATATTTTTGAGAGAAGTTGAGTAATTATTAAAATAAACAAATAAATAATAAATTTCAATACATGAATAATCATCCACGATTTCTCAGATAAGGTTATATTGCAAAAATGCCCTTCAAAGCTCATTGTAGTTGGTTTTGGTGATTGAGAGCACAATGGAAAAGCAGTCAGAAAATGTTATGAAGTTTAGCATGGTGTGTCTAATAACTTTGGAGGGAAGCTAATTTTTGGTCAAGGAACAAATCTGCTTGTTGGCACAAGTAAGTGATTTTGTTTTTAAGGATTGCAATATTATCGAAGTAGTTAAAATAGTTTCAATTTGACAAGAATGTGTGTGCAAGGAAAAATGAAAAAAATGCGTGAAAAGGACAATTATACTAGCAAATCAAATTAGTTAAGAGCCACTAAAAAGCTATACATTAACATACAATGTTAAACCCAAATAATTTTTAATTGAAGTTTAATTGAAGTGCCTTTTTTACCCTGGTAGATGTCCATTAATGTTAAAAACAGTGTTTTGATGGCCCAATGATAAATCCAAATAATTCTATTGAAGTTTAATAGAGGGTAGAAAAATGCTTTTTTTTTACCCTCGTAGATGTCCAGTAATGTTAAAAACAATGTTTTAATGGCCTTAAATACATAATAAGTACATATTTTAAAATGTTTTGGTAAGAGTCAAACAGACCACAGTAGAGAGTTCTAGTTATCAGGTTTAGCGCTGTGTGACTTCTGGAACTTCATATGGAAAGCTAATCTTTGGATCTGGCACAAAATTAGAAATTCACACAAGTGAGTATCCAGATTTGTAACCATTTGTATGTTGTTTTTCTAGTGTTATAAGAAACAAGATTGCACAAAATTATTTGTGATGATTTGTTCTATTAAAAATTCTTAACCATCAGATTAATTTATATAAAGTAAATGATTTTTTTTTTCATTTTCCAAGTGCAAAATTTAGAGTTCCTAGTATGAATGTTGTAGAATATGGGGGTTTATGTGACCGTGAATAGAGTAATTGCTTAAAGGAAATGCAGTGTGTGACTGGGACTGGAAACTGGAAAATTATTTTTGGCTCTGGAACCAGACTTACTGTTGAATCAAGTAAGTCAATACTACTTTGCTTAGAAATACTAAGATTAAGGTTTTCTGAAATCCAGTACACATCTTTATATAAAATTTAAATACCTGTTTTTCTCCAGTTTTTATATAATAATAATAATAATAATAATAATAATAATAATAAAGTATTGACTTTCCGTTATGTATAATCCTTGCAGTCTATTGGAATATAGAAAGTGTTTTGTGGGTGTAGAGTAATTGCAATGGGGAACTGCAGTGTGTGACTCAAGGTGGAAACTACAAATTGTATTTTGGTTCTGGAACTAAACTTCATGTTGAAACAAGTAAGTGATAAATACATTAACAAACAGAACATTACACAGAAGTGTAATTAACAAAAGAAATTAACAAAATAATTAAGAAAAATCTTTGGGCACAAAGATAATAATATAATAAAATATTATTTTAGATATCATACCGACATGATGTCTGACGTTTAAGAAGTTTCTTAGAAATAATTTGCTTTGTGAAAAAAAATAAAAAAGTTTGTCAAAAAGTTTGTCAAAAGTTTGTAGTATTTCATTACATTACAAAAAAAAAAAAAACAATCCTGGAAAAAAACACATTTTTTGACTGCAAATTTTAAAAAGTAATTCCCAGGCAGTAGAGTGTAGAAATAATCAAAGAGGTAATTTGTATGGTTGCCAACAGTGTGTGTCATATTCTGATAAGATCACATTTGGTCAAGGAACAAAGGTTTTCATAAATTCAAGTAAGTAAAAACAAACCTGAATTATTGTTAATTTATCATTTAATTTGTAGTGTCTGGTTTTGTTTTTACACACCATTTTCAGACAAGAAATCAGGTCTTTGATATATTTAGATCATTCAAAATAATTATTGTAATGTCCTGGTTTTGTAATATAATTCAGTTTTGGGTTTGTAGAGTTCTGTAGGACCTCTTTGTCAGGTCTGATAGATTTTGTTGTGCAGTATAACAATGTGTGACTTATGATGGAACAAACAAAATTATCTTTGGAAAAGGAACAAGGTTAATCATTGAAACAAGTAAGTTTGTTTTCAATTTTGTTGAGGATTGTTAAAAAAACAACAACATTTGACATTTGATATATTGGACTCCGTAAAGCAATTATCCGCATAATGTCTAAAGTTTAGGATGTTTCCCATTAGTAGTTAGTATGTTTTAGTGCTGTGATGTAAAACTGTGTGACTGATGCAGGAGGATGGAAATTGATATTTGGAAAAGGAACAAAACTTACCATTAATTCAGGTAGCGAAATTTTCATAATTTCTATTATTAACAACAACAAATGTAAAATGCTTGGCATAATTCAAGAATTTCAGAATTTCAAATTTCGGAGAAAAAAAAAAAACAAAAACTCAAAAATGCACTACTAAAATAATTATATATCGCTGCAAAACTTTAAAATAATTGTTTCTCCTAATAGTGTACAATCCAGAGATATCCAGTGTAATTCATATGGTTGCTGACAATATTCTAATAAAATAATCTTTGGTCGACTAACAAATATTGTCACAAGACAAACTAATTTGAATTATTTAGTTGTTGTTTGAAGTAAAGTGTCTGTTTTCTGATTGTTTATTGTTTTCACACCAAAAAGACTGATATCATAAGACCATTTGTGTTAATTATACTACTGTCCTGTTTTGTATTTTACAAAACCCTGTAGATTATTATAGTTTAATTGCTTATCTCTATTAATTTTTAAACTACATGTTTTGAAACTAAATTAATTGCTTATCAGTACATTCACCAGTAAAATTACCTGCACATTTTAACGTAGCTGGTCTCTAATTCTTAGTTTTTGTTGCGAGGTTTTTCATTGTGTGAATAATGTGGGATATACGATTATCTTTGGAACAGGAACAAAACTGATTGTTTCAACACGTAAGTGAAAAATCTTGCTGTCAATTGAAGTTCAGATATTAGATATTGTAATATTAGAAAATATTTGCTTTAAAATTCTATAAATAAAACAAAAAAATTGTGCCCTTTGTTACTAGATATAGTTTTTACTAAATCAAATAGTGGTACTCATTACTTTATTAATAATCTTAAGTTTTTGTAAAGCTGTGTAACTCTGTGTGACTAACACTGCAGGACGTATAATATTTGGGAAAGGAACAAAACTTACTGTCGATTCAGGTATTTTTTTTTTATTATTTATTTATATACTTTATATTATTTATTTCCTTTCCAGATCAAAGTGGCAGTTCTGTTTCTCGTAATCCTTTTATTTCAACTAAACTTTAGTGTTTTTTTCTTTAGTCATCTTAAAAAAAATTCTACATCCTCATTCTGGATAGTTTTTGTTGTGAACTTTCTGCTTGTGTGAGATCTGGAGGATATGAAAAAATTATCTTTGGAACAGGAACAAAATTGATAGTAAATTCACGTAAGTTTATTGCCTACTAAGGAGTTTTGTTTGATAAAACTGGTCTCAGATTACTAATTAAGTCAAGTAAGTGTACAAGATGAATGTTGTCTGATTTTAACCAAAATATAAAGTTAATTTAATAGCGTAATATATTCTTGAACTTTGCAAGCTCTACTGATGCCTAATTCAGAAATACACAACGATTAATGTAGACCAACATGCATAGTATCCAAATATAAAAATAAATGAACACTGACACGTTGCTTAAACATTTAGTATTTAATTTTTTTTTTTTTTAAGTTAGAAAAACATATCGCAAGCAATCATTTAGATGTCGGACTATAGATATTATTAATTCTGAAGCACTGTAAGTTATTGCTGTGGCATTAGCTATTGTGTGACTAATTCAGGGGTCAAAATAACATTTGCCACTGGAACATCACTGATTGTTAATTCAAGTAAGTGTATATACTTATATGTATATAAGCTTCTCAAGGGACATTTGTCTCAAGTTAAATGATGTTGGTCCATATTTAAGAAGGTATTTTTGTGTCTGTGGACCAGCTTGGTGTCTAGCATGCCTTCATTAAATAACTTTATTTTTGGCCCAAAATCTTCCTGTTTCTATGCAGCTGCATCCATTACTCCTTTTTAATTTAACCGGAGAATGTTGGAAATTTCTTCAGTTGTATTGTAGATTTTAATTCAGCAAACCCATATTCAGTGTTTATTTAATCTGGAAAATATATAAGACACAAACAGTGATTATTGATCTTAATATTCTTGTGTTTCAAAGACTACATAGTTTTTGCTCTGTGGTCACATACAGTGTGGCTTCTGGAGTTAACGTCAATAAACTATTCTTCGGGACAGGCACAAAATTGATTGTTGGAACAAGTAAGAAAAAAAAAACAAGCCTTTTTACTTTTATTAAAGTGTATTATGAAAGCTAATGATTTTAAAGCTATAAATCTAGGATCCCTATTCACATATCAAAGCACATAATTCCATATGTGTCTTAACAAAAAATAAAAGTAACAAAAATAATATTTTAAATTAGTGAATTAGTATTAAGTGTTTACACTTTAAGCTAGCATGTGGCAAGAAATGACATGTTTTCAAGTCAGAGATGTTTTTGTGCAGCTATATAATCCTGTGTGACTAACATTGGAGGTTTTAAAATGATATTTGGGACTGGAACAAAGCTCACAGTACAGTCAGGTATGGCGCAATAATATTATATCTCTAAAATATCTTGTTAGTTACGCTGGTTTCAGAATTAAACTGAAATTGATACTTTAAAAAAATAATCATACAAAAATAAATGTAAAAATTATATTAATCTGATTGTTAATCCAAATAAATATACATATTTAAAAACAATCTTTTAATAACAATACTATTAGCAGAACTTTAGGTGAGAAAACAAAATGACTGAGTGAAAATGGAAAATGTTATGAAGTTCAGCACTGTGTGACAACAAATTTTGGAGGAAAATTTATACTTGGCAAAGGCACAAACCTAGTTGTTGATACAAGTAAGTGCCTTTTGAATGTCAATAATTAAGTGTAAAAATCATTTATTAAAATAGATTTTGTTGTTTCCAGCCATGGATATTGTGGATATACATGTATTGTCAAATTCAAACAGAATGATGTATTATCTTAATTCAAATGCCTAGAGAGAGTTAGAGGTATGAGGTTTAGCAGTGTGTGGATGGTGGAATTGGAAAGATGATCTTTGGGTCTGGCACAAAATTACATGTTTACTCTAGTAAGTATCTACAATCAAACTCCTCAAATGAAATTAAGTATATATTTCACATTCTACACTGATGTGGCAGTGTTTAGAGACACTTCTTGTACTGTATATGATGGTAGTTCAATATAATATCAGGTTTAGTTTAGTTTGACAAGTTTTTACTGTGACTACATCTAGCTACATGAGGTGTATACAAGCTTATTTTTTTTTTGCAAGAGGCACAAACTTGACTATTATTCATCCACTATTTCTAAGACAAATCTGTATTGTAGAATCTTGGTGATCGAGAGCACAATAGAAGAGCAGTTAGAAAATGTTATGAAGTTTAGCACTGTGTGTCTAATAGCTATGGAGGGAAACTAACTTTTGGTCAAGGTACAAATCTGCGTGTTGACACAAGTAAGTCATTTTGTTTGCAAGTATTGCAATATTAAAGTATTACTTGATATGCATAGTACATAGAAAACAACTTCATGATGGAAATAGTTAAAAACACTTTAAATTTGACAAGATGTCTGAAATAATGAAGAAAAAGAGAATGTATATGAAAAAACAGTTATATTAGCAAATTCAATTACAGCTAATGGTCACTGAAAAGCTATAAATGATCATACTATGATTTATCCGCATAATTCTATTTGAAGTATAATATCATGGATTTTAAATACATATTACATACATATTTTGGCAAATATTTTGGTAAGAGTCAAACAGACCACAGTAGAGAGTTCTAGTTATCAGGTTTAGCACTGTGTGGATTCTGGAAGTGCATATGGAAAGATAATCTTTGGGTCTGGTACAAAATTAGAAATTCACACAAGTGAGTATCCAGATCTGTATCTTACATCTATTTGTATTTTATATGTTGTTTCAAACTTTCTTGTGTCATCTTTTTAGTCTATATTACAAGACTATTATTTTTGTTCTATTAAATATCTTTAACAATCAGGATAATTTATATAAAATAAATAGATCTCCAAATTTCCAAGTGACATTGTGAAATTTTTTAAAAACTTAGTTCAAATGTTTGAAAAAATTGTTGCCATGTAGAGTAATCGCTAAGAGGAAATGCAGTGTGTGACTGGAAGTGTAAATCGTAAAATCATTTTTGGCTCTGGAACCAGACTTACTGTTGAAACAAGTATGTACAAATTCCAAAATACAAATTCAGCGGTGCTTAGAAAAAATTGTTTCAATTTAAAAAAGTAAGTGTTCGTGCCGCCTTAATTTGAATTATACTTAACTCAAATATCTAAGTTTTCATATAGTACAACTTAACATTTTATGTTGACTCAACTTAAAATTGTAAGGCAGAACGAACACTTACTTTTTAAGTTGAAACTACTTTTTTTTTTTTTTTTTTTTAACAGTGGATACTGTAAGTAAGGAAAAATACTACCAGCTGTTTTTCTTTTGAAAGCTTTTCCAGTTTTTCCATAATATATCAATTTATTGTAGTTGCAAAAATGTAGAATCCTCACAGTCTATTGAAATGTAGATAAGGTGTTTTGTGAGTGTAGAGTAATTGCAATGGGGAACTGCAGTGTGTGACTAGAACTGGAAATGACAAAATCTATTTTGGCTCTGGAACTAAACTTCATGTTAATGCAAGTAAGTGATACGTACATTAACAGACATGAAATTGCAATTAACAAAATTATCTTTGAGACAGGCGCAGTCCATTTCATCATTAAGTAGAATAATTACCCACATATCTAAAGATGAATACGTCATAAGTAGTTTGGTAGCAGGTTTGAAGGAAAAAATAAAATGCATAAATACTTAAAACTTAAAGATTTTTGAATTCTGGGAATAAAAAAACAACTTAATTATTACAGCGTATTACAACTTCTTTATATTTGTTCTTGGTTATAATATAATTCAGGTGTGGATCTGTAGTTCTGTAAATTGTAGATTTTGTTGTGCAGTGTAATAATGTGTGACTTATGGAGGTGGAGTAAACAAAATTATCTTTGGGACAGGAACAAAGTTAATCATTGAAACAAGTAAGTTTGTTTTAACTGTTGTTGTGAATTGTTCAAACTTACGCATTAGGCATTTATGATGTTCGAGTTAGTAGTTAGTATGTTTTAGTGCTGCCATGTAAAACTGTGTGACTGATGCAGGATGGAAAGTGATATTTGGGAAAGGAACAAAACTTACCATTAACTCAGGTAGTGCTTCATTTTATAACTACAACAAAGCTACATTTCTGAAAAACAAAACAAAAAACAAACAAATAACCATACACACATGCAAAACACACAAATGGTACCAATAAAAATAAACTTTTAAATTCAAATTTAATTTTCTATAAAAAAAGCTCTCAGAAGTGCAACATCAATCAAATCAAATAAGTTTTTGTGAAGCCGTGTAACTCTGTGTGACTAACAGCGCAGGACGTATAATATTTGGGAAAGGAACAAAACTTACTGTTGATTCAGGTATAGCATTTTCATTTTCTTTTTTTATGTATTTATATTAAATGTCCTTTTTAAATCAAGGTGGCAGTTCAGATTCTGATAACCCTTTTATTTCAACTAGCCTTTAATATTTAAAGTCATCTTGCTAAATTTCTATAGCCTTGTTCTGGATAGTTTTTGTTGTGAAGTTTCTGGTTGTGTGAAATCTGGAGGATTTGACAAGATTATCTTTGGGACAGGAACAAAATTGATAGTAAATTCACGTAAGTTCATTACCCACTGATGAGTTTTGTTTTATAAAATCTTGCTTTAGTCTTAGATTATGTTTTGAGATTAGAATTAGTTTTAGACATTATATTCAATCTCTGAAAACTCTCTTGAGATTTTTGAAATGATGCTTCCTGCTGTGTGAATGTGGGATTGGACAAGATCATTTTTGGAAAAGGCACACAATTACTAATTGAGTCAAGTAAGTGTACTTGATCAACGTTCAGTTGATTATATACATTTTTTGAACCACAAAAACTTAATAGCATGACATAGTCTTGAACTTTGTAAGCTTTACTGATGTCTAATGCAGAAAAACACACCAATTGATGTAGACCAAAATGCAGTATCCTGTTCCAAATATAAATTAACGTTTGACACATTTTTACTTGAACATTTAGTATATCATTCTTTTTAAAAGGGTCATGTTCAAATTTGGCACATGCGTTTATTCAGAGCAACAAACTAAAACACTGAAAACATTTTGGTGTAGAAGCAGTTTTTAGTCAGAAATTGCTCGTAAACATCACATAAATACAAAGAAGTGAAAATACTGAAATAGTATTTCCCTGTAAAATGTACTCCTACTCAAAAAATAACCTTTTTCATTTTTTGCATTGTTTGCTTTGTGTATAGATGTTCGACTATAGATTTTAATTCTGAAGCATTCTTAAGTAATTGCTGAGGCATTAGCTACTGTGTGACTTATTCCGGAGACAAAATAACGTTTGCCTCTGGAACATCATTGACTGTTCAATCAAGTAAGTGTACAGAAGCTACTACAATTACCTGAAAAGTAAACGTCTTTATTTATGAATCGAACAGTCAAGTTTATAAATGTAAATTTGCTTGCCACATCTTTTCACAATGTGATTCTGACCCTGAAGTCAAGGAATGCTATACTATATATGAGTATAATTATTCTAGGACAGTAATACACTTCATAACATTTACAGCTGTTTTGTATACTTTAAAATATTTGAAATTCAAGATTTCAGATATAAATTGTTTGTAACATAATTGTGTGATAGCTATCAAATTAAAAGACCTTAGTATATTGCCAAAACTGGATTAGATATTGCCATGGTTTGCACTACTGTGTGACACTTGCTGACAAAATTATATTTGGTCAAGGCACAAAGCTGAACGTCGATTACAGTGAGTATTTAAATTAACGCTTTACACATTTAGCATTGCTGACATTTAATATTTTAACACCATTGTCTAAAACTATATGAAATATGTTAGTAAAAAGAAAATCATGTTGACACAGTGAAAACAGTATGGATGTAGGCTATATATATAGAAAGAGATAAACTAAAATAAAAATTCATATTAAATATTGAAATATTTCTAGGATAAAAATAAATAAATATATAAATAAGTTTTTGAGAATGAAGCTGTTTTTGCTGTGAGGTCAGGTACTGTGTGAATGATGGGAGTTGGAAGATTCATTTTGGAAAAGGGACAACTTTGTATGTAAATTCAAGTAAGATATTTAATGCTATTTAAAAATACAATAAAATAGTTTACAATTAACAATAATAGGGTAAATGTTTAAAAATGAACAAAAATGACTAAAAGTAACCCCAAATGAATATAAAACCAAAAATTATATATATATATATATATATATATATATATAAAACACAAATCAAAAATGTTGATCCCAGTTCATGGTAAGCTGGCCATGTTTTTGTTGTGATTGTTTCTATTGTGTGGATGGTTCTGGGACAAAGATAATTTTTGGTCAAGGAACAACCTTAACAGTTGAATCAAGTAAGATACTGTTTTTAATACTACTTTTTAATTTCCTCAGAGATAAAAAAGACTTTAACTTTATCAACAAGTCTTCACATTTACATAGATGATAACATTTATAGTAACCTTCAAGACTATAAGAACTAAACAGATCTAAGACTTAATAATAGATAATTAAAAAAAATCTAAATGCACACTTGGTTAAAGCTTCAAATTTTGCTGTGAAAATGATGTACAACAGAGTCCTTGTTGCCTCTGAGAAAGAGTTTTTTGAACCAATGTTTGTTACTGTGTGAATGATGGAACACGAAAGATCGCCTTTGGATCAGGGACAAGGCTATTCGTAGAACCAAGTAGGACCATCTTTTATTCTTTTTTATAGTACTCTGTAATGTGGACACATTTCACAGCGATTTCTAATTAATACAATTCAATAATAAAAGAATAGCCATGGTAGCAGTTCAAAAGAAGAAATCAAACGTTAGGATTGGATTCACATCAGTGACAAAGTTAACTGTTAAAAACCAGTAAGTACAAATATCTATCTTGATAATTTATTATCTCGATTTTTTTTTTAGATTTAGATGATTCCTGTTATGTAATCTTAGCTAATGGAACAGCGATGATTGTACATAGAAAGATAAATATTACTGAGGCTTCAATGAGCTTGTTTTTGTGAGGGCTATTTCTATTGTGTGAATAAGGGGGCTGGCAAGATCTTGTTTGGAGAAGGGACAATGCTACACGTTCAAGCAAGTAAGATTCCTATTAATATTGTTTTTAGGTAGCCTAACAAAGATTGTTACTTTAGTATTTGATACAGTATGGTGTATGATAAACATATTGGCAAATCATATGACAAAATTATTTGGTCAGGGAGCTCAGATACATTCCATACATTTCTTTTCCAGTAAGTACATTTATTGTATATTAATTAATCTTTAATATACATTCAAATGGATAATGTTGCAGTTTTAGTCAGAAAATATAAACAATATTGGAATGTTCCAAAAAACATCCAAACAGATATGTTTCAACTGATTACACAGTTGTAAATAATAAATTAGCGCTTAAAGTATTGAAATAAATTCTCCTAAAATAAATCTCAATCCCTAAAATATAATTAATATAAAAATGTTGTTATCATCACCTACATCATGATATATATTTTAGCCCCAGTTCCTGGTAAACTGGTTCCATTTTTGTTGTGACTGTTTCTATTGTGTGAATGCTGATGGAAAGACAAAGATCGTTTTTGGTCCAGGAACAGCATTAATAGTTCAATCAAGTAAGAGTTTTTCAATTGCTTTTCACATGAATTCAGCAATAATGAGATACGATTGACACATTTTAATAAAAATAAATATATATATAAAAAATACTGCTATTGAAACATTGATGTTAAAACAGTATAAACTAAAAAACATAATAATTTCTTCAGTTATATTGATTTCTTGATAGCTTACCAAGACGTCATCAAGTTTTTTATCACATACACATGATTGTACTGTACTGTACTTAATGAAAGCCTCCCCAAGAACATTTTGTATGAGTATTTGTTACTGTGTGAATTATCAGAGCAACAAGATCACTTTTGGAAGTGGAACAACACTGACTGTTGAATCTCGTAAGACATATTTTATTCTAATTATATCATACATTTGCAAAACGGACCATAAAATCATCACCAATTACCGCTATTACAATGTCTTAGTTTGCCACTACATATCTGTTCTACCTTAAGTCAAAGTAAAGAAGTAAAAAAGTTAGATTAAAAATCCACCTGTATTATTTAAGTGTGCAAATAATGTTAGATGATATTATATTTTCTGCCAAACTAATGAATGAAAATCTTTACTAACCTGTGTTGGTTAGTAAAACACTTATAAAAATAAATATTTAATATTTTTCTTTTTACAATTAAAGCAACTGAGCATGTAATTAAAGTTATAACTAAGAAACCGTTTGTACTTGATGTAATTAGTCAAACCATAACAAAGGTAGTTTTTGTGAGGACTCTTTATATTGTGTGATTTTGGTGGAAACAAGATCATCTTTGGAGAAGGAACGTTGTTACATGTAGAAGCAAGTAAGAGGCTAATCATGATTTCTTACTTGGTTTCTGTTTATAGACTGTAAATGAATTCATAAGATATCAGATTTTAATGCAGGAATACAAGTAGAAATAATGAGTGGAAATGCATTCATTATTTAAAAAGCAAATCCATTGATGTGACCAATATAGTGTCTTTACTAAAAGTATAAATAATATCCATTACTGTTTGTAATGTCCAATTTGAATTTAACTGTAAGTCACATTATGTGTCATAAGTCATAAAAATAAAAAATAAAATGAATCTGACAAACCATAACAAAGAAACAAAACTAAATAATTTACGAATTTTAAGAAGTTTATCAGTAAGATAATCAAATCTGACCATATCGCAACTCTTTCATTGTGCTTAGGAAGTTTTTGCCAAGGCTTTTGTTAGTGTGTGAATTATGACAAGATCATATTTGGAGCTGGAACAAGGCTAACTGTGGAATCTCGTAAGACCAAACATTTCTTTCTATGAATTCATCTTATTAATACTAAAATAATGCAGTATTCATTTGTACAGTAATTAAAGTAAATGTAAAGCTGAAAAATATAAACAGTCCAAGAACAAAACTTAGAATGAATGACATTTTCTGAAATAAGTTTTTGTAGTTAACCAGATAACTGTGTGACATCTGGAGTAAAGATAATATTTGGAAGTGGAACTCGACTTATTGTTGAGTCAAGTAAGTAAATTAATTTAATCAAACTCAAGCCACGTATTTCTGTACTTTAAATTAGGTGATGTAAACAAACAAAATTGAATTCGATTAATTTAGTTTTTATTAGAACAATCCAAAATGACTTTTGGATCAAGTGTTTAGCAATTAGCCAACTAAACTAATCTAATCAGCGATAGATACTTAAAAAATAATATTCAAAGCTTCAAATGTTGTTGCAAAAATAATGATGTAGAACAAAGTCCTTGTTGCCTCTGAGGAAGAGTTTTTTGAAAAGATCTTTGTTACTGTGTGAATGAAGCAACACGAAAGATCATCTTTGGATCAGGGACAAGGCTTTTCGTAGAACCAAGTAGGACAATCTTTTATTCTGTTTTATATACAGCTACAGTGTAAAAAACTATTTGTTGAGTGAGCTTAAAATAATTTGTTACCTAGCTGCCTTAAAATTTTATGTTCGCTCAAATCAAAAAAAGTTTATTCAACTTAAGTGACAACTTAGATATTTGAGTTGATTCAACTTAAAATTTTAAGACAGCCGAGTAACAAACACAACTGTTAAGTTTAACAAGCAATTTTTTAGTTGAGTCAACTCGAATATCTAATTTGTCACTTAGTACAACTTAACAATTCAACTTGAATAAACTCTGTTGCCTGAACTTAAAATTTTAAGGCAGCAGGGTAACAAATTATTTTAAGTTGACCCAACAAATTGTGTTTTTTGTTTTTTTACAGTGTATAGTACTCTTTACATATTTCACAGCAATTTCTAATTTATATTATTCAATAATAAAGTAATAAAACAATGGCTATGGCTGCAGTTCAAAATGGGGAACAAGAATTTGTTGAGGGGCTAAGCAGTATGTGAAATCAAACTTTAAGCTCATATTCGGAACAGGGACAAAGTTAAACTGTTGAAACCAGTTTTTTTATTATTATCTCTGCTATTATTTATATTTAGATGATTCCTATTATGTAATCTTAACTAATAGATCAGCAGTGGTTGTACACAGAAAGATAAATATTACTAAGGTTTCAATGAGCTTGTTTTTGTGATGGATATTTCTATTGTGTGAATGCGGGGGTTGGAAGGATTTTGTTTGGAGAAGGGACAATGCTACACATACAAGCAAGTAAGATCCCAGATAATATTATTTTTAGGAAGCCTAACAAAGATTATTACTTTAGTATTTGATACAGTATGATGTATGACAAACTCATATTTGGTTAGGGAACACAGATCTGTTCTAGTAAGTACATTTATTGGATATTGACTAATGGCATTCTCAGTATTTATGAGTATCAGATGTTGAAGTTGAAAATAATTCATAGTAATTCATTAATATTTAATTTAAAGGAAAACGAATAGTGTTCAATTCAAAATAAACATCCAAACAGACATGCTTACTTAGTAGTAAACAAGATAATTTGTACAGAAATAAATGCTCTTAAAAAAATATTGTTCCTTAAAATATAATTAAAATAAAAATGTTTTACAGTTTGCTATCAGCACCTACAGCATAATACGCATTTTAGCCCCAATTCCTGGTAAACTGGTCGCATTTTTGTTATGGCTGTTTCTATTGTGTGGATGCTGCTGGAAGGACAAAGATCATTTTTGGTCAAGGAACAACTTTAATAGTTCAATCAAGTAAGAGTCTTTTTGCATAAAGTTTGCATAAAGTTCTGAAATGCGATTAGTTAATGTGGTTTAATAAAAACTATTTAAAAAGAATAGTGCCAGTAAACCATTGACATTGACACACTGACAGTATAAAAATACACAGTGATCATTAAATGATCTTTATTTCTTAATAGGCAACAAGATGTAATCAATTCTTTCATCATATACAGTAATTATACTCTAATGTACTGTTCTTAATGAAAGGCCTCCCCAAGAACATTTTGTCTGAGCATTTGTTACTGTGTGAATAATCAGAACAGCAAGATCACTTTTGGAAGTGGAACAACACTGACTGTTGAATCTCGTAAGACACATTTTATTCATCAGTATATCATATATTTGCAAATCTTCCAGTTGCCAGTATTAGAACTAATGTCCTAGTTTACCACTAAATAACAGTTTTAACTTAAGTCAAAGTAAAGTAAAAAAGTTTAAAAAAGTTAATAGAATAAAAAAACAAATATAAAATATAATTAAGATAAAAATGTTTGACAGTTTGTTATGAGCACCTACATCATAATACATGATTCCTGGTAAACTGCTCCCATTTTTGTCATTGCTGTTTATGTTGTGTGAATGCTGGTGGAGTGAAAAAGATTATTTTTGGTCAAGGAACAACCTTAATAGTTCAATCAAGTAAGACTCTTTAAATTGTTTTTATATACGTTTCACAGTAATGAGATGTGATTAATATTACAGTTCAATAAAAAAGAAATGTATAACATTTTCTTTTAAAAATACAGCCATTGAAATATTGACATTGAGGTTGTATAAAAAATATTCACAAAATCTTTATTTATTAATAGGCCATCAAGATATAATCAATTCTTTCATCGCATACAGTAATTATACTCTACTGTACTGTTCTTAATGAAAGGCCTTCCCAAGAACATTTTGTCTGAGTGTTTGTTACTGTGTGAATAATCAGAACAAGAAGATCATTTTTGGAAGTGGAACAACACTGACTGTTGAATCTCGTAAGACATATTTTATTCATCAGTATATCATAGATGTGCAAAACAGACCCTAATTGTTCCAGTTGCCAGTATTAGAATAACATCTTAGTTTACCACTAAATAACAGTTTTAACTTAAGTCAAAAAGTAAGTTAATAGAATAAAAAAAACAAATATAAAGTATAATAAGATAAAATGTTTTACATTTTACATGTTTGTTATGAGCACCTACATCATAACACATAATTCCTGGTAAACTGCTCCAATTTTTGTCATTGCTGTTTATGTTGTGTGGATGGTGGTGGAGTGAGAAAGATCATTTTTGGTCAAGGAACAACTTTAATAGTTCAATCAAGTAAGAGTCTTTAAATTGCTTTTTATATACGTTTCGCAATAATGAGATGTGATTAATATTGCAGTTAGCCATTGCAACACTGACGCTGAGGTCGTATAAAAAATATTCACTAAATCTTTATTTATTAATAGGCCATCAAGACGTAATCAAGTCTTTCATCACATACAGTAATTGTACTCTACTGTACTGTTAATGAAAGGCCTCCTCAAGAACTTTTTGTCTGAGTGTTTGTTACTGTGTGAATTTTGGGAACGACAAAATCATTTTTGGAAGTGGAACAACACTGACTGTTGAATCTCGTAAGACAAATTTTATTTATCAGTATATCAACGATGTGCAAAACAGACCCTAAAATCATCACCAATTACTATCATTAGAATAATATCTTAGTTTTACCACTAAGTAGGCTATCAAAGTTATGAAGTAAAAAACTTAGGATAAACAACCTACCTGTATTAAGTGAAATTTGTAATGGACAAGTCATGTTAGTTTTGCAAAATATTCGTTTTAACACTGATAACATGTAAGCACTGATAAAATAAATATTTTTAAAACTGTTTTTACAATTAAAGAGATTGGACATGCAGTTGAAGTTTTAACTAAGGAACTGTTTGTATTTGATACATTTAACCAAATCATAAGAGTTAGTTTTTGTGAAGGGTCTTTATATTGTGTGACTACTAATGTATACAAGATCATCTTTGCAAAAGGGACGATGTTACATGTAGAAACAAGTAAGATTACCGATTATGATTTCTTACTTTATACATCTGTGTCCAGAAGACAGCATTTGTAGATTGTAAAAGAATGCATAAAATATTACATTTTAACCTGTTTTAGGTTAAATATGCAAATAACGTTAAATATTATTCTATTTTATGCTTAACTAGCAATTGAAAAATAGTTAGAAAAAAATAGAAATAGTCTTTAGTAACTTGCATGATACTTTTCTGTTTACAGTTAAATCAATTGAGCATATAATTGAAGTTTTCACTAAGGAACTGCTTCTATTTGATGTAATTACAAAACGGTAACAAAGGTAGTTTTTGTGAGGACTCTTTATATTGTGTGATTGTTGGGGCAACCAAGATCATCTTTGGAGAAGGAACAATGTTACATGTAGAAGCAAGTAAGAGACTGAATATGATTTCTTACTTTATTCTTCTTGTGTCCAGAGGATAACATTTGTAGATTGTAAATGAATTCATAGGAAATCAGATTTTAAGGCAAGAATATAAGTAGAAATAAAGAGTTCCTATGAATGTATAATGCTAAAATATTTTTAAATATCACGGAAGTTTTAACCGTGAAGTGTGAAATAATGTAAAATGCAAATGGGATTTCTAACTGAATTAACAATATAGTGTCATTACTAAAAGTAAGAATAATATTCATTAATGTTTGTGATGTGCGATTTGAATTCTACGTCACATTCTGTGCCGAAGTCATAAATAATAAAAAAAATCATTAAATCTGACAAACCATAACAAAGAAGAAAAAAAATATGAATTTTAGCTCCTTTAGTGTGCTTAGAGAGTTTTTGCTGAGGCTTTTGTTAGTGTGTGGATAATATCAAGATCGTATTTGGAGATGGAACGAGGCTAATTGTGGAATCTCGTAAGACCCAAAAAATTCTTTCTATGAATTCTTTATTATTTTACAATAATTAATACAGTATTAATGCATACAGTAATTAATACGTTAATACTCTTCTCAACATCAATTTTGCCTTTGCATTTAACTTTCCCGCTAAAATGTATAAACAGTCAAAGAATAAATCTTAAAAAGTGTTACATATATTCTTAAACAAGTAAACTTAGCAACAGAATGAATAAAAATAGAATGCAGTAAAAAGTTTGAATAGCAAAAAAAAAAGAATAGCAAAACATACTTTGTAATTTAATATTTAAATTTGTATGTTTTAGTCATGTTGATGAATAATCTGTAGGTTTTATTTATAGTTCAACTTAATTTGACAAAAATTGTAGCAATAAAAAGTAATACAGAAACTTTTCCAAGTCACATACAATGTTTTTGTAGTTAACCAAATAACTGTGTGACAACTGGAGTAAAGATAACATTTGGAAGTGGTACTAAACTGATTGTGGAGTCAGGTAAGTACATTTATTTAATCAAACTTAACTTAAGTCCACTTATTTCTGTACTTTCAATTTGATAAGTAAACAATCAAAAATAAATTTGGTTCATTTATATTTTAAGATATTCCAAAATGATATTTGGATCAAGTCTTTATCAATAAATCACATTTACATAGGTTAAAAAAAACATTCATAACAACGCAACACAATACAACCTCCAAGACTATCACAGCTAAACTAATTTAAGGATTTTAAAGAAACATAACCAAGTGATGGATAATTTAAAAACAAAATCAAAATGTGGAATTGATCAAAGCTTCAAATTTTGTTGCGAAAATAATGATGTACGACAGAGTCCTCGTTGCATCTGAGGAGTAGTTTTTTGAAGAGTGTTTGTTACTGTGTGAATGATGCAGCAAGAAAACTTGTCTTTGGATCAGGGACAAGACTATTCGTAGAACCAAGTAGGACAGTCTTTTATTCTGTTTTATATACATCTATAGTACTCTTTACATATTTCACACCAATTTCTAATTGATATTATTCAATAATAAACAATGGCCATGGCAGCAGTTCAAAATGGGGAACATGAATTTGTTGAGGGTCTAAGCAGTGTGTGAAATCAAACTTAAAGATCATATTCGGATCAGGGACAAAATTAACTGTTGAAACCAGTAAGTACAAACATCCTTTTTTGATTATCTCGGCTATAATTTATATGAGGTGATTTTAGTTATTTAGTCTTAAATAATAGAACAGCAATCATTGTACAAAGAAAGATAAATATTACTGAGGCTTCAATGAGCGTGTTTTTGTAAGGGCTATTTCTATTGTGTGAATATGGGGGCTTCCAGGATCTTGTTTGGAGAAGGGACAATGCTACATGTAGAAGCAAGTAAGATTCCCATTTAATATTGGTTTTAGGAACTATGGTATTTGATGCAATATGATGTATGATAAACATATTGGCAAATCATGTGACAAATCATATTTGGTCAGGGAACACAGATACATGTTTGTTCCAGTGAGTACATTTATTGGATATTGATTAATGGCATTTTCAGTATTTATACTTCAAATACTTCAAATACATTTGGATAATATTGCAGTTTTAATCGCATTCAAAATCATATGAGCAGTATATAACCATTCAAAATAAACATCCAAACAGTCTCTAACCAACCTAAAATAAATCTCATTCCCTAAAATATAATTCAAATAAAAAATGTTTTACAGTTTATCAGCACCTACAGCATAATACGTAATTCCTGGTAAACTGGTTTTTGTTTTGACTGTTTCTATTGTGTGGATGCTGCTGGAGGGAGAAAGATCATTTTTGGTCAAGGAACAACTTTAATAGTTCAATCAAGTAAGAGTCTTTAAATTGCTGTTTACAGACAATTCACAATGAGATGTGATATTACGGTTTAATAAAAATAAATATGTAACATTTTCTTTTTAAAAATACCGCCATTACAACATTGACGTTGAGACCATATAAACTTATATTCACAAAATATTTATTTCTTAATAGACCATCAAGACGTAATCAATTATTTAATCACATACAGTAATTGTACTCTACTGTACTGTTCTTAATGAAAGGCCTCCTCAAGAGCATTTTGTCTGAGTGTTTGTTACTGTGTGAATTATGGGAACAACAAGATCATTTTTGGAAGTGGAACAACACTGAATGTTGAATCTCGTAAGACAAATCTTATTTATCAGTATATCATAGATGTGCAAAATAGACCCTGAAATCATCACCAATTACTTAGTTTACGTAGTCTATCATAGTAATGAAGTAAAAAAAACTTAGAATAAACAACCAAATTTTAAAACATTGTTAAAATAAATATTTTTTAATATTGTTTTTACAATTAAAGAGATTGGACTAAGGAATGTTTTAACTAAGGAACTCTTTGTATCTGATAAATTTAGCTAAATCATAATCATATGGTAGTTTTTGTGAGGATGCTTTATATTGTGTGACTACTGGTGCAAACAAGATCATCTTTGCAAAAGGGACGATGTTACATGTAGAAGCACGTAAGACACTGATTACGATTTCTTACTTTATCCATCTGTGTCCAGAAGACAGCATTTGTAGATTGTAAATTAATTCATAGGATATTAGATGTTAATGCAAGAATATACGTAGAAATAATGAGTGCCTACACGTTGCAGTTGAATCCAGACGTTATTGCTCTGGTTTTCAACACAGTGTGAATTATGGCAACAAGATCATATTTGGTCAGGGAACACAGCTCCATGTTTATTCCAGTAAGTACAGTGCAGTTTTTATATGTATATTGAATAATTATAAAATATTTTTAAACATCATTGAAGCTTAAAACAGTGATGTGTGAAATAATTAAAAATACAAATGGAATTTCTAGTGTGACCAGTATAATGTATTTACTAAAAAGTATGAATAATATCCATTACTGTTTGTGATGTCCGTTTCAAATTCAGAAATCATATTCAGTGTCAAAGTTTTAAATTAATAAAAAAATATAATTGAATCTGCCAAACCATAACAAAGAAACAAAACAAAATAATTCATGAATTTCAAGTTTATCATTAAGATAATCAAAACTGATAATATCACAGTGCTTTTAATTTTTAATGTGCTTCGAGAGTTTTTGCTGAGGTGTTTGTTAGTGTGTGGATTATAACCAGATCATATTTGGAGCTGGAACAAAGCTAATTGTGGAATCTCGTAAGATCAAAACATTTCTTTCTATAAATGCATCTTATTATTACAATAATTAATGCAGTATTCATTTATACAGTACTTGACACAATGTTAATACTCTTCTGAACATAATTTTTTTGCGTTGCATTTAACCAAGCTGAAATGCATGAATAGTTAAGAATAAATGTAAAAAATGTTACATTTTCTTAAGCAAAAAGCAACAGAATGAATAAAAACAGAACAGAGTGATAGTAAAATGTTCATAGAACATAATGGAATAGCAAAACATCCTTTGTAACTTCTGTAGGTTTTATTTATAATAACTTAATTTAACATCATTTATACTAACAATGTTCTCAAAAGTAATAGTAATAAGTAATTATTTTCAAAGTCACGTACCAAGTTTTTGTAGTTAACCAGTTAACTGTGTGACATCTGGACTAAAGATAATATTTGGAAGTGGTACTCAACTTATTGTTACGTCAAGTAAGTACATTTATTTCATCAAATTCATTTCTCTTTTTAACTTATGTCCACTTATTTTTATACAGTTAAATTGTATAAAATAAACTGAATAAAAAAAAAAATTAATATATATTTTATTAAGGCAATCCAAAATGTATATGTTTAAATTTCAGTACTATATAGGGATTTCGCGATACTAATTGACACTGAAATTGAATTGTAAAACTAGATCTAAAGTGTCATGTATCTGTTGACTTTGATTAAAATGTTTGTACTTAATATCAGCTTCCAAAAACTGTTTTCACAAACACACATCATAAGCGTCATTAGCTTGGGATTGAGAGGTTATTGCCTAAAGTTATAGCAATGTGTGACAACTGCAGCAAGAAAGGTCATTTTTGGAGAAGGAACTAAATTCACAAGTGTAGCCAGTGAGTATTCATGTATTCGGTCATAATTATTGTGTGCAATTTAGGGCTGTTATATTCATTTAATTTAACATACATTTGGTTGCATTAATTGTTTAATTGCGTTTACACATTAGTCAGGCAAGAACAAAAACATATTATTCAATCAAGTAGAAAAACTGAGAAAATACCATAGCGGACCTTCATTTGTGAGTGCAGTTATTTGCGATCAGCTGTGAACGTTTTTGATATGCAGTTCCTGTCTGTGTGACTAATAATTACAAGTTAATCTTTGGAAGAGGAACACAAGTGCATGTTGAAGCAAGTGAGTGTTACATTTTGGCAAAATCTCATTATGAAAGATTGTTGGCATTACACCTTATCTTTTTTTATCTACTACTTTTTTAGTTCAAAATGATGTCCACTTGTTTTAGAAACAATGAACTCAAACAAATACACCATTTTGTTTATATATCTACAGTTGAGGTATGCAGTAGCATGCTTTGTCAAACAATGGCAAATGATAGGGAATTGAAATTGAATTGAAATTCAGAAATGATACACTTTACCCAATTAAGTGTTTAAGCCCATTTAAATAATATATCTCCAACAATAAAAAAAAATAGGTTTGGAACTTTAAATATTTTTTGGGGACCTATGGGATGCCCTTTTTGTTAAGAGCTTTAGCAATGTGTGAATGACGGGACATACAAACTCGTTTTTGGAAGTGGAACTTTACTCTCAGTGGAATCCAGTAAGAAGAATATTTTTTCCCTCATCAAATTAACTTACATTTTTACCATGCTGATCATTATTTTTGTAAATCATTTAATTTGTTACTAATTACTAATAGTTCAAAATAGAATCACTGAAAAATCACAAAATTATGCACAGTAATGTGTTTAACGAGCACCCTTATGATGAATCATGTTTTTTTTAATAATCTACTATATATAACAGTGTGTCGGTTATATAAGGATGATAAATTATTGATAAGGTGTGTCATCAACTGCAATAGGAAAAGTTATATTTAGAGCCGGGACCCAGTTAAATGTTCAAATTAGTGAGTATAGTGCCCAACATATTAGTACTTTAATGTTTGTGTTATGTTTATCTACACGCAAGTGTTTCTGTCATATGGTTTTGACATTGATGGCTCAATAGTGCATTCATAGCACAATCAGTTTTTGTTCTGTGGTTAAGTGCTGTGTGTATACTGGCTATAAGATTATATTTGGAAGAGGGACCCAATTAGTTGTCGCTGCACGTAAGTCATATTTTTTGTCTTCAGATACCCAACTTTTCATTTGTAGTTTCATTGTTAGAGTCCATTAAAGAAATAATCAAATGTGACTACAAAAGCCAAAATCAGAATCTAAAATACATCCAATAAAAGGCAAAACAAATCCATTTTATTCCTAAGAATTTTCTCTTACTCATGAATTCAAACTAAAGTAAAATAATGAATAAATCAGTGTAAACCTTAATATAACAAGAATTAAGTTATGCTAAATATAATGAACTTTATTCACTTTATCTTAGCAATAGTACACTAGTTAATGTAGGGAGTACATATACTGTGTGAATGATGGATTTGGAAAGATCACGTTTGGCTCTGGAGCAAAATTAATTGTTCAGTCAAGTAAGTTATTTTATTATCTTTTATACAGGCTTTTTCAATATTAAAATATATTGTTATAATATTCATTTACTGAACTACTCTAAAATCTTTAAAAAGTTTTTAAAAAAGTATCATTCTTTCTATTATATCTTTCTATTATTTCTATTATCATAAAAACATATTTAGTATTAGTATATTTCAGTATATTTAATGAACAAAAAAAAAAAAAAAATGACAGCATTAGCTATTTGTAATGGGATCAGATGATGTGTGACTGATGGAGTTCGATTAATATTTGGCAAAGGAACAGAACTCATAATACAACCGAGTAAGTTTGAATTTTAACATATTCAAACTGATGGTGTCCATTCACCAACCTATCAACTTTATTTTATATATACATTCTTTTGTAAATAGTTTTTTGGATTAGCTTCATTCTTTGTTCAATCAATGCAAAAATCAAAGCAGAAAAAAATGAAATTTCAAGAAAAAAAATATATAGCAATTATAGATTTTTGTGCACAATACTTTCATTGTGTGACAACAAACTGGAAGGTCATTTTTGGTACAGGAATTAACCTTAGAGTTGAACAAAGTGAGTATTATTCAAAGCATTGAAAATGTATTATTTTATGTTTTTCTTGGCTCTCACTTTAGATTAGATTTAAATATTATTGAAATATGTTAGTTTCATGTGAGTTTGTGAGTTGTCAAGTATTGCGACATTTAAAAACAATTATAGGATTTTATTTAGTAGTTACTGACTTTATTTAGATGTAGAATGGCACTGTCATATCTGATTTGCAGTTTTGTAATTAGATTAATTCAAATTTTGTCAGATTTTAATTGACAATTAAGCAAGAGTTTTTAGCGCATGTCTAAAGACTGTGTGAGTACTGGGTTTAAGATTTTCTTTGGCAGTGGAACCAATCTTGTCATACAATCAAGTAAGTAGAAAAATGAAAATATTCATAATATTCAATTTGTGTTCCTTCCCATAATATAATATGATTTCGCATTACTAATACAAAAAAAAAAGAAGTTCAAGCACAGTTTGTTTAGTCGAACTATAATAAGGATATTTAAAACATTTATAACAGTGTTTTTAAAATATTATTTAATTTATTTTTTAATACATTTTATAACATGCTGTGAAATACATCATGTGAAACTAAATTATGGCCTGATTGAAATTTTGAGTTTTTGGTGCACACTCAGTGGCTGTGTGAATACTGCCAATAAAATTATCTTTGGTAAAGGGACAAAACTGAACATAGAAGCAAGTAAGTCTGAACATTTGTTAACTTAAATGCTATTGGGTAGGTTGTTAATGCAAATAATCATAGTCATTAACAAAGTTATACTGTCATTATACACTGCCATAATAGTTAACCTTTTTGTTAATGTATTATTATTGCTAGTAATTATTTTTTACACCACTAGTTTCAGTATAATGTTTCAGTAATTATGTTTCATTATAGATACAGGTAAAATGTTTTTGATTTGACAAATATAAAACTTAAGAGTCTTATTCTGCCCCCGTAATTCCTACGATAAGCTGCTTGCTGTCAAAAGCACTGTCGAAAGTTTATAAAAAGACAGTATTAAATATATGTATAACAAATGTTCAAACAATGTAACTTAGCAATAGCATACACAAGTTACTGTAGTGAGTTTATATGCTGTGTGAATCAAGGATATGGCAAGCTGACATTTGGTTCTGGGACGAAATTAACTGTTAATTCAAGTGAGTTCATTTTTGTCACCATTCTTTTTCATTACATTTTAATACACATAGTAATAAAGAAAATAGTCACTGTTTAGTAGAGATCTCGATTAAACATTAAACATTGTTGCACAAATAACACCAAAACACCAATGTGATTACACCTAACTGGGTGTTAAAGTACTTACATTCATTTAATTTATTTCATGAAATAAAAAATAACTTAAAGCTTGCAACACTCTAAACAAGGCTAGATGGTTTTTGCTTTGGACTTAGCACATGTGTGAATGCTGCTCAAAAGATAATCTTTGGGACGGGGACAATACTAACTGTAGAAACAAGTAAGTTTGCACTTCTAAATCAATAAAAAACCTTTAAAGTACAAATTATGTAATGCTGAAATAATACTGAATATACAAACTGACAAATTCAAAAGTACTTGAGGTTATACTGTTGTTTTGTAATTCATGTTATAATTGTAATAACAATTTGACATCCTTCTAAAAGCAAACTATTCCCATCATCGAAATAATATTTAAACCTCTTCTCTTTGTCCATCAAAATGATACAAATGCTTAAATGCTTAATTTCGTAATATTAAGCATGTCGCAATTAGACAATGAGGTTTTTGTGATGGAGTCAGCACTTGTGTGAATCCTGGCAACAAGATTATATTTGGAAGTGGAACAAGACTAATAATAGAAACAAGTAAGCTTATTAAACAATTATGTCACTACTATTGTTACATAAAAATATATATCAAATGTACTGAATTTAATTCTTACACTGAAATCACAACTATCACAACTAAATTAGCTTTACAATAACTTTTAATCCTCCTCTTGGCATTACCCTGACACTTTTGTAATAATATGTTTATTATAATTGAATGTGTATAATGTGTATATGAAATGGTTGGACTCTGTAGAAGGCCAAGTTTTGGTGTAGACATAGTTTAAAGTGTGACATCTGCACAGTGGAAAATAGTGTTTGGAGAAGGAACTAAATTGACAGTTAAAACAAGTGAGTATAAAATTATTACAGATCATAATCTAGCCTTTTATAAATGCTTATATTGAAATAAAGCAGATGTCATTAGTGCATTAAATAGATAGATTTGACTTGCTTTACTGTGATGTGTAGAGATGGTACCCTATAACTCCATATAGTATGCGAATAAAAATACATTTACTAATGATTAGCGATAATTATCATAATCACATTATTATTTTCCAGCTAACAAAATTTTCCAAATAAATCAAACAAGTCGTATTTCAAAAATAAAATATAATTATCCCCAAAAGATGGGACCTTATTGGTAAAACATGTACTGTGGGTAAATGTACCATGCTATATTGATGTGTGAATGGAGTAAACAACAAGATCATATTTGGCACCGGCACCAGTCTCTTTGTTATTTCAAGTAAGGTATTTTGTTTAATCAACAAAAAATAATTTAGTATAATAAAAAGTATGATTCTCCAATAATTTATTTTAAAATTGATGATAGGAAAGGTTTATTATCATAAACAATCCATGATACATTTTTGACTAAATCATAAACTGTTTTTGCTTCTCAAATGCATGTATTCAATAATTCCACCGTTTAGTGGTAACTTTCATAAGTATAAACTGTTAGAAGAGGGTATAAAGTGGTTTGTGAATTGTTAAAGATGTAGACAACTCTAGACTGCTACTAGTTTTCGGTGTTTGGTAAATGACTGTGTGCAAGCTGGATATAAGATTTTCTTTGGTAAAGGGACCAAAGTCATAGTGCAATCAAGTAAGTTAACATTTTTCCAAATCGTAGTTTTATGCAGTTTGGCGGAATAAAGAAATGCTAGTTAAGTACATCACAACAAATAATAGTTATCATTATCTGTATTGAAATGATTTGGATATGGAGTCATTTTTTCCAAATATTAAATAGTCCAAATTTTAACAAATAGTCAATGTTTAGCAGAAAAGTCTTTTAAAAGTGAAATATTAATGCAAAACAAAAATAAAACAATGTAATTGTAAATTGTAATAAAATGTAATTGGCAATGTAAAATAAATAATAACTCACTACATTACAAATAAGGTTAGATGGTTTTTGTTATGGACTCAGCACATGTGTGACTAATGCTGGCAGGATAATCTTTGGGACAGGGGCAAAACTCACTGTAGAAACAAGTAAGTTTACATTTCTCAATCAATAAGCACTTTATCAATATGTTCATTAGAACTGAATGCATATATGAAACTGTGTTTTTAGAAAAGGAACTAAACTGACTTTTGAAACAGATCTGTTTGAAATTAGATAGACAAAGCAACAATAAAAGCAAAAAAAGATTAAGGTATTTGTATTTTTAAAATTAATTTAATTGAATATATAAACAAACAAACAATCAAAACTTAAAACTTACCACAGTACAAACAAGGCTACATGGTTTTTGTTATGGATCGAACATATGTGTGACTAATAATCAAAAGTTCATCTTTGGTACGGGGACAAAACTCACTGTCGAAACAAGTAAGTTTGTTTGCATTTCTAAATCAGTAGGCACTTTATTAATATGTTTATTATAATTAAATGCATATATAAAATGGTGTGTTTAGAGAAGGAACTAAATTTACATTTAAAACAAGTCAGTTTAAAATTACGCAAACAACACAAGTACATGATTTTTTTGTTTTTTTTTTATAAAATATTTGAAAACAAACAGACTTTAGGCTCACCACACTACAAACAAGGCTAGATGGTTTTTGTTATGAATCCAACATATGTGTGTCTAATGATCTAAAGATAATCTTTGGGTCGGGAACAAAACTCACTGTAGAAACAAGTAAGTTTGCATTTCTTACCGAATAGGCACTTTATCAATATGTTTATTATAATTAAATGCATATATAAAATTTTGTGTTTAGAGAAGGAACTAAATTTACATTTAAAACAAGTCAGTTTAAAATTTGAAATAGATTTGACTTGCTTTAAAGGGACCAAAATCAAGTTGACATTTTTCCAAATCTTAGTTTTATGCAGTTTGGCAGAATAAAGAAATGCTAGTTAAGTTCATCACAACAAATAATAGATATCATTATCTGTATTGAAATGATTTGGATATGGAGTCTTATCCTTTCATTTTTCCCAAATAATAAATAGTCCAAATTTTACCAAATAGTCACTGTTTATCAGTAAAGCCTTTTAAAAGTGAAATATTATTGAAAAAGAAATGCATATATAAAATGGCGTGTTTTAAAAAAAGTCAGTTTAAAATTACGCAAAACAACACAAATACATGCATCTATTTTATAAAATATTTGAAAACAAACAAACTTTAAGCTCACCACACTACAAACAAGCCTAGATGGTTTTTGTTATGGATCCAACATATGTGTGTCTAGTGATCGAAGGATAATCTTTGGGACGGGGACAAAACTCACTGTAGAAACAAGTAAGTTTGCATTTTTAAATGAATAGGCACTTTATCAGTGTTCATTATAATTAACTAAATTTACATTTTAAACAAGTAAGTTTAAAATTACGCAAAACAAAACAAGTACATGAATTAATTTCATAAAGTATTTAAAAACAAACTTAAAGCTCTGCACAGTACAAACAAGGCCAGATGGTTTTTGTTATGGATCCAACATATGTGTGTCTAATGATCGAAGGATAATCTTTGGGATGGGGACAAAACTCACTGTAGAAATAAGTAAGTTTGCATTTTTAAATGAATAGGCACTTTATCAGTGTTCATTATAATTAACTAAATTTACATTTTAAACAAGTAAGTTTAAAATTACGCAAAACAAAACAAGTACATGAATTAATTTCATAAAGTATTTAAAAACAAACTTAAAGCTCTGCACAGTACAAACAAGGCCAGATGGTTTTTGTTATGGATCCAACATATGTGTGACTGGTGCTCAAAAGATAATCTTTGGGACAGGGACAAAACTCACCATAGAAACAAGTAAGTTTGCATTTCTAAATGAATAGGCACTTTATCAGTGTTCATTATAATTAACTAAATTTACATTTTAAACAAGTACATTTAAAATTACGCAAAACAAAACAAGTACATTAATTAATTTCATAAAATATTTAAAAACAAACTTAAAGCTCTGCACAGTACAAACAAGGCCAGATGGTTTTTGTTATGGATCCAACATATGTGTGACTGGCACTCAAAAGATAATCTTTGGGACCGGGACAAAACTCACTGTAGAAATAAGTAAGTTTGCATTTCTAAATTAATAAGCACTTTATCAATTTGTTTATTATAATTAAATGCATATATGAAACAATGTTTTTAGAAAAGGAACTAAACTGACATTTAAAACAAGTCTGACTGAAATTAATTAGACAAAAAAAGCAAAAGTACTTGCATTGATTTAGTAAAATAATTAAAAACACACAAATGTAAAACTCACCACACTACAAACAA
Organism: Cirrhinus molitorella; assembly: GCA_033026305.1. NCBI lineage: Eukaryota > Metazoa > Chordata > Actinopteri > Cypriniformes > Cyprinidae > Cirrhinus > Cirrhinus molitorella. The sequence goes on along the minus strand of CM065124.1, from coordinate 15,661,134 downwards.
GGCTAGATGGTTTTTGTTATGGATCCAACATATGTGTGAATAATGCTCGAAAGATAATTTTTGGGACGGGGACAAAACTCACTGTAGAAACAAGTAAGTTTGCATTTTTTAAATGAATAAAAACCCTTAATGTACACAAGATAAATACTGAATATCAAAACTGACAAATGCAAAAGTACTTGATGTTGTACTCAGTAATGTTCTGTAATAAGTGCTGCATAGCTTCACATTGTAGTTTAATCACAGGATATTTTGATTAAATATGATTTAAATTCTATACAATTTGAAATCCCTCTAATAACGGATAATTTCCATTGTTGAAATATAATTTAACACTCAACAAGAGTTTGTTTGTCCTTAATGGACATATACTTAGGTGAAACCTGAAATGTGTGTATTGGACTTGTATTGTAAAAAAGTTTTAGTTCATAGTAGATGGCTGTGTGAATGTTGGCTACCAAATATTCTTAGGAAAGGGGACCAACCTTGTCATTCAAACAAGTGAGTTTTATAGTTTTTTTTTTTCCCCAGACACTGTTATGAGTAGCTTCAAAATATAATCTAGGACTAAACTGACTACAAAACCATACCAGTGCTTAAAATATTTCTTTCTTACATATATTACATAACCCTAACAATAACATACAATGCAATATGAAAGAAACAAGTTTTAGCCCTTTATCTTTTTAGTATTTAGTACGTCACATTTAGACAAAGAGGTTTTTGTGATGGAGTCAGCACTTGTGTGAATGCTGCCAAGAAGATTATATTTGGGAGTGGGACAAAACTAATAACAATAACAAGTAAGCTTATATTATCAATGTCACTACTAATTTTACATTGATGTTGAATGTACTGAATTTAAAACATACAATTAAATCACAATCGCAACTAAATTAACTTGATGTAATAGCGTTATCTAATTCTCATCAAACTTCATTTTGGCATTACCCTGACACTTTCATAAGCATATGTTCATTATAATTATATGCATATATGAAACAGTTAGTGAAGTAATTAGCTTGATTGGACTCTATACTGTAATGTGAAGAGATGGTAGCCTATAACTCTATACAGTGTGAAATACCTGGAAGGCATTAGTTTTTGGCACATGCTCAAAGAGTGTGTGAATGTGAATAAGATTATCTTCGCCAAAGGAACCAAACTTGTTGTTCAAACAAGTAAGTAATCCATTTCTGAGTCAACATTAACAAATACTAACCTCTTAGAAGTCTGATCATACTGATAACAAAAAAAAAAAATAAAAGCTGTGTTGTGATATTTACATGTTTTCGCTTATTTAAAACTGAACGGAATCATTTAACAAACTTAAAGAAAAAAGTAATTTTGATATTGGTGACAATCAAGAATTCCTTAGGGTTCACAAAAAAAGTATTCCAAACTAATCATACAATAATATTAAAATAAAATATAATGAAATGATGGGACGTTATTGGCCAAACATGTACCAAGGGTAAATGTACCATACTATACTGATGTGTGACTAGAGGTGACAACAAAATCATATTTGGAACTGGCACCAGTCTCACTGTTACTTCAAGTAAGATATTTAGTTTCATCTCCATAATCAAGATTTGCATAAATAGAATTAAATTATAATCAAAGTATTCAGTAATTCAACAGTTTAGTGGTGACTTTCACTTAAGTATACATATTTGAAAAGGCTATAAGCCACAGTAATAATATTAATATATTGCATACTGTTATAATAGGGTTTAAAGTGTCTTGTGAATTGTTTAAGATGCATATGATTCTTTGAGTATACTAGACTGCAGCTAGTTTTCGTTGTTTGGTAAATAACTGTGTGAATGCTGGATTTAAGTTTTTCTTTGGTGAAGGGACCAAAGTCATAGTGCAGTCAAGTAAGTTAACATTTTTCCAAATCTTACAGTTAATAGATTTATTCAGTTTGGCGAAATATAAAAAAAATGATGGTGAAGTTCATCACAATAAAAACTATAATATTCATTATCTGTATTGTTGGATGAATGATTTGGATATGGATTTTCATTTTCTCCAGTTAGTACCACATATTGACTGTTCAGAAGAAAACTCTTTTAAAAGTAAAATATTATTGAAACCGCCAGTGTAATATCATTGGGTTTAACTTATTAACTTAACATGGGTTGTTAAAGTACTTGCATTTTTTTTTTCCGTAAAACATTAAATAACTTAAAACTCACCACACCACAAACGTATGGCTAAGGCTAGATGGTTTTTGTTATAGACTTGGCACATGTGTGACTAATGCTAACAAGTTAATCTTTGGGACAGGGACAAAACTCATTGTAGAAACAAGTAAGTTCACATTTCTAAACCAATAAGCACTTTATCAGTATGTTCATTATAATTAAATGCATATATGAAATAGTGTGTTAGAAAAGCAACTAAACATACATTCGAAACATGTCCGTTTGAAATTGGTTAGACAAAAAACCAACAGCAACAAAAGTTTGGTAGTGTTTGCATTTATTTTATTTACTATATATATATAAAACAATTCAAAATTCACCACACTACAAACAAGGCCAAATGGTTTTTGTTAGGGATACAACATATGTGTGACTGATGCTCGAAAGATAATCTTTGGGAAAGGAACAAAACTCACTGTAGAAACAAGTAAGTTTGCATTTTTAAAGGAATAAAAAGCTTTTAAAGTAAAAAACAAACAAACAAACAAAAACACTGAATACAAAAATAGACAAATGTAAAAGTACTTGATGTTATACTCAATAATGTTCTGTAATAAGTGCTATGTAGTTTCAAATTGCATTTAAATTGTAAACAATTTGAAATCCTTCTAAAAACAAATTGTTTCTATTATTGAAATGTAATTGAAAACTCAACATTGTTCATCCTAAATGGACATATACTTTAGTGTTAACATTAAATGTGTGTATTGTTGAACTTTTTAAAGTAGATTTGCTATAGTGTAAGAATTTGAACTTTACACTTAAATCACAACTATTGCAACTAAATTAGCTTCATACAATAGCTTTATTTACTCCTGATCTGAACTTCATCTTGGCATTACCCAGACGATTTCACATGCACATTATCAATATCTTCATTATAAATAAATGCATATGAAAATAGTCAGAAAAACAACAGAAGTTACAAAAGGTTATTAAAGTACTTGTCTTTATTTATTTCATAAAATATTTAAAAATAAACAAACTTGAAGCTCACCACACTACAAACAAGGCTAAATGGTTTTTGATATGGATCCAACATATGTGTGAATATTGCTCAAAAGATAATCTTTGGGACGGGGACGAAACTCACCATAGAAACGAGTAAGTTTGCATTTCTAAATCAATAAAAAATGTTAAAGTACATGAGATAAATACTGAATATCAAAACTGACAAATGTAAAAGTACTTGATGTTATACTGATGTTTTGTAATTAGTGTTATAATGTTTTCTCATTGCAGTTTAACCACTTATTTTGGTTAAATCGTATTTAATTTGTAAACATCTTTCTAAAAGCAAGCCATTTCCATTATTGTCACAATAAGATGAGGTCAATTAGACAGTGAGGTTTTTGTGATGGAGCCAGCACTTGTGTGAATGCTGGCAACAAGATTATATTTGGGAGTGGGACAAGACTAATAACACAAACAAGTAAGAGTAAGCTTATATTATCAACGTCACTGCTAATGTTATATTGAATTATATTCCAAATGTAAAGAATTTAAATCTTACACTGAAATCACAACTATCATAACTAAATTAAATTAATACAACAGCTTTATATAATTCTCATCAAAACTTTCATCTTGCATTACCCTGACACTTTCAGAGTAAACATTAATAAATATCAACCTCCTAGAGGTCTTATCTGATGTCCAAGAAAGATAAAACCTGTGTTTTGATATTGTGAATTTTAGTCTTATTAAAATTGAATGGAATCATTCACCAGACTTAAAGAAAAAAGTATTTGTGATATTGACAAAGATAAGTAATTCTTTAAAGTTCACAAAAATACATAAGTTATTGCATTTCATTATCTTAATCGTTTACATTATTTTCTATCTTACAAAGTGATCCAAACTAATCAAACAAGTAATATCTAAACATAAAATAAAATGAAGTCATAAGACCTTATTGGCAAAATATGTACTGAGGGTAAATGTACTATACTCTACTGATGTGTGACTAGAAGTGGTGAAAAAATCATATTTGGAACTGGCACCAGTCTCATTGTTACTTCAAGTAAGATATTTTATTTCATCTCCATGATCAAGAATTACATAAATCAAAGTGGTTTTTAAAGTATTCAGTAATTCAACAGTTTATTAATGACTTTCACTTAAGTATACTATAAATTGTAAAAATAAAAAGGTTATACCAGCCAAAGTAATCATATTAATATATTGCATACTGTTATAATAAGATTTAAAGTGTTTATTAAATTGTTTAAGATGCAAACAATTCATTGAGTGTTACCAGACTGCTACTAGTTTTCGGTGTTTGGCAAATGACTGTGTGAATACTGGATCTAAGATTTTCTTTGGTAAAGGGACCAAAGTCATAGTGCAATCAAGTAAGTTAACTTTTTTCCAGATTGTACACTTAATAATTTTACGCAGTTTGGCGGAATAAAACAATTATAGTGAAGTTCATCACAATAAAAAGTGTAATATTCATTATCTGTATTGTTGGATGGATGATTTGGATGTGGAGTCTTATCCATTTAATTTTTTCCAAATATTAAATAGTCTAAATTTTTTACCTAATAGTCACTGTTTAGAAGAAAACTCTTTTAAAAGTGAAGTATTATTAAAACCGCTAATGTAACTACATATTTTATGGGTTGTTAAAGTACTTGCATTTTTTTCGTAAAATAAAAAGAAAACTTAACTCACTACACTAAACAAGGCTAGATGGTTTTTGTTATGGACTCAGCACATGTGTGACTAATACTGACAAGATAATCTTTGGTACGGGGACAAAACTCACTGTAGAGACAAGTAAGTTTACATTTCTAAATCAATAAGCACTTTATCGATATGTTCATTATAATGAAATGCATAGGCTATATGAAATAGCGTGTTAGAAAATCAACTAAACTTACATTTGAAACAAGTCTGTTTGAAATAGACAAAAGTACAACAAAAGATTGTTAAAGTATTTGCATGTATTTAATTTAGTTCGTAAAATATTTAAACAAACAAACAAACATATAAAAACTTAACTCACCACACTACAAACCAGTCTTGATGCTTTTTGTTATGGATCCAACATATGTGTGACTTTTGCTCAAAAGATAATCTTTGGGACAGGGACAAAACTCACTGTAGAAACAAGTAAGTTTGCATTTTTACATCTATAAAAAGCTTTTAAAGTAAAAAAAAAAACACTGAATGTAAAAACTGACAGGCAAAAGTGATGTTCTGTAATATGTCCTATAGAGTTTCACATTGCGTTTTAATCAAATCTTATTTAAATTGTTAACAGTTTGACATCTTTCTAAAAACAAATAGTTTCCATTACTGAAATGAAATTAAAAACTCAACATTGTTCATCCTAAACAGACATATACTTTACTGAAACCTTAAGTGTGTGTATTGTTGAACCTTTTAAAGTACATTTGCTATAGTGTAAGAACTTTACACTTAAATCACATCTATTGCAACTGAATTACTTTGATACAATAGCTTTATTTAATCCTGATCTAAACTTCATTTTGGCATTACCCTGACACTTTCACAAGCACTTTAGCAATATGTTCATTCTAAATAAATGCATATGAAATTAGTCAGATAAAACAAGAACAAAAGCTACAAAAGATTGTTGAAGTACATGCATTTATTTTTTCCGCAAAATATTTAAAAACAAACAAACGCAAAATTCACCACACTACAAACATGGCTAGATGGTTTTTGTTATGGATCCAACATATGTGTGAATAATGGTCAAAAGATAATCTTTGGGACGGGGACAAAACTTACTGTAGAAACAAGTAAGTTTGCATTTCTAAATCAATAAAAAGCTTTTAAAGAAAAAAATTGTATATAAACTGACTAATGCAAAAATGCTATATTCGATGTTCTGTAAAAAGTGCTATATAGTTTCACATTGCAGTTTAATTACAGGATGTTTTGATTAAATCTTATTTAAATTGTAAAAAATTTGACATCCCTCTAAAAACAAATCATTTCTATTATCAAAATGTAATTGAAAATTCAACATTGTTCATTTTAAGTAAAAATATACTTTGGTGTGTATTGTTGAACGTTTTAAAAGTTGCTTTGAAACAGTATAAGAATTTGAACCGTACCATTAAATCACAAATATTGCATCTGAATTAGCTTGGCATTGACATATTGGCATTACTCCGACACTTTCACAACCGTTTTATAAATGTGTTCTTTAGAATTACATGCATATATATAATGCGTCAGTTTGAAATTATTTTCAACAAAAAGTTTTTATAGTTCTTGCAGTTATTTATTTTGTAAAATATTTATAAACGTACAAACAAACAATCTTAAAACTCACCACACTACAAACAAGCGTAGATGGTTTTTGTTATGGATCCAACATATGTGTGTATAGTGCTCAAAAGATAATCTTTGGGACGGGGACAAAACTCACCGTAGAAACGAGTAAGTTTGCATTTTCAAATCAATAAAAAAACGTTGACGTACAAAAGATAAAAAGTAAATATCAAAACTGACAAATGCAAAAGTACTTGATGTTATACGGATGTTTTGTAATTCTCTCTGTCCATAATAACCATATACATGCTTAAATGCTTAATATTTAATATTTTAAGTACGTCACAGTTAGATGAGGTCAATTAGACAATGAGGTTTTTGTGATGGAGTCAGCACTTGTGTGAATGTTGGCGGCAAGATTATATTTGGGAGTGGGACAAGACTGATAACACAAACAAGTAAGCTTATATTATAAATGTCACTGCTAATGTTATATTGAAATATACTCCAAATGTACTGAATTTAAACCTTACACTTAAACCACCTAAATCTTGGCATTACCCTGACACTTTTATAAGCACATTATCAGTATGTTCATTATAAATAAATGCATTTATGAAATGGTAGGAACAGTGTAACATCTACACAGTGAAAAGTGTTTAGAAAATGAACTAAATCGACATTTGAAACAAGTCCGTTTGAAATTAGTACTGATCATAATATAAATTCAATGGTGACTTAATTTTAAATTTGACTCTAAATTTGACGCTAAAATACCCTGAGATGGTGGCCTATAACTCCATACAGTATGTGAAAGATCTGGAAGGCCTTAGTTTTTGGCACATGCTCCAAGAGTGTGTGAATGTGAATAAGATTTTCTTCGGAGAAGGAACCAAACTTGTTGTTCAGACTAGTAAGTAATACATTTCTAACAGAGTTGGCATTAACAAATACTAACCTCCTAGAGGTCTGATCATACTCGTGTCCAAAAAAGATAATTGTGATATTTACATGTTTTCACTTATTTCAACTTGCTTGGAATCATTCATCAAACTTCATACATCAAATCTTAAATGTATAAAAAGTATTTGTGATGTTGACAAAGATAAGAGTTCACAAAAATACATTTAATAATGATTAATAGTTTTTGTTTTAGTTATTGCTTATCATTATCTTAATCACGTTATTCTTTTTCTCATACAAAATGTTCCAAACTAATCAAATCAAACTAGTAGTATCTGAAAATGAAATATAATGAAGTGATGAGACCTTATTGGCCAAACATGTACTAAGGGTAAATGTATCATACTATACTGATGTGTGACTAGTGGGTACAACAAAATCATATTTGGAACTGGAACCAGTCTCACTGTTACATCAAGTAAGATATTTCATCATAAAAAAAAAATGTTTAGTATAACAAAAAGTGTGATTCTTAAAAAATATATTTTAAGCTTAAAAAAAGATGGAAGATAAAGATCAGTCATATACAAGCACAATTCATAATCAATATTTGCATAAATCAGTTCAAAGTATTCAATAATTCAACAGTTTAGTATACATATTTCAAAAGTATGCTATAAATGTAAAAAAAATGTAAGTATCATACTGGCTACAGTAATAATATTAATATATTACATGCTAATAGTTTAAAGTGTTTAAGATGTATACCATTCTTTTAGTGTTACCAGACTGCTACTAGTTTTCGGTGTTTGGTAAATGACTATGTGAATGATGGATATAAGATTTTCTTTGGTAAAGGGACCAAAGTCATAGTACAATCAAGTAAGTTAACATTTTTCCTAAATCTTACAGCTAATTACTTTTTTTTTTTTGTAGTTTAGCTGGATAAAAAAAATGCTAGTGATGGAAATAAATATATAAATAATATAATATTCATTGTCTGCATTGTTGGATCAAATTTTGATGGCTTATCCCTTTTATTTTCTCCAAATATTAATAGTTCAAATAGTACCAAATAGTGACTTAAGTTCATTCCATTAAATAGTGTAATATTTATGATTTGGTATGTACTTTTAATTTCCTTCATATATTATTATGAAACCATATTCAAAATTTAATTTTGTACAATCATGTCTAAAACGTAATATGAAATATAAAATACACCAAACAAGAGATTGGCTAAAGTTGTATTCTGGGTAAATGCTGTACTAATGTGTGAATACTGTCTACGACAAGATCTTATTTGGAAAAGGCACCAGACCTTTAAATAACTATAAATTAAAAGATCAATACCACCTCCCTCAATTAACTGCTGCTAAACACTAAAACTATCAACATCCTTATAAATCTTATTTTAATATCACAAGTTCTCAAATAAAGTATTCATAGTGAATGTATTATGTAGTCTATGTTTATGTGGTCACATCAACCACTGTGTGACTCAAGGGATAAGCAAAATTATCTTTGGGAAAGGCACACAACTCACTGTGCTTTCAAGTAAGTGTAAATCAAGCTAGTTTTCCCGATTGTATATTTTTAAAACAATGTAAAATTTAAAACTATATTCCTATTTATTGTTAAGCGCTTTCACAAGAATTGATGCCACTATTAATGAGTATTATAGACAATATTCCTAGGACATTAAATACGAATAAACTAAACTAAATTGCCAAAAATAAATGTGGTATCAGAATGGTACTAGTTATACATTAATATATTCATACTCACCAAAATACCTTTTGTGATAGTAAAAAAATACCCCAAATATTGTGATAACATATGAACATCAATCATTTATTTACATTTTAAAGTGACTCTTTGTTCCAATGGTGTAAAATGCTAGCTTCTCAATGCTGTTCAGTGCTATCAGGATGTCACTACTTTTTTATACATGGTGAATGACTGTGTGAATGATCAAATTAGATTATTATTTGGCAAAGGAACAAAACTCATTATTCAGTCAAGTAAGTTGCAATATCCAATATTCATACTAATATTGTCTTTGTTATTTGATATATACAAGATGGCCACTCACAAAAATGTTAAGACAGAAGTATATGTTTATCTAAAGTACATTATCTGTATTGTTGGATGAAATTATTTGGATATAAAGTCTTATCCCTTTAATTTTCTCTGAATATTAATAGTTCAAGTAGTACTAAATAGTTAGTGAAGTTCATCACAATAAATAGTGTAATATTTACTACCTCTATTGTTGGATGAAAAGATCTGGCTGTTGAGGCTTTTACCTTTAATTATCTTCATATATTATGATGAAACTATATTCAAAATTTATTTTGTACAATCGTGTCTAAAATGCTTTATGAAATATGTCATATACCAAAAAAAGAGGTTGAAGTTGTATTGTGGGTAAATGTACAGTGCTGTAGTAATGTGTGAATGCTGACTACAACAAGATTATCTTTGGAAAAGGCACCAGACTAACAATTGATTCAAGTAAGTTTACTGCTACTCACAGTAAAATAAAAATTTTAAACCTTAAAAAAGTTTGCCAATTCTGATATTTTTATCAAAGCAATCAAGTACTTGATAGCTAGTAGTGATGCGAAATGGCTTCAAACCTAAATTTGATATACTGTGGCTAAAACTTGAAAAAACTACCTTTTATATATGACTTAGAAATAACTATAAATTAAAGTATCAATTAAATCTTAACACTTCCCTCAATGAACTGCTGATTTCCAAAAAAGAAAAAAAAAACACTAAAAGCATCCTTATGAATCTATTTTAATATTCCATCAAATAAAGTATTCATACTTAATGAATGAATAAATAATAGCCTTAATGTTGGGCTACAAAGTGAGAATAGTCTATGTTTATGTGGTCGCATCAACCATTGTGTGACTCAAGGGATAAACAAAATTATCTTTGGAAAAGGCACTCAACTCACTGTGCTTTCAAGTAAGTGTAGATTAAACTTGTTTGCTGACTGTATATTGTATAAAACAATTTTAAACTATGTTCCTATTTTTAAGCGCTTTGTAGAAATGTAGAATTAGTCATTTAAAATGTATTAATTGCCAGTAAATCAATATGGCTCTTTAAATGGCAAGAAGTCCAGTCTATTTTACGTTTTTAACATGTAGGTGAATTTCGCAACACTTTTTTCATTATCACAAATACTTTTTGTGATAGTAAAAGAAAAAATACCCCACATTTTTTGTTAAAATACAAACAACAATCAGTTATTTACATTTTAAAGTGACACTCCAGTGTTGTGTAATTCTACCTTCCCAATGCTGTACATTTCTATCATGATGTCCATACTTTTTTACACATGGTGAATGACTGTGTGAATGATCAAATTAAAATATCATTTGGCAAAGGAACAAAACTCATTATACGGTCAAGTAAGTTGCAATATCCAATATTCATACTAATATTGTCATGTAGACATGTTTCTGATATTGCTATTGGTGAACACGACACATGCTTTGTCATTTTGCTTATGCAAAAACAAACAACCACCAAAAACATACTGTCAACATATCAAATGTGTATAAAAAAATATTTTAATATTGAATTATTATTTCAGTATTGAACCCTACTGCACTTGGGCTCATACTGGCAAGAGTTGTCCTTAGAATAAATGTACTGTGCTTTACTGATGTGTGAATCCTGGGGGAAACAAGATCATATTTGGGACAGGCACCAAACTAACAGTTAATTCAAGTGAGTTTATTGTTTTTTCAAATGACCATAAGACTATATTCTTTACATTTATTTGCCATTTAATAGCTTGTATAGCTTAACAAAGGTAATTTAGATATTTAAGATGCAATATTATAGAAAGTACTTACTTGAACAGTTTAACACTAGACATCAAATAGGTGTTTCTAAATTAATGTGATATTTTATTCATTTAGCTTTTGAAAATGAACTGTAATGGACAGATATCACAAGATAATAACAGGATAATCTGAACTTATATACGTTTAGTATGTATATTGCAACAAAATATGTTTTTAATGCTTGTAATGTGTTGTTGGTTCAAATGTATTTAATACTTTGACTAAACTTAGATGTAACTTTCTAAACTTTTAGTTGATTGATTGCATCATTAATACCATTTGCAGAAAAACAAACTGCTGAGCAAAGTTAGTTCTTTGCTTCATAATGATAGTAGCAAAACAATAATTCGTGACAAGTTTAAAAGCGTCATGGTTTTATTTATTGTTAAGAAAGAAAGATGTGCAATCAATATACACAAGGATGTTGTTGGTTTTTGGTACACAGTAAATAGCTGTGTGAATAATCAATTTAAGATTGTCTTTGGCGAGGGAACCAAACTTACAGTACTCGCAAGTAAGTTTCATCTTTAAAATTGTAATACTCAGTCACTCATTTATTTTACTTAAAATATTTTATTAATTATGTAATAGAAACATGTACAATGTAAGCAGTATGCAGTATGTGTTTAGGTGATGATAGGTTTTCTTTCTTTATCTAAATATTTTTATAGACATCATCTGTGTTTTATTTTACATATAGAGTATAATAGAAAATTACCATTCCTGACCAAATTTCAAAATGGCTTCAAACCTAATTTCGCTATACTGTGACTAAAACTGATGTTTCATCTGGAAAAAAAAAAAAACCTTTTATAAATAACAATAAATAAATCAAATAAAATAAAAACTAACAACATCTTTATTTTAATATCCCAAGATCTCAAATAAAGTATTCATATTGAATGAATGGATGAATGAATAAATAATAGTCCTTAATGTTGGACTACAAAAGTGAGAATAGTCTGTTTATGTAGCCACATCAACCATTGTGTGACTCAAGGAGTATACAAAATTATCTTTGGGAAAGGCACTCAACTTACTGTGCTTTCAAGTAAGTGTAGAACAAACTTGTTTCCTGATTGTATATTGTATAAAACAATGTAAAATTTAAAACTGTTCCTATTTTTAAGCTCTTTCACAGAAATTTTATGTCACTATTAATGAGTATTATATACTTAACATTCCTAGGACATTTGAAAAAAAAATGTTTTGATTGAACTAAACTGACAAATTGACCAAAAGAAATGTAGAATTAGTAGTCTAAAATGTAATAGTTGTACACAATCAATATGGCCCTTTAAATGGCAAGATGTCCAGTCTATTATTTTACATTTTTAACATATAGGTCAATTTCGCAACACTTTTTTATTATCACAAATACGTTTTGTGATAGTAAAAGAAAAAAATAACAATCAGTTACTTACATTCTAAAGTGGCATGCAGTGTTGTGACTTGCTAGCTATAAGGATGTCCATACTTTTTTACACATGGTGAATGACTGTGTGAATGATCAAATTAAAATATCATTTGGCAAAGGAACAAAACTCATTATACAGTCAAGTAAGTTGCAATATCCAATATTCATACTAATATTGTCATGTAGACATGTTTCTGATGTTACATATTACTGCTGGTGAGCAAAACAAATGCATTGCCATTTTGCTTATGCAGAAACAAACAAGTCAAGTCAAGTCACCTTAATTTATATAGCACTTTTAACAATATTGGTTGTGTCAAATCAACTTTACAGTATTAAATACCACAATAGTGTGTCAATGCAAAACAACAGGGGGGCTCATCAATAGACGTGGTCTCCGCTGACAACAAATACAAATAAACAAACAACCAAAAACATGCTGTCAACATAATATCAAATAATTCAGCTCAGTAGAAGTTTATAAAGTTTGCTTAAAGCTCAAGTCTGTGTTTTTTGTTTAACTGTAAAAAATGAGTATTTTAATTTTGATTTATTATTTCCATATTGAGCTCTACTGCACATGGCATCATACCTACTAGAGTTGTCCTTAGAATAAATGTACTGTGCTTTACTGATGTGTGAATCCTGGGGGCACCAAGATCATATTTGGGACAGGCACCAAACTAACAGTTAATTCAAGTGAGTTTAGTGCTTTTTTCAAATGACCACATGACCATGTTCTTTAAGTTTACTGGAAACTGAATGGCTGGTATAGCTTAACAATGGTAATTAAGACATTTAAGATGTAATATTATAGAAAATAACTTACCTCTCGAAATGAGCTGTTTGCCAGTATTCAGCAAGCAATACTTTTAGTATGTATCCTGTAACAAAATATTTTTTTTGAGAACTTGTAATGTGTTGTTAGTTCAAAGGTATTTAATAATTTGATTAAACTTTGACTTAACTTTCTAAGCTTAGAGTTTACTTGATTGATCTTGATGCATCATTAATATGCAGAAAAACAAACTGCTGAGCAAATTTAGTTCTTAAAGTTCATAAAAATAGTAGCAAAACATTTATCATTTATGACAAGTTTAAAAGCAACATGGTTTTAGTTCTTTTTTTAAAAGACTGAAAGATGTACAATCCATGTGCACAGGCTGTTGGTTTTTGGTACAAAGTGAATAGCTGTGTGAATAATAATCAATTTAAGATTGTCTTTGGCAAGGGAACCAAACTTATAGCACAAGCAAGTAAGTTTTATTTTAAAATTTTAATACTCAGTCACTCATTTATTTTACTTAAAATAATTTAATAAACTGATGCATTAAAAAACGTAAAATGTATGCAGATAATGGTAGGTTTTCTTTCGTAAATAAAAATAAAAAACTCACACTATGCAAAAAGATGAATTACTTGTTTAGACTGTGTGTAAAATGAACAAATTAACTAGTTCTTAGGGTTACCAGAATCTTTGTAATAATACATATAGCTTAGATTTAACTGATAAATTCTAACATTACTTTTAAATTTGATTTTAGGGATAATAACCTTTATCCCAACTAAAGAAATAAAAACATACTTTATCTAAATGATTATGTGTTCACACGCAGTTATGTGTATATGGTCAACAGTTGTGTGACTCAAGGTGGATACAAAATTATGTTTGGAAAAGGCACTAAGCTAACTGTGTTTTCAAGTAAGTTCTCACAAATATTACATACTTTTTAAAATATGCACTTTTTATGAAGATCATCAGAATAACAATTAACAGTAATTTCACAAAGATTTGAAGGACTACTATAAGAAACAAAATATGAAGTTGTGAGTTAATAAAAGCTAACGTTTTAGTGGTTTCAGTGATTTTGAAAAGCTATAATAGAACTTTAGGAACAACAACTTCTATTTTGTTTTCAAAACTTTTTCATTCTAACCACTAAACTTTGATATGAATTGATTACCATGTTATTTCTTCTATGAAGTTTTCACATCGCATCTTATTTAAGATGGATTCTGAGAGAAATGCTTGTAATGCCTTTGCTATCGGTGTATTGCTAGTTTTTTGTATATGGCCAATGGCTGTGTGAATACTGGACGTAAAATTTTCTTTGGCACGGGAACAAAACTTTTTGTACAAATCAGTAAGTTGTATTTTAATCTTAGTATTGAATTTATTCTGTGATTAAAAACCCATAACTTCATCAACGAACCGTGACTATAATAATATTGTAATTGGAGAATTACTTTTTTTCACAATTAAACAAAATGTATTACAAAAGATCTATCATGCAAATGTAAAAAATCTGTTCAGTGATGTAGGACTTTGGTTTAACTAAACTAAAAATGTAAACAGACAAATATAAAGGCTTTGATTAGAAAGGATAAAGTCCCAAACAAAACCATTGTGTGAATACTGGGTTCAACAACAAACTCATATTTGGGACAGGCACCAAAACAGTAATAAATTCCAGTAAGTTGTCTTTATCATTAGTTATTGGATATATACAAGATGGCCGCTGACAAAAATGTTGTACTTTAATGTACATTTATAATAATGTCAAAAGTCAGCGTTTCCAAAAGTTTTGTTACCAAAAGTTCATAAAAACGCTCTCTTTTCATAATAATAAATCCCTTTAATACAGAAGAAAATCACTATAGTTATCATTACTCATTATATTTAAATCTATTAAATTGAAATCATTATATGTTAAATCTAAAATGACGGAAGGTGTCCCTGGTACTAACTGAAGTTCTAATCCCACTACGAACCACTGTGTGAATAACAATATTGTTAAAATAATATTTGGGAAGGGAACACAACTGTATGTCCAACCAAGTGAGTACAACTGTTTAAATAATAATAGCATATTATTTTTATAGAATTTGATATCTACTTTTAGAATCATGTGTGGTGTCATTTAATATTACATTTACTGTACCACCAAATATCAGAATTTTTCAGAATAAGTTTTTAAAATAAAAAACCCACTGTCACAGATAACGTCACTGATATTTATTCTAATTATTAATAGAATTTACAAAACTTGTGTCATTTTGTGGCAGAGTATCCTATGTATTTTTGTGTTGGGGTTTGTAATTGTGTGACTCAAAGTAGGGACAAACTGATATTTGGTCGAGGGACTCAGCTCATTGTGTTATCAAGTAAGTTATAGTTTTATTTTTGAAGTAATATTACGCAAGTTCTTTTCACTAATCCACCGATAGGACAGGTAGCCTTATGCATTTTCACAGAT
The DNA here is from genome assembly GCA_033026305.1 of Cirrhinus molitorella. Lineage (NCBI taxonomy): Eukaryota > Metazoa > Chordata > Actinopteri > Cypriniformes > Cyprinidae > Cirrhinus > Cirrhinus molitorella. Next base: position 15,645,221 of record CM065124.1, on the reverse strand, counting down.
TTCATCACATTTTTTATTTAATAACATTTATTTCAGTCTTCAACAGTTATCACTTTCACATAGAGATTTAAACTGCATTGCTGAGTGACTCTAAAATTAAAATGAACCCAATGAAATTGACTTGCCAATAAGTATTTATAACACTGACAGTCACTGTGTGACTGACAACTTTGGCAAAATTGTATTTGCGAAAGGAACCCATTTGTTTGTACAGGCAAGTAAGTAAAACTTATTTACATTTAGAAATAATTAATCTGAAAAGATAAAAAGCAATTCAATAAAGACTCCAATTATGAGCTTTAAACGGAACTAGGAGTGACCACAAATCCAATAAATATTCAAATAAATATACATAAATTAACATCAGATCTTTATACCTAAATAACACAAGGATTTTATTTTATATAAAAAGAGAACACACAAACCTTTGTAATTTTTAAGCATTTTTCATAAATTTAGTCAGTTATGTGCTAAAACTAACAATGGCTATCTGAGAAATTGAAATAAAAAATGTCAGCATAGTAATCAATCAGCTGTACCAGGAATTAACTTTTAGTAATAATTTTTTGTTGTTGGTATATTTTGATTTTGTTAGCAACTATAGTACAAAACATTGAGCATATGTAATATTGGCCACATGAGTAGAGTATTATTATATGTGTGCTAATCATTGTGTGTCTAACAATGCTAACAAAATCATATTTGGGAATGGGACGCACTTATCTGTGCACTCAAGTAAGTAGCAACAGATAAGTAAGAATCTGTTATAATATAGATTGTATATATTTTTCATACAATTAAACTTTAATTTAATTTAGATTCATAGATATGTGTACAGCTTTATTGACATGGATTTTCCAATATAAACAAGTGTTACATGTGTGTATAAATGACATTTATTTGTGTTTAATTTAAACGTATTCGGATATGTCAGCAGATTGTAATAATAAACACTTGGGACTGGGAGACTAGGACTTGGAATTGTAATCATAATCATTATGCATTACAGCAAATAAATCATACAGAATCAAAATGCATGCAAGCAATTTAAGTCTAAAAAATATTCATTGTAAATAAATGAAATGGTATGAAAATCATAACAATTGTATTTCATAATATTATAAATGAGTGTCATACTCTGGAAAACAACTAAATGTGAACATAGTAAATGTGTGAATGAGTTTTTGAGATGAGGTATCAGCCTGTGGGTCTAGTAAAATCACTTACTTTTGGAGTAGGGTAAGAATTTGTCATATTTTGAATTTCATATTTGAAAAGTTCATTGAGTAAAAGGACTTTGGTGTCATTGATCTGAGCCAAATATTCTCTAAGATCAACATTCAAGTTGTATTCGAGAATCAGGGCTAGATCCACTGCCCTCTCTGAGGTGGCCCAAAACGTGATTTCTGTCCAGGTTTTCTTTTCTCTAAAATGTGATAAAAGTGATAACTGCCCCTACTGAACATGATTTCGGCCAAGCGATAACTGCCCCACCCACAGTGATTTTGGCCAATGCCCCTCAAACTATCTGTGAATGTACTTTCTGATCCATAATAGCTAATAACATATGAAAAATGTAATTTGCTCATTTTCATCTGCTATTTTTTGTTTATGAAACTAATGTATTTGGGATTTTTTTTCTTATATTTTACAGAGGAAGAAGTAAAGCCATCCTATTACAAATTGAATCAGTCATGTTTGGCAACCGACTTCACGAAACATAATGCTGTAAATTTCACAGCAAATGTTACATCAGTTCGATATACAGGCCAAAATTACTACAGCATCTACAGCTTTACTGATGAAGACAAGTGCCCGGAAGAGGGTAGGAATTATTTAATTGCAAAAAAAACAAAAAACATTTACAGCTTAATTCTTAAAATATTTTGCATTACATTTATCATCTTTTTTTCCTCTTTCAGGCTGTGGATCAGGATCATCCAGTGGTGGTTTTGAAAGTGGTAAGTGTGCTTTTATTTGAACATTTATAGTCTGCTGTGCATTTAATTTTATTTTCAGTTCTTTACTACTAGTCTCTTACTGCCTGTTTGAACTGCAACATCCAGCACTGTCAAACATAAACTACACTCACATAGATTTCAGATTGTGAGATTATTAAAGTATTAAATTGTTGGATTATACCACAAAATCCACAGTAAAACAAATAGTCATACTAATTTTATTTCTATTCTCCAGATGAAAAAACCAACTACATGTCACTGGGTCTCTATTGGCTGAGAATTCTCTTAATGAAGACTGTTGTGTTCAACATCCTGATGACTTTCAAAGCATGGATGAGCTAACGTGAGTGAAATGTTATATATTGTTACAATGGGTCTCATTCACTAACTGCGTGTTAACAAATTTGTGTGTAAAATAATTTTCATGCAAAATTGATTTATTTATCTTTTTAATAAATTGCAGATTTGTTCTAAATTTTATGGAAGCCTGTTTCCGCCAGTGAAAAAAAGGTTAATACGAATTTTATCTCACAATTCAGACTTTTTTTCTCAGAATTGTGAGATATAAACGTGCAATTTTAACTTTATAAATTGCTAGTTACAAAGTCAGAATTGCAAGATTGAAAAAGACTGGTACGTTCTCAGAATTGCGAGTTTATATCTCTCAATTTTACTTAACTCGCAATTGTGTATTTCTCAAAATTGTGAGGTTACACAATTCTGAGTCTCAAATTATCTCTCACAATTCTGACTTCCTAACTAGCAATTGCGAGTTTATATCATGCAATTCTGACAATAGCTCACAATTAATGACTTAATTTCTCAAAATTCTGAGATTATATCTCACAGTTCTGACTTTATAACTCACAGTTGTGAGTTTATATCACAGTTCTGATAAATAGTCAATTGCGAGACACTAATTGTGAGTTTGTCACTTCTGACTTTCTCAAAATTATGTCTTGCAATTCTGAGAAATAGTCACAAATGATCTCTCACAATTCTGACCTTATAACTTGCAATTGTGAGTTTATATCACACAATTCTGAGAAAAAATTCAGATTTGCGAGTTCATATCTCAGTTCTGACTTTATAACTCGCAACTGCGAGTTTATATCACGCAATTCTGACTAGCTCACAGTTCTGACTTCATTTCTCAGAATTCTGAATATTTCTCAAAATTGCAATGTTATTGCGGAATCTTGCAATTCTGAGAAATAAAGTCACAAATGATCTCTCACAATTCTGACTTTAGAACTAGCAGTTGTGAGTTTATATCATGCAATTCTGACTCTCACAATTCGGACTTTATAACTCGTAACAAATTTATTAGAACTTCAGTGGTGGAAACTGCCTTCCACAAAATTTAGGCTAACATTTAGAACTGACTGAAACCACACATACAATAAAAAAGTCATTTTACAAAAATGGTTTGCAAAGTGGCATAGGTTCTAAAAATGATCACATGTAGGTGATATTTAAAAGGCATTTGATGAGTATCAACCTGGTTGTGAATGGCACACTTGGCTTTACTTGAAGATTTTGCAGCAAATGCAGCAATTTTTTTTTCTACAGACATACAGTAAGTATGCAACTTGTATGCAAATATTAGTGAATGAGACCCAATGTTTCATTAGCAAACTCTACCAATTATGTGCTGTTCTTTTTTTTAAGTATTTCAATGTATTATTTGTTTTTCAGGTGCCATGAAAATCCCCATTATCAGTTGGATTTATCAGTGGCTTCACCGAATACAAACACAAGCACATTCGGGAGCCATCAGAACTGCACTGTTGTTGTTAAATCAATGGATTATGAAACCTCTCTGTAATGCTATAGTGCTTATGGGTTTAATGATTATATACTATATACACATTTGAATGTCATGTGCTTATTTAGGCTTTTATAATATTGAACTATTTTAGTTTAGGGTACAGTAGTATATATAGCACCATTTATTTGTTTCTAATTTAGCTCATGCTTCGTTTCTCTGTATTTTAATTATTTCTACATAATATTATCTAAGAAAATGTAAAACTTGTTCTTACTTTTAAGATGGATTACATCTGAAGAATTGTCTATATAGCTTTTGTATTTTGCAACATATTTGCATCAACAATCATGTTGAATTTTGCTTCTTTCTACAATGGCAAGTGTCATTCAGTAATGACTGTATATTGTGCAAAAATATAAAAATAAAATGTATAAATGACCAACTTTGAGGTTTTTTTTATAAGCACAAAACCAACCAGATAAAGATCTGGTAAAGATAAAGGTATACTCCATGGTAATTAAATGTTAATTAACCATTAAGTTGGATTAAATGATAATCAAATGTATTAAAATGAATACGTTATAAGTGCAATATGAAAGACAAGGTGCATCCCAAATTGTGTACTTGTGCACTATTCTGTGTTGTTTTGTAGTATTAATAGTGTGATTAGTGTGTTCACACTGAGAAGTGCACTTCAAATACCCAGATGATGCATTTAAATAGCTAAAACAATGAGGTGTGGAGTTTTGGACACCATGCCCTCAACTGTCACATTTTTAATTACATCGTAGGGGGAAGGGCCTTATCAGAATCCAACGATAAATTACAAAACCTTAGAAAATTCATACACTACATGACTAAGTGCATAAGTATACAGTGTATAGTGTGTCATGTGGAATGCAACTACAGTGCCCTCCACTAATATTGGCACCCTTGGTAAATGTAAGCAAAGGTGACTGAAAATAAGTCACCCTGGTGTGCTAAAAAATATGATCACATAAGAATTTCTATGGGTGCCATTAATTGTAACCAACATGCATTGGATAAAAAATAGTTTCGCCCAACTTTCAATTGTTTTACTTCAGTGAAAGCTAGAATTTGGGGAATTTTAAATTAATGATTAAAAAATTAACAATGGATATTTATTTTCACAGCCACCTTTGCTCATATTCACCAAGGGTGCCAATATTAATGGAGGGCACTGTAATAACTCAACTTAGAGATGAAATGCATGATGTTTATTGGAAATTAGATTTTGTGTATTTAAATCTATATGCTAAAATATTTTTTGTTTTTTTTTAAATGCAGTTTTCATTATTTGTTTAGGGATTAGAAACTTAGTCAACATACTAGGTTTTGCATAGTAATTGCCTTTTACAGCATAATACACTAGCAACCCTTTACATAAACATAAGCTCCACTCTTCAGCACAATGGTAACCCCAAAACTCAAAAATAAAACAAACTTGTAAATCCCCATTTACCAGAACATTAAATATTAAGCCTTGCCCTTTTTCATCTTTCTCAAGATGACCAATTTTAGTTTATTTGAGGTGTTTACCGAACAAAAACATTTCAAACATGCAGTCCACCATTACTTAGAATTATATACAGGCCGTTAAAAATAAAATGTGAGTCAAAAGTAGCATGGGTTTATATTTGTAGGAATAGTAAAAAATACATTGTATGGGTCAATTTCAAATGATCTTTTTCTTTTATGCCAAAAATCATTAGGATATTAAGTAAAGATCATGTTCCATGAAGATATTTTGTAAATTTCCTACTGTAAATATATCAAAACTTATTTTTGATTAGTAATATGCATTGCTACGAACTTCATTTGAACAAATTTAAAGCCAATTTTCTTAATATTTAGATTTTTTTGCACCCTCTGATTCCAGATATTCAAATGATTGTATCTCGGCCAAATATTGTCATATCCTAACAAACCATACAAACCATACATCAGTGGAAAGCTTCCATTATGACTGGTTTTGTGATTTGGGCAACACAAAGTGCTGTTTGTTAACCATCATGAGATGGATTGAATCATAGTCATATGTATTACAATGCATAAGAAGAGATTACACTGAAAGGTTTTATGTTAATTGCATTATGAAAGGCAATGACTTGAAATGTAAGTACACTCACTGAGGTGGTACCTTTTCAAAAAGTCATTTTGTTCTTTTTATGAACTAATATGTACCAGTATGTACTTGTTAGGTACAAAGGTGTACCTTTTGAACAGGTACCACCCAAGTGATAGCTTTTGTACCCTTTTTCTGAGACTGCATATATGAAACATGAACTGTACTGAAAATAGTAGTTGATTTGTGATCTTGGTCTATAATTGAGTTTTAATCCATATGGTAGTTTTATTTTAAGAAAACATTTGCAATATGGAACTACGGTCCACAATTGAAGCCAAACAACTGTTGTTTGAGTGGGCCAGGTGGTACTAAATCATGTCAACAAGCTAAGTATAGTTTAGCTTACTATTAAATGTAGAATGGAGCAAACCAATATGCACAACAGCTGCAAATGTAGCTGTTCATAACCTTAGCATATGCTCAACTCCTAACCACATAAAACAAATAACAATCTCTCCCAAATCTCTAATACAACTGTACACTAATGAGTCTTTCCACTACTCAAAAACACATTTGACTATTAACATGAACACTCCTAATGTCGTATCATGCAAAGAATGTTGGAAAAAAGGCAGTTGTCAACAAAAAAGTATTAATGTAGGCCAAACACAAAATGATAAACATTTCCAAACATTTTTTACATTTAAGTTGAATGAATTTGTGATAAAATGTCCAAGAATTTTAAACTAGCCTTTTCTCCTTTTAATTAGGTAAACAACAAGATACAAAAATCATTTTGAGTGCAGTTATCTGACACTCCATTTGTATTAAATGTAAGATACAAAATATTATTTGTTTACATGGACTTGTACAAATCTAAAATATGTAGAAAATTTTAACTAATTGAGGTGAATTGTACTGAACATCATTTTTGAATCTAACCTGCAATAGCGCACAACTTCAAGCAAAATGCAACATTTAAATTTTATGCAACACCCTCTTGGCCCACTAGCTCTATTCTATTCTATTCTATTCTATTCTATTCTATTCTATTCTATTCTATTCTATCTTTTTATGTATCATTAAAAAAACCTTGCTATGTGTACACTGTGCAGTACAGACTTGCATATTTACATGTTGTGATTACATTTGAAGAGTTCAGATGCAAAAGCCTCTAAATCCATCTGACTTCTTTGTTTTAAAAATGCATTTTTATCAGGCTCTGATGTTTCTACCTAAGTACCGGCACTTCTGATTGGGCTGAGGCTGGGATTTTAGCGAGTTTGAAGTAAAAGTATTTGATGGATATATAATATGTGTCGAGAGCATTCACTCAGTATCATTATCTCATTTTGGACTGAGATGGCTTTTAAGGGGCTTTTGCATCTGAACTCTTCATATATATCACAACACTTCCAGTATCTCACAAAAGTGAGTACACCTCGTACATTTCAGCAACCATTTTAGTATATCTTCTCAAGGGACAATACTATAGAAATGAAACTTGGATATATTTTAGAGTTAATGTACAGTTTGTATAGCAGTAGAGATTTACTGTCCCCTGGAAATTACTCAAAATACAGCCATTATTGTCAGAATAGCTGGCAACAAAAGTGAGTACACCCTAAGTGAACTTGTCCAAAGTGTCATTATTTTGTGTTGGCATCACTCATGCATCTATTTTTTGAAGCCATGGTCTGCACCTGACACACAGAACGAGTACTCAACTTCGTTGATTGACCCTTGCAAGGCCTGTTCTGAATGGATGGTGAGTGTTATTGAACCTCTAATAGACTTGTCTATCTTTGTGGAGAGCAACAATTCTAATTCTCAAATCCTCAGACAGTTCTTTGCCATGTGGTGCCATGTTGAACATCCAGTGGTCAGTATGAGAGAATTGTACTTAAAGCACCAAATTTTACCTGCTCTAAGACAAGATACACAACTTTGCATTGTCCTGTCAAGCAGACAAAAACATAAACATGATGAATAGGACATGCGGCTTTGCATAGTTAAACAACATACTGATGTTATCACTTAGGGTGTACTCACTTTTGTTGCCAGCTATTTTGACAATAATGGCTGTATGTTGAGTTATTTTCAGAGGACAGTAATCTATACTGCTAAACAAGCTGCACATTGACTATTCTAAAATATATCCAAGTTTCATTTCTATAGTATTGTCCCTTGTGAAGATAAACTAAAATTATTGCTGAAATGTGAGAGGTGTACTCACTTTTGTGAGATACTCTACATATTGTTGCTCTTTTGTTAGTTTGATTGCTTCTATTGTCCTCATTTGTAAGTCGCTTTGGATGAAAGCATCTGCTAATGAATAACTGTACATTAACTGTTCACATCATAGAAAGTGTGCCAAGCACTGACAGCACTCAAAATTATGAATTATGTTAACATGAACAGTGCCTTGGTACTCTTCTAGAGCTCTCACATACATATTCAGGTAGTTTCAGCAAATATTAGGGCTGAACAGCCTTCATCTTAGTATTGGTGTGGCAGGAAGCCAAGTATCTGTCTGTCTCATGCATGCCCCAGTTTATACAAATGACTGTGCATCTTTGCAGACGAGATCACTCTGGTTACTAGTTTCAAATGCTTGCAAAACCACATGCTGAGGGGAAGCAAGCTACCTGGTGTCAACAATGTTAAATATAAAATGATTTCTGACTTCAACAAAACATCCAACTCTAGAAATACATGATTCTACATATGGGGAGCAGGATTTTTAGATCCTGCACTTTCAAAAAAAAGTTTTAAAAGCTGTCACAGGCTTAGTACATAAAAAGGTGCACCTTAGTACCTTATTTACCCCTAAAGGATTCATATAAGTCACTCAAAGGTACTTTTAAAAAGGTTCTGCCCGAGAGACAGCTTACGTTTATCTGAGTGTAACAATTTTTGGGATGGCCTAACAATAGGGCCACGGTCACACAGCAGCAGAATACGGTTGACAGTCCTGAATTTGAGTTGTATGGTTACTTTGACATGTTTGGTATCATATTTTATGAATGACCTAGTTATGGCTCACAGTTAGTTTGTCTGTTACAGTAGTGCATTTATAACTGTTGAACGGTGGTTTTAGGTCGGTTTAACAGTCCCTTCAGTTGGGACAAGTGATGGGAATTTACCGGTATTTTTGAAAAGATCCTGCTCACACATTATCTCTAAATGGTAATTTACCAGTAATTTACCAGGAAAGTCCGTATGTGTAAAAGGGGATATAGAGGGACAAATATTTTCATTTTTTTTCCCCAAATTGTTTATATTACTTATTTAGACAGATGGAAACATAAAAAGTGTCTAAGAGTTATGATAGATACGTTATCGTGGCATGAACATACAGTCATAAAATATCAGCACCCTTGCAATTCTTTCAGAAAATTGTTGCAGATGCAAATGTTTTGGAGTGCACAGGTTTTTGGTCTGCATTGGAACAAAACACAGAAGAGAAAAGTCAAATCTGATACAATTCCACACAGAACCCTAAAAATGCACTGGACAAAATTATTGGCATCCTTAACTCAATATATGGTAGCACTTCCTTTGGAAAAATAACTGAAATCTATCACTTCCTGTAAGCATGAATGAGTTTCTTACAGCTCTCTGCTGGAATTTTGGACCAGGTCATCTGCAATCTGCTCCAGGTCATTCAGATTTGAAGGATGCCTTCTCCCAACTGCTGTTTTGAGATCTCTCCACAGGTGTTCAATGGGATTCAGATCTGGGCTCATTGCTGCCATTTCAGAATTCTCCAGTGCTTTGTAACCATTTCTGAGTGCTATTTGAAGTGTGCTTCGGGTCATTGTTCTGCTGAAAGACCCATGACCTCTGGTGGAGACGCAGCTTTCTGACACTGGCCACTAAGTTGCAACCCAAAATTCTTTGGTAATCATCAGATTTCATGATACCGTTCACACAGTGAAGGCATCCAGTGCCAGAAGCAGCAAAGCAACCCTAAAACATCTTTGAACCTCCACCATGTTTGACTGCAGGGACTGTGTTGTTTTCTTTGAAGGCCTCATTTCTTTTTCTGTAAACAGTGCCATGATGTTCTTTACCAAAAAGCTATACTTTTGTCTCATCTGTCCACAGTATGTTCTCCTAGAAGGATTGTGGTTTTGTCACATAAGTTTTGGCAAACGCCAGTCTTGCTTTTTTATGCCACGGTGTCCTTCTGGGTCTCCTACCATAGTGTCCTTTTTCATTCAGATGGCGACGGATAGTGTGAGCTGACACTGGCATACCCTGTGTCTGCAGATCAGCTTGAATTTGTTTGGAAGTTAATCTGGGTTCTTTATCCACCATTTGAACAATCCTTCATTATAATTTTTCATTAATTTTGTTCTTCCGTCCACGTCCAGAGAGGTTAGCTACAGTGTCATGGGCTTTATGGCAGCCCCTTGATGATATTGCGTTCTCTTTTCCATGCTCAGGGTGACACACAACACAAAGGTTGAGTCAACTTTTCTCCATTTTAACTGGTTGCAAGTATGATTACTATATTGCCCACACGTTTCTTGCCACAGGTGTCTAAATACAAATTACAGGAGCATCACATGCTTGAAAAGCAATTATTTCTTACAATTTTGACATGGTGCCAATAATTTTGTCTAGTCCATTTTTGAGATTTGTATGAAATTTTATCAAGTTTGACTTTTCTCAGTTTTTTTTTTTTTTGTGTGTGTTGTTCCAGTGCAAACAAAAACAATAAGCATGTGAATACCAAAACATTTGCAATTGGAACAATTTTTTGAGAGAAGTATTGCATTTTCTGACAGATATGCAAGGGTGGCGTTATGCAAGGGTTTGGAGCAAGAAAACAGATTCTTTTATTCCTTTTTATATCCCTTTGATCAGGAGTGTTCTACAGTACTAATTTTGTTTGGTACATAAGTTTGTCTGTTAGGTTAAAAACCTAAAATCTAGACTAAATCGATTGCTGCTGTGTGAATTTGACCTTTGAGTCCTTAATACTGTTACATTCACACATAGTATGGTTGTTTACAGGTGTGACAACTGTATTCTGTAACCTGTTCATTTTCATGACTCACAACCACATTCTCAGAAAAATGCCAGCTAGTCACATCCTACAGTGTGAGAGAGAGCTGTTCTGCTACACAAACGCATGTCTACCCTGTGTTTCTGCTGTTGGTTAATGAAGGTTTGATGGGTGAACTCATGGCTTGATTGGACTCTTGTCGTGTCAGAAAGTGATAAGACTTTAAATTTGTAGTTACTGGAAAGAAATACGGGCTTGCCTCCAGCTGCATGCTCATACAGACAATTTTCAAGATGGTACTGTAAGGTGCTGTGTGAACGGGACATTACTTACACCTGTAGGTAAATGTGGTTGTCAATCCCAAAAACTGACAGTTTCCTTGGTCTAGTTCCATGCTAACGTTCATTCACTTTCTTATTTTGGTTAAGCCCTAGTTCATGACACTTACAATGAAAACAAATCTGACCTCACGCATCTAGGACAGGAAGAAGTTGAAACCACAGACCCTGCCCACCTGACACCTTTATTGTCAGTCATAACTGATATAAACAAAGACAGTTTTTTAATGCAGATTTTTTAAGTCATGTGAGCTTTGCACTATTTTAATTTATAATTACATTTTTGAGTGTTCAGGATTTGAGATACTCAGTATGGGATCTTGTAGCTTCTAATGTCTGAAACATGTTTGACTTGTGCCAGTGTTTAAAAACATAAACAACATATTTCTGAATTACTCTGCCTACACTTTTAAATTCTTTGTAAAGTCTTTGTAAAGGCCACATTTACATTTAAAACCTGTCTGAAATTTTGTTTGTGTTTGAAGGACTTTAGTTCACAGACTAATTTTCCCAAAAATAGTACTTTTGAAAAATTTGTTTCTCATATTTTAACATGAATTATTCATCATGCCTATAGTCTAATAAAAGCTGTTTTATTTCTATACGGAACTCAAATGTTGACATGTTTACATCAAAATAACAACCAAACACTGCTCACTTCATCTCAGTTACTGTTATGGACAGTTTTTGAATTTGAGTGGTCAGTTCAGACACTAATTTGGATTAATTTCTCTTTCAATTCATTTCTACTCAGCCTATTCGTCTAAACAGCGCATCTGCTCCAATAATATGTACTCTATGTCAATCTGTGATGAAGTCACAGTTCTTCATTTGTCAAAATGAAAGTATTTTTGGAAGCCTTTTAAATGTCTTTGCTAACTGGGTCATTCTGCGGTGACAAAAAAAAAAATCTGAGACAAATTCTTATATGAATAATGCATTTCTGTCCATAGCATCTCACAACATCATTGATCAGATTATATATCTACATTTACATTTACATTTAGTCATTTTGCAGACGCTTTTATCCAAAGCGACTTACAAATGAGGACAATGGAAGCAATCAAAATCAACAAAAGAGCAATGCTATGTAAGTGCTTTGATAAGTCTCAGATTAGCTTAATGCAGTATACGTAGCAAGGTTTTTTAAATTATATGATAAATAAAAAGAAAACAGAATAGAAAAATGACAGAGCAAGATAGTGTTTTTTTTTTATAAAAGATACAGCAAGTAAGTGTTTTTTTTTTTTTTGTAGGATATCTAGATATTATTTGTTCAGCAAAAACACAGATGGCATGTGTAAAGAAAAAAAAATCTAAATGCGTTTGAATCAATTTGATCAGTTCCAAGATTTAAAATTTAATTTAATTTTTTTTTTTTTTTTGGCATACCAAGCTGTGAATTGAATAGGCCATGCAAACTCCATTAACAGGAAGCATGCTTTGTTTTCTGTAGTGTCTATTGTGAAATTTTGCATTTTATGTGAGATTGTAAAATTTAGTGGTGTAAAATGTGGCAATAATTGTGAATGAACATGCTGACAAAAAAAAAAGAAAGAATATAATACAACTTTTTGTGCACTTATTAGTGTTAGCACTAAAGGGATACATATAGTTGAGGTCAAAAGTTTACATACACATTGCAGAATCTGCAAAATGTTAATTATTTTACCAAAATAAGGAGATCATATAAAATGCATGTTATTTTTTTTATTTTGTACTGACTTTAATTCTTATAGTGTGTACCTGAATGATCCACAGCTGTTTTTTGTTTGTTTGTTTGTTGTTTCCCCCTTGTTTGTCCAGAACAGTTAAACTGCCAGGCTGTTCTTCAGAAAAATCATTCAGGTGCCACAAATTCTTTGATTTTTTAACATTTTTGTGTATTTGAACCTTTTCCAACAATAACTATATAATTTTGAGATTCATCTTTTCACACTGAGAACAACCGAGGGACTCATATGCAACTATTACAGAAGGTTTAAACACTTGCTGATGCTCCAGAAGGAAAAATAATGCATTAAGAGCCAGGGGTAAACTTTTGAACATAAATAAATAAAGATGTGTAGAAGATACTTACATGTTTCCCTGAAGATAAGTAAAATTTACCCTGATCTTTAAATGCAAAAAGTTTTCTGTTAATGCATTATGTTTCTTTCTTCAGTGAACATTTGAACCTTCTGTAATAGTTGCATATGAGGCCCTCAGTTGTCCTCAGATTGAAAAGATGGATCTCAAAATCATACAGTCATTAAAGACAGTTTAACAGACAGTTTAACTGTTTAAGACAAACAGACAAAAAAAAGTGGATCATTCAGGTAACAACAGAGTATTAAGAATCAAGTGTATGCACATTTTTAAAATGGGTAATTTTTATAAATTCAGCTATTATTTTCTCTTGTGGATTGTAAACATCTTTTATGTGAAATATCTTATTCAGGTCAGTACCAAATAACAAATAACATGCATTTTGTATGATCCCTTTTATTTTGGTAAAATAATTAACATTTTGCAGATTCTGCAAGTTGTACGTAAACTTTTGACCTCAGCTGTGTGCATTAAATACAAATGTCAAATCATTTTAATCTGTTTAATGATTTTTTTTATTATTATTCTTGAATATTTTAAATCTTTTAAATCTAAAACAGAGAGAAGTCAAGTGACATTTTTTTTATACATATTTTATGAATGACCCAGTTATGGCTCACAGTGAATATATCGTAGTGCATTTACACAATAGCACTGATAACTGTCGAAAGGTGGCTTCAGGTCGCTTTAACGGTCACTTTAAACGGGACTTGTGATGGGAATTCACCGGTATGTTTTTAAAGATTCTGTTTACACATGATCTCTTAACGGTAATTTACCAATAAATCTGTATGTGTGAAAGGGGCTATGAAGGGACAAATATTTAGCCTACATGACTTGGAGGGACAAACATTATTTTGAAATTATTTATATTATTAATTACTTATTTAGTTTAGCTTTAATAATACAAATATTAGACAGGTAGGAACATAAAAAGTAAATAGAGTTATGCTAGATATCATGTGCTGAATTTGTACTTACACATCTAACCAGCATTTCAAGGTCCCAAGATTTAACCGAGTGAGACTAAAATTAAAGACTAAAAGACTCTTTTGTGTATCAAGCCGTTATAGAATTGAATAAGGCATACAACTCCACTAACAGGACTGGAGTCTTTTTTTTTTTTTTTTTTAATGTCCACTGTGAAATTTTATATTTTGTGATTTGATCATTTTATAATTTATAATTTGTTGATCAATGTGGTTATAATTGTGAATATATATATATATATATATATATATATATATATATATATATATATTATTGTATAATTTAAATCTTTTACATAACAGAAAAGTGACACTTTGAATGACCCAGTTATGGCTTACAGTGTATAGTGCACTGACAGAATAGCACTCATAACTGTCGAAAGGTGGCTTTAGGTCGCTTCAAAAGTCCCGTTAAATGGGACTAGTGGTGGGACCTCCCCTGTTTGGCCACATGATGATGATTATGGGTGTCTGAATGAGACCTGTTGTGACACAAAACATACAATTTTAGGACTAAATCCATACTTACATACATTAAATCAAAAATAACCTGCATTTCTTATCTGTACACAAAGAACAACAGAATACATTGTAATTTATTTTAGCACTGGAAAGATGTTATGTGTTGTAAAGGTTTGTATTTAATATCCCCTTTATTATTTTTATTTTTGAGCAGTCAGTTGTTAAAAAAATTGTGTCACATCTTATGTGTTAATTTGCATATTTCCATGACACAGGACTGACAGGATGTCAGTGAATGAAGCTGGCTGCATTACGTGATCTGATGACCGACTGGGGCAGATGGTGATCATGCTGAGTACCAAGACCGATGCCTCACACACAAACATGTCACTCACAGGTCATTCAATCACATTTCTCACAGTACTTTTGAGTGTACTGTATGTGTCAGTTTGTCTTAATGGGTAAATGTTTCATAATCACAACAGAAATGTGAGGTGATAATATCTGAAAAATGTTGATGCAAATGATTGTAGAGTTGTAGTGATACAAATTAAACAGAACATTAAATAAGTTATTCTGCCCTCTTGATCTTTTGACCTACTTTTGACAGGTTCATTTGAGTTAAGGCTGTAGGAGTTTTAACATACAGTCTGTTTTAAAATACAGTATTTGTACGAATATTACATTCAAATTGAAAATTCTATTAAATTTTGTATGATCGTTTCATTTTGGACATACAATTTTGAGTCTTGCATATTTGTAAACAAAATTGTAAGCAAAAAATGTGGGAATATGGGAAATCCCTAAATGCACAATTCATATGAATATTTTATGAATAAGAATAAAGAATATATAAGGATACATGTAAAACAGACAGACCTACATACTTTATAATGCATAGCTGGAATAGTGTTAAAATTTATACAGAATGTTACATGCACAAGTACAATATTAGTGCTTATGCTTTTAAAATATAAAAATTTTAACTTTTAGAGTGTTCTGAAATACTAAAGTAAATTAGTTATGTAAAACCAACCACATATGCATTTTTTTTTATTTTTTTTTTAAGCAACATCTGTAAATAACTGGCAAAACATGTACACGCCCAAATTTCTAAACTTGTCCACATCATCCGGGAAGTGTGTTGTGTTTTCCATGGTTTAAAACCAGAGCTGTGTGAAGCGGAAAACCGAGCTCTCGAGATCAGAGATCGAGACCAGCTGTCAGATCTATGCCTGTAAACCCCACACAGACATAAAGCCCACATCCACAGCACCTGTTTTCCACGCAAACAAAATCACTCACACTTCCTGTTGATGTTTTTCTGTGTCATCTTCATTCGAGGATTGCAAAATAAATAGGCTACTAACATGTTAATGCAAATATATTAGCATCTTGCAATCGAAGGCATAAGCATGAAGTTACTTTATGGAATAAAGGATGGTAATACCTGTTTATTGAATTTATGATAATAAAAATGTTATGTAGCATGCTATGTAATGTCAAATATATATATATTTTTAAATTAAAGTCTAGCTATTTTTAATAGGCCATTTTTAGCAAACAAAATATAGCAGATGAAGACAAGATCGCCAGAATAAAGACAGACTAACTTCCATTATTGTGTTGTCATTCTGTAAGGTCTGTCAGTACACAGAGATGTGAGAAATACAGCCTTGTGTCCTTAAATACAGTACATGAGGTCAGCATGACCTCACTGCATCTTTTGCAAAAAAAAAAAAAACATCTTAGGGGCAGGACAAAGATGATGCTGAAGCAGTGGTTGTCAAATTTTAGGCCAAGTACCACCTTCGATCAAATGACACAACGTCACAACATGTTTTTTCATTTTTGAGCAAACTGACATCTCTTTAAATGCAAGCTTTATTTAAGATAAATAATACTGTTATATGGCCCTCGACTGGCCCTTTTTCAGAACTGAGGAAGGACCCTTCTAAGAACGTACTACAAAAATAACATTTACAAAGGATTTTGAAGTAACTGTGTTAATATGCAAATGAAGAGGAAAAAATTGTGAACAATTGTGAAACAATGTTTACCCACATTGTTGCTCTTATGTAATTGATTTAAATGTTAGCGATGTGTCATTTATTTTACAGGAATTTGCCTGTAATTGAAAACAAAGTTTTGGCACAAATAACAACAACTAACAAATAGACTTCGATTTCTTAGCATTAATATTACAGTGTTTAATTGGGCTGTAGTGTTTGTTTATAGGAAAAATCACACAGAACTAGATCATTAACAAGGTTATGCTGCTCTTTTGACTTTTTTAGCTATTTTTGACAGGTCCAACTAAATTAAGACTGGGCAAAGGGTTTTGTATGCTTGAAAATATAGGATTGATATTAACCCCTTAATTGTTTACTTCACCATTTTACAAATAAATCCTAATTTAATCATGATAATCTATATATCGTTGGAAAGGTCTAAGACTCCTAAAAAGATATTTTACCTTTTTTGTGTTACAAATTATGTAGGAAAAGTAATAGATTCATTTATGACAAGAGCGCACCTAAATAATCTTCTGACCTTTGGTACAAAAAGACTTTATTTTAAAATCAAACATTGCATTACTATGGAAAATGTACATCAAAATCATATTACAAAATGTTTTTGTTCATGAACTTTCCCCACGTCCCCATTTTCACGTCTATGTTAAAAAATGGGGGTGACAGTTAAAGGGTTAATATCAAACTCAAACGGAACATTATGTTTAATTCTGCAGCATTACTATATCTTGAGTTGTTTAAAAATTTATTCAGACACCTTCAACATGTCTCACATTATCACAGTTTATTCGCTATAGTTTTAGAAAATGGTAATAAAATACGACAAGAACAATTAATCTTGATAATGTCAGATAACTTTGATAGAAAGGTATGTAATGAAATTTAAGTACACAATTAGATAATACCAATTTAGGTCAACCAATTACCAAGCAATGCTTAATTTTGTTCATTCAGTGGTGTAAAAAGGTCAAGGTCACATTAGCAATTAAAGAAAAAACACTTGAAAAAACATGGTCAGGTCAAAGCATATGAATGATTACTGGTAGTCCACTGTATGAAGAATTTTTGTGTACAATATGTCACAGTTTACTTTATTTTGCTATCCTCACTTACATAAATGCATTATAGTGTCCTGCACCCACTAGTAAAAAAAATATAAACAATTATATCTGGTGTCTGATTAATTTTTGGTTTGACTGTAAATGTAATGTGTGTGTGTATGTATGTATGTATGTAGTCATTTTTCATGATGATGGTGCTGTAATAATGCAAGAACCCAGGGTTGAAATCATGCTAAATAAAAATGATAAACAGCATAATAGTTACTTTTTTAATTTCACCTTAAAGAGCCTTAAGATACTTCTGGCATCATTTTAAAAGCAGGTAAGTGCGATTATAAAAGAAATGCATTAAAAAAAAATTTCCCAATGTTATATTAAATAATGGTACTGCTTTCTTTTACATGCATATACAGCATGGTTTAACAATGAAAACGGCACAAGTATGAAACTCTTAAAGTACTTTAGGTGGATTCCAGCAACCCAAATGATGAATGAAATGAAAGTTAAAACAGCATTGTACAAAGAAAAAAAATGCAATTTGTTGAACAACCAGATGGAAAAAGCTCACACTCTTTTTCCAAAAGTTAAAGAGAAACACAAAATGGAAATTTGGGTCCTGATACTATCTACATCTAACTGCTGTAAATCATCAGAAAAAAAATTGACAGTTTGGAATATGCATTTGAAATAAGTACGGTTTATTCATAGATCTTTGACAATCACATAAACTCATTGCACTATGAAATGCACAACATTTATGAATGACATAGCTTTAAACTCTTTTAACAGACTGCCATGAACAGTTTAAAACTGCAGCAGTTGATATAATGCTGTTCTCATTGTGCAGTTCACATCATAATTATTTTACTGCATGCACAAACATAATTTTTTCATGATGCTGTAATGCAAGAACCCAAGCTATGAATTATATAGAAATAAAAGTGATAAAAAACAGTTTCAACATAATTACAGTTAAGCTAACTGAAGCTAACCTCTGGCATCATTTTGAAAGTAGGTAAGTAGGATGATTTGAATCAAGGGTTTAGTATTATTTTCCACAGGAAGTGGGTGCTGTGCAGAAATAAGACATGATGCCTAACTTCCTGCCTACGTCACAGACGTCTGTGGTTGTTTTTCTCTTCTGTGAGGCAAGCAAGACAGGATGTGTGTGTTTGCGCATGTGTGTGTGGGTGGGTGACAGAAATGAGGACAGGAAGACTGATGCATGCACATTTTGCACACTTTGCAGCTTGCAGAGAAGGAGAAATGTAGCACATGCATGACTTTGGTCTATAATATGAAGCTTAAAATCTGTCATCACGTAGGCCTTGTTTACCTACAATAATTTAGTTAAAATACACACTTTCTTTTTCATTAGGGTTTTTGCACTGTTGCACCTGCTGTATATATTCCGTGAACTTTTCACAAACATTATTAATAACTGAAACAGAGGGTGTGATTAGTCATAAAAGTGCATCAAATGTGCTTTACATATAAAAGGCACTGCAAAACAGAAAGAGAGATTTATCATTCCTGTGAATGATTTTTTCCATTGATTAACCTTCATGTTTTTCTCGAGAGTATGATTCATGATAAACATTTTGCTCATTTTAGTTAAATAAGCACTTTTATAAGATGCACACATGTAGAGGTGTGAATTAGAAATTAATTGTGTTACCGTTTTAAATCAATTATATTTCTATTCCCATTTTGCACTGCATTTCACATTTTGTTTTGTACAAAGATACTAGTTTGTATTTTAAAGATATCTTTTTGTTTGTATTTCTTTGAATCATTAGTATATAATATATGCATCAGTATTTCACAATATGCCTTGTGTGCATGCGCATTCATGTGCAAAACACATTCATGAAGCATTGTACAGATCACCAGATCTCTAAAGTGCCATCAGGCGTCAGTGGTTTGAACTAATTCCTCAGCAAATATGCAGGACTCTTGATGTGAAGGCAGTGACAGAAGTCTCCAGCAGAGGGCCTACAGCAAGAGAATCCTCCCAACCAAATCTAAGTACCTACTGCCACCTATTGTCATTATTGTAATCTGCAGTTCTGTGCTTCCGACTACATGTTGTGCTTAAAATAGTCACTAGATGACGCTATTGCACCATTAATCACACCTATGTTAAGGTCTCTTGGTTTTGCTGAATGAAAGAGATTTGTTTAGCCTACATTTGATATGGGCATTTTGTGAAAATGCTTCATGTTCTCTTTCAGTTTTATAGTTTCAATTATTTATAATAGTACAACTTATTGATGTTATATGAAATGGCTTTCTGTTTTTTTATGGTTAGTGCACGCACACACGCACACACACATGTGCAAATGTTTTAGACCACTAGTATTTTTCACCACCAACAAAAATGTTCAGTTATTTCTATCTTTTGCTGTAGTGTATCAGTTGAAAATACCAGTTTACATTTCCAACCATTCATTACACCATTAATTATAAAAATTCTGAGATTTTTGTTTGCACAAGGAGTCTGACAACAGCCAGTGCTCCACACAGAGATTTGATCTCATCATCAGCCAGTCTGTCTGGAATGACATGAAGAAACAGAACAAAATCCAGAAGAACTGTGGCAACGTCTCCAAGATGCTTCAAGAAATCTACATGCAAAGCAACAGCACTGTTAAAAGTTTTAGGCACTCGTGTAAAAAGTCTGTAAATTGAGGATGTTGTCAGAAATAATGCTATAATGTTATCAATTAACTCTCAGTAACTAAATTAAATCAACATTTGGTGTGACCATTCTTTTCATTTAAAGTAGCTTTTGCCCTAGGTACATTTGAGCATAGTTTTGTAGCTTTGCAGGTGAAAGTGATATGAAACTGATATGTACTCACACACAGCAAAAGATAGAAGAAATTTTTTTTTTTTTTTTTGTGAAAATATTAGTGGTTTTAAGCTTTTGCACAGTATTGTATATTACAATATATCTTAGAATATATTATATTGTATATAGCCTACCCATGCCACTTTTTTGTTTCTGGTTTTATATGCAATCAGCACAATTATACTGTATAATAATAATAATAATAATAATTATAATCACATTATTATTTGTATATAATGTATATATTTTATTTGCACTAATAAAATTGAGTGTAATTAGTACACAGTTTATTATTTTTGCAATGAAATCACTATTTTGTAAAATAAGAGAGAATAAGAATAAACTTATTAGCAACCTAGTTTTTTAAAAACAGTTTTAAAATGACTTTATTTTACTCACAAATTAAAAAATAGTTTTAGTTTTATCAAATAGTTTTATTATTCTAAATAAAACTATTTGATAAATTAAATGTAAATGGGTTCATGTGTGTGTACAATGTGTAGGGTAGATCGGGTACAGTTGGTACACTTTTTGCTTTTTCCTTTACCACATTAAAACTAGAGACTGAAAAGAATTGATTTTTCATATGACGTTTCCTTTACTTGTCTACTAAAATATTAATATTTATTAACATCCATAAGTAGGTAATATTTGCCACAATTAGCTCAGGAACACAAGAAGCTTTTTTGTTCCAAATGTACCCAAGCTGCCTGACCAATTAGTTGCAAATGTGAAATAAAAAAAGAGAATTCAAAACTTTTCATTTCCATTTAGTATTTTATTTGAATTATTTTTTTTAGTTAAAAGTAGTTCATTTGTAAAATATTGTATTGTAATGGCAAACAGAAAAAAAAGTTTTAATTTCATTTTAATAGTAACTACAAACAGCAATAATAAAACAGATCAAGTACAATCAATAACATAATAAACATAATAACAATGAATATAATTAATACAAATAATAACATTAGCCATAAAAACCATAAAAACAAAACAAAGGTAATTCAGTCACA
The DNA here is from genome assembly GCA_033026305.1 of Cirrhinus molitorella. NCBI lineage: Eukaryota > Metazoa > Chordata > Actinopteri > Cypriniformes > Cyprinidae > Cirrhinus > Cirrhinus molitorella. Next base: position 15,623,545 of record CM065124.1, on the reverse strand, counting down.
TAGGCTACACACTCACTCAGTCACCTCTGTCACTTACTGTGGTGGCAAATGTAGTTCTGTCCTCCATTAGTGCATTATAAAAGTGGGGCTTCCTGCAACAGGCATAGCACACACACACACACACACACACACACACACACACACACACACACACACACACACACACACACACACACACACACACTAAAAAGGTCTACAGGATATTCTACAGTTATATTTTGCTTGTTAGTCTGCCTGTCCAAACAAAAACTAATTTATTCTCTAAAATGAACCCTGTAACTGCAGCTTACCACTTAGAAAGGTTGTATCAACAGTACCCATTTACCATCTTGCCTATTTTATAACATGCCCTAATATTCTTATTTCCTTCATATTAGATAATATGTCAATAAGAAGTAGACGGTTTAAATATCACAAACATATACCTTAAATCACAAGGTCATGGAATATGTCAGTTTTTTGTGCCCAGAATAAGTTTTACGAAAATGTAAGTTAACTTCAACAGTCATGTAAGGATGAGAAGCTATTCAATGTTGAAGAGATGTGATGCACTGAAAAGCTTACATTAGAAAAAAACTTTCGCCTATTCAGACTGGAGAAGCGCACATACTTCAAATTTCCCACGCTCATAGAGGGCGCTAATATGCATGTGTGAAGCAAATATCACCCTGCTAAAAAAAAAACCCCTGCTAAAACCAGCCTAGGCTGGTTGGCTGGTTTTAGAGGGGTTTTGGCCACTTTCCCACCCTGGCCAGGCTGGGAGCCCAGCTAAAACCACCTACTTCCAGCTTAAACCAGCTAAGTCCAGCCAACCAGCCTAAGCTGGTTTTAGCTGTTTTTTTCAGCAGGGATACATCAGACTTGTTGCGCATGCAAGTTATTTAAGGTTTTTCAACTGTACCCCTGTACCAACTGTAGCCTACACAGTCTACATATATTTGTGGCAATATCCAAAAAAAAACCCACATCATTGTATGGGTCAAAATAATTGATTTTTCTTTTATGCCAGTAAAAAGATTTAAGATATTAAGATATTTTGTAAATATAAATGCCGTAATTTTTTATTAGTAATATGAATTGCCAAGAACTTAATCTGGACAACTTTAAAGACGATTTTCTCTTTTTTTTCTTCTTTTTTTTTGCACCCTCAAATTCCAGATTTTCAAATAGTTGTATCTTGGCCAGATATTGTCCTATCCTAACAAACCACACATTAATAGAAAGCTTACATAATAATTCGTTCTTATTGCTAGTTTTGTGGTCCAGGGTCACATAAAATTAGTTTATTGCCAATTTGAGAAATAACCTTGTACCAAAGCATTCTGAACGGAAGGTGGTGCTGTTGGCCTTAAGTTTAAAACTAAACATTTAGCTTCAACAGTCAGGTTGTGCATCCTGAATATTTAGATGGAGATATAAGCTCGGTGTCACCTGAAGGTTTTGGATCTTGTCATTGTTTTCCACCATTGCTAGCTACCATTTTGCAGTCGACGCCTGGAAGATGCTACACTCTCTACAGCTGTAGGTTATTTTCTTCAATACGTGTAATCACGTGAACTTAAGTTGTTTCAGTAATTGTCTTGCCATCTTTACTTGTGTTCACCTCTAAGTTAAACGCGATGCAGAATGTCCCTGTATGCTCACCATAGTTGATATGAGCAACAAGCGGCCAAGAATAACGCATTTTTTTTTCTTTTTTCACGGTCAATATTAATTATATTTTTCCTGCAAGTTTATGGAGGACTGGATAACTGGAAATGGGTCAGAGGTGTTGGGCTTTTACCTGCATAAACACACTAAAGAAGCTAAATGGCGTTTAGCCTGGTCAACACACGGATGGAAGCCCTCATGGAAAAGGTAAGTGTAAGCTGATTAGACTTCTGAAATGTAAAGCGGGAACCAATGGCGTAGCAAGTCAGCCCCAAATCTATATTTTCTCTCCAGCAGCATTAACTCTAGCAACTTAGTTTTTTAAAAACAGTTTTAAACTGACATTATTTTACTCACAAATTAAACCATTTTAACCAAGTTAATTATTTGTTATTACTAGCATTTATTTGTATTTTCTATATTCTTACATATTAAATTTTTTTTTTGTTAGTTCATATTGTATTTAAAGTATAATATTATGTCGAGGCAAACATCTGCAAAGGACCCTCAGTAAGCAGAGACAGAATCCTACAAATGTCTTTTAAAGTTTTATTTCTTGCAAGAAAGGTCAAACAGTCATACAGAACACAAGTTGCTGCAGAGTGTGACAAGGAGGGAGAGTTTTCCTCCACTTTATATCTCTTGCCCACTCAAGGTTACAAACTCAGAACAGCTGTACTTTTCCATTCATGGCCAGAAAGTAGAATAACACTTCTATACATCATCTTCTGAAGCATGTTCTACCTATATATTAAGCCTCCCCTTGAAGCCTTGGTCACGACAAAGCGCCTCTGGATCTCCAGCTGTTCCCTTATCTCCCAGTTACTACCTATTTGGGCCTGGAGATCTTTGTCTGATTGTACAGCCGTTAAACATATGTCACATAGCATGCAAACATCACCCTCTATGAATTTTCTTCCACAATTATTATTATAGTTATTTTTATGTTTTTATGATGTACTCTTATTATTATTATAGTTTATTACATTATTGTTATTTAATGGATCATCTTAACTAATTTTTGTATATTTGTTATTTTATTATACATTTAATATTAGTAAATTGAATTTATATTATTTTATACTCATATCTGAATTATTTTTCTGTTTTGTTATTGTTGCTGTGTTATTTTAAATTCATTCATTTTTATCATAAATATTCTATTTGTATTTGCTACACTATGCCCAGGATTCACAGACAAAGCATAAAACAAAAAAGCATGTGTAGGCTGTTTTAACTGAAATGACCTTATCTTAAAATCAGTGCCATTGTTTTGTATCAAGATGTCCACCGAAAACGTTTTTTATAAAAGGATACTTAAATGTCCTAATTGAGGTGTGATGACTGGGTATGAAGACCTGAAGGCCTAAATGGCTGCTGCTACCACCACTACTGCCGTTTCTCACTCACCACATGACAGGAGCGGTTGGCCTTCATCCATCATATACACAAATCCAAATCCGTGAGTTGCTGGGCTCTAGTAGGCACTCATACTCGGTTGCGGTATCAAAAAACAGAATTTGCATCACGTGAAACCTGACTGACAGCAGATCAATACGTCACAGCGTGACCTCGTAGCCAGAACCAGAGCTCTGCTCGTAGCTTAGCCTACCTGTTAACCTTCCAGTTTTTCACGGGATTCTCCCGTATTTTATCATTAGCATCCCCTTTAAATATTTTCCTGTATTTCTCCCATATTTTTAATCTATAATTTTTAAAATCTTTGTAATCTTTAATCTTTAATCTTCTAATTTGTAAAAAAAATCTCAATGAGCGTATTTTGTGTTTCCTGCATTCGCCTCTGGTAAAACTCCCGTACTCCCGTAAACTTTATTCACACAATATAACAGAACTTAAAATCTAAAAATATTATGGTACTAAAATGCAGCCATATTTACTAAATGACTTAATGCAAACACACTCTTGGCACAGCGACACAAAATGCAGAAAGAAAGTAAAAAAGTATGGAGCAGTTGTCACTGTTGTGATACAGTTGTCTTTTTTGTGTTTGTCACAGTTTTTTGTTTGTTTAATATTGTTATTTTATTTGGCTGTGCAATGCAGCATTTGCACATAGTTTTAAAAGATGACGCAGTTCTAAGCTGACATTCTAAGCTCACTTTGAGCATAAATGGTATGCTTTCTGTGAGTGTAATTGCTGAAAGTGTAGTTGATTTAAATTTTTTTATTTATATTTTCTTAAAATTTCACCCACATGGTATGTGTGTTCACTCTGTTCAGGTCCTTTTAAACAATACATACAGTATTACTTATATATGTGACTACCTTGAAACTGATAACGGTTTCTCTTTTGGTAAATGTAGTGTTCTGCTCTCATTTAGGTTTAATTCGTAATGGCTAAAGCAGTGTGCGATTTAAGTAGTTCATATATCTTTCAGCTTCCTCTGTTAGTGGCAATATTCCCTAAATGATTGCCCTGCTAACCAGTAGGCTATGTTGGTCAGTTTTTTTTGCAGTGTGTTTGTGCAGTGTTTTGAATGTGGTGTAAATGGGGACATTCCCAGGACCCCCAAAACATGAGATGTTTAGTTACCCTATGTTATTGAGTCCATCAACCTGAGGATGCTCATCCTGTGGTCTGTGTGGGTTCTGCATAGTGCCAAATGCACACTTTGTGGTTAGTAAAAACCTCAGGGTTCTTTTCAGAAAGATAGGACTTTCCAGAGTGTGAATATGTGGTATGTGGTTAAGATTGAGGCTGTATTGTAGTTCTTATTCATCCATGAAATGCATCTGCCATGCTGAAGATTCCGTCTGGACATGCAAAGTAGTGCATCTGGGAAATCACACACTTTCAGACACTGAAAAGACTGAAGGCAGCATCAGAAAATAAACATAACAGTTCACATTGAAATATGCTTACATTTCAAATGCACAGTCACTCTGAATTGTTACATAAAGTAAGAGTTTTTGTACAGTGTACATGGGTTTCCTGTTACTGTGGGCCTCAAGGCACAGTAATACAAAGCGGAATCCATAACTGCCACAGAGGAGATTTCCAGATGAACTTGTTTCTGTACTTTATCAAGTTTGATTGAGAGACGTGGGTAAGGTGGATTGGCGTTTGCCACATGTTCAGAAGTTTCATCAATCATTATTAGAAACTCTGGTCTAGATCCAGGTTTTTGTCGGTACCAGTACAAACTGTCTATTGAGCCTACATATGTGCATGAGACTGTAATGTTTGTATCCTCCATCAACACTGTGGTGTTTTTTTCTGGTCTGATTCCATATCCAGTAGCTTCACCTGTAAAGACATACACATTTAGCACATAATACTTAGCATTAAAAGAAAAAAAATGGGAAGTAGCTGTCTTTTTACCCTTAAACAACAACCAATTAAGGCTACTTTCTTACCAAAGTAACTGGAAAGCATGAACAGACAGAGCAACAGCATTGTTTTTGTGAAGATTTGTCAAGATAACTGAAGTCTTCTTCAGTCTTTGGAGGCATTGTGCCTTCTTTATGTTTTGCAGTGACTTTCCACTTGCTAGCTCCACCCACTTGTTCTCATTTATTACTTTCACAGCTTCACAAATACTTCAGAAGTTCTCTATGTTCTTCCTTTATGCAAGGTTTGATGCAAAGCCTCACCATTTAATAGTCAGTATATGGTGTATCAGGTATGTCATTGAGTGTGCTGAGAATCATCTTTGAAATACAGAATAGCCACTTCTAGGTAAAGATTGCATCTGCTAAGAATACTACATCTAGAAGAAACATGATGTGTCCTGTATTTAAACATGGTTTTGAATGCACTGAAACTGTGTAAACTTTCTGTTCAAACAACACCTTCAGATGATTATACTTATTCTAATGGTTTTAAAATGAGCATCATGATTTTCTTATTGAATGTCATCTCTCACTCTGTTTTTGTACAGTGTAGTTGTGTTTCCTGTCACTGTGGGCTGCAGGGCACAGTAGTACAAGGCAGAGTCTTTCACTTCTGTAGAAGAGATGATCAGATTCATAGTTTTGGCTGCTTTATCAGCTGCAGCGGTCAGGCGGCGAGCGGGCTCTGATTTAGGGATGGTTTCAATGTGTAAAATAAGGTGCTCCGGTCTGCATCCAGCATACTGACGATACCACTGCAAATTTTGAACGTTGCCAGTGTAGTTGCAGATTAGTGTAACATCTTTTCCTGCCAAAACCTGCTTTTGTGTGAAAACTGGTTTTATGACATCTTCAGCAGCATTCTCTGTATAAAACAAACAATGTTTTAATTAGTCAATTCAAATGGAGTTATTCAGAAAACAGTATCAAAATGAGGGGAAAAAAGTGTTTTAACAGTTGACTCTCTCACCTTTTAGGAGAAAACATATAATGAATGTGAGGAACAACATCTACACTAATGGGAGACAATGACTTTGAGAGTCAATACTTCCAGTTCCCTCCTTGAGTATGATTGACTCAATGTATGTCTAATCTGTTTTTAAACAACTGAACTCAACTAAACTATGATGGAGCTCCACCTTCTGGCAGAATGCATGTGATCACCTTTGCTACAGTATCTCATTGTTTTTATGGGATATACGGCATCTTAAAAAATAAGAGCTAAGAATGTGAATGTAACATTTTGTTTTATAAGTAATAAAGACTGTCACTGTCCAGGGAGGTCCAAATGTTTACGCAATTTATGCTTGAACTCTGCAAAGAAATCAAGTAGCAAAGTTAGTATGTCAGTTCCATTATAAGTTATAATGTGTTTTGTCTTGTAATAGTGGCCTTCAATTACCAAAACAAGTAAATGGGGCAGAACATTTGCTAAATGGTATGTTCTCAGAGAAAGACAACATTATACAGCAAAAGAAAGGAAAATGGTAAAAGACTGAGATACCGCATGTGAGAAAGCTCCTCCCCCTAAATGTGACTTTACAATAAACAAGTTTTTGTACAGTGTAGTTGGTTTTCCTGTCACTGTGGGCTGCAGGGCACAGTAATACATTGCAGAGTCTGATACAGCAGCAGAGGAGATATCCAGATCCACACGTTTATTATCATTTAGTCTGATGGACATATGTGGATGAGGTTGGTCAGCTTTGGTGACATGCTTGGAAGACTCATGAATCAGCAGAAGAAACTCTGGTTTTGATCCAGGTTTCTGCCAATACCAGTGGAGACTGTAAGCTAATTCATCATATGTACAGGACAGAGTGGTGCTGCTTCCTTCAGTTAAAACTACAGATGTTTGTTCTGGTCTGATGACATTCCCATTAGATTCACCTGCAAAGACATTAAAGAATCAAACAATGTAATGGATTAAAAATGAACAGGCATTTTTTACATTCAGGTATTTCTATGATGTTGTAGAATGTATATAAGTAATACTACTTACAGTAACTGAGGAAAATTATTAAAAAAGAAGAGATGAGTAACATGATTCTGTAGTTTGAGTTCAGACTTCTCTCAGGATCTGTATGAAGTTGTTGTCTATGATTTATTCTATTGGAGTTTACAAAATACTGGGCTCCTCCCACACAAAACTCCTCACTCATCTCACCCTACCAATACTGACTGTATAGGAAGCTGTAGTTTACAATCCAAAAATTATTTTGTATTAGTCTAATTGATCTAATATTACACTCTATTATTTGGACACTCAACTGCAACATGTTGGTATAGGTGTAATATTGTCTGTGTGTCCTGATTCTCTGAAATATCAGTTAACAGTATCAGACTACCTGATATGAACAGCAAATTAATAATTGAAACATTTGATGGTTGTACAGTGTCACTGCAAATATTGTATGTTATGTTTTTAAATCATGATGTTCTGTGTTTAATATAATTTCTCATTCAGTTTTTGTACAGTGTAGTTGTGTTTCCTGTCACTGTGGGCACCAGGGCACAGTAGTAAATGGCAGAGTCTGTTACTTCTGTAGAAGAGATTGTCAGATTCATAGTTTTGGTTACTTTATCAGCTGCAGCTGCAGCGGTCAGACGAAGATCAAGTTCTGATTTGGGGATGGTCTCAAAGAATAAAATGAGGTGCTCAGGTTTAGATCCGGGGTACTGACGATACCACTGTAAATTCTTAACAGAGCCAGTGTAGTTGCAGATCAATGTAACATCTTTTCCTGCGAAAACATGCTTCTGTGTGGAGAATGGTTTTATGACATCTTCACCTGCATTCCCTGTTTAAACCAAACAGTGTTTTAATTAATAATTCATTTCTAATGGGCTAATTCAGATTGTAAGCAGTATAAATAAAAGGAAAAAAGCATTTCCACAGTATTATTGAATCACTCACCTTTTAAGAGAGAACATATAATGAATACGAGGAGCAGCATTTGCACTAACGAGAGACAATAACTTTGAGATTCAAGACTTACAGTTCTCTCCTAGAGTATGACTGACACAATGTATGTCTGCCCTGTTTTTATTTTGGATGGTTCCTGGAGCTCCACCTTCTGGCAGAATGAATGTGAGATCACTTTTGCTACAGTATCTCATCATTCTTTGTTGTATTGTATTTGTATTATATTTAAAAAACAAAACTGAAAAAAGAGAGAGTTTACAGAATATGTTTTGGCCTAATGAATTATACAATAAGTTGTACAAGAAGGTTGAAATCTTGAATTAAAGATGTAATAAGGCACAGGTACTATACAGTAATATATGTGTATAGATTTATAAGGAATTTTTTTTTTTGTTTGTTTTGTTTTTATTGATTTTTTTTTTTTTTTGTATAATTAAGTTTCATGCTTACAATCTTTTTTTTTCTCCAGATTTTTCGTAAAGGAATGTTTTTCTAGCATGTGGATTGATACTCTGGTGTACTGATCAACGTAACTGGACTTATTGTAAATTACAGTGTGTATAACATTTGGTAAAAGGGTAGACTACAGTATTGCTCAGAGAAAGACCACTTTATAAGAAAAAGATGAGAAAATGACTGAGGCATTGCATTAGGGGAAACTTAAATATATGATTATGCAGTGTGCAAGAAACAAGTTTTTGTACAGTGTTGTTGGTTTTCCCGTCACTGTGGGCTGCAGGGCACAGTAGTACATGGCAGAGTCTGTTACTTCTGTAGAAGAGATTGTCAGATTCATAGTTTTGGTTGCTTTATCAGCTGCAGCGGTCAGACGAAGATCAAGTTCTGATTTGGGGATGGTCTCAAAGAATAAAATGAGGTGCTCAGGTTTAGATCCAGGGTGCTGTCGGTACCACTGTAAATTGTTAACAGTGCCAGTGTAGTTGCAGATCAGTGTAACATCTTTTCCTGCAAAAACATGCTTCTGTGTGGAGACTGGTTTTATGACATCTTCACCTGCATTCCCTGTTTAAACCAAACAGTGTTTTAATTAATTATTCATTTCTAATGGACTAATTCAGATTGTAAGCAGTATAAATAAGAGGAAAAAAGGCATTTCCACAGTATTATTGAATCACTCACCTTTTAAGAGGGAACATATAATGAATACGAGGAGCAGCATTTGCAATAATGAGAGACGGTAACTTTGAGATTCAAGACTTACAGTTCTCTCCAAGAGTATGACTGACGCAATGTATGTCTGCTCTGTTTTTATTTTGGATGGTTCCTGGAGCGCCACCTTCTGACAGAATGAATGTGAGATCACTTTTGCTACAGTACCTGATCATTCTTTGTTGTATTGTATTTGTATTATATTTAAAAAACAAAACTGAAAAAAGAGAGAGTTTACAGAATATGTTTTGGCCTAATGAATTATACAATAATTGTATAAGAATGTTGAAATGTTGAATTTAAAGATGTGATAAGGCACAGGTACTATACAGTAATATATGTGTATAGATTTATAAGTTATTTTCTTTTTTTTTTTTTTTTTTTTTTTTGTATAATTAAGTTTCATGCTTACAATCTTTTTTTTCCTCCAGATTTTTCGTAAAGGAATGTTTTTGTAGCATGTGGATTGATACTCTGGTGTACTGATCAACGTAACTTGACTTACTGTAAATTACAGTGTGTATGACATTTGGTAAAAGGGTAGACTACAGTAGTGCTCAGAGAAAGACCACTTTATAAGAAAAAGATGAGAAAATGACTGAGGCATTGCATTTGGGGAAACTTAAATATATGATTAGTGTGCAAGAAACAAGTTTTTGTACAGTGTTGTTGGTTTTCCCGTCACTGTGGGCTGCAGGGCACAGTAGTACATGGCAGAGTCTGTTACTTCCGTAGAAGAGATTGTCAGATTCATAGTTTTGGTTGCTTTATCAGCTGCAGCGGTCAGACGAAGATCAAGTTCTGATTTGGGGATGGTCTCAAAGAATAAAATGAGGTGCTCAGGTTTAGATCCGGGGTACTGTCGGTACCACTGTAAATTGTTAACAGAGCCAGTGTAGTTACAGATCAGTGTAACATCTTTTCCTGTGAAAACATGCTTCTGTGTGGAGACTGGTTTTATGACATCTTCACCTGCATTCCCTGTTTAAACCAAATAGTGTTTTAATTAATAATGAATTTCTAATGGACTAATTCAGATTGTAAATAGTATAAATAAGAGGAAAAAGGCATTTCCACAGTATTATTGAATCACTCACCTTTTAAGAGAGAACATATAATGAATACGAGGAGCAGCATTTGCAATAATGAGAGACAGTAACTTTGAGAGTCAAGACTTACAGTTCTCTCCAAGAGTATGACTGACACAATGTATGTCTGCTCTGTTTTTATTTTGGATGGTTCCTGGAGCGCCACCTTCTGGCAGAATGAATGTGAGATCACTTTTGCTACAGTATCTGATCATTCTTTGTTGTATTGTATTTATTATATTTCAAAAAACAAAACTGAAAAAAGAGAGAGTTTACAGAATATGTTTTGGCCTAATGAATTATACAATAAGTTGAAGAACGTACAAGAAGGTTGAAATGTTGAATTAAAGATGTAATAAGGCACAGGTACTATACAGTAATATGTGTATAGATAAATAAGAAATTTTTTGTTTTGTTTTTATTGATTTTTTATTTTTTATTTTTTTTTTGTATAATTTTCATGCTGACAATCTTTTTTTTTCTCCAGATTTTTCATAAAGGAATGTTTTTCTAGCATGTGGATTGATACTCTGGTGTACTGATCAACGTAACTTGACTTATTGTAAATTACAGTGTGTATAACATTTGGTAAAAGGGTAGACTACAGTAGTGCTCAGAGAAAGACCACTTTATAAGAAAAAGATGAGAAAATGACTGAGGTATTGCATTAGGGGAAACTTAAATATATGATTATGCAGTGTGCAAGAAACAGTTTTTGTACAGTGTTGTTGGTTTTCCTGTCACTGTGGGCTGCAGGGCACTGTAGTACAGAGCAGAATCATCCAGCTCTGTAGAAGATATACTCAGATTCATAAGTTTGATTCCTTTGTTAGCCACAGCGTACAGACGAGGCTTTGACTGATTGCTGCTCTCAGTGTGATAAATTATATTCTCAGGATTGGATCCAGGATACTGACGGTACCACTGTAAACTCCAAACATTGCCGCTGTAGTTGCAGGAAAGTGTAACATCTCTTCCTGACAAAACATGCTGCTTTGTGAAGAATGATGTTATTACTTCAGCATCAACATTATCTGTTAAAAAAATAAAATAAAATAATTTAAAATAATTAATCAGTCAGTTAAAAAAACATTGGTCTAACATGGTCATGGTCTAGCAAAGAGTATAAAATAGTTGGTTTATTAACTCATTAAAGCAGTCAAAATCTATAATCTGGTAATTATTTGTATGGATTACTCACCCTTAAAAAGGGAAAATATCATGAGGACCAGGAGCAACATCATCAATGAGACAAAAAGGCCTGTATAGAGTCAAGACTGTGTTTCCTCCTAAATGATTGAGTTTGTATGTGCTCTGTTTTAAAATAACTTGAATGTGAGCTCCACCTTCTGGCAAAATCCATGCTTAACTGGAGATCTCTGATGTAATTCTGATTTAATTAGGGGAAAAAAACTGCAACTGTGTATAATGTGTGTGGTAACCACTGGTTAAGTATGTCATTCTTTTTTGGATGTAACTAAAACAACAAAAGTTATTGTACAATAACACAATAAACAAATTATATATATATCTGCAAAAGTACAGTAAATAAATCTCTTTTGGAAACTTTCAAAGGAATTTAACACTCTAAGTTCAGTCTTAACTGAGAATCTAAAATAATTCTGTGTCTAACAAGGGCTCTGGAAACCTTCTGTGTATTGAAACTCAGTAACCATCCTGTCGCAAAATATTTAAAATGCATCTGTACTGTAGTTATTTTGGCCTATTTAGTAGTTATTAATGTACTGTTTGAACATTCTAGCAATTTATCAGAGATAAATGTGTCTAAAACAATTTATGATATATTTCAAGCTTTGTCTCAAATAATACATTTTGTATTTCTTTTAACCTGAATGGTAATTGGTTGTCTTGGTAAGTTGTAGTCCATTTTTGTATTGATTTTGACTGTAGTTCTAAATTATTTTTTCTCTCTCTCTTTCAGGGATGTCCTTGCTAAATAGAGTAAAATGAATGGCCATTAATGGCCATTTAAATGCCATGTTAGATCAGCAGCATAATGGAATATCACAGAGATCATGGTAGATAAGCAACAGGCAAATGACAAGAAGGTTTTTGTACAGAGTAGCTGGTTTTCCTGTCACTGTGGTCTGCAGGGCACAGTAATACAATGCAGAGTCTGATACAGCAGCAGAGGAGATCTCCAGATCCACACGTTTATCTTGGAGTCTGATGGACATATGTGGATGAGGTTGGTCAGCTTTGGTCACATACTTAGAAGACTCATGAATCAGCAACAGAAACTCTGGTTTTGATCCAGGCTTCTGCAGGTACCAGTGAAGACTGTTAGCTGATCCATCATATGTACAAGAAAGAGTGGTGTTGCTTCCTTCAATTGACACTACAGATGGCTGATTTGGTCTGATGACATCCCCATTAGATTCACCTGCAAATACATTAAAAAAATCAAGCAATGTAATGGATTAAATTTACAATAAAACAAACAGGTATTGTTACATTCAGATATTCTTGTGATGTTCTGGAATACAGTGCAGAATATATATGAGTAATACTACTTACAGTAACTGAGTATAATTAATAAAACAGAAAAGACGAGTAACATAATTTTGTAGTTTGAGTTCAGACTTCTCTCAGAATCTGTATGAAGTTGTTGTCTCTGATTTTTTTTTCTGCTGGAGTTTATAAAATACTGAGCTCCTCCCACACAAACCTCCTCACTCATCTCACCCTAGCAATGCTGACTCTATAGGAAGCAGCATTAGTCTACAACCTAAAAATGATGTTGTGTTAATTTGATTTATCTAATATTACACTATTATTTGGACATGCAACTGCTACACGGTGGAATAGGTTTTAAAAGCAAGTACAATTGTGTGTCCCAATTCTCTGAAATATCAACCATTAACAATATCAGAATACTTCTACTGAACAGCAAATTAAAGATTTAAATATTTGATAGATGTACAGTGCCAATGCAAATATTATATATTATGTTTTTAAATCATGATCTTGTGTGTTTAATATTTCTCATGCAGTTTTTGTACAGTGTAGTTGTGTTTCCTGTCACTGTGGGCTCCAGGGCACAGTAATAAATGGCAGAGTCTTTTATTTCTGTAGAAGAGATTGTCAGATTCATAGTTTTGGTTAATTTATCAGCTGCAGCAGTCAGGCGGCGATCAGGCTCTGATTTGGGGGTGGCTTCAAAAAACATCATGAGGTGCTCAGGTTTTGATCCAGGATACTGTCGGTACCACTGCAAATTGTTAACAGAGCCAGTGTAGTTACAGATCAGTGTAACATCTTTTCCTGTGAAAACATGCTTCTGTGTGAAGACTGGTTTTATGACATCTTCACCTGCATTCTCTGTTTAAAACAAACAACTTTTAATTAATACTTTCTAATGGACTAATTCAGATTATTATAATTCAGACAAAAAGTTGAATTACTCACCTTTTAGGAGAGAAAATATGAATATGAGGAGCAACATCTTCACTAATGAGAGACAATGACTTTGAGAGTCAAGACTTACAGTTCTCTTCTAGAGTATGACTTACTCAGTGTAGGTCTGCTCTGTTTTCAAACAATTGAACTGAGACTGAACTAGGATGTTCCTGGAGCTCCACCTTCTGGCAGGATGCATGTGAGATCACTTTTCATACAGTATCTCATTGTTTTTTTGGTAACACTTTACAAGACGAGTGCAAAAATAAGCATTATTTCATGCTTAACTAATGCAGAGATAATCTATAACTCATGAAGAACTAAACCATTTTTTAATAATTACTGCGTAAGCAACAAATTAACATTCTATATGATTCATAGATTAAGTAATCTACATTTTGTTATTAGTTAAATGTGTCATAATGTATTAATTCTCTAATAACTTATTTTATTAACTAATAGTGTCAATTCATGTGTTAATTACCACAATGGGTTTAAGCCATACATTTTAACTTCCATTTGTCTGCTTTAATTAATAATTAGCTAATGATTTAATGTTAAGTAATATTTCATTGTGGTTAGAATTCTAAATCCATAACCACAATGACATATTACTTAACAATTAGTTAATAGTTCTGTGAAATATGGCATTATTTTGCTTACAAAACAGATGATAAAGGTGAACGAACTGACCTTACTGCACCTGTATGCACGCGTTGCTATAAATCACCAAGCATTTGTCATTGTTTATCCTGATCTTTTCCACGAATTAAGAGATCTACAGGTGAGTGCATCATTCATTCAATCAATCAAAAAAATCAGATTTTAATAACTTTTATTCACAAATGATTGTGGACAGTAGTGGAGTATTTTTACTTTACTCAAGTAAATTAAAAAAGTTTATCAGAGTGTTCTTCTTTAGATTTTATTACTCCATTCCAAAGCATAATGTCATACTTTTTTTCTAAATTACATTTCATAAATAAAAGTTGTTGTTTGTTTTACCTTTAATAATTAAGAATATTAACAATGTAGTAATTTCTTGTACTCAAGTCAATTTTATAATTACTTTTACTTGAGTAAAAGGAAGAAAGTAATATATTTATAATGTAATTATTAAATATTTCATCTGAAACTTACAGTAAAAAGTACAATATTATGCTTTAGAATGTTGTGAAGCAAAGTTTTCTAAAGAAAACACTCTAATAGAGTAAAAATAATTTCTGAGTCTGAAATCTAAAATCAATCAGAGAGACAGAGAGATAATAACGTGATTTTGACTGTTAGAATAACACTTTACAGTAAAACAACCTTTGTTAAAATTATGTAGATAAGCTGACCTAACAGTATTACAGCAATTATTAATCTTAGGTCAATAATTATTTATAAATGATAAATGAACTAAAGACACATTTAATACACGTTTAGTATGTTAACATTACTTACTACAGTATCGATTTAGTATTGATACCGAGGTATTACATTCTGGTATCGTACCGAAGCCAAAATTATGGTATCGAGCCATCCCTATGCCAGAGAGATTTTGATTGTCCTGATTCTGTGTTATCCTGAGTGTAAAGTGTATTTGTAAGTCCAAGTTACATTTCTTTTACCTATCTGACTATTGCATGTTCGACTACGATTTGGATTCTGATTTTGATTGATGTATGCCTGGAAGCTTTGTAAATACCTTTTGTAAATATTCTTGTAAATACACTCTTGTCAAATTAAGGGACGTAGGGGGTTAGACACCGTTTTCTTTGTGTATGTATTTTTCACTTTGTTTATGGTTGAGGGAGGTAGGGAAATTACCCTATATTTTGTTTTCTTTATTTTTGTTTGAGGATATTTAGTAGTAAAAAAAGACGTTTGTTTTGTTTATTGTTTTGGCCTTGCACCTGAAGATATTCCCTTTTTTGAAGAAAAATAATATTGTTTATTCGATATCTCTCTGATGTGAGCTCAAGTCTCTCTTTCTGTTACGGCTTACCCCTAGAGATCATAACAGCTTGGTGTAATAATAATCCCCCCATGTGGTTCTAGATCACATTTGTCTCTTGCCAAAATGATGAACATTTTGGTGCACTTGTTGTAGCTGTCACAGGATACTGGTTACAAGACTTTCCAGAATGTGAATATGTGAAGATGTGGTGGTTAAGACTGAGGCTGAATTGTTGGTCTTATACATCCATGTAATGCGTCTGCATGCTTAAGATCCCCTCTGGACACCAAAGTAGTGCATGTTGGAAATCTCACACTTTCAAACGCTGAAAAGACTAAAGACAGTGTCACAATAAACAGAAGTTCACATTGAAACATGTTTACATTTCAAATGCACAGTCACTCTGAATTGTTACATACAGTAAGAGTTTTTGTACAGTGTACGTGTGTTTCCTGTTACTGTGGGCCTCAAGGCACAGTAATACATAGCAGAATCCGTAACTGCCGCAGAGGAGATTTCCAGATGAACTTGTTTCTGTACTTTATCAAGTTTGATTAAGAGACGTGGGTAAGGTGGATTGGCTTTTGTCACATATTGAGAAGCTTCATCAATCATTATCAGAAACTCTTGTCTTGATCCAGGTTTTTGTCGGTACCAGTACAAACTGTCTATTGAGCCTCCATATGTGCATGAGACTGTAATGTTTGTATCCTCCATGAACACTGTGCTGTTTTTGTCTGGTCTTATTTCGTACCCAGCAGTTTCGCCTGTGAAGATATACAAATTTAGCACATAATGCTTAGTATTATAAGAAAAACAAGTAGCAGTTGTCTTTTAACCCTAAAACAACAACCAATTAAAGATAATTTCTTACCAAAGTATTCAAAAAGCACGAAAAGACAGAACAACAGCATTGTTTTTGTGAAGATTTCTCAAGATCACTTAAAATTCTGCTGTTTTTGGAGGCATTGTGCCTTCCTTTTGTTTTGCAGTTTCCACTTAGCAAGCTCCACCCACTTGTTTTCATAATCAGATTTTTTTTAAGTAACTAGTAAAGTAATGCATTACTTTTTAATTATCAAGTACTTTTTTAAAAAAAGTAACGCCCGTTACATTTTGTTACCTTTTGTTATGTATTTAATCCTGTTTTATTAACCAGTGTATCTGCCGCTGACCTTTGTTGATCTAATTCAACCACACTAATAAGCAAAACTTACTTTACATTAACATTTATGCTTCATTTTTCTCTTTGCCGAAGAGTGTTGAACTTTTCCTTTTCCTAAAGTTCTACTATACAGATGAGAATTTACTTTTCCTTCAGCCTTAGGCTTATTCATTTCACTTTTTAGTGTGAAAGGGCTTTTACATTTGCTAAAAATGTAATTAGTTACTTTTTAAGGGAGTAACAAATTAATAATATTGTAATGCATTACTTTTAAAACTAGCTTTCCCCAACCCTGCTCTGGTGTACTGGTTAAAGTAACTTGACTTACTGTAAATTACAGTGTGTCTTTAAATGACCAGTAAATAACAAATAAACGGTGCATAGCATTTGCTAAAATGGTAGGCCTCTGTAGTTCTCAGAGTATGACCGTCTTATAAGGAGATAAAACAGAGACACTGCATAGGGGAAGCATAAAAATATGATTATACAATATGCAAGAAACAAGTTTTTGTACAGTGTTAATGTGTTTCCTGTCACTGTGGGCTCCAGGGCACAGTAATACATGGCAGAGTCTGATACAGCAGCAGAGGAGATATTCAGATCCACACGTTTATCATGGAGTCTGATGGACATATGTGGATGGTCAGTTTTCTTGACATACTTGGAAGACTCAACAATCAGCAGCAGAAACTCAGGTTTTGATCCAGGCTTCTGCTGATACCAGTGGAGACTGTAAGCTGATTCATCATATGTACAGGACAGAGTGATGCTGCTTCCTTCAGTTAAAACTACAGATGGCTGGTCTGGTCTGATGACATCCCCATTAGATTCACCTGCAAAGATGATAAAGAATCAAGCAATGGAATGGATTATGTTTTTGAATTAATTTAAAAATGTGCATGTTTTTGATTTAAATATTCTAGTGATATTCTTGAATACAGTGCAGTGCAGTGACTAGCAATACTTACAGTAACCGAGGATAAAAATGAAAACAGAAGAGATTAGTAACATGTTTCTATAGTTTGAGTTCAGACTTCTCAATGAAGGTATGTCAGTGTTGTCTCAATGAAGTCTTCTGCTGAAGTTGACAAACATTGAGCTCCTCCCACACATATATCCCTCTTCATCTTACTCTACAAATACTGACTGTATATAAATACAGTTGTTTTTTTTTTTAAGATTTTTTATGTACAGTATGGATGATTTTTTATAATGATTTTATAACAAATTATATATAAAAAAATGTTTCTTTTGGACAATCAGCTATACAGGTAGTATACAAGTACTATAACGACAAGTTTCAAAGATCTTTAAAGCTCTATTAATTTGTCTCTCATATTTCATTTTTTTATTGTACACAGTGGTATATGTTGGTAATGTTCACAGTGTGTCCTGATTGTCTGTTTTTGTACAGTGCAGATGTGTTTCCTGTCACTGTGGGCTGCAGGGCACAGTAGTACAGAGCAGAATCATCCATTTGAGTAGAAAATATGCTTAGATTCATATGTTTGATTCCTTTATCAGCCACAGCGGACAGACGAAGCTTGGGCTCTGACTGATTTTTGCTCTCAGTGTAAAAAATTATATTCTGAGGTTTGGATCCAGGATACTGACGGTACCACTGCAAATTGCGAACATTGCCACTGTAGTTGCAGGAAAGTGTAACATCTTTTCCTGACAAAACATGCTGCTTTGTGAAGAATGATGTTATTACTTCAGCATCAACATTATCTGTTTAAAATAAAAAATAAATCAATCAATTAAAAACATAAACATTCATGGTCTAATTAAGAGTATAGAGTAGTTGGTTTATTAACACATTAACACAAACAAAAGCAATAATCTGGTAATTATTTGTATGGATTACTCACCCTTAAAAAATGAAAATATCACGAGGACCAACAGCAACATCATTGATGAGACAAAAAGGCCTTTAGAGTCAAAACTTACAGTTTCCTCCTAACTGATTAAGTTTGAGTGTGCTCTGTTCTGCAATAACTTGAATGTGAGCTCCACCTTCTGGTAAAAGCCATGCCTAACTGGCGCTCTCTGATGTAAATCTGATTTAATTAGGGGGAAAAAACTCTGAGAGATTGTGTAGAAAGTGTGTGGTAACCACTGGTTAAGTATGTCATTCTTGACATGATAAACAAATTACATATATATCTGCAAAAGTACAGTAAATAAATCTCTTTTGGAAACTTTCAAAGGAATTTAACACTCTAGTTTCAGTCTTAAAATAATTCTGTGTAACAAGGGCTCTGGAAACCTCTTGTATATTGAAATAACCATCCTGTCGCAAAATGCATCTGTATTTTGGCCTATTTAGTAGTTATTAATGTACTGTTTGAACATTCTAGCAATTGATCAGAGATAAATGTGTCTAAAACAATTTATGAATGTATTTCAAGCTTTGTCTCAAAGAATACATTTTGTATTTTTTTTTATCCTGAATGGTAATTGGTTGTCTTGGTAAGTTGTAGTCCATTTTTGTATTGATTTTGACTAAATTACATTTTTTCCCTCTCGTTCAGGGATGTCCTTGTCCTTGTATTGTTACATTCAGATATTCTTGTGATGTTCTGGGATACAGTGCAAAATATATATGAGTAATACTACTTACAGTAACTGAGTATAATTAATAAAACAGAAAAGACGAGTAACATAATTTTGTAGTTTGAGTTCAGACTTCTTTCAGAATCTGTATGAAGTTATTGTCTCTGATTTTTTTCTGCTGGAGTTTATAAAATACTGAGCTCCTCCCACACAAACCTCCTCACTCATCTCATCCTACCAATGCTGACTCTATAGGAAGAAGCTGTAGTCTACAACCTAAAAATGATGTTTTGTTAATATGTTTTATCTAATATTACACTCTATTATTTGGACATGCAACTGCTACATGTTGGAATAGGTTTTAAAAGCAAGTACAACTGTGTGTCCCAATTCTCTAAAATATCAACCATTAACAATATCAGAATACTTATACAGAACAGCAAATGAAAGATTTAAACATTTGATAGATGTACAGTGCCAATGCAAATATTATATATTATGTTTTTAAATCATGATCTTTTGTGTTTAATATTTCTCATGCAGTTTTTGTACAGTGTAGTTGTGTTTCCTGTCACTGTGGGCTCCAGGGCACAGTAGTAAATGGCAGAGTCTTTTATTTCTGTAGAAGAGATTGTCAGATTCATAGTTTTGGTTAATTTATCAGCTGCAGCAGTCAGGCGGCGATCAGGCTCTGATTTGGGGGTGGTTTCAAAAAACGTAATGAGGTGCTCAGGTTTTGATCCAGGATACTGTCGGTACCACTGCAAATTGGTAACAGTGCCAGTGTAGTTGCAGATCAGTGTAACATCTTTTCCTGCGAAAACATGCTTCTGTGTGGAGACTGGTTTTATGACATCTTCACCTGCATTCTCTGTTTAAAACAAACAACTTTTAATTAATACTTTCTAATGGACTAATTCAGACAAAGAGTTGTTGAATCACTCACCTTTTAGTAGAGAAAATATGAATATGAGGAGCATCATCTTCACTAATGAGAGACAATGACTTTGAGAGTCAAGACTTACAGTTCTCTTCTAGAGTATGACTTACTCAGTGTAGGTCTCTGTTTAAACAATTGAACTGAGACTGAACTAGGATGTTTCCTGGAGCTCCACCTTCTGGCAGGATGCATGTTAGATCACTTTTCGTACAGTATCTCATTGTTTTTTTTTTTTGGTAACACTTTACAATACAGGTGCACAAATAAGCATTATTTTATGCTTAACTAATGCAGAGATAATCTATAACTCATGAAGAACTAAACCATTTATTAATAATTACTGCATAAGCAACAAATGAACATTCAATATGATTCATAGATTATAAGTTAAATTATTAGTTAAATGTGTCATAATGTATTAATTCTCTAATAACTTATTTTATTAACTAATAGTGTCAATTCATGTGTTAATTACCACAATGGGTTTAAGCCATGCATTTCAACTTCCATTTGTCTGCTTTAATTAATAATTAGCTAATGATTTAATATGTTAAGTAATATTTCATTGTGGTTAGAATTCTAAATCCATAACCACAATGACATATTACTTAACAATTAGTTAATAGTTCTGTGCCTCAGCAAGTAAAGTCATAACATAATTATACATTTGCAAATCATTAGCTAATGAGTAATTAAAGTTCAACTGGAAGCTGAAGTATGTAGCTTTGACCACTGTGGTAATTAACATATGAATGTACATCATTAGTTAATAAATACATTATACATATATAATTAATACATTGTGACACATTTAACTAATAACAATTTATTAATTACTTAATCTATTAATCATATTGAATGTTC
This sequence comes from Cirrhinus molitorella, assembly GCA_033026305.1. Taxonomy (NCBI): domain Eukaryota; kingdom Metazoa; phylum Chordata; class Actinopteri; order Cypriniformes; family Cyprinidae; genus Cirrhinus; species Cirrhinus molitorella. The sequence goes on along the minus strand of CM065124.1, from coordinate 15,602,470 downwards.
ATTAGTTGCTGATGTAGTAATCATTAATAAATGATTTAGTTCTTCATGAATTCTGCATTAACTCATGATTATCTTTGCATATCTGTGCACCCGTATTGTAAAGTGTTACCTTTTTTTATGGGATGTACTGTACACAAAAAAATAGGAGCTTAGAGAAGAATTTTTGCACTAGCAAATTATACAAGTTATACAAAATATTGAAATGATGAATTAAAAAGGTATGTAACAAGGTATAGTAATAAAGACTGTCGCTATCCATATAGATCATAAAATTGCATTTATGTTTACTGTGCAAAGAAAATCACATAGCAAAGCTATCATAGTCTCATTAGGTTTCAGGAATGGTATACAACATATTCAGACCCTTTTATATAGTACATACAAATACAGAATTTTTGTTCACCCTATGCTAGAGAGTGCAGCAGAGGATGCTCATCCTGTGGTCTCTGTGGGTTCTTTATAGTGCTAAATGCACACTTCGTGGTTAGTAAAAACCTCAGGATTCTTTTCAGAAAGACAAGGGGTGTGAGCTTTGTTATGATCTTGAGATTCTATGCATTTGTGAACTGTTCCTGTGTGTATTTTATCTCTCTCCATGTCCATGTGTATAGACATGTGCATGTGTTTCAGATGGTTGTGGCTTTCATTAACTAGCCGGACGCTGTGATTGGTACTGCTAAGCGCCATGCCCAAGATATAAGGACCTCCCCAAACACTTGTTTCTTGCCTTGGTGCCTCGCTGACTTTGTATATCGCACATATTCTGATTGACACCATCATTGTTCGTTCCCTCTTAGTTTTATTGTGAATGAGTATCGTTCCAGAGTAGGGATGCGCGGTATACCGGTAATGGAAAAATACCGGTAAATATTATATTTCTAACGGTTCGATATCATCATTTTGCCCAGTTCATTATTTCACACGCTGCTGTTCCGATGTTCACCTGTAGGCGGCAGTGCTTCCCAAATTGCTGCAAAACCGGTAAACGCGTGACAACAGAAAAACGCGATGGATCATCAAACAGATGAAACTCCATCAACTCGCTCGAAACTAGTAAATAATGACAACAGTAGAAGTGAAATATGGCATTATTTTGCTTACAAAACAGATGATAAAGGTGAACGAACTGACCTTACTGCACCTGTATGCACGCGTTGTTAAGAGATCTACAGGTGAGTGCATCATTCATTCAATCAATCAATCAAAAAAATCAGATTTTAATAACTTTTATTCACAAATGATTGTGGACAGTAGTGGAGTATTTTTACTTTACTCAAGTAAATTAAAAAAGTTTATCAGAGTGTTCTTCTTTAGATTTTATTACTCCATTCCAAAGCATAATGTCATACTTTTTTTCTAAATTACATTTCATAAATAAAAGTTGTTGTTTGTTTTACCTTTAATAATTAAGAATATTAACAATGTAGTAATTTCTTGTACTCAAGTCAATTTTATAATTACTTTTACTTGAGTAAAAGGAAGAAAGTAATATATTTATAATGTAATTATTAAATATTTCATCTGAAACTTACAGTAAAAAGTACAATATTATGCTTTAGAATGTTGTGAAGCAAAGTTTTCTAAAGAAAACACTCTAATAGAGTAAAAATAATTTCTGAGTCTGAAATCTAAAATCAATCAGAGAGACAGAGAGATAATAACGTGATTTTGACTGTTAGAATAACACTTTACAGTAAAACAACCTTTGTTAAAATTATGTAGATAAGCTGACCTAACAGTATTACAGCAATTATTAATCTTAGGTCAATAATTATTTATAAATGATAAATGAACTAAAGACACATTTAATACACGTTTAGTATGTTAACATTACTTACTACAGTATCGATTTAGTATTGATACCGAGGTATTACATTCTGGTATCGTACCGAAGCCAAAATTATGGTATCGAGCCATCCCTATGCCAGAGAGATTTTGATTGTCCTGATTCTGTGTTATCCTGAGTGTAAAGTGTATTTGTAAGTCCAAGTTACATTTCTTTTACCTATCTGACTATTGCATGTTCGACTACGATTTGGATTCTGATTTTGATTGATGTATGCCTGGAAGCTTTGTAAATACCTTTTGTAAATATTCTTGTAAATACACTCTTGTCAAATTAAGGGACGTAGGGGGTTAGACACCGTTTTCTTTGTGTATGTATTTTTCACTTTGTTTATGGTTGAGGGAGGTAGGGAAATTACCCTATATTTTGTTTTCTTTATTTTTGTTTGAGGATATTTAGTAGTAAAAAAAGACGTTTGTTTTGTTTATTGTTTTGGCCTTGCACCTGAAGATATTCCCTTTTTTGAAGAAAAATAATATTGTTTATTCGATATCTCTCTGATGTGAGCTCAAGTCTCTCTTTCTGTTACGGCTTACCCCTAGAGATCATAACAGCTTGGTGTAATAATAATCCCCCCATGTGGTTCTAGATCACATTTGTCTCTTGCCAAAATGATGAACATTTTGGTGCACTTGTTGTAGCTGTCACAGGATACTGGTTACAAGACTTTCCAGAATGTGAATATGTGAAGATGTGGTGGTTAAGACTGAGGCTGAATTGTTGGTCTTATACATCCATGTAATGCGTCTGCATGCTTAAGATCCCCTCTGGACACCAAAGTAGTGCATGTTGGAAATCTCACACTTTCAAACGCTGAAAAGACTAAAGACAGTGTCACAATAAACAGAAGTTCACATTGAAACATGTTTACATTTCAAATGCACAGTCACTCTGAATTGTTACATACAGTAAGAGTTTTTGTACAGTGTACGTGTGTTTCCTGTTACTGTGGGCCTCAAGGCACAGTAATACATAGCAGAATCCGTAACTGCCGCAGAGGAGATTTCCAGATGAACTTGTTTCTGTACTTTATCAAGTTTGATTAAGAGACGTGGGTAAGGTGGATTGGCTTTTGTCACATATTGAGAAGCTTCATCAATCATTATCAGAAACTCTTGTCTTGATCCAGGTTTTTGTCGGTACCAGTACAAACTGTCTATTGAGCCTCCATATGTGCATGAGACTGTAATGTTTGTATCCTCCATGAACACTGTGCTGTTTTTGTCTGGTCTTATTTCGTACCCAGCAGTTTCGCCTGTGAAGATATACAAATTTAGCACATAATGCTTAGTATTATAAGAAAAACAAGTAGCAGTTGTCTTTTAACCCTAAAACAACAACCAATTAAAGATAATTTCTTACCAAAGTATTCAAAAAGCACGAAAAGACAGAACAACAGCATTGTTTTTGTGAAGATTTCTCAAGATCACTTAAAATTCTGCTGTTTTTGGAGGCATTGTGCCTTCCTTTTGTTTTGCAGTTTCCACTTAGCAAGCTCCACCCACTTGTTTTCATAATCAGATTTTTTTTAAGTAACTAGTAAAGTAATGCATTACTTTTTAATTATCAAGTACTTTTTTAAAAAAAGTAACGCCCGTTACATTTTGTTACCTTTTGTTATGTATTTAATCCTGTTTTATTAACCAGTGTATCTGCCGCTGACCTTTGTTGATCTAATTCAACCACACTAATAAGCAAAACTTACTTTACATTAACATTTATGCTTCATTTTTCTCTTTGCCGAAGAGTGTTGAACTTTTCCTTTTCCTAAAGTTCTACTATACAGATGAGAATTTACTTTTCCTTCAGCCTTAGGCTTATTCATTTCACTTTTTAGTGTGAAAGGGCTTTTACATTTGCTAAAAATGTAATTAGTTACTTTTTAAGGGAGTAACAAATTAATAATATTGTAATGCATTACTTTTAAAACTAGCTTTCCCCAACCCTGCTCTGGTGTACTGGTTAAAGTAACTTGACTTACTGTAAATTACAGTGTGTCTTTAAATGACCAGTAAATAACAAATAAACGGTGCATAGCATTTGCTAAAATGGTAGGCCTCTGTAGTTCTCAGAGTATGACCGTCTTATAAGGAGATAAAACAGAGACACTGCATAGGGGAAGCATAAAAATATGATTATACAATATGCAAGAAACAAGTTTTTGTACAGTGTTAATGTGTTTCCTGTCACTGTGGGCTCCAGGGCACAGTAATACATGGCAGAGTCTGATACAGCAGCAGAGGAGATATTCAGATCCACACGTTTATCATGGAGTCTGATGGACATATGTGGATGGTCAGTTTTCTTGACATACTTGGAAGACTCAACAATCAGCAGCAGAAACTCAGGTTTTGATCCAGGCTTCTGCTGATACCAGTGGAGACTGTAAGCTGATTCATCATATGTACAGGACAGAGTGATGCTGCTTCCTTCAGTTAAAACTACAGATGGCTGGTCTGGTCTGATGACATCCCCATTAGATTCACCTGCAAAGATGATAAAGAATCAAGCAATGGAATGGATTATGTTTTTGAATTAATTTAAAAATGTGCATGTTTTTGATTTAAATATTCTAGTGATATTCTTGAATACAGTGCAGTGCAGTGACTAGCAATACTTACAGTAACCGAGGATAAAAATGAAAACAGAAGAGATTAGTAACATGTTTCTATAGTTTGAGTTCAGACTTCTCAATGAAGGTATGTCAGTGTTGTCTCAATGAAGTCTTCTGCTGAAGTTGACAAACATTGAGCTCCTCCCACACATATATCCCTCTTCATCTTACTCTACAAATACTGACTGTATATAAATACAGTTGTTTTTTTTTTTAAGATTTTTTATGTACAGTATGGATGATTTTTTATAATGATTTTATAACAAATTATATATAAAAAAATGTTTCTTTTGGACAATCAGCTATACAGGTAGTATACAAGTACTATAACGACAAGTTTCAAAGATCTTTAAAGCTCTATTAATTTGTCTCTCATATTTCATTTTTTTATTGTACACAGTGGTATATGTTGGTAATGTTCACAGTGTGTCCTGATTGTCTGTTTTTGTACAGTGCAGATGTGTTTCCTGTCACTGTGGGCTGCAGGGCACAGTAGTACAGAGCAGAATCATCCATTTGAGTAGAAAATATGCTTAGATTCATATGTTTGATTCCTTTATCAGCCACAGCGGACAGACGAAGCTTGGGCTCTGACTGATTTTTGCTCTCAGTGTAAAAAATTATATTCTGAGGTTTGGATCCAGGATACTGACGGTACCACTGCAAATTGCGAACATTGCCACTGTAGTTGCAGGAAAGTGTAACATCTTTTCCTGACAAAACATGCTGCTTTGTGAAGAATGATGTTATTACTTCAGCATCAACATTATCTGTTTAAAATAAAAAATAAATCAATCAATTAAAAACATAAACATTCATGGTCTAATTAAGAGTATAGAGTAGTTGGTTTATTAACACATTAACACAAACAAAAGCAATAATCTGGTAATTATTTGTATGGATTACTCACCCTTAAAAAATGAAAATATCACGAGGACCAACAGCAACATCATTGATGAGACAAAAAGGCCTTTAGAGTCAAAACTTACAGTTTCCTCCTAACTGATTAAGTTTGAGTGTGCTCTGTTCTGCAATAACTTGAATGTGAGCTCCACCTTCTGGTAAAAGCCATGCCTAACTGGCGCTCTCTGATGTAAATCTGATTTAATTAGGGGGAAAAAACTCTGAGAGATTGTGTAGAAAGTGTGTGGTAACCACTGGTTAAGTATGTCATTCTTTTTTGGATGTACCTAAAACTATAAAAGTTATTGTACAGCAACATGATAAACAGATTACAGTAACTATAAATCCCTTTAGTGACTTTCAAAGGACTTCAACACTCTAGGTGCAGTCTTAACTGAGAATCTAAAATAATTCTATTGGTAATAAGGGCTCTGGAAACCTCTTGTATATTGAAACCCAATAACCTTCCTGTGGCAAGATTTTTTTAAAATATTTTAAATGCATCTGTATTGTAGTTATTTTGGCCAATTAGGTAGTTATTAATGGACTATTTGAACATTCTAGTAATATATCATATATAAATGATTCTAAAACAATTTCTGAATTTATTTCAAGCTTTGTTTCAAATAATGGATTTATTGTAATTATTATCTTGGATGGTGATTGGATGTCTCTTTGGATTGTCTCTTATTCATTTTGACTGTAGTCATAAAATATTATTATTTTCTCTTGGAGGGATGTCCTTGCTCTATAGAATAAACTGAATGGCTAGTAATGTACGTTTAAATGCAATGTTCAGCACTGTAATGGAATATCACAGAGATCATGGTAGAGAACTATGACTATGCAAAATGACAAGAAGGTTTTTGTACAGTGTAGCTGGTTTTCCTGTCACTGTGGGCTCCAGGGCACAGTAATACATGGCAGAGTCTGATACAGCAGCAGAGAAGATATGCAGATCCACAGTTTTATTATCGTGGTGTCTGATGGACATATGCGGGTGAGGTGGAGAAGCTGGAACTACAGTTTTAGTAGACTTCACAATCAGCAGTAGAAACTCTGGTGGTGATCCAGGGTTCTGCCGATACCAGTGGAGACTGTAAGCTGATCCATCATATGTACAAGAAAGAGTGGTGTTGCTTCCTTCAGTTAAAAGTACAAATGGTTGGTTTGGTCTGATGACATCCCCATTAGATTCACCTGCAAAGATGATAAAGAATCCAGCAATGTAATGATTTACATTGACACCAAAACAAACAGGTATTTTTACATACAGGTATTTACATTTACATTTACATTTACATTTAGTCATTTAGCAGACGCTTTTATCCAAAGCGACTTACAATAGAAGCAATCAGAGCAACTTCTGTATTTATCTTCTGTAATACTGTGCAGAATGAGTAATATACTTACAGTAACTGAGGATAATTATTAAAACAGAAGAGATGAGTAACATGATTCTGTAGTTTGAGTTTAGACTTCTCTCAGGATCTGTAAGCTGTAAGGTAAGGCTGTAAGGTGTCTCTGTTTTATTCTGCTGGAGTTTACAAAATACTGAGCTCCTCCCACACATACCTCCTCGCTCATCTCACCCTAACAATACTGTGTAGGTAGAAGCTTTAGTCTACAACCTAAAATTACGTTTTGCTAGTCTAATTTATCTAATATTACGCTCTTCATTTGGAAAGTACAACTGTGCATCCTGACTCTCTGAAATATTAACCATTACCAGTATCAGACTACCTTTTACAGAAAACAAATTAATGCTTGAAACATTTGATAGTTGTACAGTGCCAATGCAAATATTGTATAATTTTTTTTATTATTATTATCTTCTGTGTTTAATATTCTATAATATTCTTTAATATTCTATACTCATTTAGTTTTTGTACAGTGTAGTTGTGTTTCCTGTCACTGTGGGCACCAGGGCACAGTAGTACATGGCAGAGTCTTTCACTTCTGTAGAAGAGATTGTCAGATTCATAGTTTTGGTTGCTTTATCAGCTGCAGCATTCAGACGGAGATCAGGGTCTGATTTGGGGATGGTCTCAAAGAACATAATCAAGTGCACAGGTTTGGATCCAGGATACTGACGATACCACTGTAAATTCTGAACAGTTTCAGTGTAGTTGCAGATCAGTGTAACATCTTTTCCTTCCAAAACATGCTTCTCTGTGAAGACTGGTTTTATGACATCATCAGCAGCAGCATTCTCTGTTTAAAAAAAAATTATTTTTTTTATTTCTAATGGACTAATTTAGACTGTCAGCAGCATATGGAGAGAGCACTTCCACAGTAATTGTTATAATTCACTTACCTTTTAGAAGAGAAAATATAATGAATGTGAGGAGCAACATCTACACTAATGAGAGACGATGACTTTGAGAGGCAAGAGACTTACTGTTCCCTCATAGTATGACTGTGACGTTATGTCTGCTCTGTTTTTAAACAACTGAACTCAGAGTGGAAAGATTCCTAGAGCTCCATCTTTTGGCAGAATAATGCACATTTTCAAGAACAATGATTACATGTAGGAACTTGCAAACTGTTTATATATGACCCTGGACCACAAAATCAGTTATAAGTGTACATTTTTCTAAATTGACCTTTATACATCAACTGAACGAAGAATAAATAAGCTTTCCATTAATGTATGGTTTGTTAGGATAGAACTATATTTGGCCAAGGAACAAATATTTGAAAATCTGGAATCTGAGGGTGCAAAAAAAAAATCTAAATATTGAGAAAATTGCCTTTAAAGTTGTCTAAATTGTTCTTAGCAGTGCATATTACTAATCAAAAAAAAGTTTTTGTATATTTATGGTAGGACATTTACAAAATAACATGATCTTTACTTAATAATTACTTTTGGCATAAAAGAAAAATCGATAATTTTGACCCATACAATGTATTTTTGGCTATTGCTACAAATATACCTCTGCAACTTAAGACTGGTTTTGTGGTCCAATGGTGTCATTTCACCTGAAATTTTTTGGCAATTATTAAACTCTAAACTATTTAAGTCTCTAACATGTCAAATGATTCCATGATTTTGTGTAAATAGTTTCTAATGTGAGTTTACATTTGTACTATTATGTAGGCTATGTAGTATAGTGTACTTCATAATAATTCACAAGCAAGTTGTGCATTACATCATGCATCAATAGTAACACAGTACAACGGTCATTGAGATTAGCTTTTAATGTTATAACGCAATATTAATTAATATTAATCAAGAGCGCAACCACTCGGCATGCCCATTTTTATATAAACCACAGCTTTTTGCAGAATATTGTACAATGTAATGGAAACACATGAACACAGCATCAAACTTTGCTGCATCTCCAGGACAACATCATCTTTGTCAGTTTATTTTGAATTTTGAAAAAATCTGTAAATAGCTTTGAGATGCTTGCAAAAACATAGTTAACTAATGCAGCAGCAGAGATGATACATTGTGAGACATTGCTGTGATAGTAACAGATATGTTTATGTCAGATATGTTTATGTCAGTAATGTGACAAATTCTGTTCTTTTTGTTTAAAAAAACTGCATTACATTGCATCAGTCAGTTGGGGAAAACTGTGATTGGTGTGAAGGCGCCTCCTAGTAAGAATAGGCTTTAGTTTTTGTACAGTGCAGTTGTGTTTCCTATCACTGTGGGCTGCAGGGCACAGTAGTACAGAGCAGAATCATCCATTTCCGTAGAATATATGCTCAGATTCATTACTTTGTTTTCTTTATCAGCCACAGCGTACAGACGAAGCTTGGGTTTCGACTCCCTGTTGCTCTCAGTGTGAAAAATTATATTCTCAGGTTTGGATCCGGGATACTGACGGTACCACTGCAAATTTTGAACATAGCCACTGTAATTGCAGGAAAGAGTAATATCTTCTTCTGCAAAAACATTCTGCTTTGTGAAGAATGGTGTTATCACTTCGGCATCAGCATTCTCTGTTTTAAAAAATAAATAAAATAAAGTGGTACTTTACTGTAAAGTAGTACAATTCATTGACTAATTAAAAATTATTAAATAGGTGTTTTGATGACACATTAATAGTCAAAACTTGTATTTTTACATTTAGAAGTTATTTTTTACAAATCACTTACCCCTTAGAGGAGAAAATACCAGGAGGACCAGGAGAAACATCTATGCCAAGAAGAAACAAAAAGACCTGACTTTCCTCAACTAACTTGGTTTTATATCTGTGCTATATTTTGAAATAACTGAACTAAGAGCTCCACCTTCTGGCAGACTGCATGTTAAACTGGGGCTCAATAGTGTTAATCAGGTGAAAAACAAATGAAACAGAGTGCTGCTTAAAAAACGGTGAGCAAATGTTTATTGACTAATTTTGTGTCATATATTGCCAGATTATTGTACAGTAATATGATGAAAACAACATTGTAAAGACTGCATGTCTATTTACAATTATAACCACAAAGCCCCTTAGAAAAACTAAACTTGCAGAGAAATGGGGCAGTACCTTTTTTAAAAGGTACACTATTGTACCATTTAAAGAGGAGTTCACTTCCAGAACAAAAATGTACAGATCATTTACTCACCCCCTTGTCATCCAATTTGTTTGTGTCTTTTTTTCTTTGGTCGTAAAGAAATTGTTTTTTGAGGCAAACATTTCAGGATTTTTCTCCATATAGTGGACTTCAATGGTGCAGTTTAAATGCAGCTTCAGAGGGCTCTAAACGATCCCAGCTGAGGAAGAAGAGTCTTATCTAGTGAAACAATTGGTTGTTTTCTAAACAAATGTACAATTTATATACTTTTTAAACTTAAAACACTCGTCTTGTCTAGCTCTGCGTGAGCTCTATGTATTCTGGTTCATGACAGTTTTTTTGACAGTATGTCGAAAAACTCCCATCTCATTCATTTTCTCCTCCAACTTGAAAAATCATCCTACATCCCTGAACATAAAATCTGCAATGCAATACAAATGGGTTATTTTTGGAAGTTATTTAAGGTTATTTTTAAAGTTATTTATTTAAAGTTATTTGCTTCTATATTAGCCCATCATGTATCTAAACATCTAAGAGCACATTCGGCGTTAAGAGATGGAAAGATTGCCAAAACAAATCAGCAGTGACTGAGTCAATATCATAGACGTAAGGGCAGATCAAGTTTAAATATCTTCCTTTGTATTTCCATCTTGTATTTTCTGCCATTCTGGGAGGATCACCCTGTGCTACAAATTCTGAAATTAATAATAGGATACCTGCTTATCATTTGTTTTGTTTTTGCCTTTAAGTTAAATATTTACGCTTTTTATTGTATTGACTGCAGAGATAATTGCATGATAATTTTATTTTTCACTTAACTTTTGTAGAATTTCGTTTACAGTGTTGATGTGGTGATTACAGTGAGAACAATGTCGCCCACTGCATGCTCACTGCTGCGTCAGCTGTCATATTGTAGAATATCCAAATAAAAGTCTGTATTCAACAAGCTGACAGAAGTCCATCATTTTCTTTGAGGTAAACGTTTAAATGACAAAATATAAAATATTGTCATTGTAAGTATTCATGTTTCTATGACCACAGAGAAAAATCAGAGCTATTGTGGGTCACATTCAGCAGACAGACAGGAACACGCTGTATTTTTAATACTTAAAACCCCTTGGAGCTTGTTTACAGTTTTGTAGCATTTTAAAATGCTGGTTTATGTACTACGCCAGTTATGCTAAAAGACATGCAGATAAGGCCAGAATATTAACGTGATGCATTTAGTTACACATGAAAGGTTTTCCTCCATTTAGAAAACCATACAGAAAAAAACATAGCATGGCTTAAACATTAGGGCTGTGCCGATATTCGGACGTGAATTATCATGCGTATCTCGTCAGTAATGCCGGTTCTCTGAATAGCCGTAAATCTTATTCACCTGTTCATTCATGCAGCCGCGTTTACTACACAGAGCCGTAGTTCTCTGACAAGCTACGCAGTTTCACGTGCAGAATCGATATGTATCGCCTGCGATACTGAAGGCGATACTTGCGTAGCTTGTCAGTGAACTACGGCTCTGTGTAGTAAACGCGGCGGCATGAATGAACAGGTGAGTAAGATTTACGGCTATTCAGAGAACCGGCATTACTGACGAGATGCGCATGATATCGCGTCTGAAAATCGGCACAGCCCTATATTACGTTTCAGAAATTGGTCTCTGGCATCTGTTTTTTCTGCACAGAGTATGTTTTATTAGTAAGGTGTGTGCATAATGTGTTCTTTAAATATCGCTGTTTAGGTGCATCATAGGCTCACATGAGTATGTGCACATAGTATGCCTTACAATTTTGTCTTTATCACTGTCTTGGTGCATTAAGCCACATTAAGCCACTCAATGCTGTTCAGCATTTTAGAAAGTCCCTGTTCAAGTTCACTCACAAGCCTAGAGAGTCATACTCGCAAAGGTATTGTTAATTATTAAACCAAACAATACCAAAACTTTCAAAAACACGCAGCAATGTGATCCTTTTATTGAGTGACAGGCAGTGGATTTAATCGGTGATTAAATGATAGCATTTATTGATACTATCCGGCGTCTTCTTGCCATAACATACTGCATTGTCCGGTTTTCTCTCAGAACGATGATCTGAGTTACTATTGTAATTCTCAATGCAGCATGAATAACATAGGGTACAATGGTGACATTTTTCACAAACACAACAGAAAATCAAAAAACGTCCTAAACTCAGTAGGAAAACCATGTGAAATGGCAGCGCGATCCTCCCAGTATGGTGGAAACACAAAGCAATTTCCCAGAACTCAACGCGGCGTGACGTCAGCTTCACATTCTCTATACAAAGGTATTGCTTCGTTGACAGCTTTTGTACCTTTATTTCTGAGAGTGTATGGGCTATAGAATTCAAACAGTATAGCAAAGAAAAGATAACAGTTTTTGTACAGTGTAGCTGGTTTTCCTGTCACTGTGGGCACCAGGGCACAGTAGTACAGAGCAGAGTCTGATACAGCAGCAGAGGAGATCTGCAGATCCACACGGTTATCATTACGGAGTTTGATGGACATATGCGGATGAGGTGGAGAAGCTGGAACTTCAGTATTAGTAGACTTTACAATCAGCAGTAGAAACTCTGGTTTTGATCCAGGCTTCTGCCGGTACCAGTGGAGACTGTAAGCTGATTCATCAAATGTACAGGACAGAGTGGTGCTGTTTCCTTCTGTTAAAACTACAGATGTTTCATCTGGTCTGATGACATTCCCACATACTCCATCTGCAGAGGAATACATTTTAGTTACAGTTTAAAATTTTAAAAGAAAATGTGCATCTCTTTGATAAAAAGCTTATTCTTTCAGTAGTCTGAGTTGTAGAATATAAGTAATTATACTTACCGTAGCTTAGGAGAAATGTTAAAAGAGAACAGATGAGAAACATTTTAGTTCAGGATTCTGTCAGTATCTGTATGAAGGAAAGTCAGTGTTGTATCTTTGATTTGTTCTGCTGGAGTCTACCAAACATTGTGCTCCTCCCACAAAGTATATCCTGTTATTGCTCATTTTAGGCAAAGGAAAGGAATAGTTTCTACATTATACCCATCTAAATGTGTTTAAATGAGGGGGGAAATTATAGAAATGAATACTTTAATTTAGCAAGGATGCTTTAAATTGATCAAAAGATGATAACAACCTTTATAATGTTTCAAAAGATTTCTATTTTAGATAAATGCTGTTCTTCTGAACTGTCTATTTATCAAAGAAACCTGAAAAATTCTACTCAGCTGTTTTCAGCATAATAATATTAATAAATATTTTTTGAGCAGCAAATCAGAATATTAAAATGATTTCTGAAGGATCATGATGTGACCAGAGTAATGATGATAAAATTTCAGCTTTGAAATCACAGGAATAAATTACATTTTAAAATATATTCAAATAGAAAACAGTTTCAAAATTGTATTGTTTTTACTGTACTTTGGATCAAATAAATGCAGGCTTGGTGAGCAGAAGAGACTTCTTTAAAAAAAATTAAATAAATAAAAATAAAACATTACAAATCTTACTGTTCAACATTTTTGCCTGGTAGTGTAGTGATCATTTTTTCAAAGCTACAGCCAGACTGAAAGAATGTACAGTAAATAATTAAAACTGCAGAATAAAAGTTAAATATTAGTTAACAGAAATAAGTTGTCAGCCATTCTATCAGTTTTGAAATGTTAAGCTATACCATTGGCAAGATTTTGTGCAGAAGAAAAGGATTTCCTGTCACTGTGGGCACCAGGGCACAGTAGTACCGTGCAGAGTATTTTATTTTAGCAGGGCTGATTTCCAGTTCCAAGAGTTTTTTGTCTTTGTCAACTTTAGCAGATAACCAGTGAGCTAATGGATCTTCTTTAACTGGATTTCCAGATTCAGTGATGGAGAGGAGGAGTTCTGGTTTGGATCTTTGATACTGACGGTACCACAGTAAATTGTACACAGCACCAGTGTAGTTGCAGGAGAGAGTAACATGGTTACCATCTTCAGCTTGTTTGTCAGAACCATGAGAAGTTATTAGATCACCAAGAGAGTCTCCTGTCAAACCCAAAAAAATATTCATAAATGTAAAAAAAAAAAATGAATAAATAAATATATATTGCATTGTTAATGAATGATAAAATCATATGAAGAATTAATACGGAAAGAAAGAAGAATTCTTACCTGCAAGTGCTGAAAGGAACAAAATCAAACAGACCCACATAATGTTGTTGTAGCTCACAGAATGACAGCACACTTAGATGTCAGAATAAAAAATTAACTCTCAAAGAGCTCCTCCTACTGACAGCATTGAAGGATTACATATAAAGTTTTATTCTGCCCCCAACACCAGGGATGGAAATCATTAAGAATTTAACAGCGTCTTTTAATCCCTCCAGATTCAAACTATACTGATTGTATTTTTGATTTTTTTTTACCTACATATAAAGTACATAGTGATAGATTTATATTTTGAAACACCACTTTCATGCTTCATATTATTTCTTATTTTTTATTTTTGTATTCTGCTGCTAGTACCGGTTTGAGGTTTTTGTACAGTGTTGCTGTGTTTCCCAACACTGTGGGCACCAGGGCACAGTAGTACAGCGCAGAATCTTCCATTTGTGTTAAAAAGATGTTCAAATGCATACGTTTGGTGCCTCTATTTGCTGTAGATTCAAGACGAAGGGCAGACTCTGACCGGCCACTGAGCTCAGTGGCAAAAATTAGATACTCTATTTGAGATCCTGGATATTGTCGATACCACTGCAGTGTGTTAACAATGCCAGTGTACTGACAGGAGAGGGTAACATTGTCTCCTACTGTGATGCGCTTCTCCGGGTCCAGTGGGTTTATTGTGTTTGCATCAGCATTCTCTGTGTGGGGGAAAAAAATAATGCCCTGTAGATTATTCCTTAAATTAAGATGCATGTGTTGTTCGCACAGAATTTACATAACCTTTGGATTAAAAGCAAAAAATTAAACAACTGAAAAAATTAATAACTGACCTTTGAGCAGAGAAATGATGATCAAGAACAGGAACAACATGACCAATGAAGGGACAAAACTGACAGTGAGAATGAATGCTGCACATTTCTTCCTAAGATGTAACTATACTCATAAATAGCAGGAGCAATGAAAAACATAAATCGTATAGCTCCTCCTTCCGGCAGAATATGGGTAAGAAGTGTATTTTATGATAATCTCAGAACAATTGTGAATGAGTTTGAAAGGCATCATATACTAAAATATCATCAAATACTTGGCAACAAGGTATCAAACCAATTATAGTTTATAGTTTAGAATATACTGAAATATATAGTTAAACCTTAAATATTTTTTATCTGTTACAAATGTGTATAGCTTATGCATATTCACATCTTGCAAGCAAAGAAGAGGAAAAACAAGAAACAAGAAACAAGAAATCATGTTAGACATGTCAAACTCTGAATATGAGTTACGGTTAAAGTGGGAGTTTTTAGTTTTTATGAACAATTCAAATATTAAGAAACAAATGCCTTTGAAACTTTACTAAAACTAATTTTTGCACTGATGGTCAATGAACAACCATTGACATCCCATTTTATTGCACACTGTTCACTGAAAGGGTCTTCAGGGGATCTGTAAATGATTTTTATTGCTGTGAAAAACAGTTTTGAACCTAACTGACAATATCTTGCACATCAAATGTCTGAACATTTATATCATTGTCCATTAAGCAAAGTCTGTGCAAAAATAAAAATGATCCATTGAATTAAACTAGAATAAAGGGTTGAGGGATGAATTGGCAGTCTCCTCTGTCTCATGTAAGTCTTATATCGCCACCTCCTGGCAAATGCAGTCTTTTGCATTTGATGCATATGAGACAGGATAAAGCAAATGTTTGAGCCTTCAACTTTCTTTAATTTTGACATAGGAGGTTTTTGTATGATGCAGTTAGATTTCCTGTCACTGTGGGCACCAGGGCGCAGTAGTACATGGCAGAATCTGTCTCTACAGCAGAGGAGATTTTCAGGTCCACTTGTTTGTTGTCTTTATTAACTTCAGCAGAAAATCTGGGGGGTCTGTCTTCACTCATAGCTCCATGTTCGAAGATGTAAAGAAGGAACTCTGGTTTAGATCTGGGATACTGTCTGTACCATTGTAAACCATCTACAGTGCCCGTATAGTCTTTGTAACTGCAGGACAAAGTAACATTGTCACCAACATGTCTGTTTTTATTCGGTGACAAGGGTTTTATTGTGTCTGCATCTGTGTGCCCTAGTAATGGAGAGTAAAAGCCTAATTAGACAATAATTAAATAGTAAAAAGTAGTAGCAAATAACTAAAAAGCAACTGGTCCAGATTGGAGAAGAAAAATACAAATCTTACCAATAAACATCCACAAAAAGCTGAGGAGAGTGAAAATAATCATGACAGCAGAAATCTGAAGAAGAATCTGAATGACTTAAGTATCATTCAGACTGGATGCCTTTGAATTCTGACATCCTCCCTCAGATCAAAATTGTTCTTCATCTTGATATTAAGCTCCACCCTATGGGAAAAGTATTTAGTTTGGCTTGTTTTTAGGTGTCTTTATATTCAAACCAGTTAACATTTTCATAATGGTCTTTTTGATATTAAGCTTTGCCCTATGGGAAAAAAGTTTGTTTTTGCTTGCCTTTATACTTATTCTTTAAACCATTATGATTATGATTTCAGTTATGATTAGTAAGGTGAAATTATTTTCACTGAAGTATTTCAGTTATCTTTGATCGAAATCAGTCTAAAGAAATAGCATATACTAATATATATATATATATATATATATATATATAGCTAGTGTTAGCTTTTTTGTTAATTGTAAAGAGAGAAAAACTAGTGTTAGTAGTGTTAGTGTCTTTTTTGTGTTTTGTTTTTTATTAGAGAAAACAAGCAGTAAGTAAATGGATAGAGCACAAATCTAAAAGAGCATAATTTAAAGAATAGAATTAGAAAAGACTGTGCTAGAGTTAGAGGGTTAAATAAAGATGGAAAAGATGAGTTTTTAGCTGATTCTTGAAGATGGCTAAGGACTCAGCTGTTTGGAGTGAGTTGGGCAGGTCATTCCACCAGGAGGGTACATTTAATGTGAAAGTCCATGAAAGTGATTTAGTGCCTCTTTGGGATGGCACAATAATGCGCCGTTCACTTGCAGAACGCAAGCTTCTAGAGGGCACATAAGTCCGAAGTAAAGAATTCAGATAAAGGGGTGCAGAGCCAGTGGTGGTTCTGTAGGCAAACATTAATGCCTTGAATTTAATGCGAGCAGCTACTGGTAGCCAGTGCAGACTGATGAAGAGAGGTGTGACGTCCTTCCCTCTCATCATGTCACCCTTTTTCTAAAATCTGAAACACTCAAATTTCAAACATGTCAAACTCTGACTTTAAAACATTCAAAATATTATCAGTACAGGGGCAAAATCTGACCTGTGCAACAATAAACAAATGACATAGACAATCTAATCACATCAGATGAAATTCGTATGCAGCAGATGCAAACTAAACTGACTGAAAAACAAATATATATGAAGAATATAGCACCACTTCCTGGCAAAACATATGTTTTGTTTCAGAACCATTTTGAATGAGTTTAAAAAGGACCATATACTGAAATATCATTAAATACTTGACAACAAGCTATCAAACCAATTGTACTTTATAATATACTGAAATATATAGTTAAACCTAGAATATTATTATCTATTACAAATGTGTATAGCTTATGCATATTCACATCTTGCAAGCAAAGAAGAATAAGGGAAAAAAAAACATATTAATGTTGTTTTTTATATTAACTAAGAACAAATAATCATGTTAGACTGACAAACTTTGAATACGAGTTACATTTAGAAAGCTAAAGTGGGAGTTTTTAGTTTTAATGAACAATTAAAATATTTAAAACAAATGCCTTTTACCATTGAACCATTGACATCCCATTTTAATTGCACAGAAGGTTCTTTGGATTATTAAAATCCTCTTTACATTAAGAAAAAAATGTTCTTTTAAGATTTGTTCACTGAAAGGGTCTTCGGGGGAACTGAAAATGATTTTTATTTCTGTGAAAATCTAATTTTTGAACCTTTGTTTAAATATGCTAAACTAACTGGCAATATCTTGTATATCAAATGTCTGAACATTTATATCATTGTCCATCAAGCCAAGTATAATCAATTCCAGGGTCAAAGTCTGTGCAAAAATAAAAATGACTCATAGAATAAAATGACAATTATTTTGTAAGATAAACTCACTTATAAAAGGGTTGGGGGATGAATTGACAGTCTCTGTCTCATGTAAGTCTTATATCGCCACCTCCTGGCAAATGCAGTCTTTTGCATTTGATGCATGTGAGACAGGATAAAGCAAGTGTTTGAGCCTTCAGCTTTCTTTAATTTTGACATAGGAGGTTTTTGTATGATGCAGTTAGATTTCCTGTCACTGTGGGCACCAGGGCGCAGTAGTACATGGCAGAATCTGTCTCTACAGCAGAGGAGATCTTCAGATCCACTTGTTTGTTGCCTTGATTAACTTCAGCAGAAAATCTGTGTGGTCTGTCTTCACTCATAGCTCCACTTTCGAAGATGTAAAGAAGGAACTCTGGTTTGGATCTGGGATACTGTCTGTACCATTGTAAACTATTTACAGTGCCCGTATAGTCTTTGTAACTGCAGGACAAAGTAACGCTGTCACCAACATGTCTGTTTTTATTCGGTGACAAGGGTTTTATTGTGTCTGCATCTGTGTGCCCTAGTAATGGAGAGTAAAAGACTAATTAGATAATTAAATGGTAAAAATTAGTAGCAAATAACTAAAAAGCAGCTGGTCCAGATTGGAGAAGAAAAATACAAATCTTACCAATACACATCCACAAAAAGCTGAGGAGAGTGAAAATAATCATGACAGCAGAAATCTGAAGAAGAATCTGAATGTCTTGAGTATCATTCAGACTGGATGCCTTTGAATTCTGACATCCTCCCTCAGATCAAAATTGTTCTGCATCTTGATATTAAGCTCCACCCAATGGGAAAATAATTTAGTTTGGCTTGTTTTTAGGTGTCTTTATATTCAAACCAGTTAACATTTTCATAATGGTATATAGTAGTATACCATTATGTTAGTAGTGTTAGTGTCTTTTTTGTGTTTTGTTTTTTATTAGAGAAAACAAGCAGTAAGTAAATGGATAGAGTACAAATCTAAAAGAGCATAATTTAAAGAATAGAATTAGAATATCTTTTTGATATTAAGCTTTGCCCTATGGGAAAAAAAGTTAGTTTTTGCTTGCCTTCATTCTTGGTCTTTAAGCCATTATAGTTATGATTACAATTATGATTGTTCAAGTAAATAAGAGGTGAAATTATCTTTACTGAAAAAAATAGCATATTCTAAAATAAATATAATTAAAATACTTGACAAGGTAGTGTCAGACAGAGTATACTGCTACTATTATTATTAATAACAAATTTATTTAAAAAATACATCTTGCACACAAGTAATTTGCAGTGTTGATGCAGGCTCTCTTTTTATAGTAATTTTGGGAAAAATAAATTAGATTTACAAAAGTAAACTAAAATCTGAAACAATACATTAGAGATCAAATTTCAAACATGTCAAACTCTGTCTTTAAAACATTAAAATTATCATCAGTGCAGGGGCAATATCTGACCTGCGCAATAATAAAATGACAGACAATTTAATCTCAATTATTTCAGTCAAAAGGAAAGATGCAAACCTTTGATTATATTAATGAGTCTTGTTTTATTAAAATTACAGACAGTTGTGTTGATGCATTTGCCATTTGAGACAGGATCAAGTAAACATGCTTTTTCTTTTTTTAATGGGAAGTTTTTGTATGATGCAGTTAGATTTCCTGTCACTGTGGGCACCAGGGCGCAGTAGTACATGGCAGAATCTGTCTCTACAGCAGAGGAGATTTTCAGGTCCACTTGTTTGTTGTCTTTATTAACTTCAGCAGAAAATCTGGGCGGTATGTTATCACTCATAGTTCCATGTTCAAAGATGTAAAGGAGGAACTCCGGTTTGGATTTGGGATATTGTCTGTACCATTGTAAATTATTTACAGTGCCTGTAAAGTCTTTATAACTGCAGGACAAAGTAACACTGTCTCCAACATGTCTGTTTTCATTCAGTAACAAGGATTTTATTGTGTTTGCCTCTGTAAAACCTGGTAATGGAGAGTAAAAGCCTAATTAATGACAGTAATTAAATGATAAAAAGTAGTAGCAAACAAGTAGCAAAAAATAAAACTATATCTTACCAGTACACATCCACAAAAAACTGAGCAGAGTGAAAATAATCATGACAGCAGAAATCTGAAGAAGATTCTGAAAGACTTGAGTATCATTCAGACTGGATGCCTTTGAATTCTGACATCTTCTCACAGATTAAACTGCCTCTACATCTTGATATTAAGCTCCTCCCTGTGGGGAAAGGTATTTAGTTTGGCTTGCTTTTTATAGTGCCTTTATATTCAGACCTGTTAACATGACATTTAGCAGACACTGTGTTACTGTAAAAAGTTTTTCATGATGAAGATTCTAGCTTTATCAGTGCATAAACTCACATATCCTGAAACACCACCACTACTTATTTATTGATTTAAGTGAAGTCATCACACTTTGATTTGTTTAATTGTTTTGAAAAATGGATTGAAATCTGATGTCGGGTCTCTGTCTGCTGCTAATGATGTCAGGTTTTTGTACAGTGTTGCAGTGTTTACCATCACTGTGGGCACCAGGGCACAGTAGTACAGAGCAGAATCTATTATTTCTGTCTGAAAGATGCTGAGATGCATGCTTTTATTATGTTCATAAGCCACAGATGAAAGTCGAAGTTCAGGTTTTGACCGGCCATTGAGCTCAGTGGCAAATATAAGAAACTCTATTCGAGATCCTGGATATCGTCGATACCACTGCAAGGTGTTAACACGTCCATTGTAATCACAGGTGAGGGTAACGTTGTCTCCTGCTGTGACATGCTTCTCTGGGACCAGTGGGTTTATTGCATCAGCATTCTCTGTGTGAAGGAAGAAACAAAGATGGTAAATTATTTTTTGGGCTAACTTAAATTAAGACACATACATGTTTTTCACACTGAATGTATAATAATCAAATCAAATGTCAAAAAATAAAAAAATAGTGAATAACTGACCTTTGAGCAGAGAAATATTGATTAAGAACAGGAACAACATCTGACCAATAAAGAGACCAAAATGAGAATAAATATGGCACATGTTCTTCTAAAACTAACTCTATAGCAGGAGCTGGGTAATGACAAACATGAATCATATAGCTCCTCCCTTTGGCAGAATATGATTGAATGAGTTTGTTTGAGTGAGTAATTGTTTAAATGGTCTTTACTGAAGTATTTCATCTGTCTAAGAGAGTTTGGAATGAATCTAAATTAAAAGTAGCATATGCTAACATGCCTATAAATAAAATGTACCTGAACAGTACATAATCAATAACAAATTTACCTAGAAAAATACATCTTGCAAGCAAGAACATTGCAGCATTGATGCATGTTCTCTTTTTATAGTAACCTTAGGAATAACTAATTAGATTAACTAAAGTAAACTAAAATCTGAAACAAACTGACAATATCTTGCAGATGAAAATCAATCTCTGACTTTTGAGCAGACCAGTTATCATCAATACAGGGGCAAAATATGACCTGCAATAACCAAGTTAACACAATTTATCTTTATGTAAGGCAAAGAACTTGCATCAGGAGATGCACACTGAATTGACTGAAAACTATCAATGTGCTTACAGCGCCACCTCCTGTAAAAACATATGTAGGCCTACTATTTTAGTCATATGGGAAATGCGAAACTTTGACCATGTTAAATGTACTTTATATTGTTGTGATTTGTCTCACATTTACACAATTTCAGACTATTTGAGACAGGATAAAGTAAGTGTTTGAGGCTTTAATGATGACACTGGAGGATTTTGTATGATACAGTTAGATTTCCTGTCACTGTGGGCACCAGGGCACAGTAGTAAATGGCAGAATCTGTCTCTACAGCAGAGGAGATGATCAGATCCACTTGTTTGTTGCTTTGATTAACTTCAGCAGAAAATCTGGGTGGTCTTTCATCACTCATAAGTCCTTGTGGTAAGATGTAAAGGAGGAATTCTGGTTTGGATCTGGGATACTGTCTGTACCAGAATAAATTATTTACAGTACCCGAATAGTCTTTGTAACTGCAGGACAGAGTGACTTTGTCACCGACATGTCCATTTTCATCCAATGACAATGGGTTTATAATGTTTGCCTCTGTGTGTCCTATTAATGGAGAGTAAAAACCTAATTAGGTAAAACAAACAGAAACTAAATATTAAAAAGTAGTAGTAAATGAGTAAAAAACAAATGACTTAGTCTAGAGAGAAAAATAAAATTTTATCTTACCAATACACATCCACAAAAAACTGAGGACAGTGAAAATAATCATGATAGCAGAAATCTGAAGAACAATCTGAAAGACTTGAGTATCATCCAGACTGGATGCTTTTGAATTCTGACATCCTCCTTCAGATTAAAATGCTTGATATGGATTTTAAACTCCGCCCACTGATTTTTTGTTTTGTGCTTGTATTTCTGTAATGAAGTCTTTATACTTAAAGCAGTTCAGGTAACCTGCGATGAAAATCTCTGCCAACATGTTTTAAAGAAAAAAAAAACCCATAAGATTGTAATACTTTATTTGAAAATAAATATTAATTGGTTCAGTTATTTCTCTCTCACATATCTTTGTTTATATTGCCAAAGGACAATAGTGATACAGAACAAACAGAATATTGGATATATACTGTAGTTGCTCATTTTTACATTTTTAATGCATTTTTATTATTATTATTATTTATTTTTTATTTTTGCCATATTCGTGATAACTCCTAAGTAGTTATTTCTTTTTCACCATTTTTAATGAACCTATACAAATTATACAAATATGAAAAAAAACCTAAATAAAATTTAGAGATGCTTTGCTGATATGTATTTGTTAAGCATCAATGAAAAGCATGACTAATATACAGAAAGATTTTGTGCAGAGGAAAAGGGTTTCCTGTCACTGTGGGCTCCATGGCACAGTAATACCGTGCAGAGTATGATGCTTTAGCAGGGCTGATTTCCAGTTCCATAAGCTTTCTGTTTTTATCAACTTTAGCAGATAACCAGTGGGCTGATGGATCGGCTTTAACTGGATCTCCAGATTCCGTCATGTAGAGGAGGAGTTCTGGTTTGGATCTTTGATACTGACGATACCACAGTAGATTATAAACAACACCACTGTAGTTGCAGGAGAGAGCAACACTGTTACCATCTGCAACTTGTTTGTCAGAACCATGAGATGTTATTAGATCACCACGAGAGTGTCCTGAAAAAAAGGCATACAAAATTCACTTTTATGATCAGATAAGTGTAGTATTAATATTAGTGATTTATAAAATAAATGAGTCTCACCTGCAAGTACTGAAAATATTATAAGTGCACAGAACAGCATGATGAAATGAAATGACAGACTCAGATGTGCTTTTTCTTGACATAAACAGTGTGATTTAAGCCTGGAGCTCCACCCTGTGGCAAGATTTGACCTTTCGTGATGAGTCTTGAGCTCATTGTGTGCATGAGAGATACAGAAAAGAGAAGAACGCCCTCTTCTGGGTGAATCATTGAGGATGACATGAAAATCACAGGTTTTGTTTTTTTTTACCTTCTGATGATGACTTTTGTCAAGATGGAAGGTTCTTATGCAGCCCTCCCAAATCTATTCTCTATATTTATACTTAGACATTAGCTTGTGGAAAATGTAGTAAGAAATAAGAAATAAGAAATTCTTATCTGCAATAAGAAATTTTTGCAGAAATTGAAATTAAACTTTAGATTAAAACATTCCATATAACTTAAACTTATATGTGGTTGGATCATTCATTGGTGTGTCAAACTGAATATCAGTAACAGGACAAAATGACTGAAATCTGAGTTTTTGTACAGTGTTTCTGGGCTTTGAGTCACTGTGGGCCTCAGAGCGCAGTAGTACAGAGCAGAGTCTGTCACTTCAGCAAAGGAGATTGTAAGATTTACTTGTTTCTTCATTTTTGAGTCTTTTGCTGACAGACGAAGAGAAGGGTTAAATGCCTCTAAATTTTCATTTACAAGTATCAGGAACTCCGGTTGAGATCTCCCAAAATTTCGATACCATTGCAGGTCATATACAAGACCACTGTAGTTACAGGACAGGGTCACATTATCGCCTCTGAAAATATGTTTTTCAGAAAGCAGTGGCTGTATTGTGTCAGCAAAGGAATTTCCTGTATGGACAAAATGCATGCAGATGTATTCATTAAATTGATGTAAGTAACCTATTCACAATGTGATACAACATTTTGTACATAAAAATATACAGTATACAGTTTTAAATCAGCAAGAATAAAGTCATAAAAATTATTTACCTAGGAATAATGCCAGTGGTATCCAACAGAATAGGAACATGATGGTTTCTGATGTAGAGTGATTGTAAAGTTATCAAAGCAGGGTGACTAACTGAATCAACTTTTCTCTCATACAACTTTGTAAATTTGCTCCACCCTCTGGCTGAGGCTTTACTTTCTTCCCTAATGGGCTGGTTTTCTCTCAAAATTAAAAAAACTGACTGTGTTTCATTAGATTTAGAGAGAAAAAAATGATTATTTATTGTGCATGATTAGAAGATAAAGCATGTGTTTGAGGCTTCAACTTTCTTTAATTTTGACATAGGAGGTTTTTGTATGATGCAGTTAGATTTCCTGTCACTGTGGGCACCAGGGCACAGTAGTACATGGCAGAATCTGTCTCTACAGCAGAGGAGATCTTCAGATCCACTTGTTTGTTGTCTTTATTAACTTCAGCAGAAAATCTGTGTGGTCTGTCTTCACTCATAGCTCCATGTTCGAAGATGTAAAGAAGGAACTCTGGTTTGGATCTGGGATATTGTCTGTACCATTGTAAGCTCTGTCCAGTACCCGTATAGTCTTTGTAACTGCAGGACAGAGTAACACTGTCTCCAACATGTCTATTTTCATTCAGTGACAAAGGTTTTATTGTGTCTGCCTCTGTGCACCCTATTGGAGAGTAAAAGCCCAATTAGACAGTGATTAAGTGGTAAAAAGTAGTAGCAAATAAGTTAAAAGTAACTGGTAGATTGTAGAGAAAAATACAACTTTATCTTACCAATACACATCCACAAAAAACTGAGCAGAGTGAAAATAATCATGACAGAAGAAATATGAAGAAGAATCTAAAAGACTTGAGAATCATTCAGACTGGATGCCTTTGAATTCTGACATCCTCCCTCAGAATAAAATGCTTCTAGATCTTGTTTTCAAGCTCCGCCTTTGGGAATGGTATTTAGTTTTATACCTTCGTCTTTAAACCAGTTCATGTAACCTGTGGTTCAAATTTTCTGGCAGTGTATATTAAAGCTAAGGTAAAAGAAGACTGTAATGCTTATACTTTAGCTAAAAACATTAATGAACTTTTTGAACAAGAATTGTATGTAGCAATTGATTTAAGGCTAAAAAACCCCTGCTTGATTAAAATAAGAATGAATGAGTATTGTAAAACGCTGTTTATGAATTTTAGATGGAGTTTAGCATGCCACACTGCAGAATATGCTCTTCTGCTTTATTCCATATTAAGCTCCGCCTATCTATGTAATTATGTACTGTATTTGTCCTTATGATTTCATTAAGAGATTAAGAGATTGTGTTACTGATGGAAGATTCAGTCATGAAAACAATACATGAAGAATATATGAAGAATAAGAATGAAGAATAAATTCACTATTGTGATCAGATAAATGTAATAATATTAACATTTTTAAAATCAAGAGGTAGTGATTAATAAAATAAATGAGTCTCACCTGCAAGTACTGAAAATATTATAAGTGCACAGAACAGCATGATGAAATGAAGTGACAGACTCGTATGTACTTTTTCTTGACATAAACAGTGTGATTTAAGCTTGGAGCTCCACCCTGTGGCAAGATTTGACCTTCCGTGATGAGTCTTGAGCTCATTGTGTGCATGAGAGATACAGAAAAGAGAAGAACGCCCTCTTTGGGTGAATCATTGAGGATGACATGAAAATCACAGGATTTGTATTTTTACCTTCTGATGTTGACTTCTGTCAGGATTGAAGGTTCTTATGCATCTCTCCTAAATCTGTTCTCTATATTTATACTTATGCATTAGTGGAAAATGCAGCAAGATAAAAATTTGAAAATGTTGTTTTAAAAACAAATTTTTGAAGAAATTGAAATTATACTTTAAATTAAAGCATTCCATATCTTAAACAATGGGATTGGATCATTCATTAAGATGTCAAACTGAAGTATAAAATCAGTAACAGGACAAAATGACTGAAATCTGAGTTTTTGTACAGTGTTTCTGGGCTTTCTGTCACTGTGGGCCTCAGAGCGCAGTAGTACAGAGCAGAGTCTGTCACTTCAGCAAAGGAGATTGTAAGATTTACTTGTTTCTTCTCTTTTGAGTCTTTTGCTGACAGACGAAGAGAAGGGTTAGATGCCTCTGAATTTTCATTTACAAGTATCAGGAACTCGGGTTGAGATCTCCCAAAATTTCGATACCATTGCAGGGTATATACAACACCACTGTAGTTACAGGACAGGGTCACATTATTGCCTCTGAAAATATGTTTTTCAGAAAGCAGTGGCTGTATTGTGTCAGCAAAGGAATTTCCTGTATGGACAAAATGCATGCAGTTGTATTCATTAAATTAATACCAAATGTAAGTAACCTATTCACAATGTGATACAACATTTTGTACATAACAATATATATAGTTTTAAATCAACAAGAATAAAGTCATACAAATTATTTACCTAGGAATAATGCCAGTGGTATCCAACAGAATAGAAACATGATGGTTTCTGATGTAGAGTGATTGTAAAGTTATCAAAGCAGGATGACGAAATAAATCAACCTTTGTCACATACAACTTTGTGAATTTGCTCCACCCTCTGGCTGAGGCTTTACTTTCTGCCCTTATGGGCTGTTTTTCTGTCAAAATTAAAAGAACTGACTGTGTTTCATTAGATTTAGAGAGAAAAAAATTATTATTTATTGTGCATGATTAGAAGATAAAGCAAGTGTTTGAGCCTTCAACTTTCTTTAATTTTGACATAGGAGGTTTTTGTATGATGCAGTTGGGTTTCCTGTCACTGTGGGCACCAGGGCGCAGTAGTACATGGCAGAATCTGTCTCTACAGCAGAGGAGATCTTCAGATCCACTTGTTTGTTGTCTTTATTAACTTCAGCAGAAAATCTGTGTGGTCTGTCTTCACTCATAGCTCCATGTTCGTAGATGTAAAGAAGGAACTCTGGTTTGGATCTGGGATATTGTCTGTACCATTGTAAGCTCTGTACAGTATCCGTATAGTCTTTGTAACTGCAGGACAGAGTAACACTGTCTCCAACATGTCTGTTTTCATTCAGTGACAAAGGTTTTATTGTGTCTGCCTCTGTGCACCCTATTGGAGAGTAAAAGCCTGATTAGACAGTGATGAAGTGGTAAAAAGTAGTAGCAAATAAGTTAAAAGTAACTGGTAGATTGTAGAGAAAAATACAACTTTATCTTACCAATACATATCCACAAAAAACTGAGCAGAGTGAAAATAATCATGACAGAAGAAATCTGAAGAAGAATCTGAAAGGTTTGAGTATCATTCAGACTGGATGCCTTTGAATTCTGACATCCTCCCTCAGAATAACATGCTTCTACATCTTGTTTTCAAGCTCCGCCTTTGGGAATGGTATTTAGTTTTATACCTTCGTCTTTAAACCAGTTCATGTAACCTGTGGTTCAGATTTTCTGGCAATGTATATTAAAGCTAAGGTAAAAGAAGACTGTAATGCTTATACTTTAGCTGAAAACATTAATGAACTTTTTGAACAAGAATTTTATGTAGCAATTGATTTAAGGCTAAAAAAACCCCTGCTTGATTAAAATAAGAATGAATGAGTATTGTAAAACACTGTTTATGAATTTTAGATGGAGTTTAGCATGTCACACTGCAGAATATGCCAACTAGTTATTAGCGTACTGGCAGTCTACAATACTTGCAACTAAACTAATTCTATTGGTGGTCATGAGCAGTTAAATTGTGAATGCTGAAATGCAGTATAAACAGAGAAACAGAGAATCATGGATGACTGTATAAGCAAAAGTCTCAGTACAAGTCATTTATTAATTTTAAATAATCATCAAAACATTGTTTTTGTACTGCGTTGCAAAGTTTTCTGTCAATGTGGGCTCCAGGGCACAGTAGTACACAGCAGAGTCTGATACGTCAGCGGAGGAGATTTCCAGATCCACACGATTGTTATTCTGGAGACTGGTGGACATATGCAGAAGAGGTGGACTAGCTGGTGCTACAAATTTGGTGGATTTATCAATCAGCAGCAAAAACTCTTACTTCGATCAAGGGTTCTGTCGATACCAGTGGAGACGGTAAGATGATTCATCAAATGTACAGGACAGAGTAGCATTACTGTCTTCGTTTAAAGACACACGTGTTTTATTTGAACTGATAGGACTCTTATTAGCTTCACCTGCAAAGTAGATGAGCAATCCAGTGTTATAAAAATCATAAAGCTTTACATTAATATAATAATATACAATTAATAAAAGATTTCAAAAGCCTGTGGCTTACCATAACTCAGGACAAATGTCAAAAAAGAGCAGATGATGATCATTGTTGTATGTTTGAATTTAATGATCTATAGGTAGGTGTTTCAGTCCTCATTGAGCTCTTCTGCTTTATTCCATATTAAGCTCCGCCTATCTATGTAATTGTGTGTTGTATTTGTCCTTATGATTTCATTAAGAGATTAAGAGAATGTGTTACTGATGGAAGATTCAGTCATAAAAACAATACATGAAGAATATATGAAAAGCATGACTAATATCCAGAAAGATTATGTGCAGAGGAGAAGGGTTTCCTGTCACTGTGGGCTGCAGGGCACAGTAATACCGTGCAGAGTATGATGCTTTAGCAGGGCTGATTTCCAGTTCCATGAGTTTTCTGTCTTTATCAACTTTAGCAGATAACCAGTGGGCTGATGGATCAGCTTTAACTGGATCTCCAGATTCCGTCATGTAGAGGAGGAGTTCTGGTTTGGATCTTTGATACTGACGATACCACAGTAGATTATAAACAACACCACTGTAGTTGCAGGAGAGAGTAACACTGTTACCATCTTCAGCTTGTTTGTCAGAACCATGAGATGTTATTAGATCACCAAGAGAGTCTCCTGAAAAAATAGACATACTAAATTCACTATTGTGATCAGATAAATGTAATAATATTAACATTTTTAAAATCAAGAGGTAGTGCTTAATAAAATAAATGAGTCTCACCTGCAAGTACTGAAAATATTATAAGTGCACAGAACAGCATGATGAAATGAAGTGACAGACTCGTATGTACTTTTTCTTGACATAAACAGTGTGATTTAAGCTTGGAGCTCCACCCTGTGGCAAGATTTGACCTTCCGTGATGAGTCTTGAGCTCATTGTGTGCATGAGAGATACAGAAAAGAGAAGAACGCCCTCTTTGGGTGAATCATTGAGGATGACATTAAAATCACAGGATTTGTATTTTTACCTTCTGATGATGACTTCTGTCAAGATGGAAGGTTCTTATGCATCCCTCCTAAATCTATTCTCTATATTTATACTTATGCATTAGTGGAAAATGCAGCAAAATAAAAATTAGAAAATGTTGTTTTAAAAACAAATTTTTGAAGAAATTGAAATTATACTTTAAATTAAAGCATTCCATCCACTTAAACAATGGGATTGGATCATTCATTGCTATGTCAAACTGAAGTATAAAATCAGTAACAGGACAAAATGACTGAAATCTGAGTTTTTGTACAGTGTTTCTGGGCTTTCTGTCACTGTGGGCCTCAGAGCGCAGTAGTACAGAGCAGAGTCTGTCACTTCAGCAAAGGAGATTGTAAGATTTACTTGTTTCTTCTCTTTTGAGTCTTTTGCTGACAGACGAAGAGAAGGGTTAGATGCCTCTGAATTTTCATTTACAAGTATCAGGAACTCGGGTTGAGATCTCCCAAAATTTCGATACCATTGCAGGGTATATACAAGACCACTGTAGTTACAGGACAGGGTCACATTGTCGCCTCTGAAAATGTGTTTTTCAGAAAGGAGTGGCTGTATTGTGTCAGCAAAGGAATTTCCTGTATGGACAAAATGCATGCAGTTGTATTCATTAAATTGATGCTAAATGTAAGTAACTTATTCACAATGTGATAAAAAAAAAAAAAAAAAAAAAAAAAAAAAAATATATATATATATATATATATATATATCTATATATCTATATAATATATAATATACAAGAATAAAGTTATACAAATTTACTTACCTATGAATAATGACAGTGGTATCCAACAGAATAGAAACATGATGGTTTCTGATGTAGAGTGACTGTACAGCTATCAAAGCAGGATGACTAACTGAACCAACCTTTCTCTCCTACAACTTTGTGAATTTGCTCCACCCTCTGGCTGAGGCTTTACTTTTTTCCCTGATGATTTTCTCTCAAAATGAAAAGAAATAACTGTGTTTCGTTAGATTTAGAGAGAAAAAAACATTAAGTGTTGCATTGATTATTTATTGTGCATGATTAGAAGCTGGTGTACCATAGTTTATGTTTAATGCAACGTGTGTTAATGCATCAAGTTTTTGTACAGAGAAGGTGGGTTTCCTGTCACTGTGGGCACCAGGGCGCAGTAGTACATGGCAGAATCTGTCTCTACAGCAGAGGAGATATTCAGATCCACTTGTTTGTTGTCCTTTTTAACTTCAGCAGAAAATCTGGGTGGTATGTCTTCACTCATAGCTCCATGTTCGAAGATGTAAAGAAGGAACTCTGGTTTGGATCTAGGATACTGTCTGTACCATTGTAAATTCTGTATATTACCTGTATAGTCTTTGTAACTGCAGGACAGAGTAACACTGTCTCTAACATGTCTGTTTTCATTCAGTGACAAGGGTTTTATTGTGTCTGCCTCTGTGCACCCTATTGGAGAGTAAAAGCCCAATTAGAAAGTAATTAAATTGTAAAAAGTAGTGGCAAATGAGTAAAAAATAACTGGTCTAGATTGGAGAGAAAAATACAACATTATCTTACCAATGCACATCCACAAAAAGCTGAGGAGAGTGAAAATAATCATGACAGCAGCAGTCTAAAGAAGAATCTGAAAGATTTGAAAATCATTGGATGCCTTTGAATTCTGACATCCTCCCTCAGATTAAAAAGTGTCAACATCTTGTTTTCAAGCTCCGCCCTTTGGGAAAGTTATTTAGTTTTTATACCTTAGTCTTTAAACCAGTTCATGTAATATATCTTATTTTATAAGCTAAGGCATACGCAGATTGTAATGCTACTAAGAATGAATAAGTATTGTAAAATGCTGTTTTATGAATTTTAGATGGAGTTTAGCATGTCACACTGCAGAACATGCCAATTACTTATTAGTTTACTGGAAGTCTACAATACATGCAACTAAACTGGTTCTATTGGTGGCTATGTGTAGTTAAATTGTGCTTGCTGAAATACAGTATAAACAGGGAATTATGGTGGACTGTGTATAAGCAAAAGCCTCAGTACAAGTCGTTTATTAATTTTAAATAATCATCAAAACATTGATTTTGTACTGTGTTGCAAGGTTTTCTGTCAATGTGGGCTCCAGGGCACAGTAGTACACAGCAGAGTCTGATACGTCAGCGGAGGAGATTTCCAGATCCACACGATTGTTATTCTGGAGACTGGTGGACATATGCAGAAGAGGTGGACTAGCTGGTGCTACGACTTTGGTGGATTTATCAATCAGCAGCAAAAACTCTAACTTCAATCCAGGCTTCTGTCGATACCAGTGGAGACGGTAAGCTGATTCATCAAATGTACAGGACAGAGTAGCATTACTGCCTTTGTTTAAAGATACATGTGTTTTATTTGAACTGATAGGACTCTTATTAGCTTCACCTGCAAAGTAGATGAGCAATCCAGTGTTATAAAAATCATAAAGCTTTACATTAATATAATAATATACAATTAATAAAAGATTTCAAAAGCCTGTGGCTTACCATAACTCAGGACAAATGTCAAAAAAGAGCAGATGATGATCATTGTTGTATGTAGCTTGCATTTAATGATCAATAAATAGGTGTGTCAAGCCTCTGAGCATTTCTGCTCTATTCCACATTTAAGCTCCACCTATCTATGTAAATATGTGTTGTATTTGTCCTTATGCATTCATTAAGAAATGCTTGTGTTACTGATGGAAGATTCAGTCGTGAAAACAATACATGAAGAATATATGTGCTTGTTAAGCACCAGTGAAAAGCATGACTAATATCCAGAAAGATTATGTGCAGAGGAGAAGGGTTTCCTGTCACTGTGGGCTGCAGGGCACAGTAATACTGTGCAGAGTATGATGCTTTAGCAGGGCTGATTTCCAGTTCCATGAGTTTTGTTTGTTTGTCAGCTTTAGCAGATAACCAGTGGGCTGATGGATCAGCTTTAACTGGATCTCCAGATTCCATCATGTAGAGAAGGAGTTCTGGTTTGGATCTTTGATACTGACGGTACCACAGTAGATTGTACACATTACCAGTGTAATTGCAGTAGAGAGTAACACTGTTACCATCTTCAGCTTGTTTGTCAGAACCATGAGATGTTATTAGATCACCAAGAGAGTCTCCTGAAAAAAGACATACTAAATTCACTATTGTGATCAGATAAATGTAATACTAATATTTTTAAATCGAGGTAGTGATAAATAAAATAAATGAGTCTCACCTGCAAGTACTGAAAATATTAGTGCACAGAGCAGCATGATGGAATGAAATAACAAACTCAGATGTGCTTTTTCCTTGCTGAAACAATGTTATTTAAGCCTGGAGCTCCACCCTGTGGAACAATTTGACCTTCAATGATGAGTTTTGAGCTCATTGTGTGCATTGTGTGCAGATACAGAAAAGAGAATAACGCCCTCTTCTGGATGAAAACATATTTAGACCTTCATGAATCGCAGAGGATGACAGATGAAAATTACAGTATTTGTATTTTTACCTTCTGATGTTTACTTCTTTCAAAACAAAAAGTTCTTACATTCATCTCTCTTAAATATGTTCTCTAAATTTATACTTAGGTGTCAGTTTGTGGAAAATGCAATAAGACTAATTGAAAGTTGAAATGTTAAGTTGTACTAAGTGACAACTTAGATATTAGAGTTGACTAAAACAAAAATTGTTTGTTAAACTTAACAGCTCTGTTTGTTACGTAAGTTGAATCAACTCAAATATCTAAGTTGTCACTTAGTAAAACGTAACAGTTCAAGTTGACTAAATTGTTTTTGAGTTGACTGAACTTAAAATTTTAAGGCAGCCAGGTAACAAACTATTTTAAGTTAACTCAACAAATAGTTTTTACTGTGTGTAACACCGTACAATGTAAACATATATTGCGTATTTCTTATCTATTTTTCAGATATTGAAATTAAACATTAGATTAAAGCTCTCCATATAACTTAAACAATAGGGTTTGTGTCATTAATTGAGGTGTCAAACTGAAGTATAAAATCAGGAACAATATAAAATTACTGAAACCAGGGTTTTTGTACAGTGTTTCTGGGATTACTGTCACTGTGGGCCTCAGAGCGCAGTAGTACAGAGCAGAGTCAGTCACTTCAGCAAAGTAGATTGTAAGATTCACTTGTTTCTTTGAGTCTTTTGCTGACAGACGAAGAGAAGGCTCAGGTGCCTCTGAATTTTGATTTACAAGTATCAGGTGCTCCAGTCTAGATCCCACATATTGCCGATACCATTGAAGATTGTATGCTGTACCGGTGTAGTTACAGGACAGAGTCACATTGTCGCCTTTGAAAATATGCCTTTCAGAAGACAATGGCTGTATTGTTTGAGCAAAAGAATTTCCTGTAAGACAAAAATCAACTTTATTAATTAAACTAATACTAAAGGTAAGCAACTTGCGCACAAACTAATATACAATATAGCACAATAAAATATTTTTTGTTTAATAAACAAGAATAAAATCATGAATTCAATTATTTACCTAAGAATAAGGACAGTGGTATCCAACAAAACAGAAACATGGTGGTTACTGATGAGGAGTGATTGTAAAGCGATCAAAGCAGGATGACTCGAACCAAATCAACCTTTCACACATTCAACTTTGTGAATTTGCTCCACCCTCTGGCTGAGGCTGTATCATCCTTGACAGGTTGTCCTTTTCTTAAAATCAGAATACCTAACAGTGTTTCACTAGATTTGGAACAATAAGAACAGTTGCATCATTGATTTATTGTGGTTGATTGGAAGCTTGTGTGTTACAATGTTTGTATAATGGAAGATGTGTTAATGTATCAAGTTTTTGTACAGAGCAGGTGGGGTTCCTGTCACTGTGGGCACCAGGGCGCAGTAATATACAGCAGAGTCTTTGACTTCAGTAGAGGAGATCTCCAGTTTCACTTCTGTGATCTCTTTTTTAGCATACGCTTTGAGACGTAAAGTTGGTTCGGATGAAAGGGAGGTCTCTGCATTAAAAATAAGGTACTCTGGTCTGGATCTTGGATATTGGCGGTACCACTGAAAGCTGGGCCCAATGCCACTGTATTTGCAAGAGATAACAGCACTTTGTCCAACTGAAACATGCTGTTCTGGTAAGAGAGATTCTATTGTATTTGCATCAGCACTCTCTGTAAAAGAAGAGAAGAGGACATCTTTTAACATCTGTTAAATCGAACTGATACAGAGAAGAGTAACTATAACAGGTTTAGTCGACCGATACTGACATTAATGCAACAGTGAACATAAACTATTACTTACCCTTAAGCAGTGAAAATACAATGACAACAACAGTTAACATGGTCACTGTTCAGGAGACTAAAAGCTTGAAGTGTCAAACTCAACCTTGAGTCAGTCTCATTTAGCTTGAGCCTGATCTGCTGTGTAACATCAGACTGCAGAGCTCCACCCTGTGGCAAGAAAGTAGGAAACAACAGATATATTTGTGTTAGGGTTACAGTATGTTAAGTTCATACCAAAATATAATTTTCTGTAATGAAAGATGTCACTTATCAGGAATACAATGATCTTTCATGACTTAACATAAGAAGATCTTCAGAGACAGAATAAAAGCTCCAGCTTCATGATACAGTGAATGAATGAATAAACGTTTGTAATGAAAACTGTAAAACTACGTTAAACCAAAATTGGTCCTTTTATTGATGTTAAGATAAGCCTACACTACATTCAAAGCAGTTTAAAAAAAATGTCTCCTTTGCTCACCAAACCTGCATTTATTTGTTCTAAAGTTTTTACTATTTAAAATAACTGTTTTCTATTTTAATATATTTTAAAATGTAGTTTATTCTTGGAGTTTTAAAGCTCCAGTCACATGATCCTTCAGAAATCTAATATTATAATTTGCTACTCAAAAACATGTATTATTATTATTATTATTATTATTATGTTGAAAACAGCTGAGTAGATTTTTTTTTTTTTTTTTTCCAGGTTTCTTTGATGAATAGAAAGTTCTCAGAAATGGAAATCTTTTGTCACATTATAAATGTCTTTATCACCACTTTTGATCAATTTTAAACATCCTAGCTAAATAAAAGTATTGATTTCTATAATTTCTGTCCACAAAATTGTACTGACTCCAAGTTTTTGAATGGTATAGTGTATAATGTTACAAAAGCTTTTTACTTCAGATAAATGCTGAACTTTGGGACTTTTAATTAATCAGAGAATTCAGAAAAAAATTACTCAACTGTTTTAAATAATAATAATAATAATAATAATAATAAATGTTTCTTGAACAGCAAATCAGCATATTAGAATGAATTCTGAAGGATCATGTGACATTGAAGACCGATGCTGAACATTTAGCTTTGATCACAGGAATAAATTACATTTTGATATAAAACAATTAAATAAATTGCATATTCAAATAGAAAACCTTATTATTATTTTAAATAGTATAAATATTTCAAAATTGTACTGTTTTTGCTGTTCTTTGGCTCAAATAAATGCAGGTTTAGTGAGCAGAGGAGGTTTCTTTAAAAACAAACATTTTTACTGTTCAAAATGTTTTGACTGGTAGTGAACTTGTTTGTCACTACTTATTTGATGTGAAGACAACATTGTATTTTGTTCACTTTGAAATAATGTAAACATATATTGCATATTTCCTATCCTTTTTTTTCAGATGCTAAAATTAAACATTAGATTAAAGCTCTCTATATAACGTAAACAATAGGGTTTGGGTCATTCATCAAGGTGTCAAACTGAAGTATAAAATCAGGAACAGTACAAAATTAAACCAGGGTTTTTGTACAGTGCTTCTGGGATTACTGTCACTGTGGGCCTCAGAGCGCAGTAGTACAGAGCAGAGTCAGTCACTTCAGCAAAGTAGATTGTAAGATTCACTTGTTTCTTTGAGTCTTTTGCTGACAGACGGAGAGAAGGCTCAGATGCCTCTGAATTTTCATTTACAAGTATCAGGTGCTCCGGTCTAGATCCCACATATTGCCGATACCATTGAAGATCGTATACTGTACCGGTGTAGTTACAGGACAGAGTCACATTGTCGCCTTTGAAAATATGCCTTTCTGAAGACAATGGCTGTATTGTTTGAGCAAAAGAATTTCCTGTAAGACAAAAATCAACTTTATTAATTAAACTAATACTAAAGGTAAGCAACTTGCGCACAAACTAATATACAATATAGCACAATAAAATATTTTTTGTTTAATAAACAAGAATAAAATCATGAATTCAATTATTTACCTAAGAATAAGGACAGTGGTATCCAACAAAACAGAAACATGGTGGTTACTGATGAGGAGTGATTGTAAAGCGATCAAAGCAGGATGACTCGAACCAAATCAATCTTTCACACATTCAACTTTGTGAATTTGCTCCACCCTCTGGCTGAGGCTGTATCATCCTTGATAGGTTGTGTTTTTCTTAAAATCAGAATACCTAACAGTGTTTCACTAGATTTGGAACAATAAGAACAGTTGCATCATTGATTTATTGTGGTTGATTGGAAGCTTGTGTGTTACAATGTTTGTATAATGGAAGATGTGTTAATGTATCAAGTTTTTGTACAGAGCAGGTGGGGTTCCTGTCACTGTGGGCACCAGGGCGCAGTAATATACAGCAGAGTCTCTGACTTCAGTAGAGGAGATCTCCAGTTTCACTTCTGTGATCTCTTTTTTAGCATACGCTTTGAGACGTAAAGTTGGTTCGGATGAAACAGAGGTCTCTGCATTAAAAATAAGGTACTCTGGTCTGGATCTTGGATATTGGCGGTACCACTGAAATCTGGGCCCAATGCCACTGTATTTGCAAGAAATAACAGCAATTTGTCCAACTGAAACATGCTGTTCTGGTAAGAGAGATTCTATTGTATTTGCATCAGCACTCTCTGTAAAAGAAGAGAAGAGCAAATCTTTTAACATCTGTTAAATCGAACTGATACAGAGAAGAGTAACTATAACAGGTTTAGTCGACCGATACTGACATTAATGCAACAATGAACATTAAAATATTACTTACCCTTAAGCAGTGAAAATACAATGACAACAACAGTTAACATGGTCACTGTTCAGGAGACTAAAAGCTTGAAGTGTCAAACTCAACCTTGAGTCAGTCTCATTTAGCTTGAGCCTGATCTGCTGTGTAACATCAGACTGTAGAGCTCCACCCTGTGGCAAGAAAGTAGGAAACAACAGATATATTTGTGTTAGGGTTACAGTATGTTAAGTTCATACCAAAATATAATTTTCTGTAATGAAAGATGTCACTTATCAGGAATACAATGATCTTTCATGACTTAACATAAGAAGATCTTCAGAGACAGAATAAAAGCTCCAGCTTCATGATACAGTGAATGAATGAATAAACGTTTGTAATGAAAACTGTAAAACTACGTTAAACCAAAATTGGTCCTTTTATTGATGTTAAGATAAGCCTACACTACATTCAAAGCAGTTTAAAAAAATGACTCCTTTGATCACCAAGCCTGCATTGATTTGCTCTAAAGTTTTTACTAATTAAAATAACTGTTTTCTATTTGAATATATTTTAAAATGTAATTTATTCCTGGGATTTTAAAGCTGAAATTTTAGCATCATTACTCCAGTCACATGATCCTTCAGAAATCTAATATTATAATTTGCTGCTCAAAAACATGTATTATTATTATTATTATGTTGAAAACAGCTGAGTAGATTTTTTTTCAGGTTTCTTTGATGAATAGAAAGTTCTCAGAAATGGAAATCTTTTGACACATTATAAATGTCTTTATCACCACTTTTGATCAATTTAAAGCATCCTAGCTAAATAAAAGTATTAATTTCTATAATTTCTGTCCACAAAATTGTACTGACTCCAAGCTTTTGAATGGTATAGTGTATAATGTTACAAAAGCTTTTTATTTCAGATAAATGCTGAACTTTGGGACTTTTAATTAATCAAAGAATTAAAAAAAAAATTACTCAACTGTTTTAAATAATAATAATAATAATAATAATAAATGTTTCTTGAACAGCAAATCAGCATATTAGAATGAATTCTGAAGGGTCATGTGACATTGAAGACCGATGCTGAACATTTAGCTTTGATCACAGGAATAAATTACATTTTGATATAAAACAATTAAATAAATTGCATATTCAAATAGAAAACCTTATTATTATTTTAAATAGTATAAATATTTCAAAATTGTACTGTTTTTGCTGTTCTTTGGCTCAAATAAATGCAGGTTTAGTGAGCAGAGGAGGTTTCTTTAAAAACAAACATTTTTACTGTTCAAAATGTTTTGACTGGTAGTGAACTTGTTTGTCACTACTTATTTGATGTAAAGACAACATTGTATTTTGTTCACTTTGATATAATGTAAACATATATTGCATATTTCCTATCCTTTTTTTTCAGATACTAAAATTAAACATTAGATTAAAGCTCTCCATATAACGTAAACAATAGGGTTTGGGTCATTCATCAAGGTGTCAAACTGAAGTATAAAATCAGGAACAGTACAAAATTAAACCAGGGTTTTTGTACAGTGCTTCTGGGATTACTGTCACTGTGGGCCTCAGAGCGCAGTAGTACAGAGCAGAGTCAGTCACTTCAGCAAAGTAGATTGTAAGATTCACTTGTTTCTTTGAGTCTTTTGCTGACAGACGGAGAGAAGGCTCAGATGCCTCTGAATTTTGATTTACAAGTATCAGGTGCTCCGGTCTAGATCCCACATATTGCCGATACCATTGAAGATCGTATACTGTACCGGTGTAGTTACAGGACAGAGTCACATTGTCGCCTTTGAAAATATGCCTTTCAGAAGACAATGGCTGTATTGTTTGAGCAAAAGAATTTCCTGTAAGACAAAAATCAACTTTATTAATTAAACTAATAATAAATGTAAGCAACTTGCACACAAACTAATATACAATATAGCACAATAAAATATTTTTTGTTTAATAAACAAGAATAAAATCATGAATTCAATTATTTACCTAAGAATAAGGACAGTGGTATCCAACAAAACAGAAACATGGTGGTTACTGATGAGGAGTGATTGTAAAGCGATCAAAGCAGGATGACTCGAACCAAATCAACCTTTCACACATTCAACTTTGTGAATTTGCTCCACCCTCTGGCTGAGGCTGTATCATCCTTGATAGGCTGTCCTTTTCTTAAAATCAGAATACCTAACAGTGTTTCACTAGATTTGGAACAATAAGAACAGTTGCATCATTGATTTATTGTGGTTGATTGGAAGCTTGTGTGTTACAATGTTTGTATAATGGAAGATGTGTTAATGTATCAAGTTTTTGTACAGAGCAGGTGGGGTTCCTGTCACTGTGGGCACCAGGGCGCAGTAATATACAGCAGAGTCTTTGACTTCAGTAGAGGAGATCTCCAGTTTCACTTCTGTGATTTCTTTTTTAGCATACGCTTTGAGACGTAAAGTTGGTTCGGATGAAGCAGAGGTCTCTGCATTAAAAATAAGGTACTCTGGTCTGGATCTTGGATATTGGCGGTACCACTGAAAGCTGGGCCCAATGCCACTGTATTTGCAAGAAATAACAGCACTTTGTCCAACTGAAACATGCTGTTCTGGTAAGAGAGATTCTATTGTATTTGCATCAGCACTCTCTGTAAAAGAAGAGAAGAGCAAATCTTTTAACGTCTGTTAAATCGAACTGATACAGAGGAGAGTAACTATAACAGGTTTAGTCGACTGGTACTGACATTAATGCAACAATGAACATTAAACTATTACTTACCCTTAAGCAGTGAAAATACAATGACAACAACAGTTAACATGGTCACTGTTCAGGAGACTAAAAGCTTGAAGTGTCAAACTCCACCTTGAGTCAGTCTCATTTAGCTTGAGCCTGATCTGCTGTGTAACATCAGACTGCAGAGCTCCACCCTGTGGCAAGAAAGTAGGAAACAACAGATATATTTGTATTAGGGTTATAGTATGTTAAGTTCATACATAACATTTTCTGTAATGAAAGATGTCACTTATCAGGAATACAATGATCTTACATGACTAAACATAAGAAGATCTTCAGAGACAGAATAAAAGCTCCAGCTTCATGATACAGTGAATGAATGAATAAACGTCTGTAATGAAAACTGTAAAACTACGTTAAACCAAAATTGGTCCTTGGTACACTACATTCAAAGCAGTTAAAAAAAAATGTCTCCTTTGCTCACCAAACCTGCATTTATTTGCTCTAAAGTTTTTACTATTTAAAATAACTGTTTTCTATTTGAATATATTTTAAAATGTAATTTATTCCTGGGGTTTTAAAGCTCCAGTCACATGATCCTTCAGAAATCTAATATTATAATTTGCTGCTCAAAAACATGTATTATTATTATTATTATTATTATTATTATTATTATTATTATGTTGTTGAAAACCACCAAGTAGATTTTTTTTTCAGGTTTCTTTGATGAAAGTTCTCAGAAATGGAAACCTTTTGTCACATTATAATGTCTTTATCACCACTTTTGATAAATTGAAAGCATCCTTGCTAAATAAAAGTATTAATTTCTATAATTTCTGTCCACAAAATTGTACTGACTCCAAGCTTTTGAATGGTATAGTGTATAACGTTACAAAAGCTTTTTATTTCATAAATGCTGATCTTTGGGACTTTTAATTAATCAAAGAATTCTGAAAAAATTTACTCAACTGTAAAAAATAAATAATAATAATAATAATAAATGTTTCTTGAACAGCAAATCAGCAAATTAGAATTAATTCTGAAGGATCATGTGACATTGAAGACTGATGCTGAAAATTTAGATTTGATCACAGAAATAAATGACATTTTAATATAAAAATTAAATAAATTTAGTAGTTGTATCTTTTAATCTAAATATAGTCTATAGATTTACGTTATACATTTCAAAAAGTACCCGTAAGAAGTGCTAAAACTGTGAGGCAAAAATTCAACACCATGCTGACGATCATATACAAGATGAGCAACACAAGAGCTGGGTTCTCTCTTTACATTTTTTAAAAACTGTATGTTTTGAACATTCAGTGAACATTAAAAAATATTGTTTTCATAACTTAATGAGAATGTTAGCACAATGCTCTTAGAACATATTTTTGTTAGCTGGGGTTTTTTTTATGCTCGCAGTTTAGCTTTTCTTTTAGCATGTTTATTTTCTTGTGATGTGAGCTAGCATGTTTTCTTGGAGGTCCAATGCCAGATGAACAACTGTTGGCATATCAGCAGCACCACAAATCAATATGCATGTTTATCGATTTTAACACAGTACAGTAGACAGTAATAATGCACTGTTTTTACAGCTATAACTGCAACACGAGTTTGCATCAACTGCATCAAATAGTAATAATGACATCAGTAGTTTGAACAGTGAGGGTGCGTTTTCTGTCAGTGCAAGCTCTACAGCAGGTTTGTTTGCATTTTATACACAACTAAATGTCAAGCGAATTGTAAAAATGTAAGTAAAATTGTCAACTGATACATGGATACTTGCTAATTTGCTAATCTTACTCTTATTTTTTTGCTTTGATTTTTTTTTATCACATTTTTATCAGTGTAAATTAATATTAATTCATCACCATTAATACCCATTATTCTGTGCAATACAAAAAAAAAAAAAATCACATGTAGCACCAGGATCAGAGATGCTATAGTCAAATGTGAGAGTTATATCTTAGGTTTTTGTACAGTGTTGCAGGGTTTCCTGTTACTGTGGGCACCAGGGCACAGTAGTATATTGCAGCATCTGCCATTTCAGTTTTGGAGATTTCCAGATCTATTTTTTTGTCCTTTTGAACTTTTGCAACATAGCGATCCTTCTGCTGTGGTCCCAGACTTTCAAAAGCTTGCAAGATAAATTCAGGTGCAGTGTTGGAAGATTGTCTGTACCACTGAAGACTGTTAATATTGCTTCCACTGTAGTTGCACGAAATAGTAACTTTTCCTCCTTCTAAAACATGCTGTTTAGTAGAGTGGGATGTTATTGCATTTGCAAGAACATTATCTGGAGAGATAAAAAGAGAAGAAGATAACATTAATTCAGTGTCAGTAAAGCGTATTTAGATATGCTCAAAAAACAACATATAGCTCTGATATAAATATAA
Organism: Cirrhinus molitorella; assembly: GCA_033026305.1. Taxonomy (NCBI): domain Eukaryota; kingdom Metazoa; phylum Chordata; class Actinopteri; order Cypriniformes; family Cyprinidae; genus Cirrhinus; species Cirrhinus molitorella. The sequence goes on along the minus strand of CM065124.1, from coordinate 15,559,828 downwards.
ATCAATCACCTGTAAGAAGTGCTATGACTGTAAAGTAAAAGAACAGCATTGTTATACTGAGATACAGAGAGAGCAGGAGAATTCCTAACTTCAGTGCCTTTTGTCTTCCTTTTGTAGACCCACCCTCAGAATGACTACATGCTCTGTGCAGACTTCCTTGTTTTGAGGTCTTTTTTTATTGTTATTGCAAGAAACGAAACAGCACCACATTGAAATACAAAATTTAACCCGATTGCAGTGGTGGAATAAATTAAGCTAAATTTCTACCTCAACTTTGAGATAAGAGAGATTAACCAAAGTAGCAGTTTGAGAATTGGTTGGATGACATTATGTGGAATCTTTGAATGAACCTCTTCTATTTTATTAGAAATACTAACATATTTAGGGAGTAACCATGTTCTTCTATTTTCCAGTGAATACTGTCAAATAAATAAGAAGTATTCCAGAAATATTTGCATCTAGTTGATGTTTAAACTGATTAATGTACATTTTTCAGAAAGTTGTGCAGTGATTTTTGAAATCATTATGTGCATGAGGAGCATTACAGTTCTTACGGTTCCTCTTCTGGGCTAAGTGAGTGACTTTTGCGACAACAGAGACTTTTTTTTTTTTTTTTTAATTACCAGGGTTTGGAAAATCTATGATGACTTTAATTATTTCTGCTGACATTAACAAATCAAGGTTTATGCCAGTTTTTGTACAGTGTTGAGGGATTTCCTGCTACTGTGGGCACCAGGGCACAGTAGTATATTGCAGCATCTGCCACTTCAGTTTTGGAAATCTGCAGGTTCAGTTGTTTTTTGTCCTTTTGTGCTTCAGCCACATAACGGCCCTTCCGCTCTGGAGCAAAATTTTCCAAAGCTTGCAAGAGAAATTCAGTGGCAGTGTTGGGATATTGTTTGTACCACTGCAAACTTCTTATATCACTTCCATTATAGTTGCATGAAAGAGTCACTTTTCCTCCTTCGAATGCATGATTTTCAGTAGAGAGGGGTCTTATTGCATTTGCAAAAACACTCTCTGGAAAAAAAAAAATAATGACAGAACACTAGTGCACCTTCAGTAATTGTACTGTATAGTTTTCTAGACATATATATAGATATATTAACAAATACAAATGATAAAAATGTAAATACCTGTAAGAAGTTCCAAAACGGTGAGATAAAACAAAATCATTATGACTGTTGGAGCTCATGTACAAAATAAGATTTGGGGAAACAGGGCCTCCGACTGCTATACCCATTCCCATCAAGCTCCACCCAAAGAATTGTGGGACTCTATGTTGACTCTAAGAAATTAATAGTGGATACAGATCCCATAACAGACATTTTGCCAGTGCACATTTTTAAATACAATGAACAAGTGAAGTCATCTGCATAATATGTGTCTTTCATCAGGTTCATTTAGCTGTTTTCCCCTTAATTTTGTACAGTGCTTTGGGGTTTTCTGTCACTGTGGGCTTCAGGGCACAGTAGTACATTGCAGAGTCTGATACTGAAGTGAAGGACATCTTCAGATCCACACGGTTTTTCTCCTCATTTATTTGAGCAGACACTCCAGGAATTGGAGGGTTAGCTGGCTGCTCAAGATTGGATTCACTAACCAGAAACAAAAACTCTGGTTTGGAGCTGCTGTATTGACGATACCACAGCAGATAATCACTGTTGTAAGACCCATTATAATTGCAGGTCAAAGTAATGGATTCACCATTGGTAACAAGTTTAGAAGAGGAGAGAGGAGCTATTCCTTCTCCACTTGCATCACCTGAAAAAGGCAGAACATTGCTGTTTAATACTCATTCAGTGCAAATCATTAATATCTGATAACTTGTTTGGAAGGTTTACTTAAAGGATTCCATATGAATGTCATGTCATCTTACCTGAAAAAAGAAGAATGAACCAGACACTGCATAGAAACATCACAGATCACAAGCAGCTCAAATCTTGTAATCCAAATACTCTGGCTGTTTATGTGCAGTTTCCTTTTTTTTTTAACAGTTACACCAATTGAAGATTCAAATCTTCTGTAATCTGAGTAAACACTGCCATCTGCTGTACATTTTATGCTGTTGCTTTACTGATTACTAACTAGTTTGTATTACTGATTGCAGTAGCTATTTAGGGACAAGTAGTCTGAATGATGTAGAAGGTATATTTGATTTTATATACTGTTCATTTCACCCCAGTTTATGTCAGTGCTATATAGATGAAACTGCTGACAAAGCTACAGTGTGTTATGAGATGTAAAACAGAAATAATGCCACCATGTGTCTGCAGTAATTCATTTGATTCAATCAGCTGTGAGAGAACAATTATTCATAATACAGCATATTTAGGTGGACATTTGAAAGGTTCTTTATTGGCATTGATGGTTGCATAAAGAATATCTATACAGAATCTATACATATCTATACAGTTTCCATCATACAGAAGGTTCTTATAGTGGAAAAATATTCTTCAAATATTCTCGTCAACAAGAAGAACTGTTCACTGAAAGGTTCTTTAGGGAGCCCAAAAATGGTTATTAGGGAGTTTTTTTCTTTCTTTCTTTCTTTCTTTCTTTCTTTCTTTCTTTCTTTCTTCATCATCTCAGGTTTTTGTACAGTGTTAAAGGGTTTCCTGTTACTGTGGGCACCAGGGCACAGTAGTACATTGCAGCATCTGCCACTTCAGTTTTGGAGATCTCTATGTTTAGTCGTTTTTTGTCCTTTTGTGCTTCAGCAACATAACGGCCCTTCTCCTGTGGACCCGAACTTTCAAAAGCTTGCAAAAGAAATTCAGGGGCAGTGTTAGGATATTGTTTGTACCACTGCCAACTCTGGATGCCACTTCCACTGTAGTTGCATGATAGAATCGTCTTTCCTCCTTCGAAAGTATGCTTTCCAATATAGATGGGTGTTATTGCATTTGAAAAAACACTCTCTGGGAGAATATAAACAACAGAAGATCAATAATAATAGTGCACCTTCAGTAAATGCATCTGTTTGTTAATATATTTTTATAGGGGTATATAGGCAAGCAAATATAGATATATTAACAAATGTAAATATCAAATTTACATACCTGTTAGAAATGCTAAAACATTAAGGTAAAACAAAATCATTATGACTGGGGGAGATCAAAGCACAAAATGAGATTTGGAGAAACACAGGACTGCCTTCTGCTGTACCCATTCTCACCAAGCTCCACCCAATGGATTGTGAGACCCTATGCTGATTCTTAAAAACGAATAGTGGATATACAGATATTTCCCACAACAGAAATATGAGGAAATTGTCTGACATTGTAACATCCAATTAAAAAAAAATCCAATTTGTTTTTTAAGTGTATTATGCATTTGATTCTCTTAGTTTGATCTGCTTTGTTTGTAAAAGAGAAATGTTACTGAATATATTTATTAGCGCTTAATTTGTTATATGTAAGATTTTAGGATCAAGGGATTATTTCGTCTCCAAAAGAGAAGAGAAAAATGTCTAAGTTTCCTGTCACTGTGAACATGTTCCTGGATCAACATCTTTGTTGACCCTGGAACAACATTGTGATTAACCAATCAGATTTGAAAAAACTGTTTATAGTTTTTGTGAAATTTAGGCTTATAATCAGTGTGTGGCACTTGTACATCAGTGTCATTCATCTATCATTTCCTCTGATTTTATCTGCGCCACTAGATACAGGTAACAGTCTAATCACAAGAAATATACTGTACATGAAACGAGAAATCTATATGTTCGCTATAGCAAACTACAGAGCATTTAGACATGCTAAGCTTTTTGTTTATTCATTTTGTGGTCGCAGCATTATGCAAACATATTTTTAGAGCATCATAAAATAAAGACTCTGTTCAATTACTGTTTAGTGTAGTTCATCAGGTTGTTTGTTTAGTTGTTTTCCCCTTGGCAAGTGAACACTGCCATCTGCTGTACATGCTATTATGTTACTGATTACTGATTAGTTTGTATTACTAATTGCAGTAGATCTTTAGGGACAAATCTGACTGATGTAGAAGGTATATTTGATTTTAGATTCTGTGTATTTTATACAGTTTATGTCAGTATTATGAAACCTAAGCATCACTGCTATCAAAGCTACAGTGTGTTATGAGATGTAATAATGACACAGTGTGTCTGCAGTAATCAATATGCTGAGAGGACAATGTAGTTATTGATAATACAGCATATTTAGTTGGACGTTTAAAAAGGTTTGTTATTGGCATTGATGGTTTCATAAAGAAAATGTAACATCTATGGAAACTTTCCATCTTTCAGAAGATGTTTATAGTGGAAAAGGGGTCTTTAATATTCTTGCCACTAAGAAAAAGTTGGTTCCTTTAACAACTGTTCACTTAAAGGGTGTGTGGGGAACCCAAAAATAATTCTTTCATGGGGTCTTTCTTTCTTTTTCTTTCTTTCTTTCTTTCTTTCTTTCTTTCTTTCTTTCTTTCTTTCTTATGTATTTATCTTTGATGGATTGTATTCATCATCATCTCAGGTTTTTGTACAGTGTTGAAGGGTTTCCTGTTACTGTGGGCACCAGGGCACAGTAGTAAATTGCAGCATCTGCCACTTCAGTTTTGGAGATCTCCAGGTTCAGTAGTTGTTTGTTCTTTTGTGCTTCAGCAACATAACGGTCCTTCTCCTGTGGACCCAAACTTTCAAAAGCTGACAAAAGAAATTCAGGGACAGTGTTGGGGTATTGTTTGTACCACTGCCAAACCTGTATGTTACTTCCACTGTAGTTGCATGAAATAGTTGCCTTTTCTCTTTTAATAGCATGCTTTTCAGTAGATAGGGGTGTTATTGCATTTGCAATAACACTCTCTGGGAAAATAGAAAATAAATTTATCTGTTTGTTAAATGTTTATTTGTTTGTTAAATTTGTTTGTTATATTTGTACAGGGGTATATAGTCTCCTAGCAAATATAAATATATTAACAAATGTAAATATCAAATTTACATACCTGTTAGAAATGCCAAAACATGAAGGTAAAACAAAATCATTATGGTTGGGGGAATTCAAATGCAAAATGAGATTTGGATAAACACAGGACTGACATTTGCTTTACCCATTCTCATCAAGCTCCACCCAAAGGATTGTGGGACCCTATGCTGATTCTTAGAAATGAATAGCGGATACAGATATTTCACACAATAGAAGTATAAGGAAATTGTATGTCATTGTAGCATATAATTAAAAAATCCTACACATTCTAAAGTGTTTTATGCAGTGGAGTTTCTTATATTTACAGTTAATTACAAACAAGTCATTAAAAAGAACAAGTAAAGTCATCTACATAATCTTAAATATGTTATAAGGGCTTCTGTAAACTCTGGAGTGTGTAGACGCACTACATGCTTAGTTTGTAAAAGAGAAATGTTTTTATAATTTATTAGCACTGAATTTGTTATATGTACGATTTTAGGATCAAGGGAATATTTCATCTCCAAAAGAGAAGAGGAAAATGTTTTAACTGTCACATGAAAGGCATTCTAAAGTAGCTTTATTGTGTTTTTGTATAGGAACCTCTAAGATTTCTGTGACTGTGGTCACCATTGCACAGTAGTACACAGCTGAATCATTCCAAGTAAAGTATAACATCGAAAGATTTGCTTGTTGGATGTCTTCATCAACTTTGCCTAATAAGCGTGATGACATGGTTGAAGGTTCCACTCCCACACCTCCATGTTGATAGATTCTAATAAAGAACTCAGGTTTTAATCCGGCATATTGTCTGTACCACTCCACATTCAGCACTCTTCCAGTGAATCCTTTGAAACTACAAGATATGGTTACATTTTCATCAACAACTATGGTCATTATAGGTGACATTGGGAAGATTGCATTTGCCTCTGTGTCACCTAACGAAATAAAAAAGCTTAGTTAGGAAAGCAGCTTGATGGAAGTCATGAAATGCATTACATTTAATAAGATGTCTATTCAAGTGTGAGGATAAACATAATGGTTAATGTATTGGATGCCAAAAATCAAGATGTCTGAGTCAGATGAGTGGCTCTACAGTATTTCCTTCTCCTAGTATCTTTGAGACCAGGGTCTGTGACTTTAGTAGATATTTATCAACATGTTTTTCTTTTGTAGCTTTTGCTAATAGATGAAATGATCATCAGTTTTACAAGCAACAGTCTAATCACAAGAAATACTGTATATGATATGAGAAATCTATCAAACTTCAGAGTATTTAGACATGCTAAGCTTTCCGTTTATTCATTTTGTGTTCGCAGCATTATGCAAATATATTTTTAGAGCATTATAAAATAAAGACACTGTTCAATTAGGCCTACTGTTCAGTGTAGTTCATCAGGTTGTTCAATTAGTTGTTTTCCCCTTGACAAGTGAACACTTTTACTGCTGTACATTTTATGATATTACTTTACTGATTACTAATTAGTTTGTTTTGGACACTGTAATTATTGACAATAGAGCATATTTAGTTGGATATTTGAATGGCATTGATGATTTCAAAAGAAAGAAAATTTACATGTATGGAAACTTTCCATCTTACAGAAGATTATTATAGTGGAAAAAAGTTTTATTTTAATATTCTTGCCACTATGAAAAAGTTGGTTCTTTTAAGAACTGTTCATTTAAAGGTTCTTTGTGTAACCCATAATGGTTATTTTCATTGGGTCTTTCTTTTTCTGTCTTTCTTTCATTCATTTATTCATTCTTCATCTCAGGTTTTTGTACAGTGTTGAAGGGTTTCCTGTTACTGTGGGCACCAGGGCACAGTAGTAAATTGCAGCATCTGCCACTTCAGTTTTGGAGATCTCCAAGTTTAGTCGTGTTTTGTCCTTTTGTGCTTCAGCAACATAACGACCCTTCTGCTGCGGATCCGATCTTTCAAATGTTTGCAAGAGAAATTCAGGGGCAGTGTTGGGATATTGTATGTACCACTGCAAATTCTGTATGTTATTTCCACTGTAGTTGCACGAGAGAGTCGCCTTTTCTCCTTCGAAAGTATGCTTATCAATATCGAGGGGTGTTACTGAATTTGCAAAAACAATCTCTGGGAGAATATAAACAACAGAAGATTAATAATAATAGTGCACCTTCAGTAAATGTATCTGCTTGTTAATATATTTTTTAGGGTTAAATATGGATATATTAACAAATGGAAATATCAAATTTACATACCTGTTAGAAGTGCCAAAACGTTAAGGTAAAACAAAATCATTATGACTGGGGGAGATAAAATGCAAAATGAGATTCAGAGACTGCCTTCTGTTGTACCCATTCTCATCAAGCTCCACCTAAAAGATTGTGGGATCCTCTCTTGTTTCTTGGAAATTATTACTGATATTTTCCACAACTGAAATCTGAGGAAAGTCTCTGTTATTTCTTTATTGCTACTGTAAAAAACACAAAACAAACAAACAACACATTAAAATGAGCAAGTAAAGGCATCAACATAAAATCCATCTTAAATGTATCATAAGAGCATTGGTGAATTGAGGAAAAGTAGGTGGTTACCTGCTTAGTTAAAAAAAAAAAAAATTTGATAAATGGTTTGTGACAAAGTACAAATTATGTCATGTAAGCTTTTGAAATCAACAGAATCTCCAAAATAGAGAAAGCATTTGTAACTGTGACATGAAAGGCCCTAAAACTGAAGTATATTATGTTTGTGTATAGGCATAGGAAATTTTGAGGAAAACATTTCAAGCTTTTTCTTCATATATTGGACTTCAATGGGTTGAAGGTCCAGACTGCACTGGGACGCCTGCCTGTATCACATGTGACCTTTCCAACATGATTACGCAATGCGTGAATTTGTGCTAGTGCAAGACGAGCATTTGTGGTTAAAAAGTATATTTGTTTTTGTTTTGTTTTGTTTTATTTTAGAAAATTACATATCCTTTTGCTACATTTACTGGAAATCAGCTTAAGCACAAGTACACAAGTACAATACAGTAAAGTCAGGGACATATAGAGGTTTAATTTGCTACTTAATGGAGTTCATCAGTTACTTTGGTTGTTTGCCCCCCCCCCCCTTTTTTTTTTTTGTACAGTGTTTTTACGTTTCCTGTCACTGTGGGCTTCAGGGCACAGTAGTACATTGCAGAGTCTGATACTGAAACAGACGAGATCTCCAGATCCACACGGTTCTTCTCTTTATTTATTGTAGTGGACACTCCAGGAATTGGAGGGTCAGCTGGTTGCTTAAGATCAGATTCACTAACCAGAAACAAAAACTCTGGTTTGGAGCTGCTGTACTGACGATACCACAGGAGAGAATCACTGGCATAAGACCCGTCATAATTGCAGGCCAAAGTAATGGAGTCACCATTGGTAGCATTTTCAAATGAGGAGAGAGGAGTTATATCTTCTCCACTTGCATCACCTGAAACAGACAGAGCGTTGCAGTTTAATACAAATAATTACAAATTATTGTTGATTTAATTTTTGAATGGTTACTCAAAGGATTCCATATAAATGTAACATATCTTACCTGAAAAGAAAAGAATGAGCCAGAGACTTAATAGAAACATCATGGATCATCACAAGCAGCTTAAACTTTGTAACTCACAGACTTTGTGACTGATTTTGACTCTGACTCTGACTTTTTGAAGATTTAAATCTTCTGTAAACTGAGTGAACACTGCCGTCTACTGTACATTTCATGCTATTACTTTACTGATTATTGCTGTAGCTATTTAAGCACAAGTAGACAATGACTGATGCAGACAGTATATTTGATTTTAGATTCTGTTGGTACCAGTCATTTGAGTTTATACATGATGAAACATAAGCATCATTACTGTTAACCTGTTAATCTGACAAGGCTACAGTGTTTTATGAGACATAATGCCACCATGTGGTTTCAACAATGAATTTACATCAATCAGCTGTGGAAGAACAAGATTATAATTCATAACACAGCATATTTTGTTGGCCTTTTTTATTATCTTGGGTTTTGCAAATAGCAATACGGTTTAAATTAAATCAAGTTATTGGGATACAAATCAAATGAAAAATAACACCATTGATGTAAAATGAAACACAAAAGGTTAGTTAACATGGAATATTTAGGAATATGACACATTCAGGATATGCTATACTATGCCATTTAAAACAAGTGAGGTCAAAAGTGTGGTTTAAATTGGCAAAAAGCATGGTGATCACGGTACGTAATATTTTATCATTCTGATTTATGAAGTTTAACCTAAAATCTTGCCTAAAAACTCATGCCTGTTCATTTTAAAATTTAATTTGGTCATATTTTTGTTGAAATATCCAATATTTTTGCATTGTTTAAATGTAATTTTTTAAAACTAATTACTTATTTATGAAAGATCTTAAGCATTTTGTTTGAAATTCAATTACTTGTTTAATCTGCAAGCAGTAAACATGAGGCTATGACAAAAGCACAAAGATTTAGTTTTGTTTTTTCTCTTCATAGAGGTTTTTGTACAGTGTTGATATGTTTCCTGTCACTGTGGGCTGCAGGGCACAGTAATACAGTGCAGAGTCTGACACTTCAGCAGAGGAGATCTCCAAATCCACTTGCTTGTCTTTCATACTCATTTTCCCATCCATTCCAGGGATACGGGGAACTGCATATGTTACATGTTTTGTGGATGCCTCCATGACGAGGAGCACAAATTCAGGTTTGGATCCAGGATACTGTCGATACCAATGCAGACTGTTTGCACTTCCATTATATTTACATGAGAGCATGACAGGCTCCTTTTCAGTGACATGAATGTCATTCTGCAGTGGTCCTATTGACTGTGCAAATGAATCTGCATAGAACAGAAAGCTTTTAGTTAGAAAAAAATAACAAAATGAAAACTCTTACAAAATGCAAACGATAAACTAATGTTTAATTAGTTACTATGAACTTGTTAATACAAGTTATTTGGATCTTTAAACAAAGCTATAATACTGTATGTCACTTACATTCTGTTACTGAAAACACAAGCAGGCAGCACAGAAGCATCATCTTTGCACCACAAACAGCGAATGAAAAATGCATACAAATGTGAATTTTTGTAAGATCCACCCATAGCTCCACCCATAGCTTGCAGTGTATAAATAAAAACATACCACGTTATCAATGTATCAGAATTAGTTTTGCATATTGTTTCATTAACTGAATAAATAAATGATAAGAATAATAAAATATTAGGCTACAGTTGTATAATTGAATTAAATTCTTCTAAAAATGCCAAAATTTGCAAATTTAGTACTTTTGAAAGTTTAAAAGAATCTTTTTTTTCTTTCCTTCAAACTTTCAGGGATTAATATGAAAATTTAAGGACACATATATTATTTGAATTATATTATTGGCATACTGGACATTTAACGTCACATGATAAGGACTTCCCACAGAGGTTTTTGTACAGTGTTATTGTGTTTCTTGTCACTGTGGGCTCCAAAGCGCAGTAGTACAGAGCAGAATCTGTGACTACAGCAGAAGAGATCTTCAGATGGACCTGCTTCTCCACCTTATTCGCCGTATTCACACTGGCATTCAGTCTTGGGAAAGGGGGTTGTGCATGTAGTATGCTGTTTGATTCATAAACTAAAAGCAGAAATTCAGGTCTGGATCCAGGATATTGTCGATACCACTGTAAATTACGTACTTGGCTATCATATTTGCAGGAGAGAATCACTGTCTCTCTCTCAGTAGCATGTTTTGTAGTGTCCAGTGGTGCTATTAACAGGGCAAAAGATTTACCTGAAAATAGAGCATAAAAACATCAGGAAAAAATACACAGCCATTATCTGCAGTATGAAAAATAGCATTTTGTATCATATGTTTACATAAATAAGTATTTTTTTGTAAATGTATCAGAATTTATATAAGATCTAAAGCAAACAAATTAAATTGAATTAAACCTACTCACCCTGTATGGCTAAAATTACAAGTAGGCAAAAAAGAGAACTCATTTTTGCACTGCTGAAGAACAGATTGAAGTCAAGTACGAGATGAATGCCAACACAATATCTTGAAGCTCCACCCACGCTCTCTCTGTGTGATTTGTATTACCTAAACTGTCATACACTCTCAGAAAATAGGGTGCATATTAATACCTTGCAGGTATGCATACATATTGTTGTCTAAGGTATCCACCTTATTCTTCAGTGCAGAAGTAAACTTATGAGCGAGAATTGGTTTATTAGTCTTTGTTGGGTAAGAGAAGAATAACAATGAGCAGCAAATGGTAAACCTGTTTGCGCTAATTAAGATAATACAGTAAAATAATATGGAAAAACACAGTAATTTGCAATATCAAGCAGCAAAATGAGCTGTTTTGTACAACTGAAAATAGGTGGATGCGGATGAGAGACAAATTAAATTTACAAATGGCTGCTCCCGCTCTTACAGGAAAATAAGGTAAATACATATTAATACTTTTGCACCTTTTTTTTGCGAGAATGTAAATGTAAAAGTCCATTTTGACTATTATTTTTTGTTTTGTTTTGTTTTTCGATAATTTGAGTTATCACATTTGGCATCATTTCAAAATGGCAACTGTTTGATTAACGAGTGGGTCGTAAATTAGTTTATGCTTTAATAATGAACAATATATTAATATATTGGTATACTATACTATACATTTATACTCCATGGCAATCTCTGAAATGCAGTAATGAGAGGAAAAAGAAAAGCTTAATCATTGTGCAGCATAACATAATGACAAGATTAGGCAAAATTAAGACTAAAATGTGTCAAAATGTAGACTGTGCTTGTCAGAATTGTTAGAGCGGTTTACAAATATATAATAAATAATGTCTTCAAATTATACACATTTCAACACACTGCAAAAAAATGCTTTTCTTACTCTGTCTAAAAATTCTTAAATCAAGAAGGATTTTCTAGACAAGTAAAAAGTAATGTCTTGTTTTCAGGAAAAAGAAGTCAAAATTATTATTGAAACAAGCAAACAAATAATCTGCTTATGGGGTGAGCAAAATAATCTTGTTTTTTGCTTGAAATAATATCATTTTGCTTACCCCACTGGCAGATTATTTTGCTTGTTCTAAGCAAAAACTAGATTTTGACTTTTCTGAAAACAAGACAATAATTTTTACTTGTCTAGAAAATCCTTCTTGATTTAAGAATTGTTAGATATTTTGGCTGGAAACAAGACAAAAAATGTAAGAAGAAAGGAAGAAAAGCATTTTTATTTTTTATTTTTGCAAATGCTGGATCACTCAAACATGCATAATCATTCACTGAGCAGAGACAGTGAACACAGATTGTAGCTTTTATTTTAATGTGTCTGATTTTGTACAGTGTATGTGTGTTTCCTGTCAGTGTGGGCTGCAGGGCACAATAGTACAGAGCAGAATCATTTAAGGCAGTGCCAATGATCTCCAGATCCACACGATTTTTCTCCTCATTTAATTTAGCAGATATTCCAGGAATTGGAGGGTCGGCTGATTGCTTAAATGCAGCTTCATTCACTAGATACAGAAAGTCTGGTCTGGATCCGGGGTACTGTCGATACCAGTGGAGAGCATCTGTAGCAGCTGACCCATCGTAATTGCAAGATAGGGTGATTGGTTTACCTTCTGAGACAAATACATGAGGAAAGACTGGTGCTATTCCCTCACTAGAGGCATCACCTAAGATAAGTAGAGGAAAAACGACAGGAATAACAAATGGAGATAAACTACAGAAGTAAAGTACTTTATATTGTTGTGTTCTTAGTTATATTTGTTTAATTAAATTGCATGTATGTATCTTACCTGTTAAGAGGGAGATAAGCCACAGACAAAATAGGAATAGCATTACTGACAAGGAACAGATGAGCAACTACATTTGAAATTTCTGCATGCCTGAAGGAATTGCTTTATATCTCCTCCCCTTACATGTCATTATGTGAACCAGTTGAAGAATGGGCTCAATTTCTATTCATTTTTGGGTGAAGAGCGCCCCTTTGTGGATCATTTTAGCCATCACATCACAAGTGTGCATACATTGGCCAAGGGAAGCGCGTTCGTCATCAAATACAATCAAAGGATAATTGTAAATACTTGTGAACAAGAAAATCAGCTGGTTCTAGTTAGTATCACATATTACATCACATTACAGTGTGTACTACATAGTATGTTGCTGTAAACACTCAAAACAGGAACCACCCTGTGTTTATTGTAATTTTATAATTTATAATGCAAGTTTATAATTGTGTTCAGTTGAATTTGTTGTTGAATTGTAGTGTTTTTTGTTTAGTCTATCTTACATTTAAGTAATTGGGTTATTAGCATATAGGCCTATATATATATGATAGTTTAATAACACACCTCTGCATGACGTAAGTATCAAAATCATCCTACGGAAAAAAAGAAAAACTTAAAAATTGTCCTACAATGCTGTTTTAGATTTTTTTTTTTTTTTTTTTGTAAAGGGCATTTAATCATCTTTGTATTTTCACTTTGTAAACACTGGGTTGGTACGAGATGGGAGTAGAAAACAAGATGGGAGTTTTTCGACATAGCCTAACTGTATTGACCTGGATCACACAGACTACCCATGCGTATCGCAGAGATGAGACAAGATGAGCATTTGAGGTTAAAACGTATAGAAATTGTCAATTTGTTTAGAAAATAATCAATCGTGTTGCTAGATAAGAGTTTAGAGCCCTTTGAAGCTGGATTTAAACTGCATTTTGGAAATTCGTACCATAGAAGTCCATTATATGGAGAGAAATCCTGAAATGTTTTCCTCAAAAAACATAATTTCTTTACGACTAAAGAAAGAAAGACACAAACATCTTGGATGACAAGGGGGTGAGTACATTATCTGTACATTTTTGTTCTGAAAGTGAACTAATCCTTTAATATGTTTTTTAATTGTAACTAAATGCTACCATTTCTGTACTTTTCTGTCCAATTCTACTATATACTAGGGTCTACAATTATAGTAATGAATGCAATTTAACACAAGCATTTGATTGACAGATAAAAAATGCAATAATGTCCCTGAATGAGCGGGGTTTTATAGCGCATTTAATTCAACCATTCAAGTAAGTGGCATGACTAATTTCAGGGGTGACCTAAACTTCATTTAAAATCACTCAGAGCTAGAAATGTATCTTCATATTTACAGGCAAAGCTTAATATTACAATTAGACTACTTTGAGTACCATTTGTTTAGCGGATATGGAGTATGGCTGGAGGTTTTTGTACAGTGTTGTCATGTTTTCTGTCACTGTGGGCATCAGGGCACAGTAGTACAGAGCAGAGTCTGTCACTTCAGCAGAGGAGATCAACAGATCTACTTTCTTGTCTTTCATACTCATTTCACCATCCAGTCTAGGAATAGGGGGATCTGCATATACTACAGTCTTCTTGGATGACTCAACAACAAGGAGCAGAAATTCCAGTCCTGATCCTGGATACTGTCGATACCAAAGTAAACTCTGTACACTGACATCATATCTACAAGACAGATTGATTGGCATCCCCTCAGTAACTTGTGTTCTGCCCTGCAGTGGTGTTATTTTCTGTGCGATGGATTCATCTGCAAAATATATGAATGTGTTGATAAAAAAATAATGAAAACTATAAAGTATGACAGGCATGAATAAATGCTGCTGTGAATTACTGCAAAATCGGAGAGACATTTACAGGTTGGTTAACTATAAATAAATAAATAACTTGTCTTTTACTTACCGTGTATTATTGAGAGAAGAAGCACAGTGCACAGGAACATCATGGCTGCCCTGTAAAAACTAAAAACTGAATGAAGCTCATAATTGAGAAATGAAAGTCTTTTTTGAGTTTCTCTTAAAGCTCCACCCACACTTAAAAAAAAATCTGTAAAATAGAGCACATGTACTGTATTAAAATTAAGGAATTTTCCACATTGCTTTTTTTATACAGCTATTTTACCTGTATTTTTTATTTTGCACTGCACTGTGTTGTGTTTTAGCATTAATGGAATTGCATGGTTTTATATGGGTGTGATTACATATTGTAAAATCATTACTGAATATCAAATTTGGAAATTTTGAAATGTATTTGTTTCATATGTTGGAAGTTCTTTAAATACTCTTTGTATATATATATATATATGAAGAGTTCAGATGCAAAAGCCTCTAAATCCATCTGACACATTTCTTCAAAAAATGCATTTTTATCAGGCTCAGTTGTATAGGTTTCTATGTAAGTACTGGTACTTCTGATTGAACTGAGGGTGGAATTTTGGTGAGTTTGAAGTAAAAGTATATCATGGATGTATAATATGTGTCAAGAGCATTCACTCAGTATCATTATCTCATTTTTGACCGAGATGGCTTTTAGAGGGTTTTGCATCGGAACTCTTCATATATATATATATATATATATATATATATATATATATACCTGTATACAATTTAGATTAAAAATAAATATAAATATTTCAGATATAAATCTAAAATATTTTTCCTTAATATATACATGCATGTGTGTGTATTTTTATATACTTAATAAATATACACAGTACACAGACATATAGCATGTAAAGATAAACTTTTATTTTGGATGCGATTAATCGTTTGACAGCACTAATATATATATATTTATATACACTAATATATATATATATATATATATATTTATATGGTTGATTAATCGTTTGACAGCACTAATATATATATATATATATATATATATATATATATATATTGTTTTTTTTTTGGTTTTTTTTTAAGTAGTGCTTTTGAAGTGTATTTATTTTTGAAGTGTATTTATAGCCACTTCTCAAATGCCTTTTCCCTTTTACCAAAAAAAGTGGATGTATAGCTTTAACGATACATGTCTATTTCAGTTTCAGGCATCTGCAGGTGTTACCACAAACTCAAAAATGTCCTAATTTGACTGTTACCTATATCGGGTTTGGTGATTCCTCTGCACTTCAAAGGCAATACTAATGCAGACAAGAGATGAATATCAGTTTAAACTAGAACTGTGCTAGAATGAGTTATTCTTGAACATCAAAGCACAGTGACAACCTAAGATTAGTCAGATTAAAAGATGCATTTCACTAATACATAAAATTAGTGATGTATAAAATATATTGAGAAACATATTCACAGTGCCCCACTTTTTAAAAACATACTTTCTTTGATTCATGTTTTCGTACAGCGCCGCTTTGTTTCCTGTCACTGTGGGCCTCAGGGCACAGTAGTACACAGCAGAGTCTGATACAGCAACAGAAGAGATTTCCAGATCCACCTGCTTTATATTTTTATGAATTCTTGGAGTAAAACGCTGTGGTATGTTGTCACTCATCAGCCCACTTTCATAGATGTAAAGGAGGAACTTTGGTGTAGATCTGGGATATTGACGGTACCAATGGAGATTATCAGGTACTCCACTGTAGTTACATGTGAGTGTTACAGTTTTACCTTCTAAAACTTGTTTTTGTGAGTCATGGGATGTTATCATGTTTGTCAGGATGTTACCTATGAGAATCAAAAGTAAATGAAATAAGAAAAGGACAAAATCAGAACGTAAAATGGAAGTATTTTCACTGATAACAATCTTTGATCACAATAACTACATTCATTAATTAAATTAAAGTCACTGATTCTGAGAAATGTATCAAAACTCACCTATATGAAGAACCAAAATGAAAATAACAGAAAGGCACATGTTGGTTGATGGTATGTCAGACTGACAGTGATGTGATTCCACATAGAAAACAAGCCAAGTCAAACTAGTCCAATAGCTCCACCTCTAGACACAGTGCTGTACCCACTGTGAGGCAGGGAAAAAAACATTGGCAGCTAAATGATTTTACTGTTGTAGTTCTTATTCATTAAATGACAGGAGGCTTTGACATGACATGGCATGACATTAAACCTTTTATTGACTAAGCACTAAAAACATCTTCACTCTATATAATTAAAATACATGCAATACACTGCAATGTATTTTTGTAAACAAGCAAAAAATGGGAAAGAACAATGTTTTTGCACAAGCAAAAGTTTATCTTCAGCTATTCAGTTTTAAAGAGCTATGCATACAGTGAGAATATAGATACTATTTACATGCATCAAATATTTTACAATTTTTAATAGTCTGTGTGAAACTGATGGCTTAGGACCCAAAATGACAACATACTAAAATGTATTTTAAATATATTTATTTTGTGCTAAGTACACTACAAATACATTCATTTATATAAATGTACCTTGCAATTGTAATTTTGCTATACTAAACTGGTGTAATGCAACTTCAGGGACACTTTAAATATCTTGCATTTAAAGACTGATATTATACAGATATTATACAATCCTTGTTAACAGTGTTATTAAAACATGAAGAAATGTGCATTGTGCAATAAAGAAATACTCCAAACAAAATTAAATTGTAATTTTAAGTCAGCAAGTCTGATATGTCAATAAATAGGTTAATGGATCTACTTAATATGAAATAAATGAATTTTAAATAACTTATGACATAGAGGATTAAAAGGTGGTGATTTTGTATGAATTCATATGCGAAATGTATGAAAACAGGGAATTTTTTAGAAAAAAGTAAACATAAAAGACACTCCCAAACCCCAGACTTACACTAGCCATCCCTGGAGTGTGAGCAGATTGTACAAAATCATGTAAATTAAATTGTATAAATTCACACAAATTAGACACTAAATTAAAATAGTTTAATAATCTCTGCTTATTTATATGAATTTCATTGTCAGATTTATTTACACTTTAACCTTTATTTAGCCTTAGTTTTCACAAAGAGAAATAAACAGTCAAACATTAGTTTTAAGAACAGAGTTTTGCTCTCTTAATATTAATAAATGGTCTTTTATAATGATTCTGTACCCCATTTTAATCTAATAAAATAGTAGCTATTCACTTTGATTGGTCAGCCATACAGTATTTTTACCACTAAACAATAAATAGATTTTAAAATAATAATAATAATGTCCTGAATAGTATAATTACTGTTTTTCATAATAAATGTAACATTTATATTTAGGAGAATGCAGTGTTTTTATTTTTGTATATTTTTCAGTACTTAAATACGCTTTGTTATGGCAGATTTAGGTTTTTGTACGGCGCTGTCGGGTTTCCTCTCACCGTGGGCTTCGACGCACAGTAGTAAACTGCTGAGTCTGTTACATTCGCAGAGGAGATCTCCAGCTCCACAAGGGTTTTATCTTCATTTAATTTCACAGACATTCCAGGCTGTATGGTTTCAGACTCCCCGCTGTTTTGTAATATCAGAAGAAGGACATCTGGAGCTGATCTTAAATATTGACGATACCAGTACAAAGAAAGGGCTGTGGAGCAGTTGCAAGACAGTGTTATTTTATCCCCACTCTTCCCATACACCTCAGTTTGGACAGGAGTGATGACATTTTCACAGCGGCCGGCTGAAAAGAGAAACGAGTATTTGTAAGTGTAGGATTATTATGGTCTTGTATTGTATTTTGGTTGACCTTTGTGAACCTGACCTCAGAAGGATTTATTGTACAGGTCTAATGAAGATGGTCTCGTTAAGAAAAATTTGAAATGTTTGTGGTTACAAGATTAAAGTATTTAAATTAAACAGAAATTGAGCTACTCACCTCCAAATGTAGATAGAAAGCCAAGTAAACAGAGCAACATTGTTCAGGCCGATGTTCTGACTGACAGTTCAGTTTGTTGCTAATCTATTTTAAAACCACATCCTCAGGATGGCCTAGATGGTGTCAAAACACTGAAGCCCCTCCTACTGACCCCAAACACATGTTTTAGGTCTAGAGTTGGGGGTCCAGTTTTCAAAAAAAGCCTCTAAATGATTTGCAGAACAAACATTAGAATAAGAAATTTAAATCGAATCAGACATAACTCAAAACCCAAATTCGTCATCAGTTAATTATTTTACAAAATAAGAGGGATCATACAAAATGCATGTTATTTTTTATTTAGTACTGACCTGAATATCTAAATCTAGACTAAAGACCCATCTCTTTAACCTGGCTTACACATAACACATTTAAATATTTCTATTATTCAAATCCGTTAAAGGATTGTTAGGCTGCATTAATTAGGTCAACCGGAACTGGGAACACTTCCCATAACACCTGATGCAAGAAAAATGGAATCTATGCTAATATTGTCTGTCTCCTGCTTATTCTGAGGTCAGATCCAGTATGAATCCTGAAGAGTTGGCCACTGCAGTTTCCCTTGATCCAGTTTGTATCCAGATGGTGGGTCAGTACATACAGTACATGTATGGGAGTACAAACTACTTGTTTATTGGTCAGAGGAGAACTGGTTTCTGAGGTTTCTGGTTTCTCCCAAGGTTTTTTTTTCTCCATCAGTGTCACAGATGGAGTTTTGGTTCCTTGACACTGTCGCCTATGGCTTGCTCAGTTGGGGACAACAACTAAATTGGGGATAAACAATTTATTAATTTGGAACTATTTATTAATTTCCTCGAACTAAAATTGTTTAAAGTTTCTTTTTGAATTATTATTACTTTCCCATTTGATACTGTAAAGTTGTTTTGACACAATTTGTATTGTAAAAAGCGCTATATAAATAAAGCTGACTTGACTTGACTTGACTTGACTTGATAAGATATTTAACATAAAAGATATTTGCACATAGTCCACAAGAAAAAATAATAGGTGAATTTATAAAAATTACCCTGTTGAAAAGTTTACATACTCTTGATTCTTAATATTGTGTTGTTACCTGAATGATCCACAGCTGTGTTTTTTTTTTATAGTGATAGTTGTTCATGAGTCCGTTGTTTGTCCTAAATAGTTAAACTGCCTGCTGTTTTTCAGAAAAATGCTTCAGGTCCCACAAATCACAAAACATTTTTGTGTATTTTAACCCTTTCAAAATGACTGTATGGTTCTGAGATCCATCTTTTCACACTGAGGACAACTAAGGGACTCATATGCAACTATTACAGAAGGTTCAAATGCTCACTGAGCCTCCAGAAGAAAAAACTATGCGTTAAGAGCCAGGGGTGAAAACTTTTGAATGGAATAAGGAAGTGTATATTTTTCTTATTTTGCCTAAATATCTTTTTTTTTTTCATTTAGTACTTCCCTTCAGAAGCTACAAAAGATACTCACAAGGAAAGGGTTCAAATACACAAAAATGCTGAAACAAAAAAACAAAGAATTTGTGGGACCTGACAGATTTTTCTGACAAACAGCGGGCAGTTTAAGTGTTTAGGACAAACAAGGAACTCATGAACAACTATCACTAAACAAAAAATAAAAAATAAAAAACACAGCTGTCTGTGTTTTTTATTCAGCTAACAACACAGTATTAGACTTTATGTAAATGTCTTTCATGTGAAATAACTTATTCAGGTCAGTACTAAATAAAAAATAAAATATGATCCCTCTTATTTTGGTCAAATAATTAACATTTTGCAGATTCTGTAAGATGTATGTAAACTTTTGACTTCAGCTGTACATTGATAGTAAATGGATCTTTCGGAGTGATTGCACAGATTGCATGAATATTACATGACTACATGAATATTTGGGATTAAGGTCAATAATCCAGATATTATAAAGCATTAATTAAGCATTTTAAACACTTCTGTTTTCACAGCACAAATGCAGCTTTATTAAATCTATTAATCTCCTGATGTTGGTATCAGCTGCAGGTGTTCCCACATACAGTAATGGTTTTGGCAGGTAATACATATTGGTTTGGCTGATACTTTGATGATTTTGTGTTCAAAGAATGTGTGTTTTTGTAAAGCCTCTCAGAAACTTTGTATCACTGGGTCTTTCCAAAGAGCACAGTAATAGAGAGCTGAATCTTTCAGAGTAGCTGATTTAATAATCAGTTCAGTGGATGTTCTGGTTGTTGAAGATTCAAAATGAGGATCTGGTATATGACTCACACTATCTCTTGATCGTGCACCTTTCCACAGTATATACTGTGGCTCACTGTTAGGGTATTGTCTGTACCAATAAAGATCAACATTTTCACTGGTTGTTTCATATGAGCAACTTAGTGTCACCCGGTTGGTTTCATCTTTAGCAAAAACAGCTTGATCTGGGTCAATGCGATCACCAAGAGCAACTGGAAAGGAAGTAAAATGTGGTATGCAAAAACTTAGATAAAAATAAATTTACGTTTTTAAGTTTTGAAAATATACATTCATATTAAAAACATTTTACTTTAAATACCTGATGCAGCTAGGAGAAGTAGTACTACTGATCTCCTCATCCTGAAATTACTGATCAGCTCTGTGTTTCTCTTCACATGTAGCTGTTTGTTTCTTGTACCACTTGTCATGTCAACTTTATGCACAGTTTTGATGTTGTTGAGTGTCATAACACGTGCTGCCCCCTTGTGGTGTACTTGCAGACTCTATGATCTTATAGGTTGATTTAAACCATTTTGCTCTGAGTAGGTTTTTGTATGGTGTATATGTGTTTCCTGCCACTGTGGGCTGCAGTGCACAGTAATACGCTGCAGAATCCTTCACATCTGCAGGAAAGATTTCCAGATTCACCATCTTGTTTTCTTTAATAACTGAAGCTGTCAGTCGAGGGTGAGGAGGGGTAGCCGTCTGATTTTGTCCTGACTCCATGATTAGAACCAGGAATTCCGGAGGAGAGTTGAGGTAATGTCGATACCACTGTAGATTATTCATTGACACAGTGTACTGGTATTTACAAGAGATCGTCACTTTATCATTGACCTTTGCATGGACTACAGGAGATGTTGGGGTAATGCTGTCCTGTATACTGACACCTGTGAAGAATGTTGAATTAACGTTTAAAACCAAGTCATATCAAGTCACATTAAATTTTAAAGTGCAATACAGGTTGTTTTAAAGCAGCTTCACTGTAATAAACAGGAAAATAACTGTTCTAAAATGAATCATGAAATGACTTCAATTTCAACTGTAAGCAATTCTACTGAAGACAGTTGTCTTTATTCAGATTGAGTCAATGTTGGAAAGCAATTAAAGTTAGCATAAGGTTAGCATCAAATATGCACTGCTAATTAATAAAGAAAGGAATGCATGTATAGAACTGAAATCTTACCAATGAATGCCATTAAAACTAGTAGCAAACAGAAAGCCATTGTTTACAATGATGGTTTCCTCACTAAGCTCTGCAGAACTACCATAACAGACTCTGTACAGAAAACCAGAGCTCCCAGACAGTTTTTTCAACACCCAATCACAGTGCAGTGATGTCTCTTGACAGGTGTCACCAGATGCTATAAACTTCAAGGGGCTGTTACAAACGCATAAACTGATGTTCTTGTGATCTCCAATAGTCTAAATGAAATGTTATGTAGATTAATGGAGTTCATCATCTTAAAAAGCCACTGTATGTACTGTATGTTTACCAACTTGAGAACATTTTATAGTTTAAAGTGGTGTGTATATAACAAAACAGCATTAATGTGACATATCTCAGGTTGGTATTGTGTTACTGGCCTCTGTCTGTTTTTATTTTCATATTTTTTTTTCATGGGAAAATAGTGTAATTATATTAATCCAGAAAATGTAGAGATATTATTATATATATATATACATATATTTATGTTTTATTGCTTTATTTTATTTATTTTTATTTATTTAATCTTAAGATATTATATTGATATGCCAAAATGTATAATAATTATGTAATATGTTTTGTTTATCGTATGTAATATGTTATTTTAAGCTATGTATAAATAATTTAAAATCATTTTGTAATATATATGTATATGTATATGTTTTATAGAATCTTATTATTATATTATGAAGTGGCAAACAATACAATTTTAATATGTAAATATAAATCGTCAATATATAGAAGTAAATATTAATAAATATTATTATTATTTTTACTAGTTAAAATAACAGTTTTCTATTGGAATATGTTTTAAAATTGAATTTATTCCTGTGTTTGCAAAGTCACATAACTTCTAAATCATATAAATGATTATAATATTCTGATTTGCTGCATTTATTATTAGAAACATTTATTATTATTATATTGAAAACAGAGTAGATTTTTTCAGGTTTCTTTGATGAGTTAAAAGTTCAGAAGAACAGCATTTTTCAGAAATAAAACGATTTTGTAACATTATAGCTGTCTTCATCATCACTTTTGATCAATTTAAAGCATCCTTGCTAAATAAAAATATTAATTTCTATAATTTCTTAGTATATAAATTTGTTTATTATTATTATTATAGACACTGACTGAAGGCTGGAGTAATGATGCTGAAAGTTTATATTTGATCACAGGCATAAATTACATTTTAAAATATATTCAAATAGAAAGCAGGTATTTTAAATAATAAAAATATTTAAAAATTGTACTGTTTTTGCTCTACTTTGGATCAAATAAATGCAGGCTTGGTGAGCAGAAGAGATTTCTTTAAAAAACATTACAAATCTTTTGACTGGTAGTGTACTGCTATATATTCAGACTTACAACTATATATTACAATTTATATTTATATGTTCAGATTTATAAAAATCTATTTTAATTTACTTTTATACATTTACAGTTTACATTTATATTTTCAGTTTTTTTTATAATAATTTCCTGTTTGGCATTTCAATTAAAATAAAGCAAATAAAATCATTTTTTGTTGTGTTTTATCAGTATTAAACAGTGTTACTTTTACCACATACTAACAGTGAAAATGACAAAAAACTATATCACGTGGGCTTTAAAGTACAGGTTTTTGTATGAATACTCAATATCCTGTTTTCACAGTGGGCCTCAAAGCACAGAAGTACACCGAGGAGTCAGACAGATGAAGGTTCTGGATCGTCAGTGTAGTTCTTCTTGCGGCAGCATCCAACTGGGACTGAAATCTTTTATTGGGGAAGTCTTTGGAATTACTTCCATTTCCAAACTTATGTCTTACTAGCATATGTTCTGGAGGTAAGTTCTTAGTTTGTCTGTACCACAGCAGAGCAGGCATTGCGTCTGTTGTATTATATTCACAGTTCAGAGTCACAGCCTCTCCTTTGTAAGCTGAAGAAAAACTTGTTGACTGATGTACAGTGTCTTGTCCTCTGCATTCTGTGGAGAGAACATGATGTTATTCAATTCACACTGCATCTTATATCACATACTCAAACAACAGAAATACATAAATTAAAAAAAGTGCTTTACCTAGAAAGAATATAACAATAAGCATCTCCCTCAGCCAAGTTCTCATGATGGACGAAAAGCAATTTGCTACAGAGAACTAAAAGCAATTAAACAGAGAACTGACAGCCACTCTGACAACCTCTGAACTGTCACGGTTATGTATCAATGCACACAACATAAATAACTTTCATTGTAGGTCAAAACGCTACAGGTGCTCCCTGCTGGCATCATGTAAAAATGCAGCAGGACCATGATCTCCTGGAACTCAACTTGAAAAAGCCTCAGGAAAGAGAAAGCTTGGAAAGTAGAAAGTTAAAACAAAAATCAAGAAATTAAGAAATCATTTTTACAGTGACAATATACTCTTCAGTACTCAGTTTAGCTTGATCAGAGTGTTTGGTCTTTAATGAATTCGTTTCTTTTTAAGTGGAATAAAACAGGAATTCATTAATTTGCAAGACATGTTGTCCATTCATTCAATTTTTCCACTTTTTTGTGCGTATCAAAACTATATTATACAGTAATTGTGTGCTTTGTGTTTTTGTTTGCTTTCATTTAATAGTTTTTATAAGTCATGTTTGTTTGGTTCTTTAAAAGAATAAATATCACCACAAATAATATTTGGAGGCCTTCCACAAATATGGTGTACACACAAAAATAAAAGGCAGAAGAAAACTGATGTACTTATACTGTATTTTGCTGCATTTTTTTTTTACAAACTTACCAACTTTGCCACTTTTGACTAGATAACAGTATATTACATTTTATTAAACTTAATAAATTATACATTAAATTGTAACTGATATCATAAAGCCACAAAAGACACACTGTATTTTTCACAAGTAATACGGCCAATGTACTAAGCCTAAAGGACCACTAGATGGCAGATCAATTCTAGTATAGTCAAAAACATGGACTGAAATTTTACCTGTAGTTTTTTCATGCTAAAGTATATTTTTCTATTGTATATTTTAGGGCAGCTTGTAAGTAATCTCAAAATCATTTGTTTGCATGAAATAAAAGAGACAATAATATACATTAGAAATCACTGTTTTCTTCCATTTTTCCTCAAGTAATTGAATATCTAAAAAGTAAAAGGACAGTGCAAAGGAACTCTTATGGGCCTGTGTCTTTTCTACTGTGTATAGACATGTTTTTGTACAGTGTGTAAATGTTTCCTGTCACTGTGGGCTCCAGAGCACAGTAGTACAGAGCTGAATCTGTCACTTTGACAGAGGAGATTATCAGATCCACACGGTTTTTCTTTTCATTCAGTTTTGCTGAAAACCGAGAATCCAGTTTCTCTGCGGTCTGGACCCGTCCAGAGGTTTGCAGAATTAATAAAAGATATTCAGGAGCTGATCTGGGATATTGACGGTACCAGTGCAAACTAATTGCATTTGAATAGCTACAGGACAAAGTTAAATTGGCACCCTCCTCGTGAAAAAACTCAGTTTGGTCTGATGTAATTGGACTCTCAAACCTTCCACCTGAAAATTATGATACAGATGATTAGATATTTTAATGATAGAAGTTTAGGAAGTTTACAGTCTAATTATATTCAAATATGGTATATAATGAAGACAAACCCCAAAAATTAAAAAAAAAAAACATATATACTTTATTTTTATGTAATATTAATTAATACTCACTCCTAATAGCACAGAGCAGGATAATTGTGATGAGCAGCATCATGCTGAAATGGTACGTCTATGATTGCACTTGAGATCTTGACAACTGCTTAAAGCTCCTCCCCCTGAATATTGAGCATGATAAACCCATGAGATTCTCAAGCTGTCAGGTTTTTGTACAGTAACATTTGGTTTCCTGTCACTGTGGTCTGCAGAGCGCAGAAATACACTGCAGAGTCTTTAACCATGGAAGAGGGGATTTCCAAATCCACACGATTTTTCTCCACGTTCAGTTTTCCTGTCAGTCGCTCGTCTGAAGTCTGTATTACTTTTCCAGAGCTTTGTAGGATGAGCATGAGGAACTGAGGGGCTGATGTACGATGCTGTCGATACCAAAGGAGACTGTATACAGAGGAATAACTACAGGATAGTGTTACGTTCTCAGTCTCTTTTAGACTGACTTCTGTTTGTTCAGGGGTAATGCCTTCTGCTTGAGTTACATCTTAAAAACGAAATATATGAAAGTATATAATGAGATATAAAACAAAACAGATTTTCAGTCACTACCAGTTATTAAAGAAAAAATACCCACCTACAAGGGTTAACATCCAAATAATGATGTACAGCAACATGGTGAGACTACAGCAAAATAACATTACATGACAAGTGACAATCTGAAGTCTCCTCTGGAAGCTCCGCCCCCAGCAAATGACATATTGCTTTGTATTCCTTTTGTAACCACATCTCTTGCTGCTCAGAATATTATTTATTGTAGGGAAGGAAGTACTGTGTGATTTGAAAGACCACAGATTTTTTTGTACAGTTTAATAAATACATGTTGTCACTGTGTTCTTCTAGCGCACAGTAGTAGGAAGCTGTGTCCTCCAATTTTAGGTCGTTACTAATCAGAAAAGTCGATGTGTTTGAGCACAAAAAGTGATTTATGCAATGTGAAATGTGAGACAGATGAGGAGCGGTGTGGTCATCTTCAGTTTGTACAGTAATTACACCAGACATTTTTGCAAAGTTAATTGTTTTATCAACTCATTATAAATGCAAAGGGCATTACTGTTAGTGTTTGATTAGCGCATTGCCTCACAAAGTACCACATCACAATGCAGTACTGATGCAGTGCTATTATCCAAACACAGAACCAGAGTGAGACATTAAATGATTAATTCAACTGATTAATTCAAAATGCAAATTCATTCAGGAATGTAAGATGTCTTTATTGAATCATTAATTCTTTAGATTCATTAAAATGAATGAAACAAATTAATGTTTTTGAGTGAGTCTGTTTTTTGACTGAATCATTTACTCAGTTGAATTGTTCAAAACACACACAGCCCTAACTGTGTGTTTCTGGGAGATGCAGAAACACTAATTATTTAATCACTATACTGTAGGCTACATGCAGCTGTTTATTTATCTGCTGCAGGTGATACTTGTGGTTTATAAAGACACAAATGTGGTTTGATATTCATTTGATAATAAACTGTTCAAAGCAAGTTTTCTGAGGGAGTTTTTGTAAAGCCTCTTAGGCACTTTGTATCACTGGGCTGTTACTCTAAGAGCGCAGTAATAGAGAGCTGAATCTGACAGAGTTACACTTTGAATGGTCAGTGAGGTGGATTTCTGGGATGTAGATGATTTAAATCGACGGGGGTCTGGTATGTTTTCATATGTCTCTGATCGTCCACCTTTGAGCAGTATATATTGTGGCTGTGTATTAGGAAACTGTCTGTACCAATAAAGGAGAACATAGCTGCTGCTTGTGTCATATGAACACTCCAGCGTTACAGAATCTCCTTCTGTATTGGTAACACTGGTCCTCTGGTCGCTTGGTCGAATCCAGTCTTGACAGATAACACCTGAAAGAAAATGATTTTAATAAAATAAAATTTTACTATTAAGATATATATATATATATATATATATATATATATATTTAAAGATCTGAATAATCATACAAATATATTAGAATAGTAGATTGTACCTGATGCTGTAAGGACAAACAGCAGTAGATATTTTTTAACTTGTTGACTGAGCATTTGGAGACTTTCTGTGATCACATCAGATAAGTTACTGTGCTGAGTTTCTTGAGAGGCTGATCTTTAAATATCACGTGGAGGGTATAAAAACAGGAAGTACAATTGCTCTTGACTGCTTTTCACACAACATCTGTATTGTTCTGGTAGGACTTGTAGATCCTAAACACACAAAATATTACAATGGGTTCCTAAAACTTCCAGCAGGTGGCGTTCTAATATCATAAAAGCACTGTACTTCAGCCGAGCATAATTTTATACGTCTTTACTTTTGTCAGGTACTGTACTGTATGCTGCTACAACATTCAGTAGTTTATGAGATAGTGTTCTTATGATTCAGTTTTTTCCATGATTCAGATAAAATGTTATTATTTATTTTTGAAAATATGTATGATGAGTTTTTGAAAATATGTATTTAAAATATGCAGGTTTTACTTTTTTATTTTTTTATGAAGACATGCAATACATGATACATTCAACTACAGTATCATTGTTGGGAGGGTTTTTGTACAGTGTTCTTATATTTCCTGTCACTGTGGGCGTCAGGGCACAGTAGTAAATTGCGGAGTCTGTCACTGTTGTGGAGAAGATTTCTAGATCTACACGAGTTTTCTTTTCATTCACTTTTCCAGATAATCGGGGATCTCGCTCCACAATTTCTGACTTTTGAGAAACCATTCCAGTAGAGTGTAAAATAAGCACAAGAAATTCAGGAGCTGATCCGGGATATTGGCGATACCACTGCAGAGTGGATGCTGAGGAGTAGCTACAGGACAGTGTAACATTTTCTCCATCTTTCTTATAAACCTCATCCTGGACTGGCGTGATGACATTCGCAAAACTGCCACCTTCAAAATCGAAAGTCGAAATTGATGTAAATTTAATGTACATAAAATGAACTAATACAAGCTCCACACTTATTATTCTCAGCTAGACAAATAATAGAAAATACCAAAAAATGCAATACTTACATATAAGAGAACAAATCAAACCAGTTAGGTAGAGCAACATGTTGATAATGAGTAGGATGATGATCTAGCTCAGCACTAACTGTTGTTCAGCTAAACTTTCTGTTCTTTCCTTGTCACACAAAATAAGAAACTCCTCCCCTGAAAGCTGTAATTGAAACAGCACAAAAAAAAAGCTTAGAGTGGAGTCAACATGAACACACAGGTCTGTACTTTTTGTGGGGAAAAAGTTAAACATCCAATACAAATCTATGCAATCATAACTATTTGGTTCACAGGACTTTGGAAAAAAATATATTAAAACATAACTGTCTCACGTTTTTACACATTTTGAATTGCCATTCCTGAATGTTATGGCTTGCAAATTCAGTTGTTTGTTTCAAATGCTATTGTCTTATACTGTCTTGACAGTCTCTGTCTTGGCAGTGATGTAATATGTGATCTATCATAGTTTTTGTACAGTGCTATTGAGTTTCCTGTCACTGTGGGCACCAGGGCACAGTAGTACATCGCAGAGTCTGTCTCTTTGACAGAGGAGATCTCCAGAATCACATGGGTTTTCTTGTCATTCAGTTTTCCAGAGAATCTAAGATCTTGATCCACAATTTCTGACCTTTGTGAAACTTTCCCAGTAGAATACATAATGACAAAAAGATATTCAGGAGCTTGTCCAGGATATTGGCGATACCACTGTAGAGCATATGCAGAAGAATAGTTACAAGACAGAGTTATATTGGCTCCTTCTGGATGGAACATCTCATTTTGGACTGGAGTGATGTCATTTGCAAAAGTGCCACCTGCAAGAATTCAAATTGATGCAAAATAATGTCAAATGTACTGAGACATCACAACACTTAGTTGTTAGGTAAAATAATAATAATAATAATAATAATAATTATAAGTAATACGTATATTCAATCTGGAATACATACTGACAAGACAAAGCAAAAATAGCAGGCAGAGCATCATTTTGTATTCAGCACAAACTGCTGTTCAACTATTCATTCATTCCTCGTCAAGTACAGGAGGAGGTCTCAGATTTACTCCTCCCCTCAAATCTGTAGATTATAATAGATGAAATAGCATTTGAAGTATATAGTTATGAACAGATATGAACATGCAGGTTTTCTAATAGTGTGTGGTTTGCTACAGTAAGAAGGTATTAAAGATACATGGAAACATTTTGATGTTCTGTATTTTGGTGTCTTATTTTTTAGTCAATGTAGACCTACTATTGACCTAGACAAAAAAAACAAACAAACAAACAAAAAAACATAATTTTTTTCAGAGGTTCATTTGTAGAAAGATATATTATGGCATGACAAAAACTATGAATTATCTTCCTGTTTCTCCATTAGCACACATTTACTTTTCTTCCAGCGGGTGTTTCAATATTGAGTTTGTGAAAGAAGTGTTGTGGTTTTATACAAGATATGATTGTGGTTAAAATTTTATTTGATTCCTACATGTGAGTTTTTGTAAAGCCTCTCAGGCATTTTGTATCACTGGGCTTTTTAGTGCACAGTAATAGAGAGCTGAATCTGACAGAGTTGCGCTCTTAATAATGAGTTCAGTGGATGACTGGGATGTAGTCGACTGAAACCGAGTGCCTGGTATATCCTCATACTGGCTCCCTGATCGGGCACCTTTCCAAAGTAAATATTCTGGTTCTCTATTAGGATACTGTCTGTACCAGTAGAGATAGGCATAATTGCTGCTTGTATCATACGAACAGCTCAGCGTTACACGCTCCTCTTCTTTTCTGTAAATATTAGTTTCCTTGTCTCTTGGTTGAATGCTATCAGATAAAACACCTGCAAAAGAATTGAACAAAAATTTTACAAAAGGTCAGCTGGCTTGTCCAAAACGTCATCACATTTCTAAAAATAATAATAATAATAATAATAATAATACATTTTTGATGTTGTTACTATAGTAAAGTAACATTAAAAATGTTTGCATGGCCAAGACATTTTGTATGAGTCTGCTCAGATTTTATTTTTTATACCTGATGCTGTTATGAGAATCAGTAGAAAGCATCTCTCCATGTTTGGAAGGTTTATCAACTTGGTTTATGAACTGAAGTTAAAAGGTAAATGCATGATTGTAGTATCTTGTTGTGAAGTTGCAATGTGGGTGTGGTTTATTTAGATCACCTTCTCTGTCTTTCCTTATTAAAAGCTGAGACGATGGACCCTTCATTGTACAAATCTTATAATGAACCATTAAAACTAAAATTACTTGAGTAATAGTTGAGGAAGTATCTTCCTCTATTGATTATCAATAAGCATAATCATCTATGATGTTTCTCCACTGGTTATTTATCATTTTCTTTATCTTGCATTGGTAACAAGCTAGCTTTCTTAATGTACACAGCGCCCCCCAGTGGTGGTATAAAATGAATTCCCCATTGACAACATCCACAAGTCTAACGATAAAACATTTGTGAATCTGAAAAAAAATGATGGATTATAAATTTTGTCTTTATTTATTGATATATTTTTCAAACATGATGACACATCTGGGAATATAGTTTGATATGCCATTAATCTTCATATAATCTCATTCAATAATTCAAATTCAGTAAACCATTGCATGTACATACTTTAAAAGTACAGAAATACTAATCAGACAGAAAATGTATAGTTAAATATGAATTTGAATGTAACATAAGAATCAGTCAGGTTTTTGTATGGTGCGTAGTGTTTTCCTGTCACTGTGGGCGTCAGGGCACAGTAGTACATTGCAGAGTCTGTCACTTTAGCAGAGGAGATCTGCAGAATCACATGGGTTTTCTTTTCATTCAGTTTTGCAGAGAATCTAGGATCTTGATCCACAATTTCTGACCTTTGTGAAACTTTCCCATTAGAATACAAAATGACAAAAAGATATTCAGGAGCTTGTCCAGGATATTGGCGATACCACTGTAGAGTATATGCAGAAGAATAGTTACAAGACAGAGTTATATCGGCTCCTTCTGGACGAAACATCTTGTTTTGGACTGGAGTGATGCCATTTGCAAAAGTGCCACCTGCAAGAATCAAAATTCATGTAAATGATTGTAAAATGCACTTTAACATTATAACACTTTAGCTGTTAGTTAAAAGAAAATAATATCTCAGTATAACAGTATAACAGTAAAAGTATAACAGTATAACAGTAAAAGTGCCAGTATAACAGTATAACAGTAAAAGTGCCACCTGCAAGAATTAAAATTGATGCAAAATAATGTCAAATGTACTGAGACATCACAACACTTAGTTGTTAGGTAAAATAATCATAATAATAATAATAATAATAATAATTAAGTATATTCAATCTGGAATACATACTGACAAGACAACAAAGCAAAACTTGCAAGCAGAGCATCATTCTGCACAAAGCTGTATTCAGCACAAACTGCTGTTAAACTATTCATCCATTCCTTGTCAAGTACAGAAGGAGGTCTCAGATTTACTCCTCCCCTCAAATCTGTAGTCTATAGATGAAATAGCATTTGAAGCCTAGTTTTGAACAGATATGAGGTGTTTCACCATAGCCTGTGGTTTGTTGCAGTCAGAAGGTATTAAAGATACATGGATATGTTTTGATGTTCTGTATTTTGGTCTCTTATTTTTAGTCAGTGTAGACCTGCTAAAGACCTAGACAAAAATTAAGAGGTTCTTTTGTATGAAGATTTATTATGGCATGACAAAACTATGAATTTTTCATCTTCCTGTTTCTCCATTAGCACACATTTACTTTTCTTCCAGCAGGTGTTACAATATTGTGTTTATGAAAAAAGTGTTGTGGTTTTACACAAGATATGACTGTGGTTTCATTTTTATTTGATTCCAATTTTTAAAGGAAAAAACAATGTAAGTTTTTGTAAAGCTTCTCAGGCATTTTGTATCACTGGGCCTCTACTCTTAGAGCACAGTAATAGAGAGCTGAATCTGACAGGGTTACACTCTTAATGGTGAGTTCAGTGAATGTCTGGGATGTAGTCGAATGAAACCGAGTGTCTGGTATATAATCATAACTGCTCCGTGATCGAGCACCTTTCCACAGTAAAAATACTGGTTCTCTCTTAGGAAACTGTCTGTACCAGTAGAGATAGACATAATCACTGCTCGTATCATACGAGCAGCTTAGTGTTACACGCTCCTCTTCATTTCTGTAAATATCAGTTTCTTCATCTTTTGGTTGAATGCTGTCAGATAAAACACCTGCAAGAGAAATGGACAGATTTCACAACAGGTCAGCTGGCTTGATGAACAAAAATTAAAAATTACAACAATAAAATAATGTCTTCAACAAACTTAATGTCGTTACGGTAATAGGGTAACATTAATTATTATTATTATTATTATTATTATTATTATTATTATTATTGTGGCTAAAACAATTTAATGTACATTATATTTGAGTCTGCTCAGATTTAATGTTTCATACCTGGTGCTGTTATGAGAATCAGGAGAAAGCATCTCTCCATGTTGGGAAACTTTACTAACTTGGTTTATGAACTGAAGTTAAAAAGGTAAATGTATGATTGTAATATCTTGTGAAGCTGCAATGTGGGTGTGGTTGTTTAGACCACTTTCTCTATATTTCCTACTGAGCTTTCATTGTACAAATATCTTAAAAATAATTAAAACCAAAACCAAAATTACTTGAGTAATAGTTGAGGAAGTATGTATTAGTTTTATCAATAAGCATAATCACTGTGATATGTCTCCACTTATTTATAATTTTCTTTGTCTTGCATTGGAAACAAGCCTCCGCTAGCTTATTTAATGTACACAGCGCCCCCCAGTGGTGGTATAAAATGTATTCCCCATTGACAACATCCACAAGTCTAACGATAAACCATTTGTGAATCTGAAAAATATGATGGATTATAAATTTTGACTTTATTTATTGATATATTTTTCAAACATGATGACACATCTGGGAATATAGTTTGATATGCCATTAATCTTTATATAAATAGTCTCATTTAATCATTAAAATTCAGTAAATCAATGCATGTACACTGCCCTCCAAAAGTTTGGAAACACCCCTGTGAAAAAAGATAGGCAAAGTGTGGTTTTGGACGATATCAGCATAAATCCTTATAATTTTTTGGTGCAAATACATTAAAGTAACTTGACATTATCATTGAAGACCATCATGTCTGTCATGGAATGGCCTCCACAATCACCCGACCTCAACCCAGTTGAGCTACTATGGCAGGAACTGGACCGTGATGTCCGTAAGAAATGTCTAGCCAGTGTGAATCGTCTTTGGGCAATTATTCAGGAGGCTTGGAGTAGTATATCAAGTCAATGTTTGAATAAACTGACAGCTCGGATGCCCAGATTATGCAGAGCTGTAATAGCTGCTAATGATGGATATTTTGATGAATCTAAAATATATATATTTTTTGTATAAACTGTTTATGTAATAAAATACTTTTTCATAGTTTGTTGTCCCTTATCAGTGCAAAATGATCACAAATTAAAAAGGATTCATACTAATATTGTCCAAAACACCACTTTTCTAGGGCGTTTCCAAACTTTTGGAGGGCAGTGTACATACTTTAAAGGTACAGAAATACTAATCAGACAGAAAATGTGTAGTTAAATATGAATTTGAATGTAACATCTGAATCTAACTGACATATTAATTTGTAGTCAAGTCAGTCAGGTTTTTGTATGGTGTGTAGTGTTTTCCTGTCACTGTGGGCGTCAAGGCACAGTAGTACATTGCAGAGTCTGTCACTTTAGCAGAGGAGATCTGCAGAATCACATGGGTTTTCTTTTCATTCAGTTTTCCAGAGAATCGAGGATCTTGATCTACAAGTTTAGACTTCTGAGAAACTTTCCCTGTAGCATGCAATATGATTAAAAGGTATTCAGGAGCTGAGTTTCGATATTGCCGATACCACTGCAGACTAATTGCTGAGGAATAGTTAAAGGACAAAGTTATGTTGTCTCCCTCTGTCCCAAACACCTCAGTTTGGACTGGTGTGATGACATTCCCAAAACTGAAACCTGCAGATAAGATTATTTACATTTGATAACATGTTGACAACAAAGACATTCAAATAAACTGGAAAAAAGAGGGCTGAAATGGGATACTTACATGCAAGACAACAAAACAAAGCCAAAACAAAAAGCATCATTTTCAGGATGATGTTTTAGTTTATCTGCAGGATAAACTGTTACTGAAGTAACATTCATTGAACATTCAACTAACACAGCATGTCTTCAGCAAGCACCTCCCCTTAAAGATACAGTCTTCATATTCAAATATCTACTTTAATAGTGACATCTGTTGTTTTTCTTTAGTATTTATATGTTAATTTATTATACTTTAGTTTGGTCTGTTAAGGTGACGTTTACAAAAGTGCTAAACATCAACATGTCTGGTGGGAAAAAAAGCTCATACGTGTAACTGACAAATCAGTAACATCAGTCATATATATGGGCAAATAATAGGTGCCTTTTAAAAACACATTTTTCTGTACCTGGCAGAACCTGTGCCACCACTACGTACTTCAAGTGACACTTCATTTTTGTGTTGCACAATATAAGTTGTGTTTCTGTAAAAAAGAAAGTAAGAGCAAATTAAGTTCTTGTTTCAAGGTGAGCTGATTTCATAATGTTTTTTGGAAGATCATTACATTTTACATTAAAATTATTGCATTTCTTTTACATACTTAATATAATGTGACAATTTGAATTGCTTTAATCTTTTCATGTGTATTTGAGTGTAGGCAGTAAATATTTCACCTTTTTAAAATTACCTTTACTTTCTATTCATTGTTACAGCATGCTTTAAAAATGTAATGTTGAATGTTTTTCAGATTACTATGAGCACCGTGACATCCAGCTTGAATACATGGCAGAGGAAGAAGCTCTGCTCATTATTCAACCATGCCAACCTCAGCCTGCTGTTCAAAGCCAGTGTGCATGGCTACCATGCCAATGCATTTCACCAAAAATGCGATACTCAAGGGCCAACTGTTACTGTAGCTTACAATAAGTCTGGATATGTTTTTGGAGCTTTCATTAGCAAAAATTACGCACAGACAGGACAAAATGTTGTGGATGACAGAGCTTTTCTCTTCAGCTTTAATGACAAAGAAATGAAAGAAAATCCTCTGCGGGTTGTTAGTGGAAATCCCCAGTATACTTTCACTGATAATGGTCCAAACTTTGACTCTTTAGTGCTTCTTTACAATAATACAACCAATGCCTACAGTAATCCAGGAACATACCAGTTTGATCCACAGAAGATGCATGGAAATGACTTACAGCTGACAGAGTGTGAGGTGTACAGAGTGGAAGGTCTGTATTATTTAGGGGTTATTTTCACATAATTGCTGAGAGAGTGATACATTTTTAGTAATAGCTTTGTGAATAACACATGCACTGGGTTGGATTCTTTACAGAATGTGGAGGACTCATGGAGAAATGTGCAGTGGAATTCTGAGTGAGTAAAGCAAACCAAATTCAATGTCTTCTTTAAAATAATTTATTTATTTAGCTATTAGTTATTAACTTATTAGTTATTAAATAATTGTCATTTTGCCATCATTGTAAGAAATGTTTCTGACCTACTGTGTCCCTATGACTGCTTAAGAAATTTGATAATACTAATAATGTTTTAGGAGCAGGCAGGCACTCTTGAGCACTATCTCTGGCTGGAAGCCTTCTGTTAGCTCAGTCAAACAGGCTCGGATTTTGCTGGTGGGTCCTGTAGGGGCTGGAAAATCAAGCTTTTTCAATTCTATCAACTCTGCATTCAAGGGTTACGTAAGCATTCAGGCCAACACTGGCACTGCTGGCACCAGTTTGACTACTCAGGTAGACATATATCCTTAATCTTCTCTTATGTTTTACGAAAATAAATACTTTGTGAAAAATTAAGTGTTTACTGAAAATAACCGGTAATATTTGTGCCATGTAGTTCCGTACCTACTACATAAAGCCAAGCAACGATGTCACCCATGTTCCCTTCGTTCTATGTGACACAATGGGACTGGAGGATGGTGTGAACACCGGTCTGGATGTAGAAGATTTTGCCACTATTTTGAAGGGTCACATCCAAGACAAGTATCAGGTGAGAACTTTAGGTAAAATGTAAACTTGATAGTTAATAGGTCTGGCAGATCAGTTATATAATCTTTATTCAGTATTTTCTGTCATGTCTTCATGATTTGAAGATATTCTACATGTTTCTTTTCCTCAGTTTAACCCACTGATGCCTATATAGTCTGACTCCCCTCATTTCCATAAATCTCCTGGCTTGAAGGACAAGATTCATTGTGTGGTGTATGTGATTGACACCTGCAAAATCAAGCTCCTCTCTGACAAAACGATTGAGAAGTTTGTGGCTTTTCGAAAGAAAGCCAACCAGCTAGGTGAGATTTTAATTTATTTCAGGTGACATGAGTGTCTACATGTCTCCGTGTCTCACATGAATGTTTAAAATTCGAAAAGTGGAGCTGCTCATGGGTGTGATTACTTTAGAGATGGGTTTAGACAGAAAATACTGGAGCTCGGGTTGGTATACTTTTCGTGGTGATCCGGAAAAACAAGACAGACTGCACAGGTGCAACAGCAGTGTTGCAGTGGGATTTTTTCAATAACGTGATATTTAGCCCCTGGAAGGTGTCTCTCACATTTTCCCACAGCAATGATAAAATAGTGTAGATCAGTGTACAGTGTTTTATTCATTTGCCATATTTAATATTGGGGGCATCCAAGTTATTTGACATATCTGAACATTTTTTAAAAAGTACAAAAAACACAATAGTTACTTTCCCTGGTAATTAGTTACTTTTATAATAATGTAACTTAGTTACTAACTTGTAACTAACTAATTACTATTTGTGAAAAGTAACTAACAGCTAATTACTTTTTTAAAGTAACATGCCCAACACTGTTAATATGTTATAAGCAAGTTTGTTAAATGCTGCCCTTCTGCTAAAAAATACTTTCTCTAAGAGCAACAGTAAACTGCAAGAGAATGTTCCGCTGTAACAATCTTCATTCTTTGGAGCTCAAAAGCCTAGTTTATGCTGGTCCTTAGTTGACCATGAGCTGGTCCTAAGCTGGTCCTGAGCTTAGGACCAGCAAAAACCAGTTTAGGACCAGCTAAAACCAGCATCCCAGCATCAAAACCTACCTAACCAGCATATCCCAGCATATGAACTGTCCTTTTAAATCCCATTCTCAAGAGAACCTGTTGTGGGTATTAAGTGTACATCTAGCATGAATCTTTAATCATTAGGGCTATATCACCCATAGGATAGTGGACTCTGGAATGTGATAGCATATGTGACCTTGGACCAAAAAAAAAAAAAAAACAGTCATAAGGGTGATTTTTTTTAAATTAAGATTTATACATAATTTGTTTGGAAAGGATAATATATGGCCGAGATACAACTGTTTGAAAATCTGGATTCTGAGGGTGCCAAAAAAAAAAAACCTAAATACGGAAAAAATCGCCTTTAAAGTTGTCCAAATGAAGTTCATAGCAATGCATATTACTAATCAAACTTTACATTTTTATATGTTTACAGCAGGACGTTTACAAAATATTTCCATGCAAGATGATCTTCACATAATATCTTAATGATTTTTGGCATAAAAGAAAAATCGTTAATTTTGATGCTTTAAATAGACTGGTTTTGTGGTCCAGGGTCACACATAAGGTGTTGTTCTGTACTTCAGGTAGTCCTCAGTTGGTTCTGCTGACTAAGGTGGATGAGGCCTGCCCCTTAGTGGCAGAAAACCTGAAAAATGTCTACCAGAGCCACTATATCAACCAAACGGTATGAATTAATGTATACAACTTTGTAGTAAGTATTCTGTAATGTTCTGTTTGTTTCACATACTGTCTTGATGAATTATTTTGTGACAGATGCAGGAGATTAGCACTAAGCTTGGAGTTTCTCTATCTGCTGTGGTCCCAGTGAAAAACTACTACCAAGAACTGGAAATAGACTCTCAAACTGACAAGTAATAGATTAATTTATGACAAGAGTGCACCTCAAAAAATTTACTTCATAACAGGAGTTCAGACCTTTTTCACAAAAAGACTTTCTTTGTTGCCTTTTTTTCTATCACGCTTTAGAAATCATAAGAAATTATATATCACTTAAAGACTTAAAATTTCAAAATTCATCCTTTGGAAACCATTTTAAAATCAGACATTGCATTATCATGGAAATTGTACATGAAAATCATATTACAAAATGTTTTTGTTCATGAATTATAACAAATTACATTTGGATAGTGCATTTTCATGTCTTTGTTCACAATAGGGAGTGACAGTTAAAGGGTTAAGGAAACCCCTCCCCTTAAGACTATAATTAAAGCAGCAGAAGAATTGCTGTAGAGCTGATTAAAAGAACTGTCAAAATTCATGCAACAATATGTAATAATGTACTCAATAATGTAACTTTAGTTGGTATTTTAACAAAAAGACTTCAGTTATATTCATAGAATTTAATTTGTATAGATTTAAAGTTACCCAAAATTCAAATTTGCTGAAAGTTTATTTCTTCTTTGAAAGAGATTTATAGAAATGTAAGTGTCCAAACAGCTGGTAAAAACATCACAATGATCCGAAAGTAATCCACACAACTCCAGTCCATCAGTTAACATATTGTAAAGTAAAAAACTGCATGTTTGTAAGACACAATTCCATCATTAAGGCATTGTAACTCGAAACCATCAATTCTAGACAAAATATGAGTACATAATACATAATACTCAATGTTTTGGACTGTTTTTTTTTTCTTGTAAACAGTGCTAAAATTTTGCATATTTCTCTTGATGACTTTTTACAGAAGAAAGCAATATTTTAGACTGAAGCAACGGTTTATAGTTAAAAACCCTGGCTATCGGACATGCACAGCTTTTGGCCTCACATGACAGTAACTGATGAACTAGAGTGTGCGGATGATCTGTGGGCTATAGAGATGTTTTTATCAGCTGTTTGGACACTCATTCTGATGGCAGATCCATTAGTGAGCAAGTGACGTAATACTAAATTTCTCCAAATTCATTTCAATGAAGAACCAAACTCATCATGAATAGCATTAGGGTGAGTACATTTTCAGCAATTTTTCATTTTGGGGGTAAAGTATTCATTCAAAAAAATGAAACACACAGTTTAAGATGACCTGATTCACACTCTTGCATGTAGTGATTTTAGCATAGAAAACTTTATTTTAGGAGGCTTATTATGGCATGACAACAACAATTATTGAAAGTTTAAGCTTCTTTTATAGTTTCCTCTAAGCACAGCTGTTTTCTTCCAGCAGGTGTTACAGTGTTGTTTGTGAAAGGAGCGTTGTGGTTTATACAAGATATGATTGTGGTTTAATTTTCATTTAATTCTTTTATTTAAGGCCAAAAACTACATGTAAGTTTTTGTAAGGCTTTTCAGGCATTTTATATCACTGGGCTCCTACTCTTAGTGCACAGTAATAGAGAGCTGAATCTGACAGAGTTATACTTTTAATGGTGAGTTCAGTGGATGACTGGGATGTAGTCGACTGAAACCGAGTGTCTGGTATATATTCATAACTGCTCCATGACCGGGCACCTTTATACAGTAAAAATTCTGGTTCTCTCTTATGATACTGTCTGTACCAGTAGAGCTCAACAAAATCACTGCTTGTATCATACGAGCAACTCAGCGTTACACGCTCTTCTTCTTTTCTGTAAATATTAGTTTCCTTTGGTTGAATGCTGTCAGATAAAACACCTGCAAGACAAATGGACAGATTTCACAACAGGTAAGTTGGCTTTTCCAAAATTGCAATAACAAAACCATTTTTTGAAAAACCGTTTTAATGAGTCTTCCCAGATTAAATGTTTTATACCTGTTACTGTTATTATTAGAATCAGTAGAAAATATCTCTCCATGTTGGGAAGGTTTACTTACTCTCTTTGTGAACTGAAGTTAAAATGTGAATGGTGTATGTATGTAATATTGCGAAGCTTTAGTGTGGGTGTGGTTTATTTAGACCACCTTCTTTTGCCTGATTAAAAGCTAACATGATAAGATCTTGCCTTCATTCCTTGTACATTAATTCAGTCGTGTTTTTTTTGTTTGTTTCACATATTGTAATGTACACAGCACCCCCTTGTGGTGGCGCGACAAACATTTATTCTCCCATTGATTTTATGACTGTAGACTATAGAGTGAGTCAGGTTCTTGTATGGTGTGTTGAGTGTTTCCTGTGACTGTGGGCTGCAGAGCACAGTAGTACAGAGCAGAGTCTGATACAGCAGCAGAGGAGATGATCAGATCCACACTGTTATCTTGTTTTCTGTGACTGATTGATATCCCAGAAACTGGAGGATTAGCATGAGTAGGTGTTCCATAGTAATCCAGGATGAGAAACTGTGGTTGTGAACCTGCATATTCCCGGTACCAGTGAAGACTATCAACAGAACCAGTGTAGTTACAAGAGAGTTTGACACTCTCAGTCTCAGTGGCAAATACTGCATCGCTGTATGGGGTGATGACATCTTTAGCTCTGTTACCTACAATAAAAGCTTATTTAAGCATGTTTAAATTGAGACATTGTAATGTAATGATACTTGTAAGATTTTACCTTGAGTTAAAGTCATCAGTATAAGTACACAAGTGAACATAATGGTAGTTGCTGATTGCATCAGTGATCTGTGATGCTGAACATCACTGAGCTAATCTGTTTTACAGGCCTGTGTTAAGCTCCACCTTTTGACATAACTCCCATATAAAGCACAGATTTCATATCTAAAGAATATGTTGTAAAAGGGTGAAATGTGTTTTAATAAAATGTACCTTAGTTTGGACTATTGAAGTGGTGCTTGCAAAATTGCTTGTTTCTGGTGTAAAATACATCTTACTCAGTTTGACAGGAGAAGTCAGTAAACTGAATTGGTAATTTATAATTTATAAATTTTTATAGGAATAATTACCCAATTAAACTATTATACTTTATTTTATTCATTTCAGATTTTAGCAGGTGTTACTGTATCCTGTTATTCACAGACACTTTGTGGCTCACATAAAGAACTGTGGTTTGATTTTTCCTTGATTAAATATGGTTCAAAGTGATTATAGTGTGTGTGAGTTTTTGTGAAGCCTCTCAGGCACTTTGTATCACTGGGCTGCTGTTCTTAGAGCACAATAATAGGGCGCTGAATCTAACAGAGTTACACTCGTAATAGTGAGTACAGTGGATGTATCTGATGTAGTCGACTGAAAGTGATGGTCTGGTATATCCTCACTGTAGCTCCACGATCGAGCACCTTTCCGCAGTAAATACTGAGGTTCTCTGTTTGGATACTGTCTGTACCAGTAAAGCATAGCATAATTGCTGCTTGTATCATATGTGCATCTCAGAGTCTGTGAATCTCCTTCTTTACTGATGATATTTTCTTTGTCTTTTGGTTCAATGCTGTCAGCAAATACACCTGCAAGAGAATGTTTAATAAAAAATGAATTAAACTCCTTTCTGTTGTTACAAATACAGTGCATTGGAACAACATTAGACAATGAAAAATATATGATGTCAGAATTCAAATTTAACATCTATGAATTAAATATGCACAAAAGTAACACTTTGAATCCACAGTATATTTAGTTCAGTGCTGATATTTGAAATGCACTTTACCTGGGATTGTTATAAGCATAAGAAATAGAAAACATCTGTCCATGGTGATTTGTTAATACAATAAGCTAATAAATATATGCTTAATGATTTTATGTTGAAAGGTAAATG
Organism: Cirrhinus molitorella; assembly: GCA_033026305.1. Taxonomy (NCBI): domain Eukaryota; kingdom Metazoa; phylum Chordata; class Actinopteri; order Cypriniformes; family Cyprinidae; genus Cirrhinus; species Cirrhinus molitorella. Next base: position 15,517,374 of record CM065124.1, on the reverse strand, counting down.
TATGAATGTAATGGCAAGTCATTTGTGCAGCTATACTATCTGTAAATGTGGGTGTGGTTTCTGATATTTAGACCACCTTCTGTCTTTCTATATTAAAAGTGTCAATTAATGAGATTTTCTCGATTTGTTGTACTTGATGTAGTATATATAGCTCAAAGTTATTGTCTCTTTGTGTCAAAGATAATCAAAGATCTTTTATATTTATCAAAGATAATCAAAGATCTTTTTATATTATCTTTATATATTCTTCCTTCTGTATTCTGTGTGTAGTAAAAAGTAGTAATTAGCATTTTGAAAGTAAATAGTCATTCACTCAGCTCAAACTACATATATTCTTTTTTTTTTTTTTTAAATAACAGATGACAAACATACTTAACAGGCATATGATGTGTTTTTGCACTGTATCATTAAGTTTCCTGTCACTGTGGGCACCAAGGCACAGTAGTACATTGCAGAGTCTGTCAGTTTAGCAGTGGAGATCTCCAGATCCACATGGGTTTTCTTTTCATTCAGTTTTCCGGAGAATCGAGGATCTTGTTCTACAATTTTAGACTTCTGTGAAACTTTGCCTGTAGCATGGAATATGACAAAAAGGTATTCAGGAGCTGAACCGGGATATTGGCGATACCACTGCAGACTAATAGCTGAGGAGTAGTTACAGGACAGAGTTATATTGTGCCCCTCTGTCCCAGACACCTCAGGCTGGACTGGTGTGATGTCATTCCCAAAAGTGACACCTGCAGATAAGAATATTCAGTTTTAAACCAACATTAATAGTAACATGCCATAACATAATAGCAAACAAAAATACTATAAATCTGAAACTCTGGAATAGAATATACTTACATGTTAGAGAACAAAGTAAAACAAAAAGAATCATTTTCAGGATATTGTTTTAGTTCATCTGCTGAACAGTGTTACTGACGTGAACATCCATTCACTGTCTACTGTAGCAGAGAATGTTTCCAGCTAGCACCTCCCCTTAAAGATACAGACTTCATATTTAAATAATATGCTGTAAGGGTGATATTTAAATGTTTGTGTGTTTTTAATAAAATGTATTTGTTTAATTGATCTCCTTCTTCAAACAACACTGTTAGTTTGCACCACTGAGGTGATGTTCCACTTAAAACAGCAATGTGTCTAAAGTAAGACAGATGAATGAACAGTTCATAATACAAAAATCGCCAGCATGAACATTAACAGTCACGGTCATAGTAATAGTTTGCAAATGAAACTTTTATTTTTAATTTTATTTATCTCAGTTTTTAGCAGGTGTTGTCATATCCTGTTATTCACATGGGTTTTGTGGCTCACATAAAGTACAGCTGTGGTTTGATTTTTAGTTGATCGAATACAGTTCAAAGCAATTATTTTGTGTATGAGTTTTTGTAAAGCTTCTCAGGCATTTTGTATCACTGGGCTACATCTCTTAGAGCACAATAATAGAAAGCTGAATCTGACAGAGTTACACTGGCAATAGTGATTTCAGTGGATGATTGGGATGCAGTTGACTGAAACCGATGGTCCGGTGTATTTCCATAACTGCTCTGTGATCGGGCACCTTTATACAGTAAATACTGAGGTTCTCTGTTAGGATATTGTCTGTACCAGTAAAGCCAAATGTTATTGCTGCTTGTATCATATGAGCAACTCATTGTCACAGACTCTCCTTCTTTACTGATTATATTGTCCTTGTCTTTTGGTCCAATGCTGTCACCAAATACACCTGCAAGACAATGAATTACTGTATATTTCATAAAAGTTTAATTAAACCCCCGTTCTGTCATTTGTTACAGTAACAGTGCTATGAATTATAGAATGAATTATGATATGAAATATAGAATATCAGCCATCTAATTCAATTAATAACATTAATTCTAGTCTAGTAAAATGCACTTTACCTGGTACTGTTAAAAGAATCAGTAGAACACATCTCTCCATGGTAAGAAATGTATTGATAAACTAGGCCTATTAAGCGATTTTAAGGTGAAAGTCCATGTATGAATTTAATGGAGAGTCATTTGTGCATCTAATATGTCTATAAATGTGGGTGTGGTTTGATATTTAGACCACCTAGAAACTGAGATGACTGTAAAATGATAGGATTTTCTTTTGCTCTATTGTACTTGATCTGTTAAGCTCAGAGTTACTGTCTTGTTGTGTTTAATATCTTACAGTATTCTGCCCTCATTCTGTGTTCAAGGAAAATACTATTAGAATTTTGAATGTAAATCATTCACTCAGTTCAAACTGCATGTATTGTTTTTGTTGTAACATCACCATCTAGTGGCAGATGACAAACTTTTACATGTAACACAGAGCTGATGCATTCAAAATGGAGTCTTAACTGTGCAAAATTTACATTACAGAAATTTTAAGACTATGAATGGAATCCATAATAGTTTGCTTTAACATGTATGGTGGATAGACATTACTGCAAATTTGCAACTTAATAGTGTTTCAAGTTCTTGTATGGTGTGTTGAATGTTTCCTGTCACTGTGGGCTGCAGAGCACAGTAGTACAGAGTAGAGTCTGATACAGCAGCAGAGGAGATGATCAGATCCACACTGTTATCTTCTTTTCTGGGACTGATGGATATTCCAGACACTGGAGGATTAGCATGAGTAACGTATCCTGAATAATCCAGGATGAGGAACTGTGGTGGTGAACCTGAATATTGCCGATACCAGTGAAGACTATCAACAGAACCAGTGTAGTTACAAGAGAGTTTCACACTCTCAGTCTCAGTGGCAAATACTGCATCACTGTATGGGGTGATGGCATCTTTAGCTCTGTTACCTACATAAAAAAAATGTGGGGATATCTGAGCATTGTTGAGCATATTTAAAATGAGAATATTGAAATGTAATGAGTACAAGATTTTACCTTGAGTTAAACTTAGCAGTATAAGTACACAAGTAAACATGATGAACAGGATGCTGCTTCTCGCTTCAGTCATCTGTGATGCTGATTATCACTGAACTAGTCTGTGTTTTACAGACCTGTGTTAAGCTCTGCCTCTTAACATAATTCTCTTATCCACCTTATTTTTCCTGTAAGAGTGTGCACAACCATTTGTAAATTTTATGGGTTTGGCTTCCGGTCTCATCCGCACTCAGCTATTTTTAGTTGTACAAAAACAGCTTTTTTGATGTTTGATATTGCAAAGTGTTCTGCTTTACCCTGTTATTTTAATGTATTATTCTAATTATGAACACATTGTTTTTTTTTTTTGTTATTTCCTTATAGCGGCTAATGAACTATAAGTCTCGACCATAGGTTTACTTCCACGTTGAAGAATAAGGTGGATATACATATAACAAAATTTTAACACAAAACCAGAAACGCTTGTGGAATGGAGGAATTCCTTGTTTTTTCATGCACCTTATTTGCATGCATGTTTGGTTTAGTTAAATGGGCAAAGGTTATTAATTGATTAATGTTCTATACCTCAAGCTTAAACAATATAGGGTACACTGTTTAGCCTATTAGTAATATTAACATTTGATCTCTTGAAAGAGCAAATTTCACCATCTAGGACTTAATCTGACTGCTTTTGAAAACAGAAACTATCTTAACAATAGAAAAGAAAAAGAAAAAAAATTAAATTAATCTTAATCGCTCCTATTTTACTAGCCCACCAGATGGCAATGTAATGTCACTGAAGGAATACTATTGCTACTGTTACTACTGTCACATTTTTTTATTAATAAAGTTAAATTAGGATTTTGGAGTTAGGTAAGCCAAATACAGCTTATAAATTGTGGAACTTTTCCATTTATTTACAAATATCACCTAACCCCAGTATGTCTTTATTTAGTTGCTTTTTAACACAAGCAGTCTAACAACCAAACAAAACTGGGACTGTACATTAGAAATATTTTATCTTTATTTTTTTCCCTCCCATATTTTTGCCATATTGACTGTGATGCAGTTTACTGTGGTATGCTTTACGTTTTTGTACAGTGTTGTTTGTTTTCCTGTCACTGTGGGCTCCAGGGCACAGTAGTATGTTGCTGAGTCTGTCACCTTAGCAGAGGAGATTTCAAGATATGTGTGGGTTTTCTCTTTATTCAGTTTTCCAGAGTATCGAGGATCTAGTTCCACAACTTTGGACTTCTGTAAAACTTTTCCAGTAGCATGTAGAATAACTAAAAGAAATTCAGGAGGTGATCCAGAATATTGCCGATACCAATATAGACTCGCTGCTGAGGAGTAGTTGCAGGACAAGGATATAATGTTCTTTTCTGTTTTATAAACTTCTTTGTAGACTGATGTGATGACATTCCCAAAAACACTGCCTGCAGAGAGAAATATACAAATTTTGCTTGTAAAAGATGTGCATAAGTAAGCAATAAACAATACAATCCTGCAAGAGTGGAACAGAATACAAACCTGCAAAAGAAAATAGCAAAAGAAAAGCAAAGAGTATCATTGTTCAGGACGATATACAAGTTCATCTGCAACACCTGTTACTGTTACTCTTACTGAAGTAAGCATTTAATTTTTTTCCTCAAGTTAGAATGTCTCAGTAGCCCCTCCCCTTAAAGCTGTAATTCATAAACTGCAATATATGGAAACCCATTTCAAAATATAAACAGTTTGTTTGATATAGCATTAGTTTTATTTACATTATAAAAGTCATTACTGTCATTTCTGATTAATTTTTATGTGTCTTAGCTGAATACATCTAGTAATCTCTTAAAAAAAAAAAAATCTTACTGACCCCACACTTTTGAACAGTTGTGTATTTTAACCACAATTCAGAAAGTACTTGTTCAGGAGTTAATAATGTTTAAATACCATACAATTTTGTTAAATGTTCATACAATTAAGTTTACAAAGGCAAGGTTGAGGGAACCTAAAGAGGTGGACTTAACCAACAAAGGGGGTGCTTTTTACTTTTTTTTCTTCAGGAGGTGTGACCGCATCCTGTTGTCTTGTGGTTTAAGACACATAGTTGTGGTGGATCACTGACACACTAATTATGTGTGTGTTTTTGTAAAGCGCTTGCGGACTTTGTATCACTGGAGTTCTACTTTGAGAGCTCAGTAATAGAGAGCTGAATCTGATAGAGCCACGTTGTTAATGGTGAGTGAAGTTGATGTCTGAGATATAGTTAACTTATAACGCTTGTCTGATACATTCACTTCACCAGACGAGCGAGAACTTTTAAATGACAAATACTGAGGTTGTCTATTAGGATACTGTCTGTACCAGTAAAGCAAGACATTATTTTTGCTTTTATATGTGCAGCTCAGTGTGACAGACTCTCCTTCTCTCCTGGTTTTATTTGTACCCTCTTCTTTTGGCGCAATGCTGTCAGAAAATACACCTACAAAAATGAATTTTGCTTTAGAATGATAATTTAAAAATCTGGTAAAGTGCTTTAATACTAAAAAATACAGAAAAAAAACCCTCATATGCTTGCAAAGAGTTTGGATATTTGATCATTCGTTTAATTTATCAGAAAGCAATAATATTGTGACATATTAAAACTATACTATTTATTTAGTTATTTATTATAACTATTATTAAATTAAAACTGTTTATTTGAAGTTATTTTAATTGTCTTTACTGTCACTTTTGGTCAAAATCATTGCTAAATAAGTGTTTTCAAACTTTAGAATGGTAAAAAAGTACCTGTCATGAGAATCAGCAGTCGACATCTGTCCATGTTAATATTCCAAGTGATTTATTATGTTTTAAGAAGAGGTCGGAGACAACAGACATTACAGAATCCCTGTTTTATGTGAATTAAAAAGTTGTTTTCACAGACACTGCAGTTTGAATGAATGTAGACATTCTAATGCGTATTTGTAAAGTGGGTGTGGTTGACAGTACTTAAAAATGGTACTCCTACATTACTTGCTAACCTTGATGGTGTTATCGCCAGGACATATCTATATGCTTTTTTGTTGTATGTTACAGTGTTTCCTGTAACTGTGGTCCTCAAAGCACAGTAGTACAGAGCAGAGTCTGATACTGTCTTATTCCTGGAACATATGAGAAACTGTGGTGGTGAACTTGCATATTGGCGAAAGCAGTGAACACCACGAGCAGAACCGCTGTAGTTACAGGAAAGTGTCAAATTGTCACCCTCAAGAGCAAATAATGGACAAAGAACTGATTTAGAATATATATATATATATATATATATATATTAAAAAAATATTAAATATGTATTGTATTCTTGTTTGTTTTTGTTCATTTATTTTAGTAAAAAAATAAATAAACAATTGTATTTACTGAATCATTTCTGAATCGAGAGTAAGTTTTAATAACATACTTAGAAAATCAAATGTTAAGAGACAGAGTTTCACATGCCCCCTGTAACCTTTCATAATCTCCCAATTCACAGGTGTTGCCAAACTCAAATTTCTAGAGCTGTGGTTTGCAAAAAAATAATAAGTTGTGGTTTGATGCTATTTGAATAAAGACTGTTCAAAGCACATTGTGTGTTTGAGTTTTTGTAAAGCTTCTCTGGTATTTTGGATCACTGGGCTACTCGAAGAGCACAGTAATAAAGAGCTGAATCTGACAGAGCTGCTTTGTCAATAATAAGTTCAGTGGATGTTCGGGATGTAGTTGACCGAAAACGATTGTCTGCTATATTCTCATAGGTCTCTGATCGGGCACCTTTGAGCAGTAAAAACTGAGGTTCTCCATTTGGATACTGTCTGTACCAGTAAAGCCAAACATTATTGCTGCTCACATCATATGTGCAGCTCAGTGTCACAAATTCTCCTTCTTCCTTGATTATATTAGTATCTGCTTCTCTTGGTCCAATTTTGTCTGCAAATCCACCTGAAAAGAAATGCATTTATATACACCATAATCGGGAATTTCAGATCAGGGTTATTTCAATAAAACATGACAAAAATTTGTCCTTTCAATAATGGAATATTGTTTGTTGAGCCTACAACTTTAGTGTGATTTAGTATATTTACCTGTAACTACAATGAGAATCATGACAAGCATTTGTCTTTCCATGTTGGCAGTCTAGATGTAGTTTGTATGTCTATTTCTATTCTATTCTATTATTTATATTTATATTCTATTAGAAAACAATAACGCAGTATTGCTTTGCAGTGTGAATGAATCTGTAGTGTCATCCAGTACATTAAATGAATGCAGTGAGTGAAGTTCCATTGTGTACTAATATTGTGGGCGTGGTTAGTGAAATGTGTAACACAATTTAAAACCTGCACAACCTCTGTAATTCATAAGAGAACATTCTAGGGTTAGTTACCCCTCAGACATTGTCAGACAGGGAGAGTAATTTTGGTGAGACATTAAAATAGACTGGATATAGTGGTGGAGCCTATTGAAGTATTGTTATGTGTGCTGAAGGAGTATCAGAAGTCTCCAAATAAAAATGTATTGCAGACAAGGCTTAAAGGGGTCATTGGATGCAACGTTCAATTTTGCATGTTGTTTGAACATAAATGTGTGTTGGGAGTGTGTGTACACATCTGGCCTATAATGATAAAACTTCACCCAGTGGTTTTTATTTAATCTGTAAAAATAATTTATCCTTTTTCAAATCAAGCATTCTCAGGCCGCTTCCAGATAGATTGATTGACACAGGCATCTTACCTCAGACCCGCCCTGAATGAGCTGTAACAGTTCGATCGCCATTGTTTCAATGCCAAAATAGGGACTAAGAATGGCTCCTAAGCGATTGAGGTGTTCTTTTGTTGGATGTAATAATAGACATAGCAGTCCTCATTTACCCCTGACATCTGAGCCGCTGAAGACGCAGTGGATGACTTGTTTGTGAATGGAAAGCACCTCCCAGTCTACATAAATTGTGCAAATCATCCGTGATCCAGCTTCACTTACAGCTAAATTGAGAATATGTTTTTTTATGAATCTTTGCAATCGCCTTTCCTAATAACATGCTAGTTAACAAGTTTTGCAGCTAAAGGCATCTAATTGCACTACAACAAAAAGTCTGGTCACCCCACATAGAGAAGAGAGTGGTGGGGTGAACAGAACTCAATTGCATTTAAAGGTCCACTGATGTGCCTTGAACCATGCAGCATTATTCTATGTGATGACGTAATTTAAACTGAAACAGGAAAACAAGGCGGACCATATCGGGCAGCCCCGCCCACTTTTAAAAATAGCCAATGGTGTTCCATTTATATTCTGCTAGGGCCAGAGCCATTGAGCTCAGTAAAGCTGCATTTGACAGCTTATGACAGCCACAGTCTAATTACCCCATGATGATTATCCCCTAGATTCAACATGAAACTCAAAACAAAATAGTGATAATCATGCTGAGGCTGTGTAGTTTATACAGCTTTCCGTTTCTCTCCGGAACAAGCCGAGCTTCTGGAGGCGCGCCACGGGCGGAGCTAAGTTCGACGAGCACTCGCGCTCTGATTGCCAATAAAAAAGACATTTGATGTCGTTTCACTTACCATCTGCAGTCTGAATCATGACTGGGATCTTTTATAGCTGGGACCACTCCATCTTTCAGTATCAAACAATGTGCAAATCCAGCGTTGAACTGACAAATCCAACTCTTTAACACTGTAAACAACTTTGAATACACAAATATACACATTTTGAATACCCCCCCCCCCCCTTAATGATTTCATGGGGACTTTAAAGGAACATTTTTGCAGAGCTGATTTTGACAAGGTAAAGGGGTGTTTTTTTTACACTACTATTGAGAATTTTTAAACAAAGTATATTATACACTTTTCATTAGGAACCTAAAATCATATCAACTTGTGGAAAATGGGCATCCAATGATCCCTTTAAAAGGTGGGGAATGTAGATTTTCAAAAACGTTGTAGAATACCAAGACGGGTCCACTACCAAAACAAACTTGTGTACCAAAAACTCAGCAGTAAGGGGCGTGTTTGTAATGCAGTCTATAGGGTTCAGTTGCTGAAGCTCGGGAAAGCATGCAATGGCTTTCGTATGCGCACTATTTTTCTGATTTTACTTTCACTTTCCAACACATTCAGCAAGGAGGGGAGAGGATGGAAAGGGGGCAAGGCTGTATTATGAAATACAGTGAGTGAGTCTGGTAAATAGTGAATTAGTTGTCATCATCAAAGCTCATACAGATAAAGCCCTGTGATCGACGCTGAGGTTGTTTGTTTCTTCTCGATAGGTGAATAACATTGGTTTTCTTTAGCAGTGTATTTGCAGTCTGTGCGTTTCTCTTTGCGGGACATGAATAATATCTTTTGTGCAGCCTAATGAATTCTAGCACAATATCGAATGGAGAAAACGTTTGCAAACATGCCACTTAAAACAGCAATGTGTCTGATAAAGTCAGACGAATGAGCAGTTCATAATACAAAAATCACCAGCATGAATAATAACAGTCACAATCATAGTAATAATTTGCAAGTTAAACTTTTATTTTTAATTTAATTTATCTCAATTTTTAGCAGGTGTTGTCATATCCTGTTATTCACAGAGGTTTTGTGGCTCACATAAAGTACAGATGTGGTTTGATATTTAGTTGCTTAAATACAGTTCAAAGCAATTATTTTGTGCATGAGTTTTTGTAAAGCCTTTTAGGCATTTTGTATCACTGGGCTACTACTCTTAGAGCACAATAATAGAGAGCTGAATCTGACAGAGTTACACTTGTAATAGTGAGTACAGTGGATGTATCTGATGTAGTCGACTGAAAGCGACCGTCTGGTATATTCTGATCGCTGCTCTTTGATCGAGCACCTTTAAACAGTAGATACTGAGGTTCTCTGTTTAGATATTGTCTGTACCAGTAAAGCCAAATGTAATTGCTGCTTGCATCATATGAGCAGCTTAGTGTCACAGACTCTCCTTCTTTACTAATTGTATTTTCCTTGTCTTTTGGTCCAATGCTGTCAGCAAATACACCTGCAAGAAAATGCATTATATTTAATCAAAGTTGAATTAAACCCCTGTTCTGTCATTTGTTATGGTAATAGTGCAGTGAATTATAAAATACATTATGCTATGAAATATAGAATGTCATCCACCTAATTAAATTAATATTAATTCTGGTCTAGTGAAATGCACTTTACCTGGTAATGTTACAAGAATCAGTAGAACACATCTCTCCATGGTGAGAAATGTAATAAACCAGGCCTAATAATGTATGCTTAATGATTTTAAGTTAAAAGTAAATTCATGCATTTAAGGAGAGTCATTTCGTTTGAGCAGCTAATATGTCTATAAATGTGGGTGTGGTTTGATATGTAGACCACCTTCTGCCTTCCACACTGACTGTCAAATAATCAGATTTTCTTTTCCTCTATTGTACTTGATATATTATATAAGGCTCAGAGTTACTGTCTCTTTGTTTTTGATACCTTAGATTATTCTGCCCTCTGTATTCAAGGAAAATACCATTAGAATTTTGTAAATGTATTCACTCAGATTAAACTGTATTTTTGATGTATCTTGTTGTAACACCCCCTAGTGGCAAACTTTTACATGTATCACAGAACTGATGCATTCAAATGGAGAGTAAAATTGCTCCAACAGGAATTTATGAAATATTTTCAGATTTTTTTCCCCCCAAATGTACAGTATATTTCAAACATTTTAAGAAGACTGAATAGAACCCATCGTAGTTTGTGTCTGAACAAAGTGCTATCTTCTGTCACTAGCAATTTATCTCATCCAATTGCTTTTATTTCATCCAGTTGTTCATCAAGTTACAACATCCAATGATGAAAGCATCTGTATTTTCAATACTCTAATTCATAATCAAATTGCAATTTAGGAGCACAATATATTTTCAATATGATGGTTAGACAAATTTGCAAATTTGCAATTTTAACAGTCTTTCAGGTTCTTGTATGGTGTGTTTAGTGTTTCCTGTCACTGTGGGCTGCAGAGCACAGTAGTACAGAGCAGAGTCTGATACTGCAGCAGATGAGATGATCAGATCCACACTGTTATCGTCTTTTCTGTGAAGGATGGATATTCCAGACACTGGAGGATTAGCATGAGTAACGAATCCTGAATAATCCAGTATGAGGAACTCTGGTGGTAAACCTGCGTATTGCCGATACCAGTGAAGACTATAAGCAGAACCAGTGTAGTTACAAGAGAGTTTCACACTGTCAGTGTCAGTGGCAAATACTGCGTGACTGTATGGGGTGATGACATCTTCAGCTCTGTTACCTACAAAAAAAATTGTGTGGATATCTGAGCATTGTTGAGCATTTTTAAAATGAGAATATTGTAATGTAATGAGTATGTGCAAGATTTTACCTTGAGTTAAAGTCAGCAGTATAAGTACACAAGTAAACATGATGAAGAGGATGCTGCTTCTTGCCTCAGTTATCTGTGATGCTGATTGTCACTGAACTAGTAAGTGTTTTACAGACATGTGTTAAGCTCCGCCTCTTAACATAATTCTTTTATTTTCCCTTAAGTGTGGGAGCGGACATTTGTAAATTTAATAGGTTTGGCTTCTGGTCTCATCTGCGTCATCAGCTTTTTTTTAGCTGTACAAAACAGGTTTTTTTCTGCTTGATATTGCAAATAGGTGTGTCTTACCCTGTTATTTTATTATATCATCTTAATTATAAACACAGTGTTAATTTTTTTGTTATTTCCCTATAGCAGCTAATGAACTGGATGTCTAAATCTAAATCTGTGACATTGTTGCTGGTTTTGTTCAATATGCACCTGCTGAAGTTGCACCAGAACAGCTCTTCAGTACCCAAATAACAGAAATTTGCCATGTTTGGTTTAGTTAAATGGCCAAAGGTTATTGATTGATCAGTGTTCTGTACCTCAAGCTAAAACAATATAAGGTACACTGTTTAGCCTATTAGTAATAATAACATTTGATCTCTTGAAAGAGCAAAATTCACCAGCTAGGAATCAATCTGACTACCTCTACTTTTGAAATCAGAAACTAGCTTAACCATATAAAAAATAAATAAATAAATAAATAAATAAATAAACATTTAAATTAATCTTAATGGCTCCTATTTTACTAGCCCACCAGATGGCAATCTAATCTCACTGAAGGAATACTATTGCTACTGTTACTACTGTCACAAAGTTTTATTAATAAAGTTAAATAAGGGTTTTGGAGTTAGGTAAGCCAAATACAGTTTATAAATCGTGGAACTTATTCAATCTATTTACAAATATCACCTAACCCCAGTATGTGTTGATTTGGTTGTCTTTATTTAGTTGCTTTTCAACACAAGCAGTCTCAGTAGTCTTTAAAACCCATCTGCACATACAAAAAGTTTAGCAACCAAACAAAACTGCGACTGTACATCAGAAACATTTTATTTTTGGGATTTTTTATTTTTGCCATATTGACTGTGATGCAGTTTACTGTGGTATGCTTTACGTTTTTGTACAGTGTTGTTTGTTTTCCTGTCACTGTGGGCTCCAGGGCACAGTAGTATGTTGCTGAGTCTGTCACCTTAGCAGAGGATATTTCAAGATATGTGTGGGTTTTTTCTTTATTCAGTTTTCCAGAGTATCGAGGATCTAGTTCCACAACTTTGGACTTCTGTAAAACTTTTCCAGTAGCATGTAGAATAACTAAAAGAAATTCAGGAGGTGATCCAGAATATTGTTGATACCAATATAGACTCGCTGCTGAGGAGTAGTTGCAGGACAGGGATATAATGTCCTTTTCTGTTTTGTAAACTTCATTGTGGACCGGTGTGATGACATCCCCAAAAACACTGCCTGCAGAGAGAAATATACAAATTTAGCTTGTAAAAGATGTGCATAAGTAAGCAATAAACAAAAATCCTGCAAGTCTGGAACAGAATGCAAACCTGCAAAAGAAAAGAGCAAAATAAAAGCAAAGAGTATCATTGTTCAGGACGATATACAAGTTCATCTGCAACACCTGTTACTGTTACTCTTACTGAAGTTTTATTTTTTCCTTAAGTTAGAATGTCTCAGTAGCCCCTCCCCTTAAAGCTGTAATTCATAAACTGCAATATATGGAAACCCATTTCAAAATATAAACATTTTCTTTGATATAGAAATCGTTTGTTATATTATAAATGTCATTACTGTCATTTCTGATTAATTTTATGTGTCTTAGCTAAATAATTTCTTAAAAAAATAAAAATCTTACTGACCCCAAACTTTTGAACAGTTGTGTATTTTAACCACAATTTAAAAAGTACCTGTTCAGGAGTTAACAATGTTTAAATACCATACAATTTTGTTAAATGTTCATACAATTATGTTCACAAAACAAGGTTGAGAAAACCTTAAAGAGGTGGACCTAATAAACAAAGGGGTGCTTTTTACTTTTTTTTTTCTTCAGCAGGTGTGACCTCATCCTGTTGTCTTGTGGTTTAAGACACATAGTTGTGGTGGATCACTGACACACTAATTATGTGTGTGTTTTTGTAAAGCGCTTGTGGACTTTGTATCACTGGGGTCCTACTTTGAGAGCACAGTAATAGAGAGCTGAATCTGATAGAGCCACATTGTTAATGGTGAGTGAAGTTGATGTCTGAGATATAGTTAACTTATAACGCTTGTCTGATACATTCACTTCACCAGACGAGCGAGAACTTTTAAATGACAAATACTGAGGTTCTCTATTAGGATACTGTCTGTACCAGTAAAGCAAGACATTATTTTTGCTTTTATATGTGCAGCTCAGTGTGACAGACTCTCCTTCTCTCCTGGTTTTATTTGTACCCTCTTCTTTTGGCGCAATGCTGTCAGCAAATACACCTATAAAATGAATTTTGCTTTAGAATGATAATTAAAAAATCTGGTAAAGTGCTTTAATACTAAAAATTACACAGTCTCATATGCTTGCAAAGAGTTTGTTTATTTGATCATTCGTTTCATTTACCAGAATTACAGTGAACGCAATAATACTGTGACATATTAAAACAGTTTTAAAATAACAGTTTATTTGAAGTTATTTCAGTAGTGTCACTTTTCATCAAAATCGTAGCTAAATAAGTGTTTTTCAAACTTTAGAATTGTAAAAAAAGTACCTGTCATGAGAATCAGCAGTCGACATCTGTCCATGTTAAAATATTCCAAGTGATTTATTTAAGCCAAAGCATGTTTGCTGGGCTCGGAGACGACAGACATTATGGAATCCTTGTTTTTAATATGAATGAAAAAGAAGTCTCACAGACACTGCAGTTTGAATGAATGTAGACATTCTAATGCGTATTTGTAAAGTGGGTGTGGTTGACAGTACTTAAAAACGGTACTCCTACAATTCCTTGCTAACCTTGATGGTGTTATCGCTGTCAGGCTTTTTTGTTGTATGTTACGGTGTTTCCTGTAACTGTGGGCCTCAAAGCGCAGTAGTACAGAGCAGAGTCTGATACTGCAGTAGAGGAGATCTCCAAATCCACATGCTTATTTCTGTAATTGATGGTTAATCCCGGAACGGGTGGATGAGCTTGAGTTGTTGTCCCTGAATATTCCAGTATGAGAAACTGTGGTGGTGAACCTGCGTATTGAAGATACCAGTGAACACCACGAGCAGAACCGCTATAGTTACAGGAAAGTGTCACATTGTGACCCTCAAGAGCATATTTTCTCTCACTTTTTGGAGTGGTGACTTCTGAGGCTCTGGAACCTGCAGATAAAAGTAGCATTAAGTGTAACACACAAACATTCTCACATCTTGCAAAGACATAACATTTGTATATACAGTGTATTTTCTTGACTTGTTTCAACATTATACCTTGTGTTGATGACATCAGTATGATAATATAGATGAGCATGTTTACTTCTGCCAGAAACAAGCTAAACAAAGAGCAGCTGCTTCCCACAGAGTTTGATTGTTACTTATCTGTGCAGTGTCTGTGTTAAACTCCTCCTCTTGCCATTATATGCTATTATATACATATACATGACTGCAATGCAGGTTCACTTAATCTATAGAGAAGAATCAACAATATATATATATATATATATATATATATACAGTTGAAGTCAAAAGTTTACATACACCTTGCAGAGTCTGCAAAATGTTAATTCTTTTAGCAAAATAATAATCATACAAAATACGTTATTTTTTTTATCTAGCACTGACCTGAATAAGATATTTCACATAAAAGACGTTTACATATTGTACACAAGAGAAAATAATAGTTTAATTTTTTTTAAAAATGGACCCTGTTCAAAAGTTTACATGCGCTTGATTCTTGTTGTTATCTGAATGATCCACAGCTGTTTTTTTTTTTGTTTGTTTAGTGATAGTTGTTCATAAGTCCCTTGTTTGTCCTGAACAATTAAACTGCCTGCTGTTCTTCAGAAAAATCCTCTAGGTCCCACAAATTCTTTGGTTTTTCAGCATTTTTGTGCATTTGAACCCTTTCCAACAATGACTGTATGATTTTGAGATCCATCTTTTCACACTGAGGACAACTGAGGGACTTATATGCAACTATTACAGAAGGTTTAAACACTCACTGATGCTTCAGAAGACAAAAAATAAAATAAAATTATATATATGTGTGTGTGTGTGTGTGTGTGTGTGTGTGTGTGTGTGTGTGTATTGTATTCTTGTTTGTTTTTATTGTTTTAGTAAAAAAAACAAAACATGAAATTAAATGAATTAGAATTAGAAAAGCAAATTGTTAAAAGATAGTTTCACATGCCCCCTGTATAACCTTTTATATAATCTCCCAATTCACAGGTGTTGCCATTCACACTCAAATAGAGCTGTGGTTTGCAGAAAACTAATAAGTTGTGGTTTGATGCTATTTGATTAAAGACTGTTCAAAGCACATTGTGTGTTTGAGTTTTTGTAAAGCTTCTATGGTATTTTGGATCACTGGGCTACTCGAAGAGCACAGTAATAAAGAGCTGAATCTGACAGAGCTGCTTTGTCAGTAATGAGTTCAGTGGATGACTGGGCTGTAACCGACCGAAACCGTTTGTCTGCTATATTTTCATAGCTCTTTGATCGAGCACCTTTGAGCAGTAAATACTGAGGTTCTCCATTTGGATACTGTCTGTACCAGTAAAGCCAAACATCATTGCTGTTTGTTTCATATGTGCAGCTCAGTCTCACAAACTCTCCTTCTTCCTTGATTACATTAGTATCTCCATCTTTTGGTCCAATTTTGTCTGCAAATCCACCTGAAATAAAATAAATGTTTTATACATCATGATCTGGAATCTTTGATCAGGATTATTTCAATAAAACATGTTACAAATGTGTCCTTTCAACAATAAATATATATTTGCATTAAAATGGATGTGTTTAGCCCACTAGTGTGATTTAATATATTTACCTGTAACTACAATGAGAATCATGAGTGACATCTGTCTCTCCATGTTGGCAGTCCAGATGTATTTTGTATTTGTATTTCAGTTCTATTAGAAAACCATACCTGAATATTGCTATTATAGTGTGAATGAATCTGTGGTGGTATCAAGTACAACAAATGAATGCACTGTGAAGTGAAGTTCCATTGTGTACTAATATTGTGGGTGTGGTTAGTGAAATGCTGAAATCACACACAATTAACCTGCACAACCTCTGTAATTCATAAGAGAACATTCTAGTGTTATTTCCCCCTCAGAAAGACATGGGCATACAGGGGGAGTAACATCTAAGTTTGTAAGATATTAAAAAAGACTGAATATAGTGGTGGAGCCTAATGAAGAGTAGAATATGTGTGCTGAAGGACTAATTAAGTATTAGATATCTCCAAAAAAGGAATACTATTTCAGACAAGGCCCAAGAACACAGAGATATTTTATTTACCTTGAAAATCCACAATATAATATAACATAATTTAATTCAAAATGCTGCACAAACTGTTTTACCCTCAAACACTCTTTCAGTCTCCCTTCTTGTTGTGAAGTCAAAAATTAGGTCAATTTGGATGAACTTGGATCATATTACAGCCTTGATGTCACTGAATTTCAGTCAGAGTTGTGTGGTGATCAATTGTGCTGTAAGCTGAATCCCACCTGTCAGTGACAACTCTTATAAAACTGCACTTGCTCGGTGTAAACTCAAAAAATGGTTGAATACAAAAGCTTTGTTTAGTGTAAAACATATAAAAGATTAGCCAATAGGCTTTCAGTTCATTAAACAATAAGCTGTTTCCTCTAAAGTGAAGCCTCTCCTCCTTTGACATCCATTAAAAAAACGACTTCTGGTCTCCTTCCTGGCGCCACAGTGTTAGCATTAGCCGTTACGTTTTTTTAGCTAAAGGTTGCAGGGTTGCCTTCTAGTGACTTTGGTTAAACTCTAAAACCTTTAAAAGAGAGGACAGAGGAGGAAAAAATATTATAAACAACTACTTGTGGAACTAAATGGAAGCGTAATGTAGGAAATGCTGCAAAAGGAAGAATTTTTAATTGTGATATTACACTGCCCCCTAATGCTAAAACTCAGAACAGCATGTTTTGTTTATTTATAATATTTTGATGCAGATTCCAATGTATTGAAATATATTAATTAAATATATAAATTAGTTGATTTTAAATAAATAGATCAGCATATATTAAACATTAAAATGAAAACATGATGTAGATTTTGCTTCGAGGACAGAATTTAGAGGAAGCATTTTTACCTATAATTTATGCTTGTAAAGAAGATTATTTAATAATATAAATGATATTAAATCCTGACATTAAAAGTTAAAGCATGTACAAGTCTTTTGGTTTGCTGGATGTTAAATCCTCAAAATGGCACATGAAAATGTCTGTCTGCTGAATGTTTCAGTACTTTCCCACAGTACTGTAAGTGAGGTTTTTGTACAGTATAGTTTGTTTTCCTGTCACTGTGGGCTCCATGGCACAGTAGTACATTGCAGAGTCTGTCACTTCAACAGAGGAGATCTCCAAGTTCACATGAGTGTTCTTTTCACTCAGTTTTGCAGAGAATCGAGGGTCTTGATCCACAATGTTCGATTTTTGTAAAACTGCTCCAGTGGCATAAAGAATAACATAAAGAAATTCAGGAGCCAATCCAGGATATTGGCGATACCAAAGCAGACTGTTTGCTGAGGAGTAGTTACAGGAGAGACTTATAATGTCCCCTTCTTTCCCAGAAATATGAGTTTCAATTGGTGTGATGACATTTCCCAAACTGACACCTGCAGATGAGATTTTTTAATCTCATGAAGGAAAAATGAACAAGTTACTAGATTAGGAAAAAGTCTAAAGGGTGAAATTAAATACTTACACACAAGGCAACAGAGCAAAAGCAAAAAACAAAGCATAATTTTTTAGGATGTTTCAGTTCATC
The DNA here is from genome assembly GCA_033026305.1 of Cirrhinus molitorella. Taxonomy (NCBI): domain Eukaryota; kingdom Metazoa; phylum Chordata; class Actinopteri; order Cypriniformes; family Cyprinidae; genus Cirrhinus; species Cirrhinus molitorella. The sequence continues at coordinate 15,499,162 of CM065124.1, read as the reverse complement.
TGCATCACAGACTGTTACTGAAGTAACTTTCATTAATCATCAAGCAGAGGTTGTCTCTAGCACCTCCCCTTAAAGGCAAATCTGTGATCTCTGACCCTGAATGTGTTCATGAAGATAATTTACCATTAAATGAATATATTTCATTATATTTTAGCATCTAAAAATCATGACGGTTCATGTTTTTATGTAATGTTTTTTTCTTGTTTCATATTCATGGATTATGATTGCAATTCATGGATGTAAAATATGTTTTTTGTGTTGTTTGTTGTTGTTGTTTTTTTATGAGACTTTAATTGATTATAGGTCATTATAATGGCATCCATAGAAAAAAAAACATAATAAAAGTGATAATATGAGAACAATGTGGTGCATGCTACTGTATATTATATTCACATGCCCTTATGCAACCTTTTTAACCTTCTAAATTCACAGCTGTTACCACATTCACTGTTTGTGGTTTATAAAATGATGTGTTTTGATACTGATTGATTACAGACTTTTCAAAGCATTAGTTTTGTTTGAGTTTTTGTAAAGCTTCTCAGGCATTTTGTATCACTGGGCTGCTACTTCAAGTGCACAGTAATAGAGAGCTGAATCTGACAGAGTTACACTGTTAATAATGAGTTCAGTGGATGAGTGAGATGTAATAGACTGAAAACCATCAGGTATATCCTTATCCCTGCTCTTTGTTCGAGCACCTTTGTAAAGTAAATATTTTGGTTCACTGTTTGGATATTGTCTGTACCAGTAAAGCCAAATATCATTGCTGCTTGTTTCATATGTGCAGCTCAGTGTCACAGATTCTCCTTCTTCTCTGAATATATTTGTAACTCCTTCACTTGATTCAATCTTATCAGCAAATCCACCTGAAATACAATGAGTCATATTAAAATACCATGTTGTAATAAAGAGCTTTTGTTTGTTAGATTAAATTATAAGATGTAGAAAATATGATCATTGTGATTAAAAGTATATTTACCTGAAACTGTTATGAGTATTATGAGTAGCATGTCCTTCATCTTAACTGAACTCCACTTTAAGGAGCAGATTTTTACTTATTAAATTGATTCATTAGATCATTGTTATTAACTTACTGATGTATTAGTTCCAAATTAGGCTGAATGTGGCTTTATAAAATGAACAAAAAAAGAGTAGCTGATGAGTAAATGAATACAATGAGACTGAGTGAAGCTGATGTGGGTGAGTTAGTGAAATATGAAATATGTTCTGTGCTTTCAAATGTGTCTTATAGATCTCAGGTGCTTGTTTAGTGTGACTAAAACAGCTTTTGAGAAAATGTTGCCCCCTTCTGTTGGAGCTCAGAACCGCATGTTTTGTCCAGTTGCTTTACTGCAGTGGTCTCAAACTCAATTCCTGGAGGGCCGCAGCTCTGCACAGCTTAGCTCCAACCCTAATCAAACACACCTGATCCAGCTAATCAAGCTTGTCAGGGTAACTAGAAACTTACAAGCAGGTGTGAGTTGGAGCTGGTTGGAGCTAAACTGTGCAGAGCTGCGGCCCTCCAGGAATTGAGTTGCTTTAAAGTTGTGCGCTTTAAAATGGTGTTTAAAATGTGTTTGAGTTACTTTTATTGACATTTGCTTTTATTTACAATGATTTAATTGTTGTTAAATGTATTTTGTCCTAATAAAAGTGGTAATCTGTCTTCCACTTTTGGCCACAGAATATTTAACAGTATGACAGATTCTTAAAAGATCTACTAATATAAGAACTTTATACAAATATTTGAAGAGTGTGGGATGTTTCACTCTGCATAAAAACTCAGTGCCACCTTCTGCTTTCTGTCTCCTACTGTGTTACTTAAACAGATTTTTGTACAGCATGCAGTGGATTTCCTTTTACTGTGGGCTCCAAAGCACAGTAGTACAGAGCGGAGTCAGTGACAGCAGCAGATGAGATGTTCAGATCCACACTACTGTTGTCTTTTCTGTGCTGGATTGAGACTCCATCAACTGGAGGATCAGCATTAGTAACTGCCCCATAATAATCCATTATCAGGAACTTTGGTGGTGAACCTGCATATTGGCGATACCAGTGAAGACCTCGAACAGAGCCAGTGTAGCTACAAGAGAGTGTCACGCTCTCACCCTCAACAGCAGACTGATAATCACTGTATGGTGTGATAACTTCTGCCGCTTTGGAACCTGCATTTAACATACATTTAAAATTCAAAAAAGAGAGAAAGAAAATAAATTAACATCTTCTTTTAAATTGAATAAAATTTGAATTTGTTAATAGCTTACTAGGTTACATTTCTGAGAAACAGTAGTCAGGCTCTTTTTCTTAAATAAGAGAACTAAATTAAAACGCAAAACTAAATGTTTCTATGGACTGATTTTTTTTACAGTGTACTTATTAAATGTCCAGTATATGCAGCAATATCCTACCTTGAGCTGATGATAGTAATATAATTAAAAAGATCAACATGTTGGCACAATAATCAGGTTTGAACAGGAGACACAGAAACATCAGATGATCCAAAGAAGCTTGTGAAATGTTGACAGTCTTATTGTATCTGACAATGCATGTGCTGAACTCCTCCCTCTCAGACTGACAACATTCAGCCCTCATCTCTCACAATATATGACAGACAACACTTTTTATTTTATAAAACAATCCAACATACTGAATAAATAAATAAAGAAATAAAGAATATTATTAAATAAACAGATAGATAACAAGCTAAAACATTTTATTAACAGATTTTGTAGGGATAATCTTAAATTTACACATGATATAGATTTTGAGGATTCTATAGCAATAATTATCCAGATTTGCAGAAAGCATATTTATGTTGCTTACAATTAAGCTTAAAGACTATTTAATGTTATACATTTGATTTAGTTGTGACATAAAAGCATGAATCAAGAGTTTTTATTATTTATTTTTGTATTAGTTTGCTGGGTTTTTTATATACATTGAATAGTAAAATGTCAGAAGAAATGTCCTGTTTGCTTTACTTTCCTAAAACACAGTGAGGTTTTTGTACAGTGTAGTTTGTTTTCCTGTCACTGTGGGCTCCAGGGCGCAGTAGTAGAGAGCAGAGTCTGTCACTTTAGCAGAGGAGATCTCCAGATCCACGTGAGATTTTTTTTTCGTTCAGTTTTGGAGAAAATCGAGGATCTTGATCTACAGATTTGGATTTTTGTAAAACTTCCCCAGTAGCATGAAGAATGGTGAAAAGAAATTCAGGAGCTGATCCAGGATATTGGCGATACCAAAATAAACTTCTTGCTGAGGAATAGCTGCAGGAAAGACTTACAGTGTCCCCTTCTGTCCCAGACATTTGAGTTTCAACAGATGTAATGTCATTCCCCAAACTGACACCTGCAGATATAATTATCAACATTTGACAACATTTTATTAACAAAAAACACAAATACGCAGGAAAGGAAAACTGAGGATGAAATGGGATACTTACATGCAAGACAACAGAACAAGGCAAAAACAAACAGCATCATTTTCAGGATGAGGTTTAAGTTTATCTGCAGGACAAACTGTTACTGGAGTAAACATTCATTCATTCTCTAGCAGAGGCTGTCTCTAGCACCTCCCCTTAAAAACAGTCCTGAATTCACAAAGCAGATAATCTCTCTCTGATTCTACAGCAGATGTATTCATGATGATATACCATCTGAATCTGATTATTTCGTTCATTCAACAAAACAGAAAATAGTTATTTATATTTTAATTGTATTGTAATTATTGTTTATGTGTAATAGTTGTTGCAGGCCAGCATATGCAGCAGGTTAGTTAGAAAAAGAGAGATTTGAGACTTTGTGTCATGGCCTATAGGGTAATGATACCGTATTGACCCTAATATAAGAGTAGTTTTTTTTTCTTCTTCTTGGAAGTACATCTGAAAAGTGTTCATCTTATATTCAGGGTCTAGAGTAAACGTTGACATGTCTACTACAATGGGTGCCAAATCCGCATAAAACGGATGTGCCAAGAAATACGTAATGTAATGTTAGCAACGTGATTGAAAACAAAAGAAAAAGAAAAGCTTACAGCAGCATGAGTCTTGACTGTTTGTTAGCCTGATTAAACCAAACTTCCTCTGTAAGTGATTTTAAAAGGTAAGACAGTACCCAGATTTGAAGACTACAATAAGATTTCACTTCTACTGTTAATGAAATGTTGGCTACTATAAGATGGATAGCCTAATTGTTAGATAATTTAGATGGGTTACCTGTTATTTTTTTTGGTATATGTTTTTTTCAAAATCTGATTGTTGGTGCATTTTACCAGTATTTACCATACTTTCAAAACAAAAACTTACTACACTACTAGCAATTGTACATTATCTCTCTCTGTTTGAACTTTGATTTGTTGAGTCCAGCTGTGGTTTGTACATTTCTGTCGAGACTTGATAAGAATATGAAAACTGTTTTTGTACAGTGTTATAGGGTTTCCTGTCACTGTGGGCCGCAGAGCACAGTAGTACAGAGCAGAGTCTGACACTTTAGCAGAGGAGATGATCAGATCCACATGGCTTTCTTTTTTTCTGTGACTGATATCTATTCCTGGAACAGGTGGATTAGCTTGAGTTTTTACCCCTGAATCTTCCAATATCAGGAACTGTGGTGGTGATCTTGCATATTGGCGATACCATTGAACACCACGAGCAGAACCGCTGTAGTTACAGGAGAGCGTCACACTGTGACCTTCAAAAGCAAATTCTTGGTCACTTTTTGGAGTGATGACCTCTGAGGCTCTGGAACCTGCAAATGAAAGTGCCATTAAATGCAAATTTTTAAACAATTCTGATGGAATAAAATGCTTTTACTTTTATAACATTATACCTTCAGCTGATGACAGCAGTATTATAATATAGATCAACATGTTCATTCACTGAGCTAGCAAAAATAAACTAAAAACAGAGCAGCTGCTCCACACAGTGTTTATCTTTACCCAGCTGCATGCTGTATAGTGTCTGTGCTAAACTCCTCCTCCTGTCCTGACATTAAATCTGAAACACCTAAGAAAACATAAAATTACCATGTATAGCTCTTTAAATATATGCTTATTCCTTTTAATACTTTTTGTAGATAACCCTTTCATGCTCTTTATTTTGCTACTCATTGCCACCATTACCATTTTGCGCATACATGTGACTTCATGTACTTTTAATGAGACTTCTTATACAACATGATATGAAAAAGATAACATAAGAAGAATATGCAATATGTGACCTGGACCACAAAACCAGTCATATGTCAATTTTTTTGAAATTGAGATTTATACATCATGAAAGTTGAATAAATAAGCTTTCCATTGGTGTATGATCTGTTATGATATGAGATACAGCTGTCTGAAAATTTTGAATTTGAGGGTCCAAAAAAAAAAAAAAAAAATTTAGAAAATCGTCTTTAAAGTTGTCCAAATGAAGTTCTTAGCAATGCATATTGCATATCAAAAATTTAGTTTTGATATATTTACGGTACAAAATATCCTAATGGAACATGATCTTTACTTGATATTCTAATGATTTTTGGCATAAAAGAAAAATCAATAGTTTTGACTCATACAATGTATTTTTAGCTATTGCTACAAATATACCCCAGCGACTTAAGACTGGTTTTGTGGTCCAGGGTCACATATGCTAAATTATATTAACATGTCCTTATGTAACCCTTTTTATCTCCTAAATTCACAGCTGTTACCACATTCTCTGTTTGTGGTTTATAAAAGCATGATGTGTTTTGATACTGATTGATTAAAGACTCTTCAAAGCATTAATTTTGTGTAAGTTTTTGTAAAGCTTCTCAGGCATTTTGTATCATTGGGCTCCTACTCTTAGAGCACAATAATAGAGAGCTGAATCTGACAGAGCTGCTTTTACGATAGTAAGTTCAGTGGATGTCTGGGATGTGGCTGACTGAAAACCATCAGGTATATCCTCCTCACTCCTCCATCGAGCGCCTTTATACAGTATATATTCTGGTTCTCTGTTTGAATACTGTCTGTACCAGTAAAGCCAAATATTATTGTTGCTTGTTTCAAATGTGCAGCTCAGTGTCACAGACTCTCCTTCTTCTCTGATTATATTAGCATCTCTTGGTCCAATGCTATCAGCAAATCCACCTGAAATGAAATATATAATATTACATATATTGTGATCTAACACAGATTTAGTGTACATTGTATAAGTTAGTTGTGAAAAATATATACCTGAAATTGTGATAAGTATCATGAGTAGCATTTGTGTCTCCTCCATCTCATCCAAGTCAGCTTTAAATATTTTAAGATATATTTTTTTAGTTGTTTAGAAAATGTTTAGTATTATTAAACTGATTTATTGGAAAGTTGTTACTAATCAATTATGCTGAATGTGGCTTCATAAAATGAATAAAAATGTGAGAATAGCTAATGGGTGACTGAATACACTGAGACTTGAGTGAAGTTTTATTGTGTGCTAATAATGTAGGTGTGGTCAGTGAAGCACCTCTTAACCTCTAACTGCATTTCAAACAGACATAAATCATTTGCTTTAACAAAATTACAAGGGAAAATAAGGTTTTCACCAGGGTATTACTTTAATAATGATTAGTCAACATTCCCTACATTCAGTGTTTGAAATTAAATGTTAATAGCACTTAACCATCATTGTGAACGTCAGGGAAATGCTTGTGAAGCATAACTTCTGATATTATGTTGCCCCCTTCTGTCGGGGCTCAGAACAGCATGTGTCTGTTTTCAGATTATGTGCTTTCTCCAATGGTGAATATGCATGAGACACTTTTACTTGGTTATTTAGATGTGTCTGTGAACTATTTAGAAGTAAAAACAAAAAGTATTCTCACACATAATTTGACCTCTTACTTAGATTTTCTTTAGCAAGTTACTGATTTTACTTTACTAAGTTATTGAGGTTACATATTTTTTTTTACCACAAACAAATGTTTGCAGAAATATACTGGATGCTTTAAAAATAACCTAGTGGATGATTAACATAACTCAGGTTTTTGTACAGTGTTGTTTGTTTTCCTGTCACTGTGGGCGTCAGGGCACAGTAGTACATCGCAGAGTCTGTCAGTTTAGCAGAGGAGATCTCCAGATCCACATGAGTTTTCTTTTCATTCAGTTTTCCAGAGAATCGAGGATCTAGCTCAACAATTTTTGACTTTTGTGAAATTTTCCCTGTCCCATGTAATATTAATAAAAGAAATTCAGGAGCTGAACCAGGATATTGGCGATACCACTGCAAACTAACTGCTGAGGAGTAGTTACAGGACAGAGTTATGTTGTCCCCCTCTGTCCCAAGCACCTCAGGTTGGACTGGTGTGATGACATTCCCAAAACTGACACCTGTGAATCAGATTTAATCATATTAACTCCATTGCCATTAAATAGAAACACAAGAAACCAAAAAGAAAAACATACAATTAAATAGAAAATATGAAAAAATGTAATAATATAAGAATGTAAATATTAAATTCTTACATGCAAGTGTCCAGAACAAAAGTAAAATGCTGAGCACCATTTTGCAGTAGATTAGTTCATCGAGCAAACAGACTGTTAGACAGCGAACCCCACTGTCTAGCAGAGGATGTCTCCAGATAGCACCTCCCCTAAAAACTACATTCCCATTAAAACACAATCATCCTTTTTAATCTTTTACAGCAAGCTTCAACACCAAACAGTGACAATTCCTGAACTGGAATTTATTAAGGCTCTACTGACTAAACTGATAAAATCTTTTATCCTTGATTATTGTACAATAAAATCATATTTATAAGTATCATAACCATCAATTAAGTACAGCTGAAACCATCAGGAGGATAACACAAAGCGTCTAACAGTACTAAAACAGTCAATTGTATGCATGATGTACATTTTAACATGTCATCCTCTGGTAAAACTTGAAAACACTGACATTCATCAGGTGTGTTTGCCTATACAGTAAATCATATCATATTTATTCTAAATCACTCTTATTATTTGCACTAAATTCGTTAGTGAAATGTTTGCATGCTTCCTAAGCTCGTATAAAAATCTATACATAAAATCTGAATAATTTTATTTTTCCAGAATAAGAAATGATCATGTTAACTTAACTGTCCACAGAACAATCTGTAACTTGAGCCCATCCAAATGCTCATTGAGGTTCATATCTGAAAGCAAATGAGTGACATTAATAAAAGTGACACCCGATAAACAAAATTCATAATCTTGCATGTAAATACATTTTTTTGTTTTGTTGTTGTTGTTGTTTTACAAGTATTTAATTGATTTCAGATCTTTTAAAATGATATCCTAAAGAATTTAGAATACAAGATATACAAGATATGATGTTTAAGTGCATCTGATTCAACTCATAGTTTTCAGTCATGTGACTGGCTCAAAGACCTGGAGGGCAAAACATTCATTGACCTGCAACACATACCTTGTCAATTTTCTATTTGTTTTCAATCCACAAATATTAGATCACCTCTCAAAAGAATACATCAAAGATATGTGAACAAAGTGCAAGTTTGGGCCATTTGCAATCCGTATAAAGCCCCCACAGTTAACCAAATAAAAACAAAAAGCAGTTGCTCCACACATTGTTGTGTGATGTTCATCTTTGCAGCTGCATGCTGTACAGGGTCTGTGCTAAACTCCTCCTCCTATCCTGACATTAAATCTGAAGCACCTAAGAAAAATTAAATGAGCATGCATATAGCCGTTTAAATAAATGCTCTTTTTTTAATTCTTTGTTTTTTGATAACTCTTTCGTTCTTTAATTTTGCTGCTCATTGCCAATATTGTATTACTCTTTTTTTTTTTGCTCAAACACAAGAGTTTCTGTAGTTCTTAATGAGTCTTCCTATACAACATAACTTAACAAACAAGCTAACATGAGATAAATGTCTAAATTGTATTCACATGTCCTTATGTAACCCTTCTTACCTCTCAGTTTCACAGCTGTTACCACATTCCCTGTTTGTGGTTTATAAAAACATGATGTGTTTTGATACTGATTGATTAAAGACTCTTCAAAGCATTCATTTTGTATTAGTTTTTGTAAAGACTCTCTGGTATTTTGTATCACTGGGCTCCTACTCTTAGAGCACAATAATAGAGAGCTGAATCTGACAGAGCTGCTTTTACAATAGTAAGTTCAGTGGATGTCTGGGATGTGGCTGACTGAAAACCGTCAGGTATATCCTCCTCACTGCTCCATCGAGCGCCTTTATACAGTATATATTCTGGTTCTCTGTTTGAATACTGTCTGTACCAGTAAAGCCAAATATAATTGCTGCTTGTTTCATATGTGCAGCTCAGTGTCACAGACTCTCCTTCTTCTCTGATTATATTAGTATCTTCTCTTGGTCCAATGCTATCAGCAAATCCACCTGAAATGAAATATATAATATTACATATATTGTGATCTAACACAGAATTAGTGTACATTGTATAAGTTAGTTGTGAAAAATATATACCTGAAATTGTGATAAGTATCATGAGTAGCATTTGTGTCTCCTCCATCTCATCCAAGTCAGCTTTAAATACTTTAAGATATTTTTTTTGTTGTTGTTGTTTAGAAAATGTTTAGTATTATTAAACTAGTTTATTGGAAAGTTGTTGCTAATAAATGATGCTAAATGTGGCTTCATAAAATGAATAAAAATCTGAGAGTATCTAATGGGTGACTGAATGCACTGAGACTTGAGTGTTTTATTGTGTACTAATAATGTAGGTGTGGTCAGTGAAAAACACCTCTTACCCTCTAACTGCATTTCAAACAGACATAATACATTTGCTTTAACAAAATTACAAGGGAAAATATAGATTTTCACCAGGATATTACTTTAATAGTGATTAGTCAACATTCCCTACATTCAGTGTTTGAAATTAAAATGTTGATAGCACTTCTTAACCATCATTGTGAACGTCAGGGAAATGCTTGTGAAGCATAATTTGTGAGATTAACTTGCCCTCTTCTGTTGGAGCTCAGAACAGCATGTGTCTGTTTTTAGATTATGTGCTTTCTCCAATGGTGAATATGTATGAGACACTTTTACTTGGTTATTTTGATTTGTCTGTGAACTATTTAGAAGTAAAAACAAAAAGTATTCTCACACATAATTCCACAGGTTCTACAGAAAACTACCTCTTACTTAGATTTTCTTTAGCAAGCTACTGATTTTACTTTACTAAGTTATTGAAGTTAAATATTTTTTTAACCACAAACAAATGTTTGCAGAAATATACTGGATGCTTCAAAAATAACCTAGTGGCTGATTAACATAACTCAGGTTTTTGTACAGTGTTGTTTGTTTTCCTGTCACTGTGGGCTGCAGGGCACAGTAGTACATCGCAGAGTCTGTCACTTTAGCAGAGGAGATCTCCAGATCCACATGAGTTTTCTTTTCGTTCAGTTTTCCAGAGAATCGAGGATCTAGCTCAACAATTTTTGACTTTTGTGAAACTTTTCCCGTCCCATGTAGTATTATCAAAAGAAATTCAGGAGCTGAACCAGGATATTGGCGATACCACTGCAGACTAACTGCTGAGGAGTAGTTACAGGACAGAGTTATGTTGTCCCCCTCTGTCCCAAGCACCTCAGGTTGGACTGGTGTGATGACATTCCCAAAACTGACACCTGTGAATCAGATTTAATCATATTAACTCCACTGCCATTAAATAGAAGCACAAGAAACCAAAAAGAAAAATGTACAATTAAATAGAAAATATGAAATATGTAAGAATATAAGAATGTAAATATTAAATTCTTACATGCAAGTGTCCAGAACAAAAGTAAAATGCTGAGCACCATTTTGCAGTGGATTAGTTCATCTAGCAAACAGACTGTTAGACAGTGAACCCCACTGTCTAGCAGAGGATGTCTCCAGATAGCACCTCCCCTAAAAACTACACTCCCATTAAAACACAATCATCCTTTTTATTTTATTTTTTTTACAGCAATCTTCAACACCAAACTCTGACAATTCCTGAACTGGAATTTATTAACACTACATAAATAAAATGTGAAATAAAATATTTTATCCTTTAATATTGTACAATAAAATCATATTTAAAAGTATCATAACCATCAATTAAGTACAGCTGAAATCATCAGGAGGATAACACAAAACAGTGCTAAAATAGTCAATTGTATGTATGATGTACATTTTAACATGTCATCCTCTGGTAAAACTTGAAAACACTGACATTCGTCTGGTGTGTTTACCTATACAGTAAATCATATCATATTTATTCTAAATCACTCTTATTACTAAACTTGTTAGTGAAATGTTTGCATGCTTCCTAAGCTCATATAAAATCTATACATAAAATCTGAATAATTTTCTTTTTTCAGAAAAAGAAATGATCATGTTAACTTAACTGTCCACAGAACAATCTGTAACTTGAGCCCATTCAAATGCTCACTGAGGTTCATATCTGAAACCAAAAGAGTGACATTAATAAAAGTAAAACCCGATAAACAAAATTCATAATCTTGCATGTAAAATACATTTTTTGTATTGTTGTGTTGTTGTTATTTTACAAGTATTTACTTGATTTCAGATCTTTTAAAATGATATCCTAAGGAATTTAGAATACAAGATATAAAAGTGATTATGTGAACCATGTGATGCATGCTGTATTATATTCACATGCCCTTGTGCAACCTTTTTTACCTCCTAAATTCACAGCTGTTACCACATTCTCTGTTTGTGGTTTATAAAAACATGATGTGTTTTGATACTGGTTGATTAAAAATTCTTCAAAGCATTATTTTTGTGTGAGTTTTTGTAGAGCTTCTCAGGGATTTTGTATCATTGGGCTGCTACTTGAAGTGCACAGTAATAGAGAGCTGATTCTGATAGAGCTATACTGTTAATAATGAGTTCAGTGGATGAGTGGGATGTAGTTGCCTGAAAACCATGTGGTATATCTTCATCACTGCTCTTTGATCGAGCGCCTTTATACAGTATATATTCTAGTTCTCTGTTTGGATATTGTCTGTACCAGTTAAGCCAAATATTATTGCTGTTTGTTTCAAATGTGCAGCTCAGTGTCACAGACTCTCCTTCTTCTCTGATTATATTAGTGTCCTCTTCTCTTGGTCCAATTCTATCAGCAAATCCACCTGAAATGCAGTGAATCACATTTTGAAATATGATAATATTCAATAAAAATTATATTAGATTTAATTAATTTATTCACAAAATACAATTCATTTGGATTAAAAGATTATTTACCTGAAACTGTGATGAGCATCATGAGTAGCATCTGCCTCTCCCCCATATTAACTGAAGTCCACTATAGATCAGATTTTTAGTTTCTAGTTCTTATTAAATTTATTCATTAGATTATCAGTATTAACTTACTGATTCGTTAGATCTAAATTATGCTGAATGTGGCTTTATAAAATGAATAAAAATATGACAGTAGCTGGTAGTTGAATGAAAGCACTGAGACTGAGTGAAGCTCTTTCAAATGTGTTACTTATAGAAGGCAGGTACTTGTTAGTGTGCATAAAACAGCTTGTGAGATAATGTTGCCCCCTTCTGTTGGAGCTCAGAACAGCATGTTTTGTCCATTTGCTTTACAGTGTTTTTTAAAATGGTAAATGTGTTGCTGTCATTGACATTTACTTTTAATTCCATCATGTAATTGTTGTGCTCACAACATGTTATGCATAAATGTTTTATGTCTTTATAAAAGTGATAATCTTACACTTTCAGCTACAGATCATATTGACAGTATGACAGTTTCTGAAGGATCATGTTTTGAAACATAAACCCCACCTCTAGCTTTTTCTTATTTAAACAGCTTTTTGTACAGCATGCTGTGAATTTCCTCTCACTGTGGGCTCCAAAGCACAGTAGTACAGAGCAGAGTCAGTGACAGCAGCAGATGAGATCTTCAGATCCACACTACTGTTGTCTTTTCTGTTCTGGATTGAGACTCCAGCAACTGGAGGATCAGCTTTAGTAACTGCCCCATAATAATCCATTATGAGGAACTTTGGTGAACCTGCATATTGGCGATACCAGTGAAGTGCTCAAACAGTAACCGTGTAGCTACAAGAGAGTATCACACTCTCACCCTCAACAGCAGACTGATAATCACTGTATGGTGTGATGACTTCTGCTGCTTTGGAACCTGCATTTAAAGTATAAATGTAAAGTTAAAAAAAAAAAGTGGAGAAAATAAAAATACAGCTAAAATGTATATCCTCTTTCAAATGTTCATTGTTCACCTTCAGATGAGATAATATTTCAACAACAAAAACATGCAAATGACAAGAAAAAAGAAAATTGAGGGACTAAGGGTTGGGATACTCACATGGAAGACAACAGAACAAAGCCAAAACAAACAGCATCATTTTCAGGATGATGTTTAAGTGCATCTGCAGGAAAACTGTTACTGAAGTAAACATTCATTCATTCTCTAGCAGAGGTTGTCTCTAGCTCCTCCCCTTAAAACAGCAGTCAGAATGCATGAAGCAGATCATCTCTCTCTGATCCTACAGCAGATGTGTTCACAAGGATCATGTAAGATTTCAGCTCATAGTTTTCAGTCACGTGACTGGCTTGAAGACCTGGAAGGCAAAACATTCATTGACCTGCAACACAAGCTTGTCAGTTTTCTATTTGTTTTCAATCCACAAATATTAGATCACCTCTCAAAAGAATACAACAAAGATATGTGAACAAAATGCAAGTTTGGGCAATTTGCAATCCATATAAAGCATCCACAGTTTTTTGTACATTGGTTTGTACAGTTCTATCAAGTGTAAGCATATGAAAAAAAAAATTCTGCAGTGTTTTCAAGTTTCCTGTCACTGTGGGCTGCAGAGCACAGTAGTACAGAGCAGAGTCTGACACTTTAGCAGAGGAGATCTCCAGATCCACATGAATTTCGCTTTTTCTGTAATTGATGTTTATTCCTGGAATGGGTGGATAAGCTTGAATTTTTGCCCCTGAATCTTCCAATATGACGAACTGTAGTGGTGAACCTTCATATTGGCGATACCAGTGAACACCACGAGCAGAACCGCTGTAGTTACAGGAGAGTGTCACGTTGTCACCTTCAAAAGCATATTTTCTGTCACTTATTGGAGTGATGACTTCTGAGACTCTGGAACCTGCAAAAGAAAGTGGCGTTAAATGCAGTTTTCAAACACTTCAGTTGGGAAAAAAAAATTATTTTACTTTTACAAAATTATACCTTCAGTTGATGACAGCAGTATAATAATATAGATCAACATGTTCACTCACTGAACTACTAGGAACAAGCTAAAAACAGAGCAGTTGCTCCACACGTTGTGTGATGTTCATCTTTACCCAACTGCGTGCTGTATAGTGTCTGTGCTAAACTCCTCCTCCTATCCTGATGTTAAATCTGAAGCACCTAAGAAAATAAAAAATATATGCTAATTTCTTTTAATTCTTTGTTTTTTGATAACTCTTTTGTTCTTCATTTTGTTGCTCATTGCCAATATTGTATTACTATTTTTTTGCTCAAACACAAGAGTTTCTGTAGTTCTTAAAGAGTCTTCTTATACAACATAACCTAACGAACAAGCTAACAAGAGAAAAATATGCAATACATGCTAAATTGTATTCATATGTCCTTATGTAACCCTTCTTACATCTCATTTTCACAGCTGTTACCACATTCCCTGTTTGTGGTTTATAAAAACATGATGTGTTTTGATACTGATTGATTAAAGACTCTTCAAAGCATTCATTTTGTATTAGTTTTTGTAAAGACTCTCTGGTATTTTGTATCACTGGGCTCCTACTCTTAGAGCACAATAATAGAGAGCTGAATCTGACAGAGCTGCTTTCACAATCGTAAGTTTAGTGGATGACTGGGATGTGGTTGACTGAAAACCAGCAGGTATATCCTCCTCACTGCTCCATGACCGAGCGCCTTTATACAGTATATATTCTGGTTCTCTGGTTGAATACTGTCTGTACCAGTAAAGCAAAATAGCAGTGCTGCTTGTTTCATATGTGCAGCTCAGTGTCACAGACTCTCCTTCTTCTCTGATTATATTAGTATCTTCTCTTGGTCCAATGCTATCAGCAAATCCACCTGAAATGAAATATATAATATTACATATATTGTGATCTAACGCAGAATTAGTGTACATTGTATAAGTTAGTTGTGAAAAACAAAATACCTGAAATTGTGATAAGTATCATGAGTAGCATTTGTGTCTCCTCCATCTCATCCAAGTCAGCTATAAATATTTAAAATATTTTTTTAGTTGTTTAGAAAATTTATTGGAAAGTTGTTACTAATAAATTATGCTAAATGTGGCTTCATAAAATGAATAAAAATGTGAGAATAGCTAATGGGTGACTGAATACACTGAGACTTGCGTGAAGTTTTATTGTGTACTAATAATGTAGGTGTGGTCAATGAAACACCTCTTACCCTCTAACTGCATTTCAAACAGATATAAAACATTTGCTTTAACAAAATTACAAGGTAAAATATAGATTTTCACCAGGGTATTACTTTAATAATGATTAAACATTTCCTACATTCAGTGTTTGAAATTAAATGTTGATAGCACGTCTTAATAATCATTGTGACCTTCAGGGAAATGCTTGTGAAGCATAACTTGTGAGATTATGTTTCCCTCTTCTGTTGGAGCTCAGAACAGCATGTGTCTGTTTTTAGATTATGTGCTTTCTCTAATGGTGAATATGTATGAGTGTCACGATCTGTACCGTTGTGGCTCCCTCTACTCTCCCCTAGAGGGAGCCTTCACATGTACTTTTGGACCATTAGCTCACTACATTTCCCATAACCCCTTTCTCATGAACTTCCTGTTTCCTTTCACCTCTCACCCCAGTCGGCCATCTTGCTCACATTGCATAAATAGCCCGGTTCATTCACCATTTCTTGGCGAAGTCTTGAACAGTACCCTGTCATTTCTGAGCGTTTATTCCGTGTTTGTTTTCCCGTGTTGACCCCCTTGTTCCCTGGCTCCTGTGTTTGTTCTCCGCCCGCCTTTTGACCCTCGCTTGTTTCTGGACTATCCCTTTGATCGCTGCCCGCCTCGACTATCTGCCTGGACTATCGTTTGCTCTTCTGGATTACCTGCGTTGTACCCGTCTGTTGTTTTGACCATGCTTGTCGACCATGAGTTTGTTTAATAAAGCTTTGCACTTGGATCCACCCGCCTATGACTCCTTCATGACAATGAGACACTTTTACTTGGTTATTTTGATTTGTCTGTGAACTATTTAGAAGTATAAACAAAAAGTATTCTCACACATAATTCCACAGGTTCTACAGAAAACTACCTCTTACTTAGATTTTCTTTAGCAAGTTACTGATTTTACTTTATTAAATTATTGAAGTTAAAATTTTTTTTACCACAAACAAATGTTTGCAGAAATATACTGGATGCTTTAAAAATAACCTAGTGGATGATTAACATAACTCAGGTTTTTGTCCAGTGTTGTTTGTTTTCCTGTCACTGTGGGCGTCAGGGCACAGTAGTACATCGCAGAGTCTGTCACTTTAGCAGTGGAAATCTCCAGATCCACATGAGTTTTCTTTTCATTCAGTTTTCCAGAGAATTGAGGATCTAGCTCAACAATTTTTGACTTTTGTGAAATTTTCCCTGTCCCATGTAATATTAATAAAAGAAATTAAGGAGCTGAACAAGGATATTGGCGATACCACTGCAGACTAACTGCTGAGGAGTAGTTACAGGACAGAGTTATTTTGTCCCCCTCTGTCCCAAGCACCTCAGGTTGGACTGATGTGATGACATTCCCAAAACTGTCACCTGTGAATCAGATTTAATCATATTAACTCCACTGCCATTAAATAGAAACACAAGAAACCAAAAAGAAAAATGTCCAATTATATAGAAAATATGAAAATATGTAAGAATATAAGAATGTAAATATTAAATTCTTACATGCAAGAGTCCAAAACAAAAGTAAAATGCTGAGCACCATTTTGCAGTGGATTAGTTCATCGAGCAAACAGACTGTTAGACAGCGAAGCCCACTGTCTAGCAGAGGATGTCTCCAGATAGCACCTCCCCTAAAAACTACACTCCCATTAAAACACAATCATCCTTTTTATTTTCTTTTTTTACAGCAATCTTCAACACCAAACTCTGACAATTCCTGAACTGGAATTTATTAACACTATATAAATAAAATGTGAAATAAAATATTTTATCCTTTAATATTGTACAATAAAATCATATTTAAAAGTATCATAACCATCAGTTAAGTACAGCTGAAACCATCAGGAGGATAACACAAAACAGTACTAAAATAGTCAATTGTATGTATGATGTACATTTTAACATGTCATCCTCTGGTAAAACTTGAAAACACTGACATTTGTCTGGTGTGTTTACCTATACAGTAAATCATATAATATTTATTCTAAGTCACTCTTAATATTTTCACTAAACTTGTAAGTGAAATGCTTCCTAATGTAGCCCAGGTGAAATGGACTAATATAATAAATAAGACAAGAGTCAGTGATTTGTTAAATTTGTTTATTTTCATTTTGTACATTTTTCCAGTTTGTAAAAGAAATGTACAGTGTTGCTGTCACCTGACATCTTAAATGTTTGTATTATTTTATAAAGTGAAAGTTCTACGGACTCGGGGGAGAGTTTGGAAAAGGGCGTAAGAAGAAGGGAATGACGTCAGAGAGAAAAATACATCGTGCGCAGAGAGAGCCAGGAATAGATGCAGGGATATGTGAATAACATTTCCGCAGTGACATCTGATAGATTAGGGTGAACAATCCTCACGAACTATCGGATTATATTCCAACGTTGCATAGTGCTTTGAATAAAATCTCAATTCGTTTGGTTACGGACCGTTTGGACTTTGGACTTTTTTGCCGGCTTTTAGTTTATTTAGGCTAAATTATATTATACTTGCATTGCAAATTGCAAATTGTCTTTGGTTATTTTCCAATTCCTGTCTTGGTGTTTACTACTCTGTTTAAAATTCAGTAAAGTGGTTATCCATTTGTTCTGATTGTTGTTGCATATTCTGTTATTTTATTTTTCGTACTACTGTAAGGTAATTGGAGATCACCAGCAACCCATGTAATCTTTTACCCTTATTAGAATCCCAGACATTTGAGTGGACGTTAGTTTCTAGTAGATCTCAGGTTAGCCTCCCCCAAAAAGAGTATTAAAGGGGGCGCTACGCTAAACTCATATAAAATCTATACATAAAATCTGAATAATTGTATTTTTCCAAAATAAGAAATGATCATGTTAACTTAACTGTCCACAGAACAATCCGTAACTTGACCCATCCAAATGCTCATGGAGGTTCATATCTGAAACCAAAAGTGTGACATTAATAAAAGTGACACCCGATTAACAAAATTCAGAATTTTGCATGTTATATATACAGGGTTGCCAACTCTGTTCATAGTCTGTTTGATCAATTTACCTTCTCAAATCATCACACAACCTGTCTAAAATAAAATCTATAGTTATAAAACAGTTTAAGTAGCTATAAAACAATGTTAGTTTAAATGTTAAACAGATAAATGTGTGCTATTAGTGGCATATTTAAGCTGCTTTGCATGGAGGCGCCAGCGCAATCATTCGCATTTTTTTCAGCAGAAACAAGTTAAAATTATCCGTCATTTTTGCTCACAAAGGAAAGAGTAATACATCATTCAGAAATGTAAAGGGTCTACTTTTATTTGTGTGCACTCATAATATCAACAAAACGCTACAAACAGTGGCTTTATAAAATAAAGAAAACAAACATGATGCGCTTTCTGTCGTTACTTAAATAGCAGCGATTCACAAAAATGAAACCAAAACTCAGCGCATATGCCTCACAAATGATAATCATATAAATAGAAACCTTTAAATTATTACTTAACGAAATAAAACAAATCGAGAAAAAATAAATCTTTCTCTATGTAATTGGTAAAGATGCATTTCTCTCTGGTGCATCCAAAAAGGAGATTACGAGTCAGGGTCTTTGCGACACTATCTCAGAGTACACTAGTTTATTAATGAATCATTCAAATATCTCCTTACCGTTTTCCCCGAAACATTCATTGTAATTACTTTGGCCGGTGCTTTGTAACAAGATGATGTTGTGTTGCGTCTTTCAGATGTGCGGTGTGGCCGACTTGCTCATATGCTGTTCTTATCGTTTTATATATGTTCTGCTTATAATGACATTGCTACACGCTTATGCTCTGATTAAAAGGTGGTGTGCATTCAAGCAGGTGTACATTAGTCAATAATTTTAACAGACGCATTTTCTGCGGGTTGTCTGCAACAGTAATGATCACAACACTGTACAACTGGCTGACGCGAGCTACATTTTCAACACAAATTTGAAATAAAAAATAATAGTTTTCTTAGACTTGCGTTGTGTGCTCAAATACTTACATTTTACAATACCGCCATAACCATCTTCAGCAACTGTCGTGCAGGGGTGCGTTTCCCGAAAGCAACTATGGTCGTAAGCTCCGTCGTTACCAACAGAGTTCAATGGAACGACCATAGTTAGCTAAGGATGCTTTTGGGAAACGCACCCCAGGTGGGTGGTCAGCAGCGACCCTGCACGGTGTAGGGAAAATGTGATTGGTACAGACTGGTCCAATCAAGAGGCTGCAGTCGGTTTTCAGTACCTGCATTCAACTTACTGTGGCGCTCCGTAAAATAAGGCGAGATGGGGTCTTTTATTTGGCGTGAGATTTACATGGGCAGAGTGAGAGCGTGAGACTGAGCCTGAAAGCGTGTGTCTCACGCCAAATGCGTGAGAGTTGGCAACCCTGTACCCTGTACCCTGTATATATATATATATATATATATATATATTTGTATTGTTTTGTTGTTGCTGTTTTAAAAGTATTTCATTGATTTCAGATCTTTTAAAATTATTTCCTAAGGAATTTAGAATTCCAGATATAAAAGTGATTATGTGAACCATGTGATGCATGCTGTATTATATTCACATGCCCTTGTGCAACCTTTTTTACCTCCTAAATTCACAGCTGTTACCACATTAACTGTTTGTGGTTTATAAAACCATGATGTGTTTTGATACTGGTTGATTAAAAATTCTTCAAAGCATTATTTTTGTGTGAGTTTTTGTAAAGCTTCTCAGGGATTTTGTATCATTGGGCTGCTACTTGAAGTGCACAGTAATAGAGAGCTGAATCTGATAGAGCTATACTGTTAATAATGAGTTCAGTGGATGAGTGGGATGTAGTTGCCTGAAAACCGTCAGGTATATCTTCATCATCTTCATCACGAGCGCCTTTATACAGTATATATTGTGGTTCTCTATTTGGATATTGTCTGTACCAGTTAAGCCAAATATTATTGCTGTTAGTTTCAAATGTGCAGCTCAGTGTCACAGACTCTCCTTCTTCTCTGATTATATTAGTGTCTTCTTCTTTTGGTCCAATTCTATCAGCAAATCCACCTGAAATGCAGTGAATCACATTTTGAAATAAATATAATATTCAATAAAAAATGATATTAGATTAATTAATTTATTCACAAAATATAATTAATTTTGATTAAAAGTTTATTTACCCGAAACTGTGATGAGCATCATGAGTAGCATCTGCCTCTCCCCCATATTAACTGAAGTCCATAAAGATCAGATTTTTAGTTTCTAGTACTTAAATTTATTCATTAGATTATCAGTATTAACTTACTGATTCGTTAGATCTAAATTATGCTGAATGTGGCTTTATAAAATGAATACAAATATGACAGTAGCTGGTAGTTGAATGAAAGCACTGAGACTGAGTGAAGCTCTTTCAAATGTGTTACTTATAGAAGGCAGGTACTTGTTAGTGTGCATAAAACAGCTTGTGAGATAATGTTGCCCCCTTCTGTTGGAGCTCAGAACAGCATGTTGTCCATTTGCTTTACAGTGTTTTTTAAAATGGTAAATGTGTTGCTGTCATTGACATTTACTTTTAATTCCATCATTTAATTGTTGTGCTCACAACATGTTATGCATAAATGTTTTATGTCTTCATAAAAGTGATAATCTGTCTTCCACTTTCAGCTTCAGATCATATTGACAGTATGACAGTTTCTGAAGGATCATGTTTTGAAACATAAACCCCACCTCTAGCTTTTTCTTATTTAAACAGCTTTTTGTACAGCATGCTGTGGATTTCCTCTCACTGTGGGCTCCAAAGCACAGTAGTACAGAGCAGAGTCAGTGACAGCAGCAGATGAGATCTTCAGATCCACACTACTGTTGTCTTTTCTGTTCTGGATTGAGACTCCAGCAATTGGAGGATCAGCTTTAGTAACTGCTCCATAGGATTCCAGGATGAGGAACTTTGGTGATGAACCTGCGTATTGGCGATACCAGTGAAGAGCTCGAACAGAACCCGTGTAGCTACAAGAGAGTGTCACACTCTCACCCTCAACAGCAAACTTATAATCACTGTATGGTGTGATGACTTCTGCTGCTTTGGAACCTGCATTTAAAGCATAAATGTAAAGTTTTTTAAAAATGGAGAAAATAAAATTACAACTGAAATGTATATCCTCTTTCAAATGTTCATTGTTCACCTCCAGATGAGATAATATTTCAATAACAAAAACATGCAAATGACAAGAAAAAAGAAAATTGAGGGACTAAGGGTTGGGATACTCACATGGAAGACAACAGAACAAAGCCAAAACAAACAGCATCATTTTCAGGATGATGTTTAAGTGCATCTGCAGGAAAACTGTTACTGAAGTAAACATTCATTCATTCTCTAGCAGAGGTTGTCTCTAGCTCCTCCCCTTAAAACAGCAGTCAGAATTCATGAAGCAGATCATCTCTCTCTGATCCTACAGCAGATGTGTTCACAAGGATCATGTAAGATTTCAGCTCATAGTTTTCAGTCACGTGACTGGCTTGAAGACCTGGAGGGCAAAACATTTATTGACCTGCAACACGTACCTTGTCAATTTTCTATTTGTTTTCGATCCACAAATATTAGATCACCTCTCAAAAGAATACAACAAAGATATGTGAACAAAGTGCAAGTTTGGGCAATTTGCAATCCGTATAAAGCCCCCACAGTTTTTTGTACATTGGTTTGTACATTTCTATCAAGTGTAAGCATATGAAAATTGTTTTTGCACAGTGTTTTAAAGTTTCCTGTCACTGTGGGCTGCAGAGCACAGTAGTACAGAGCAGAGTCTGTCAATTTAACAGAGGAGATCTCCAGATCCACATGGATTTCACTTTTTCTGTGATTGATGTTTATTCCTGGAATGGGTGGATAAGCTTGAATTTTTGCCCCTGAATCTTCCAATATGACAAACTGTAGTGATGAACCTGCATATTGGCGATACCAGTGAACACCACGAGCAGAACCGCTGTAGTTACAGGAGAGTGTCACGTTGTCACCTTCAAAAGCATATTTTCTGTCACTTATTGGAGTGATGACTTCTGAGACTCTGGAACCTGCAAATGAAAGTGGTGTTAAATGCAGTTTTCAAACACTTCAGTTGGGAAAAAAATGCTTTTACTTTAACAAAATTATACCTTCAGTTGATGACAGCAGTATAATAATATAGATCAACATGTTCACTCACTGAAGTACTAAGAACAAGCTAAAAACAGCAGTTGCTCCACACATTGTTGTGTGATGTTCATCTTTACCCAGCTGCATGCTGTATAGTGTATGTGCTAAACTCCTCCTCCTATCCTGACATTAAATCTGAAGCACCTAAGATTACATGAGCATGCATACAGCCATTTAAATATATGCACATTTCTTTTAATTCTTTGTTTTTGATAACTCTTTTGTTCTTCATTTTGCTGCTCATTGCCAATATTGTATTACTATTTTTTTTTTGCTCAAACACAAGAGTTTCTATAGTTCTTAATGGGCCTTCTTATACAACATAACCTAACAAACAAGCTAACAAGAGAAAAATATGCAATACATGCTAAATTGTCTTATGTAACCCTTCTTACCTCTCAGTTTCACAGCTGTTACCACATACCCTGTTTGTGGTTTATAAAAACATGATGTGTTTTGATGCTGATTGATTAAAGACTCTTCAAAGCATTCATTTTGTATTAGTTTTTGTAAAGACTCTCTGGTTTTTGTATCACTGGGCTCCAACTCTTAGAACACAATAATAGAGAGCTGAATCTGACAGAGCTGCTTTTACAATAGTAAGTTCAGTGGATGTCTGGGATGTAGTTGATTGAAACCCATCTGGGATATGCTCATTTTTCCATGATCGAGCACCTTTATACAGTACATATTGTGGTTCTCTGTTTGGATACTGTCTATACCAGTAAAGATAAATTGTATTGCTGTTTGTTTCATATGTGCAGCTCAGTGTCACAGACTCTCCTTCTTCTCTCACTAAATTAGTATCTTCTTCTCTTGGTCCAATTTGATCAGAAAATCCACCTGAAATGAAACACATAATGTTTTATATCATGATCTAATACAGAGTTAGTGTAAGTTGCAAGTTACTGTAGTTGTGAATAAAATACAGTATATTTACCAGAAACTGTGATAAGTATCATAAGTAGCATTTGTCTCTCCTCCATTTCCTCCAAGTCAGCTTTAAATCTTTTAAGAAAAATTTAGCTAATAGGTGACAGTGAAGTTTTATTGTGTACTAATGTAGGTGTGGTCAGTGATACGCAGAACATGCTCTTTGTACTATATATCACTAGTATTACCCTTACCCTCTAACACATCTAATGCATTTGCTTTACTAAAATTGCACTGAACAAGTGTAAATATAGACTTTTACCAGGGTATTACTTGTCATACTAATCATTATAAGGATTAGTCAACATTCACTATTCAGTGTTTGAAATGAAGTGTTGATAGCACTTCTTAATCATTATTAGTGAATATCTGTGAAATGCTTGTGAAACATAACTTGTGAGATTATGTTGCCCCCTTCTGTTGGAGCCCAGAACATAATGTGATTTATAGATATGTTTGAGACACTTTTACTTGGTTTTTGTACTGTTGTTGTGTTTCTCGTCACTGTGGGCTGCAGGGCACAGTGTTACATTGCAGAGTCTGTCACTTTAGCACTGGAAATCTCCAGATCCACATGGGTTTTCTTTTCATTCACTTTTCCAGAGAATCGAGGATCTAGATCCACAAGCTTAGACTTTTGTGAAACTTTTCCTGTCCCATGTAGTATTATCAAAAGAAATTCAGGAGCTAAACCAGGATATTGGCGATACCACTGCAGACTGACTGCTGAGGAGTAGTTACAGGACAGAGTTATATTGTCCCCCTCTGTCCCAAACACCTCAGGTTGGACTGGTGTGATGACATTCCCAAAACTGACACCTGTGAATCAGATTTAATAACTCCATTGTCATAAAATAACAGACAAGACAAAAAAAACAAAAAACAACAACTATTAAATAGAATGGAAAATATGATAATAAACAGACAAGACAAAAAAAAAACTAATACAAATAATACTATTAAATAGAATGGAAAATATGATCATATATTATAAGAATGTAAATATACAATTCTTACATGCAAGAGCACAGAACAAAAGTAAAAAGCTGAGCATCATTTTGCAGTGGATTAGTTCATCTACTGCACAGACTGTTAGACACAAACCCCAGAGGATGTCTCCAGATAGCACCTCCCCTAAAAACTACTCCCATCAAAACACAATCATCCTTTTTAATCTTTTACAGCAAACTTCAACACCAAACAGTGACAATTCCTGAACAGTAACTTTAGCCTATTTGAATGCTCATCGATCTTATTAAAATTAAATGAAGGTGTACTGATCAAGCCTGGATGTGATTTGCAGGGAGTATGGGAGGGATTCTATGTCTCTGCTTTTGATATCCCCCCTTTTATCCACACTTCTGGCTGATGTCTGAAATGTCTTCAAAATGTTTGACAGCTTATATTCACGGGGTGTGAGAGTTGTATCAATATATTCATAGTCAATAAGATAATAGGTAATTGAGTAAATTCAGTTTAAACTCTTATTTGCCATATAATCTAAATTTTAATGCTGACATTCTCATTCAGATATATATTTTTTTTCTCATTAACATTCCTCCAGAAGCTCGGGTTTTTCCGGAGAAAATCGGAAAGGTGTATTTTTCTTTTATAAATATGATAAAACTAAAGACTTTTTGGAGATAATAAGGATACAGTACTACTCTAGGTACTCAGGATAAACATGAGATTAGGCGAAACTGTGTATGTTATGTACCCTTTAAACCATCTAGGAAAAAAATAAGAAAAAAAGGAGAACTTTGTGGGGTGAAAAACCATGGACCCTTGTTTAGCCATTCAACGACTTTATTAGCTATTTTCATACGTCATAATTTTGCGCGTTCACACCAGACGGTCCATTAATGGAAAGCCGGAAGCTATTAACTGTTAACTGGTTTCGTGAATTTGAGCTTTACTTATCTGTCAACAACGGCTTACAAAGCCAAAAGCCCTAAAAGGAAAATTAAGAGGACTATAAAGATATAAAAAAAAGCAACAGGACTATAACAAGACAAGAGTGGGCATCGGTAAAGCTTTTCACCGCTAGACGATACTTCGAAGCGTTTGAAAACAGATACAGAGCTTTCATTTTGTTTGCCTGACAGGTAAATGTCTTGCTTTGTCACTACGTTTAAACCGAATAAGTATGTGTTTGGCAGAGGGCGGGTATACTGTACGTCTGAATTATAAACATACATTGATGCTTGAACCGTGTCTGGCGCTCCTGCGCTCCGTTTTTAAGAGCTTTGATAACTTTTAACAGAAAACTTAACTTAATTTTTGCCTAAACAATCACATAGATATCCTTAATGATTTGAATTACAAACCCCGCAGTAATCAAGTCAGTAAGGAAGGATACCTATATGGTAATTGTGAATTTATTAATTCACTGGAGGACATCTCCTTGGAATTACTTAGGCTACTTAAATGTAGGCTATACCTATCTACATTTATCCGTATATACTTTATACATAAATGTTGATTTGCTCAGATATAAAAAAAACACTAATAATGACTAACTTTACTGCATACTTGTAATATTTCACAATAATCTTAGATGTCTGTGTGGGGCATTAACAAAAGCATTTTTCACAGCACAATAACAGTACTATCCTGGTGCTCATTTTTTTCACTGGATTTTCGGGATTGCTGGACTATATAACTTTATAATCTAATCTGGTTTCACAGACAGGGTTTAGACTAAGAGATGATTAGGCCATAGTTCAATTAGGATATTAAAGTGATTTTTATAAACATGCTTTAAAAAATCACTGGTGTGCATCTTGAGACAAAACAAGAGCACTGACATATTTCAGGATCAATCAATGCAAGTTTCTTTCAGTTGAATCAGTTCAGATTTACATTATAGTCGGGGATTAGATTTAACTAGAAACCAGGGGCATGTCTACTTGTTGATTTAATTATAAGCTCAAGTAGGTTTTTGTTCAAGCTATGAATATCCTGTTGTCACTGTGGGCTGCAGAGCACAGTAATACAGAGCAGAGTCAGAAACACGTGGATTTTGGATTGTCAGAGGAACTGATCTTGAAGTAGAATCATGTCTGGAGTGAAATCGTCCCTTGAATTCAATGGCTTCATCGCCATCTCCAAATTTATGTCTGCGTAAAATATATTTTGGAGAATCATGGCCATTTTGTCTGTACCAGAACAGAGTAGGGTTTGAGTTTGTAGTATTGTATTTGCAATCCAAAGTTACTGCATCTTTCTCTTCATATGCTGATTGGAAACTTTTGGGCTGATTAACAGAGTCTTCTTGTCCTCTGCATTCTGTTTGGAAAGTAAATTATTTTAATCAATTTGTTTTGATGAAACAGACAGATAGGAGAAAATACAAGCAAAGAATATGGTACATTACCCATGCAAGTTGCAAACAGGATTAAAAGAGTTTTCAAACAACTTCTCATGGTAATCATGGTATAAAAAAGACATCCAAAGTAAACAATGTTCTCTTGAAAATGACTGGAACTTGCTGAGATGCTCAAACTCCATGTGAAGTCCTGACAGTAGAAGTGGAGCTGTATATATTTGTTAAAACATCTCCCCCAAGTGGAGGAGAGCAGACACACATCTGTTTATGTATTATCATAAGTTGTAGCTGAAGAAAACACAATTATGTACAATGTCCTCTATTGTATTGCTATTGCTTATTGTATTGATAAGAGGATTCATCATTTGCCAGCTGAATAATAATTAATATGAAAAACTTAAGTTTATACTCTCAAGCATTTATTCTGGGAAGAAATACATGTATATCCTCTGAATTTGCTGCTTGTTCTTTTTTACATGATCATTATTTTCAGTGTTCTCTTTTAGAAATACTAGACATGCTCACATTTAGTCATTTTGGACAGTAGCTTAGCAAAGTATATTCCCTTTGCAGTTGTCTGTATCTGATATCATCCAGAATCAGGGTATAAGCATGATCTCTTTTAAGGAACATATCTTAACAATGAAACATGCTTCTTGAGTTAAAATTAGTAAAATCTTATTCTATCTGTAGAAGGAGGGTGAGAATGTTTGTCTATTTTGCTATTGAGGATCACTGTGGTTTTTGTATGGAGTCCCTATCACTCCTTTCACTGTGGGCCGCACAGCACAGTAGTACAGAGCAGAATATGCCACTGCAGCAGGGTAGATCTCCAGCTCCATGTGTTTAATGTCTTTTCTGTTGAACATTTTTATTCCTGGAACCTGAGGAGTAGCGTGTGTTATGATTCCCGACGATTCCATTATGAGGAACTGAGGTGCTGATCCAGGGAATTGACGGTACCAATATAAATCATACACTGTACCAGTGTAGCTACAAGATAGGATAACTTTTTCATCTGCTTCAGCAATTACTGTATCATTGTTGGGGAATATGACCTCTTCAGCATTAGTAACGCCTGAAAACAAGAGAGCAATGAGCATTTAAAAATCACAATTCTGAATTGCACACAGGGAAACTACTTTAAAGTGATAGTTATATAATATAATTAGTTAAAATCTTACCTTGAAATGCTATTAGGAACGATTCTATTAATAGGACTACTGCAAATGTTGACATGATGACAGGAAAAAAGGCCAGGTTTACTGAAACAAGAAGTTCCTTATCTCAGTGTTGGAGAGCTGTTCTTTACTCCTCCTCCTTTTAAGCATGTAAATCTTATGTGAGAGTTCTGTACTCTAAAGTGTCATTCATTTCATATTTAAAGGAAGTATAAAGAAAACTAGTTTGTAAAGTAGTTTTTTACATCTATATCTCTGTATATTAGGGGTGTAGACACTTATCCCACGAGACGAGACGGGACACGAGACTGGGCTCACGAGAACGAGATGAAATTTTTTAACTTTTAAAGAAATCCTTAATAATGAAATGTATAGGGAAAAATAGTATCATATTCAACTGAATAACACAAAAGTATAGGTGCATTTTGATATGAACTTGTACTTTATGAAATTTAACTTCTATTTAATGAATTATATGCAGTAGTAAACATGTAAACTTATGCTACATGATTTTGGATAAATGAAAAAACAATTTAAATCATGATTCTGCATAAAAAAAAAAGATTAGATTAGAAATCTAAACAAAATAACAATTTACTAGTGATTCTGACACAACATTCTTTTTAAAAAAAAAATATTCGATCAAATTAATTAATAAAGACTTAATTTACTATTGGAATCTCCTGAATGAATGATTCATTGATAAATGCGTTTTTAAACCTGCAGTTGTCGCGTGTTAAGATACTTTCATTTTGATCGCTATTATAGACATTAAGTGTTTATCCCCAAACTATAAACTTTTATTCTAGTACTTCTGTTTTTAAATGTCTGCAAGACAGAAATAATGATCATTATGTGGTTGAAAGACAGGAATATGATTGGGTTGGCTTTCGAACAGAGATTGCAATCTTTTTAGGAGTAATCTTGCATCACTTTCTTGCGAGACCAGACAGATGCCATGAGATCTCGTCACATCTCTACTGTATAAAGTTGAAATTGACAAATTGAAAGAACACTGCAGGTGATTGAATGTATTCTAGTAACTGTTATGTATAATAATCAAATGTTGCATAATGAAATCCAGTAGTGCTGAATGGAGTACACATGTGTGCTTTTAAAACCAGCAAGATTTTAAAAGTTTTGTGACTTAACATGTAAGATATATTGCTTATCACAGTGTCATGTTTTTGTGCATTGTTTGGAGGTGTTTTAGTCACTGTGGGCTGCAGAGTACAGTAGTACACAGCAGAGTCAGACACACGCAGATTCTTGATTGTCAGTGGAACTGAATTTGAGTCCAGTTTGGCATCAAATCTGCCTTCATATTCAGAACTGCTGCTTGATCCGAATTTGTATCTCATCAGCATGTACTCAGGAAAGCCATTAGAGTGCTGAATGTACCAGTAAAGGTATGGAGTTAGTTGAAGTGTTTTAAATTCACAGTTAAGAGTGACCTGCTGTCCTTCGATGGCGGTTGTTTTCTCATTTGTTTGATTAACAGTGTCCTCTCCAAAGCATCCTGTCAAGGCATAAAAACATAATGCATTTAAAATAAACATTATGCAACAAACAGAAAAGTTCTCCTTCTATATTTATGATTTCTTACCATGCATAAGGACAGCAATGAACACAATGCATGCCTGGTAAGTCATTTTGCCTAATAGTGACAAAGACAGAAACAACACTGATGAAGGGGAAAATGTGGTCTATGACTGAATGAAAACTTTGTTTCTTCTAGTTACTCTGCAGTTTAAGTGGATCTGAGGTCACATCATGGCACAAGTAGGAGTAATGTGTTTATATTGCCATCTTCAGGATGAATGTTAACATGCTTGATGTGCTGTTCAAAATGGATAATTAAATTAAATTGAATGAATGAAAACTGTAATCATTTACTTACTCTCATCTTGTTCCAAAACCCATATATATGTATTTTTTTTCTGCTGAATACAAAAGAAGATATGTTAATAACCAAACAGTTTTAATCCCCATTGACTTCCACTGTATTTTTATATTTTTTTGTCAGCGACAGAAGTCAGTTGAACTGTTTAGCTAAGTCTTACTAGTTTGGAATGACATGAGAGTGAGTAAAAGATGACGTACAATGTTTTCTTTATATTTTATTATGTAGGTTGCAATGGCATGAACCCTGATATCAACCTCAAATTTCAACATAACATGTTTAGATTTGACTGTTGGATTAATTGTAGATATTCTGAAGTTATGTTTTTGTTTGAGTATTGTCTATGCACAGTAATACACAGCAGAGTCAGATACACGTACATCTTGGATTATCAGCGGAATTGATGTTGAAGAGGTTTGTAGATTTGCATTAAATCTCTCCTTAATGCCTTCATCCTCATCGCTTGATCCAGCATATCTCTTTAACATATGTTTTGGGACTTGATTTGCTTTGTAACATCTCAGTGGTTTTAAAGTTAAATCTATTCTGTAAATCCTGCTCAAAGGTTTGACAGATTAAATGATAGTTGATGGTGAGTAAGTAATAACAGATTTTTCAGTTTTGGGTGAACTGTAACTCAAGTTTTAATACACATAGGGGCTGTAGAACATAGTTCAGTGCGTATCTTAATGCTTCAGTTTAGGAAATTAACAAATGCAGATGTACATGCTGTTACACTCTTAAAAATAAAGGTGCTTCACGATGCCATAGAAGAACCGTTTTTGTTTAAATGGTTCTTTGTGGCGAAAGAATGTTCTTCAGATTATAAAAAGGTTACAAAGAGAAGGTTCTTTAAATAATCTTTGATTGATTGGTGCTTTTGTGGTTCCTCTATGGCATTGCTGTGAAGAACCTCTTAAAGCACCTTTATTTTTAAGGGTGTATAGTGATAAGTAACCAAATCATCTTCAGAAAAAGAAGCTGTGACTAAAGAGAGCATTGTTTATGAAAATAGAGAAAGGATTTTTGTTAAAGAGGTGCTCAAGCTCTCTTACTTGCTGGAGTAAGTGCTTGTCGCCCTCTTCTGCCATACACAAGTTATTACAAGGTGACAATAAAATGTTATTGTGTTATTTGTTCATTAAAATTGTATGTAAATTGTATCATTTTTAAATAAGAATATAAAAATAAAATAATGTGCATCTGATATTGTTGGGGAAAAAAACAAAAGTCAATCAAGTAATATTTTTATATTTTAGAAATATTTGTTTTTAGGTTAATAACTAATCGTGATATTTATCAGTCACAGTGTTAATAGAAATAAAAAAAAATAGCCAATATATAGCAAACATCATCCACCATTAGAAGGTGTAGCTCATCGCCATGTGTTTTTGTATGAGTGTTGAGTGTGTTTCAGTCACTGTGGGCCTCAGAGCACAGTAGTACACAGCAGAGTCAGACACACGCACATCCTGGATTGTCAGTGGGACTGATTTTGACGTTTTGTTGTGATTTGCTTTAAATCTCTCCTCAAAGTCTTTCTCATTATGTACATTAGTAGCATATATTGTTATCATGCATTTGGGGATTCCATTTATCTTTTGTTGGTACCAGAAGAGATATGGTGATAGATCACTGGTTTCATATGTACAATTAATCGTTACAGATCTGCCTTCAACAGTGGGTTGAACTCTTGTATTCTGGTCAACACTCTCCAGAGAATCACATCCTGGAACCGAATTTAAAGCAAAATCAATTAATATTCAGCATGTTATAATATGGCAGATTTAGAGGCTCAAAAGCATCATACTCACCACAGAAAAATGTTATAAAGATGATAAAATGTCTTCCCCACTGTTTCATTATAATAACTGTACCATGTATCTGACAGGAATTAATTGTTTAAATCCTCTGAAGAGCACAGTTGTTTCAGTTTGTCTTTGATCAGCCGTTTTTTAAACTATCTGTACTCTATATACAGTGGCTGGGAGGAGCTTGTTCTGTAGAATCAGTACACGAAGTGTTTGTTCTCTTCACTACAAATGGGCAATCCAATAGCATGTTTAACTGGCTGATCAACTGTGTCATCTGACTGACATCCTGTTAATACACAAAATAATTCTGTGACAAACAGCATTATAATGTTGAAATTCAAGAGTAATTCACATTCAAGAGTAAGATACCAAACATACCAAGAATAACTAATCCCAATATTCTTAATATCAGCAATAGTTTCATTGTTTGTTTTTTTAAGGTGATGCCCAAAGAATATTTAAATCAATCAGTGAGAACAAACTGAGAAAGGTGAGTGATTCAGACAAAGTAGTATAAAGGGAGGAGCTCATAACTCATCACAGTTAGCAATATCAGTTGCATATTTCTCTCTCCTGGTTTCTTTATAGAACTACAGAAGTTTAAGAAATTTATTTTCATGATTTGTTAGCTTTGTAATTTATTATATTTATAGACACTTTGATTGTCTACATCACTGTGTGGAGCCATGCTGAGGACATAAGCAAACTATATTGCATACAGCAAGTATGCTCATAAATTTTTAGTTTGATGTCATATCCTATCCTCTCCAGTCTCACATCAGAACTGTTCAGCAGGTGTTACCACATTCTGTTAGTTACGATCTCAGTGGTATGATAAACATTTGATTACTGACATTTCTGTGGCTTGATACTCATTTGATTGCTGTTGTTCAAAGCAATAACTGTGTGTGAGAGTTTTTGTAAAGCCTCGCAGGTATTTTGTATCACTGGGCTCCTACTCTTAGAGCACAATAATAGAGAGCTGAATCTGACAGAGTTACACTGTCAATAGTGAGTTCAGTGGATGACTCGGATGTAGTCGACTGAAAGCGAGGGTCTGGTATATCATTGTGGCTGCTGTATGATCGAGCACCTTTAAACAGTAGATACTGAGGTTCTTTATTAGGAAACTGTCTGTACCAGTAAAGATAAACATAAGTGCTGCTTGTATCATATGTGCAGCTCATTGTCACAGACTCTCCCTCTCTTTTGATCATAGTATCCTTGTTATTTGGTTCAATGCTGTCAGCAAACACACCTGTAAAAAAAATAATCTAATAAATAAGATTAAAATTGAAATCTTCACAAAAACAACATTTGATGATTAAAGCATTAATTCTGCTCACCTGAAATGATGAGAATCAAAAGCAGATATACCTCCATATTGAAAGTTGTAATTGGTTTTGATAGTAGCTTATTGTTTTTGAGGTTCATTAATGCAAATTTGTAAACATTTGATAAATGAAATAAATGTCTGAGTTGGATGCATAGATGAATGACTGCAGTGGGGAGGTGCTCTGTTGTATATAAATAGTGTAGGTGTGGTCACTGACATAACCAAGCCCGTCTCTTCTTTTTATAATGTAAATATAACGGTGAACAATGTATAATTAAGTTAACTGATATGAACTATAGGTAATACTTAACCTCAGTGACTTTTTTTTCTTTCCCAATCTCACACTGTGGATCTCACACTGTGTAATCTACAAGAAGCAAATAGTTATCTTAATTATTATTAAACCATAATTGTTCCTTCCTTTATAATTCATATTTATTCAGTTGACATAACGTCTGTTTTATGATTTTTTTTTTTTTGTCTTTAAATTTTAAACAATATTAATTATATTATACCATTTTGCTGTGGTAAGGTAATGCAAGACATTATACGATATAAAAAAAAAAATACCATAAGTACAGTTACATGTTCTTGTTTTTTTTTTTTTTTTTTTTTATCATTATACCACCATTTCTCTATTCTCTTCATGCGCCCCTAAATTGTTCAGCAGGTGTTACCACATTCTGTTATTTACAATCTCAGTGGTACATGTGGTATTATGAACATTTAATTACTGGCTTTTACTGCAAGAATTGTGTGTGTGAGTTTTTGTAAAGCCTCTTAGGCATTTTGTATCACTGGGCTGCTCTTAGAGCACAATAATAGAGAGCTGAATCTGACAGCGTTACACTCTTAATAGTGAGTTCAGTGGCGGTTTGGGATGTAGCCGACTGAAACCTACGATCTCGTATATCAGCAGCTCCACTGTATGATCGAGCACCTTCATATAATAAATATTCAGGTTCTTGGTTAGTATACTGTCTGTACCAGTAAAGCAAAATATTATTGCTGCTTGTATCATATGAGCATCTCAGTGTCACAGACTCTCCTTCTTTCCTGGCTGTACTCTTATCCTCTTCATTTGGTCCAATGCTGTCAGAAAATACACCTGAAAGTGATATAACCACACGTTAAAAATCAAACATGCATGCAATTGATGTAAAATTTTCTTTCTACTCAGTGAATGCACTTTACATGTTAAACTACTGCTTAAGAACTGCTAAAAGTGTGTTTTACCTGATATAATTATGAGAATCAATAAATATTTCTCCATTCTGTTTTTAAAAGTGGACAATCCATCTAAGTCAAAGGTTAATGAATGCACTGGCAAACTGATATGATTTATATTAATAATGTGGGTGTGGATTGTGATATCAAGACCTGCCCCCTTTTTGGCACAGCATGCTTTGTTTTTGAAAAATTTAAATTTAAATTTAAGCTTTTGTATACATGTGTGACAGTGCATGAAGAAAAATGGATGATTGTATCACAAAATGGGAATCAGCACTGAATAAGGTTTTTGTTTAAAGTTGAGTGTGTTTCAGTCACTGTGGGCTGCAGAGCACAGTAGTACACAGCAGAGTCAGACACACGCAGATTCTTGATTGTCAGTGGAACTGAATCTGATGACACTTCAGAGTCAAATCTCTCCTGGAACTCAGGGCCCTGATCTCCTCCGTATTTGTTTTTCCTCAGCATGTATTTAGGAATGTCATTTTCTCTCTGGATGTACCAGAAGAGATCTGGTGTTGTTGTTGTAGTTGCAGTATATTTGCATTTTAATGTTACTGATCCTCCTTCAGCTTCAGTTACATGTTTATCTGGCTGATCAACTGTATCTGGTTTACATTCTGTAAATATATGATGATCATGTTACAACATGTACTATAGATAAATAGACACAAATTAAATGAATTAATTATTAAATAAATTCATTCATTATCAATTATTAAATACATTTAGAAAAGAAAGTAACTTTACATACCAGGAATAACTAATGCAAAAATCAACACTTCCAACCATAGTTTCATTGTTTGATAGAGTAATATCCAAGCAGTATGCTTCAACCCTGAAACCTTGAGTTTGTTTTTCAAAGCCTTGGTGTTGTAGAGGAGGAGCTCAGTGTCATACAAACGTAATTAACAAATGTAGGTATAAAGTAAATATCACCCTCTCCTGGTTTATTTTGTAAATTGCAAAAGGTTCACAAGCCATTTTTCACATTTATTTATAAATGCATTCATAAATAATACTGTTTATGCCCAAATGTATGGCTATTAGAATTTATCATTTAACATTTTATTCAGTTTGTTAGTTAATTTTTCTTCTCCCAGCTAATTTCATGAACCACTATTTATTGTTCAACAGGTGTTACCATATCTTCTTATTTGTAGTTTCTGTGGTTTTAAAAAAAATTCTCTGGTTTGATACTCATTTGATTGTTGTTGTTCAAAGCAATAACAGTGTGTGTGAGTTTTTGTAAGGCCTCTCAGGCATTTTTTATCACAGGGCTTCTACTCTTAGAGCACAGTAATACAGAATCGAATCTGACAGAGTTACACCAGTAATGGTGAGATCAGTGGATGATTGAGATGTAGTTGACTGAAAACGGTGGTCATCTGGTCTGTCCTCATCACCACTATTTGATCGAGCACCATCATACAGTAAATATTCTGGTTCTCGGTTTAGATACTGTCTGTACCAGTAAAGATAAACATAATTGCTGCTTGTATCATATGAGCAGCTCATTGTCACAGACTCTCCTTCTCTTCTGATCATATCCTGGTTAACTGGAGTAATGCTGTCTGCAAATACACCTGCAATAAAATTTAAGACATCACTAAGCCATCAGCAAGATATTATTGTTAAATTATCATGTAATATTAAAAGAGCAAATTGTAACCACCTG
This sequence comes from Cirrhinus molitorella, assembly GCA_033026305.1. Lineage (NCBI taxonomy): Eukaryota > Metazoa > Chordata > Actinopteri > Cypriniformes > Cyprinidae > Cirrhinus > Cirrhinus molitorella. Next base: position 15,463,199 of record CM065124.1, on the reverse strand, counting down.
AAACTATTACGACAATCACTAGCAGACATCTCTCCATGTTAACAACTCAATTTAAACTGATCTTGAAAATAGTTTTAAGGCTGGCTATGTATGTATTTTTGAGTTTATACTTACAAACTAAATTTGATAAATGGATGAACAGATAAATGACTGAGTGAAATGAAAAAAGGGGAGGAGCTGCTGTCTGTGAGTAGTGTGATCAGTGACATCACAACCAATCCTCGATCTCTTTTTATTTCATAATAAATATAATGAGGAACAACATGTATCAGTTTAATTCAAGTGATCATCCTTCTACATTAAATTCAGAGTTCCCCGTCTGTCGTTCACGTTCGACGTTGTGTCGAAGTGACGACTAGGGGTCGCTCTTGAGAGCCCGAATACCTCTGACAGCTTTGAGAAAAGGCCAATGAGAATTGGTATGCAGTATTTGCATAGCCCGCTCTGCCCCGGAGATCCGGGCATAAGAGGGGGGGGCTAGGCAACACTCATTGTTCTGTTTCTTCGGAGCCGAATGCAGCGTCTCTTCATTGAGAAGCAGCGTTACTCACCTCTCTCGTCGTTGGATCTACGGCACGGGCAGCGGTCTCTTCCTTCTCGAACGCAGTAGCAGTGAGAGTCCCCTGGGTGCTTCGACGGCGAATCTTGAAGAGCAGATTTCCTCTTAATAAAATCTAAAGAGCAAATTTCTCTAAAAGAGTGCAGACACGGTGGGTTTGTGTGTTTACTATGCCTTTCCTTCCGTGTCCTTCTGGTTGCGGCTTCTTTCTCTCCCAAAACGATCGGCACGAGCTCTGTCTTCAATGTTTGGGTCGTGACCATGCTGAAGCAGCGTTCGGCGAGGGCGGATGTCCTGCTTGCGAGGACATGCCCCTCAGCACACTTCGTTCGCGAGTCGCGTTCTTTACTAAAAGACCGCGGCTCGCATCAACCGCTCCCGCGGCTCGTCCTTCTACTTCCGGGTACGAGGCTGCCGCGGCGCGTGTTGATGAAGAGCGAGAGAGCGCGAGCGTTTCGCCGGGTAATTCCCCGCGTCCCTCGCGCTCTGTGTGTCTGCCGGTCGAGCTTTCGGATGACTTTGAAAACTCGTCTCAGTACGGGTTGGATTGGTTATTCGGGGCTCCTGCGGGGGAGGAAGAAGTGTCTGCAGCATCGGAGAGTGGGCAGCCATCTGAAGCAGATGCGCTGTCTGAGGCACCCGCTGCGGGGGCGGGTTCTCAGTCAGTAGCAGACGCGGAAATGGCGGCCATGCTCGAACGGGTGGCCAAAGCAATCGGGATTGAGTGGAAGTCTCTGCCCCGTCCTGAGCGCTCACGGCTGGATGATTGGTATCTGGGTAACGACCGTGGTTCTCGGCCACGTTCTACCCCAGTTCCTTTCTTCCCGGAAGTGCATGAGGAACTGACTAAGTCGTGGAAGGCTCCTTTTTCAGCCAGAACGCGTCTTAGCGGTTCTTCCTCTCTCACCACCCTCGATGGAGGTCCAGCGAAGGGGTATACGGAGGTTCCCGCCGTGGAGCGTGCGATCGCGGTGCATCTTTGCCCGCAGACCGCCGCCACCTGGCGGGACCGCCCAAAACTCCCGTCCAGGGCATGTAAGGCTTCTTTCGCTCTCGTGGGGAAGGCTTATGCTGCTTCTGGACAAGCTGCGTCTGCCCTTCACGCTATGGCCGTCCTGCAGGTCTATCAGGCCAAGGTTCTTAGCGAGTTGCACGAGGGTGTTCCCAAACCAGAGCTTTTGCAGGATCTGCGCTCGGCGACTGACTATGCTCTACGAGCTACGAAGGTCACGGCGCAGGCTCTGGGGAGGGCGATGTCCACTATGGTGGTCCAGGAGCGCCACCTTTGGCTGAATCTGGCGGAAATGAAGGACGCTGAGAAGGTTCGCTTTCTTGACGCCCCCATTTCTCAGGCTGGTCTCTTTGGCGACACTGTCGAGGAATTTGCACAGCAGTTCTCCGCAGTGAAGAAACAGACGGAGGCTATCAAACACATCTTGCCTCGTCGGGCGCCGCCCCCCGGGCCCGCACCCCCGAGGCAGCAGCCTCCGCCTGTTTCACGCCGAGGACGACCGCCTTCCAGACCGGCTCAGGGCCCGCCACAGGCTGGTCCTGCACCTAAACCAGCCTTGCGGTCGAGCTCTCGCAAGAAGGTGGCGCCATTAGCTCAGTCTCAGGCCGCTAAGAACCCTCGTCAGGCTTCGAAGCGTTCCTGAAACGAGCAGCCCGGAGGAGAGAGATCTGCTGACCTGTCTGGATCCACACTCGGCGAGGGGACGAGTGTGGGTTTCGGCTCCACCCCGGCTGTCTGCCTCTCGGCAGACGGCCACCACATGGTCAATAAAAGAGCAATTTTCTTCTCTGGGCGAAAAAATCTATGTGACTGCGTCCCTCCGGGGTACCCAGCCACTAAAACATGTCAAAGCATGCTCAACCGCAGGGCCTGCGCTTCAGCATGCTTTGACGAATCAAGTGCATCCATCAGTCGATCCCCTGAGCTCAGGCGATCTTCTGATGGATCCTTGTCTGTCGGTTCCGATGGTCGATCCTCCCATGGCTGGGTCCCTCCGGGGTACCCAGGCACCAAAACACATCAAAGCATGCTCAACCGCAAAACTTGCGCTTCTGCATATTTTGACAGAGAAACAAGCGCATCAGTCAGTCGATCCCCTGAGCTCAGGCGATCTTCTCACGGATCCTTGTATGTCGGTTATGGCGATCAAAGCACCTTGTGTCCTCCGGGACAGCACGCCCCCGAACAAAGGGCTTTCACCACAACTCAGTCACACCGTACCCACCCGAGGTACGTCGGTGGTCCCCCTGAGACCGTTGGCAGAGAGTTTTACAGCTTGGCTCGAGATACCCAACCTCTCTCGCTGGCTTCTCAGAACCATCCGACTCGGCTATGCTATCCAATTCGCACGCAACCCGCCCAAGTTCAGCGGCATCTTCTCTACCGCGGTTCGGGACGAGAATGCTGCGGTTCTTCGGGCGGAGATCGCGACCCTTCTGGCGAAGGACGCGATAGAGCCGGTCCCCTCGGCCGACATGAAGAAAGGGTTCTACAGCCCCTACTTCATTGTACCCAAGAAAGGTGGCGGTTTAAGACCAATCCTGGATCTGAGGATTCTGAATCGGGCCCTTCACAAGCTCCCCTTCAGAATGCTAACGCTCAAACGCATTCTCACGTGCATCAGATTCCAGGATTGGTTTGTGGCGATAGACCTGAAAGACGCGTACTTTCATGTCTCGATTCTTCCAAGACACAGGCCCTTCCTGCGGTTTGCCTTCAAAGGTCGAGCATTTCAGTACAAAGTCCTTCCATTTGGGCTCTCCCTGTCTCCCCGCGTCTTTACGAAAGTCGCAGAGGCAGCCCTTGCCCCTCTCCGGGAGAGGGGCATCCGCATTCTCAATTACCTCGACGACTGGCTGGTCATAGCACACTCTCAGGAGTTGGTATGCAAACACAGGGATGTGGTTCTCAACCATCTGGCCCATCTGGGGTTTCGGGTCAACTGGGAAAAGAGCAAGCTCGCCCCGGTACGGAGCATCTCTTTTCTCGGTATACAACTAGACTCGGTTGCCATGAGTGCACGGCTCTCCCCGGAGCGTGCACAGTCAGTGCTGAGCTGCGTCCAGAAGCTCTCACGCAGCCCGACGGTCCCCCTCAAACAATTTCAGAGGCTCCTGGGTCACATGGCATCCGCAGCCGCCGTCACGCCGCTGGGCCTGATGCACATGAGACCGTTACAACACTGGCTGCGTTCCCGAGTCCTGAGATGGCCATGGCGCCAGGGTTCATACCGGGTGCACGTCACACCCGTATGTCTAAAAACCCTCGGTCCTTGGAAAGACATTTCGTTCCTACGGGCCGGGGTGCCCTTAGGACAAGTGTCCAGGCGCATTTTGGTTACGACAGATGCATCCAACACAGGCTGGGGCGCCGTATGCAATGGGCAAGCAGCTGCAGGGCTCTGGTCGGGCCCTCGGCTGCATTGGCATATCAATTGCCTCGAGCTGCTGACAGTGTTTTTGGCCCTGAAGAGGTTCCGACCTTTGGTTCAGGGCAAACACGTGCTGGTCCGCACAGACAGCACTGCGACTGTAGCCTACATCAATCACCAGGGCGGTGTACGCTCCTTTCGCATGTCACAGCTAGCCCGCCATCTCCTCCTTTGGTGTCGAAACAATGTCAAGTCTCTACGAGCCACCCACATACCGGGCGAACTCAATTGGGTAGCGGACGCGCTCTCCCGACAGACTTCGCTTCGGGGCGAGTGGAGACTTCACCCTCAGACGGTTCAGCTGATCTGGAGTCTTTTCGGTCAGGCCCAGGTCGACCTGTTTGCCTCGATAGAGAACACTCACTGCCAGTTGTGGTACGGTCTGTCCGAGGCGCCCCTCGGCACAGATGCACTGGCACACAGCTGGCCTCAGGGCCTCCTCAAGTATGCGTTTCCACCAGTGAGCCTAATTGCACAGACCCTGTGCAAAGTCAGGGAGGACAGAGAACAGATCCTGCTGGTGGCCCCCTACTGGCCCAACAGGGTTTGGTTCTCAGAGCTGGTGCTCCTCTCCCCCGTTCCTCCCTGGCGCATTCCCCTGAGGAAGGACCTCCTTTCACAGGGGAAGGGCACGATATGGCACCCGCGCCCAGATCTCTGGAACCTCCACGTATGGTCCCTGGACGCGACCAGGAGGATTTCAGAGATCTCCCACTGGCAGTGGTAAACACTCTGTTGCAGTCGAGAGCTCCTTCCACGAGGCGGCTGTACGACCTCAGATGGCGCAAATTCACAAACTGGTGTTCCTCCCGGGGGGAGAACCCACGGAGATGTGGCATCCGAACGGTGCTTTCCTTCCTCCAAGGAGGACTGGATAGACACCTTTCTGCTTCAACACTTAAGGTCCAGGTAGCCGCTATTGCCGCTAACCACGACCTGGTGGAAGGTAGATCGGTTGGGAAGCACAATTTGGTTATACGATTCCTTAAAGGTGCACGCAGGCTGAACCCCGTCAGACCGCGCCTTGTCCCCTCTTGGGATCTGTCTGTGGTCCTCCGGGGCCTACAGTCAGATCCCTTTGAGCCGCTCCAGTCAGTCGAACTCAGTGCTCTCTCCCAAAAGACGGCTCTCCTGACTGCGCTCACATCGATCAAAAGAGTGGGAGACCTCCAAGCCCTCTCCGTCAGTGACTCGTGCCTCGAATTCGGGCCGGCTAACTCTCACGTTATCCTGAGACCCCGGCCCGGTTATGTGCCCAAAGTGCCCACCACTCCCTTCAGGGACCAGGTGGTCACTCTGCAAGCTATCCCTTCTCAGGAAGGCGACCCCAACCTCTCCTTGTTATGCCCAGTCCGTGCCCTGAGCATTTACTTGGAACGTACTGAAAGCTTCAGACGGTCGAGTCAGCTCTTTGTCTGTTTTGGAGGACAGCAGAAGGGGAAAGCTGTCTCCAAACAAAGAATTTCCCACTGGATTGTGGATGCGATTCGTTTGGCCTACCAGGCCACAGGGGTGCCCTGCCCGCTGGGGGTGCACGCCCACTCCACCAGGGGCGTCGCAGCGTCGGTTGCGCTGGCGAACGGGATCTCTTTAACAGACATTTGCAGAGCTGCAGGTTGGGCTACACCTAACACGTTTGCCAGGTTCTACAATCTGCGTGTAGAACCAGTCTCTTCGGGAGTCCTGAACGCAAGCCCAGTAACTCCTGAAGCTGACACGGTGTAGAAGCTTGCTGAAGCGTCGTTCCCCACGGGTGATGACGCTTCCCCAGTTCAGTAAGTTTCCTGGCGTGAACCCTGAACGACAATTTCCATCATGTTGCACCCGCAACGTAGCTATGTTCAGCGGAGGAACTAGCTATCAGAATCTAATATGAGGTTAGGTTGCCTCTTGTGAACTCTCATATTAGGTTGGTGCCCCACATGTAGTGGCTCCTAATGCGGCCCCATGTGTGTATCTCCACCTATACTCCCAGAGATGCGGTGTTTCCCTTAAGACAAAACTTGTCTCCGACCCTGAGCTCAGCAGTCTCTCCTCATGCGGAGCCTGCCTCAGGATCGTCCCCTTGTTGTGCTCCCCTAGTGCGAGCCCTCAAGTGTATTCTCCACACAAATACCTCCCTCCGGGCAGGGTGTGGTCTCCGTAGTGCCCATCCCCCCCCGGGGAGGACGGACACTGGCCCAATGTTCTCCAAGATGTTCAACCAAAGGTGAGGAAAGGCTGGCTGAAGCTCTTGGGCATTGGAAGGTCACGTAGAGGTGAGTGACATTTATCTAACACGCAAGACCTGTTAATATTTGCACTCCATGCACTCGTGACGCGGTCCGCTGGTTGTGGCGTTTTCAACTGGGACCCCTAGTCGTCACTTCGACACAACGTCGAACGTGAACGACAGACGGGGAACGTCTTGGTTACGTATGGTAACCCTCGTTCCCTGATGGAGGGAACGGAGACGTTGTGTCCCCCTTGCCACAACCTCGGACCGCCTCTGAGTGTAGCCGGGTGCTTCGGCTCCTCAGATCAGAACAATGAGTGTTGCCTAGCCCCCCCCTCTTATGCCCGGATCTCCGGGGCGGAGCGGGCTATGCAAATACTGCATACCAATTCTCATTGGCCTTTTCTCAAAGCTGTCAGAGGTATTCGGGCTCTCAAGAGCGACCCCTAGTCGTCACTTCGACACAACGTCTCCGTTCCCTCCATCAGGGAACGAGGGTTACCATACGTAACCAAGACGTTTTATATCTAAATGTAATCAAAACTTATTTTTGATGCCTGTGGTGCAGGGAAGTTTTTTTTTTTTTTGAGGGTTCAATGCAATGCTGAATATACATTACATGTTTTAATAGTGCTTTATAAAGGTAAGAGCATATTTTATTATTAAGGATTTAGGTTGACACAGGCTTCACAATTGTGGAAGTATTAGTCACGTCAGAGGTTCAACATGACTACTTAGATGCTCACACAGAAATTTTGTATGAGTGTTGAGTGTGTTTCATTCACTGTGGGCTGCAGAGCACAGTAGTACACAGCAGAGTCAGACACATGCACATCCTGGATTGTCAGAGGAACTGTTCCTAATTTGGTGTCCAGTTTTGCACTAAATCTCTCCTGAAATTCAGACTCTGTAGTTCCCTTCCCAAAGTAAAATTCACTCAGCATGAATGTTGGTGATCTGCTTGGTAGTTGTTGGTACCAGTATAGATAAGCATTTGCAGCACTCATGAGAGTATAATTGCACAATAAAGTCACTTGTTTTCCCTCAGCAGAAGTATTTTCTCTTAAAGGCTGATCAACACTGTCCTGTCCCCAGCACACTGAAAAAGATGGGATGTAAATTAAAAATGAGATATTAAATAACTCAAGTGTAAGTGATAAAAGACTCTTCTTACCAAAAATAATTGTTGTGAATAAAAGAGTAATAATCAGCCATTTTGCCATTGTTGCTCTAAGTTGAAGAGAGTGAGAGTCAGACAACTGATGTCTCTCCTTATAGCCGATCTCACTGTTCTTAGTAGCTTCTCTTGATTTTTTTTTTTTTCAGCAGCTGAAAAGTCTTAAGAATTTAAGAGGTGCTTCCCCCTGGTGGTGATTTTATTGTAATAAATATTGAATATTGAATCTGAATATTGCAATCAATAGTCACTGTTTCACCAGCAGTAGCAGTTTGAAGTAACATAATAACACAAACACAGTTTTTTTTTTTTTTTGGTGAATTTTAACTGCTCAAGTTGCACATACGGGCAGTTCTAAAAAACATAGTTCATTACATATTTTAATTCTTCAGTTTAGGAAATTGGCAAATGCAAGTGTATATGTTGTTATATTGATGTGATCAAAACATCTTCAGAAAATTAAACAGTGAGTAAAACGAGCATCATTTAAGAAAATAAAAAGATTTTTGTCAAAGACGAGCTCAAGATCTCTTCAAAGTTATTACTGGAGTAAATGCTTGTCGCCCTCTTCTGCACTGCACGAGTTATTACAAGGTTACAGTAAAATTTGTTATTTGTTCATTTGAAATTGCATATAAATTGTAAGCAATTTTAAATAAGAATATAAAAATAATAAATGTACTTCTGATATGGTAGGGGAAATATAAATATCTGTATCAATCAAGTAATCAATCAAAAAATATTTATATTTTATAATATGAATTATAACTAATGGTGAAATTAACCAATCACCAATCTTTATACATATATAAAATATGTAAAAAAACTATTTGCTGAGTTAACCTAAAATAATGTATTACCCGGCTGCCATAAAATCTTAAATTCAGTCAACTTAAAAAAAGTAAAGTCAACTTTCAGTGTTAAATGTCAACTTAGATATTTGAGTTGATTCAACTTGAAATTTTAATGCAGCAGGGTAACAAATTGTGTTTTTTATTTGTTCCAGTGTAGAAATAAAAACTCTAGCCAATATATTGCAAATATCATCAACCATCAGAAGGTGCAACTTAGCACCATGAGTTTTTGTATGAGTGTTGAGTGTGTTTCAGTCATTGTGGGCCTCAGAGCACAGTAGTACACAGCAGAGTCAGACACACGCACATCCTGGATTGTCAGGGGGACTGATTTTGAAGTTTTTTCATGATTTGCATTAAATCTTTCCTCAAAGTCTTTGTCATTTTGCACAGTTGTACCAGTTATCATCATCATGTATTTGGGGATTCCATTTATCTTTTGTTGGTACCAGAATAGATACGGGGATGGATCACTGGTTTCATATGTACAGCTAATTGTTACAGATCTGCCTTCAACAGCAGGTTGTACTCTTGTATTCTGGTCAACACTCTCCAGAGAATCACATCCTTGAACAGAATTTAAAGAAAAATCTATTAATATTCAGCATGTTATAATTTGGCAGATTTTAAAGACTCATCAGCATTGTACTCACCCCATAAACATGTTATAAAGATGATAAAATGTCTTCCCCACTGTTTCATTATAATAGCTGTACCGTGTATCTGACAGGAATGAATTGTTTAAATCCTCTGAAGAGCACAGTTGTTTCAGCTTGTCATTGATCTGCCTGTTTTAAATATCATTGCACTGTAAATACAGTGGCTGGGAGGAGCTTGTTCTGTTGAATCAGTATGTGGAGTGTTTGTTCTCTTCCTTACATGTGGGCCATTTCTTTATTTATACACATTTCTGACTTCTGAATTTTTTTTCTTTTTTTTTTTTCTTTTTTGTTTCAGAAGTTTTTTGACTGAAAGCTGTCATCTGATATATCTTCTTTATAGCTCCATGATCAAACACCAATTGAGCTTCTCTGTTAGGATACTGTCTGTACCAGTAAAGCAAAACATATCTGCTGCTTGCATCATATGAACATTGCATTGTCACAGACTCTTCTTCTTGCCTAATGATATCTGTATTGTCCATTAGGACCCCTCCTATATTTAGTCCTTTTTTTTTTTTTTTTTTAGAGATTTTATTAATTTAATTTGTTAAATAGTCTTAATATTATTTACTTTGATATTCTCTCACTCTCATTAAATAAGCAGGTGTTATAATGTGGTGTATATATTCTGTGTGGGTTATTTTGAGATAAATGTGGTTTAGAGTCATTAGATTTAAGTACTATTGTTCAACATTGTGTCTGAGTTTTTGTAAAGCCTTTCAGGAATTTTGTATCACTGGGCTGCTGCTTTTAGAGCACAGTAATAGAGAGCTGAATCTGACAGAGTTACACTAATAGTGAGTTCCCTGATCAAACACCTTTCCACAGTAAATACTGAGGTTTTGTGTTTGGATACTGTTTGTACCAGTAAAGTAAAACATCATTGCTGATTGTACTGTGTGTGCAGCTCATTGTCATAGACCCTCCGTCTTTACTGATTATAGTGTTCTTGTCTTTTGGTCTTTTGGACCTGAAAATACATTTAAAAGTTAGTATTTTACTGTACCTGATACCGTTATGGTAATCAGTAGTAGATGTTTCTCCATATTAATGGTTTTGATCAGATCTTTTCTGAAGGTTTTTTCAGTTACTGTTACTTCAGTTACTATACCTGGAGAGTTGGTCTGATGTTTACTAATGTGGGTTTGGCTAATGACATCATTTCCAACCACTCCTCTCTCTCCCCTGTATACTGTAGGTTTCTTTTGATTTTGTATGAGAGAGAGGCATCCTGTTAACACTGTGGGCCTCAAAGCACAGTAGTACACAGCAGAGTCAGACACACGCAGTCTCTGGATTATCAGTGGAACTGATTTTGATGGTTTCACCTCAGAGGAAAATCTCTCCTGGAACTCTGTTCCGTTAATTCCTCCTCCATATGAACTCCTTTGTAACACAAGTTTAGGAGTTTTATCTCTTCTCTGTATGTACCAGAAAAGATATTGTGATTGTGATGTTGTAGTATATTTGCAGTCCAGTGTTACTGATTCTCCCTCAAATCCAGTAACATGTTTAACTAGCTGATCAACTGTGTCATCTGACTGGCATCCTGATAACACACAAGATTAATTCTGTGACAAACAGCATTATAATGTAGAAATTAAATGAAACATTCAAGAGTAATATACCAAACATACCAAGAATGGATAATTCCAATATTATTATTGTCAGCCATAGTTTCATTGTTTGTTCTTCAAGGTGATAGTGGTTTCCAAAGAATATTCAAATCAATCAGTGAGAACAAAGTAACTAAGAAAAGTGAGTGATTCAGACATAGTATAAAAGGGAGGAGCTCAAAACATATCAGATACTCCTTGTTAAAAATATCTGTATAGAGTTGCTCCCTCTACTGGTTTCTTTATAAAACTACAGAAGTTTAAGAAATGTATTTTCTTGAATGATTTGTCAAATGTCAGATGTCATATCCTATCCTCTTCACTCTCACATACTTCAGAACTGTTTAGCAGGTGTTACCACATTCTGTTAGTTACACTCTCAGTTGTTCACAAAGATGTACCTGTGGTATGATAAACATTTGATTACTGACGTTTCTGTGGTTTGATACACTTTTGATTGCTGTTGTTCAAAGCAATAACAGTGTGTGAGAGTTTTTGTAAAGCTTCTCAGGCATTTTGTATCACTGGGCTGCTACTCTTAGAGCACAATAATAGAGAGCTGAATCTGACAGCGTTACACCAGTAATAGTGAGCTCAGTGGATGTTTGAGATGTAGTTGGCTGAAACCGCTGATCTGTTATATCCTGTCCTCCATATGATCGAGCACCTTTCCACAGTAAATACTGAGGTTCTGTGTTGGGATACTGTCTGTACCAGTAAAGATAAACATCATTGCTGCTTGTATCATATGAGCATCTCAATGTCACAGACTCTCCTTCTTTTCTGGCTATGCTCTTATCCTCTTCATTTGGTCCAATTCTGTCAGAAAACACACCTGGAAGTGATAAAAGACACTTCACAACTGCAATCCTTTCAATTAAACTAAAAAAACAGACGCTAAGTATCAAACATGCATGTAATTGATGTAAAATTTTCTCTCTACTTATTGAATGCACTGCTTAATATGTTGAACTACTGTTTAAGAACTGCTTCAAGTGAGCTTTACCTGATATAATTATGAGGATCAAGAAATATTTCTCCATTTTCATTTTTCAGGTCTGAGCTGTTTTTAAAGGAAATAGGTTAATGAATGCACTGGAGAACTGATATGCTGTTTATTAATAATGTGGGTGTGGACTGTGAGATCCAGACCTGCCCCCTTTTCTGCCCACAAACAGCAAGCTTTGTTTTTGACTGTCAATGAATGAAGAAAAAATGGATGATTGTATCACAAAATGGAGATCAGCACTGAATAAAGTTTTTGTGTAAGAGTTGACTGTGCTTTAGTCACTGTGGGCTGCAGAGCACAGTAGTACACAGCAGAGTCAGACACACGCAGATTCTTGATTGTCAGTGGAACTGAATCTGATAACAGTTCAGAGTGAAATCTCTCCTGAAACTCAGTGACCTGATCTCCTCCGTATTTGTTTATCCTCAGCATGTATTGAGGAATGCCATTTTCTCTCTGGATGTACCAGAGGAGATTTGGTGTTGCTGTTGTAGTTGCAGTATATTTGCATTGCAATGTTACTGATGCTCTTTCAGCTTCAGTTACATGTTTGTCTGGCTGATCAACTGTATCTGGTTTACATTCTGCAAATATATGATAATGTTACTATAAATAAATATGCACAAATTATAGTAAAAAAGTATTGAATAAAAAGTACAATTTAAAGAATTTAACTTTACATACCACAAATAACTAATGCAAAAATCAACACTTCCAACCTTAGTTTCATTGTTTGATAGAGAAATATCCAAGCAGTATGATTCAGTCATGAAACTGTGAGTCTGTTATGCAAAGCCTTGGTGTTGTTAGTGATAATGAGGAGGAGTTCAGTTCAGTGTCAGATGTAAGTATAAAGTAAATGTCACCCTCTCCTGGTTTCTTTTGTATTTAGCAAAAGTTCAAAAGCCATTTCTTATATTTAGTTACACTGTGCAAACATGTATGTGTTTATGAATGTATTATTAAAGAACACTGTTTATGTAACAGAAATTATAAAAAGATATTATTATCTGCTTATAACACTATTTCATTACATTGATATATTATTCTTGAGGCGAAAAATAACAATTTCAATATTTTAATTGCTAATTAATGACCAGCACATTTGGTCATTACCCTTATGGCCATTACAATGTATTATCATTTAACATTTTATTCAGTTTGTTAGTTAATTGTCTCTCACCTCAGTTCATGAACCACTTTGTTTTTTTTGTTTTTTTATTTAACAGGTGTTTCCATATCCTCTCATTTATAGTTTCTGTGGTTCACAAAAGATATTTCTGTGGTTTGATACACATTTGATTGCTGTTGTTCAAAGCAGTAACAGTGAGCGTGAGTTTTTGTAAGGCCTCTCAGGCATTTTGTATCATTGGGCTGCTACTCTTAGAGCACAATAATAGAAAGCTGAATCTGACAGAGTTACACCACTAATGGTGAGATCAGTGGATGACTGAGATGCGGTTGACTGAAACCGACGGTCTTCTGGTGTACCCCTATATGCACTATTTGATCGAGCACCTTTATACAGTAAATATTCTGGTTCTCGGTTTAGATACTGTCTGTACCAGTAAAGATAAACACCATTGCTGCTTGTATCATATGAGCAGCTCATTGTCACAGACTCTCCTTCTTTTCTGATCATATCCTGGTTAACTGGAGTAATGCTGTCTGCAAATGCACCTGCAATAAAATTTAAGACATCATTAAGCCATCAGCAAGATATTATTGTTAAATTATCATGTAATATTAAAAGAGCAAATTGTAACCACCTGAAACTATTACGACAATCACTAGCAGACATCTCTCCATGTTAACAACTCAATTTAAACTGATTTTGAAAATAGTTTTAAGGTTGGCTATGTATGTATTTTTTGAGTTTATACTTACAAACTAAATTTGATAAATGGATGAACAGATAAATGACTGCAGTGGGGAGGAGCTGCTGTCTGTGAGTAGTGTGATCAGTGACATCACGACCAATCCTCGATCCCTTTTTATTTCATAATAAATATAATGAGGAACAACATGTATCAGTTTAATTCAAGTGAACAACCTTCTATGTTAAATTCAGAGTTTTATATCTGAATGTAATCAAAACTTAAGGTTAGAACATATTTTATTATTAAGGATTTAGATTGACACAGGCTTCATAATTGTGGAAGTATTAGTCACGTCAGAGGTTCAACAACACTACTCAGTATTTGTATGAGTGTTGAGTGTGTTTCAGTCACTGTGGGCTGCAGGGCACAGTAGTACACAGCAGAGTCAGACACACGCACATCCTGGATTGTCAGAGGAACTGTTCCTAATTTGGTGTCCAGTTTTGCACGAAATCTCTCCTGAAATTCAGGCACTGTAGTTCCCTTCCCAAAGTAATATTCACTCAGCATGAATGTTGGTGATCTGTTTGGTAGTTGTTGGTACCAGTATAGATAAGCATTTGCAGCACTCATGAGAGTATAATTACACAATAATGTCACTTGCTTTCCCTCAGCAGAAGTATTTTCTCTTAAAGGCTGATCAACACTGTCCTGTCCCCAGCACACTGAAAAAGATGGGATGTAAATTAAAAATTAGATATTAAGTAACTCAAAAGATATTAACTCGAGCAAATCAAGTGTAAGTGATAAAAGACTGTTTTTACCAAAAATACTTGTTGTGAAGAAAAGAGTAATAATCAGCAATTTTGTCATTGTTGCTCTGAGTTGAAGAGAGTGAGAATCAGATAACTGATGTGAGTCTCTCTTTATAGCAGATCTCACTGTTCTTAGTAGCTTCTCTTGATGTTTCCAGCAACTGAACAGTTTCTCACAAGAATTTAAAAGATGCTTCCCCCTGGTGGTGATTTTATTGTAATAAATAAACTAACATTGTGATGTTTTGAACTGTGGTAGTAGCATAGTAAGTAATGGTTTCATTTCCACTGTTATTCAAACAATGAATAAATTATATAGAGAAAGCAAGCAAATAGCATCAACAAAGCTTTTTGAAACGCTGAATAATTCCGCAGAGGCAGGGAAACTGCTCAAGTTGCAGTACAGGGGCAGTTTTGTAAAACATAGTGCAATATGTTAATGCTTCAGTTTAGGAAATAAGCAAATGCAAGTGTACATTGTGTTATAGTGATCATGATGTAAACAAATCATCTTCAGAAAAAGAAACCGTTACTAAAAAGAGCAACATTTATGAAATTATAGAAGGGATATTTTTTTCAAAGAGGAGCTCAAGATCTCAGCTTGTTGCCCTCTTCTGCATTGCATGAGTTATTACAAAGTGACATAAAAATGTGTGTTATTTGTGCATTAGAAATTGTAAGCAATTTAAGAATATCCAATTAATAAATGTGCACCTGATATTGTAGGGCAAATATAAATATCTTTTTATATTTATAGTCAGTCGAGTAGTATTTTTATATTTTGCAAATGTTTATTTTTATAGGTTAATAACTAGTGGAATTAACCAGTCACAGTGTTACTAGAATTAAAAATATATAGCCAATATATATATTGCATATATCATCAACCATCAGAAGGTGCAGCTTAGCACCATGAGTTTTTGTATGAATGTTGAGTGTGTTTCAGTCACTGTGGGCCTCAGAGCACAGTAGTACACAGCAGAGTCAGACACACGCACATCCTGGATTGTCAGGGGGACTGATTTTGAAGTTTTTTCATGATTTGCATTAAATCTTTCCCCAAAGTCTTTGTCATTTTGCACAGTTGCACCAATTATTATCATCATGTATTTGGGGATTCCATTCACCTTTTGTTGGTACCAGAATAGATACGGGGATGGATCACTGGTTTCATATGTACAGCTAATTGTAACAGATCTGCCTTCAACAGCGGGTTGAACTCTTGTATTTTGATCAACACTATCCAGAGAATCACATCCTTGAACAGAATTTAAAGAAAAATCAATTAATATTCTGCATGCTATATATAATATGGCAGATTTAGAGACTCAAAAGCATCCTACTCACCCCAGAAACATGTTACAAAGATGATAAAGTGTTTTCCCCACTGTTTCATTATAATAACTGTACCGTGTAACTGAGGAATGAATTGTTTAAATCCTCTGAAGAGCACAGTTGTTTCAGCATGTCTTTGATCTGCCTGTTTTAAACATCATTGCACTGTAAATACAGTGGCTGGGAGGAGCTTATTCTGTTGAATCAGTACATGGGGTGTTTGTTCTCTTCCTTACATGTGGGCCAATTCTTTTTCCTTTTTTCTCTTTATTTATACACATTTCTGACTTCTAGATTTTTTTCTTTTCTTTTTTCTTTTTTGTTTCAGAAGTTGTTGACTGGAAGCTATCATCTGATATATCTTCTTTACAGCTACATGATCAAGCACCAGTTGAGCTTCTCTGTTAGGATACTGTCTGTACCAGTAAAGCAAAACATATCTGCTGCTTGCATCATATGAACCTTGCGCTGTCACAGGCTCTTCTTCTTACCTAATGATATCTGTATCCTTTTCACTTGGTCCAATTCTGTCAGACAGCACACCTGCAATTAAAAAAAACTGCTACCTGCTACCTCTAAGAATCATTAGTAGACTTCTCTCCATGTTGGTTTGAGTTTTTGTGAATATTTAGTTACTCTTATTTTAAATGTTGACCTGAAAACTGTGCACTAGTCTTTTTTTTTTTTTTTTTTTTTTTTTAGAGATTTTATTAATTTAATTTGTTAAATAGTCTACTATTTACTTTGATATTCTCTCACTCTCATTAAATAAGCAGGTGTTATAATGTGGTGTATATATTCTGTGTGGGTTATTTTGAGATAAATGTGGTTTAGAGTCATTAGATTTTAGTACTATTGTTCAACATTGCGTGTGAGATTTTGTAAAGCCTTTCAGGAATTTTGTATCACTGGGCTGCTACTCTTAGAGCACAATAATAGAGAGCTGAATCTGACAGTGTTACACTAATAGTGAGTTCAGTGGATGACTGGGATGTAGTCGACTGAAAGCATCAGTCTGGTATATCCTCTTCAAGGTTCCCTGATCAAACACCTTCCCACAGTAAATACTGAGGTTTTGTGTTGGGATACTGTTTGTACCAGTAAAGTAAAACATCATTGCTGATTGTTTAGCAACATCATTGCTAAAAGCGTCTGCCAAATGACTAAATGACTAAATGATTGTAGTGTGTGTGCAGCTCATTGTCATAAACCCTCCGTCTTTACTGATTATAGTGTTCTTGTCTTTTGGTCCAGTGCTGTAAGGAAATAGACCTGAATATACATTTAAAAGTTAGTGTTCTACGAACCATGTGATTTTATTGTATTTTACTGTACCTGATACCGTTATGGTAATCAGTAGTAGATGTTTCTCCATATTATGCTTTTGATCAGATCTTTTCAGAAGATTTTTTCAGTTACTGTTACTTTAGTTACTATACCTGGAGAGTTGGTCTGATGTTTACTAATGTGGGTTTGGCTAATGACATCATTTCCAACCACTCCTCTCTCTCCTCTGTATACTGTAGGTTTCTTTTGATTTTGTATGAGAGAGAGGCATCCTGTTAACACTGTGGGCCTCAAAGCACAGTAGTACACAGCAGAGTCAGACACACGCAGTTTCTGGATTATCAGTGGAACTGATTTTGATGGTTTCACCTCAGAGGAAAATCTCTCCTGGAACTCTGTTCCGTTAATTCCTCCTCCATATGAACTCCTTTGTAACACAAGTTTAGGAGTTTTATCTCTTCTCTGTATGTACCAGAAAAGATCTTGTGATTGTGATGTTGTAGTATATTTGCAGTCCAGTGTTACTGATTCTCCCTCAAATCCAGTAACATGTTTAACTAGCTGATCAACTGTGTCTTCTGACTGACATCCTGATAACACACAAGATTAATTCTGTGACAAACAGCATTATAATGTAGAAATTAAATGAAACATTCAAGAGTAATATACCAAACATACCAAGAATAGATAATTCCAATATTATTAATGTCAGCCATAGTTTCATTGTTTGTTCTTCAAGGTGATAGTGGTTTCCAAAGAATATTCAAATCAATCAGTGAGAACAAAGTAACTAAGAAAAGTGAGTGATTCAGACATAGTATAAAAGGGAGGAGCTCAAAACATATCAGATACTCCTTGTTAAAAATATCTGTATAGAGTTGCTCCCTCTACTGGTTTCTTCATAAAACTACAGAAGTTTAAGAAATGTATTTTCTTGAATGATTTGTCAACTGTCAGATGTCATATCCTACCCTCTTCACTCTCACATACTTCAGAACTGTTTAGCAGGTGTTACCACATTCTGTTAGTTACACTCTCAGTTGTTCACAAAGATGTACCTGTGGTATGATAAACATTTGATAACTGACGTTTCTGTGGTTTGATACACTTTTGATTGCTGTTGTTCAAAGCAATAACAGTGTGTGAGAGTTTTTGTAAAGCTTCTCAGGCATTTTGTATCACTGGGCTGCTACTCTTAGAGCACAATAATAGAGAGCTGAATCTGACAGAGTTACACCAGTAATTGTGAGCTCAGTGGATGACCGGGATGTAGTTGGCTGAAACCGTTGATCTGTTATTTGCTGTCCACCATATGATCGAGCACCTTTCCATAGTAAATACTGAGGTTCTGTGTTGGGATACTGTCTGTACCAGTAAAGATAAACACCATTGCTGCTTGTATCATATGAGCAGCTCATTGTCACAGACTCTCCTTCTTTTCTGATCATATCCTGGTTAACTGGAGTAATGCTGTCTGCAAATGCACCTGCAATAAAATTTAAGACATCATTAAGCCATCAGCAAGATATTATTGTTAAATTATCATGTAATTTTAAAAGAGCAAATTGTAACCACCTGAAACTATTACGACAATCACTAGCAGACATCTCTCCATGTTAACAACTCAATTTAAACTGATTTTGAAAATAGTTTTAAGGTTGGCTATGTATGTATTTTTTGAGTTTATACTTACAAACTAAATTTGATAAATGGATGAACAGATAAATGACTGCAGTGGGGAGGAGCAGCTGTCTGTGAGTAGTGTGATCAGTGACATCACGACCAATCCTCGATCCCTTTTTATTTCATAATAAATATAATGAGGAACAACATGTATCAGTTCAATTCAAGTGAACAACCTTCTACGAAATTCAGAGTTTTATATCTGAATGTAATCAAAACTTAAGGTTAGAACATATTTTATTATTAAGGATTTAGATTGACACAGGCTTCATAATTGTGGAAGTATTAGTCACGTCAGAGGTTCAACAACACTACTCAGTATTTGTATGAGTGTTGAGTTTGTTTCAGTCACTGTGGGCTGCAGAGCACAGTAGTACACAGCAGAGTCAGACACACGCACATCCTGGATTGTCAGAGGAACTGTTCCTAATTTGGAGTCCAGTTTTGCATGAAATCTCTCCTGAAATTCAGGCTCTGTAGTTCCCTTCCCAAAGTAATATTCACTCAGCATGAATGTTGGTGAACTGCTTGGTAGTTGTTGGTACCAGTATAAGCATTTGCAGCACTCATGAGAGTATAATTACACAATAAAGTCACTTGTTTTCCCTCAGCAGAAGTATTTTCTCTTAAAGGCTGATCAACACTGTCCTGTCCCCAGCACACTGAAAAAGATGGGATGTAAATTAAAAATTAGATATTAAGTAACTCAAAAGATATTAACTCGAGCAAATCAAGTGTAAGTGATAAAAGACTGTTTTTACCAAAAATACTTGTTGTGAAGAAAAGAGTAATAATCAGCAATTTTGTCATTGTTGCTCTGAGTTGAAGAGAGTGAGAATCAGATAACTGATGTGAGTCTCTCTTTATAGCAGATCTCACTGTTCTTAGTAGCTTCTCTTGATGTTTCCAGCAACTGAAAAGTTTCTCACAAGAATTTAAAAGATGCTTCCCCCTGGTGGTGATTTTATTGTAATAAATAAACTAACATTGTGATGTTTTGAACTGTGGTAGTAGCATAGTAAGTAATGGTTTCATTTCCACTGTTATTCAAACAATGAATAAATGATATAGAGGAAGCAAGCAAATAGCATCAACAAAGCTTTTTGAAACGCTGAATAATTCCGCAGAGGCAGGGAAACTGCTCAAGTTGCAGTACAGGGGCAGTTTTGTAAAACATGCAATATGTTAATGCTTCAGTTTAGGAAATAAGCAAATGCAAGTGTACATTGTGTTATAGTGATCATGATGTAAACAAATCATCTTCAGAAAAAGAAACCGTTACTAAAAAGAGCAACATTTATGAAATTATAGAAGGGATATTTTTTTCAAAGAGGAGCTCAAGATCTCAGCTTGTTGCCCTCTTCTGCATTGCATGAGTTATTACAAAGTGACATAAAAATGTGTGTTATTTGTGCATTAGAAATTGTAAGCAATTTAAGAATATCCAATTAATAAATGTGCACCTGATATTGTAGGGCAAATATAAATATCTTTTTATATTTATAGTCAGTCAAGTAGTATTTTTATATTTTGCAAATGTTTATTTTTATAGGTTAATAACTAGTGGAATTAACCAGTCACAGTGTTACTAGAATTAAAAATATATAGCCAATATATATATTGCATATATCATCAACCATCAGAAGGTGCAGCTTAGCACCATGAGTTTTTGTATGAATGTTGAGTGTGTTTCAGTCACTGTGGGCCTCAGAGCACAGTAGTACACAGCAGAGTCAGACACACGCACATCCTGGATTGTCAGGGGGACTGATTTTGAAGTTTTTTCATGATTTGCATTAAATCTTTCCCCAAAGTCTTTGTCATTTTGCACAGTTGCACCAATTATCATCATCATGTATTTGGGGATTCCATTCACCTTTTGTTGGTACCAGAATAGATACGGGGATGGATCACTGGTTTCATATGTACAGCTAATTGTAACAGGTCTGCCTTCAACAGCGGGTTGAACTCTTGTATTTTGATCAACACTCTCCAGAGAATCACATCCTTGAACAGAATTTAAAGAAAAATCAATTAATATTCTGCATGCTATATATAATATGGCAGATTTAGAGACTCAAAAGCATCCTACTTACCCCAGAAACATGTTATAAAGATGATAAAGTGTTTTCCCCACTGTTTCATTATAATAACTGTACCGTGTAACTGAGGAATGAATTGTTTAAATCCTCTGAAGAGCACAGTTGTTTCAGCTTGTCTTTGATCTGCCTGTTTTAAACATCATTGCACTGTAAATACAGTGGCTGGGAGGAGCTTGTTCTGTTGAATCAGTACATGGGGTGTTTGTTCTCTTCCTTACATGTGGGCCATTTCTTTTTCCTTTTTTCTCTTTATTTATTTCTGACTTCTAGATTTTTTTCTTTTCTTTTTTCTTTTTTGTTTCGGAAGTTGTTGACTGGAAGCTATCATCTGATATATCTTCTTTACAGCTACATGATCAAGCACCAGTTGAGCTTCTCTGTTAGGATACTGTCTGTACCAGTAAAGCAAAACATATCTGCTGCTTGCATCATATGAACCTTGCGCTGTCACAGGCTCTTCTTACCTAATGATATCTGTATCCTTTTCACTTGGTCCAATTCTGTCAGACAGCACACCTGCAATTAAAAAAACTGCTACCTCTAAGAATCATTAGTAGACTTCTCTCCATGTTGGTTTGAGTTTTTGTGAATATTTAGTTATTCTTATTTTAAATGTTGACCTGAAAACAGTGCACTAGTCTTTTTTTTAGAGATTTTATTCATTTAATTTGTTAAATAGTCTTAATACTATTTACTTTAATATTCTCTCACTCTCATTAAATAAGCAGGTGTTATAATGTGGTGTATATATTCTGTGTGGGTTATTTTGAGATAAATGTGGTTTAGAGTCATTAGATTTTAGTACTATTGTTCAACATTGCGTGTGAGTTTTTGTAAAGCCTTTCAGGAATTTTGTATCACTGGGCTGCTACTCTTAGAGCACAATAATAGTGAGCTGAATCTGACAGTGTTACACTAATAGTGAGTTCAGTGGATGACTGGGATTTAGTCGACTGAAAGCATCAGTCTGGTATATCCTCTTCAAGGTTCCCTGATCAAACACCTTCCCACAGTAAATACTGAGGTTTTGTGTTGGGATACTGTTTGTACCAGTAAAGTAAAACATCATTGCTGATTGTAGTGTGTGTGCAGCTCATTGTCATAAACCCTCCGTCTTTACTGATTATAGCGTTCTTGTCTTTTGGTCCAGTGCTATAAGGAAATAGACCTGAATATACAAAAGTTAGTGTTCTACGAACCATGTGATTTCATTGTATTTTACTGTACCTGATACCGTTATGGTAATCAGTAGTAGATGTTTCTCCATATTATGCTTTTGATCAGATCTTTTCAGAAGATTTTTTCAGTTACTGTTACTTCAGTTACTATACCTGGAGAGTTGGTCTGATGTTTACTAATGTGGGTTTGGCTAATGACATCATTTCCAACCACTCCTCTCTCTCCCCTGTATACTGTAGGTTTCTTTTGATTTTGTATGAGAGAGAGGCATCCTGTTAACACTGTGGGCCTCAAAGCACAGTAGTACACAGCAGAGTCAGACACATGCAGTCTCTGGATTATCAGTGGAACTGATTTTGATGGTTTCACCTCAGAGTAAAATCTCTCCTGGAACTCTGTTCCGTTAATTCCTCCTCCATATGAACTCCTTTGTAACACAAGTTTAGGAGTTTTATCTCTTCTCTGTATGTACCAGAAAAGATCTTGTGATTGTGATGTTGCTGTATATTTGCAGTCCAGTGTTACTGATTCTCCCTCAAATCCAGTAACATGTTTAACGAGCTGATCAACTGTGTCATCTGACTGGCATCCTGATAACACACAAGATTAATTCTGACAAACAGCATTATAATGTAGAAATTAAATGAAACATTCAAGAGTAATATACCAAACATACCAAGAATGGATAATTCCAATATTATTATTGTCAGCCATAGTTTCATTGTTTGTTCTTCAAGGTGATAAAATGGTTCCCAAAGAATACACAAATCAAGAACAAAGTAACTAAGAAAAGTGAGTGATTCAGACATAGTATAAAGGGAGGAGCTCAAAACAGTCAGATACTCATTGTTAACAATATCAGCATAGAGTTGCTCCCTCTACTGGTTTCTTTATAAAACTACAGAAGTTTAAGAAATGTATTTTCTTGAATGATTTGTCATGTCAGATGTCATATCCTACCCTCTTCACTCTCACATACTTCAGAACTGTTTAGCAGGTGTTACCACATTCTGTTATTTACAGTCTCAGTTATTCACAAAGATGTACCTGTGGTATGATAAACATTTGATAACTGACATTTCTGTGGCTTGATACTCATTTGATTGCTGTTGTTCAAAGCAATAACAGTGTGTGAGAGTTTTTGTAAAGCTTCTCAGGCATTTTGTATCACTGGGCTGCTACTCTTAGAGCACAATAATAGAGAGCTGAATCTGACAGCGTTACACCAGTAATAGTGAGCTCAGTGGATGTTTGAGATGTAGTTGACTGAAACCGTTGATCTGTTATATCCTGTCCTCCGTTTGATCGAGCACCTTTCCACAGTAAATACTGAGGTTCTGTGTTGGGATACTGTCTGTACCAGTAAAGATAAACATTATTGCTGCTTGTATCATATGAGCATCTCAATGTCACAGACTCTCCTTCTTTTCTGGCTATGCTCTTATCCTCTTCATTTGGTCCAATTCTGTCAGAAAACACACCTGGAAGTGATAAAAGACACTTCACAACTGCAATCCTTTCAATTAAACTTAAAAAAACAGACGCTAAGTATCAAACATGCATGTAATTGATGTAAAATTTTCTCTCTACTTATTGAATGCACTGCTTAACATGTTGAACTACTGTTTAAGAACTGCTACAAGTGAGCTTTACCTGATATAATTATGAGGATCAATAAATATTTCTCCATTTTCATTTTTCAGGTCTGAGCTGTTTTTAAAGGCAATAGGTTAATGAATGCACTGGAGAACTGATATGCTGTTTATTAATAATGTGGGTGTGGACTGTGAGATCCAGACCTGCCCCCTTTTCTGCCCACAAACAGCAAGCTTTGTTTTTGACTGTCAATGAATGAAGAAAAAATGGATGATTGTATCACAAAATGGAGATCAGCACTGAATAAAGTTTTTGTGTAAGAGTTGACTGTGCTTTAGTCACTGTGGGCTGCAGAGCACAGTAGTACACAGCAGAGTCAGACACACGCAGATTCTTGATTGTCAGTGGAACTGAATCTGATAACAGTTCAGAGTGAAATCTCTCCTGAAACTCAGTGACCTGATCTGCTCCATATTTGTTTATCCTCAGCATGTATTGAGGAATGCCATTTTCTCTCTGGATGTACCAGAGGAGATTTGGTGTTGCTGTTGTAGTTGCAGTATATTTGCATTGTAATGTTACTGATGCTCTTTCAGCTTCAGTTACATGTTTATCTGGCTGATCAACTGTATCTGGTTTACATTCTGTAAATATATGATAATCATATTACAATGTTACTATAAATAAATATAAACAAATTAAAGTAAAAAGGTATTGAATAAAAAGTACAATTTTAAGAAATTAACTTTACATACCACAAATAACTAATGCAAAAATCAACACTTTCAACCTTAGTTTCATTGTTTGATAGAGAAATATCCAAGCAGTATGATTCAGTCATGAAACTGTGAGTCTGTTATGCAAAGCCTTGGTGGTGTTAGTGATAATGAGGAGGAGTTCAGTTCAGTGTCAGATGTAAGTATAAAGTAAATGTCACCCTCTCCTGGTTTCTTTTGTATTTAGCAAAAGTTCAAAAGTCATTTCTTATATTTAGTTACACTGTGCAAACATGTATGTGTTTATGAATGTATTATTAAAGAACACTTTTATGTAACCAAAATTATAAAAAGATATTATTATCTGCTTGTAACACCATTTCATTACATTGATATATTATTCATGAAGCGAAAATAACAATTTCGATATTTTAATTGCTAATTAATGACCAGCACATTTGCTCATTACACTTATGACCATTACAATGTATTATCATTTAACAATTTATTCAGTTTGTTAGTTAATTTTCTCTCACCCTTAGTTCATGAACCACTTTTTTTTTTTTTTTTTTTTTAACAGGTGTTTCCATATCCTCTCACTTATAGTTTCTGTGGTTCACAAAAGAGATTTCTGTGGTTTGATACACATTTGATTGCTGTTGTTCAAAGCAATAACAGTGAGTGTGAGTTTTTGTAAGGCCTCTCAGGCATTTTGTATCACTGGGCTGCTACTCTTAGAGCACAATAATAGAGAGCTGAATCTGACAGAGTTACACCACTAATGGTGAGATCAGTGGATGACTGAGATGCGGTTGACTGAAACCGACGGTCTTCTGGTGTACCCCTATATGCACTATTTGATCGAGCACCGTCATACAGTAAATATTCTGGTTCTCGGTTTAGATGCTGTCTGTACCAGTAAAGATAAACATAGCTGCTGCTTGTATCATATGAGCAGCTCAGTGTCACAGACTCTCCTTCTCTTCTGATCATATCCTGGTTAACTGGAGTAATGCTGTCTGCAAATGCACCTGCAAAAAAATGTAAAACATCATTAAGCCATCAGCAAGATATTATTGTTAAATTACCATGTTAAAAGAGCAAATTATATCCACCTGAAACTATTACGACAGCCATTAGTAGACTTCTCTCCATGTTAACAACTCAGTTTAAACTGATTTTGATTATAGTTTTAAGGTTGGCTATGTATGTATTTTTTTTTTATTATTTTATTTATTTATTGTTTTTTTTTTTTGAGGTTAATGCATGTGCTTATGCTGAGCTAAATTTGATAAATGATAAAAATGGATGAACCGATAAATGGCTGTAGTGGGGAGTAGCTCAGCTGTCTGTGAGTAGTGTGGGTGTGGCCAGTGACATCACAAATAATCCTCGATCACCTTTTATTTAGGATTACAATATATCAGTTTAATTCATGTGAATATCCTTATTCATTAAATTCAGAGGTTTATAACTAAATGTAATCAAACCTTTGTTTAATTTCTTTTTATGCCTATGGTGGAATAATGTTTTTTTTTTTTTTTTGATGGTTCAATGCAGTCACTGCTGAATATAAATATGCTGAAAAGAAAACTCTTAACAGAATTCATTTTAGCAATTTTACATTTGCATGTATGTTATTTTAAGATTTTTTTTTTTATAAAGGTAAGAAGATATTATATAAGGAGCAGTTTCTTTGTGAAGAATCTCTCTCTCTCTCTCTGTGTGTGTGTGTGTAATAATTAATTATTTTTTAAGAATTAAGGTTGACACAGGCTTAATAATTGTGGAAGTATTAGTCATATCAGAGGTTCAAAAACACTACTCCGATGCTCACACAGGAATTTTGTATGAGTGTAGAGTGTTTTTCAGTAACTGTGGGCCTCAGAGCACAGTAGTACACAGCAGAGTCAAACACGCGCACATCCTGGATTTTCAGAGGAAATGATTTAGAAATGGTGTTGAGATAAATCCGATAAATCTTTCCTTTAACTGAAATTTAAAGTTACTCAGCATGCATTCTGGAACTCCATTTACTTTTGGATGGTACCAGAAGAGATTTGGCAATATATTGGTGGTTTCATATTGACAGCTGATTGTTACAGCTGCTCCTTCAACAGCTGTTTGAACTGTTGTATTTTGTTCAACACTGTCAAGAGAATCACATCCTGCAATGCAATGCAAACAACTGATGAGGATCAAATTTTGTTCATACTATTATTAAAGCAGTTTTTACCTACAAAATGTCTTATCCCAGAAATAGGTGATAAAGATGACTACAATTCTTTGCCAGTTTACCATTTCAAGAAATGTGAAAATAATCATTTAGTTAGAATGGAGTTGTTGAAATCTTCAGTAAACTCTTGTTTCAACTTCTCTTTGATAAAGTTGTTGTAACACTGCCACATGTGCAAAGACCTGCAGGAAGAGTCTGACTGCACAGTGTGACTGTCTCCTCCTCCTGAAGAATTCTGTTTATATAATTCTGATGTTTTCGTCAGTCTTTTCACATATTGATTCATGCATTGATTCTTTTTATCTATTATTAATATGGTCTCCATTTTAGCCTTATCTTCTGGTTGAGTTTCTGTCTTTCATTTTTTTTTTTTTCTGAATACTTCTCTGTGGTGGATCTTGCACTACTTTATTTTCTGTCAGTATTCTTTTTACACATTAGTGAATTATTACATGTAATAGTAAGGCAGGAGATCAATTAAATACTAAATGGATATTGTCTCCTTTTGGTTTTCTAAATGAATTATGGAAGATAATTCAAGTATTGTTTTTTCAACAACACAAATGCTTTTTGGGGGGCATTTTTCAATGTAACCCTCATCAAGCTCTAAATATAAATATATAATATACTCTTCAGTCCTGTTTGTTTAGCAGGTGTTACCACATTGTGTTTTCTTTACAGGCTCTGTGGTTTTCTAAAAGTTTGATTACTGACTTTCAAAGCAGTCATTTTGTATATAAGTTTTTGTCAGGCCTCCCAGGCACTTGTAACACTGTGCTACCTATATATATACGGCTCATCATAGCACAGTAATAGAGAGCTGAATCAGACACAGCTGCTTTATCAATGGTGAGTAAATTGGATGATTCGGAAGTTGTTGACTGAAACCTATCATCTGATATATCTTTTTTATAGCTCCATGATCGAGCACCTTTATACAGTATAAATTCAGGTTCTCTATTAGGATACTGTCTGTACCAGTAAAGTAAAACATATCTGCTGCTTGCATCATATGAGCATTCCAGTGTCACAGACTCGTCTTCTTCTCTGATTATATCCATGTTCTTTTCACTTGGTTCAATGCTGTCAGACAGCACACCTGCAATTAAAAACACTAGTACTTGACATTGTATTGAACCAAAGTGCATAAAATGTTGAAAGTGTGTGTTACCTGATACTCCTATAAGTACCAGTAAAGCAAAACATCATTGCTGATTGTACTGTATGTGCAGCTCAGTGTCACAGACTCTCCTTCTTTACTGATTATAGCATCCTTGTCTTTTGGTCCAATGCTGTCAGGAAATACACCTGAATATAAATTTTAGACACAGAGCAGTACATCTGAAAACCAGCCCATTCACAAGTTAGTATTCCAAAAACTGATTTTGTTGTGTTTTACTGTACCTGATACTGTTATGACAATCAGTAGTAGATGTTTCTCCATGTTCATGCTTTTAATCAGATCTTTTCTAAAGATTATTCAGTTACTGTTCCTTTACCTGGAGAGTTGGTCTATTGTTCATTACTAATGTGGGTGTGGCTAATAACATCAAGTCCAACCACTCCTCTCTCTCCCCTGTATACTGTAGGTTTTTTTTTTTTTTTTTAAGTACACAGCAGAGTCAGACACACGCATCTCTCCTTAAACTCCGTTCCATTAATTCCTCCTCCATATAATTTCCTTTTTAACACAAAAGTTTAGGAGTTTTATCTGTTCTCTGTATGTACCAGAAAAGCTCATTTGATGGTGATGATGTAGTATATTTACAGTCCAGTGTGTTACTGATTCTCCCTCAAATCCAATAGCATGTTTAACTAGCTGATCAACTGTGTCTTCTGACTGGCATCCTGTTAATACACAAAAATATTTCTGTGACAAACAGCATTATAATGTTGAAATTAAACCAAACATTGAAGAGTAAAATACCAAACATACCAAGAATAACTAATCCCAATATTATTAATATCAGCAATAATTTCATTGTTTGTTTTTCAAGGTGATGCCCAAAGAATATTCAAATCAATCAGTGAGAACAAAGTAACTGAGAAAAGTAAGTGATTCAGACTCATAACTCATCACAGTTAGCAATATCAGTTGCATATTTCCCTCTCCTGGTTTCTTTATAGAACTACAGAAGTTTAAGAAATTTATTTTCATGATTTGTTAGCTTTGTAATTTATTATATTTATAGACACTTTGATTGTCTACATCACTGTGTGGAGCCATGCTGAGGACATAAGCAAACTGTACTGCATACAGCAAGTATGCTCATAAATGTTTAGTTTGATGTCATATCCTATCTTCTCCTGTCTCACATCAGAACTGTTCAGCAGGTGTTACCACATTCTGTTAGTTACAATCTCAGTGGTATGATAAACATTTGATTACTGACATTTCTGTGGCTTGATACTCATTTGATTGCTGTTGTTCAAAGCAATAACAGTGTGTGAGAGTTTTTGTAAAGCCTTGCAGGCATTTTGTATCACTGGGCTGCTACTCTTAGAGCACAATAATAGAGAGCTGAATCCGACAGAGTTACACTGTCAATAGTGAGTTCAGTGGAGGTTTCGGATGTAGTCGACTGAAAGCGTGGGTCTGGTATATCTTTGAAGTTGCGGTATGTTCGAGCACCTTTATACAATAAATATGAAGGTTCTTTACTAGGATACTGTCTGTACCAGTAAAGATAAACATTACTGCTGCTTGTGTCATATGTGCAGCTCATTGTCACAGACTCTCCCTCTCTTTTGATCATAGTATCCTTGTTATTTGGTTCAATACTGTCAGCAAACACACCTGTAAAAAAATAAAAGATTATAACTTAATTCTTTACAAAAACAACATTTGATGATTTAAAGCATTAATTATATTCACCTGAAATGATGAGAATCAAAAGCAGATATACCTCCATATTGAAAGTTTTAATTCGTTTTCATAGTAGCTTATTGTTTTTGAGGTTCATAAATGCAAATTTGTAAACGTTTAATAAATTAAATAAATGTCTGAGTTGGATGCATAGATGAATGACTGCAGTGGGGAGGTGCTCTGTTGTTTATAAATGGTGTAGGTGTGGTCACTGACATAACCAGTCCTGTCTCTTCTTTTTATAATGTAAATATAACGGTGAACAATGCATAATCAAGTTAACTGATGTGAACTAAATATAGGTAATACTTAACCTCAGTGACTTTTTCTTTCCTAATCTCGCACTGTGGATCTTGGAATAATCTACAAGAAGCAAATAGTTATCTGTGTTAAGGAAATGCAAGACATTATACAATATACTAAAACTGTACTTACATAACAGTAAGTACAGTTACTACTACTTGTTTTTTTTTTTTTATTATACCACCATTTCTCTGTTCTCTTCATGCGCTCCTAAATTATTTGAACTGTTGTATTTTAGTCAACACTGTCAATAGAATCACATCCTGCAATGAAATGCAAAAAAAAAAAAAAAAAATGATGAGGATCCAATTTTGTTCATAGTATTATTGAAGCAGTTTTTACCTACAAAATGTCATATAGGTGATAAAGATGACACATTTTTTGCCAGTTTACCATTTCAAGAAATGTGAAAATAATTTAGATAGAATGGAGTTGTTAAAATCTACCGTAGACTCTTATTTCAACCTCTCTTTGATAAAGTTGTTGTAGCATTGTCACAGATGCAAAAACCTGAAGGAAGAGTCTGACTGCACAGTATCTGAACATACACAGTGTGACTTTCACCTCCCCATGAAGAATTTTTAAGAAGTTTTAGTTACTTTTCAATGTTCTCATCAGTCTTTTCACATATTGATTCATGTACTGATTCTTTTTATCTTCTGTTAATGGGGTCTCCATTTTAGCCTTATCTTCTGGTTGAGTTTCTGTCTTTCATTGTTTTTTTTTTCTGAATATTTCTCTGTGATGGATCTTGCACTACTTTATTTTCTGTCAGTATTATTTTTACACATTAGTGAATTATCACAGTTAACCCTCATCACGTAATGTCACATGATCTAAATATAATATATATAATATACCCTTCAGTCCTGTTTGTTTAGCAGGTGTTAACACATGTGTTTTCTTTACAGGCTCTGTGATTTTTTTAAAAGTTTGATTACTGACTTTCAAAGCAGTCATTTTGTATGTATGTTAAAGCCTCCCAGGCACTTGTAACACTGGGCTACCTGTATATAGATGGCTCATCATAGCACAGTAATAGAGAGCTGAATCTGACACAGCTGCTTTATCAATGGTGAGTAAAGTGGATGATTCGGAAGATGTTGACTGAAACCTATCATCTGATGTATCTTCTTTATAGCTCCATGATCGAGCACCTTTATACAGTATAAATTCAGGTTCTCTATTAGGATACTGTCTGTACCAGTAAAGCAAAACATCATTGCTGATTGTACAATATGTGCAGTTCAGTGACACAGACTCTCCTTCTTTACTGATTATAGCATCCTTATATTTTGGTCCAATGCTGCCAGGAAATACACCTGAATATGAGATGTACAGAGCAGTACATCTGAAAACCAGCCCATTTAAAAGTTAGTATTCCAAAAACAGATTTCGTTGTATCAGTAGTAGATGTTTCTCCATGTTCATGCTTTTGAACAGATCTTTTCTGAAGATTATTACTGTTCCTTTACCTGGAGAGTTGATCTATTGTTCATTACTAATGTGGGTGTGGCCAATAACATCAAGTCCAACCACTCCTCTCTCTCCCCTGTATACTGTAGGTTTCTTTTGATTTTGTATGAGAGAGAGGCATCCTGTTAACACTGTGGGCCTCAAAGCACAGTAGTACACAGCAGAGTCAGACACATGCAGTCTCTGGATTATCAGTGGAACTGATTTTGATGGTTTCACCTCAGAGGAAAATCTCTCCTGGAACTCTGTTCCATTAATTCCTCCTCCATATGAATTCCTTTGTAACACAAGTTTAGGAGTTTTATCTGTTCTCTGTATGTACCAGAAAAGCTCATTTGATTGTGATGTTGTTGTATATTTGCAGTCCAGTGTTACTGATTCTCCCTCAAATTTGATAACATGTTTAACTAGCTGATCAACTGTGTCATCTGACTGGCATCCTGTTAATACACAAGAATAATTCTGTGACAAACATCATTATACTGTAGAAATTAAACCAAACATTTAAGAGTAAAATAACAAACATACCAAGAATAACTAATCCCAATATTATTAATGTTTCCATCAGCCATAGTTTCATTGTTTGTTCTTCAAGAAGATACCCAAAGAACAGTCAAATCAATCAGTGAGAGCAAATTAAATGAGAAAAGTAAGTGAATCAAGTCAATTATTATATCAGCAAGGGAGGAGCTCAAAACACTGTCAGATACTTACTTTAAACAATATCAATATAGAGTGCATATCTCCCCCTCCTGGTTTCTTCATAGAATTACAGTGTAGAAGTTTTATTTTCATGAATGATTTGTCAGCTTTGTAATTGATTTATAGATATACATACATATGTAGTTATTCATTCATGTTTATTTAAAAACATATTTAATTTGCCGTAGAACACTGCTCATTTGTGTTTTTTGTTATGCTCATACATCTGTTCATGTTTTTTGTTTCATTGTTCATTGTGCTTGTTTCATCCATAAAAATGGAAGTGGTCTCAAACCTGAAATGTTCTGCATGTGTGCAGTATGTATTCACTAAAAACATCTAGGACATAGACTCAAACCCTTATATTCAATTATATAATCACCCTAAAACTGGAACTTTGATTTTTATCATTTTGTTTGGACTTAAATTCTAATGTACCTGTAAAAATAAAGGTGCTTTAAAGGGTTCTTCACAGTGATGCCTTAGAAGCACCAAACAACCAGTCAAAGGTTCTTTAAAGAACCATGTCTTTCGTTCATTTTTATAATCTGAAGAACCCTCTTTTGTGATCAACATTTTTATTGAGATTTAGTTTCACTCAGAAACATATCACAATTCACAGTTCAAAGGAACTATGTACAAACAAATGCCATGAAGCCATCCACTTGTACAGAGAAAGAGAAGAAATAAAAAAAAAAATAAATAAATAAAAGAACTAAATTAAAATAAAATATAAAAGTCAGATAAGCATACAGAGGTCACATTTTTAGCCTATCCAGCAACATCACAGCAATATTAGTCCAACTCTGAATAGTGCTGTCCTTTGCACCATTGAGCCTGGCAGTAGTACCTTCTAGTAAGACAATGTCTCTGAAATATGACAGCCAGGTAAAAGTTGTGGAAATGGATGGTTCTATCCATAATTTCAAAATAGTTTTTTTGGCAGCAGTGCTTGCAGCTGATAGGGTCCTTTTTTGATGAGCATTCAACTGAAGAAAAGAATCGTCTAACAATAGAAAAAGTAAGGGATCTTGAGGTATGTCTAAATGCAGAAAATCCGAAAGGACAGAACATACAAATTTCCAAAAATGAACCACCACTGGGCATTCCCAGAACATGTGTAAATATGAGCCTATTAAGTTACTATTGCATAAATGACAGTAAGGATCAGATCTAACCTTCATTTTGTATAGTAAGCTGGGAGTGAAATAGGCCCTATTGATACATTTATAATGTATAATCTGATGTGCAAGATTCTTGGATGCAGTAAAACATCTGGCCCATACCACATCCCAATCAGGTTGATCAAAACCATCCCTTTCCCATGAGTGGATTGCTGGAATATAAGTATACTGCAGTAAAAGAACTGAATTGTAAATCTTGGATACTAAACCACTAGAAGAAGTATGACTATCCAGCCACTCCCATAAAGGGTGTGGGAGCACAGTAGTGGACCAAGGAACATCATAGGCCTTTTAAAGCTGACCTTAGTCTTAAATACAAAAAGAATGAAAATCCAGGTAAAGAAAACTCTGCACTTAATTCCTGAAATGATTTAAGGCCGTTATCACAATATATGTCATTCAGTGTATGGACACCAGCATCAGACCAGGCTTTAAAAACAAAAGGTTTGTTACCAGTGCATAGATGATTATTGTGCCATAGTGGAGTAGTTTTAGTATATAGAAAGGGGCCAAGAACCCTCTTTCACCACAATGAACCTTTTGTGAAACAGAAAGGTTCTTCAGATGTTAAAGAACCTTTAACAAAAATGATTCTTCTATGGAATCACTGTGAAGAACCTTTTTTTGGTTCCTAAAAGAACAATTCAGTCAAAGGTTCTTTAAAGAACCATCTCTGGCTGCGTTTACACTTGGCATTAACATGCGACCTGTATCTGGATGTTGTCCACATCCACATTGAAAAGACAAGTGTAAACGCGCTCCAGAGGTAGTCGAGGACGCATTGTGATCGGATCTCAGTGTAATGTAAATGCAGTCCAGCCATCGTGCCTGCATTCAGAGGACGATGTCATGCAAAACCAGGAATTGCTGCACGTAGCCGCGTGGTTTTGCGGTACAATTGAGCGCGGAGTACTTCGCAAATATAGTGGTACGTTTGCCTGCGCACCCGAAAGTTGCAGAACCACTCATTCTCTGTAACAGAGGCACATTTTTCCCACCACAGCTGGCAACGATCTCGGACTCATAGGTTTCTTCCTACTGTTTTTGTAACGGAATCTATCAACCTTATTAATAACTGCAGCTTCCGGCCTCCTCATTTTGTGGGATTTGTAAAATGTCCCGCGACAGAAAAAGGTTTTCAAAAGGAATCCCACCACCACGTTTTTAAATATTACGCAGGAACGAGAGATCCGATCGGTTATCCAGATACAGAGGCCACATGATGTGAACAAATGTAAACGCGCCGTATCCTGATTGCTTGATGATCCGATCTGCTTGACCGGATCACGGTGATCGCATGTTAATGCCAAATGTAAACACAGCCTCTTTCTTACCTTTTTATAATCTAAAGAACATTCTTTTGCCACAAAGAACTTTTTGTGAAACAGAAAGGTTCCAGATGTTAAAGGTTTTTAATGGAACCATTTAGACAAAAAGGGTTCTTCTATGGCATCATAAAGCACCTTTATTTTTAAGAGTGTACTAGTCAAATTAAGGCAATTAAAAAAAATGGTGATTTTTACAATAATACCAGTTTTAAAATATTTGACCACTTGAGATATATGTGCACTTTTTATGACTTTAACATACAGTTGAGAATAGAATTCAGCTTTGAATGCCTACATCACTCTATGGAACTAAGCTAAGGACCTAAGTTAAGCTAACTTTATGCACATGACATAAACAAACTGAATTACATACAGCAAGTATTTTCATAAATGTTTTTGTACTCTGATGTCATATCCTGTCCTCTTCACTCTCACGTACTTCAGAACAGTTCAACAGGTGTTACCACATTCTGTTATTTACAGTCTCAGTTGTTCACAAAGATGTACTTGTGGTATGATAAACATTTTTCACGTTTCTGTGGTTTGATATGCTTTTGATTGCTGTTGTTCAAAGCAATAACAGTGTGCGAGAGTTTTTGTAAAGCTTCTCAGGCATTTTGTGTCACTGGGCTGCTACTCTTAGAGCACAATAATAGAGAGCTGAATCTGACAGAGTTACACCAGTAATGGTGAGCTCAGTGGATGACTGGGATGTTGTTGACTGAAACCGTTGATCTGTTATATCCTGTCCTCCGTATGATCGAGCACCTTTCCATAGTAAATATT
Source organism: Cirrhinus molitorella (assembly GCA_033026305.1). Taxonomy (NCBI): domain Eukaryota; kingdom Metazoa; phylum Chordata; class Actinopteri; order Cypriniformes; family Cyprinidae; genus Cirrhinus; species Cirrhinus molitorella. The sequence continues at coordinate 15,428,250 of CM065124.1, read as the reverse complement.
GAGGTTCTCTATTAGGATACTGTCTGTACCAGTAAAGCATGACATAAATGCTGCTTGCATCATATGTGCAGCTCAGTGTCACAGACTCTCCTTCTCTCTTGATCATGTTAGTATCCGTATTTGGTGTAATGCTGTCAGCAAACACACCTGCAATAAAATGTAAGACATATTATTTGCACATTAAATCCTCATTCATAAACCAAAACACCATTCTCGTCAAAAACACATTTGATTTTTAAAGTGGAAAATATATTCACCTGAAACTGTTATTAGAAGCAGTAGCAGACATATCTCCATGTTAATATCTTAGTTTCAATATCACAGTTTTAGGAGGTTTTGGTATTTATTGTTTGTGAGATCGATCCATATGCCAATTTTTAATAAATGAAATAAATGATAGAGATGAATGCACAGCTAAATTACTGAAGTGGGGAAGTGCTCTGCTGATATAAATAGTGTGGGTGTGGTCAGTGACATCATAACCATCATAACCAGATCAGTTTTATATCATAAATATAGAGGATTAGTTTACATCATTTAACTGATGTGCACTACCTTAAATGTAATGTAAATCAGTACGTATCAACCTTATACAAAGGTGACTCTTTTTTTATGCAATCTATTTTTACTGTGGATTTTAGAATCAGGGTTTCACAACAAAACCCTCCAAATTGCTTAAATTAAAGCCGGGAAAACTGTGGCAAACCGTTGTCTTAGACCATCATTAAGGCGTCACTGATCTTGCAATTCATATTAATTCATTTAGCACAGCTTCTAGTTTAATTCCTCTTTCTTATTAAATATTTTAGTTCACATTAGAAGCCGGATAATGTGGTTTTGTAAATCTATAGATTTTTTTTTTTTTTGTCTGTTTTATTAAAATGTAAAACATAAAACTTTCGTATTTCTCTATTCAATTCATTCAGCTGTAAAACAGCTATTTGTTCTAGTTCATTATCATATCTCCTCTTAATGCACTCATAATTTGTTCAGCAGGTGTTACCACATTCTGTTATTTACATTCTTAGTGGGACATGTGGTATTATACAAATCTGATTACTGACTTTTAATGCTAGAATATGTATGTTTGAGTTTTTGTAAAGCCTCTCAGGCATTTTGTATCACTGGGGTTCGACACTCAGAGCACAGTAATAGAGAGCCGAATCTGACAGAGTTACACTCTTAATAGTGAGTTCAGTGGATGTATGGGATGTAATTGACAGAAACTGATCTGGTATATCCTCATTGCTGCTGTATGATCGAGCTCCTTTCCACAGTAAATACTGAGGTTCTTTATTAGGATACTGTCTGTACCAGTAAAGATAGATATAATTGCTGCTTGTGTCATATGTGCAGCTCAGTGTCACAGACTCTCCTTCTCTCTTGATCATATTAGTATCCTTGTCATTTGGTTTAATGCTGTCAGCATACACACCTGTAATAAAACTGCAGTTAAACCATCAGCCCTTTCCATGAATCAAAATTCCACTCTTGTCAAAAACAACATTTGATGATTAAAGCAGTAATTATATTCACCTGAAATTATGAGAATCAATAGCAGACGTACCTCCATGTTGAAGACTTTAAAAGTTTAAAGAGTTTAAAAGTGTTAATTGGTTTTGATCACAGCGTATCGTTTTTGTGGTTCATACATGCAAACTTGTAAATGTTTGATGAATGAAATAAATGAGCAGGGAGGTGCTCTGCTGTTCATGATTAGTGTGGGTGTGGTCACTGACATCATAAGCAACCCTACTTCTGCTTTTCACAATGTAAGTATAACAGGAAATCATGCATATTAAGTTAACTAATGTGAACTAGGCAATACTTATCAACCTCTCTGACTTTTTTTTTCAGTCTCGCACTGTGGGTCATAGAATAATATACATAATATACATTACAATTCTTACTAAACCATAATTGTTAATTCCTGTACAATTCATATTTATCCATTTGACGTAACTACTATTTTATGATTCTCTGTAGTTCATATAAGAGGTCAAATTAGACTACAGTTTTTTTTTTTTTTGTCTGCAAACTTGATACATTGTTGCTGTGTTAAGGTATTGTACAAGACATTAAATATTCAAAAATGTATACATTACATACAGTAACTTGTTCTTGTTCATTATTATATTGCCAACTCTCTTCACGTACTCCTACATTGTTCAGCAGGTGTTACCACATTCTGTTATTTACAATCTCATTGGTACATGTGGTAATCATAAACATTTGATTACTGACTTTTAAAGCAAGAATTGTTTGTGAGAGTTTTTGTAAAGCCTCCTAAGCACTTTGTATCACTGGGCTCCTACTCTTAAAGCGCAGTAATAGAGAGCTGAATCTGACAGAGTTACATTCCTAATAGTGAGTTCAGTGGAGGTTTCGGATATAGTTGACTGAAAGTGACGGTCTGAATCAACAGCTCCGCTGTATAATCGAGCACCTTCATACAATAAATATCGAGGTTTTCTGTTTGAAAACTGTCTGTACCTGTCACAAAGGAGTCATAGGCGGGTGGATCCAAGTGCAAAACTTTATTAAACAAACTCATGGTCGACAGGCGTGGTCAAAACAGCAGACGGGTACAACACAGGTAATCCAATAGAGCAAACGATAGTCCAGGCAGATAGTCGGGGCGGGCAGCGATCAATGGGATAGTCCAGAAACGAGCAAGGGTCAAAAAGGCGGGCGGAGAACAATCACAGGAGCCAGGGAACAAGGGGGGTCGACACGGGAAAAACAAACACGGAAAACGCTCAGAAATGACAGTTAACTGATCAAGACTTCGCAAGGAAATGGTGAATGAACCGGGCTATTTAAGCATTGTGAGCAAGATGGCCGACTGGGGTGAGAGGTGATAGGAAACAGGAAGTTCATGAGAATGGGGTTATGGGTAATGTAGTGAAATAATGGTCCAAAAGTACATGTGAAGGCTCCCTCTAGGGGAGAGTAGAGGGAGCCACAACGGTACAGATCGTGACAGTACCAGTAAAGATAGACATAATTGCTGCTTGTATCATATGAACATCTCAGTCTCACAGGCTCTCCTTCTTTTGTGGTTGTACTCTTATCCTTTTCATTTGGTCCAATGTTGTCAGAAAACACACCTGGTGATATGGTAATATAAGACACTTCACAACCACAGTCCTTTCAATGAAACTAAAAAGCAGATGTTAAGAATCACACGTGCATGTAATTGATGTCAAATTTATGTTTCTCTCTACTCACTGAATGCACTGCTTATAATTATGAGGATGAATAAATAGTTCTTCATTCTGTTTTTAAAAGTGGACAATCCATCTAAATCAAATGTTAATGAATGGACTGAAAAACTGATGTGCTTTAGATTAATAATGTGGGTGTGGATTGTGTATTAAGACCAGCCCCATTTTCTGCCAACATACAGCAACATCAATTACACTGGTATTGATACAATAATAAAATAAAATAAAATGGATGATTGTATCACAAAAATGGAGATCAGTACTGATTAAGTTTTTTTTGTGTAAGAGTTGAATGCATTTTTATTACTGTGGGCTGCAGAGCACAGTAGTACACAGCAGAGTCAGACACACACAGATTCTTGATTGTCAGTGGAACTGAATCTGATGACACTTTAGAGTGAAATGTCTCCTGGAACCCAGTGACCTGGTCTCCTCCATATTTGTTTATCCTCAGCATGTATTTAGGAATGCCGTTGGCTCTCTGGATGTACCAAAAGAGATCTGGTGGTGGTGTTGTAAATGCAGTATATTTGCATTTTAATGTTACTGATCCTCCTTCAGCTTCAGTTATATGTTTGTCTGGCTGATCAACTGCATCCTCTGTTTTATATTCTGCAAATATGTGATAATCATGTTACAATGGTACTATAAATACATATAAACAGATTAAAGTAAATAGTTATTAAATAAATAATTTATTTATATGTATTTATTTATTTAACTTTACATACCAGAAATAACGAATGCAAAAATCAACACTTCCAAACATCGTTTTGTTGTTTTATAGAGTGATATCCAAGAAGTTTGATTCAATCCTGAAACTGTAAGTCTGTTATTCAAAGCCTTGTTGTTAGTGATAACGAGGAGGAGCTCACTGTAATACAAATGTAGTTAATAAATGTATAAATGATAATGAAATGTATAAATGATAAAAAGATGTAATTGTTATCAGCATATAACGCTATTTCATTACATTGATATGTTATTCTTGAGGCAAAAAATTGTGGATATTTTAAGTATTTGCTCTAGCTGCTAATTAATGGCCAACACATTTGGTCGTTATGATTATGGCCATTACAATTTTTTTTTATCATTTAACATTTTATTCAGTTTGTTAGTTAATATTCTTTCCCCCAACTCAGTTCATGAACCTCTATTTATTGTGGTAATTTTTTTTACATTCAGAGTTTTAAAGTAAACTTATTCAATAAAGGATAGTTCACAGAAAAACTCTCTTAGTGTTACCTGCTTTCTTGCGCTGGCAGTTTGTCAGTTTGAGTTGTCTCATTTGGCTAATTAACAGTGTATTTGCTAAAGCATCCTGCATAACAACATAATTATACAATATACAATATGATATTAACATTACAGTTACAACTTTTCTTTGAAATTTGTTGACAGTTTTATGATGTTTACCATGGAGTCATCTTTGTTTATCAAAGAAGGTTAAATTTGAGGAGAAGGGAAACTGTAGGAGAAGCATTTGTGGCAAATGTGTAGGCCATCTGTGTGTTTACATCTTCTTTTTAAGTGTGATTTAGGTTGATAGATGCTTTATAACAGTGGAAGCAGTTGTCACATCAGAGGTTCAACAGCTAAATTTGTTGCTCACACAGGGTTTTTGCGTGAGTGTTGAGTGTGTTTCAGTCACTGTGGGCCTCAGAGCACAGTAGTACACAGCAGAGTCAGACACACGCACATCCTGGATTGTCAGTGGAAATGATTTTGAAGTTGTGTCGAGATCGCCGCTAAATCTGTCCTTGAACTGCTTGTCATTTGTACCAAATCTGTTCAGCATGTATTCTGGGAATCCATTTACTTTTTGCTGGTACCAGAAGAGATATGGCGATACATCACTGCTTTCATACTGACAACTGATTGTTACATTTGCTCCTTCAACAGCAGTTTGAACTGGTGTATTTTGTTCAACACTTTCCAGAGAATCACATCCTGTAATGTAATGTAATGTAAAACAAAACTGTTAATGATCTCATATTCATGTTAAGAGTATATTACAGAATAATACATGCCTTACAGACTTACCCCAGAAATATGTGATAAAGATGACCACAATTCTTTTCCAGTTTGCCATCATAATATGGGTTAAAATATTAATTTCAATTTACAGTAGAGTCTTGTTTCAGCCTCTCTCTGATAAAGTTGTTGTAACACTGTCACATATGCAAAGACTCTGAACATACACAGTGTGACTGTCCCCTCCTCCTGAAGGATTCTGGGTGCATTTTATTGACTTTTCAATCTAAGTGATTAAAACAAATCAAACATCGGAACATTGACGTTTATTAAGTTAGCATTTGGCTAATTCTAGAAGACAGAGCAATTAACACATTATTAGAAGACGCTGTAAAAAAAATCAAAGAGTTGTACTATTAAAAGTATATTTAATGTTGTTTTGTTCATAATGGGTTTTGTATCATTTAAATACTATTGATTCATTATAGTTACATGTTTTTCATCAATGTCAGAGAGTTGTGTTTTTGTATGAGTGTTGAGTGTGTTTCAGTCACTGTGGGCTGCAGAACACAGTAGTACACAGCAGAGTCAGACACACGCACATCCTGGATTGTCAGAGGAACTGTTCCTAAGCTGGAGTCCAGTTTTGCATGAAATCTTTCCTGAAATTCAGGCTCTGTAGTTCCCTTCCCAATGGAAAAGTCACTCAGAATGAATGTTGGTGATCTGTTTGGTAGTTGTTGGTACCAGTATAGATAAGCATTTGCAGTACTCATGAGAGTATAATTACAAAATAAAGTCACTTGTTTTCCCTCAGCAGAAGAATTTTCTTTTAAAGGCTGATCAACACTGTCCTGTCCCCAGCACACTGGAAAAGATTAAACATAAACTAACAATCAGATATTAAGTAACTCAAGAAGATATTAAGATATTAAGTAACTCAAGTGTAAATGATGAAAGACTCTTTTTACCAAAACCTTTTGTTGTGAAGAAAATGGTAATGATCAGCCATTTTGTCATTGTTGCTTTGTTGCTGAGTTGAAGAGAGTTGAGAGTCAGATAACTGATGTGTGTCTCTCCTTAGCAGATCTCATTGTTCTTAGTAGCTTCTCTTGATGTTTTCAGCAACTTAACAAGAAATTAAGAGATGCTTCCCTCTGGTGGTGATTTTATTGTATTAAACAACTCAGTTTTACGGAATTCATATGTAAACTTTGGAATAATTTGTGATTTATTTAATTATAAAAACATAAAGTGCAATGACTGATGACAAACTATGCAAAATGTGACATTATTGTGTAAAATGATATTACATTTAAATACATCTCATCAGGATAAATCAAGTGACATAATAATATATGACCCTGAACCACAAACCCAGTCATAAGGGTCAATTTTTTAAAATTGAGATTTTTTGACGTATGGTTTGTTAGGATAGGACAATATTTGGCCACGATACAACTATTATTTAAAAAAAAAAATGTAATACTGAGAAGATTGCCTTTGAAGTTGTCCATATGAAGTTCTTAGCAATGCATATTACTAATCAAAAATTAAGTTTTGATATATTTACTGTAAGAAATTTCCAAAATATCCTTATGGAACATGATCTTTGTTTAATATCCTAATGATTTTTGGCATAAGTCGGTAATTTTGACTATTGATACAAATATAAACATGCTACTTATTACTTATATATACTTCTATACTTATTATAACTGGTTTTGTGGTCCAGGGTCACGTATGATATTCAGTTAAACTTCTCTGTTTTTTTTTTTGTAGTTTTAGATTCTTCTCAAGGCTCAACCTTATATAAGAATTTGAATGGTGATACATTCCTTTTTAACACATCTGTTGAGCTCAACAGTCTCTATTACATGTCTGTATATCTTTGGAAATGATTTTGTAATTGTGTTGAGATCGCCGCTAAATCTTTCCTTGAACTCTGCTTGAAATTTGTTCAGCATGTATTCTGGAACTCCATTTACCATTTGCTGGTACCAATAGGGAATTGGCATTATATCTGTGGTTTCATATTGACAGCTGATTGTTACAGCTGCTCCTTCAACAGCAGTTTGAACTGTTGTATTTTGTTCAACACTGTCCAAAGAATCGCATCCTGTAATGTAAAACAAAACTGCATGAGGATCAGATTTTGTTTATATTAGTATTAAAGTATTAAAGCAGTTTTTATTTACAGAATCTGACTTACCCCAGAAATAAGTGATAAAGATAACTACAATTCTTTGCCAGTTTTCCATCACAATAATTGTTCATATATTAAATTAACTCATTAAAATTAGTAGACATGTGTTTTAGCCTCTGATAAAATTGTTGTAACACTGTCTGCAGGAGGAGTCTGACTGCACAGTATCTGAACATACACAGTGTAACTGTCTCCTCCTCCTGAAGGATTCTCAGTGCATTTTAACATCTTTTAAATGTTTGTTTAATCAGTCCCATACATAGGTTAAAGCACTGACCCATTTTTTCAATTTGATGAATTAATGTAATTCTAGACATTATCACTTGAAAAAAGAAAAAAAGATTAATTTTCCTTTATAATTTGAACTAAGCTGCATCGCTAACCACACACAGGTGTTTCCTCAAGTTTAATTATATTGTGTAAATTATAGATTGTGGGATTGATGTGGCTTGAGATCAAAGTGAAAAATGAATTTGAGTTTTTGTACGGCTTCACATAGACTTTGTATCACTGGGCTCCAACTCTTAGAGCACAATAATAGAGAGCTGAATCTGACACAGTTACACCAGTAATAATTAGTTCAGTGGATGTTTCGGATGTAGTCGCCTGAAAACGAGGTTCAGCTGGGGTCCCAGTATCACTCCATGCCCGAGCTTCTTTCCACATTAAATACTGAGGCTCTTTATTAGGATACTGTCTGTACCAGTAAAGTCTAACATATCTGCTGCTAGTATCATATGTGCAGCTGAGGGTCACAGTCTCATCTTCCGTCATGACACTAGTTTCTTTATTTGGCTTAATCTGGTCTGCACTCATCACACCTAAAACAAAGAAATAAGACAATTACTGAGTCAAGCTGCACAAAATTATTACTTGCGCTGTTTTACTTCACAGGGCTATCATGAATGTCATACTGTACCTGGAGTCAGAATTAAAATCAGAAACAGGCATTTTACCATGTTTACTAGGTCAGATCAGTGTATTAATGTTCTCTGTGCTCCAGTTATAATGTATTAGTTCAGTCCTCACAGAAGAGGTGTGTCTTCAGACTTTTTTGGGGGTAAACTTTGATGGTTTCAGACCAGCAGTTGATTGGTTGGAGGTGACAGCTGTGAACACAAGCAGAGAAAAAAAAAAATCAAAGTATGTGATCAGGTTCTTTTGGACTGGTTACACATTATGGGTAATAGTACTGCACAAAACACAATGGAAATACTACAGATCCTGGCAGCTCTTCTTGAATAGAACTTCACAACTTCATGACTCCTTGGGCCAGTTGCATACTAGTGCACTAGTATCAGTTAACCAAAGGGGTACAGTCTTATTTTTGGATTCAACTTAGACTAATCAACATTTTTCTGTAACTGAATTTAAAAAAATATGACCAGTCTTAGCTGACTAACTTTCTAAGACTAGACTATGTTGAACTTATAAATGACTTGATTATTTAATTCCCCACAAATAGCACTTTATTGTTTATTACAGGTATGATTTTGACTGTAGTATACAGCAGAGCCAGACACATGCAGATTCTTGATCATCGGTGGAACTATTCTTGATGTAGTTTCCAATGTTACAGAAAATCTTTTCTTAAAATCAGGATCAGTAGTTCCTTCACCAAATGGATATTTATTCAGAATGAATATTGGTAAATTGTTTGATAGTTGTTTGTACCAGAAGAGATAAGCATCTGCACTTGTAATTTTGGTAGTGTAATTACACATTAAAATGATTTGATCTGCTTTCTTTGCAGTTATTTCTCTTGAAGGCTGTTCAACTCTGTCTTGACCCCAGCACACTGGAAAATAGATTTAACTATTAATCTTTTACATGAAGTAACTGACATATAAAGGAATAATACATTGTAAAACATTATCTTTCTTACCAAAGTCCGGTGCTGTGAAGAAAAGCATTACAATCATCCCATTTTTCCATTGTTGAGATAAAGAGATATTTCAAGTGTTCTGCTTTGTAGGCACACGTCTCCTTAAAGACACTCTGAGGGATGCTGCCTCCCTGTGGTGAACATATTTATTTCTAACCAACATTTTTATACAAATTTTTAACTTATAAATGTGTAATACAGCCAGAAAGGTGCAATTTGAGATCCAGAAATCCAAAGTTTAATCAATTTATAATGTTTATAAATGCAAAATGTATTTGCCTCAGTCTTGTTTGCTAGTTTCATACACATTTTTTTTATAAAAATGTAATGATGACACCCTGCAGCTATAAAATTAACACCAATTAAAATATGTGACAATAAAAAGTAAAGAAAAGTTAAAATTAGTAATGTCCCCAAGTTCTAAATGCTCTCACACAGTTTTTGTATGAGTGTTGAGTGTGTTTCAGTCACTGTGGGCCTCAGAGCACAGTAGTACACAGCAGAGTCAGACACACGCACATCCTGGATCATCAGTGGAACTTTTTTTAATGTTTTGTCCAATTTTGCAGAAAATCTCTCTTTAAATTCATCCTCAGTAGTTCCTTCACCAACTGTCAATTCACTCAGAATGAATGTTGGTGCTCTATTTGGTAGCTGTTTGTACCAGAAGAGATATGCAGTAGGGTAACTGGTAGAGTAATTGCACAGTAGAGTAACTTGAGCTCTTTCATTCATAGTCATTTGTCTTAAAGGCTGTTCAACTTTGTCTTGTCCCCAGCACACTGAAAAATAGATTTACCCATTATTCAGTGTGTGACATTGAGTATCTCACACATATACAGTAGTAAAGTGTAAATAATAAATATTGTTCTTACCAAAATTATGAGTTGTGAAGAAAAGGGTAATAATCACCCACTTTGCCATTGCCACTTAAAGGTGGAAAGGGAGAATATTTTAACAGAATTTTCCAGAAGTGTTCCTTCTTACTGTATATTCTGTTTCTCTTTGTTTCAGATACTTCATGAGGTTCAGCCTTATATAAGAATTTGAGAAATCATGCCTCCTTGTGGTGAGTTTGAATAGATTTTGATGATCTGAACAATTTAATTATTAAATTATGACATAATTCACAAACAGTGTAACTGATATACTGTAAGAATCACTTAATCAGAATAAAAATGACATTTATTTGACATGTTTGTACTATATGAAGAATTTGACTTTGAGTGGAACACTTGCCTTCAAGAGACTCAGGCAGGCATCATACAAGAGATCTTGCAGAGGAAATATTAGATGATAATATAATGTTTAGTCAAATCTAGATGGTTGTGTTGTACTGTAATTAAGCATCTTGCTCCTCTTATCTTCTACTCTCTTCCAAATTAACTGTAGTGAGTTCCTTAGCCATAACTTGGTTGCCAAGGATTTTCCAGAGATTTTCAGTCAGGGTAGATGAGGACTCTGGCTCAGCCATTTCATTATTTCAATGTGCTTAGCTTCAAGGAACTGCTTTACCTGTTTTGCAGTGTGACATGAGCCATTGTCTTGTGTGAAATTTGCGGGCTGATTGCTGAAGGAGGTTCTAATAAATATTTGCATTCACTTTGCCATGTATCTGTACAAGAAGCCTAACTCTTGCTGCAGAAAACATTTTCTCAGTCTTTTCTCACTTTGATGCCGAAATAAATATTTTCCATCTGACCCAAATAAATTAAACTTGCTCTCATTACTAAAGTGAACTTTGAACCAGTTCTTCTCTCTCCACACAACATGCTCCTCAGCAAAGGTGAGATTAGCCTTTTGATTTTTTTTTTTTTTCTGCTGATGGTTGAGAGGCTTGGTCACTGCAGAGTGATAGAACAGATACTTACCCTGTTCAGCACTAAACTAGCAATGCCATTTTAGCAAGGCCTGCCATTTTGCAGTTTCTGTGAAAATTGGAGGAATGCTGCCAGTTAAATAGGGTTTGTCATATAATTGCCAGATTAACACCAATAACCTGTAGTTTCTTTTTCAAATATCGCATTTATTTTTTTTATACTGTGCTTCACAATACAATTAATGTATGAAGTATGGTTTCTGCTTCTGTTAGGATAACTTCAAATAGGACTAAGCTGTGATCTTAACATTTAGGAAATTATAGGTTGTTCTCTAATTTTGATCTCCCCTGTATGTCCACAAATGTTATAATTGCTTTTGCATGTTTTGCATATTAATTGCAGTACACAAATGGTTATTTTAATCTTTCACTTTTTCTTTCTTTTCCATTTGTAATTTGAAGTAAGTTGCATCACTAACCACACACAGGTGTTTCCACAAGTATCATTTTATTGTGTCAGTTATGTGGCTTGAGATCAAAGTGAAAAAAGAATTAGAGTTTTTGTACGGCTTCACATAGACTTTGTATCACTGGGCTCCAACTCTTAGAGCACAATAATAGAGAGCTGAATCTGACAGAGTTACACGAGAAATAATGAGTTCAGTGAATGTTTCTGATGTAGTCGCCTGAAAACGACGATCAGCTGGGGTCCCAGTGAGACTCCATTTCCGAGCCTCTTTCCACATTAAATACTGAGGTTCTTTATTAGGATACTGTCTGTACCAGTAAAGTCTAACATATCTGCTGCTTGTATCATATGAGCAGCCGAGGGTTACAGTCTCATCTTCCTTCATGACACTAGTTTCTTTATTTGGCTTAATCTGGTCTGCAGTCATCACACCTAAAACAAAGAAATAAGACAATTACTAAGTCAGGCTGCACAAATTATTTCCTTTTCTGTTTTTCTACTGTATAGGACTACAATGAATAACAATAGTCAAACTGTACCTGGAGTCAGAATTAAAATCAGAAACACGCATTTTACCATGTTTACTAGGTCAGATCAGTGTATTAATGTTCTCTTTGGTCCTTTTACAATGTGTTAGTTCAGTCCTCAGATAAGAGGTGTGTCTTTAGACTTTGATGGTTTCAGATGCAAGTGATTGGTTAGAGGTGACAGTTTTGAACACAAGAACAGGGGAAAAAAGAAATCAGAAAGTGATGTGATTAGGCTCTTTAGGACTGGTTACACATTTTTGGTCATAGAACTGCACAAAACGATGGAAATATGATAGATCCGCTCTGCTTAAGCTGTTGCATGACTTCATGATTTCAGATTCATCTTAACCATCTATGACTTGATTTATTGGTTCCCCACAAATATCACTTCATTTCTAAAAGTTATGCTAACTTTTTATGATGTTTTACTCGGTTTATAGTATTGTGTTAGCAACATTTAAAAGTTTTTATTTATTTTGTAATTTTGGTAGTGTAATTACACATCAAAATAATTTCATCTGCTTCATTTGCAGTCATTTCTCCTGAAGGCTGTTCAACTCTGTCTTGCCCCCAGCACACTGGAAAATAGATTTAAATATTTATAATTTACATGTATATTGAGTAACTCACATATAAACAAATAATATATTGTAATTGATTAACTTTCTTACCAAAGTCCTGCATTGTGAAGAAAAGTATAATAATAACCCATTTTTCCATTTTTGAGATAAAGAGATTAATATTTTAATATGTATTCTTATGATTGTGTCTCTGTGTCTTGTGTGATTGTAGCTTCTGGTTTCTTCTGTGTTGCTCTTCTCATGATATTTCAAGTGTTCTGTTCTGTAGGCACATGTCTACTCAAAGACACCTTGAGGGATGCTGCCTCACTGTGGTGAACGCATTTATTTCTAACCAACATTTTTATCCGTTGGAACATTTTTCAAAGCATTTAATTTTGTGCCATGTATTAAAAATAAACCATGACACTTCCTCCCCCACATTTCACTGACTTTTTTAACCAGTTGGAATGTAGTCTTTTTTCAGCTTGACACCGAATAAAATGTTTCAGACCCAAATAAATAAAACTTGCTCTCATTACTAAAGTGAACTTTGGACCAGTTTTCCTCTTTCTACACAACATGCTCCTCAGCAAAGGTGAGATTAGCCTTTTAATTCTTTCTGCTGATAAAAGGCTTGGTCACTGCAGAGTCACATCAGTCCAAAAGACAGATCCTTTCCATGTTCAGCACTAAACTGGCAAGCAATTTCAGCTGCAGTGTTGAATCAATTTCCCCATTGAGCAACTCATTATTCTGTCCTCTCGTACATTTGCCTTACGTGAACGACCAGCCTTTTTGGGGGACTTGAATTAATTAGTCATTGTCAACCTGCAATATTTGAGAAATTTGGAATTTGGAATGACCACCTTCCTTGCAGTGGCTGAAAGGGTCATCCCTTTTGCCTTCATCTGGACAACCTCCTGTCACAGGGTTTCAGTCACCTTAGAGCGGTCTGCCATTTTGCAATCTCAGTGAAAATTGAAGGAATGCTGCCAGTTAAATAAGGTTTGTCATATATAAATAAGAAAATTAGCAACAGGTGCCAGATTAAGACCAATAACCTGTAGGTATCTTTAAGTGCTCTCTAATTTTGAGTTCTTTTTCAAATATCTTAAGTTTTTTTTTATACTGTGCTTCAGAAAACAATTAGTGTATCAACTATGCTATAAGAAAAATTTAGAAAATTATAGGTTGTTCTCTAATTTTGATCTCCACTGTATGTCCACAACTTATTATGATTGCTTTAGGTATTGCATATTAATATCAGTCCACAACATGTTATTTTGATATTTCACGTTTTCTTTAATTTCCTTTTATAATTTGAACTAAGCTGCATCGCTAACCACACACAGGTGTTTCCACAAGTTTAATTATATTGTGTGAATTATAGATTGTGGGATTGATGTGGCTTGAGATCAAAGTGAAAACTTAATTTGAGTTTTTGTACGGCTTCACATAGACTTTGTATCACTGGGCTCCAACTCTTAGAGCACAATAATAGAGAGCTGAATCTGACACAGTTACACCAGTAATAATGAGTTCAGTGGATGTTTCTGATGTAGTCGCCTGAAAGCGACGGTCAGCTGGGGTCCCAGTGCTACTCCAGTCTCGAGCCTGTTTCCACATTAAATACTGAGGTTCTCCATTAGGATACTGTCTGTACCAGTAAAGTGTAACATATCTGCTGCTAGTATCATATGAGCAGCTGAGGGTCACAGTCTCATCTTCCTTTATGACCGTTGTTTCTTTATTCGGCCTAATCTGGTCTGCACTCATCACACCTGAAACAAAGAAATAAGACAATTACTGAGTCAAGCTGCACAAAATTATTTCTTACACTGTTTTACTTTACATGACTATCATGAATAAAGGAAGTCATACTGTACCTGAAGTCAGAACTAAAATCAAAAACAGGCTTTTTACCATATTTGAAAGGTCTGATCAGTGTATTACTGTTCTATTTGCTGCAATTCTAATGTATTAGTTCAGTCTCTCACAGAAGAGGTGTGTCTTCAGACTTCTGTTTTTTTATTTTGATGGTTTCAGATGCAGGTGATTGGTTGGAGGTGGCAGTTTTGAACACAAGAACAAGAGAAAAAAGAAATCAGAAAGTGATGTGATCGGGTTCTTTAGGACTGGTTACACATTTTGGGTCATAGAACTGCACAAAACACAATAGAAATACAATAGATCTGCTCTGCTTAAGCAGAACTTTATGACTTGATTCCAGGTTCCTCACTAATATCACTTTATTGCTTATTACTGATATGATTCTGACTTGATCATTTAAATTATGCTAACTTTTTATGATGTTTTTACTTGGTTTATAGTGTTGTGTTTAGCAGTGTTTAAGAGTATTTATTTATTTTGTATGTTTTTGTATGAGTGTTGAGTGTGTTTCAGTCACTGTGGGCTGCAGAGCACAGTAGTATACAGCAGAGTCAGACACACGCAGATTCTTGATGATCAGTGGAACTGTTCTTGATGTTGTATCCAATGTTGCAGAAAATCTCTTCTTAAAATCAGGCTCAGTAGTTCCTTCACTAAATGGATATTTATTCAGAATGAATGTTGGTGAATTGTTTGATAGTTGTTTGTACCAGAAGAGATAAACATCTACATTTGTAGCTTTGGTAGTGTAATTGCACATTAAAATTATTTGATCTGCTTCCTTTGCAGTCATTTCTCCTGAAGGCTGTTCAACTCTGTCTTGCCCCCAGCACACTGGAAAATAGATTTAAATATTTATAATTTACATGTATATTGAGTAACTCACATATAAACAAATAATAAATTGTAAATGATAACTTTCTTACCAAAGTCCTGTGCTGCGAAGAAAAGTATAATAATAACCCATTTTTCCATTTTTGAGATAAAGAGATTAATATTTTAATATGTATTCTTATGATTGTGTCTCTGTGTCTTGTGTGATTGTAGCTTCTGGTTTCTTCTGTGTTGCTCTTCTCTTGATATTTCAAGTGTTCTGTTCTGTAGGCACATGTCTACTCAGAGACACCTTGAGGGATGCTGCCTCACTGTGGTGAACGCATTTATTTCTAACCAACATTTTTATCCGTTGGAACATTTTTCAAAGCATTTAATTTTGTGCCATGTATTAAAAATAAACCATGACACTTCCTCCCCCACATTTCACTGACTTTTTTAACCAGTTGGAATGTAGTCTTTTTTCAGCTTGACACCGAATAAAATGTTTCAGACCCAAATAAATAAAACTTGCTCTCATTACTAAAGTGAACTTTGGACCAGTTTTCCTCTTTCTACACAACATGCTCCTCAGCAAAGGTGAGATTAGCCTTTTAATTCTTTCTGCTGATAAAAGGCTTGGTCACTGCAGAGTCACATCAGTGCAAAAGACAGATCCTTTCCATGTTCAGCACTAAACTGGCAAGCAATTTCAGCTGCAGTGTTGAATCAATTTCCCCATTGAGCAGCTCATTATTCTGTCCTCTCGTACATTTGCCTTACGTGAACGACCAGCCTTTTTGGGGGACTTGAATTAATTAGTCATTGTCAACCTGCAATATTTGAGAAATCAGAGATTTGGAATGACCAGCTTCCTTGCAGTGGCTGAAAGGGTCATCCCTTTTGCCTTCATCTGGACAACCTCCTGTCACAGGGTTTCAGTCACCTTAGAGCGGTCTGCCATTTTGCAATCTCAGTGAAAATTGAAGGAATGCTGCCAGTTAAAGAAGGTTTGTCATATAGAAATAAGAAAATTAGCAACAGGTGCCAGATTAACACCAATAACCTGTAGGTACCTTTAAGTGCTCTCTAATTTTGAGTTCTTTTTCAAATATCTTAAGTTTTTTTTTATACTGTGCTTCAGAAAACAATTAGTGTATCAACTATGCTATAAGAAAAATTTAGAAAATTATAGGTTGTTCTCTAATTTTGATCTCCACTGTATGTCCACCACTTATTATGATTGCTTTAGGTTTTGCATATTAATATCAGTCCACAACATGTTATTTTGATATTTCACGTTTTCTTTAATTTCCCTTTATAATTTGAACTAAGCTGCAACAGTAACCACACACAGGTGTTTCCTCAAGTTTAATTATATTGTGTGAATTATAGATTGTGGGATTGATGTGGCTTGAGATCAAAGTGAAAACTTAATTTGAGTTTTTGTACGGCTTCACATAGACTTTGTATCACTGGGCTCCAACTCTTAGAGCACAATAATAGAGAGCTGAATCTGACACAGTTACACCATTAATAATGAGTTCAGTGGATGTTTCTGATGTAGTCGCCTGAAAGCGAGGTTCAGCTGGGGTCCCAGTATCACCCCGTGCCCGAGCCCCTTTCCACATTAAATACTGAGGTTCTTTATTAGGAGACTGTCTGTACCAGTAAAGTCTAACATCTCTGCTGCTAGTATCATATGAGCAACTGAGGGTCACAGTCTCATCTTCCTTTATGACCGTTGTTTCTTTATTCGGCCTAATCTGGTCTGCACTCATCACACCTAAAACAAAGAAATAAGACAATTACTGAGTCAAGCTGCACAAAATTATTTCTTACACTGTTTTACTTTACATGACTATCATGAATAAAGGAAGTCATACTGTACCTGAAGTCAGAACTAAAATCAAAAACAGGCTTTTTACCATATTTGAAAGGTCTGATCAGTGTATTACTGTTCTATTTGCTGCAATTCTAATGTATTAGTTCAGTCTCTCACAGAAGAGGTGTGTCTTCAGACTTCTGTTTTTTTATTTTGATGGTTTCAGATGCAGGTGATTGGTTGGAGGTGGCAGTTTTGAACACAAGAACAAGAGAAAAAAGAAATCAGAAAGTGATGTGATCGGGTTCTTTAGGACTGGTTACACATTGTGGGTCATAGAACTGCACAAAACAGAATAGAAATACAATAGATCTGCTCTGCTTAAGCAGAACTTTATGACTTGATTCCAGGTTCCTCACTAATATCACTTTATTGCTTATTACGGATATGATTCTGACTTGATCATTTAAATTATGCTAACTTTTTATGATGTTTTTACTTGGTTTATAGTGTTGTGTTTAGCAGTGTTTAAGAGTATTTATTTATTTTGTATGTTTTTGTACGAGTGTTGAGTGTGTTTCAGTCACTGTGGGCTGCAGAGCACAGTAGTACACAGCAGAGTCAGACACATGCAGATTCTTGATGATCAGTGGAACTGTTCTTGATGTAGTTTCCAATGTTGCAGAAAATCTCTTCTTAAAATCAGGCTCAGTAGTTCCTTCACTAAATGGATATTTATTCAGAATGAATGTTGGTGAATTGTTTGATAGTTGTTTGTACCAGAAGAGATAAACATCTACATTTGTAGCTTTGGTAGTGTAATTGCACATTAAAATTATTTGATCTGCTTCCTTTGCAGTCATTTCTCCTGAAGGCTGTTCAACTCTGTCTTGCCCCCAGCACACTGGAAAATAGATTTAAATATTTATAATTTACATCTATATTGCGTAACTGGTGTATAAACAAATAATAAATTGTAAATGATAACTTTCTTACCAAAGTCCTGTGCTGCGAAGAAAAGTATAATAATAACCCATTTTTCCATTGTTGAGATAAAGAGATTAATATTTTGATATGTATTCTTATGATTGTGTCTCTGTGTCTTGTGTGATTGTAGCTTCTGGTTTCTTCTGTGTTGCTCTTCTCATGATATTTCAAGTGTTCTGTTCTGTAGGCACACGTCTTTTGAAAGACACCGTGAGGGATGCTGCCTCACTGTGGTAAACGTATTTATTTCTAACCAACATTTTTATCTGTTGGAAGTAGTCAATCTTTGGTTACTAACATTTTTCAAAGTATTTCATTTTGTGCCATGTATTAAAAATAAACCATGACACTTCCTCCCCCACATTTCACTGACTTTTTTAACCAGTTGGAATTTAGTCTTTTTTTTTTTTTTTTCTTCAGTTTGACACCGAATAAAATGTTTCCTATCAGACCCAAATAAATAAAACTTGCTCTCATTACTAAAGTAAACTTTGGACCAGTTTTCCTCTTTCTACACAACATGCTCCTCAGCAAAGGTGAGATTAGCCTTTTAATTCTTTGTGCTGATAAGAGGCTTGGTCACTGCAGAGTGCACTATCAGTCCAACTTCTCTTAAACATTCCAAGACAGATCCTTACCATGTTCAGCACTAAACTGGCAAGCAATTTCAGCTGCAGTGTTGAATCGATTTCCCCATTGAGTGGCTCCACATTATTCTGTCCTCTCCTGCATTTGTCTTACGTGAACAACCAGCCTTTTTGGGGGACTTGAATAAATTAGTGTCATTGTCAACCTTTAATATTGGAGAAATCACAGATTTAGAATGACCACCTTCCTTGCAGTGGCTGAAAGGGTCATCCCTTTTGCCTTCATCTGGACAACCTCCTGTCATAGGGTTTTAGTCACCTTAGAGCGGTCTGCCATTTTGCAATCTCAGTGAAAATAGGAGGAATGCTGCAAGTTAAATAAGGTTTGTCATATATAAATAAGAAAATTAGCAACAGGTGCCAGCTTAACACCAATAACCTGTAGGTATCTTTAAGTGCTCTCTAATTTTGAGTTCTTTTTCAGATGTCTTATTTATGTTTTTATACTGTGCTTCAGAATACAATTCATGTATCAAATATGCAGTAAGAAAACTGTCCTTCTACTTCTGTAAGGATAACTTTAAATAGGACTAGCAGTGACCTTAAAATGTAGGAAATTATAGGTTGTTCTCTAATTTTGATCTCCACTGTATGTCCACAACTTATTGCGATTGCTTTAGGTTTTGCATATTAATATCAGTCCACAACATGTTATTTTGATATTTCACATTTTCTTTAATTTCCCTTTATAATTTGAACTAAGCTGCATCGCTAACCACACACAGGTGTTTCCACAAGCTTAATTATATTGTGTGAATTATAGATTGTGGGATTGATGTGGCTTGAGATCAAAGTGAAAAATGAATTTGAGTTTTTGTACGGCTTCACATAGACTTTGTATCACTGGGCTCCAACTGTTAGAGCACAATAATAGAGAGCTGAATCTGACACAGTTACACCAGTAATAATGAGTTCAGTGGATGTTTCTGATGTAGTCGCCTGAAAGCGAGGTTCAACTGGGGTCCCAGTGTTACTCCAACCTCGAGCGTCTTTCCACATTAAATACTGAGGTTCTCCATTAAGATACTGTCTGTACCAGTAAAGTCTAACAGCGCTGCTGCTAGTATCATATGAGCAGCTGAGGGTCACAGTCTCATCTTCCTTTATGACCGTTGTTTCTTTATTCGGCCTAATCTGGTCTGCACTCATCACACCTGAAACAAAGAAATAAGACAATTACTGAGTCAAGCTGCACAAAATTATTTCTTACACTGTTTTACTTTACATGACTATCATGAATAAAGGAAGTCATACTGTACCTGAAGTCAGAATTAAAATCAGAAACAGGCTTTTTACCATATTTAACAGGTCTGATCAGTGTATTAATGTTCTGTTTGCTGCAATTCTAATGTATTAGTTCAGTCTCTCACAGAAGAGGTGTGTCTTCAGACTTCACTTTTTTTATTTTGATGGTTTCAGATGCAGGTGATTGGTTGGAGGTGGCAGTTTTGAACACAATAACGAGAAAAAAGAAATCAGAAAGTGATGTGATTGGGCTCTTTAGGATTGGTTACACATTTTGGGTCATAGAACTGCACAAAACACAATAGAAACACGATAGATCTGCTCTGCTTAAGCAGAACTTCATGACTTGATTCCAGGTTCCCCACTAATATTACTTTATTGCTTATTACTGATATGATTCTGACTTGATCATTTAAATTATGCCAATTTTTTATGATTTTTTTACTTGGTTTATAGTGTTGTGTTTAGCAATGTTTAAGAGTTTTTATTTATTTTGTATGTTTTTGTATGAGTATTGAGTGTGTTTCAGTCACTGTGGGCTGCAGAGCACAGTAGTATACAGCAGAGTCAGACACATGCAGATTCTTTATCGTCAGTGGAACTGTTCTTGATGTTGTATCCAATGTTGCAGAAAATCTCTTTTTAAAATCAGGCTCAGTAGTTCCTTCACTAAATTGATATTTATTCAGAATGAATGTTGGTGAACTGTTTGATAGTTGTTTGTACCAGAAAAGATAAACATCTCCAATTGTAGCTTTGGTAGTGTAATTGCACATTAAAATGATTTGATCTGCTTCCTTTGCAGTCAGTTTTCTTAAAGGCTGTTCAACTCTGTCTTGCCCCCAGCACACTGGAAAATAGATTTAAATATTTATAAATTACATACATTGAGTAACTCACATTTAAACAAATAATAAACTGTAAAAGATTATCTTTCTTACCAAAGTCCTGTGCTGTGAGGAAAAGTGTAATAATCACCCATTTTACCATTGTTGAGATAAAGAGATTAATATTTTATTGCGTACTCTTATGATTGTGTCTCTCTGTCTAATCTGCCTGTAGCTCTTGGTTTCCTGTGTTGCTCTTCTCATGCTAGACCATTTCAAGTCTTCAGGTCTGAAGGCACGTCTCCTTAAAGACACCTTGATGGATGCTGCCTCCATGTGGTGAATTTATGTATTTATAACCAACATTTGTATCCAAAGTACTTACAAATGTGAAATCATCAGAAAGGTGTGTTGTTTGGGAAATTGCAATGTTTTGAGATCCAAAGATTAGGACATAAATAAATGTATAATATTTGTAAATGCTAAATGTATTTGCCTCTGTCTTGTTTGCCAGTTTCATAATACACATTTTCATAAAACTTTCATGAAGACACCCTGCAGCTATAAAAATGACACCAATTAATATATGACAATAGCAAGACACAATTAAAAGTTTAACTTGGTAATGTACCCATGTTTTAAATGCTCACACAGTTTTTGTATGAGTGTTGAGTGTGTTTCAGTCACTGTGGGCCTCAGAGCACAGTAGTACAGCAGAGTCAGACACACGCACATCCTGGATTGTCAGAGGAGCTGATGTTGTTATTTTGTTTAGACGTGCATTAAATCTCTTCTTGAACTCATCGTCATTATTTTCAAAAGTAGACAACATGTACTTTGGGAATCCGTTTGCTTGTTGCTGGTACCAGAAGAGAGTTGGCATTGGATCAGTAGTTGTATACGAACAATTGATTATTACAGGTGCACCTTCATCTGCTTGAACGCTCATGTTTTGGTGGACAGCATCCTGAGATTTACACCCTGGGATTTAGAAAACCATTAATTAATTCAATCACTAATTCAATCTCAAATTAAAATGGAAGGGATCTACTTACCTAAGAAATATGAGATAAACAACATTAAATATTTTTTCCATTGTGTCGTCATTATAATGCTGCAAATGAGCCGTGTTAAATTAAATAAAACTGTATGAACACCTATAGAAGAGCTGTTCTAACCCCTTGATACTTCAGTCTCTCTTTGCTAAAGTTACACTGAACACATTTAGAAACACCTAGAGGAGGAGCCTGACTATACCACAGTATACAGATAGATTGATTGAAAAGTTTATTCATTTTGACACTTAATGCTCATAGAGTAATTAGCTTTAACTTTGAAAGAATATGGCATTTTAGTATTCTCCCTTTTTTTAACTGTATTTAAAAGTGCATATTAATCATACAGATAAAATAAGGTATAAAGTTAGCATATCAGTTTTGTCATACATACAGTAACTCTGAACAAACCCTATGTAATTACTTTAATGTAACACGAAATACTTTGCTTGTTATATTGTCTATTTCTGTTAATTACTTTAATAAAAATAAGTGTATAATTTGTCATTATCTACTCACCCTCACATCGTTTTATTACCTGTGTGACTTTGTTTTTTCTGTGGAACATGAAAGAATATTTTGAGAAATGCCTCAGTGTTTTTGTCCATACAGTGGAAGTCATTCCATGGTTGGAAGTCTATCTTTGTTTACCATCATTTCTCAAAGTATTATTTTGTGTTCTGCAGATGAAAGTCATAGAACAACATGAGAGTGAGTAAATGATGGCAGAATTTAATTATTGTAATAATTTTGGTGGATTTTATGTGGTGTTTATGAATAGATTATAATGACAGGAGCTGTTTGTGGTAGATCTCAGTGTTTCTGTACGAGTGTTAAGTGTGTTTCAGTCACTGTGGGCTGCAGAGCACAGTAGTACACAGCAGAGTCAGACACATGCAGATTCTTGATTGTCAGTGGAACTGTTCTTGATTTGGAGTCCAGTCTTGCAGAAAATCTCTCTTTAAATTCATCCTCAGTAGTTCCTTTACCAATTGTAAATTCACTCAGAATGAATATTGGTGATCTATTTGGTAGCTGTTTGTACCAGAAGAGATATGCAGTTGAGAAACTAGAAGAGTAATTGCACAGTAGAGTGACTTGAGCTGTTTCATTCGCAGTCATTTGTCTTGAAGGTTGTTCAACATTGTCTTGTCCCCAGCACACTGAAAAATAGATTTAGCCATTATTCATGTATTGACACTGAGTAGCTCACACAGATAAAGTGTAAATTAAGAATTAACATCTTACCAAATTCATGAGCTGTGAAGAAAAGAGTAATAATCACCCACATTGCCATTATTACTTAATCGTGAAAAGGTAGAATATTTAACAGAACTTTCCAGAAGTGTTTTCTTCTCACTGTGTAGTCTCTGTTTTTCTATGTTTCAGATTCTTCAGAAGGTTTAGCCCTATATAAGAATTTGAGGAATGATGCCTCCTTGTGGTGAGTTTGAATAGACTTTGCACAAATAGTGTAACTGATGTCAGAATCAATTCATCAGAATAAATGAGAAGAAAAATTACACTTGTTTGAAATGTTTGCACTATATAAAGAATTTGGAATACTTTCCTTTAAGAGACTCCTTTAAGAGTAAATTGAGTTGAAAAGCTGTTGTAAGATGTTCTATCTTTCTGTGATTATGATGGATGCTTTGGGTGATTGCATGCTTTTGTGTGAGTGTTGAGTGTGTTTCAGTCACTGTGGGCTGCAGAGCACAGTAGTACACAGCAGAGTCAGACACACGCAGATTCTTGATTGTCAGTGGAACTGTTCTTGATGTTGAGTTCAATGTTGCAGAAAATCTCTCTTTAAATTCATCTTCAGTACTTCCTTTACTAAAAGTAAATTCACTCAGCATGAATTTTGGTGATCTGTTTGGAAGCTGTTTGTACCAGTAGATATATGCATTTGTAGCACTGGTAGAATAATTGCACTGCAGAGTAACTGGATCTCCTTTATTTGCAGTCATCTCTTTCTCTTGCTGTTCAATTCTGTCTTGCCCCCAGCACACTGGAAAATAGATTTACCCATTTATAATAGACATACCTAAATCAGATACTAAAGTATAAATGAGGATCTTTCTTACCAAAGTCCTGTGCTGAGAAGAAAAGCATAATAATCATACATTTTCCCATTGTTAAAATTAATGTTTTGATCTTATTGTTAATGAATGTGTCTTTCTGTCTTTACTGTAGCTCTCTGCTTCCTCTCTGCTGCTCTTCTCTTGGTATTTCAAGTCTTCAAGTAGTTCTAAATCCTCACATGGCACATTGTTAATAGCTCTTTTGGGTTTTGCCCCCCAGTGGTGAATTTATGCATTTCTAACACATTAAATTTGCATTTTGTCTTACTATTTAGCCTTATTCTTTATAATTGCCTTTTCCAGAAACTTTACAGAAAAGTCTTTGTTAGCTATCTGATGATGTAACACAGTGAGATTAACCACAACTGATGTCACAGTTAAAAAGAGAAGTCACAGTTCTTTATCAAAGCTGATGAATTTCTACTTTTATAATGTTTTATAGTCAGTAATAACCTCTTACACAGGTGTTGCATGAAATATTGTGGGTAGCAGGTGGTGTATGTTCAAAGTGAAAAATTATTTTAAATTTAATTTTTTGTTGTTGTTGTTCAGCCTGCAATATGATTTAGAGAGATCCTGTCACCTTGGGGCCACATTTACTACTTTGCGGTGTGGCCATGATGATGCCATTAGCTGAAATTCCCTGCAATTATTAGATCCTATGTAGTTTTTGTGTTCATAAGTGTCAAGTGTCATCTTCAGTTGTACGTTGTTTCTCTTTGTTGCCACCCTTTATTAAAAATTACATACACAGAAGAAAATTTCTTATCACAACTACATGCAGGTGTTTCCACATAATTTATTAGTTTCTGTGTAAAAGATTGTGGTTTTGATGTGGTACGGTTTCAAAGAGAATAATAAATTTGAGTTTTTGTACGGCTTCACATAGACTTTGTATCACTGGGCTCCAACTCTTAGAGCACAGTAATAGAGAGCTGAATCTGACAGAGCTACACCATTAATAATAAGTTCAGTGGATGCATATGATGTAGTCGACTGAAAGCGAGGTTCAGCTGGGGTCCCAGTGCCAGTCCATGACCGAGCCTCTTTCCACATTAAATACTGAGGTTCTGTATTAGGATACTGTCTGTACCAATAAAGTCTAACATAACTGCTGGTTGTATCATATGAGCAGCTCAGTGTTACAGACTCTCCTTCTGTACTGATGACATTTGAATCCTTATTTGGCCCAATCTGGTCTGCAGCCATAGCACCTGTAAACATAAACATAAAAAATTGCTTACATTTTGAAAACCATGTGAGTTTATGTTAAATTCAGTCTGTTGAATCAATCTGTTTTCCTTAGCACTGGCATCAAATGATGTTTTACCTGAGGTCATTATTAAAAACAGTACCATGTGTCTATCCATGTTTGCTAAGTCAGATCCGTTCTGTTGATGCTCTTCTGTTCTCTGGTTGTGATGATTGTGATGCTCTGAGTTTCTGCAGTCATACAGTCACTCAGGAACTTCCTGCTCTCTGTTGATGATGCTGCTGTTTGGCAATTTATTATTTAACAGAACCAACATATAGAAATGAAACCAAATATTTACAGAGTAATGAATGAGGAAGAGAAAAACATGTGAGTGAGAGATCTGTTATTTAAAGCAAGTAGATAGAAAAGGGAGAACTAATAACCCTGTTCAGTTATTAAATCGTATTATTATATATTAGTTTTCACTTTATTATGTTTTTGTAGATGGTATAGTTATGCTTTTTCACATGTGTCAGGTTTTTGTACAGGTTTCTTGTGTTTCTTGTCACTGTGGGCTCCAGGGCGCAGTAGTACAGAGCAGAGTCTGATATAGATGCAGTGGAGATCTCCAGATCCACTTGGTTTTCTATGCCTTTAGTGACTTTGGTTGTGAATCTGGAATCTAAATTAGATTCTTTAGCTTGTTTTGCACTGTCTGATATGAGCACAATGAACTCAGGAGCTGATCCGGGATACTGACGGTACCAGTGAAGATAATATGCAGATGAATAACTGCAGGATAATTTAACACTTGAGCCCTCATCAACCATCTCCTCTGTTTTGGCTGGTTTAATGTCATTTCCATACGTTGCATCTGCAAAAGTTGATCAAATCCAGAACAGGTGTTTAAATTGAATCTATATTAACCTTAGATGTATTGGTATAGAATGCAATGTACAGCATAAAGAAAACACTTCATACTTAATTTTGAGCAGAAATCATCAGTTTTGGCTGCCCAGAGTATATGTAAAACACAAAACACTTCAATACTTACATGCAAAAGCAGAAAGCAGAATGACAGAATGGAGCATCATTGTGTTTCTTTTTCTCTCTCTAACAGACTTGGTTTAAGATCATCACATCAGATATCATTGCTTTAAACCCTACCTCTTCCATAGAGCTCTTTGAGAGAGAGAAGATCAGATCTGTTCTATACACCACTGTCATTTAATTACTATTCTTATCCCATAGTGCATAGCGCCCTCTTGTGGTTATTTATTAACTCTGTTGTATGAAATGCTTTATCAATATCATCTGGATTCATTCCTCATACTTTGGTTGTTACAGTACTTTTTGTAGTCTCTGTTTAGATGTGCATATCCACACAGAATTAATTTAGTGATGAAATGTATTTTAGTGGTAAAAAAACAGGTGTTATAGGAGCAGTTGTGGCCTAATGGTTAGCGAGTCGGACTTGTAACCCGAAAGTCCAGCAGGTATTGTAGGTGGGGAGAGTGAATATACAGCATTCGCTTCGCCCTCAATACCACAACTCTTGTGCAAGGCACCAAAACACCAAACTGCTCCCCAGGCTCTGTGTACTTGTGTGTGTACTTGCATGGGTTAAATGCAGAGCACAAATTCAGATTATGCATCACCATACTTGGCCACACTTCATGTCCTAACCTCCTAACGTATTCATTTGATTTGCATTTACATATGTTGACACAGGTTAGACACAAAAAAAGCAAGTTAAATTGTTTTTAAATTAACATTTAGTCAGTGACTTACATTCTAGAGTACAGTGTGTATACATTTATATTTTTACAATGTGCATGCATAATCTACCTATAATTCAGATATATTTATGGAAAGAAATTGGCTGTGTCAGGTTTTTGTACAGTGTTCTTGTGTTTCCTGTGACTGTGGGCCTCAGAGCAGAGTCTGCAGAGGAGATGATCAGGTCCACATGTTTGATTTCTTTTGTGGATTGTTTTTCTTTTCTGAGCTTAGTAGAGAACCTGGGATCTACATCAGATGTCTTAGTCTCTTTCACACTCTCCATTATAAGCACAAGAAATTGAGGAGCTGATGCAGGATACTGATGGTACCATTGAAGTGAATCCGCAGAGGAATAACTGCAGGATAAAGTAACACTTAAACCCACTGCAGCAGATTCCTCAGTGCTGTCTGCTGTGATTTTCATCTCCAAAACTCACACCTGGAAAAGAGCAAAAGTGTTACTTTCAGTTTTTAGTGTTTTTAAATACTAGTTAACAATTACATTAGTTGTTATTGCTACATTTTTATTATGATATGAGAAATAAAGTTCATTAAGCATCAAGTTGATTTTTTTAAATAAAATAAGCTCATTAAGCATTTAAAATGTGAAAATTTTATAATTATATTCTCAAAGTATTTGAGCTTGTACTTTACATGTCAAAACAGAGAGCAGAATGACTGAATGAAGTATCATTGTGCATGTGTAAGTCTCTGAGGCAGGACTGAGCTTTGTGACAGTCTAGCAAATGTAACAAGATCATCTTGGATCTATATGCCAAACTCCTCCTCTTTCATCCTTTTTTTTTATCTTTATGGCAAAAATGTTTGTCAAATCTACACATTCTAAACCCAGCCATAACATATTTAGTAACATGAGATCTTCTCATGCAGGTCAGTTTTTTTTTTTAATTATATGTTAACTACATACAAGTATATCCTATTGCAGTGGTAGAGAAACCATGTGGATTTGCACATAATATAATTGAAGTGACCATAGTATGGTTAAACTATCTTTTTTCATAGTGTATATCAGGATGCATTTATACGCCTAATGAATCAATCTCTGTGGATTATGTTACAAGTCTGATTCAAATATGTATTTGTACTTGATGTATGGGCACACTTTCCAGTACAATTTATTGCACGGTTTTTGTACAGTGTTGTTGTTTTTCCTGTCACTGTGGGCCTCAGAGCACAGTAGTACACAGCAGAGTCAGACACATGCACATCCTTGATCATCAGCGGAACTGTTTTCACTGTTGAATTCAATGTTGCAGAAAATCTCTTTTTAAAATCAGGCTCAGTAGTTCCTCCACCAAAAGTAAGTTTATTTAGAATGAGTGCTGGTGATCGGTTTGGTAGCTGTTGGTACCAGAAGAGGTATGGGTTTGTATCAGAGGTGAAATAATTACACCATACAATAACTTGAGCTCCTTCACTTGCAGTCATTTCTTCTGACTGTTCAACCCTGTCCTGCCCCGAAGACACTGGGGAACAATAGACAGCAAAAGTAAATCATTAACATGAATTGTTAGGAAAGTAAGTGAAAACTTTGTGATTAACCTATTGTATATTTACATAAACCTTTATTAGATAGAAAAATACAGAAACAAAATGTGCTTACCATCATAATGTGCTGAGAAACACAGATAAATCAAAGCCCATTTAAACATAGTTGATCTATGCACAAACATTCACTCAACTGTGCTCTCAATCTCAGATCTGTTTATATCAGAGCTCTTCTTTAAATGTTTGTATCGTGTCTCATGGTACACTCATACATGAAGAGAGCAATGCTGACCCCCTGTGGATAAAGCCTCTCATATATATATATATATATATATATATATATATATATATATATATATAGTAAAAATATTTCACTATTTGAAACTACTTTTGATCAAATAAATGCAGGCTTGGTGAGCAGAAAAGACTAATTAAAACTAACTGGATTTAGAGACTTTTGCATCTGAACTCTTCATTGTGGCTCAATTTTGGACAAAGTGTTCGGTGCTGTGCAAAGACAAAGTACTTTGCAGAAAGGCTGTAAGTTATCAGTAGAATGGATTGTTTAAGTTTAAGAGAATTAATTTACACTGGAAACTTTGTTTTGCAAATGAATGAAAGTTACATATTTTCTAATGCAATTTGAGTCTTTGACAACTTTATTGCATTTTCATGAGAAATTGTAACATCAAATTAAAGGTAAAATTAATCTGTAATTATAATGTTTTTACAGGTAAGTGAATAATATGGTTAGGGAAAATACTTCAATACTTCAAAGTTCAATGAGAAATTTTATTTTAAGTTAAATTGACTTTTGGTAACAACTAAAATGTTAAGTTGATCCAACTGTTCTCTTAAGCAATTGAATTAAGTTAGACTAATGTAAATATTTAGGTTGCATGAACTAAAATGATATAAGTGTGATTTGACCTAGGAAAATTAAGTTGATAGAATGTAAGAAATTAAGTTGGAAAAACTTTTTTAGGTATTACCAATTGAAGTAATATTTTTAAGTTGATCCAGCTGTTCACTTTTTAAAGTGCCGTTCTCCTCTTTCTGCACAACATGCTCCTCAGCAAAGGTGACATTAGCCTTTTAATTATTTGTGCTGATTAGAGGCTTGGTCACTGCAGAGTGCACTATCAGTCCAACTTCTCTTAAACATTCCAAGACAAATCCTTACCATGTTCATGTACCAACTGGCAAACAGTTTCAGCTGCAGTGTTGAATCAATTTCCCCGTTGAACGGCTCCACATTATTCTGTCTTCTTGTGCATTTGTCTTATGTGAATGACCAGCCTTTTTGGGGGACTTGAATAAATTAGTGTCATTGTCAACTTGGCATATTCAAGAAATCAGTTTTAGAATGACCAGCTTCCTTGCAGTGGCTGAAAGGGTCATCCCTTTTGCCTTCATCTGGACAACCTCCTGTCATAGGGTTTCAGTCACCTTAGAGCGGTCTGACATTATGCAATTTCAGTGAAAATTGGAGGAATGCTGCCAGTTAAATAAGGTTTGTCATATATAAATAGAAAATTATAAATAAAGAAAATTAGCAACAGGTGCCAAATAACCTGTAGCTATCTTTAAGTGCTCTCTAATTTTGAGTTCTTTTTTATAAGTTTTTTTATACTGTGCTTCAAAATATAATAAATGTATCAGATATGCAATAAGAAAAATCTCCTTCTACTTCTGTTAGTATAACTTTAAATAGGACTAGCAGTGACCTTAAAATTTAGAAAATTATAGGTTGTTCTCTAATTTTGATCTCCACTGTATGTCCACATACTTATTACGATTGCTTTAGGTTTTGCATATTAATATCAGTCCACTACATGTTATTTTGATATTTCATGTTTTCTTTAATTTCCCTTTATAATTTGAACTAAGCTGCATCACTAACCACACACAGGTGTTTCCACAAGTTTAATATTGTGTGAACTATAGATTGTGGGATTGATGTGGCTTGAGATCAAAGTGAAAAATGAATTTGAGTTTTTGTACGGCTTCGCATAGACTTTGTATCACTGGGCTCCAACTGTTAGAGCACAATAATAGAGAGCTGAATCTGACACAGTTACACCAGTAATAATGAGTTCAGTGGATGTTTCTGATGTAGTCGCCTGAAAGCGAGGTTCAGCTGGGGTCCCAGTGCTACTCCAGTCTCGAGCCTCTTTCCACATTAAATACTGAGGTTCTCCATTAAGATACTGTCTGTACCAGTAAAGTGTAACATATCTGCTGCTAGTATCATATGAGCAGCTGAGGGTCACAGTCTCATCTTCCTTTATGACTGTTGTTTCTTTATTTGGCTTAATCTGGTCTGCACTCATCACACCTAAAACAAAGAAATAAGACAATTACTGAGTCAAGCTGCACAAAATTGTTTCTTACACTGTTTTACTTTACATGACTATCATGAATAAAGGAAGTCATACTGTACCTGAAGTCAGAATTAAAATCAGAAACGGGCTTTTTACCATATTTGAAAGGTCTGATCAGTGTATTACTGTTCTATTTGCTGCAATTCTAATGTATTAGTTCAGTCTCTCACAGAAGAGGTGTGTCTTCAGACTTGTGTTTTTTTATTTTAATGGTTTCAGATGCAGGTGATTGGTTGGAGGTGGCAGTTTTGAACACAAGAACAAGAGAAAAAAGTAATCAGAAAGTGATGCAATCAGGCTCTTTAGGACTGGTTACACATTTTGGGTCATAGAACTGCACAAAACACAATAGAAATACAATAGATCTGCTCTGCTTAAGCAGAACTTTATGGCTTAATTCCAGGTTCCCCACTAATATCACTTTATTTCTTATTACTGATATGATTCTGACTTGATCATTTAAATTATGCTAACTTTTTATGATGTTTTTACTTGGTTTATAGTGTTGTGTTTAGCAATGTTTAAGAGTTTTTATTTATTTTGTATGCTTTTGTATGAGTGTTGAGTGTGTTTCAGTCACTGTGGGCTGCAGAGCACAGTAGTACACAGCAGAGTCAGACACATGCAGATTCTTGATCGTCAGTGGAACTGTTCTTGATGTTGTATCCAATGTTGCAGAAAATCTCTCTTTAAAATCAGGCTCAGTAGTTCCTTCACTAAATGGATATTTATTCAGAATGAATGTTGGTGAATTGTTTGATAGTTGTTTGTACCAGAAAAGATAAACATTTGCAGTTGTAGCTTTGGTAGTGTAATTGCACATTAAAATTATTTGATCTGCTTCCTTTGCAGTCATTTCTCCTGAAGGCTGTTCAACTCTGTCTTGCCCCCAGCACACTGGAAAATAGATTTAAATATTTAGAATTTACATATATTGAGAAACTCACATTTAAACAAATAATAAATGAAAGATTTACTTTCTTACCAAAGTCCTCTGCTGTGAGGAAAAGTGTAATAATCACCCATTTCACCATTGTTGAGATAAAGAGATTAATATTTTGATATGTGTTCTTATGATTGTGTCTCTCTGTCCCATGTGCCTAGCTCTTGGTTTGCTCTGTGTTGCTCTTCTCTTGATATTTTCAGGTCCATAGACAGATGTCTCCTTAAAGACACCTTGAGGGATGCTGCCTCCCTGTGGTGTATTTATAACCAACATTTTTATCCAAAGTAACTTACAAATATGAAATACCATCAGAAAGGTGTGTTGTTTGGGAGATTGCAATGTTTTGAGATCCAAAGATTAGGACATTAATAATGAAACGTTTCACCTTTAATTGAATTTAAATAAATGTATAATGTTTACAAATGCTAAATGTGTTGTTTGCCAGTTTCATAATACAAATTTGTATTAAAATTTCGTGATGACACCCTGCAGCTATATAAATAACACCAATTAATATATGTGACAATAAAAAGACAAAATTAAAAGTTTAACTTAGTAAAGTTCCCATGTTGTAAATGCTCACACATAGTTTTTGTATGAGTGTTGAGTGTGTTTCAGTCACTGTGGGCCTCAGAGCACAGTAGTACACAGCAGAGTCAGACACATGCACATCCTTGATCATCAGTGGAAATGTTTTAGATGTAGAGTTCAGTGTTGCAGAAAACCTCTTCTTGAACTTGTCATCATTATTTTCAAAAGTAGATAACATGTACTTTGGGAATCCGTTTGCTTGTTGCTGGTACCAGAAGAGAGTTGGCATTGGATCAGTAGTTGTATACGAACAATTGATTATTACAGGTGCACCTTCATCTGCTTGAACGCTCATGTTCTGGTGGACAGCATCCTGAGATTTACACCCTGGGATTTAGAAAACCATTAATTAATTCAATCACTAATTCAATCTCAAATTAAAATGGAAGGGATCTACGTACCTAAGAAATATGAGATAAACAACACTAAATATTTTTTCCATTGTGTCGTCATCATAATTTTGCAGATGTGCCGTGTTAATTTAAATAAAACTGAATGAACACCTATAGAAGAGCTGTTCTATCCCCTTGATACTTCAGTCTCTCTTTGCTAAAGTTACACTGAACACATTTAGAAACACCTAGAGGAGGAGCCTGACTATACCACAGTATACAGATTTTGACAGATTTTGAGGCTCGTAGTATGGTAGAGTAATTAGCTTTAACTTTGAAAGAATGTGGCATTTTAGTATTCTCCCATGTTTTAATTGTATTTAAAAGTGCATATTAATCATACAGATAAAATAACATAAAATAAGGTATAAAGTTAGCATATCAGTTTTGTCATACATAACTCTGAACAAACCCTATGTAATTTATTTAATGTAACACGAAATACTTTGCTTGTTATATTGTCTATTTCTGTTAATTACTTTATTAATAAAAATAAGTGTATAATTTGTCATTATCTACTCACCCTCACATCGTTTTATTACCTGTGTGACTTTGTTTCTTCTGTAGAACATGAAAGAATATTTTGAGAAATGCCTCAGTGTTTTTGCCCATACAGTGGAAGTCATTCCATGGTTGGAAGTCTATCTTTGTTTACCATCATTTCTCAAAGTATTATTTTGTGTTCTGCAGATGAAAGTCATACATAGAAGAACATGAGGGTGAGTAAATGATGGCAGAATTTTAGTTTTTTGGGGGGATTTTATGTGGTGTTTATGAATAGATTATGATGACAGGGGCTGTTTGTGGTAGATCTCAGTGTTTCTGTACGAGTGTTAAGTGTGTTTCAGTCACTGTGGGCTGCAGAGCACAGTAGTACACAGCAGAGTCAGACACATGCAGATTCTTGATGATCAGTGGAACTGTTCTTGATTTGGAGTCCAGTCTTGCAGAAAATCTCTCTTTAAATTCATCCTCAGTAGTTCCTTTACCAATTGTAAATTCACTCAGAATGAATGTTGGTGATCTATTTGGTAGCTGTTTGTACCAGAAGAGATATGCATTTGTAAAACTGGTAGAGTAATTGCACAGTAGAGTGACTTGAGCTGTTTCATTTGCTGTCATTTGTCTTGAAGGTTGTTCAACTTTGTCTTGTCCCCAGCACACTGAAAAATAGATTTAGCCATTATTCATGTGCTTGCACTGAGTAGCTCACACAGATAAAATGTAAATTATGAATTAATGTCTTACCAAAATCATGAGCTGTGAAGAAAAGAGTAATAATCACCAACTTTGCCATTATTACTTAGCGGTGAAAAAGGAGAATATTGTAACAGAACTTTCCAGAAGTGTTTTCTTCTCACTGTGTAGTCTCTGTTTCTCTTTATGTTTCAGATTCTTCAGAAGGTTTAGCCGTATATAAGAATTTGAGGAATGATGCCTCCTTGTGGTGAGTTTGAATAGCTTTTGCTAATCTGAACTATTTCAATTCAGTAGTACCATATTCCGTCGTGATTCACAAATAGTGTAACTGATGTCAGAATCAATTCAGCAGAATAAATGAGAAGAAAAACCACACTTGTTTGACATGTTTGCACTATATACAGAATTTGGAATACTTTCCTTTATATATATTTTTCCTTAAGATATCTTGCAGAGCTGATCTTCATATATTTTAAGCTCATGTGATTTTATTGGAGTTTGGAAGTTCCAAGTAAATTGAGTTGAAAAGATGTTGTAAGATGTTCTATCTTTCTGTGATTATGATGGATGCTTTGGATGATTGTATGTTTTTGTATGAGTGTTGAGTGTGTTTCAGTCACTGTGGGCTGCAGAGCACAGTAGTACACAGCAGAGTCAGACACACGCACATCCTGGATCTTCAGTGGAACTTCTCTTGATGTTGAGTTCATTGTTGCAGAAAATCTCTCTTTAAATTCATCTTCAGTATTTCCTTTACCAAAAGTAAATACACTTAGCATGAATTTTGGTGATCTGTTTGGAAGCTGTTTGTACCAGTAGATGTATGTATTTGTAGCACTAGCACTGGTAAAATATTTGCACTGTAGAGTAACTGGATCTCCTTTATATGCAGTCATCTCTCTCTCAGGCTGTTCGACTCTGTCTTGCCCCCAGCACACTGGAAAATAAATTTACCCATTTATAATTTACATACCCAAAACAGATACTAAAGTATAAATGAGGATCTTTCTTACCAAAGTCCTGTGCTGAGAAGACAAGCATAAAAATCATCAGTTGTCCCATTGTTGAAATTAATGTTTTGATCTTATTGTTAATGAATGTGTCTTTCTGTCTTTACTGTAGCTCTCTGTTTCCTCTCTGCTGCTCTTCTCTTGGTATTTCAAGTCTTCAAGTAGGTCTAAATCCTCACATGGCACGTTGTTAATAGCTCTTTTGGGTTTTGCCCCCCAGTGGTGAATTTATGCATTTCTAACACATTAAATTCACATTTTTTTCCTATTCTTTAGCCTTATTCTTTATAATTGCCTTTTCCAGAAACTTGTTAGCTATCTGATGATGTAATACAGTGAGATTAACCACAACTGATGTCACAGTTAAAAACAGAAGTCACAGGTCTTTATCAAAGCTGATGAATTTCTACTTTTATAATGTTTTATAGTCAGTAATAACCTCTTACACAGGTGTTGCATGAAATATTGTGGGTAGCAGGTGGTGTATGTTCAAAGTGAAAAATTATTTTAAATTTTATTTTATTTTATTATTTTATTTTTTTGTTCAGCCTTCAATATGATTTTGAGAGATCCTGTCAACTTGGGGCCACATTTACTCCTTTGCGGTGGGACCATGATGATGCCGTTAGCTGAAGTTACCTGCAATTATTAGATCCTATGTAGTTTTTGTGTTCGTAAGTGTCAAGTGTCATGTTCTGTTGTACATTGTTCTCTTTGTTGCCACCCTTTATTAAACATTACATACACAGAAGAAAACTTCTTATCACACCTATATGCAGGTGTTTCCACATAATTTATTAGTTTCTGTGTAAAAGATTGTGGTTTTGATGTGGTACGGTATCAAAGAGAAGAATGAATTAGAGTTTTTGTACGGCTTTACATAGACTTTGTATCACTGGGCTCCAACTCTTAGAGCACAATAATAGAGAGCTGAATCTGACAGAGTTACACCATTAATAATAAGTTCAGTGGATGTATATGATGTAGTCGCCTGAAAGCGAGGATCGGAGGGTGTCCCAGTACCACTCCATGAACGAGCATCTTTCCTCATTAAATACTGAGGTTCCTTATTAAGATGCTGCCTGTACCAGAAAAGTACAACATAATTGCTGCTTGTATCATATGAGCAGCTCAGTTTTACAGACTCTCCTTCTGTAGTGATTACATTTGTATCCTTATTTGGCCCAATCTGGTCTGCAGCCATCGTACCTGCAAACATAAACCTAAAAATGTGCTTACATTTTAAAAACCATGGGGGTTTTTAATGTAAATTCAGTTTGTTGAATCAATCGGTTTTACCTGAGGTCATTATTAAAATGAGCACCAAATGTCTGTCCATGTTTGCTAAGTCAGATCCGTTCTGTTGATGCTCTTCTGTTCTCTGGTTGTGATGATTGTGATGCTCTGAGTTTCTGCAGTCATACAGTCACTCAGGAACTTCCTGCTCTCTGTTGATGATGCTGCTGTTTGGCAATTTATTATTTAACAGAAACAACATATAGAAATGAAGCAGAGTAGCAAATCAGTCTCACTAAGAACAATTGTGAATATTGATAGAATCTTCAACCAGAATAATTTTGATTGTATAGACAAGAAATGAATGAATGAGAGATCAATTATTTAAAGCAAGTAGATAGAAAAGGGAGAACTAATGGCCCTGTTCAGTTATTAAATCATATTATATATTAGTTTTCACTTTATTATGTTTTTGTAGATGGTATAGTTATGCTTTTTCACATGTGTCAGGTTTTTGTACAGGTTTCTTGTGTTTCCTGTCACTGTGGGCTCCAGGGCACAGTAGTACAGAGCAGAGTCTGATAAAGATGCAGTGGAGATCTCTAGATCCACTTGGTTTTCTTTGCCTTTAGTGACTTTGGTTGTGAATCTGGAATCTACATTAGATTCTTTAGCTTGTTTTGCACTGTCTGTGATGAGCACAATGAACTCAGGAGCTGATCTGGGATACTGACGGTACCAGTGAAGATAGTATGCAGATGAATAACTGCAGGATAATTTAACACTTGAGCCCTCATCAACCATCTCCTCTGTTTTGGCTGGTTTAATGTCATTTCCATACGTTGCATCTGCAAAAGTAGATCAAATCCAGAACAGGTGTTTAAATTGAATCTATATTAACCTTAGATGTATCAGTATAGAATGCAATGTACAGCATAAAGAAAACACTTCATACTTAATTTTGAGCAGAAATCATCAGTTTTGGCTGCCCAGAGTATATGTAAAACACAAAACACTTCAATACTTACA
The DNA here is from genome assembly GCA_033026305.1 of Cirrhinus molitorella. Classification (NCBI taxonomy): domain Eukaryota; kingdom Metazoa; phylum Chordata; class Actinopteri; order Cypriniformes; family Cyprinidae; genus Cirrhinus; species Cirrhinus molitorella. The sequence goes on along the minus strand of CM065124.1, from coordinate 15,390,930 downwards.
TGCAAAAGCAGAAAGCAGAATGACAGAATGGAGCATCATTGTGTGTTTCTTTTTCTCTCTCTAACAGACTTGGTTTAAGATCATCACATCAGATATCAGTGCTTTAAACCCCACCTCTTCCATAGAGCTCTTTGAGAGAGAGAAGATCAGATCTGTTCTATACACCACTGTGTCATTTAATTACTATTCTTATCCCATAGTGCATAGCGCCCTCTTGTGGTTATTTACTAACTCTGTTGTATGAAATGCTTTATCGGTATCATCTGGATTCATTCCTCATACTTTGGTTGTTATAGTACTTTTTATAGTCTCTGTTTAGATGTGCATATCCACACAGAATAAATTTAGTGATGAAATTTATTTTAGTGGTAAAAAACAGGTGTTGTGGGAGCAATCGTGGCCTAATGGTTAGCGAGTCGGACTTGTAACCCAAAGGTTGCGAGTTTGAGTCTCAGGTTCAGCAGGGATTGTAGGTGGGGGGAGTGAATATACAGCATTCCCTTCAACCTCAATGCCACAACTGAGGTGAGTCCCTTGAGCAAGGCACCAGGCTCTCCCCGGGCTCTGTGTGCACACACTTGGATGGGTTAAATGCAGAGCGCAAATTCAGATTATGCGTCACCATACTTGGCCACACTTCATGTCCTAACCTCCTAACGTATTAATTTGATTTGCATTTACATATGTTGACACAGGTTAGACACAAAAAAAGCAAGTTAAATTGTTTTTAAATTAACATTTAGTCAGTGACTTACATTCTAGAGTACAGTGTGTAAAAGTGAATATTTTTACAATGTGCATGCATAATCTACCTATAATTCAGATATATTTATGGAAAGAAATTGGCTGTCAGGTTTTTGTACAGTGTTGTTGTGTTTCCTGTGACTGTGGGCCTCAGAGCACAGTAGTACAGAGCAGAGTCTGATACAGCAGCAGAGTAGATGATCAGATCCACATGTTTGATTTCTTTTGTGGATTGTTTTTCTATTCTGAGCTTAGTAGAGAACCTGAGATCTACATCAGATATCTTAGTCTCTTCCACACTCTCTATTATAAGCACAAGAAATTGAGGAGCTGATCCGGGATACTGACGGTACCATTGAAGTGAATATGCAGAGGAAAAACTGCAGGATAAAGTAACACTTGAACCCACTGCAGCAGATTCCTCAGTGCTGTCTGCTGTGATATCATCTCCAAAACTCACACCTGGAAAAGAGCAAAAGTGTAACTTTTAGTAGATGTTATTGCTGCATTGTCATTATGATATGAGAATGATGCTCATTTAGCATTTAAAATGTGAAAATTGTAGAATAATTTATATTCTCAAAGTATTTGAGCTTGTACTTACATGTCAAAACAGAGAGCAGAATGACTGAATGAAGTATCATTGTGCATGTGTCTCCGAGGCAGGACTGAGCTTCGTGACAGTCTAGCAAATGTAACAAGACCATCTTAGATCTATGTGCCAAACTCCTCCTCTTAAATCCTTTTTTTTTTTTTTTGATGGCAAAAAAATGTTTGTCAAATCTACCCCAGCCATTACATATTTACTAACATGAGATTTTCTCATGCAGGTCATGTTTACTGTATAAAATTATATGCTTTTGGAGTGGTAGAGAAACCATGTGGATTTGCACATAATATATTTGAAGTGACCATAATATGGTTAAACTATCTTTTTTCATAGTGTATATCAGGATTCATTTATATGCCTAATGAATCAATCTCTGTGGATTATGTTACAAGTCTGATTCAAATATGTATTTGCACTTGATGTATGGGCACACTTTCCAGTACAATTTATTGCACGGTTTTTGTACAGTGTTGTTGTTTTTCCTGTCACTGTGGGCCTCAGAGCACAGTAGTACACAGCAGAGTCAGACACATGCACATCCTTGATCATCAGCGGAACTGTTTTTGCTGTTGAATTCAATGTTGCAGAAAATCTCTTTTTAAAATCAGGCTCAGTAGTTCCTCCACCAAAAGTAAGTTTATTTAGAATGAATGCTGGTGATCGGTTTGGTAGCTGTTGGTACCAGAAGAGGTATGGATCTGTATCAGTGGTAAAATAATTACACCATACAATAACTTGAGCTCCTTCACTCGCAGTCATTTCTTCTGACTGTTCAACCCTGTCCTGCCCCGAAGACACTGGGGAACAATAGACAAAAAAAGTAAATCATTAACATGAATTGTTAGGAAAGTAAGTGAAAACATATTAACCTATTGTATATTTACATAAACATTTATTAGATAGAAAAATACAGAAACAAAATGTGCTTACCATCATAATGTGCTGAGAAGCACAGATAAATCAAAGCCCATCTAAACATAGCTGATCTATGCACAAACATACACTCAACTGTGCTCTCAATCTCAGATCTGTTTATCTCAGAGCTCTTCTTTAAATGTTTGTATTGTGTCTCATGGTACACTCATACATGAAGAGAACAATGCTGACCCCCTGTGGATGAAGCCTGCAATTGTTATTTTGCAAACCCTGAACAATTCTTTATAAAGGTATGATTGGTATAAATAGTGTTTTTGAACAAATGCTTGATCACCACTGTTATACTTATGTATGTAAAGCTATTTACTCACTAATTTTAAGAATAACTGAATAAAGTAACTGAATAAATGCATCTGAAGATGATTTTATCAACTCTTTAAACATGGTTGCTTTATTAAATGTTATGAAGATCTAGAGAAGCATGTTTTAAGTGAATCTTTGTGTGTGTTTCCTTTTATGTTATTTTATGTTGTGAATGACAATTTATATATATAATACTGCTTTTTGCTGATTAGAAGAGTGTTCCCTTGTCTTAACTAGCAGATATGGAGGTTGGATATGTACGATATAAATGCAATGCTGTGCGTCAGGTTTTTGTACAGTGTTCTTGTGTTTCCTGTCACTGTGGGCTCCAGGGCGCAGTAGTACAGAGCAGAGTCTGACATAGATGCAGTGGAGATCTCCAGATCCACTATGTTTTCTTTACCTTTTTTGACATTGGCTGTGAATCTGGAATCTACATACGATTTCTGAGCTTGTTTCTCACCATCTGTGATGAGCACAATGAACTGAGGAGCTGATCCGGGATACTGACGGTACCAGTGAAGAGTTAATGCAGATGAGTAACTGCAGGATAATGTAACACCTGAACCCTCATCAGCAAACGCCTCTGTTTTAGTTGGTTTAATTTCATTTCCATATAATGCATCTGCAAAAGTAGGTCAAATCTTTAATGAACTGTTATACTGGATCTATCAAAACTTCAAAACTTAATTTCAGTACTTACATGCAAAGGCAGAAAGCAGAAGGATAGAATGGAGCATCATTGTGTGTTTCTTATTATCTCTCTCTAACAGACTTGAAGTTTAAGGAGATCACATCAGATATCAGTGCTTTAAACTCCACCTCTTCCAAAGAGCTCTTTGAAAGGGCAGATCAGAACTGTTCTATATACCACTGATTCAGTTCAGAATTAGAAAGAGCTTTTTTGCCAAGTATGCTTGCGCATACAAGGAATTAGTTTTTGTGTCATTAGCTACCAGTACACAGACAACAACACAGAGACAATAAAAATAGGATGAGAATGAAAAATAAATAGACAAAAATATATAGTAAAATAAATAAGTGGTATGTACAGTTGTGCTAAATGATAGAATGGTAAGGGATGCAGGTATGTATTAGGATGGAGGTGTAACAAATAAATATAAGGTTATTGCACATATTTTATTGCACAATGGGATGAACATTTAGCTGTTCATAAGGTGGATAACCTGGTGGATAACCAGAGTGATTTTCTGAGCTCTTTTCCTCACTCTGGATATATACAGTTCTTGAAGAGTGGGCAAGGGAGCACCAATGATCCTCTCGGCAGTCTGAACTGTTCTATGTAATCTTCTGATGTCTGATTTTGTAGCTGAGACAAACCAGACAGTTACTGATGTGCACAGATCAGACTCGATGACAGCTGAGTAGAACTGTTTTAGCTGTCATCGAGTCTGTTCTGTGCACAACAACTGTCTGGTTTGTCTCAGCTACAAAGTTGATAACTTTATGTTCTATTTTTCCCTTATAAATCCTCAGAATAAAACAAAGAGAATATGAACTAAATTATTCCTCATACTTTGATTGTTATAATACTTTAGATCTCATGACGTTTATGTCATTCACTATACATGGTACTATATGTGTATACTGCCCTCTTTAGGACTTTACTGTAAAAATATTTCTTCATTCAGTATTCTGGTAGCATAAGACAGAGCAAAGACTCAGTATAAGATTTCACACTGTTTCCAGAGTCATCATTAAGTTATCGATCATTTTTGTGGGTTAATATAAAAAGCAGCTCTGGATCCCAGATACTGGCAACACCAGTGCAGGTTATTAACAATTCCTTCAGATTTACAGAATGTTTCCCTTCAAATGTAGTTTCTGTGTTTCAGTGGTGTTACTGACTGTGCAAATGTGTCCCTTGCAAATAAACCATAATACAATTGCCTAAACTACTTTAATATAAGTAAAAATATCATTTTACAGCATTTAAGTAAAACTGTAATTCAGGAAGTAGGTTGTGGGTTTTTAGTTTTTAGATTGTGGGTTTGATATGGCTTGACATCAAAGAGAAAAACTGTTAGAGTTTTTGTACAGCTTCACTAGACTTTGTAGCACTGGGCTTATACTCTTAAAGCACAATAATAGAGAGCTGAATCTGACAGAGTTACACCTTCAATTGTGAGTTCAGTGGATTTTTGTAATGTAATTAACTGAAAGCGAGGATCAGAGGGGCTCCCAACTCCACTTCTTGATCGTCCAGCCTTATATACTAAATAGTGAAGCTCTTCATTAAGATACTGTCTATACCAGTACAGATAAACATAACTGCTGCTTGAATCATATGAGCAGCTCAGTTTCACAGACTCTCCTTCTGTACTGATGACATTTTCATCCTTATTTGGCCCAATCTCGTCCGCAGCCATCATACCTGCAAACATGAAAATAAATATTTGCTTATGTTTTAAAATTAAATTAAATTCAGTCACATTACACTCTTCACACACATTACATGTTTTCCTTACTGGCATCAAAGGGTATTTTACCTGAATTTATGATTAAAATTAGAAGCAAGTGTCTGTCCATGTTTACAAAGTCAGATCAGTTCTGTTGTTGCTCTTCTGTTGTCTGGGTTGTGATGATTGTGATGCTCTGAGTTTCTGCAGGAACTGAGACATACAGTCAATCTGGAACTTCCTGCTCTCTGATAAGATGATGCTCATTTTGGTAAATGAATGAAAGAAAGAAGCAGATCTGTAAATTGCATGTTATTTATTAAATAAAAAGTGAGAGCTAATGATCCTGTAGTCAGGCTTGATAACAGGAATATGTGGTGTATACTGTCATTTTATTGTAAAAATTTGTAATAGTTTCCTAGTTAATTCATTTATTTTTTTAAATTAATGTATTAATTCAAATATGTTTTCTTTTTTGTTTTTGTGATTCAGACTAAAAATGACAAGATCATATAGGATGAATGTGCATTGCATCAAAATCATGTGGATTTGTACCTTGTCATATAACTGAGCACTTCCTCTGTTTTTGTATGAGTGTTGGTTGTGTTTCAGTCACTGTGGGCCTCAGAGCACAGTAGTACACAGCAGAGTCAGACACATGCACATCCTTGATCGTCAGTGGAAATGTTTTAGATGTAGAGTTCAGTGTTCCCAAAAATCTCTTCTTAAAATCAGGCTCAGCGTTATATTGGTTCAGAATTAATGTTGGTGATCTGTTTGGTAGCTGTTTGTACCAGAAGAGGTTTATGTTTGTTTTAGTGGTAAAATAATTACACCTTACAATAACGTCATCTCTTTCACTCGCAGTCATTTCTCCTGAATACTGTTCAACCCTGTCCTGTCCCGAAGACACTGAAAAAACAGACAGAAAAAGTAAATCCTTTACTTGAGTTACTAGGATGGTAAGTGCAAATTTAGTTAAACCTATATTTGAGTGACCTTTATGCAGAAGCAAAAATGTGCTTACCATCATAATGTGCTATGAAGCACAGAGAAATCAAAGTCCATCTAAACATAGCTGTTCTATGAGGTAAAAGAACTAGATTTTCTCACAGAGCACTCTTTAAAGGTTTGTATCACGTCATCTTATATAAACAGATGAAGAGCGCAATGCTGACCCCTTGTGGACATGTTATTCTGCAAACCCTAAACAATTCTTTATAAAGGTATGATTGGTCAAAATAGTGTTTTTGAACAAATGCTTGATCACCACTATATGTATGTTATACATCTGTACGTTTTGAAGCTATTTTTTTAGAATAACTAAATGAGGTGCCATTGTATATATGCTTACAGTCTGAGCTTTAAACAATCTTATGACACAGTCTCTGTCAGGTTCTGCAAAATACCCTCAGATATAAATCCCTCTTTCCTCTCCACATGGGAAAAAGCAAATGCATATAAATAAGATTTTAGCACCTCTTTGAACATGGTTGCTTTATAAAAATGTTATGAAAATCTGGAGAAGGATCTTTTACCTGAATCTTTGTGTAGTACCTTTTCTGTTTTAACTTTCTATGTTGTGAATGACAGTCTACAATACTGTTTTTGCCGAATAGGTTGGTGTTCTCTTGTGTTATCTATAGCAGATATAGGGGCATTGGATATATGTGATGTACATACAATGATGTGCATCATGTTTTTGTACAGTGTTCATGTGTTTCCTGTTACTGTGGGCTCCAGGGCACAGTAGTACATAGCAGAGTCTGATATCAATGCAGAGGAGATCTCCAGATCCACATGGCTTTCTTTGTTTTTGGTGACTTTGGCAGTGAATCTGGAATCTACATTAGACTCCTGAGGTTGTTTTGCACCGTCTGGGATGAACACAATGAACTCAGGAGCTGATCCAGGATACTGACGGTACCAGTAAAGAGTTAATGCTGATGAATAACTGCAGGATAATTTAACACTTGAACCCTCATCAGCAAACTCTTCTGATTTAGTTGGTTTAATTTCATTTCCATATGCTGCATCTGCAAAAGTAGATCAAATCTTTTAAGAACAGATGTTTTAATAAACATCACAAAAAACACATTACACTTAATTTTGAGAAGAAATTAGCCATTTTAGCTGCTCAGAATATTTAGATGCAAAACACTTCAATACTTACATGCAAAGGCAGAAAACAGAATGGCAGAATGGAGCATCATTGTGTGTGTTTCTTATCCTCTCTCTACCAGACTTGAAGTTTAAAGATCAGATATGAATGCTTTAAACCCCACCTCTTCTATAGAGCTCTTTGAGAGAGCAGGTCAGATCAGATCTGTTTTATACACCACTGAGTCATTTGATTACTATTCATATCCTTTTGTACCGTCTTGTGGTCTGTCAGTCCTGAGAACACAACAAATAGAATATGAACTACATTATCCCTCATACTTTTGTTGTTATAATACTTCAGATCTTATAAAGTTGATCATGCTCTTTGCACAGCACTAGCTAAATAAATATCACTGCAACATAAAATTGAACAATTCCTTATGGAAGCCTGTTTCCATCAATGATAAAGGTAATTGCAACTTTTTATCTTGCAATTGCAAATTCTTACAAATGCAAGTTTGTATCTCACAATTGTGACCCTTTTTCTCACAATTGCAAGTTTATATCTCACAATTCTGACTTTTTTTCCCAGAATTGTGAGATATAAACTCACAATTGTGAGTTATAAAGTCAGAATTATATGAACTCATAATTGTGAGAACATATCAGTCTTCCCACCCCTTAAAAATTGGACTTTATATCTTACAATTACAAGAAAAAAAGTCAGAATTGTGAGAGATAAACTTGCACTTGTGGGAAAAAACAGTCAGAATTGTGAGATATATACTCATATTAATGTATTAATACAATTCATGAAAATGATGAATGTGCATTGCATCAAAATCATGTGGATTTGCACCTTGTCATATATCTGAGCACTTCCTCTGTTTTTGTATGAGTGTTGAGTTTGTTTCAGTCACTGTGGGCCTCAGAGCACAGTAGTACACAGCAGAGTCAGACACATGCAGATTCTTGATTGTCAGTGGAAATATTCTTGATGTTTTGTCCAGTGTTGCAGAAAATTTCTTCTTAATATCAGGTTCAGTGTTATATTGATTCAGGATGTATGTTGGCGATCTGTTTGGTAGCTGTTTGTACCAGAAGAGATCCGGATTTGTAGAAGTATAATTACACATTAAAATAACTTGAGCTCCTTCATTTGCAGGCATTTCAATTGAAGGCTGTTCAACTCTGTCTTGCCCCCAGCACACTGGAAAAATACACACAACAAAGTAAGTAATTAACAATAAGAATAATCATTCAGGAACCTGAATGTAAGTAAAGCCTTTTCTTTTAAATTATACAGAAACAGAAAAAAAAATGTGCATACCATAATAATGTGCTATGAAACACACATAAATCAAAGCCCATCTAAACATAATTGTTACTCAACTCTGCTCTCAAAAACTCATCTAACGGAGCTCGTCTTTAAATGTTTGTGTCAGGGCACATGTTATACATATAAATGAAGAGAGCAATGCTGACCCCTTGTGGATGAAGTTAGAAATTGATAAACATTATATCATTTTGTATACCTTACAATACTTTATAAAGGTAGGATTGGTATAAATAGTGTTTTTAAACAAATAATTGTTTCCCACTTTACTTATCTCTCTGTATGTTTTAAAGCTATTTACTCACTGAGTATACCCATGGACATTTGTTTAGAATAACTAAAAGAAACAACCAAGTATCAATATTGTATATGTGTTAATCACTTCTATCAACATGGTTGCTTTATAAAATATATGACTACTTATAGAAGCACCTTTCTGTGTCACCCTTTGTTATATCTTTTTATGTTGTCAAGGAGAATGTATTAATACTGTTTTTCCTGAATAGAGGGGTGTTTCTTTGTGTTAACTAATGCAGATATTGGTGATTTTGTACAGTGTTCTTGTGTTTCCTGTCACTGTGGGCTCCAGGGCGCAGTAGTACAGAGCAGAGTCTGATATAGATGCAGAGGAGATCTCTAGATCCACATAGTTTTCTTTATTGACTTTTGTTAATTTGGTTGTGAATCTGGAATCTACGTAAGACTCCTGAGCATCTTTTGCACCATCTGAGATGAGCACAATGAACTCAGGAGCTGATCCGGGATACTGACGGTACCAGTGGAGAGTATTGGTATATGCAGATGAATAACTGCAGGATAATTTAACACTTGAATCCTCATCAGCAAACTCCTCTGATTTGGTTGGTTTAATATCATTTCCATATGCTGCATCTGCAAAAATAGATCAAATCTTTTTGTTTTATGCAATATACAACATAAAGAAAACACTTTATACTTCATTTAGAGCAATAATGAGCCATTCTGGCTGCTCAGAGTAAAAAACAAAACAAAAAAAAAACACTTCAATACTTACATGCAAAGGCAGAGAACAGAATGACAGAATGGTGAATCATTGTGTGTGTGTTTGTTATTCTCTCTCTAACAGACTTCAAGTTTAAGAAGATCACATTTGGTATCAGTGCTTTTAAACTCCACCTCTTCCAGAGAGCTCTTGGAGAGCAGATCAGATCAGATTGGTTTCATACACCAATGATTCATTTGATTATTCATATCCTATTGTACCTTCTTGTGGTTACCAACTCTGTTGTACAATACACATAATTCCTCAAAACACAACAAACAAACTATGAACTAGATTGTTCATCATACTTTGGTTGTTATAATACTTTAGATCTCATAAATTTGGTAACAGACACTTTGCAAATCACTAAATAATTAATTTGTTTAATTATACACGTTATTGTTTTGGGCCAGAAGTCAACAGCATCTGAATTTGCACCTCAACATAAAATGAAGCAATTCCTCTGTTGATTATATGAGTGCTGATTGTGAGAACTCTTTGAAAGAGGAGAGCAGATCAGATCTGTTTCATACACCACTGAATCATTTGATTATACTATTCATATGAAGAGTTCAGATGCAAAAGCTTCTAAATCCATCTGACATCTTTCTTTAAAAAATTCATTTTTATCAGGCTCTGATGTATACAGTGCGGCAAATAAGTATTTGATACACTGCTGATTTTTCAAGTTTTCCCCACCTACAAACAATGGAGAGATCTGTAATTTTCATCGTAGGTACACCTCAACTGTGAGAGACAGAATCTAAAAAAAAAATAATAAAAAAAAAAAATCCAGAAAATCACATTGTATGATTTTTAAATAATTAATTTCCATTTTATTGCATGAAATAAGTATTTGATACAATAGAAAAATAGAACTTAATATTTGGTACAGAAACATCAGTTTACAATTACAGAGGTCAGACGTTTCCTGTAGTTCTTGACCAGGTTTGCACACACTGCAGCAGGGATTTTGGCGCACTCCTCCATAAAGGTCTTCTCCAGATCTTTCAGGTTTTGTGGCTGTCGCTGGGCAACACAGAGTTTCAGCTCCCGCCATAGATTTTCTGTTGGGTTCAGGTCTGGAGACTGGCACACATCCATCCTCCCATCAATACGGTGCAGTCGACCTGTCCCCTTTGCAGAAAAGCACCCCCAAAGCATGATGTTTCCACCCCCATGCTTCACGGTTGGGATGGTGTTCTTGGGATTGTACTCATCCTTCTTCTTCCTCCAAACGCGGCGAGTTTATACCAAAAAGTTTTATTTTGGTCTCATCTGACCACATGACCTTCTCCCATGCCTCCTCTGGATCATCCAGATTTGGCAAAATTCAGACGGCCTGGACATGAGCTGGCTTGAGCAGGGGGACCTTGCGTGTGCTGCAGGATTTTAATCCATGACGGTGTAGTGTGTTACTAATGGTAACCAATGAGACTGTGGTCCCAACTCTCTTCAGGTCATTGACCAGGTCCCCCGTGTAGTTCTAGGCTGATCCCTCACCTTTCTCAGGATCATTGATGCTCCACGAGGCGAGATCTTGCATGGAGCCCCAGTCCAAGGGAGACTGACAGTCATCTTGAATTTGTTCCATTTTCTAATAATTGCGCCAACAGTTGTTGCCCTCTGATCAAGCTGTTTGACTATTGTCCTGTAGCCCATCCCAGCCTTGTGCAGGTCTACAATTTTGTCCCTAGTGTCCTTAGACAGCTCTTTGTTCTTGCCCATAGTGGAGAGGTTGGAGTTTGATTGATTGAGTGTGTGGACAGGTGTCTTTTATACAGGTAACGACTTCAAACAGATGCAATTAATAGGAGGATAGAGGATAGGACGGCTTCTTAAAGACAAACTAACAGGTCTGTGAGAGCCAGAATTCTTGCTGGTTGGTAGGTGATCGAATACTTATTTCATGCAATAAAATGGAAATTACAATGTGGTTGAAAATTACAGATCTCTCCATTCTTTGTAAGAGGGAAAACTTGGAAAAAATTGGCAGTGTATCAAATACTTATTTGCCCCACTGTATATGGTTCCTTATACTTTGGTTATTATAATACTTTAGATCTCATGACGTTTATGACATTGACTATGCATTGCACTTTGCAATTTATAATGTTTAAATTAAAAAGTTTTTTACAGTATATGTGGGACTAAAGTAAATATCATTTGGATTTGCACTTCATCATATCATTTAACACTTCCTCTGTTTTTGTATGAGTGTTGAGTGAGTTTTCATCACTGTGGACCTGAGAGCACAGTAGTACACAGCAGAGTCAGACACACGCAGATTCTTGATTGTCAGGGGAACTGAATCTGATGACACTTCAGAGTCAAATCTCTCCTGAAACTGAGCGTCATTATCTGGTGCTCCATATTTGCTTCTCCTCAGCATGTATTTAGGAAAGTCATTTGCTCTCTGGGTGTACCAGAAGAGGTCTGGTTGTGCTGAAGCTGTTTTATATTTGCATTGTAATGTTACTGATATTCCTTCAAATTCAACAATGTGTTTATCTGGCTGATAAACACTCTCTTCTCCGTGACAGTCTGTAAAGACATGAACACATGTTATAATAAAACTGTAAAAATTGTAACCTAAGAGTATAAAACTCTTTGACGTAATTAAGTATTTTAAGAAATTGTAGTAATTACAATTTCCCCCACTTACCATGATAAACTGATGCAAAAATGAATAATTTAAACAGCCGAGTTATCATTTTGTATCATGTGTCGACCGTAACAAGAGAAAAGGATAAGTCAGTTGTGTCAGTAAATGGGATGGTTCATAGCAGGGGAGGAGAATTTAAACAAAAAAAGGAGATAAATGTATGATTTTAAGTGGTGTGTGTATACTGCCCTCTTCAGGACTGTAAAATTGTTTGTAGTCATTTTTTCATTAATTATTCTGGTATGACAGAGCAAAGACTCACTATAAGATTTCACACTGTTTCCAGAGTCATCATTTTCAAGTTATCAGTAATTTTTGTTTGTTAATATAAAAAAGCAACTCTGGATCCCAGATACTGGCAACACCAGTGCAGGTAATTCACAGTTCCTTCAGATTTACAGAATATGTTTTCCCCTCAAGTGCAGTTTCTGTTTTCAGTGGTGTTATTGACTGTGCAAATGTGTCCCTTGCAAATAAACCATAATAAAATTGCATAAACTACTTTAATATAAGTAAAAATATAATTTTACAGCATTTAAGTACAACTGTAATTCAGGAAGTATTGTGTTTCCTTTTCATTAACTTTTTAGTAACCACACACAGGTGCTTTCACAAGTATAATCAAATTCTGTGAATTTAAGATTGTGGGTTTGATATGGCTTGACATCAAAGAGACTTTGTAGCACTGGGCTTGTACTCTTAAAGCACAATAATAGAGAGCTGAATCTGACAGAGTTACACCTTCAGTCGTGAGTTCAGTGGATTTTTGTAATGTAATTAACTGAAAGCGAGGATCAGAGGGGCTCCCAAGTCCACCACTTGATCGTCCAGCCTTATGTATTAAATAGTGAAGCTATGTGGTGTATATTCTCATTTTATTGTAACATTTTGTAATCGTTTCCTAATTAATTGATTAATTTGTTAGTTTGTTTTAATTAATGTATTAATACAAATACATTTTCACTTTTTGTGATTCAGACTGAAAATGACAAGATCATATAGGATGAATGTGCATTGCATCCAAATCATGTGGATTTGCACCTTGTCATATAACTGAGCACTTCCTCTGTTTTTGTATGAGTGTTGGTTGTGTTTCAGTCACTGTGGGCCTCAGAGCACAGTAGTACACAGCAGAGTCAGACACATGCACATCCTGGATCATCAGTGGAAATGTTTTAGATGTAGAGTTCAATGCTGCAGAAAATCTCTTCTTAAAATCAGGCTCAGCGTTATATCGGTTCAGAATTAATGCTGGTGATCTGTTTGGTAGCTGTTTGTACCAGAAGAGGTTTATGTTTGTATCAGTGGTAAAATAATTACACCTTACAATAACGTCATCTCTTTCACTCGCAGTCATTTCTCCTGAATACTGTTCAACCCTGTCCTGTCCCGCAGACACTGGAAAAACAGACAGAAAAGTAAACCATTTACTTGAGTTATTAGGAAAGTATGTGTAAATTTAGTAACCTATATTTAGTGTATATATTTAGTATATTTAGTATAATTCTTAATGCAGAAACAAAAATGTGCTTACCATCATAATGTGCTATGAAGCACAGAGAAATCAAAGTCCATCTAAACATAGCTGTTCTATGAGGTAAAAGAACCAGATTTTCTCACAGAGCACTCTTTAAAGGTTTGTATCATGTCACGTTATATCTACAGTGCAGATGAAGAGAGCAATGCTGACCCCTTGTGGACATGTTATTCTGCAAACCCTAAACAATTCTTTATAAAAGTATAATTGGTATCAATAGTGTTTTTGAACAAATGCTTGATCACCACTATATTTATGTTATATCTATGTTTTAAAGCTATTTACTATTTTTTTTTTTTTAGAATAACTGAATAAGGTGTTGTGTGTGTATATATGCTTACAGTCTGAGTTTAAACAATCTTATGACAAAGTCTCTGCCCGGTTCTGCAAAATAGCCTCTCCACATGGGCAAATGCATATAAATATGATTTTAGCACCTTTTTGAACATGGCTGCTATATAAAATGTTATGAATATCTGGAGAAGGATCTTTTACCCGAATATTGGTGTGGCACCTTTTCTGTTGTATATTTCAATGTTGTGAATGACAGTCTATAATACTGCTTTTGTTGAATAAATTGGTGTTCTCTTGTGTTAACTATAGCAGATATAGGGACATTGGATGTGTGTCATGTAGATACAGTTATGTATATCAGGTTTTTGTACAGTGTTCATGTGTTTCTTGTCACTGTGGGCTCCAGGGCACAGTAGTACATAGCAGAGTCTGATATCAATGCAGAGGAGATCTCCAGATCCACATGGCTTTCTTTGTTTTTGGTGACTTTGGCAGTGAATCTGGAATCTACATTAGACTCCTGAGGTTGTTTTGCACCGTCTGGGATGAACACAATGAACTCAGGAGCTGATCCGGGATACTGACGGTACCAGTAAAGAGTAAATGCAGATGAATAATTGCAGGATAATTTAACACTTGAACCCTCGTCAGCAAACTCTTCTAATTTAGTTGGTTTAATTTCATTTCCATATGCTGCATCTGCAAAAGTAGATCAAATCTTTTAAGAACAGGTGTTTAAATAAACATTACAAAAAACACATTACACTTAATTTTGAGAGGAAATTAGCCATTTTAGCTGCTCAGAATATTTAGATGCAAAAAACAAAACACTTCAATACTTACATGCAAAGGCAGAAAACAGAATGGCAGAATGGAGCATCATTGTGTGTGTTTCATATCCTCTCTCTACCAGACTTGAAGTGTAAAGATCTCATCAGATATCAGTGCTTTAAACCCCACCTCTTCTATAGAGCTCTTTGAGAGAGCAGGTCAGATCAGATCTGTTTTATACACCACTGAGTCATTTGATTACTATTCATATCCTTTTGTACACTCTTGTGGTCTGTCAGTCCTGAGAACACAACAAATAGAATATGAACTACATTATCCCTCATACTTTTGTTGTTATAATACTTCAGATCTTATAAAGTTGATCACAGATGCACAGCACTAGCTAAATAAATAATATTTTTTTAATTTTATTTTCAGTTTATTTTATGCATGTTATTGTGGGTCAGAAGTAAATAATGTGGATTTTCACTGCAACATAAAATGTAACAATTCCTTATGGAAGCCTGTTTCCATCAATGAAAAAGGTAATCACGACTATTTATCTTGCAATTGCGAGTTCTTACAAATGGAAGTTTATATCTCACAACGCTGACTGTTTTTCTTACAATTGCAAGTTTATATCTCACAATTTTTTTTCTCAGAATTGTGAGATATAAACTCACAATTCCGAGTTATAAAGTCAGAATTATATGAACTCATAAGTCTTAGAACATATCAGTCTTCTCCCCCCTCAAAATTGGACTTTATATCTTACAATTCTAAGAAAAAAAGTCAGAATTGTGAGAGATATATTTGCACTTGTGTGCCAGTTTATATACTCGTATTAATGTATCAATACAATTAATGAAATTTTTTTTTGTTTTTGTGATTCAGACAAAAAATTGTGACAAGATCATATGGGATGAATGTGCATTGCATCAAAATCATGTGGATTTGCACCTTGTCATATATCTGAGCACTTCCTCTGTTTTTGTGCTAGTGTTGAGTTTGTTTCAGTCACTGTGGGCCTCAGAGCACAGTAGTACACAGCAGAGTCAGACACATGCAGATTCTTGATTGTCAGTGGAAATATTCTTGATGTTTTGTCCAGTGTTGCAGAAAATCTCTTCTTAATATCAGGTTCAGTGTTATATTGATTCAGGATGTATGTTGGCGATCTGTTTGGTAGCTGTTTGTACCAGAAGAGATATGGATTTGTAGAAGTATAATTACACATTAAAATAACTTGAGCTCCTTCATTTGCAAGCGTTTCACTTGAAGACTGTTCAACTCTGTCTTGCCCCCAGCACACTAAATAGACAGAAAAAAGTAAGTTATTAAGTAAGTTATCAAAAATAATAATTTAAGAACCTGAATGTAAGTAAAGCCTATTCTTTTTAAAGTATACAGAAAGAGAAAAAAAAAATGGTCATACCATAATAATGTGCTATGAAACACAGATAAATCAAAGCCCATCTAAACATAATTGTTACTCAACTCTGCTCTCAAAAACTCATCTAACACAGCTCGTCTTTAAATGTTTGTATCAGGTCACACTTTATACATATAAATGAAGAGAGCAATGCTGACCCCTAGTGGTGGAAGTTAGAATAAACATTATATCATTTTGTAAACCTTGCACAATACTTTGTAAAGGTAGGATTGGTATAAATAGTGTTTTTAAACAAATGCTTGATCTCCACTATGTTTATCTCTCTGTATGTTTTAAAGCTATTTACTCACTGGATATATACCCATGGACATTTGTTTAGAATAACTAAATGAAGCAACCAAGTATCATCAATGTATATGTGCGTATCACCTCTATCAACATGGTTGCCTTGTAAAATATATGAATACTTATAGAAGCACCTTTTTGTGCCACCCTTTGTTATATCTTTTTATGTTGTGAAGGAAAATTTATTAATACAGTTTTTCCTGAATAGAGGGGTGTTTCTTTGTGTTAACTAATGTAGATATTGGGGTTGGATATGTATGATGTAGATGCAATGCTGTGTGTCAGGTTTTTGTACAGCATTCTTGTGTTTCCTGTCACTGTGGGCTCCAGGGCACAGTAGTATATAGCAGAGACTGATATAGACGCAGAGGAGATCTCTAGATCCACATGGTTTTCTTTGTCTTTTGTGAATTTGGTTGTGAATCTGGAATCTACATTAGACTCCTGAGCTTCTTTTGCACCGTCTGAGATGAGCACAATGAACTGAGGAGCTGATCCAGGATACTGACGGTACCAGTGGAGAGTATATGCAGATGAATAACTGCAGGATAATTTAACACTTGAACCCTCATCAGCAAACTCCTCTGATTTGGTTGGTTTAATTTCATTTCCATACACTGCATCTGCAAAAGTAGATCAAATCTTTTTGTTTTATGCAATATACAACATAAAGAAAACACTTTGTATTTCATTTAGAGCAATAATGAGCCATTCTGGCTGCTTAGAGTAAAAAAAAACACTTCAATACTTACATGCAAAGGCAGAAAACAGAATGACAGAATGGTGAATCATTGTGTGTTTGTTTCTTATTCTCTCTCTAACAGAATACAAGTTTAAGAAGAACATTTGGTATCAGTGCTTTAAACTCCACCTCTTCCAGAGAGCTCTCTGAGAGCAGATCAGATTCAGATCTGTTTCATACAGAGTCATTTAATTACTATTCATATCCTATTGTACCCTCTTGTGGTTACGAACTCTGAACTCTGCAATTCCTCAGAACACAACACACAAACTATTTTTTTCTCATACTTTGGTTGTTCTAATACTTTAGATCTCATAAAGTTGGTAACATCCACTTTGCACATCACTAAACATAACTACACAATTTTTTTTTTATTTTATTATTATACACGTTACTGTTGTCGGCCAGAAGTCAATAGCTTCTGAATTTTGCACCTCAACATAAAATTAAGCAATTCCTGTTTTTGTATGAGTGTTGAATATGTTTCAGTCACTGTGGGCCTCAGAGCACAGTAGTACACAGCAGAGTCAGACACACGCACATCCTTGATCACCAGTGGAAATGTTCTTGATGTGGAGTTTATTGTTGCTGAAAATCTCGTATTAAAATCAGGTTCAGTGGTATATTGACTCAGAATGAATGTTGGTGATCTCTTTGGTAGCTGTTTGTACCAGAAGAGATATGGAGTTGTAGAAGTAGTATAAGTACACTTTAAAATAACTTCAGCGTCTTCATTTGCAGGCATTTCTCTTGGAGACTGTTCAACACTGTCCTGTCCTGAGGACACTAGCGAAAAAAAAAAAAACATTAACATATTAGTATTCAACTTAAACATTTAGTAACCTAAATGCAAGTAAAGACTTTTCTTTTAAAGTATGCAAAAAATAAAATAAAATAATAATAATAATAATAAATTCCTTACCTTCACAATGTGCTATGAAACACAGAGAGATTAAAGCCCATCTAAACATAGTTGTTCTGTAAGGTAATAAAACAGAAATTTCACTCAGCTCTGCTTTAAAAAAAACTCCCTCTGTGATAATCTCACAGAGCTCTTTAAAAGTTTGTATAATGTCACATGTTATACCTACAAAAGAAGAGAGCATTGCTGACCCCTTGTGGATGCAAATTGGAAATTGATAAACATTGGCTGCATGCGAAGTCACATACTTCCCTACTTTATAGTAGGCAAAAGACAGTATGTGACAAATAAATTCAAAGTACTAAAAGAGTAGGCAAAAAATACCCTGATGCCCTACTATTTTTTGCCCTATTTATGGATTTATGAATGGCAGTGACACACCGCAACTGACGCCGATAGGTCATGTGACAATGACAAAATGGCAAATGTAATACCCATTCTATCCTTTTGTGCTGGTAATGACAATCTATAATACTGTTTTTGCTGAATAGAGGGGTGTTCCATTGTGTTAACTACAGCAAATATGGAGGTTGGATATGTGTGATGTATATGCAGTGCTGTATAGGTTTTTGTACAGTGTTCTTGTGTTTCCTGTCACTGTGGGCTCCAGGGCGCAGTAGTACAGAGCCGAGTCTGATACAGCGGCAGAGTGGATCTCCAGATCCATTTGGTTTTCTTTGTTTTTGGTTACTTTGGCTGTGAATCTGGAATCTACATTGGACTCCTGAGCTTGTTTTGCACTGTCTGGGATGAACACAATGAACTCAGGAGCTGATCCAGGATACTGACGGTACCAGTAAAGATAGTCTGCAGATGAATAACTGCACGATAATTTAACACTTGAACCCTTGTCAGCAAAATCCTCTGTTTTGGTTGGTTTAATTTCATTTCCATACGCTGCATCTGGAAATGTAGATCAAGTATTTTGATTTAATTCATTATACAATAGAAAGGAAAAACACTTTATATTTATTTGTATATACTGGGGTGGAAAACACAAAACACTTCAATACTTACATGCAAAGGCAGAAAGCAGAATGACAGAATGGATAATCATTGTGTTTGTTTCTTATTCTCTCTCTAACAGACTTGAAGTTTAAGAAGATCACATCAGATATCAGTGTTTTAAACCCCACCTTTTCTAGAGAGCTCTTTGAGAGAGGAGAGCAGATCTGTTTCATACACCACTCATTTGATTACTATTCATATGAAGAGTTCAGATGAAAAAGCCTCTAAATCCATCTGACATCCTTCTTTAAAAAAAAAGCATTTTTATCAGGCTCTGATGTATAGGTTTCTACCTAAATACCAGTACGTCTGATTGGGCTGAGGCTGGGATTTTAGTGTGTTTGAAGTAAAAGTATTTGATGGATGTATAATATGTGTTGAGAGCATTTACTCAGTATCATTATCTAATTTTCGAGATGGCTTTTAGGTAGTCTCAGCCTCACAGAAAGTTGGCTAAACGTCTGATGCATATGGCACGCTTATCTGGAGACACTTCAGGAGTTTTGAAATCGTCATCGGATTGGTTAGATTATACAGGATTTCCAGGAGACGTGTGGCACGTTCTTTAACAAAAATGGCGTGGTGGCCAGCCCCCTCACAAAAGAAGAAAGCCGTCGTAATTACAACTGTGACGAGGAGCGCCTATTATGATCAACTAAATGCTGGGTTTTCAAAAGAATGTGAAAAATGTCAAATTCGTGGCATAGAATCTTTAAAATATATCCAAGAATTTCACACACCGGTCTGGTATTGTGGAGCGGCACAAAACAAAACGTGATTGATTGCTTTACCTGTCAGTCATATGGCCTAATGGGCGGGCCTTGGCCATTTAAGGTGGCCAAAGTTCCCAGACCTTCTGCCGTCAGTCTGAAGGTCTGGCTAAGCGAGACTAGCTTTTAGGGGGGTTTGCATCTGAACTCTTCATATATACAATATACATACAGCAAGTCCTCAGGACACAACAAACAGAATATGAACTACATTTTTCCTTATACTTAGTTGTTATAATAACTTTTAGATCTCATAAAGTTGATCACACTTTGCACAGCACTAACTAAATAATTCGTTTTTGTAATTATATACATGTTATTGTTGTGGGACAGAAGTATATAGCATGTTGAATTGCACCTTGTCATATATTTGAGCACTTCCTCTGTTTTTGTGTGAGTGCTGAGTGTGTTTCAGTCACTGTGGTCCTCAGAGCGCAGTAGTACACAGCAGAGTCAGACACACGCACATCCTTGATCACCAGTGGAAATGTTCTTGATGTGGAGTTCAGTGTTGCAGAAAATCTCTTCTTAAAATCAGATTCAGTGATATAATTGTTTAGAATTAATGTTGGTGAAGTGTTTGGTAGCTGTTTGTACCAGAAGAGATACTGAGTTGTAGAAGTAGTGTAAGTGCACATTAAAATAACTTCAGCTCCTTCATTTGCAGGCATTTCTCGTGAAGACTGTTCAACACTATCCTGTCCTGAGGACACTGGAAAAATAGACATAAAATAGCAAGCCATTAAAATGAATTATTAGCATTAAATTTAAACATTTAGTAACCTGAGTGTTAGTAATGCCTTTTCGTTTAAGTATTCAGAAACAAAAAAGTGCTTACCATAATAATGTGCCATGAAACACAGATAAATCAAAGCCCACCTAAACATAGCTATTCTATGAACAGAACAGAACATTTACTTAGCTCTGTTCTCAAAAACTCACACAGAGCTCTTCTTTAAAGGTTTGTATCATGTCACATGTTATGCCTATAAATGAAGAGAGCAGTGCTGACCCCTTGTGGACAAAGTTTGGCTGCATCCGAAATCACATACTTTCAATAGGTGAAAGACAATATATGAAAAATAGTATGTCTGAATTTACAGTACATATAAAAAAAAAAGTACCCTTATGCCCTACTACTTCTGGCGTGATTCTGAAGTGTGTGTATAATGGCAAAGACGCAACACAACTGATGCTGATAGGCCATGTGACAATGACAACATGACGAATGTCATCACAGAATACATTCATACTACACACATTGATATTATATAGAACATACTTATTTGGATGCATTTGTTTTTTCTCAGGTGATGACGCTGCTCTAATCTGTTTAGTCTGAATTGTATAAGGTATAGTTATGCTCTTTCATGTATCAGGTTTTTGTACATTATTCTTGTGTTTCCTGTCACTGTGGGCTCCAGGGCGCAGTAGTACAGAGCAGAGTCTGATACAGATACAGAGGAGATCTCCAGATCCACATGGTTTTCTTTGTCTTTGGTGACTGATGCAGTGAATCTGGAATCTATATAAGACTGCAGAGCTTGTTTTGCACTGTCTGCGATGAGCACAATGAACTCAGGAGCTGATCCGGGATACTGACGGTACCAGTGAAGACGGTATGCAGATGAATAACTGCAGGATAAATTAACACTTGAACCCTCATCAGCAAAATCCTTTGTTTTGGTTGGTTTAATTTCATTTCCATACGTTGCATCTGCAAAGGTAAATCAAATATTTTTATTAATGTAATATACAACATAAAAAAATGACACTTTATGCTTAATTTTAATCAGAAATTGGCCATTCTGCAATGATGCAAATCACAAAACACTTTAATACTTACATGCAAGGGCAGAAAGCAGAATGACAGAATGGAGACTCATTGTGTGTGTTTCTTATTCTCTTTCTATAACAGATTTAAAGTTCAAGAAGATCACATCAGATATCAATGCTTCAAACCCCACCTCTTCCAGAGAGTTGAGAGAGAAGATCTGTTTCATAAACCACTGTGTCATTTGATTACTATTCATATCCTATAGTGCCTAGCGCCCTCTTGTGGTTATTTACTAACTCTGTGAGAAATTAATATGATCTGGATTAATTCCTCATACTTTGGTTGTTATAGTACTTTAAACACATGAATCAGATTATTAGTGAGTGCCAGTTTAGTTATACATATCCACACAGAATGAATTTAAGGATGTCCAAAAAAAAAAAAATTATATTTATTTAAAACAACTGATCTTACATTGTAGAGTAGTGTTAACAAATAGTATTACACTTCTGCAACTCATTTTAATACTGTAAAATGTATTAATACCTATATTTATAGAAAAAAAGGTTGTACACCTATTTGTGTCAGGTTTTTGTACAGTGTTTTTGAGTTTCCTGTGACTGTGGGCCTCAGAGCACAGTAGTACAGAGCAGAGTCTGATACAGCAGCAGAGGAGATGATCAGATCCACATTTTTGATCTCTTTTGTGGATTGTCTTTCTTTTCTGAGCTTAGTAGAGAACCTGGAATCTACATCAGATGTCTTATTCTCTGTCGTACTCTCTATTATAAGCACAAGAAATTGAGGAGCTGATCCGGGATACTGACGGTACCACTGAAGTGAATTTGCAGAGGAATAACTGCAGGATATATTAACAGTTGAACCCACTGCAGCAGATTTCTCAGTGCTGTCTGCTGTGATTTCATCTCCAAAACTCACACCTGGAAAAGTAAGAGACTTTTAATCTTCGAGTAGTGATGAAATTGATTTATTACAGTGATTTGAAATTGTACAATACCATACAGAAGCAATAGTAGTTAATTATGTTAAATATTAATGTTGCATTGTTATTGTGATATGAGATTTTAAATTGTAGTGGCAGAAGACATACATTATTTAAAGACGTGTTTAAATAGGTTTATATTTTCAGTGAAAAAGTTCAATATAAATGTAAGATCATTTGACTAATAAATATTCTTTAATATGCATGCAAAACATACACAAATGCACTTACTTGCCAAGGCAGAGAGCAGAATGACTGAATGAAGTATCATTGTACATGTATGTGTCACAGCAGCAGGGCTGAATTTTGTGACAGTCTAGCAAATGTAACAAGATCATCTCAGATCTATATGCCAAACTCCTCCTCCTTCAGTCTGATGGCAACAAAACCCCACTCATATCTACACATATTTTAAAACCAAACATTAGATATAGACTAAGTGAATGTGAGAACTGCTTATGTAGGATCACAGAAGATAATTTTATGGCATTTGCTCTTTTTTTTTTTTTAAATCTCCACAGGCTTTTCAGATATGTCAGTTCAACTGCAGTGAATAAGTGATTGAAAGCAATTTGCGAGTAATTTACAGCAGTATAGTTCTAATTTGTGGAATTGTGAAATAGATTTACACTTGGTTAAAATGTGTTAAATGCAACTAAAAGAGTACTGCTACTGGTACCATTTCAATTCTGTGGCACTTTATGCACACAGTTCTGTGCACGCAGATTTTAAGTGGGCCTTAATGGTTTTTGTATGAGTGTTGAGTGTGTTTCAGTCACTGTGGGCCTCAGAGCACAGTAGTACACAGCAGAGTCAGACACAAGCACATCCTGGATTGTCAGTGGAAATTTTTTTGATTTGGAGTCCAGTGTTGCAGAAAATCTTTTTGTAAAATCAGGCTCAGTGGTATATTGATTCAAAATTAATGTTGGTGATCTGTTTGGTAGCTGTTTGTACCAGAAGTGGGACGGAGATGTGGAAGTAGTAGTATAATTACACATTAAAATAACTTGATATCCTTGATTTGCAGTCATTTCTCCTGAATACTGTTCAACCCTGTCCTGTCCCGAGGACACTGGAAAAAATAGACAGAAAAAAAAAGGCATTAACGTGTATTATTTAGAAATGTATCAGCTTGAATGTAAGTAAGTAAAGCGTTTTTTTTTATATTTAAACTAGTCCTATACATATATACATACCATTATAATGTGCTGTGAAACACAGGAAAATCAAAGCCCATCTAAACATACTGGTGTTGGTTTATGAAGAATAATTCACTCAACTGTGCTCTCAAAAGCTCTGTGTTTCTTTAAATGTTTGTATCATGTCACATGATATACTCATACATGGGGAGAGCAATCCTGACCCCTTGTGGATAAAGTTTAAAATTGCTTTAAAAGGTTACTTTGGAAACCATTTTTGCAAAATTAGTATGTTTTTGAATACATGGGTGATCCCCACTTCTCATCTTTTTCAATAATAAACCCAATATTTAAGGGCCACATTTTGCCCTGTCTGCAAAAGACCATAGTTTCCTTATACAGTCAGGTTTTTGTATAGTGTTCTTGTGTTTCCTGTCACTGTGGGCCTCAGAGCACAGTAGTACAGAGCAGAGTCTGATGCTTCAGCAGAGGAGAGGATCAGATCCACATAATTTTGTTTTTCTTTTCTGAAATGAGTGCTGAATCTTTTATCTACATTAGACATCTCAGCTTGTTTTGCTCCATCTGAGATGAGCACAAGGAACTCAGGAGCTGATCTGGGATACTGACGATACCAAAGTAAAGACCATGCAGATGAATAACTGCAGGATAGTGTAACATTTGAACCTTCAGCAGCAAATTCCTCTGTTTTGTCTGGGGTAATAGTATCTCCATTACTGGCACCTGCAAATAAATGTGAAATGTTAGTTTTGACCTTTTAGTCTCAAAGTGGACTATACTGATAAAATCTAAAAAAAAAAATAAAAATAAAACTATGCTTCATACATACTTCACTGTGATTATAAAGGTAATGCTTTACAAAACAATATTACCTACTTACATGCCAAAGCAGAAAGCAGAATAACTGAATGGAGTATCATTGTGTTTGTGCTCACACTCTCAGATTAAATGAATTTATATCAAATTCAACAAACTAGTGGCAGATATACTTTAAGCCCCTCCTTCCTCGTCACCTGGGAATAAGCAAATGCATCTAAATTAACAATCCACAACTGTCGTGTGCGGTGTAGACACAGTGTTGGTTCTTGTTAGGATGTTTGTGTGTTTCAGTCACAGTGGGCTGCAGAGCGCAGTAGTAAACTGCAGAGTCAGACACACGCACATCCTTGATTGTCAGTGGGACTGAGCTTGAGGATTTGTTGAGATCTGCATGAAATCTTTTCTCAAATTCTTTTTCACTGCTGCTTGATCCAGTTGAGAGTTTTCGGAGCATGTAAACTGGGTATCCATTGGTTTTATGTTGGTACCAGTAAAGGTAAGGGTATGAATCACTGGTACTGTAAGTGCAGTGAAGTTTAACCATCCCATTTTCAGAAGCTGTTTGAACTCTTTTTGGCTGATTGACAGAATCTTGTGTATTGCACTCTGTCAGAAAATATAAAAATGTAAATAAATTAGTTTTTAAGTATAATTTGACGTAAGAAATAATTCAAATTAAAAGCAAAGTTGCTTTACCTAGAACTGCAGCAAATAGAAGTAAATTCCTCAACCAGAGTAACATAGTTTAAATAAGGCGTATAAAAACTGCAAAGGCAATATTATTGAAATGTGATGATGATTTATATAAGCCAGTCTGAGATTAGATTTCACTGTGTTTGAGTCTATGTTTGCAAAGGTTAAACACATATAGGAGGAGCTTGCATGTGTAATAGAATACAATTCTGCCACAAGGTGGCCAGGTTGTGCAATTACATAACTTCCATGAAAACAAAACCCTGTAAAACCGAACAGTGAAATGAATTAAATGAAATGAGATATTTTCACTCAAATAATAATGAAAGTTCTTTGGACTTAAAAAAAATAAGTTCTGTAAACTCAAAATGTCGTTGTAGTAAAGTGAACTTAGAATGATTGAGTTTTCTAGTTCCCAGCATGCTTTGCATCAGACAACATGAAAAATTAATGTTGAAATTTTGTTTTTGCACAAGATTAACATAGGGAGACATAAGTTAGTACTTAAATGTTGTGTAATGTTAGGATTTACATAGGTTTCTGTTATGTTGGTTTTGTAGTGTTACCGTTGTGGTAAAGAGTAGAGCCTGTGGTTAGGTTGAGGATGGACAGCAGCATTTGACATTTTAAATGCAAGTATATATTGAGAGTCTTTCTGATAACTTTTTTCAGTATGTGCTGATGTGTTATAGCTATACTTAACTATAAAGATCTGAATAAATGTGACTTTTATGGAAGAAAGTTGTATATATTATTGTTTTGATTAGTGGGGTGGGACCATGGAAGCAAGGCTGGGATTGGCTCCCATGGCTCTCAGCCCCACCACTCTTGTCATAAGAATTAAAAAATGAGTTTGATTACTCAAATGTTTCCTCTAATTTTTGAATATTCTTAAAGGTAGGGTCCATGATTTTTCAAAAATGCTTTGGGAAACTGATTCGGGCCGATTAGAAAAACAAACTTGTAGCCAACCAGCAGTTACAGGCGTGTCTTCAAATGATGGGGCGGAGAGAGCCCTCAGTGCACACGAGTGACATTAGCCAAGCCAACCGAGATTGAGATGGTGGATAAAAAAGAAAAGAAAAAGTTGTCTGTGGAACGAAAAAAGGCTTACAATAAGGCAAGAAGTAGGACCCGTGTGAATATATGATTGGCTTTGCAGCACTGGAGAGAACTGAAGGAGCGGGAAGGCCTGCGATCGGACGCCTAGGTTGAACGTCGTCTTCCGCGTGAAACAGAGCTAAACCTTTCACGTTTCAACACACAGTACTACCAAAACGCACCGAGTCTATTTTTTGTTGTGCTGCATGCGTTGAATGAATGATAAAAATGAGCATGGATTGACACGGAAATGTAGTGATTACACCATAAATGCACATAAATAAAGTCTACTGTGTTTCACAAACAACGCGTGGTTTTTGGCTACATTTAAAACAAGGATAAGTGCACTTTTAAATAAACAAAGGCAACATAATAGATGCACTTGTTAATGTAGAAAAGTTCGTTAAGACCCGTGGGATTGATTTTAATAAAGATTTAATGCAAAAGAAAGACACGATAGCCGATTGTTTCTGTCTGTGGTAAGTTTTAATTTAAATTATTTGTGATAGCCCAGTTTCAATAAGAAAGGGAAGCTATATGCTGTGTTTAAATGTGTTGCAATTTGCTTGATCAACTTAATATACAAATCTAGAAGTCAAGTGCATTAAATAATACGTTGTTTATATTTTAAACCTGAATAAATCTATGAACGATTGTATTACTGTGCTGTGATAAAAGAGGATCATAATGCTGAAATGCTGTACGTCTGGATTTGAAATCAAAATAAGGGATACATTTTGTGTTTGTGGAACAGCCACGGATCAGGAGCGGACTGCAAACGCATCCTCCGTGAAAGCAAAATAAGTCTGTGCTGCTTCTGCACCACATTCGTAATGCACACGGACTGCAGAGAGTATGTGTGAAACTGGCGTGATAGCAAGTGATCGTTGCCTTGGGTTGCGTACGTATGTGTGGGGCGGAGCTATCAAAACAGGGGCGAGACTCTTTTGGGTTAGGGGTGTGTTTGTTTTGGTCATTTCAAATGTCAACATTGCCTACCAGAAATCGTAGACCCTACCTTTAACTTATCAAAAGAAAGTTTAATTCCAAAGGTCAAAATGATCACCTTTAATTAAAATGAGGAATTTGCTGAATAAATGTAGATGAATTTAATGATGTATTCATGCAGGAAACTACTTTATGTCTCCTTTACGCAGGTGTTACCACATATTTGAATACATTCAGGGCTAGATAGATGTGGTTTTGATTGTGGTTTTCACTAGATATTTTCAAAGCGAAAAGAGCTTCAGGTTTTTGTATGACATGTCTCATGTTTTGTATCACTGGGCAACTACTAATAGAGCACAATAATAGTGAGCTGAATCTGACAGACGTACATCAGTAATAGTGAGTTCAGTGGATGTGTGTGATGTAGTTGACTGAAACCGAGGATCAGCGGTCTCTGCATTTTTCCATGATCGAGCGCCTTTATACGCTAAAAACAAAAGTTCTCCATTAGGATACTGTCTGTACCAGAAAAGCCGAATGGTATCGCTGGTTGTACTAAATAAGCAGCTCAGCTTGACAGTTTCTCTTTCTTTTGTGATAACACTTTTCTCTTTATCTGGCTCAATACTGTCCCCAGACACCAAGCCTGTGAACAAACAGCAGAATATAAATCAAACACATTGCAAACACAAGACAGTAGGCTCCACTATTTCATATTTTACTCCAATAATTAATGTACCTGTTCCCATAATAATAAGGATTAGAAAGCATCTGTCCATATTGAATAAAATCAGCTCAGTTCTTTCTTAAGCCTTTCAATGTTCTGTACTGTGTGTAAAACACTGAAGGTCACAAAGACACCCAGGAACTTCCTGCTTGCTGTCACATGATGGTGTTTGCTTTAAGTGCAAACTGCTTGAATGATCACAAATGGTCTATCTATCAATCTGTCTGTCTCATGGTTCCCACGGGTCCTTGAAATCCTTGAAAGTTTGAGAATCTAAAAAAAACTCAAGGCCCTGGAAAGTTTTTGAAAATGAACATACATAGATACAGGGCCTTGAAAGTGCTTGAATTTATTTTGTGCAAGAAGTTTTCTGGAAAAAAAATCTGTATTATTCCCTCCGGCCCGCTAATGTGTTAACACTTCATGGCCTATGATAACTAACTTGCTTGATTTACATTATTTACACGCATTTATGACAAATAGAATATCAGATCTCTGTCATATGGCGAAAAATAAATGCAAAAAAATGTGTCCCCACATTAATCCTTGACTTTGAGGGTATTGGCCCTGGAAAGTCCTTGAAAGGTCTTTAAAATTAAGTTAACCAATATATGGGAACCATGCTGTTTGTCTGTCTGTCTGTAACATGTTCTATTTTCATCACTATTGACAGTAAACAATGTAATTTTTTCTGTCCTTCTAAGATTTATATCTTGTAGTATGTCTGTAATATTATAAATTGTTTATATTCTATTATTTTATAACTTTTTTTTTTATTAATATTATATATGTATACAACCCTGCAGCTGCAGTTTTTCTCTTTATGCATGAACAAAAAGATCCATGTGTACATTTTCTGAAGAACATTTGACAACACTGCAGCCCTGTGGTAGAAAAGTGCCTGCACATTTTTATTAGCATTTACTGTAACACTTTTTATAACAAATAGAATCCATTAAATTATTTGGTGAAGTGCATGCAAATTGAAGGACAGTACTGTATATTTTATGTATATCATAATGGTACTTTGAACTGTATAAGCTCTATTCTTGCTTTCTCTCACTGGATAAAGGGTTTTTGTAGTGAACTAATGTGTTTCCTGTCACTGTGGGCCTCAGAGCACAGTAGTACAGAGCAGAGTCTGATACAGCAGCAGAGGAGATCTTCAGGTCCACATGCTTTTTGTTCCCGTTAGTGAGTTTAACTGAGAATCTTGGATCTACATCAGACACTTTGGTGTTTGTTGCACCATCAAAGATGAGCACAAGACATTCAGGAGCTGATCTGGGATACTGACGGTACCAGTATAGATAATCTGCAGAGGAATAACTACAGGATAATGTAACATTTGAACCCTCCTCAGCAAACTTCTCTGTTTCGTCTGGTGTGATGACGTTTCCAGAGACAGCAGCTAAAAAAGAAGAGGTACAGTTTAACTATATCTGTTTTAATTAAGCATATCATTAACAATAGATCATACATATAGAAATATACATACATGCCAGACTGTAGAGGAGAAAAACTGAAAAGATATCCATTGTGCAGTGCACTGTGTTCACTGGAAGATGGAATAGTTTCTATTCCAGTCTGAATGTCAGATCTGTAGACCCTCCTCTCTGTTTTGCATTTCACTCCTGGAGAACAGAAGAAAGATCCAGTTACAATCACTGATGTTTTCTCTTGTTTTTCATGCACTATGAATGATGTAATGTTTTATACTGCAGCAGAAATTAGAAATTGTTCTGTGACTGTTAATTTATTATTTGAGAATGATAGCAAATGTTGATTTATCTTTATAGATATTTAGGTATTCTCTTGTAAATGTCCTAATATAAATAGTTATACCTTGTATACCTGTGTTGACACAAATTGTAGTATATGATTCATTGTTCTATTTGAATATCTTGTACTCATAGGATAATGCACTTTAAATGTCACATATACTGTATCTTTTTTACTGTATCTTGTTTTGTCACGTTTTATGGCACTAAGCCTGTGCAGCCTCTATAATGACCACAATGTCATGTTTTTGTATGAGTGTTACGTGTGTTTCAGTCACTGTGGGCTGCAGAGCACAGTAGTACACAGCAGAGTCAGACACACGCACATCCTTGATTGTCAGTGGAACTGAATTTGACTCGAGTCGGGCATCAAATCTCTCTTTAAATTCAGAGTTGTTGCTTGATCCAAATTTGCTTTTCATTAGTATATATTTAGGGAGGCCATTTGTGTGATGAATGTACCAGTAAAGATATGGAGTAGACTGAAGAGTTTGATATTCACAGCTCAGGGTGACCTGCTGTCCTTCTATGGCAGTTTTTGTCTCATTTGGTTGTTTAACAGTGTCTTGTCCAAGGCATCCTGTAAATGCAGAAGAGCATAATTGTACATTCAATGTAATTTTTAATATTAGAGGTAAAAATAATTTATAGACATAAAGGTTGAATGACAGCTTTGATTACTTACCATAGATATTATAGACAAAAATCAATAAAGCAAATAACCAAGTCATCCTTTTTTATTGTTTATTGTTAAGAGGAATGGAAGAACAGATACATTTCACAGCAGTCTTCCACAACTGTAGGATAAGCTTTGTTTCTTGTATGTCATGATGTAGTGATGATGTTCAATAGCAGATGTTTTCCTTACAGTAGTAACTATGAGGTGTCATGTGTATGTAGATATTGCCACCTTCAGGCTAAAAATATGTTGTATGAGTGTTGAGTGTGTTTCAGTCACAGTGGTCCTCAGAGCACAGTAGTACACAGCAGAGTCAGACTCATGCAGATTCTTGATTGTCAGTGGAAATTATTTTGAAATTGTGTTGAGATCGCTGCTAAATTTAGCTTTAAACTGCATGCATGATTTGCTCAGCAGGTATTCTGGACCTCTGTTTACTTTTTGCTGGTACCAAGGGAGAAATGGTGAGATATCAGTAGTTTCATATTGACAGCTGACTGTTACAGCTTCAACAGCAGTTTGAACTGTTGTGTTTTGTTCAACACTGTCCAGAAAATCACATCCTGTAATGTAACAAAACATCACTGATGAGGATCTCATATTCATATTAAAAAATGTTACAGAAAAATACATTCCTTTCAGAATCTGACAATTCCTACAATTCCTTGCCAGTTTGCCATCACAGTAATTTTTTTATTAACTCATTGAAATCTACAGTAGACTTTTGTTTCCGATAAAATTGTTGTAACACTGTGACATAAGCAAAGACTCCTGCAGGAAGAGTCTGACTGAACATTCACAGTGTGACTGAAGGATTATGGGTTAATTATAGTGACTTTTCAGTGTTCTGATGTTTGTTTTATCAGCTGATTTAAAGTTTGTTGATGAGGGAAGGAGGAAGCAGGAACTGGCTTATTGATAAACATAAACTTGAAAGCAGGGCTTGGACTGGGACAAAAAATCTGGCATTTTGGCCCAGACCGGCCCACATACGATCAAAATGCTACCCATCTTTGCACGCCTTTGAATACGTAAACTAACTCCTATTCCATAAAAGCACTAAAGCCATATATAGGAAAGAGTGAAAGACAAATTAAAAACTTCTGAAAAGTGTCATTTATTAATATAATAAACCTATAATCCACACTGATGAATCATGTGTGCCTGTGTGTTTGAGGGAGAAAGAGAAGAGACATGATAAATTGTTGATCAGACTGTTTCCCATAGTATAGCATTAAATAAACTGTGACAGTGTAAACTAGTCGTTCTGACCACCTTATAACACTGAGACGTTATAGCGTTGCTTGCTACTCCCGCGGACATAAATGCAACAAGCCAAACTCATGTAGTCGCAGATGCAATTAATTTATTACAGTGCTAATCACCATTATTTTGTGTTTTTGGCTCAATTTTATCAAGGGGTATGTACACTTAGCCTAAGTGTTCTGAAAGCAGTTCTGCTTACTGCAGGGCAGGCTCTACACTCACTTCCACTCTCTCCCTTTCTTTATCCTCTTCGACCTCACCGGCGCTTTCAGTGCCACCGGCATCATCACCACTCTCAGCAGCCACAGCAGCTGATGAAGGTCCTGCTGCGGCAGAAAACATACAGTATGTGTTATTTTGCAACACTTTGCAGCGTCCGTTTGAAGAGCCTTCCTTTTTTCCCACAATTTCTCTGTACCTACCTTTCGTTTCTTCCTCTCTCTCTTCAGTATTTTGACAGATACACACACCCCGACGCTGCACGCACACACATAGCCCAAAATGGGAGTTGTCTAAAGATGTGATTGGGTCAGCCTAATGTCAGTTAAAAAAAGAACCAATGGGCTGCAGATTAAATGTCACATGGGCCGGTCTGTCTGTAAAAAAAAATCCTACGCTGACTTTTTTTTTTTTTTTTGACAAATTCATTACACAGCCGCAAAGACCACAGCGCCGTCAACTAATTAGGCAGAAAAAATATAGGCTGCTAAGAGTTTTATGAGCTGATCAGACAGAGAAGATATCGGCCGGCCCAAAAAGTACGTCGGCTGGATATTACTAGAAGAGACTGTAAAAAAAGATTGTATTGAGCACTATATTGTTTTTTATTGTTCATTACAGTTATGCATTTGTCATCAATGTCAGACAATTGTGTTTTTGTATGAGTGTTGAGTGTGTTTCAGTCACAGTGGTCCTCAGAGCACAGTAGTACACAGCAGAGTCAGACACACGCACATCCTTGATTGTCAGTGGAAATGATTTAGAAATAGTGCTGAGATCGCCACTAAATCTTTCCTTGAACTTAATTCTTGAATGAAATTTGCTCAGTATGTATTCTGGAGCTACATTTTCTTTTAGCTGGAACCACAGTAGAACTGATGATATATCAGTAGTTTCATATCGACAGCTAATTGTTACAGCTGCTCCTTCAACAGCAGATTGAACTGTTGTGTTTTGTTCAACACTATCCAGAGAAACACATCCTGTAATGTAATGTAAAACATTACTGATGAGGATCTCGTATTCATATTAGAAAAATATTAATGAATAATACATTCCTTTCAGAATTGGACTTACCCCAGAAGTAGTGCGTGATAAAGATGACTACAGTCCTTTGCCAGTTTGTCATCACAATAATTGTTAAAAGAATCTTTTAGATAAAATGACCTACAGTAATAAATAAATCTACAGTAGACTCTTGTGTCAGATAAAGTTGTTGTAACACGATCATGTATGCAGAGACCTGCAGGAGGAGCCTGGACATACATAGTGTGACTGTCTCCTCCTCCTGAAGGATTCTGGGTGGATTTTGACATCTTTTCAATGTTCTGATGTTTTATCAGCTTTAACAAAGTTCAATGGTGATGGAGGGAGGAGGTGGGAACTGGCTTACTGCAATACTCAAACATTAACTTGAAATCTTATTTTCTTATGAACATACTCCAGTAATATTTGTTTCGTTTACAACTTACTAGAAAAAGCTGTAAAAAATACTTGTTAATGTTGAGTACTATATTGTTTTTTATAGTTCGTTTGCATTTGTCATCAATTTCAGAGAGTTGTGTTTTTGTATGAGTGTTGAGTGTTTCAGTCACTGTGGGCTTCAGAGCACAGTAGTACACAGCAGAGTCAGACACACGCACATCCTGGATTGTCAGAGGAACTGTTTTTGTTTGTGTGTTCAGACTTGCATTAAATCTTTTCTTGAACTCTTCCTCATTATTTCCATAGGTACCAATTCTGTTCAGCATGTACTTTGGGAATCCGTTTACTTTTTGCTGGTACCAGAAGAGAGTTGGGCCTGTATCAGTGGTTGTATATGAACAGTTAATTATTACAGCTGCACCTTCATCTGCTGTTTGAACTCTCATATTTTGGTGGACCGTATCCTCAGATCTACACCCTGGAATTTAGAAAAGCATTTGTCAATTGAATTATTTGAATCATTCTCAAATTAAAATGTAAGAAAAGTGTTTAAAATCTGCTTACCCAAGAAATATGAGAGAAACATCATAAAATACGTTTGCCAGTGTGCCATCATAATATTAACAATTTGCTTTGCTAAATTAAACTTAACAAACACATGAATGAATATTAGAACAGCAGTTTAACCTCTCTTTTTGCTAAAGTTACACTGAACACATTTACAGACACCTGGAGGAGGAACCTGACTATACCACAGTATCTGAATACACTGCTTAAATAAAAGTCGATTTGTTTTGACGCTGAAGTGTCATAGTATTGTAGAACAATTTCTTCATAAGGTTCAGCCTTATATAAGAATTTGAGTAATGATGCCTCCTTGTGGCTGAATAGGTTTTGCTGAGTTAAAATTCGGTCACATTCTGACATAATTCACAAACAGTAATAAATAAGAAGTAAATAGACATTTATTGGACATGTTAGTTTGCAGTATGAAGATTTTAAGTGTAAAACTTGCTTTAAGAGATTCTAGCAGACATCATATAAGGATTTTGCAGAGGAGATATTGATAATGATATTGTGATGTTTAGTCAAATCTTTCAAAATGGTTGTGATGTACTGCAATTCAAGAAATATTCTGACGTATTGTGTTTGCTGTTCATTGCCATTTCAGTAACCACACACAGGTGTTCTCACAAGTTTAATTATATTGTGTGAATTTAAGATTGTGGGTTTGATGTGGTTTAAGATCAAAGGAAAAAATGAATTTGAGTTTTTGTACGGCTTCACATAGACTTTGTATCACTGGGCTCCAGAGCACAATAATAGAGAGCTGAATCTGACAGAGTTACACCTTTAATAGTGAGTTCAGTGGATTTTTGTACTATTGTCGACTGAAAGCGAGAATCAGAGGGACTCCCACCTCCACCACCTGAATACTTATATATTAAATACTGAGGTTCTCCATTAGGATACTATCTGTACCAATAAAGGCTAAAAGAACTGCTGCTTGTATCATATGTGCAGCTGAGGGTCACAGTCTCCTCTTCCTTTATGACAATTTCTTCTTTATTTGGCCTAATCTGGTCTGCAGTCATCACACCTAAATCAAACAAATAAAAAAAAAATGTTGTTCAAGTTATACAAAAATGATCAACATATTAACTCATTAACACCACTTAAATAAAAAAAAAAGAGCCATATTGTACCTGAAGTCAGAATTAAAATGACAAACAGGTGTTTTTCCATGTTGACTAGGTCAGATCAGGTGTGTAATAATGTTGTCTGTGCTCTGAGCTGTAGGTCTGTGTTACTGTAAGTTTCTGCAGTTTCACACTCAAACTTCCTGCTTTCTGTGTGACGATTACGTCTTTTGCTCTGCCATTGGTTAGAAGAAATCCTTTGGAGCTGCAAGAAATCACATTGTACTATTCTGAAGCTGTCTGAAACATGGTTTATTTCCTGAATAAACAAATGATGAATTGTATTCCTCTTACTCGGGATAAAAGTGTCCACTAAATAAATAAATGTTAATGTAAATATATATTTAACATATGATTTTGTCTAGATTCATGCAGGTCACCAATGCATACCTGTATTTAAATCTAAAGAGTTAAAGAGCTGATCTTCAAATGTTTTTTATTGTTGTGATGCTTTGAGGTTCATGTGATTTGAGTTTAAAAGTTCCTTCCAAGTACACTGAGTGTGAGCCATAAGATGTTGTTGTATTTTCCTGTGATTATGACACTTTGGAGGGATACTGCCCCCAGTGCAGAATTTATGTATTTCTAACAGATACCATTTAACACACATAGTCTAGCAAAACTTATAAGCTGCTTATAAGGTATTTAGGATAATTTTAGTCTGCACATCAGCTCATCATCTTCTCTGGCAATATATTTATTTTGCTGTGCAACATAATATATGACCAGAACAGTCTGTAGTAGAGCCACCTATTTCTGAATGAAAGTGAGGCACATGTGATCTTTAACTACATTTCCATCTAAAGGTGTGATTAACTTTTAAAAAAAAAAAAAAAAAACTAGAATGTTGGATAAATAATTTGCAAATAATGTACTGTTTCCATCCCACATGTTCAAGAGAACAAACCACTTCCTGGGAAGCTGCAGCAAAATGTCAGTGATAATAATGGGATTATTATCCCAAATGTAACAGGAAAACATCCTTTATAGTGTGTGTCAATGTACAGTCAAGTCAGATGGTCATATTGGCAGCTGATTGTTACAGCTGCTTCTTCAACAGCAGTTTGAACTGTTGTATTTTGTTCAACACTGTCCAGAGAATCACATCCTGTATTGTAATGTGAAACATAACTGATGAGGATCTCATATTCATATTAGAAAGATATTACTGAATAATACATTCCTTTCAGAATCTGACTTACCCCAGAAATAGTATGTGGTAAAGAAGACTACAAGTCTTTGCCAGTTTGCCATCAGTGTAGTTTAAGCATTTAGTTGTTTACATTTATGGTAGACTCTTGTTTCAGCTTCTCTTTGATAAAGTTGTAACACAGGCACATATGCAAAGATCTGCAGGAGGAGTCTGACTGCACAGTATCTGAACATATACAGTGTGACTGTCTCCACCTCCTAAAGGATTCTGGGTGGATTTTTACATCTTTTACATTTTCTGATGTTTGTTTTAGATTAGATTAGATTAGATTAGATTCAACTTTATTGTCATTACACATGTACAAGTACAATGCAACGAAATGCAGTTTAGGTCTAACCAGAAGTGCAATAAGAAGTAAAGTGCAGGATATAAGTTAAATAATTTAAATGTAGATAAAGCGTTCTATGGTAATAATTACAGATGGATACATACTATGAACATAATATACAGATGGTTATGTACTATAGGCAGGAATTACAGATGGGATATTTACAGATGGGATATTTACAATGTAGTAAAATGTGCAATGAAGTGCAGTGTATATTAAATACTGAATAGAATATTAAATACTGCAGGTGAAATTTTGATCAGATGTTCATCCGAGGTATCAGTGCAGTGGATTGAGTAGTGAATTGCAGTATAATATATGCTGCAATTATACAATGATTGAGAGTGAAGACAGACAGGTAGTGCAAATGAGCATTAAAATAGTCCCTTGGGTGGTTTTAAAGTCCCTTAGTGCATATGAGTGATCATGTAGTGCAAATACAAGTTAATAGTGCAAATACAAAGGTTATGGTTGATTAAAGAGGTATGAGGAGGATGAGGGAAGTGAAGGTGTGAAGGAGATGCAGTGGAATCAATGAGGGGCAGAGTTCAGTAAGGAGACAGCTCTAGGAAAGAAGCTGTTCCTCAGTCTGCTGGTTCTAGTCCGGAGGCTCCTGAAGCGCCTGCCGGAAGGCAGGAGAGAAAACAGTCTGTGGGCGGGGTGAGAGGAGTCCTTAAGAATACTGCGTGCACGACGCAGGCAGTTTTTCCTCTGCAAGTCTTTGATGGCAGGGAGTGGAGTCCCAGTGATGCGTTGGGCAGTTTTCACCACCCGCTGCAGTGCTTTTTGCTCCGCAACAGAGCAGCTTCCATACCAGACTGTGACACAGTTGGTTAGTATGCTCTCTATTGTGCAGCGGTAAAAGTTCACCAGGATGGCTGGGGACATCTGATTTTTCTTCAGTGTCCTCAAGAAGAAGAGCCGTTGGTGGGCCTTCTTGACCAGGCTGGAGGTGTTGGTGGTCCAGGACAGGTCTTCTGAGATGTGGGTCCCCAGGAACTTGAAGCAGGAGACACGCTCAACAGCCGTCCCGTTAATGTGGATGGGATCATGTGTGCTTCCTCTCTCCTTCCTGAAGTCTATAATCAGCTCCTTAGTTTTGGTGGTGTTAAGGAGCAGGTTATTTTCTGTGCACCATGTAGCCAAGTGCTGGACCTCCTCCCTGTAGGCAGTCTCATCGTTGTTGCTGATGAGACCGATCACCGTAGTATCGTCTGCAAACTTGATGATGGTGTTTGATCCATTCAAAGCTCTGCAGTCGTGGGTGAAGAGGGAGTAGAGGAAAGGGCTCAGCACACAGCCTTGTGGTACGCCAGTGTTGAGCATGATGGGGGTAGAGCAAGTGAGGCCTGACCTAACATGCTGAGGTCTGTTGGTCAGAAAGTCCATAATCCAATTACAGAGTGAGGTGTTAATGCCCAGATCTCCAAGTTTAGTGATTAGCTTGGAGGGGATGACGGTGTTGAATGCCGAGCTGAAGTCGACAAACAGTATACGTGCATGAGTGTTCTTATTGTCCAAGTGTGTGACAATACTTTGTTTTATCAGCTGCAACAAAGTTCATTGATGAGGGAAGAAGGATGCAGGCATTAGCTTATCAATAAACAAAAATTTGAAATTGTATTTTCTAGTAAACATACTCTAATAATCGTTTTTTTTTTTTTTTTTTTTTACAACTTCCATGTGGATATGTTACTAGAAGAAGCTGTAAAAATACTTATAAATGTTGATTGTTTTCTCGAGTACTATGTTGTTTTTTATTGTTCATTATAGTTATGCATTTGTCATCAGTGTCAAAGAGTTGTGTTTTTGTATGAGTATTGAGTGTGTTTCAGTCACTGTGGGCTTCAGAGCACAGTAGTACACAGCAGAGTCAGACACACGCACATCCTGGATTGTCAGAGGAACAGTTTTTGTTTGTGTGTTCAGACTTGCATTAAATCTCTTCTTAAACTCTTCCTCATTATTTCCAAAAGTAGCAAGTCTATTCAGCATGTACTTTGGGAATCCATTTACTTTTTGCTGGTACCAGAAGAGAGTTGGGCCTGTATCAGTGGTTGTATATGAACAATTAATTATTACAGCTGCACCTTCATCTGCTGTTTGAACTCTCATATTTTGGTGGACCGTATCCTCAGATCTACACCCTGG
The DNA here is from genome assembly GCA_033026305.1 of Cirrhinus molitorella. Taxonomy (NCBI): domain Eukaryota; kingdom Metazoa; phylum Chordata; class Actinopteri; order Cypriniformes; family Cyprinidae; genus Cirrhinus; species Cirrhinus molitorella. The sequence goes on along the minus strand of CM065124.1, from coordinate 15,352,017 downwards.
AATTTAGAAAAGCATTTGCTAATTGAATTATTTTAATTATTCTCAATTTAAAATTTAAGAAAAGTGTTTAAAATCTACTTACCCAAGAAATATGAGATAAACAACATGAAAAATGTTTGCCAGTGTGCCATCATATATTATAAATATGCTGTGCTAAATTAAACTCCACTGAATTAACACATCAAAGAATGAACAGTGGAACAGCAGTTTAACCCTCTTGTTGCTTCAGTCTCTCTTTGATAAAGTTACACTGAACACATTTACAAACACCTGGAGGAGAAGCCTGACTATACCACAGTATCTGAATACACTGCTTAAATAAAAGTCGATTTGTTTTGACGCTGAAGTGTCATAGTATTGTAGAACAATTTCTTCATAAGGCTCAGCCTTATATAAGAATTTGAGTAAGGATGCCCCCTTGTGGTGAGGTTAAATAGATTTTGCTTAGTTAAATTAAATTGGTCACATTCTGACATAATTCACAAACAGTAATAAATAAGAAGTAAAATGTCGTTTATTGGACATGTTAGTTTGCACTATGAACAGTTCAAAAGCTAAAACTCTCTTTAAGAGATCCAGGCAGATTTCATACAAGGATTTTGCAGAGGAGATATTGATAATGATATTGTGATGTTTAGTCAAATCTTTCAAAATGGTTGTGATGTACTGTAATTCAAGAAATATTCTGACGTATTGTGTTTGCTGTTCATTGCCATTTCAGTAACCACACACAGGTGTTCCCACAAGTTTAATTATATTGTGTGAATTTAAGATTGTGGGTTTGATGTGGTTTAAGATCAAAGGGAAAAATGAATTTGAGTTTTTGTACTGCTTCACATAGACTTTGTATCACTGGGCTCCAACTCTTAGAGCACAATAATAGAGAGCTGAATCTGACAGAGTTACACCTTTAATAGTGAGTTCAGTGGATTTTTGTACTATTGTCGACTGAAAGCGAGAATCAGAGGGACTCCCACCTCCACCACCTGAATACTTATATATTAAATACTGAGGTTCTCCATTAGGATACTGTCTGTACCAATAAAGTCTAAAATAACTGCTGCTTGTATCATATGTGCAGCTGAGGGTCACAGTCTCCTCTTCCTTTATGACAATTGATTCTTTATTTGGCCTAATCTGGTCTGCAGTCATCACACCTAAATCAAACAAATAAAAATAATTTGTCATTCAAGTTACACAAAATGATGTCAACGTATCTCATTAACACCTCTTAAATAAAAATAAAAAGAGCCATATTGTACCTGAAGTCAGAATTAAAATGACAAACAAGTGTTTTTCCATGTTGTCTAGGTCAGATCAGGTGTGTATTAATGTTGTTTGTGCTCTGAGCTGTAGATCTGTGTTACTGTGAGTCTCTGCACTTTCACACTCAAACACACTGGAACTTCCTGCTTTCTGTGTGCTGATACCATCTTTTGCTCTGCCATTGGTTAGAAGAAAGCCTTTGCAAATGTAAGAAATTACATTTGTACTATTCTGAAGCTTTGCATCAGGTTCACACAAATTAGTGATTAGTGACCTAAAAGTTGCTCTGGGTCTTAAATTTGTTTTATTTATTTAGCGTCATAAATCTTGATTTAAATTATTTAAACTGTAAATACTTTTCTTTTTGATTGTTGTGATGCTTCGAGGTTTATGAGATTTGACTTTATAAGTTAATTCCAAGTACTTTGAGTGTGAAAGTTGCTGTAAGATGTTGTATTTTCCTGTGATTATACCACTAACTAACTGCAGAGGGAGTCTTGCACAAAAGTTAGTATCTATTTGTATATATAGCTTTGTTTTTGTATGAGTGTTGAGTGTGTTTCAGTCACTGTGGGCTTCAGAGCACAGTAGTACACAGCAGAGTCAGACACACGCACATCCTGGATTGTCAGAGGAACTGTTTTTGTTTGTGTGTTCAGACTTGCATTAAATCTTTTCTTGAACTCTTCCTCATTATTTCCATAGGTACCAATTCTGTTCAGCATGTACTTTGGGAATCCGTTTACTTTTTGCTGGTACCAGAAGAGAGTTGGGCCTGTATCAGTGGTTGTATATGAACAGTTAATTATTACAGCTGCACCTTCATCTGCTGTTTGAACTCTCATATTTTGGTGGACTGTATCCTCAGATCTACACCCTGGAATTTAGAAAAACATTGAATTAATTGAATTATTTTAATCATTCTCAAATTAAAATGTAAAAAAAAAAATTAAATCTGCTTACCCAAGAAATATGAAATAAACATCATAAAATATGTTTGCCAGTGTGCCATCATAATATTAACAATATGCTTTGCTAAATTAAACTTAACAAACACATGAATGAATAGTAGAACAGCAGTTTAACCCTCTTGTTGCTTCAGTCTCTTTTTACTAAAGTTACACTGAACTCATTTACAAACACCTGGAGGAGGAGCCTGACTATACCACAGTATCTGAATACACTGCGTGATTGAAAGAAATTGATTTGTTTTGACGCTGAAGTGTCATAGTATTGTAGAACAATTTCTTCATAAGGTTCATCAGTAATGATGCCTCCTTGTGGCTGAATAGATTTTGCTGAGTTAAATACAATTTGGTCACATTCTGACATAATTCACAAACAGTAATAAATAAGAAGTAAATAGACATTTATTGGACATGTTAGTTTACAATATGAAGAGTTTAAGTGTAAAACTTGCTTTAAGAGATTCTAGCAGACATCATATAAGGATTTTGCAGAGGAGATATTGATAATGATATTGTGATGTTTAGTCAAATCTTTCAAAATGGTTAAATGGTTAAATGGCAAATAAGTAAAAATAAATTGTTGTTCAAGTTACACAAAAATGATCGACATATGAACTCTTTAACACCACTTAAATAAAAATAAAAAGAGCCATATTGTACCTGAAGTCAGAATTAAAATGACAAACAGGTGTTTTTCCATGTTGACTAGGTCAGATCAGGTGTGTATTAATGTCGTCTGTGCTCTGAGCTGTAGATCTGTGTTACTGTGAGTCTCTGCAGTTTCACACTCAAACACACTGGAACTTCCTGCTTTCTGTGTGATGATAACGTCTTTTGCTCTGCCATTTGTTAGAGGAAAGCCTTTGCACCTGCAAGAAATTACATTTGTACTATTCTGAAGCTGTTCGAATCATGGTTTATTTCTTGAATTAACAAATGATGAATTGTATTCCTCTAAAGGCCCGTTCACACCAAGAACGATAACGATAACTATAAACACAAGGATAACTATATTTGCGTCCACACCAGAGAACCCCAATAGGGTCTGTCTGTTTTTGTTGCATTTACACGACTTCAACCAGTAGATGTCCTCAGCAAGCACGTTTCAAGCACATCTCAATTAGTGAATCTAGCCTAAACTATCCGATCAATAACGTAGACAATCTAGTGGAATAAAAATAATACGGGCTCTTTTCTACTGCACATTCAAAGGAGGCAAGACAATGTTGTCCAACCCTGCGCTGAATTCCTGAGGTAATTTTATGTTTTATGTTACTCTGTTTGCTGTGCAATATCTGTTTGCTTCTCTACAATGTTGCCTGCCATTTCAAATGCGCAAGCCCTTTAAATTTGAATGAAGTCTAATTAGCTGTCAGTGTTTTATCGTTTATCAGCTGTAAAAAAAAAAAAAAATAGTTCTGAAAGTAATCCCAACGAATATCGTTGCCCTGTATCGTTATCGTTATAGTTGTGGTGTGAACTCTGCTATTGTCTTCAATTTGAAACGATTTTTAGAACATTATCTTTACAGTTATAGTTATCGTGCTTGGTGTTAACGGGCCTTTACTAGGGTCCACTAAATGAATAAATGTTAATGTAAATATATATTTAGCATATGATTTTGTCTAGATTCATGCAGGTCGCCAATGCATACCTGTATTTAAATCTAAAGAGTTAAAGAGCTGATCTTCAAATGCTTTTTATTGTTGTATTGAGGTTAGAAGTTCATTCCAAGTACACTGAGTGTGAGCCGTAAGATGTTGTATTTTCCTGTGATTATGCTACTAACTGACTGCAGAGGAAGTCTTGGATAAAAGTTAGTATCTATTTCTATATATAACTCTGTTTTTGTATGAGTGTTGAGTGTGTTTCAGTCACTGTGGGCTGCAGAGCACAGTAGTACACAGCAGAGTCAGACACACGCACATCCTGGATCTTCAGTGGAACTGTTTTTAATGTCGAATTCAGTTTTGCAGAAAATCTCCCTTTAAATTCATCCTCAGTAGTTCCTTTACCAAATGTATATTCACTCAGCATGAATGTCGGTGATCTATTTGGTAGCTGTTTGTACCAGAAGAGATACATATTTGTAGTTGTGGTAAATTAATTGCACTGTAGAGTAACTGGATCTCCTATATTTGCAGTCATTTCTCCTGAAGGCTGTTCAACTCTGTCTTGCCCCCAGCACACTGGAAAATAAATGTAACTTTATTTATAATTCACATACATTAAGTAAATAAAACAGCATCTGTAAAGTGTGATAAATGGTGATCTTTCTTACCAGACTCCTGTGCTGAGAAGAAAAGCGTAATAATAATCAGTTTTTTCATTGTTGAGATTAATATTTTAATGTCTTTTCTAATGAACGTGCCTCTCTGTCTTTACAGTAGCTCTCTGTTTTATCTGTGCTCTGCTGCTCTTCTCTTGATATTTCAAGTAGGTCTGAATCCTCACAACACTGTTGATGACACTTTGGAGGGATGCTGCCCCCCAGTGCAGAATTTGTGTATTTTTAACAGATACATTTTAGTTTTAACACACATAGTCTAGCAAAACTGCTGCTTATAAGGTATTTAGGATAATTTTAGTCTGCTCATCATCTTCTCTGGCAATGACCGGAACAATCTGTAGTAGAGCCACCTATTTCTGAATGAAAGTGAGGCACATGTGATCATTAACTACGTTTCCATCTAAAGGTGTGATTAACTTTTACAAAAAACTGGAATGTTGCATAAATAATTTGCAAATAAAGTACTGTTTGAATCCCATATGTTCAAGAGAACAAACCACTTCCTGGAAAGCTGCAGCAAAATGTCAGTGATAATAATAGGATTATTATCCCAATGTAACAGGTGTCACGTCTCAACTCAATCCTGCACTTTCACCCCGGTCCCTGAGCACCAGCACCCGTGAACCATCCCCCGAATACTAATCCGGAACACCTGTGCTGCCCTGATTACCCAGTGTATTTATACCCACCTCTCTCTCATACTCACCACTCGGGATCGAAGTAACATGCCTGGTTGTTGCTCTTCTTCTTTGGATACTCTCCTTTCGGATTCCTTCGGACTTGTGAATTGTGGACTTCTACACTGTGGATGGAAACAAGAGGATTTGAGGGAAGTGACTTTGTGAACCGTAATTCTAATGTCTATGGATGGACTTACATTCCTGTGCTCGTCTCACAGTTCGGGACTCCAGCAGTTTGTATGGCTATAAATTAAGTTGTTTATGTTTCTTGGAAGCACTGTAAATAAACATTCACAAACTTACCTTCTGCCTTTCGCCCCTTCTCTGACCAAGCGTTACAGGATCCCGAGTCTAAGAAAAACATAAACAAACATGGAGACGCCGCCAACAACCAAAACCGCGGCAGTGGATCCATTCGCTGAGCTTGTGCACGCCTTACGTCAGTCTATGTCACCACAACCCGTTCCTTCTGTGATCGCTCGATCCCCGCTAGCTCGTCCTGCTACATACTCCGGCGAACCGGAGGGCTGCAATGGATTTATTCTCCAGTGTTCGCTGTATATCGAAGCCAACAGTGTGAGTTTTACCAACGAAATCTCTAAAATCTCTTTTGTGATTTCTCTGCTGACAGGACGAGCTCTACAATGGGCGGACGGGTTGTGGACATCAAAAAGCCCTGCACTAGCCACCATCACTTCCTTCTTCACTCATTTTAAGCAGGTATTCGGTACTGCACTCACCAATCTCTCTGTTCATGACGAACTGATTCATCTGCGCCAAGGCGACCTCTCCATACATGACTATACGCTGCGATTCCGCTCTTTAGCGGCCACGAGTGGTTGGAACGAGATAGCGCTGTTAGCTGCTTATCGCAAAGGATTGCATCCTGAGATACGGAGACAGATGGTGATCTACGATGACAACTCTAATATAGAGACTTTCGTTCAAAAAGCCATACGTGTTTCCCAACATCTATCAGCCTGTTCTGTTCCTACTAACCAGTTTCCAGTCCGTACAGAGAGCACAGTGAGTCAAAACGCCTTGGATGAGCCTATGATCACCGATCATTACCATCTCCATTCCTCTGAACGACAACGAAGATTAAAGAGAGGCCTATGTCTATATTGTGGAGGAGCTGATCACATAATCGCCGCCTGTCCGATTCGACCTCCGAAAGCTATGGTGAGTGCAGTCCGACTTACACCCAACACCTCTCATATACCCCATTTTATCGCACAGCTCAAAATTAATCGTCACTTTTTCCCCGTCTCTGTGTTGGTGGACTCCGGCGCTGCTGGGAACTTTGTCTCCTCCCACTTCGTGGACCGCCATAATCTGAGAACCGTACCCAGTGAGACCAGTTACCAGATAACCACCATCCAGGGCACTCCGCTGGGTAATGGTAAAATCACACGGAGAACTCCGACCTGGGAATTAACCGTTCACCGTCAACACAAGGAGAAACTGACCTTCCTAATCCTTCCTGACTCGGTTGTTGACGTCATCCTTGGTCGTCCTTGGCTCGCACATCACCAACCACACATGGACTGGAAGACGGGCAAGGTTCTGGAATGGAATGAGTCATGTCAGCATCGCTGCCTCCAGAAGGAAGGAGAACGACTCCCTCTCCAATCCACTACCATCGAAAGCCCCAACACTACGATCACTGTCACTATCCCTCCAGCGTATCATACCTACCACGACGTCTTCAGTAAGGAGAAAGCCACCAGTCTTCCCCCTCACAGGCCCTGGGATTGTAGCATCGACCTGCTGCCAGGCACAAAACTCCCTCACGGACGTATCTACCCATTATCCAAACCCGAACAGGAAGCGATGAAGCAATACATCGATGAGGCGTTACATCAGGGGTTCATCAGACCATCCACCTCACCAGCAGCTTCTAGCTTCTTCTTTGTGGCTAAGAAGGATGGAGGGCTCCGACCCTGCATCGACTACCGGGTGCTAAATGAGGCCACGGTGAAATTTGCTTATCCCCTTCCACTAGTTCCAGCTGCCCTGGAGGAACTCCGTGAAGCCTGCATCTTCTCAAAGCTTGACCTCCGCAGCGCATATAACCTGATCCGTATCCGAGAGGGAGATGAATGGAAGACTGCCTTTGTCACGCCCACTGGGCACTACGAATATCGGGTAATGCCCTATGGACTTGCCAACAGCCCATCGGTATTTCAGAATTTCATGAATGAAATCTTCAGAGACTATCTTCATCAGTTTGTCATCGTTTATATTGACGATATCCTCATCTACTCACGTAATGTGGAGGAACATCAGAATCATGTCTGCAAGGTCCTCAACCGTCTCCGACAGCATCAGTTGTACCTTAAGACTGAAAAGTGCGAATTCCACGTAACAACCGTCTCCTTTCTCGGGTACGTGATCTCTGCGGAGGGAGTGAAGATGGAGCCAGGAAAGGTCGATGCGGTTAAGAAGTGGCCTTCACCTTCAACGATTAAAGAACTGCAACGTTTCCTGGGCTTCGCCAACTTTTACCGCAGGTTCATTAAAAACTACAGTCTATGTGCATCCCCTCTGACCTCCCTATTGAAGGGAGGCAAGAAGAAACTCGACTGGAGTCAACCAGCCCAGGAAGCGTTTGAACGGTTGAAGGAGAAGTTTACCACCGCTCCAATCCTATCACACCCAAATCCAGAACTTCCCTTCACAGTGGAAGTAGATGCTGCAGACCAGGGGGTCGGAGCCGTTCTCTCCCAATGGTCTGGTGAGCCACGAACCCTCCATCCATGTGCGTACTTTTCCAGGAAACTTTCTCCAGCGGAACAAAATTACGGTATTGGAGATCGGGAATTGCTGGCTATTAAATTAGCCCTCGAGGAATGGCGTCACTGGCTTGAGGGAGCTCATCATCCTTTCACTGTCATTACAGACCACAAGAACCTGCAATATCTTCGTGATGCTAAACGTCTCAACGCTCGTCAAGCCCGCTGGTCCCTTTTCTTTGCACGGTTTCGATTCTCCATCACTTATCAACCAGGATCCAAAAACGTCAAAGCTGATGCTCTGTCACGTATGTATTCTCCAGACTCTGCGATTATTCCCCCGGACCCAATTCTTCCTCCATCTGTTACAGTTGCACCCATCCTTTGGCGATTTGAGGATGAACTACGTGACGCCATCCTCGAGGAGCCAGCGCCCCCTGGAGTGCCCGAAGGTCTAAAGTATGTACCCACTAGGCTGCGACTTCAGCTCCTGGAAGGTACGCACACCTCACCTGGATCCGGACACCCTGGCAGCAGGCGCACCCTCTCGCTCCTTCGCCAACGGTTCTGGTGGCCAAGGATGGACCGGGATGTCCACCGTTTCATCCAGGGTTGTTCGGTCTGTGCCGTTACTACTACACCTCGTCGTCTACCGGAAGGGAAGCTTCAACCTCTGCCCATTCCTCGTCGGCCCTGGACACACTTAGGGGTCGACTTTGCCACGGACTTACCCTCTTCCAATGGATTCACCACTATCCTGGTGGTAGTGGATCGGTTCTCGAAGGCCTGCAAGTTCATCCCACTGAAGGGTCTACCTACGGCTATGGAGACGGCGGAATCACTATTCCAAAATGTCTTCCGTAACTTTGGATTGCCCGAAGACATCGTGTCTGATAGGGGTCCCCAGTTTATCTCCAGGGTTTGGCGAGGATTCTTTTCCCTCCTGGGTACTGCTATCAGTCTCTCCTCCGGTTATCACCCGCAAACTAACGGCCAGACCGAACGTAAGATCCAAGAATTATCCCGGTACCTCCGAACATACTGTGCCCAACATCAAGAAACCTGGAGCCAGTATCTACCGTGGGCCGAATACGCCCAAAATTCTCTCCGTCAGTCTACCACTGGTTTAACTCCTTTTCAATGTGTTTTAGGATACCAACCAGCCTTGTTCCCCTGGAACGGAGAGTCTTCGGAAGTCCCTGCGGTAGATCACTGGTTCCGGGAGAGCGAGAGGGTCTGGGACTCGGCTCATGTCCATCTCCAGCAGGCAGTCCGGAGACATACGGAGGCTGCAAATCGTCGCCGACTTCCTGCTCCGACTTACCAGCCTGGAGATCGTGTCTGGCTATCCACCCGCGACATCCGTCTCCGGCTGCCTAGCAGGAAGCTGAGTCCCCGCTACATCGGGCCTTTCACCATACACTCTCAAATAAATCCTGTCACTTACCGTCTCGACTTACCAGCCCATTACCGAATTGCACCTACCTTCCACGTATCCTTACTCAAACCATACTTACCCTCAGTTGTCCCTTCCTCCACAGACCCGGAACCCGATCCCCCGCCAGAGCAACCAGAAATCCAGGGAGACCACATCTTCCAGGTCCGGGCCATCCTCGACTCCCGGCGGCGCGCCGGCCGGCTCCAGTACCTAGTCGACTGGGAGGGGTTCGGACCCGAGGAGAGATCGTGGATACCACATGCCGACATCTTGGACCCATCTCTCCTCGAGGACTTCCATCATCAGAATCCAGATCGTCCGGGCCCCCGAGGTCGCGGTCGGCCGCGTCGCCGGATAAGGGTGTCAGGTGCCACCCGTGGAGAGGGGGGTACTGTCACGTCTCAACTCAATCCTGCACTTTCACCCCGGTCCCTGAGCACCAGCACCCGTGAACCATCCCCCGAATACTAATCCGGAACACCTGTGCTGCCCTGATTACCCAGTGTATTTATACCCACCTCTCTCTCATACTCACCACTCGGGATCGAAGTAACATGCCTGGTTGTTGCTCTTCTTCTTTGGATACTCTCCTTTCGGATTCCTTCGGACTTGTGAATTGTGGACTTCTACACTGTGGATGGAAACAAGAGGATTTGAGGGAAGTGACTTTGTGAACCGTAATTCTAATGTCTATGGATGGACTTACATTCCTGTGCTCGTCTCACAGTTCGGGACTCCAGCAGTTTGTATGGCTATAAATTAAGTTGTTCATGTTTCTTGGAAGCACTGTAAATAAACATTCACAAACTTACCTTCTGCCTTTCGCCCCTTCTCTGACCAAGCGTTACAACAGGAATATGGTTAAAACATCCTTTATAGTGTGTGTCAACGTACAGTCGAGTCAGATGGTCAGTTATTACAAGAATATTTTTGGAAGAGATTATTTTTTACTGTCAGTAACTTTTCAGTGGGAAATATAAACTGCATTTAGTGTAGTTAAAAAAATAACATTTTCTGAATTTTTGGTGGGACATTGTATTCTTTTAAATGGGTTTAATTTTATTTTCTTTTTTTAAATATATATGTTATTTATTTTTTTACATTTTTTAAATGCAAATGACAGGACTTGGTTATTTTACTGTATCTTCTGTAATGTGTCTCCCTGAGTTTTTGTATAAGTGTTGAGTGTGTTTCAGTCACTGTGGGCTGCAGAGCACAGTAGTACACAGCAGAGTCAGACACACGCACATCCTGGATTGTCAGAGGAAATGTTTTTGAAATTGTACTGAGATCACCGCTGAATCTATCCTTGAACTGAATCATTGATTGATCAAATTTGTTCAGCATGTATTCTGGAACTCCGTTTACTTTTTGTTGGTACCAAAGGAGAACTGGCGATATATCAGTGCTTTCATGTTGACAGCTGATTGTTACAGCTGCTCCTTCAACAGCAGTTTGAACTGTTGTATTTTGTTCAACACTGTTCAGAGAATCACATCCTGTAATGTAATGTGAAACATAACTGATGAGGATCTCATATTCATATTAGAAAGATATTACTGAATAATACATTCCTTTCAGAATCTGACTTACCCCAGGAATAGTATGTGGTAAAGAAGACTACAAGTCTTTGCCAGTTTGCCATCAGTGTAGTTTAAGTAAGCATTTAGTTGTTTACATTTATGGTAGACTCTTGTTTCAGCTTCTCTTTGATAAAGTTGTAACACAGGCACATATGCAAAGATCTGCAGGAGGAGTCTGACTGCACAGTATCTGAACATATACAGTGTGACTGTCTCCACCTCCTAAAGGATTCAAGGTGGATTTTTACATCTTTTATCAGCTGCAACAAATTTCATTGAGGGAAGAACGATGCAGGCATTAGCTTACCAATAAACATACATTTTAAATTGTATTTTCTAGTAAACATACTCTAATAATCTTTTTTTTTTACAACTTCTGTTTGGATATATTACTAGAAGAAGCTGTAAAAATACTTGTTAATGTTGATTTCATTCTCGAGTACTATGTTGTTTTTTATTGTTCATTATAGTTATGCATTTGTCATCGGTGTCAAAGAATTGTGTTTTTGTATGAGTGTTTAGTGTGTTTCAGTCACTGTGGGCTTCAGAGCACAGTAGTACACAGCAGAGTCAGACACACGCACATCCTGGATTGTCAGAGGAACAGTTTTTGTTTGTGTGTTCAGACTTGCATTAAATCTCTTCTTAAACTCTTCCTCATTATTTCCAAAAGTAGCAAGTCTATTCAGCATGTGCTTTGGGAATCCATTTACTTTTTGCTGGTACCAGAAGAGAGTTGGGCCTGGATCAGTGGTTGTATATGAACAATTGATTATTACAGCTGCACCTTCATCTGCTGTTTGAACTCTCATATTTTGGTGGACCGTATCCTCAGATCTACACCCTGGAATTTAGAAAACCATTTGCTGATTAAATTATTTTAATCATTCTCAATTTAAAATTTAAGAAAAGTGTTTAAAATCTACTTACCCAAGAAATATGAGATAAACAACATGAAAAATGTTTGCCAGTGTGCCATCATACTATTATAAATATGCTGTGCTAAATTAAACTCCACTGAATTAACACATCAAAGAATGAACAATGGAACAGCAGTTTAACCCTCTTGTTGCTTCAGTCTCTCTTTGATAAAGTTACACTGAACACATTTACAAACACCTGGAGGAGGAGCCTGACTATACCACAGTATCTGAATACACTGCTTAAATAAAAGTCGATTTGTTTTCACTAAAGTGTCATAGTATTGTAGAACAATTTCTTCATAAGGCTCAACGTTATATAAAAATTTGAGTAATGATGCCTCCTTGTGGCGAGGTTAAATAGATTTTGCTGAGTTAAATTCAATTTGGTCACATTCTGACATAATTCACAAACAGTAATGAATAAGAAGTAAAATGTCGTTTATTGGACATGTTAGTTTGCAATATGAACAGTTCAAAAGCTAAAACTCTCTTTAAGAGATCCAGGCAGATTTCATACAAGGATTTTGCAGAGGAGATATTGATAATGATATTGTGATGTTTAGTCAAATCTTTCAAAATGGTTGTGATGTACTGTAATTCAAGAAATATTCTGATGTATTGTGTTTGTTGTTCATTACCATTTCAGTAACCACACACAGGTGTTCCCACAAATTTAATTATATTGTGTGAATTTAAGATTGTGGGTTTGATGTGGTTTAAGATCAAAGGGAAAAATGAATTTGAGTTTTTGTACGGCTTCACATAGAGTTTGTATCACTGGGCTCCAACTCTTAGAGCACAATAATAGAGAGCTGAATCTGACAGAGTTACACCTTTAATAGTGAGTTCAGTGGATTTTTGTACTATAGACGACTGAAAGCGAGAATCAGAGGGACTCCCACCTCCACCACCTGAAGACTTATATATTAAATACTGAGGTTCTCCATTAGGATACTGTCTGTACCAATAAAGTCTAAAAGAACTGCTGCTTGTATCATATGTGCAGCTGAGGGTCACAGTCTCCTCTTCCTTTATGGCAACTGATTCTTTATTTGGCCTAATCTGGTCTGCAGTCATCACACCTAAATCAAACACATAAAAATAATTTGTCATTCAGGTTACACAAAATGATGTCAACGTATCTCATTAACACCTCTTAAATAAAAATAAAAAGAACCATACTGTACCTGAAGTCAGAATTAAAATGACAAACAAGTGTTTTTCCATGTTGTCTAGGTCAGATCAGGTGTGTATTAATGTTGTCTGTGCTCTGAGCTGTAGATCTGTGTTACTGTGAGTCTCTGCAGTTTCACACTCAAACACACTGGAACTTCCTGCTTTCTCTGTAATGATACCATCTTTTGCTTTGCCATTGGTTAGAAGAAAGCCTTTGCAACTGTAAGAAATTACATTTGTACTATTCTGAAGCTTTGCATCAATGTCACATAAATTGGTGATTAGTGACCTAAAAGTAGCTCTAGGTCTTAAATTTGTTTTATTTATTTAGTGTCATAAATCTTGGTGTAAATGTTTTAAACTGTAAATACTTTCTTTTTATATTTAAAGTAGATTTTAATCTCAAATTCAGGTTCCCATTGCATACTTGTATATATTTAAATCTGAAGAGCTAAAGAGCTGATCTTTAGATGCGTTTGATTGTTGTGATGCTTCGAGGTTTATGAGATTTGAGTTTATAAGTTAATTCCAAGTACTTTGAGTGTGAAAGTTGCTGTAAGATGTTGTGTTTTCCTGTGATTATACCACTAACTAACTGCAGAGGGAGTCTTGCACAAAAGGTAGTATCTATTTCAATATACAGCTTTGTTTTTGTATGAGTGTTGAGTGTGTTTCAGTCACTGTGGGCTTCAGAGCACAGTAGTACACAGCAGAGTCAGACACACGCACATCCTTGATCGTCAGTGGAACTGTTTTTAATTTTGAATCCAGTTTTGCAGAAAATCTCTCTTTAAATTCATCCTCAGTAGTTCCTTTACCAAATGTATATTCACTCAGCATGAATGTAGGTGCTCTGTTTGGTAGCTGTTTATACCAGAAGAGATATGCATCTGTAGTTGTGGTAGAATAATTGCAATGTAGAGTAACTGGATCTCCTATATTTGCAGTCATTTCTCCTGAAGGCTGTTCAACTCTGTCTTGCCCCCAGCACACTGGAAAATAGATTTAACTTTATTTATCATTCACATATATTAAGTAACTAAAACAGTCTGTAAAGTGTGAGAAATGGTGATCTTTCTTACCAGACTCCTGTGCTGAGAAGAAAAGCATAATAATAATCAGTTTCTCCATTGGTGAGCTTAATGTTTTGATGTGCGTTCTAACGAATGTGTCTCTCTGTCTTCACTGTAGACAGCTCCTCTCAGTTTTCTTTGTGTGGCTCTTCTTTTATTTAAAGTTCTAAATCCTTACATGGCACACTGTTGATGGCACCATTGAGGGATGCTGCCCCCCAGTGCTGAAGTCATGTATCAGGTTTACATACTGTATCAGCACATTAACTTCTGCCTGTTTCTGAATGAACGTGAGGCACATGACACAGATGTTTCCAGATTGTGGTTTTGATGTGGTTCAGTTTCAAAGATAAGAATAAATGTGAGTTTTTGTACGCCTTCACATAGAATTTGTATCACTGGGCTTTGACTCTTATAGCATAATAATAGAGAGCTGAATCTGACAGTTACACCAGTAACAGTGAGCTCAGTAGATGTTTCTGATGTAGTCGACTGAAAGCGAGGGTCAGAGGGAGTTCCAGTACCACTCCAGTACAGAGTATCTTTCCATATTAAATGAGGTTCTTTGTTAGGATACTGTCTGTACCAGTAAAGTATTGCATATGTGCTGGTTGTATCATATGAGCAGCTCAATGTCACAGAATCTCCTTCTGTACTGATGAGATTTGTACCTTTATTTGGCCCAATCTGGTCTGCAGCCATCGCAACTGCAAACATAAAAATAACCGTAAAAATTGGGTGCATTTTAAAACTGTAGGTTAAATTCACTCACATCTATTTCCCTCAGCACTGGGATCAAAGAGTATTTTACCTGAAGTCATGATTAAAATCAGAACCAAGTTTCTGTCCATGTTTACTAAATCAGATCAGTTCTGTTGACGTTCTTCTGTTCTCTGGGTTGTGATGATTGTGATGCTCTGAGTTTCTGCAGTTACTCAGGATCTGAGTCATACAGTCAATCAAACTTCCTGCTCTCTGTTGATGATGCTGTGGTTTTGCAGTTTACAATTTATCAAAAGCAATATAATATAGAGATGAAACAAATATTTGAAGAGTAGAAAATAATCTTGCCAATAACAATTGTGAATACTGATATAGTAGAACCCTCAAAGAGACTATTTTCTGTTGTATAGACAGTAAATTAATGAATAAGCTAGAGAAACACATGTGAAAGAAGGAATTGTTATTATATAGGAATGATAAAATGATTATGTGGTACATATTGTGATTATATATTTTATTTCTTTTTGTTGCTTTGCTTTTGTTTTTGTTTTGTTTTGTTTTAATTCTGTTTTATGTAACAATTACGTTGTGAAATGTGACCTTTCACTTATGGTGCATATAGTCACTTTAATGTTGAGAAGTTACTGTATCTCATTTTAAACATAGGTATTTGAATGTATTTTATCAGGTTTTTGTTCTCAATGTCTGAGTTGGCAATTTGGGAATGTGATTCTCTTGATTGTAATGTGCTCCAGTCTGATTAGTAGAAGGTGGAGTTAGTTATGTCAGGTTTTTGTACAGTGTTCTTGTGTTTCCTGTCACTGTGGGCGTCAGAGCACAGTAATACAGAGCAGAGTCTGATATAGATGCAGTGGAGATCTCCAGATCCAAAAGGTTTTCTTTGCCTTTGTTGACTTTGGCAGTGAATCTGGAATCTACATTAGACTCCTGAGGTTGTTTTGCACCATCTGTGATGAGCACAATGAACTCAGGAGCTGATCCTGGAAACTGACGGTACCAGTGAAGATAGTATGCAGATGAATAACTGCAGGATAATTTAATATTTGAGCCCTCTTCAGCAAACTCCTCCGATTTGGTTGGTTTAATTTCATTTCCATATGTTGCATCTGCAAATGTAGATCAAATCTTTTATGAACTGGAATTTCTATATTAATTTTAGGCATATCAGCATTAAATGCAGTATACAGTTGAAAGGAATACATTTCATATATCATTTAGATGCAAAATGCAAAACACTTCAATACTTACATGCAAAGGCAGAAAGCAGAATGACAGAATGTAGAATCATTGCGTGTGTGTTTCTTATTCTCTCTCTACCAGACTTGAAGTTTAAGAAGATCACATCATATTTCAGTGCTTTAAACCCCACCTCTTCCAGAGAGCTCTTTGAGAGAGCAGATCAGATCTGTTTCGTACACCACTGTGTCATTTGATTACTCTTCATATTCTGTTGTACCCTCTTGTGGTTCCTTACTAACTCTGTGGTATGATAGAAATGCTGCTGAAAATCCAATGTTTCCAATGCTGTTTAATTCCAATGCTGCTGAAAATCTCTCTTTACATTCCCCCTTAGTAGTTCCTTTACCAACTGAAAATTCACTCAGAATAAATGTTGCCAATTTGTTTGATAGTTGTTTGTACCAGAAGAAGAGAGTAACAGTAACAGTAGTTACAGTAGAGTAACTTGAGCTTGTTCATTTGCAGTTATTTGTCTTGTTGAACATTCAACATTGTCTTGTCCCCAGCACACTGGAAAATATATTTAGCCATTATTCATGCGCTTACGTTGAGTATCTCGCACAGATATGGTAGTAAGTGTAAATGATAAAATATTGTTCTTACAAAACCCATGAGCTGTGAAGAAAAGAGTAATAATCACCTATTTTGTCATTGTTGCTTTAAGTTAAAACGGAAGAATATTTGAACAGAACTTCTAATATAGTTGGTTTTTCTTTGTAGTTTGAGATTGTTTAAAAGGTTCAGCCTTATATAATAAGAATTTGTTTGAATGATGTGGTGAGTTTGAATAGATTTTGATAAACTATTTATATTAAATCCTATCACATTCTGATATAATTCACAAACAGTGTAACTAATCTCAAAACTCAGAATCATTTTATCAGAATAAATAAAAAGCAAAATATTTTTTATTGGACATGTTAGTTCGCCTGATGAAGAATTACACTTGGAAAACGTATCTCATTATACAAGAAGAATGCACAAGAGATATAAAATGATAATGTTGTTTAGTCAAATCATTTAAAACTTTTAATACTTGTTATTCAAGAAGTATTTTATTGTTTCATTTTCATTAATCTTTCAGTAACCACACACAGGTGTTTCCACATGTTTCATTATATTGTGTGAATTATAGATTGTGGGATTGATGTGGCTTGAGATCAAAGTGAAAAATTAATTTGAGTTTTTGTACGGCTTCACATAGACTTTGTATCACTGGGCTCCAACTCTTAGAGCACAATAATAGAGAGCTGAATCTGACAGAGTTACACCAGTAATAGTGAGTTCAGTGGATGTTTGTGATGTAGTTGACTGAAAGCGAGGATCAGCGGGACTCCCAGTTAAAGTAGCTGATCGAGCAGGTCTAAAAATCAAATACTGAGGTTCTCCATTAGGATACTGTCTGTACCAGTACAGATAAGCATAACTGCTGCTTGTATCATATGTGCAGCTGAGGGCCACAGTCTCGTCTTCCTTTACGACAGTCGCTTCTTTATTTGGCCTAATCTGGTCTGCAGTCATCACACCTAAATCAAATTAAAATTATTTGTTATTCAAGTTACACAAAATTCTGTCAGCATATCTCATTAACACCACAGTAATAAAAATTATACTTGAAGTCTTATTATACCTGAAGTCAGAATTAAAATGAGAAACAGGTGTTTTTCCATGTTGTCTAGGTCATATCAGGTCTGAGCTGTAGATCTGTGTTACTGTGTGTCTCTGCAGTTTCACACTCAAACACACTGGAACTTCCTGCTTTCTGTGTGATGATTCCATCTTTTGTTTTGCCATTGGTTAGAGGAAAGCCTTTGCAACTGCAAAAATTACATTTGTACTATTCTGAAGCTGTCTGAAATGTTGTTTATTTCCTCTTTAAGATGAATTTTATTCCTCATTTGTAAGTTATTTTGGATACAAGTGTCTAAATGAATAAGTGTTAATGCAAATATATTTATTTAGCATATGATTTTGTGTACGAAAGGTACAAATATATTTATGTCCATATTTAAAGTAGATTCAGGTCATCAATGCATACATGTATGTATTTAAATCTGAAGAGTTAAAGAGCTGATCTTCAAATGTTTTGAGGTTAATATTTCATTGAGTTTAGATGTACATTGAGTGTGAAAGTTGCTGTAAGATGATGTATTTTCCTGTGATTATGCTACTAACTGCAGAGGGAGTCTTGCACAAAAGTTAGTATCTATTTCCATATATAGGTCTGTTTTTTCATCCTCAGTAGTTCCTTTACCAACTGTAAATTCACTCAGCATGAATGTTGATGCTCTATTTGGAAGCTGTTTGTACCAGAAGAGATATGCATTTGTAGTTGTGGTAGAATAGTGACTGGATCTCCTATATTTGCAGTCATTTCTCCTGAAGCCTGTTCAACTCTGTTTTGCCCCCAGGACACTGGAAAATAGATTTAACTATTTATAATTTACATACATTAAGTAGCTTAAACAGTATCTGTAACGTGTGACAAATGGTGATCTTTCTTACCAGACTCCTGTGCTGAGAAGAAAAGCATAATAATTATCAGTTTATCCATTGTTGAGATTAATATTTGAATGTGTTTTCTAATAAATGTGTCTAGCTGTCTTTACTGTAGCTCTATGTTTCCTCTGAGCGACTCTTCTCTTGATATTTCAAGTCTTCAAGTAGGGCTAAATCTTCACATGGCACACTGTTGATGGCACTGTTTAGGGATGCTGCCCCCTAGTGCTGAATGTATGTATTTCTAACATTTCTAGATTAATTCTAAATTCAACACACATAAGTGCTGCTTGTTATTTAGGATCATTTTGGTCTGCACATCAGCTCATTGTGTTCTCTGACTATATATTTATTTTGCTATGCATAATATATGACAGGAACAGTCTGTAGTAGAGCTGCCCGTTTCTGATCCACATGAAGTTGTCCAATCACATGAACTTTTGAATCTGCTGAATGTCTGCATCCTTCATTCCATTCTTTAAATTTGCAGCTAATGTGTATCAAAGTCTTCTCTGTAAATTTAATGGTTGCCACCTTGACACAGTTAATGATTTACTCTTTTATAACAATTTTATTTAATAGATTTTGGCAATGTCTGAAATGTTCGCATGCTGAATGCTGGATCCTCAGCATTTTTATTGATGTCTTGAATTTATTATGTAGTCTGTAAGTGTCAAAATACTTACACAAACTTCTCCTTTTTAACATTACATTACATTTGGGGGGACAACTTAGCACACTCAGACGCAGGTGTTTCCACATGATGTATTTGTTTCTGTGTATAACAGATTGTGGTTCTGATGTGGTTAATTTTCATAGTGAAATACTAATTTGAGTTTTTGTACGGCTTCACATAGAATTTGTATCACTGGGCTGCAACTACAGCACAATAATAGAGAGCTGAATCTGACAGAGTTACACCAGTAATAATGAGTTCAGTGGAAGTTTCTGCTGTGGTCGACTGAAAGCGAGGATCAGAGGGACTCCCAGTACCACTGTATGTCCGAGCCTCTTTCCATATTAAATACTGAGGTTCTCCATTAGGATACTGTCTGTACCAATAAAGTGTAACATATCTGCTGCTTGTATCATATGAGCAACTCAGTGTTACAGACTCTCCTTCTTTACTGATGACATTTGTATCCTTATTTGGCCCAATCTGATCTGCGGCCATTGCACCTGCAAACATGAAAATAAATATGTGTTACATTCAGTTACAATACAGTTTCTCTTTTCCTTAGCTTTGGCATCAAAGAGTATTTTACCTGAAGTCATGATTAAAATGAGAAACAAGTGTCTGTTCATGTTTACTAAGTCAGATCAGTTCGGTTGATGTTCTTTTGTTCTCTGGATTGTGATGATTGTGATGCTGAGTTTCTGCAGTTACTCAGGAACTGAGTTGTACATGCACACAGGAACTTCCTGCTCTCTGTTGATGTTTGATCCTGTTTGGCAGTTTACAATTAAACAAAAAACAACAATATAATATAGAAATGGAACCGAATATTGCAGAATAGCAAATAATCTCACCAAAGCAATTGTGAAGATTGATAGAACCTCTGCCAGATTATTTCTTTTCTTTAATTTTGGGTCTGTACATAGTTATTAAATCTCATTGTTCTTAGTGTCTGAGTTGGCAATTTGCATCTGCAAAAGTAGATCAAATCTTTTATGAACTGGTTTATAAATTGAATATAAATTTTAGATTTGTCAGCATAAAAATGCAGTATAAAATATTAAGGTGTATATGCAAATCACAAAACACTTTAATACTTACATGCAAAGGCAGAAAGCAGAATGACAGAATGGAGAATCATTGTGCAAGTTTCTTATGTTCTCTCCAAGAGAGTTCAAGAAGATCACATCTGGTGTCAGTACTTTAAACCCCACCTCTCCCAGAGTGTTCTGTGAAGAAGCAGATCAAATCTTTTTCACATTCATAGTCATCAACAGTGTCATCACTTTTCATATATTGCACAGTACCCTCTTGTGGTTCATATGAAATAAATCTTCAAATCTCAATATGCACATGCACAGGTCCAAGGCCTTTATGTTTGCAAGTACAACATGCTCCTGATCGCTAGTTGTTTCTTTTACTTTCATTCTTCCCCATTCACTTTCAATGGCCAGCCATTTTTGGCAAGTGTGACTTTGTGCAATTTTGTACAAAAATGTAAGCATTTATAAGCAAACTTCTGACAATCTGACAAAAAGATTGCATTCAATATTTGGTGAAAAGATAGCATAATCAGAGATTTATAAGCAATTGTTTGGAGCCGGTGTGTATTTTTGACCGGTCTGACTTTTTGCAATTTTGTACAAAATAAAAGCATTTAAAAGCAAACTTCCTGATTAAACATTAAAATACACTAGTGTGATAAACAGTGCAATTTTTTTATAATTTTTTGTTAAATATTGTGTAAATTATTCATTAAAAAAAAAATTCACTCAAAAAACAAGGTACCTTCTCTCAGATAAATGAGGCCTACGATTAATCAGATGCAAAATGAAACACAAAACCAGTCGTACATGAAAGAAAACAAGTTGACAAAAAGAATTAATCCAATACTTGGTGATATTATAGCATAATGAGAGATTTATAAGCAGTTGTTGGGAGTCCAGTCATTTTTGACCAGGAACACCACAAATGTGACTTTTTGCAATTCTGTACAAAATAAAAGCATTTAAAATCAAACTTCATGATTAAACATTAAAACACACTAGTGTGATAAACAGTGTAATTTTTTATAATATTTTTGTTAAATATTGTGAAAATTCATAAATTAATTTTTCACTCAAAAAACGAGGTACCTACTCTCAGATAAATTAGGTCTACAATTAATCAGATGCAAATAGAAACACAAAACCTAAATGAAAGAAAAAAAAAAAAAGAATCTAATATTTATAGAATAAATAATTATATATAATATAGCAGAATGAGAGATTTATAAGCAGTTGTTTGGAATCAGGTCGTTTTTGACCGGGAACATCACATGTGTGACAGGAATCCGAACACAACCAGAGAGTTAAGAAAAAGTATTCTGAAGTTGTAAAGAATGTCTGAAGTAAAGAATTCAGGAGTTTTAAATCTGTATATGTATATATTATTTTTAAAAAGTTTAAAAAGCAGAGAGTTTTCTTTTAAGTTGGAAAGTAAGGCTTTAATTTAAAGTTTGTTTGAATTTTGAGGCTTTTTTAACAACATGCAGAAGAAGAAGAAGGCAAAACAAATGTTTTGGTTAATAAAAAAGGTTTAAAAATAAACACTTTTCTCTTTACTGCAGAAGTACAGTATAAGAGTAAATGTCTAGGCATGGGGGGGAATATCAAATAATAATAATAGAATATCAAAAAGTCAGCTGTACACAGTAGTTCTTAAGATATTAGCACAATAACACACTCAAGCAAATACAATATGATACAATCCAAAAAAAAAATGTAAGATAATTTTTTTTTTTTGGTCAATATCGCACACTCCTGTTTTTCAACAGTTGCTTTGTCATGTCCAGGGTAGACAGCCTCAAGCTGTTGGTTTATTTCTGTTTTTTTTTTGTTGTTGTTTTGTTTTGTTTCGTTGTGGCTAGTAGAAGTTATGAATGGCCGGTAACTTAATAATTTAGTAGCCAAATTGGCTGGTGAGTGAAAAAGTTTCAATTTCAATCCCTGGTTATAGGTAAAACAAAACAACATATTTATTATCCATTGTCTTTATTGAGACTGTAACATTCATGAAAGGGCTGTAATACTGTGAAAGTGATCAAGATCAACCGCTTTTAACACCACATATTTTGTAATAATCTCTCTTTTGATTCTTTCTGCTAAAGAATGTGTCAGGTTTCTCTTTAAGGTAAAGTTTTTTTCTGTGAAATAAAGGAGACAGGGTTATAGGTTCATAATTACATACTGCAGGGAAAATAAGTATTTGACACATCATCATTTTTATCAGTAAGGGGATTTCTAAGTGGGCTATTGACACAAAATTTCGACCAGATGTAGCCATCAAGCCACACATTGAATTCAGACAAAGAAATCAGAACATTTAAGTATACAAGTTGAGTCATAATAAATAAAGTGGAATGACACAGGGAATATGTATTGAACGCACTTTATTTAATACTTTGTAGAAAAGCCTTTGTTGGTGATTACAGCTTCTAGCTTTCTAGCTTCTTACAGCCTCTTGTATGGAGAGACCAGTCATCTATATTGCTCAGGAGTGATTCTGGCCCATTCTTCCACACAAACGGTCTTTAAATCTTGAAGGTTCCTTGGGCCTCTTTTATGAACTTTGATCTTCAGTTCTCCCCATAGATATTCTATGGGATTTAGGTCAGGTGATTGACTGGGCCGTTCAAGCAACTTGATTTTCTTTCTTTGAAACCACTTCATTGTTTCTTTGGCCTTGTGTTTGGGATCATTGTCTTGCTGAAATGTCCACCCTCTTTTCATTTTCAGCTTTCTGGTAGATGGCAGCAGATTTTTATCCAGAATGTCCCAGTACATTTCTCCATTCATCCTGCCTTCAATAATATGAAGTACCCCTTGCTGAAAAGCAGCCCCAAACCATGATGCTTCCACCCCCAAACTTAACTGGTGGTATGGTGTTCTTGGGGTGGTGGGCAGTGCAATTTCTTCTCCAAACATGGTGTGTAGAATGACTGCCAAAAAGTTCAATTTTGCTTTCATCTGACCATACTATAGTCTCCCAATAATCCACAGGCTTCTCCAAATGCTGTTTCGCAAACTTTAACCGAGCCTCAACATGCTTTTTGTTCAGCAATGGAGTCTTGCGTGGTGAGCGTGCATGGATGCCATGGCGGTTCAGTGCATTGCTTATAGTTTTCTTTGAAACAATAGTACCTGCTGATGCAAGGTCTTCCTGAATTTCTGCCCGAGTGGTTCTTGGCTCTTGGAGAACTCTCCTGATTATTCGTTGGACTCCTCGGACAGGGATCTTATGTGGAGCACCTGATCGTGGCCGGTTTATGGTGAACTGATGCTCTTTCCATTTCCGGATAATGGCCCCCACAGTGCTCACAGGAACATTCAGCATTCTGGAAATGCGCCTATAACCATTCTTTTACCCATCATGAAGTCTTTCCTGTGTGCCTCCTGGGTAATGAGAAGCCTTTATAGGCCATAAAGCAGCTGATATCAATTAGTACTGATAGAGGGCAGGGTTTCTCTCTCAATACTGACAGATTTCAGGTGATCTCCTGGCTTTCTATGCCATTTTGCACCTTGTTATCTTCATGTGTTCAATACTTATTCCCTGTGTCATTTCACTTTATTTATTATGACTCAACTTGTATACTTAAATGTTCTGATTTCTTTGTATGAATTCAATATTTGGCTTGATGGCTACATCTGGTGGAAATTTTGTGTCAATAGCCCACTTAGAAATCCCCTTACTGATAAAAATGCTGATGTGTCAAATACTTATTTTCCCCGATGTATGAATAAGAACTTTCATTTGTGTGTTTAAAGGGTTATATAATACAGGACTGAACTTGCTATTGTGTTTGGTTGGTTTTCTGTTTCCAGGTTGTTTGTTGTCCAGGGTGATTCTGGCTCCTGTCTCATAACAAGTTTCTCCAGAAATTGAACTTCTTGCTTTGTCTCACATTTATTGCTTAAATATCATATTTTTCCATTTAGTACTGCCATTCAGAAGATACAGACAATACTTATATGTTTCCCAGAAGACAAGGTAACACTTTAGAATAGGAAACACTTATTGACTATTAACTACAACTTTTCCCTCAATAAATTCCTAATTTGCTGCTTATTAATAGTTAGTAAGGTAGTTGTTAAGTTTAGGTATTGGGTAGGATTAGGCATGTAGAATAAGGTCATGTAGAATAAGGCATTAATATGTGCTTAATTAGTACTAATAAATGGCTGATATTCTAGTAACATACATGCTAATAAGCAACTAGTTAAGAAACTGTAAAATAAAGTGTTACCAAAGACAAAATAAGTTAAATTTACCCTGATCTTCAAGTTCAAAAAGTTTGAATCTCCTGGCTTTTAATGCATTGTTTTCTTCTGGAGCATCAGTGAGCATTTGAACCTTCTGTAGTAGTTGCATATGAGTCCCTCAGTTGTCGTCAGTGTAAAAAGATGGATCTCAAAATCATACAGTAATTTTTGGAAAGGGTTTAAATACACAAACATGCTGCAAAACCAAAGAATTTGAGGGACCTGAAGGATTTTTCTAAAGAACAGCAGGACAAACTGTTCAGGACAAACAAGGAACTCATGAACAACTATCACAAAAAAAAAAACAGCTGTGGATAATTCAGGTAACAACAGTAGAATCAAGTGTATGTAAACTTTTGAACAGGGTCATTTTTAGCTATTATTTTCTCTTGCGGATTATATGTAAATGTCTTTTATGTAAACTTGCATTTTGTATGATCCCTCTTATTTTGGTTAATTAACATTTGCAGATTCTGCAAGGTGTATGTAAACCTTTGACCTCAACTGTAAATATCAGATGTGAACCATTCGTACTGACTTCAACTTATGTGATTTGACAAAATATATGAAATCTAATCATATATGGGTAACAGCGAAATTACAATTATCTTTAAGCTACACTTGACAATTAATAAGATTAATACAAGATACAACACTTCTACTTGAATGTCACTATCAATCACTATTGAGTTTTTGTAATAACTTCTGACTGCGATTCAATGTAGATTTTGGTCAAATGATGAGGCAGAAATATGTTGTTAGTAACATTCTAGAATAAATTTATGTAGAAGAAAAAGTAATGTAACTAGTAGTGTAACTAATTACTGTTGCCAGAAAGTAATAAATAAAGTAACAACTTTTGAAAGGAGTAACTAGTAATGTATAATATATTACATTCTTTGAGTAACTAGCCAAACACTGATTATAAATATAAAAACAAGAACTCATAATGGGAATGTTTTCTTAAAAGATTTTTCAGAAGTGTGTTTTTATGTGAAATTAATGAGGTCAAAAGAACCAAGCTAATATGGAATATTAGAAGTTTATAATTATAAATTGTCATGCAACACACCCTCACACACAAAGAGGGACAAAAAAAATCACTGCACATTTTTTATACTTATTATTTTTATTTTACTTTATTTTTATTTATTTATTTTTTTATTGGGGTTGGGATGTTAGGTTAAAATCAGTTCATTTTGATTCAGTTTGTTTAATAACTGTAAAGTTAATCAGTTATGAAATTAGCATAATTTATCTATAAAGCTGCTTTTGAGAAAAGTGATGCCATCATCAGCTCACCTCAGTTATTATCCAATAGGGTCTGTATAGTAATATTGCCTAATATTAAGGGTCCCCAACTAAACAAGCCAGAAGGCGACAGTGGCAAGGAACCCAAACTCCATCAGTAACAGAAATGGAGAACAAACCTTGGGAGAAACCAGGCTTAGACGGTTTCATTTCATTTCATTTAACTTCATTTAATTTCATTTCATGTAACTTCATTTCATTTAACTTAATTTAACTTCATTTAATTTTACTTAATTTAACTTAACTTAATTTAACTTAATTTAACTTAATTTAATTTAACTTAACTGTAGGGATAGGATGGGCTTATAATTTTTGTATTTTATTTTACTTTATTATTTTGTTTTATTTTAGTTTTTCTGCACTAGGGATAGGATAGGGTTAAGATTTTTTTATTATTTTGTTGTATTTGTTTATTTATTTGTTTGTTCTTTTTTTTTCTAGGCACTAGAGATTGGATTACAATTTTACTTTTAATTTTTTGTATTTTATATTACTTTACATTATTTTATTAGATTTTTTTTCTGCACTAGAGATTTCTTTTGGCAGGATTTGGAATTGACATTTTGGTCTACCTCGTTCTTTGTAGGGCTTTTGATGGCTTATAGAAACTAGATGGTCATTTAGCAGCATACCATCTAGTTTCTTAATTGCCAATTCAGCAGCCTCCAGTGTTGCATAATGTACAAACCCATAGCCTTTAGGTTCACCATTACTGTCGCACACTACTCGGCTGGAAAGAACTTCCCCAAAGCATGAGAAAGTGTCATAAAGTGCAAGGTCATCGATGTCTCTTGCTAAGCCCTTAATCATTATATTACCAATTCCACTTTTTCTTAAAGTGGAATCATGTTGAGCCCACATGATACGCATCGGTTTGCCCAAGAGCTCAGAAAAAATTAAAGTATCTTGTGCATTTTCCGCATTGTGACGGTGTGCAAAAGTTACAAAACCAAACCCATGAGAGAGGTTGGTTGCTCCGTCTCTGCACACTTGAAAAAAACAGATTGGCCCAAATGGGAGAAAGGTTGAAAGCAGCACCTGTTCAGTTACATTTGGGTGCAGATTACCCACAAACAAAGGACCAGACTGGTCTCTTTCAACTTTAACCTCACCTGAATCTTGGGATGTGGTCATTTTGACTTTCTCTGGAATAAGATTTTTGCTAGACAGCTCTTGTTCCAAAGCCAGCCCATGTGTGGAACTCACAATGGCTGGTTTATCACAAATGCTGTTATTTTTCTTTTCACAGCATTTCGAATTGGCATTTTTGTAGGGCTTGTAATGGCTTATAGAAACTAGATGGTCATTTAGCAGCATACCATCTAGTTTCTTAATTGCCAATTCAGCAGCCTCCAGTGTTGCATAATGTACAAACCCATAGCCTTTAGGTTCACCATTACTGTCACACACCACTCGGCTGGAAAGAACTTCCCCAAAGCATGAGAAAGTGTCATAAAGTGCAAGGTCATCGATGTCTCTTGCTAAGCCCTTAATCATTATATTACCAATTCCACTTTTTCTTAAAGTGGAATCATGTTGAGCCCACATGATGCGCATTGGTTTGCCCAAGAGCTCAGAAAAAATTAAAGTATCTTGGGCGTTTTTCGCATTGTGACGGTGTGCAAAAGTAACAAAGCCAAACCCACGAGAGAGGTTGGTTGCTCCGTCTCTGCACACTTGAACAAAACAGATTGGCCCAAATGGAAGGAAGGTTGAAAGCAGCACCTGTTCGGTTACATTTGGGTGCAGATTACCCACAAACAAAGGACCAGACTGGTCTCTTTCAACTTTAACCTCACCTGAATCTTGGGATGTGGTCATTTTGACTTTCTCTGGAACAAGATTTTTGCTAGACAGCTCTTGTTCCAAAGCCAACCCTTGTGTGGAACTCACAATGGCTGGTTTATCACAAATGCTGTTATTTTTCTTTTCACAGTATTTCGAATTGGCATTTTTGTAGGGCTTGTAATGGCTTATAGAAACTAGATGGTCATTTAGCAGCATACCATCTAGTTTCTTAATTGCCAATTCAGCAGCCTCCAGTGAGGCATAATGGACAAACCCATAGCCTTTAGGTTCACCATTACTGTCACACACCACTCGGCTGGAAAGAACTTCCCCAAAGCATGAGAAAGTGTCGTAAAGAGCAAGGTCATCGATGTCTTTTGCTAAGCCCTTAATCATTATATTACCAATTCCACTTTTTCTTAAAGTGGAATCGTGTTGAGCCCACATGATACGCATGGGTTGGCCCCAGAGCTCAGAAAAAATTAAAGTATCTAGGGCGTTTTCCGCATTGTGACGGTGTGCAAAAGTAACAAAGCCAAACCCACGAGAGAGGTTGGTTGCTTTGTCTCTGCACACTTGGACAAAACAGATTGGCCCAAATGGGAGAAAGGTTGAAAGCAGCACCTTTTCGGTTACATTTGGGTGCAGATTACCCACAAACAAAGGACCTGACTGGTCTCTTTCACCTTTATCCTCACCTGAATCCTTGGACGTGGCCATTTTGACTGTCTCTGAAAGACAAATTTTGTCAGAAAGCTCTTGGTCCATAGCAAACCGCTGAGTGGAACTCACAATGGCTGAGTACATATCGCAAAAGCTGAGTAAAAATCACTGTCGCAACTGGAGAATCTGCAAAGGAGAACCTTAATCAGATGTTTCAGTCATGAATGATTTAGAATTCTGCAGCTCAGCTTCTTTTATACTCGGAACATTTGAACATTCCAAATTAGTCATGTGACTCCTCTGAGTGACAGCAACACATTTAAAGGTATTTTTCAGTTTTTCATCAAATATTTACATTTTATTGTATTTAATTTTTATTTCAATTACAAAAAAAACTACATTTTTAAAAACAAACACTCTCTTTGAGCACCAGTGTAATCACATTACACTTACATTGACCATAAGTAAATGGTATGAGAGCAGTATGTATTAAAAGGATCGTCAAAAGGATAAAACTAAAAAAAGTATTTTTATATTTATTTGATTATTTCAGCATTTGATTGATTTTCAGATTTCAGATTTGGAAAATGCCTTGTTTTGTCAACAGTATTTTTTTGTGTTGACAGTTTAAAATCTATTATCTATAATTACAAATTAAGTAATCTGGGTGAACTATTTCTTTACAGAGTGTTGAGGTTGCTATAAACACTATATATATATATATAAATATATATATATATATATATATATATATACTACAAAACTGATTTATGTAAACATTCTAATGTTTTAATGGATTAGGTACAGTTGAGAAGCTCAAGACATTTAAAATGAGACAGGCCAACCTCTAAATTTATAGTGTTTAAAACTCTTAACTATTTAGTCTAGGTTAACTGGGTTAGTTACATAGTTTTATACTAGAGCCTACCTAATAGCAAATTATAGGCTACTTTGTTTAATATATGGGATTTGTGCATAATAAGAATAGAGAATTGAGAATAGAGATAGAAATAGACATAATAGAAAAAGAGAATATTACTTATTTTGCCATGACGTCATCACTGTCAGTTAGATTTTAAAATTCGATGGCTATACCTGGAAACCTTTACACTGCAATAAACTGACAGAGATACAAAACATAAACTTTTAGCTTTACAAACTTCACCTTTTGCCTGGTTTCTTCGTCAAAATTAAATTAATTTATTCTAAATCTCCCATAAGAAAGTGATGTATCAATACTACAGATGCAGACTTTTGGATTGTGAATATGTTTTACCACAACAATGGTCTGGATTCAAGACCGTAATTGCAACATTCAAAGAACAATGCGTGACGAGGGCATTTAAGTCGACACGTCCAACAGCAGACAAAGCTCAGCTCACACAAAATGATTCTGATCATACAAATAACACCCACATATTCTGACAGCCATTTATTATTTGCCATTAAAACAAGAGAATGGCTCGTTATAAGTCGCATAGGTTGTTTTGAAATGTAAATATAAAATAAAACACTTTTAGATTCAGGACAACATTAAGAGCAAGTGGCTAATACAGAGATTAAGCTGAAGAATAGTTGGGAAAACTGCATTTAAATGCATATGGCTAACCATCAGACTCAGCAGATCCTCTCCCAACCAATTTATAGAACATTCCCAGCATCTTTCCAGGACAGTGTCTCTTTTGAGGTATATATTGTCGCTGCTTCCTCAATGCAGTAACAATGCTTGTTGTCATAGTTGTGGGCACAACAGTGAATGTGAGTCGCATGGTGAAATGCCTTGTGTAATCATATTCTATTGTAGGAATGACAGCTTGCACAAATTTCAGGAAAATCAGAAGATACCTGGAGTTAGGAAAGTTAGTTTTTCTAATAACTCACTAGTCAACATAAACATTTTTCATTAAATAAATTCAACCTTGATGAGCAGAAGATATTTATTTAAAAATCATTAATACTTTTGGCAGGTACTTGAATAATAATTTTTTTTTTAATAAATACTTTATTGTAATCTATTATAATATATTGTTATCATGTATCTGTAACAAGGACGGGATGTGGACAGGTGGATCCAAGTGCTAGCTTTATTAACAGAACTCGTAGTCGTACAAACAGGGTCAGGCAGGAACAAACATGGGCAACGTAGGACAAAACAAAGAAGCGTCAGTATCCGAGCATGAAGGTCTGAGGCCGGCAGCGAGCAGGGTAATCCAAGGGGCAAGCAAGGGGTCAATAGGCGGGCGGAGAACAGTCACGGGAACCAGGAACAAAGGAGCTCGGCAACGGGAGGGCAACCAGGAAATAACGCTCGGAATTTATAGAATTAACTATTAAAAACTTAATAGGAAACAGTGGGAGAACCAGT
This sequence comes from Cirrhinus molitorella, assembly GCA_033026305.1. Lineage (NCBI taxonomy): Eukaryota > Metazoa > Chordata > Actinopteri > Cypriniformes > Cyprinidae > Cirrhinus > Cirrhinus molitorella. The sequence continues at coordinate 15,321,297 of CM065124.1, read as the reverse complement.
CTATTTATACTGAGAGTAGGTGAACTAAGATGGCCGACTAAGGTGAAAGGTGACAACAGAGGGGTTATGGGAAATGTAGTGAGTTAAATGTCCATAGTGAAATGAAGGCTCCCTCAAGGGGTGAAGGAGGGAGCCATAATGGCACAGTTCATGACAGTATCATGATTATTAAATGCCGTTTTTTTTTTTTTTTTTACAGGACAATAGTATGTATTATTGCAATATTATATATCTGTTGAGGGTAATATATTTATTAATATAATATATCTAATATATATCTAATAATGACTGCTGGGGGCGTGGTTTGTGGGTGTGACTTGGGGTATGGTCAGATTTTCCTGCTTTTTTTCTATAGCTGATCACATGCCTGATACACTGAGGTAGAGCAACAGATTTGCTCATTACATTTTTAAATAGAAATGGAGAAGCTAATATCCTGTAATGAGGCTTGAATATGACAGAATATGAGTCAGAATATGAATATATGGTGCTTGTTCGCCATCTTATGGTTATCCGAAAGCCTTTAATTAATTAAATTTAAATCTACATTGTTTCTTTCCTTCTTTGCATATTGAATTTTATTTTATTGATTATTTTATATCACTTTAAGATCAGCAAAGAACATTATATCCACATGGGTTTCCTTATTAACCCCTTAACGCCTGAATTTATATAGCTGTATATAAAAAAATGTTTTATGTGTGTTTTTGCCTTTAAGTAGGTGGTAAATAATGTTGAGATTATCAATTTCACTTTTGCACAACAAATAAATAGAAATTTTGGTATGTTGCAAATTTGCGACAACAGGCATAATGGTCAATTTGGGGTCAATTTGGTATGTTGCAAATTTGCAACAGCAGGCATAATGGTCAATAATAAGATAACAATAACACAGTAAAATAACAGTGAAAAAACAATGTTTTATTTATTCACCCTTTTTTTTTTACATATTTATTTATATAAATCTGCAACAGCAGGTATTCAATAATAAGAATTATGACCACTTTCATGTCACCAACACAATATACACAAACATGCATACATACAAACACACACACATGCACGCATTCACATACACGTGGACACATGCATACATACATACATACACACACTCACGCATGCACACACACGCATGCATGCATGCATGCATACAAACAAACATGCATGCATGCATACAAACAAACAAACATGCATGCATACAAACAAACAAGCATGCATGCATGCAAACACACGCATGCACGCATTCACACACACGTGGACACACATGCATGCATGCATACATACACACGCATGCATGCATGCACACACACGCATGCATGCACACACACGCATGCATGCATGCATGCATGCACACACACGCATGCATGCATGCATGCACACACACACACGCATGCATGCATGCACACACACACGCATGCATGCATGCACACACACACACGCATGCATGCATACAAACAAACACACACATGCACGCATTCACACACACGTGGACACACATGCGCACACACTCAGGGAATGCACAGAAGCAGTTTTTGTTCTTGTGAACTTCACATTTTGTACACTTGAAGCTAGTGTGGCCCGTGCACTTAGGGAATTTGCAGCGTTGCCGCACACTGTCGATTTGTGGCCAGTGACCCACAGCATCAGCACGGACATCTTGTGTGGGAATAGCCTTAGTTGGTCCCCTGCATAAAAATAAATAGCTTTTGTATTCATATCCCATTATGGTGTATCCCAGCATTGTGTCTGTATACAGACTATTGAAAATAACTAAGCAAAATACAAAGGATTACCTAGATAAGCCATCACGAAAAGCGTTCTTCTATATAGCGCTGGTTAGCGGTTAGTATTAGGCTTATAGCCTACTGTCGCTAATATGCTACAAAGCTAAATATTACAATAACTTCAAAAATACTTGTCACACATATTTCACCTCATTACGTCGAGTGTATAAGCACACAATAAGCAGGTAAGTATTTTTATTTTAGCACAACTTACCTTATATACACCTCAGGATCAAACTTTCCCGACTCATATACATAATTTCGCGACCGGAGAAATCCTTGTGCGTAAAACAAGAAATAAGTCTGTCACTTTGCGGTCCCACTAGAAACAAGTGCTTGTCGAAGGTTCCTAGGTCCGTAACGAATATGCACTAACCGGCATTGGGGAAATGCAGACGCTATCTCGGCTGGTTGATTGAGTCAAGCGGTTTGTCGCATATTTATGACAATAGGCGTTAAGGGGTTAAGTGTAGTGAATTTAATATAAATTAGTCAAATAGTCAGTGATTTACACTCTAGAGTACACTTTAAATAAATAGTTTTAGTAATATTAAGTAAAATTAATAAATAGACTGATAATCTATTATCAGGTGTCAGGTTTTTGTACAGTGTTCTTGTGTTTCCTGTGACTGTGGACCTCAGAGCACAGTAGTACAGAGCAGAGTCTGATACAGCAGCAGAGGAGATGATCAGATCCACACGTTTGATTTCTTTTGTAGCTTGTTTTTCTTTTCTGAGCTTAGTAGAGAACCTGGGATCTACATCAGATATCTTAGTCTCTTTCACACTCTCCATTATAAGCACAAGGAATTGAGGAGCTGATCCGGGATACTGACGGTACCATTGAAGTGATTCTGCAGAGGAATAACTGCAGGATAAATTAACAGTTAAACCCACTGCAGCAGATTGCTCAGTACTCTCTGGTGTGATCTCATCTCCAAAACTCACACCTGCAAAAGAATAACTTTTAGCTGTCAAATAGCGTTTGACATTGATTGATTACAGTCATCATTTTCTGTGTCATAAAAATCATTTAGCATTTAAGATGAGAAAATTATTTATGGCAAAATATTATGTGTATGTCCCAAAGTTAGAAATACAAATGCAAGCAATACACAAATGCACTTACATGTCAAAGCAGACAGCAGAATGACTGAATGAAGAATCATTGTGCACATGTGTGTGTCACAGCAGCAGGACTGAGCTTTCTGACAGTCTAGCAAATGTAACAAGATCATCTCAGATCTATGTTCTTAACTCCTCCTCCTTCTTACAGTTTGATGCCAAAAACTGGTTGTCAAATACACTTATTTTAAAACCAAACATTACATTTTATCTACTAAATGTCAGATAGAGCTGGTCAAAAAATCATTTTTATGCAGGTTTACAAAAGAATATTAAAACAATTTTTCAGCACAAAAATGTAAGACTAAAATGTATCGCGATGAGTGGATGAAATACATTGCACAACACTAAATAACTGAATTCTTCATTAAAATAAATGTTTAATTATATGTTATTGTCATGGTATAAAAGTCAATAATGTGTAGATCTGCAGCTTGTCATATAATTCAGCACTTCCTCTGTTTTTGTATGAGTGTTGAGTGTGTCTTGTTCATTGTGGGCTGCAGAGCACAGTAGTACACAGCAGAGTCAGACACATGCAGATTCTTGATTGTCAGTGGAACTAAATCTGAGGACACTTCAGAGTCAAACCTCTCCTGAAACTGAGCATCATTATCTTCTCCTCCATATTTGTTTCTCCTCAGTATGTATTTAGGAAAGTCATTTTCTTTCTGGATGTACCAGAAAAGTTCTGGTTGTGGTGAAGTTGTTTCATATTTGCAATGCAACGTTACTGAGCTTCCTTCAAATTCAGCAATGTGTTTCTCTGGCTGATCAACACTCTCTTCCCCACGACACTCTGTAAAGATGTTAAAAAATGTATTAATAAACTGTAAAAACAAACTGTAAAAATAATAATAATAACTAGAATGTACATTTCCTGAAGAAAATGTGAGTGGGGCTTGCAGTGGCCAAAAAACCCTTTATCTGGTCATAGGCAGAGTGTTGTTAAGGTGTTCTGGGTGTTAGCACGGTGTTAGCATGACGCTAGCAACATGTTAGCACGATTAGCATGCAATTAGCATGATGCTAGCAACACGCTAGCAAGATTAGCATGTCGCTAACATGAAGTTAGCATGACTAGCGTGATGTTAGCATGATGCTAGCATGCTTTTTACAAGATGCTAACATGATTAGCATGACGCTAGCAACATGCTAACACCATTAGCATGCATTTTACATGAAGCTAGCATGATTAGCATTATGCTAGCAACACGCTAGCACGCTTAGCATGTCGTTAACGTGAAGTTAGCATGACTAGCATGGTGTTAGCATGACGCTAGCATGTGTTTAAGAACATGCTAACATGATTAGCATGATGCTAGCAACACGCTAACACGATGAGCATGCGTTTCGGATAAAGCTAGCATGATTAGCATGACGCTAGCAACACGCTAGCACGCTCAGCATGTCGTTAACGTGAAGTTAGCATGACTAGCATGGCGTTAGCATGATGCTAGCATGTTTTTCACAAGATGCTAACATGATTAGCATGATGCTAGCAACATATTATCAGGACTAGCATGTCTTAGGACTTAAGCAGACGATCCTAGCACGTTTTAGCACGTTTTTAGCACTTAGCTAGGCGATGCTAGCATGATATAGCATATTGATAGCATGATGCTAGCTCATTTTTGGCTTATTTTAATCATTTTAGCATTTACTAATATTTTATTGCACAATTGAACACTTGGCTAATCACTATTAGCATGTAGCTAGTCATGGCTAGCATGTGCATTATGTTGGGAGGCCTATTTGCTAGCATGAGTCAAAATCCCATGTCTCTACGATGTAGTGATGCAAAGATATAGGTGTAGCTGAATGGTTGCTAGGGTACTCTGTTTGGTTGCTAGGGCGTGGCCAATGATGATACTGCAAAGGCTGCTTGTCAGTATGAATGATGTAAACCAACCCCCATGTCTCTATGACATTCAGATGTGAAGATATGCCTGTGTGGGTTCGGGTTGCTAGGGTGGTCAGTAACGGTTGCTAGGGCGTGGCTAGGAAGAGTTTAAGGTGACTCACGATTGGCTGTTTGCTGCCCCGATTCAAACGACCCCACCCCCATGTCTCTATGACACTGTGATCCAAAGATATACATCTGGGCCATATAATAGCAGTCTATGGGATGTGTTGCTAGGGTGCCCTAAACGGTTGCTAGGGCGTGGCTAGGAAGTGTCAATGGTGAGTCACGATTGGCTGTTTGCTGCCCCGATTCAAACGACCCCACCCCCAAGTCTCTATGATACTGTGATCCAAAGATATCCATCTTGGAATTTTATAATGAGGGTCTATGGGTCGCTAGGGTGGCCCAAATGGTTGCTAGGGCGTGGCTTGACTGCTTCACAGTGATCCTGAGAGTCTGATTGGTTGTCTGAGTAAAATGAACCCGCCCCCATGTCTCTATGACATAGTGATGCATAGCTATGTTCAATGCAAAATCCCAATGTAAACTACCATAGTAGGAAAAAAAAAATTGGTACATGGGCAAAAACATGCATTTCAATGGGTCGCCCTCACCATAGTAAGTCAATGGGAACATTTGGGGGGCTCTAGCGCCCCAGGGGTACAACTTATACCCCATTGCGGGGTATGTTCTCACTCAGCTTGCCAAAGTCTCCAACTGTGGTGATTTACAAGTTTCTACGAAATTCTCGCTCTGTGCTACGTCCCGTCAAAGTTGGGCGCAATGCATTGTCTATGCGTTTTTTCGGGCGATTTTTCGCCCCGTGTACGATCATCGTACACCCGATCGCTTATAAAAGTCATAGCACGCCATTCCCGTATAGGCCGCACGATTTGACGCCAGTTTCGGGGCTCTGTGACAAAAACTGCGGGACTAGTTACGCGCCGAAATTTGTACGGAATCTATAATAATAATAATAATAATAACTAGAATGTACATTTCCTGAAGAAAATGTGAGTGGGGCTTGAAGTGGCAAAATTCGGCCCTGTGGCCATCCGTGATGTCTGTGTGATGTTGTGGATCTGAGATATAAGTACTTTATATTGCTATATGGTTGCTAGGGTGCTCTAAATGGTTACTAGGGTGAAGGTACACATTTAGCACGGTGATACTTACAGAGTGATTCCCCACCCGAGTCAAAAGAGCCCAACCCCTTCTCTTTACAAGGTTCTGGTGCTGAGATATTGCATTTTGAATGATTATATAGTTGCTAGGGTGCTGTAATTGGTTGCTAGGGCATAGCTCTGAAGTTGTGATGTCAGTATTTGTTGGCTGCTTGATAGGCCGAGTCAAAAGAGCCCACCCCCAAGCCTCTATGACTTTCTGATCCAAAGATATGATCTCGCACATTATGCCAATGTTAAGTCTATGGGGCATTTTTTGGCCAAATTTCTCGGACACTTTACGAACATCGTACATCCGATCGCTTAGAAAAGTCATAGCACACTTCTCCTCAATAAGTCGCATGATTTGACACCTCATTCGTGCGTGTACGACAAACGGTGCGTGACGAGTTACACGCCAAACTTTCGTCAGGGAGAATAGTAATACTAACACTAGACATGTACATTTCCTGAAGAAAATGTGAGTGGGGCTTGCAGTGGCAAAATTCGGCCCTGTGGCCATCCGTGATGTCTGTGTGATGTTGTGGATCTGAGATATAAGTACTTTATTTTGCTATATGGTTGCTAGGGTGCTCTAAATGGTTACTAGGGTGAGGGTACACATTTAGCACGGTGATACTTACAGAGTGATTCCCCACCCGAGTCAAAAGAGCCCAACCCCTTCTCTTTACAAGGTTCTGGTGCTGAGATGTTGCATTTTGAATGATTATATAGTTGCTAGGGTGCTGTAATTGGTTGCTAGGGCATAGCTCTGAAGTTGTGATGTCAGTATTTGTTGGCTGCTTCATAGGCCGAGTCAAAAGAGCCCACCCCCAAGCCTCTATGACTTTCTGATCCAAAGATATGATCTGACACATTATGCCAATGTTAAGTCTATGGGGCATTTTTTGGCCAAATTTCTCGGACACTTTACGAACATCGTACATCCGATCGCTTAGAAAAGTCATAGCACACTTCTCCTCAATAAGCCGCACGATTTGACACCTCATTGGTGCGTCTACGACAAACGGTGCGGGACGAGTTACGCGCCAAAGTTTCGTCAGGGAGAATAGTAATAGTAACACTAGAATGTACATTTCCTGAAGAAAATGTGAGTGGGGCTTGCAGTGGCAAAATTCGGCCCTGTGGCCATCCGTGATGTCTGTGTGATGTTGTGGAGCTGAGATATAAGTACTTTATGGTTGCTAGGGTGCTCTAAATGGTTACTAGGGTGAGGCTACACATTTACCACGGTGATATTTACAGAGTGATTCCCCACCTGAGTCAAAAGAGCCCAACTCCATCCCTTTACAAGGTTCTGGTGCTGAGATATGGCATTTTTATTGCTTGTATGGTTGCTAGGGTGCTGTAATTGGTTGTTAGGGCATAGCTATGAAGTTGTGATGTCAGTATTTGTTGGCTGCTTGATAGGCCGAGTCAAAAGAGCCCACCCCTAAGCCTCTATGACTTTCTGATCGAAAGATATGATCTCACACATTATGCCAATGTTAAGTCTATGGGGCATTTTTTGGCCAAATTTCTCGGACACTTTACGAACATCGCACATCCGATCGCTTAGAAAAGTCATAGCACACTTCTCCTCAATAAGCCGCACGATTTGACACCTCATTCGTGCGTGTACGACAAACGGTGCGGGACGAGTTACGCGCCAAAGTTTCGTCATAGAGAATAGTAATGTTAAGTCTATGGGGCCTTTTTTGGCCAAATTTCTCGGACACTTGACGAACATCGTACATCCGATCGCTTAGAAAAGTCATAGCACACTTCTCCTCAATAAGCCGCACGATTTGACACCTCATTGGGGCGTCTACGACAAACGGTGCGGGACGAGTTACGCGCCAAAGTTTCGTCAGGGAGAATAGTAATAGTAACACTAGAATGTACATTTCCTGAAGAAAATGTGAATGGTGCTTGCAGTGGCAAATCGCTGCACTCGGTTGCTAGGGTGTTGGGGTGGTTGCTAGGGTACCTGGGGTGGTAGCTAGGGCGGTTGCTAGGGTAATTGGGGTGGTTGCTAAGGTGTTGCTATGTGGTTGATAGGGTACCTGGGGTGGTTGCTAAGGTGTTGCTATGCGGTTGCTAGGGTACTCAGGTGGTTGTTAGTGTGGTTGCTAGGGTACCCACGGTGGTTGCTAAGGTGTTGCTATACGGTTGCTAGGGTACCTGGACTAGTTTCTAGGGTGTTGCTATGTGGTTGCTAGGGTACCTGGGGTGGTTGCTAAGGTGTTGCTATGCGGTTGCTAGGGTACCCGAGGTGGTTGCTAGGGTGGTTGCTAGGGTGCCTGGGGTGGTTGCTAAGGCGGTTGCTAGGGTACCCGTGGTGGTTGCTAGGGCGGTTGCTAGGGTAACCGGGGTGGTTGCTAGGGTGCTTTGGGTGGGTGCTAGGGCGGTTGCTAGGGTACCTGTGGTGGTTGCTAGGGCGGTTGCTAGGGTAACCGGGGTGGTTGCTAGGGTGCTTGGGGTGGTTGCTAGGGCGCTTGGTGTGGTTGCTAGGGCAGTTGCTAGGGTAACCAGGGTGGTTGCTAGGGTGCTTGGGGCGGTTGCTAAGGCGGTTGCTAGGGTACCCGGGGTGGTTGCTAGGGTGCTTTGGGTGGGTGCTAGGGCGGTTGCTAGGGTACCTGGGGTGGTTGCTAGGGCGGTTGCTAGGGTAACCGGGGTGGTTGCTAGGGTGCTTGGGGTGGTTACTAGGGCGCTTGGGGTGGTTGCTAGGGCGGTTGCTAGGGTAACCAGGGTGGTTGCTAGGGCGCTTGGGGTGGTTGCTAGGGCGGTTGCTAGGGTACCCGGGGTGGTTGCTAGGGCAGTTGCTAGGGTAACCGGGGCGGTTGCTAGGGTGCTTGGGGCAGTTACTAGGGCGGTTGCTAGGGTAACCGGGGTGGTTGCTAGGGTGGTTGCTAGGGTACCCGGGGTGGTTGCTAGGGCGGTTGCTAGGGTAACCGAGGTGGTTGCTAGGGTGCTTGGGGTGGTTGCTAGGGCGGTTGCTAGGGTAACCAGGGTAGTTGCTAGGGTGTTGCTATGCGGTTGCTAGGGTACTCGGGTGGTTGCTAGGGAGGTTGCTAGGGTACTTAGTGTGGCTGCTTGGGCGTTGCTAGGCAGTTGCTAGTTGTCACAGATCATTACTATGGAGTTATATAAAGTTTTTAGCTTGATTTAGCACTTAGCTAATCACTATTAGCATGTAGCTAGTCACGGCTAGCATGTGTAGCATGTTGAGAAATCTATTTGTTAGCATGAGTCAAAAGAAGCAACTCCCATGTCTCTACGATGTTCTGATGCAAAGATATAGGTCTTGCTGAGTGGTTGCTAGGGTACTGTGTTTGGTTGCTAGGGTGTGGTTAGGAATGTTGATGGTGATCCATGATTGGCTGTTTGCTGCCCCTATTCAAACGAACCCACCCCTATGTCTCTATGACACTGTGATCCAAAGATATTGATCTGGGCAATTTATAGTGGGGGTCTATGGGATCTGTTGCTAGGGTGCTCTAAATGGTTGCTAGGGCGTGGCTTGACTGCTTCACAGTGATCCTGAGAGTCTGATTGGTTGTCTGAGTAAAATGAACCCGCCCCCAGGTCTGTATGACATTGTGATGCAGAGTTATGTTCGATGTAAAATTCCTATGTAAATTACCATAGTAGGAAAAAAAACTATTACATGGGCAAAAACACACATTTTAATGGGCCGTCCCTCACCATAATAAGTCAATGGGGAACTTTGGGGGGCTCTTGCGCCCCAGGGGTACAACTTATACCCCATTGCGAGGTATGTTCTCGCACAGCTTGCCAGCCTCTCCAAATGTGGTGATTCACATGTTTCTACGAAATTCTCGCTCGGCGCTACGTCCCGTCAAAGTTGCCGCCATTCATTTTCAATGGGACTTTTTGGCCGATTTTTCGTCCCGTGTACGATCATCGTACGCCCGATCGCTTATAAAAGTCATAGCACACCATTCCCGAATAGGCCGCACGATTGACGCCTGTTTCATGGGTCTGTGACAAAAGCTGCGGGACTAGTTACGCGCCGAAATTTTTGTGTGGAAGAATAATAATAATAAGTATGGAGGAGAACAATAATGATGCTTCGCCTTTGGCAAGCACCATTAACTAGAATGTACATTTCCTGAAGAAAATGTGAGTGGGGCTTGCAGTGGCAAAACTCGGCCCTGTGGCCATCCGTGATGTCTGTGTGATGTTGTGGAGCTGAGATATAAATACTTTATATTGCTATATGGTTGCTAGGGTGCTCTAAATGGTTACTAGGGTGAGGGTGCACATTTACCACGGTGAAATTTAAAGAGCGATTCCCCACCCAAGTCAAAAGAGCCCAACTCCATCCCTTTACAAGGTTCTGGTGCTGAGATATGGCATTTTTTAACGTTTATATGGTTGCTAGGATGCTGTAATTGGTTGCTAGGGCATAGCTATGAAGTTGTGATGTCAATATTTGTTGGCTGCTTGATAGGCCGAGTCAAAAGAGCCCACCCCCAAGCCTCTATGACTTTCTGATCCAAAGATATGATCTCACACATTATGCCAATGTTAAGTCTATGGGGCATTTTTTGGCCAAATTTCTCGGACACTTTACGAACATCGTACATCCGATCGCTTAGAAAAGTCATAGCACACTTCTCCTCAATAAGCCGCACGATTTGACACCTCATTGGTGCGTCTACGACAAACGGTGCGGGACGAGTTACTCGCCAAAGTTTCGTCAGGGAGAATAGTAATAGTAACACTAGAGGTCGACCGATATGTGTTTTTCAAGGCCAATACCAATTATTACAGATCAAGTAGACTGATAACCAATATTTTGAACCAATATGTATGTCTGGTGTAAAAAATAAAATGGTCAAAATTAAGATCGGAAAAATCGGAAAATCGGTTTTGAAATGACCAATAATGATAACCATAAAAATCCTTAATATTGTGCCGATAATCAATCGACCACTAATCAGGACTACTTATTGTATTATTTTTACCAAAAAACACAAGTGCAAATTATTGTCATGTGAACCGTAATGTTAAATTCATAAACATGTTCCTAAAGGACTGAAATACTTCAGTAAGGATGTGTAAATGTTATATATAGTTGTATCTTTCAGCATGAATGAGGAGCTTTAGCTGGTTTTGTAATCATACTGCAGTATGTTTTCTAATCTTGTGAAATCTAGTAGAAAATGAATCAGTCCCCCCCCCACATCTCTTGTTCACTTCATGGAGCAAACTGCTGAACGCTTCAGATGTTTCAATATTTTTCAAGCTCGCCTGAGCCGTCGCTTTCAGAATAGAGAGCAAATATCTGTTTCTGTGAGATAAAAACCCAGGGATACTGTTTGCTCGGACATAAATGAAACTGGAAAGAGACTGATGTGTCTGCCAAATCCAATTAAAGCGAGTATTGGCCTGATGTGTTTCAGGCTGTAATCACTGAGGGATGGGAGCAGCTTTCATATTATTCTGATTTTCTAATGATCAGGTTTGTCACAGCTCCTGACTTTCCCATGTATGTGTCTTTGCACAGTGTGTGTACAGTGTGTCTATGTTTATGCTGCTAATGATGCCTGAGGGATTATTAAGAAGTGAATGGTTTTAGCTAAAACAAAGACTCTTAATTGATCCTATGTGAATGCTTGATCTCAACTCATTAAGCACTCCCCACTAGGGTATTGTGACATGATCTCTGTTTAGCACAGCACCTGCAGTAAAAATATGATGCACATGATAGATAGATAGATAGATAGATAGATAGATAGATAGATAGATAGATAGACAGTTTAAAATAGATGTTTCCTATTTTAATATACTTTAAAATCTAATGTATTTCAGTTATGCAAAGCTGAATTTTCAGCATCATTACATGATCACATGATGCTTAAGAAATCATTCTACTGTGTACATTTCATCAATGTTGGAAACAATAATTTTTAATTTTTTTTAAACCTGATTCTTTTTTCGGGATTATTTGATGAATAAAGCATTAAAAAAAGCATTTATTTAAAAATCTTTCATAACAATATACACTGCTGTTCAAAGTTTGGGGTCAGTGAATGTTTTCTTCTCTTCTTTGTTTGAAAAAAATTGATTGAGTAAGGATGTGTTAAATTGATAAAAAGTGATATTTCGATTTTAAATAAATGCTGTTCTTTATAACTTTTTATTCATTAGAGAATCCTGAAAAATGAATCACAGGTTCCAAAAAATATTAAGCAGCGCAGCTGTTTTCAACACTGATAATAAATCGAGATATTAGAATGATTTCTGAAGGATAAATCATCAGCATATAATTTAGCACAGAAATAAATTATGTTAAAATGGAAAATGTTATTTTATATTGCAATGATATTTAATAAATGACTTTTTTCCTGTATTTTTTATAGAGTAAATGAAACTCCTATGAGAATAAGAGACTTCTTTAAAAACATAAAAAAGCTTACTGATCTCAAACTTTTGAACAGCAGTGTAAATAAATGTGATCTTTAAGTAAATTTTCCCAGCAGAATATTCTTTGCATTAGGTGTAATTGCAGGCATGTTAGATGAGCAAACTGGTATTTATTCAAACTGTTATTAGTTATGTCTCAAAATGCTCATAAATGCTGGAAGAATCCACAGAGATACAGTAACTAGCAAACATGTAAACTGTTGGTTTAGCATTGCTTTGACAGGAGATGAGGAAACAGTGTTTAATTCACATGATTAATTAATGTGACATTTGTGAGCAGGTTTAACCTTCTTTTGTTATAAACGCATCTGTAGCAGATGAGGAGGAAGTCCTTTTGAACCGAGATGTTTAATTAGCGATTCATTTGATGAAGCCTTGTAAGCAGGCTAATTATTTTGCTATCAGCAATTATCCCATCATGCGATACAACATCTTTGTGTTATGAGTGGTACATTTATGCTTTTATTTCAAAGACGTAATGCATCCATTTGGAGGTTGTTTTCCTGCTGACAATGACTGTGATGCATTGTAATAAGAAAATAAATGATGTGGCCACCATCTACAATTGAGCTTGTCGTGGTGACATTTTAAAATCTTTTTATCTTTGATTGCATGTCCTTAGGTGGTCCTCTAAGTGCATGCTTGAATGCAACCCACACAGTAAAGTATACCACTTATGTCTATCTTTATATTTCACATGTATGTGTGTTTATTTGACGTATATGTGCATCCATATGGTCTGTATTTGTCTGTGGGGCTGACTGGCAGCAGCTTTAACGTTAAAGCTAATAGTGACCTGTTCTGTTAGCTGTCAGAGAGCATCTCTTTCTCTTTCTGTCCTCTCTGTCCATTAGAAGACGTAACATCCTTGAGTGTCGTGTCGTTGGGAGGTGTGAGGTGAGGAGTTGGCCACATTGTCAGGGTGTATGTGTGTTTGTTAGTCTGCTATTGTGTGGGCGGGGATGTCCGATGTCAGCATTGGTTAAGAAAGGGGGCTGTTTGTGTGTCTGACCTCAAAAAAAAAAAAACACAACAAGTGACAGTTTGCTTAGATCGTGCATTAAGGCCGTCTAGTTATATGACTCAAGGTCAGAGCCTTTCCTACCCTATAGCTCTACATTTCTCTCTCTCTCCTTTTCTCCCTCCATCACTGCTGTTTGACAGCTCCGTAGGGACAGGAATACAGCGTAGTTATGATTGAAGAGATGGCCCTCTGTCAACATGAGGTTGAACTTGATTTTTACATTTTCTGAAGAAAATGTCAACAGTCCATGCCTGTGCTTTGTCGCAGTGCAGGGGTGTTGTGGGTAATTGTCAAGACTCAGGGCATTGCTGTTTTATTATAGATACACTGCCGTTCAAAAGTTTGGGATCAGTAAGATTTGTATGTTTTTTAAAGAAATTTCTTAAAAATACAGAAAAAAATGTAAAGTTGTGAAATATTATTGCAGTATAAAATAACAGTTTTTAATTTGAATATACTACAAAATATAATTTATTTCTGTGGTGCAAAGCTGGATTTTAATTATTATTACTTCTGCCTTCAGTGCCACAAAATCCTTCAGAAATCTAATATGCTGATTTATTATCAATGTTGGAAACAGTTGTGCTGCTTACTTTTTTTTTTTTTTTTGCAGGATTCTTTGATGAATAAATATTTTTTAATAATATAAGTCTTTACTATCACTATCAATTTAACACATCCTTTTCTGAATAAAAGTATTATTTTCTTTAAATGAAAGAAAGAAAGAAAAACATTTACAAACCCCAAACTTTTGTTATGTAGTGTATCATGTATATAATTATTATATTTTTTCTTTTTTTATTGGATCTAAGAATTCAGAAGAAAGTATTATAGGATTCAGATAATATTCAGCAACACAACTTTCAACATTCATAATAAATTATCATGTTAGAATGATTTCTGCAGCTATGCTATCATCATTCAGCCCTTTTTTTTTTTTTTTTTTTTTTTAATTAATTAATTTTTATATTTTATTTAACCATACTATGACAGACAAGACCGGGACACAGAGAAAAAAAAGAAAAAAATTGGGAAGAAAGTCAACAGAAGGAGGAAAAGAAAAAAAGAAAACAAAAAGAAGGAGGATAGAGAGAGAGAAAGATAGCATAGCTACACATACACACTGTTATGTGTTATCTGTGTTACTGACAGGCAAAAAAAAAAAGAATGATTTCTGCAGACATTGACACTGAAGACTTGAGTAATAATGCTGAAAATTCAGCTTTGCATCATAGGAATAAATTATTTTTTTAATATATTGAAATAGAAAACTGTTATTAAATTGTAATAATATTTCACAATACTAGAATGTACATTTCCTGAAGAAAATGTGAGTGGGGCTTGCAGTGGCAAAAAAACCCTTTATCTGGTCATAGGCAGAGTGTTGTTAAGGTGTTCTGGGTGTTAGCATGACGCTAGCAACATGTTAGCACGATTAGCATGCAATTAGCATGATACTAGCAACATGCTAGCAAGATTAGCATGTTGCTAACATGAAGTTAGCATGACTAGCATGATGTTAGCATGATGCTAGCATGCTTTTTACAAGATGCTAACATGATTAGCATGATGCTAGCAACATGCTAACACCATTAGCATGCATTTTACATGAAGCTAGCATGATTAGCATGATGCTAGCAACACGCTAGCACGCTTAGCATGTCGTTAACGTGAAGTTAGCATGACTAGCATGGTGTTAGCATGACGCTAGCATGTTTTTAAGAACATGCTAACATGATTAGCATGATGCTAGCAACATGCTAACACGATGAGCATGCGTTTAAGATGAAGCTAGCATGATTAGCATGACGCTAGCATCACGCTAGCACGTTCAGCATGTCGTTAACATGAAGTTAGCATGACTAGCATGGCGTTAGCATGATGCTAGCATGTTTTTCCCAAGATGCTAACATGATTAGCATGATGCTAGCAACATATTATCATGACTAGCATGACTTAGGACTCAAGCAGACGATCCTAGCATGTTTTAGCACGCTTTTTAGCACTTAGCTAGGCGATGCTAGCATGATATAGCATATTGATAGCATGATGCTAGCTCATTTTTGGCTTATTTTAATCATTTTAGCATTTACCTATACTTTATTGCACATTTGAACACTTGGCTAATCAATATTAGCATGTAGCTAGTCATGGCTAGCATGTGCAGTATGTTGGGAGGCCTATTTGCTAGCATGAGTCAAACTCCCATGTCTCTATGATGTAGTGATGCAAAGATATAGGTGTAGCTGAATGGTTGCTAGGGTACTCTGTTTGGTTGCTAGGGAGTGGCCAATGATGATACTGCAAAGGCTGCTTGTCAGTATGAATGATGTAAACCAACCCCCATGTCTCTATGACATTCAGATGTGAAGATATGCCTGTGTGGGTTCGGGTTGCTAGGGTGGTCAGTAACGGTTGCTAGGGCGTGGCTAGGAAGAGTTTAAGGTGACTCACGATTGGCTGTTTGCTGCCCCGATTCAAAAGACCCCACCCCCATGTCTCTATGACACTGTGATCCAAAGATATACGTCTGGGCCATATAATGGCAGTCTATGGGATGTGTTGCTAGGGTGCCCTAAACGGTTGCTGGGGCGTGGCTAGGAAGTGTCAATGGTGAGTCACGATTGGCTGTTTGCTGCCCCGATTGAAACGACCCCACCCCCAAGTCTCTATGACACTGTGATCCAAAGATATCCATCTTGGAATTTTATAATGGGGGTCTATGGGTCGCTAGGGTGGCCCAAATGGTTGCTAGGGCGTGGCTTGACTGCTTCACAGTGATCCTGAGAGTCTGATTGGTTGTCTGAGTAAAATGAACCCGCCCCCATGTCTCTATGACATAGTGATGCATAGCTATGTTCAATGCAAAATCCCTATGTAAACTACCATAGTAGGAAAAAAAAAATTGGTACATGGGCAAAAACATGCATTTCAATGGGTCGCCCTCACCATAGTAAGTCAATGGGAACATTTGGGGGGCTCTAGCGCCCCAGGGGTACAACTTATACCCCATTGCGGGGTATGTTCTCACTCAGCTTGCCAAAGTCTCCAACTGTGGTGATTTACAAGTTTCTACGAAATTCTCGCTCTGCGCTACGTCCCGTCAAAGTTGGGCGCAATGCATTGTCTATGCGTTTTTTCGGGCGATTTTTCGCCCCGTGTACGATCATCGTACACCCGATCGCTTATAAAAGTCATAGCACGCCATTCCCGTATAGGCCGCACGATTTGACGCCAGTTTCGGGGCTCTGTGACAAAAACTGCGGGACTAGTTACGCGCCGAAATTTTGTACGGATTCTATTATAATAATAATAATAATAATAATAATAATAATAATAATAATAATAAGTATGTGAGATAGTAATAGTGAGGCTTTGCCTATGGCAAGCCCCACTAACTAGAATGTACATTTCCTGAAGAAAATGTGAGTGGGGCTTGCAGTGGCCAAAAAACCCTTTATCTGGTCATAGGCAGAGTGTTGTTAAGGTGTTCTGGGTGTTAGCACGGTGTTAGCATGACGCTAGCAACATGTTAGCACGATTAGCATGCAATTAGCATGATGCTAGCAACACGCTAGGAAGATTAGCATGTCGCTAACATGAAGTTAGCATGACTAGCGTGATGTTAGCATGATGCTAGCATGCTTTTTACAAGATGCTAACATGATTAGCATGACGCTAGCAACATGCTAACACCATTAACATGCATTTTACATGAAGCTAGCATGATTAGCATGATGCTAGCAACACGCTAGCACGCTTAGCATGTCGTTAACGTGAAGTTAGCATGACTAGCATGGTGTTAGCATGACGCTAGCATGTGTTTAAGAACATGCTAACATGATTAGCATGATGCTAGCAACGCGCTAACACGATGAGCATGCGTTTCGGATAAAGCTAGCATGATTAGCATGACGCTAGCAACACGCTAGCACGCTCAGCATGTCGTTAACGTGAAGTTAGCATGACTAGCATGGCGTTAGGATGATGCTAGCATGTTTTTCACAAGATGCTAACATGATTAGCATGATGCTAGCAACATATTATCATGACTAGCATGTCTTAGGACTTAAGCAGACGATCCTAGCACGTTTTAGCACGTTTTTAGCACTTAGCTAGGCGATGCTAGCATGATATAGCATATTGATAGCATGATGCTAGCTCATTTTTGGCTTATTTTAATCATTTTAGCATTTACCTATATTTTATTGCACAATTGAACACTTGGCTAATCACTATTAGCATGTAGCTAGTCATGGCTAGCATGTGCATTATGTTGGGAGGCCTATTTGCTAGCATGAGTCAAAATCCCATGTCTCTACGATGTAGTGATGCAAAGATATAGGTCTAGCTGAATGGTTGCTAGGGTACTCTGTTTGGTTGCTAGGGAGTGGCCAATGATGATACTCCAAAGGCTGCTTGTCAGTATGAATGATGTAAACCAACCCCCATGTCTCTATGACATTCAGATGTGAAGATATGCCTGTGTGGGTTCGGGTTGCTAGGGTGGTCAGTAACGGTTGCTAGGGAGTGGCTAGGAAGAGTTTAAGGTGACTCACGATTGGCTGTTTGCTGCCCCGATTCAAACGACCCCACCCCCAAGTCTCTATGACACTGTGATCCAGAGATATACATCTGTGCCATATAATGGCAGTCTATGGGATGTGTTGCTAGGGTGCCCTAAACGGTTGCTGGGGCGTGGCTAGGAAGTGTCAATGGTGAGTCACGATTGGCTGTTTGCTGCCCCGATTCAAACGACCCCACCGCCAAGTCTCTATGACACTGTGATCCAAAGATATCCATCTGGGCATTTTATAATGGGGGTCTATGGGTTGCTAGGGTGCCCTAAATGGTTGCTAGGGCGTGGCTTGACTGCTTCACAGAGATCCTGAGAGTCTGATTGGTTGTCTGAGTAAAATGAACCCGCCCCCAAGTCTCTATGTCATTGTGATGCAGAGTTATGTTCAATGCAAAATCCCTATGTAAACTACCATAGTAGGAAAAAAAAAATTCGTACATGGGCAAAAACATGCATTTCAATGGGTCGCCCTCACCATAGTAAGTCAATGGGAACATTTGGGGGGCTCTAGCGCCCCAGGGGTACAACTTATACCCCATTGCGGGGTATGTTCTCACTCAGCTTGCCAAAGTCTCCAACTGTGGTGATTTACAAGTTTCTACGAAATTCTCGCTCTGCGCTACGTCCCGTCAAAGTTGGGCGCAATGCATTGTCAATGGGATTTTTCGGGCGATTTTTCGCCCCGTGTACGATCATCGTACGCCCGATCGCTTATAAAAGTCATAGCACGCCATTCCCGTATAGGCCGCACGATTTGACGCCTGTTTCGGGGGTCTGTGACAAAAGCTGCGGGACTAGTTACGCGCCGAAATTTTGTACGGAATCTATTATAATAATAATAATAATAATAATAATAATAATAATAATAATAATAAGTATGTGAGATAGTAATAGTGAGGCTTTGCCTATGGCAAGCCCCACTAACTAGAATGTACATTTCCTGAAGAAAATGTGAGTGGGGCTTGCAGTGGCAAAACTCGGCCCTGTGGCCATCCGTGATGTCTGTGTGATGTTGTGGAGCTGAGATATAAATACTTTATATTGCTATATGGTTGCTAGGGTGCTCTAAATGGTTACTAGGGTGAGGGTGCACATTTACCACGGTGAAATGTAAAGAGCGATTCCCCACCCAAGTCAAAAGAGCCCAACTCCATCCCTTTACAAGGTTCTGGTGCTGAGATATGGCATTTTTTAATGTTTATATGGTTGCTAGGATGCTGTAATTGGTTGCTAGGGCATAGCTATGAAGTTGTGATGTCAGTATTTGTCGGCTGCTTGATAGGCCGAGTCAAAAGAGCCCACCCCCAAGCCTCTATTACTTTCTGATCCAAAGATATGATCTCACACATTATGCCAATGTTAAGTCTATGGGGCATTTTTTGGCCAAATTTCTCGGACACTTTACGAACATCGTACTTCCGATCGCTTAGAAAAGTCATAGCACACTTCTCCTCAATACGCCGCATGATTTGACACCTCATTCGTGCTTGTACGACAAACGGTGCGGGACGAGTTACGCGCCAAAGTTTCGTCAGGGAGAATAGTAATAGTAACACTAGAATGTACATTTCCTGAAGAAAATGTGAGTGGGGCTTGCAGTGGCAAAAGTCGCCACTCGGTTGTGGGCTAGGCAGCTGCTAGAGTGTTGTTAAGGTGTTCTGGGTGTTAGCATGGTGTTAAGATGATGCTAGCAACATGCTAGCACGATTAGCATGTTGTTTACATGAAGTTAGCATGACTAGCATGGTGTTAGCATGAGGCTAGCATGTTTTGAACAAGATGCTAGCATGATTAGCATGATCCTAGCAACATGCTAACATGATTAGCATGATGCTAGCATGCTTTTAACATGATTAGCATGATGCTAGCAACATGCTAGCATGATTAGCATGTTGTTTACATGAAGTTAGCATGACTAGCATGGTGTTAGCATGATGCTAGCATGTTTTGAACAAGATGCTAGCATGATTAGCATGATCCTAGCAACATGCTAACATGATTAGCATGATGCTAGCATGCTTTTAACATGATTAGCATGATGCTAGCAACATGCTAGCATGATTAGTATGTTGTTTACATGAAGTTAGCATGACTAGCATGGTGTTAGCATGTTTTGAACAAGATGCTAGCATGATTAGCATGATGCTAGCATGCTTTTAACATGATTAGCATGATGCTAGCAACATTCTAGCACGATTAGCATGTTGTTTACATGAAGTTAGCATGACTAGCATGGCGTTAGCATGATGCTAGCATGTTTTTCCCAAGATGCTAACATGATTAGCATGATGCTAGCAACATATTATCATGACTAGCATGACTTAGGACTCAAGCAGACGATCCTAGCATGTTTTAGCACGCTTTTTAGCACTTAGCTAGGCGATGCTAGCATGATATAGCATATTGATAGCATGATGCTAGCTCATTTTTGGCTTATTTTAATAATTTTAGCATTTACCTATACTTTATTGCACATTTGAACACTTGGCTAATCAATATTAGCATGTAGCTAGTCATGGCTAGCATGTGCAGTATGTTGGGAGGCCTATTTGCTAGCATGAGTCAAACTCCCATGTCTCTACGATGTAGTGATGCAAAGATATAGGTGTAGCTGAATGGTTGCTAGGGTACTCTGTTTGGTTGCTAGGGAGTGGCCAATGATGATACTGCAAAGGTTGCTTGTCAGTATGAATGATGTAAACCAACCCCCATGTCTCTATGACATTCAGATGTGAAGATATGCCTGTGTGGGTTCGGGTTGCTAGGGTGCTTGACAGTGGTTGCTAGGGCGTGGCTAGGACGTTTTATGGTGAGCCATGATTGGCTGTTTGCTGCCCCGAGTCAAACGACCCCACCCGCATGTCTCTGCGACACTGTGATCCAAAGATATCCATCTGGGCATTTTATAATGGGGGTCTATGGGTTGCTAGGGTGCCCTAAATGGTTACTAGGGCGTGGCTTGACTGCTTCACAGAGATCCTGAGAGTCTGATTGGTTGTCTGAGTAAAATGAACCCGCCCCCAAGTCTCTATGTCATTGTGATGCAGAGTTATGTTCAATGCAAAATCCCTATGTAAACTACCATAGTAGGAAAAAAAAAATTCGTACATGGGCAAAAACATGCATTTCAATGGGTCGCCCTCACCATAGTAAGTCAATGGGAAAATTTGGGGGGCTCTAGCGCCCCAGGGGTACAACTTATACCCCATTGCGAGTCATGTTCTCGCAAAGCTTGCCAGCCTCTCCAAATGTGGTAATTCGCATGTTTCTACGAAATTCTCGCTCTGCGCTACGTCCCGTCAAAGTTGGGCGCAATGCATTGTCTATGCGTTTTTTCGGGCGATTTTTCGCCCCGTGTACGATCATCGTACACCCGATCGCTTATAAAAGTCATAGCACGCCATTCCCGTATAGGCCGCACGATTTGACGCCAGTTTCGGGGCTCTGTGACAAAAACTGCGGGACTAGTTACGCGCCGAAATTTTGTACGGAATCTATTATAATAATAATAATAATAATAATAATAATAATAATAATAATAATAAGTATGTGAGATAGTAATAGTGAGGCTTTGCCTATGGCAAGCCCCACTAACTAGAATGTACATTTCCTGAAGAAAATGTGAGTGGGGCTTGCAGTGGCAAAATTCGGCCCTGTGGCCATCCGTGATGTCTGTGTGATGTTGTGGAGCTGAGATATAAGTACTTTATATTGCTATATGGTTGCTAGGGTGCTCTAAATGGTTACTAGGGTGAGGGTGCACATTTACCATGGTGAAATTTAAAGAGCGATTCCTCACCCGAGTCAAAAGAGCCCAACTCCATCCCTTTACAAGGTTCTGGTGCTGAGATATGGCATTTTTTAATGTTTATATGGTTGCTAGGATGCTGTAATTGGTTGCTAGGGCATAGCTATGAAGTTGTGATGTCAGTATTTGTTGGCTGCTTGATAGGCCGAGTCAAAAGAGCCCACCCCCAAGCCTCTATTACTTTCTGATCCAAAGATATGATCTCACACATTATGCCAATGTTAAGTCTATGGGGCATTTTTTGGCCAAATTTCTCGGACACTTTACGAACATCGTACTTCCGATTGCTTAGAAAAGTCATAGCACACTTCTCCTCAATACGCCGCATGATTTGACACCTTATTCGTGCTTGTACGACAAACGGTGCGGGACGAGTTACGCGCCAAAGTTTCGTCATGGAGAATAGTAATGTAAAGTCTATGGGGCATTTTTTGGCCAAATTTCTCGGACACTTTACGAACATCGTACATCCGATCGCTTAGAAAAGTCATAGCACACTTCTCCTCAATAAGCCGCACGATTTGACACCTCATTCGTGCGTCTACGACAAACGGTGCGGGACGAGTTACGCGCCAAAGTTTCGTCAGGGAGAATAGTAATAGTAACACTAGAATGTACATTTCCTGAAGAAAATGTGAGTGGGGCTTGCAGTGGCAAAAAAACCCTTTATCTGGGCACATTTTAACAATTGGGTAGGATTTGTAGCAAGTTATAGCACTCTGCTAATCGTTATTAGCATGTAGCTAGTCACTGCTAGCAAGAGATTCATGTTGTAAGTTCTGTGTGCTAGCATGAGTCAAATGAGCCAATCCCCATGTCTGTATGATGGTCTGATGCAGAGATATAGCACTTGCTAGACGGTTGCTCGGGTAGTCTATTTGTTTGCTAGGGTGTGGCTATTCGGTTGCTAGGGTACCCAGGGTGGTTGCTAGGGTGTTGCTATGCGGTTGCTAGGGTACTCGGGCGGTTGCTAGGGTGTTGCTATGCGGTTGCTAGGGTACCCAGGGTGGTTGCTAGGGTGTTGCTATGTGGTTGCTAGGGTACCCGGGTGGTTGCTAGGGTGTTGCTATGCGGTTGCTAGGGTGCTCGGGCGGTTGCTAGGGTGTTGCTATGCGGTTGCTAGGGTACCCAGGGCGGTTGCTAGGGTGTTGCTATGCAGTTGCTAGGGTACCCGGTTGGTTGCTAGGGCGGTTGCTAGGGTACCCGGGCGGTTGCTAGGGTGTTGCTATGCGGTTGCTAGGGTACTCGGGTGGTTGCTAGGGTGTTGCTGGGCGGTTGCTAGGGTACCCAGGGCGGTTGCTAGGGTGTTGCTATGCGGTTGCTAGGGTACCCGGTTGGTTGCTAGGGCGGTTGCTAGGGTACCCGGGCGGTTGCTAGGGTGTTGCTATGCGGTTGCTAGGGTACCCAGGGCGGTTGCTAGGGTGTTGCTATGCGGTTGCTAGGGTACCCGGGCGGTTGCTAGGGTGTTGCTATGCGGTTGCTAGGGTACCCAGGGCGGTTGCTAGGGTGTTGCTATGCGGTTGCTAGGGTACCCAGGGCGGTTGCTAGGGTGTTGCTATGTGGTTGCTAGGGTACCCAGGGCGGTTGCTAGGGCGGTTGCTAGGGTACCTGGGGTGGTTGCTAGGGTACTTGGGGTGGTTGCTTGGGTGTTCCTAGGCAGTTACTAATTGTCACAGATCATTTCAATGGAGTTATGTACAGTTCTTAGCCTGATTTAGCACTTAGCTAATCACTATTAGCATGTAGCTATTCACTGCTAGCATGTGTGTTGAGAGTCCTATTTGCTAGCATGAGTGAAAAGAAGCAACTCCCATGTCTCTACGATATTCTGATGCAAAGATATAGGTGTTGCTGAATGGTTGCTAGGGTACTTTGTTTGGTTGCTAGGGAGTGGCCAATGATGATACTCCAAAGGCTGCTTGTCATTATGAATGATATAAACCAACCCCCATGTCTCTATGACATTCAGATGTGAAGATATGCCTGTGTGGGTTTGGGTTGCTAGGGTGCTTGACAGTGGTTGCTAGGGCGTGGCTAGGACGTTTTATGGTGAGCCAGGATTGGCTGTTTGCTGCCCCGAGTCAAACGACCCCACCCGCATGTCTCTGCGACACTGTGATCCAAAGATATCCATCTGGGCATTTTATAATGGGGGTCTATGGGTTGCTAGGGTGCCCTAAATGGTTGCTAGGGCGTGGCTTGACTGCTTCACAGAGATCCTGAGAGTCTGATTGGTTGTCTGAGTAAAATGAACCCGCCCCCAAGTCTCTATGTCATTGTGATGCAGAGTTATGTTCAATGCAAAATCCCTATGTAAACTACCATAGTAGGAAAAAAAAAATTGGTACATGGGCAAAAACATGCATTTCAATGGGTCGCCCTCACCATAGTAAGTCAATGGGAACATTTGGGGGGCTCTAGCGCCCCAGGGGTACAACTTATACCCCATTGCGGGGTATGTTCTCACTCAGCTTGCCAAAGTCTCCAACTGTGGTGATTTACAAGTTTCTACGAAATTCTCGCTCTGCGCTACGTGCCGTCAAAGTTGGGCGCAATGCATTGTCTATGCGTTTTTTCGGGCGATTTTTCGCCCCGTGTACGATCATCGTACACCCGATCGCTTATAAAAGTCATAGCACGCCATTCCCGTATAGGCCGCACGATTTGACGCCAGTTTCGGGGCTCTGTGACAAAAACTGCGGGACTAGTTACGCGCCGAAATTTTGTACGGATTCTATTATAATAATAATAATAATAATAATAATAATAATAATAATAAGTATGTGAGATAGTAATAGTGAGGCTTTGCCTATGGCAAGCCCCACTAATAATAATAATAATAACTAGAATGTACATTTCCTGAAGAAAATGTGAGTGGGGCTTGCAGTGGCAAAAAAACCCTTTATCTGGTCATAGGCAGAGTGTTGTTAAGGTGTTCTGGGTGTTAGCATGACGCTAGCAACATGTTAGCACGATTAGCATGCAATTAGCATGATACTAGCAACATGCTAGCAAGATTAGCATGTTGCTAACATGAAGTTAGCATGACTAGCATGATGTTAGCATGATGCTAGCATGCTTTTTACAAGATGCTAACATGATTAGCATGATGCTAGCAACATGCTAACACCATTAGCATGCATTTTACATGAAGCTAGCATGATTAGCATGATGCTAGCAACACGCTAGCACGCTTAGCATGTCGTTAACGTGAAGTTAGCATGACTAGCATGGTGTTAGCATGACGCTAGCATGTTTTTAAGAACATGCTAACATGATTAGCATGATGCTAGCAACATGCTAACACGATGAGCATGCGTTTAGGATGAAGCTAGCATGATTAGCATGACGCTAGCATCACGCTAGCACGTTCAGCATGTCGTTAACATGAAGTTAGCATGACTAGCATGGCGTTAGCATGATGCTAGCATGTTTTTCCCAAGATGCTAACATGATTAGCATGATGCTAGCAACATATTATCATGACTAGCATGACTTAGGACTCAAGCAGACGATCCTAGCATGTTTTAGCACGCTTTTTAGCACTTAGCTAGGCGATGCTAGCATGATATAGCATATTGATAGCATGATGCTAGCTCATTTTTGGCTTATTTTAATCATTTTAGCATTTACCTATACTTTATTGCACATTTGAACA
Source organism: Cirrhinus molitorella (assembly GCA_033026305.1). Lineage (NCBI taxonomy): Eukaryota > Metazoa > Chordata > Actinopteri > Cypriniformes > Cyprinidae > Cirrhinus > Cirrhinus molitorella. The sequence goes on along the minus strand of CM065124.1, from coordinate 15,295,794 downwards.
CTTGGCTAATCAATATTAGCATGTAGCTAGTCATGGCTAGCATGTGCAGTACGTTGGGAGGCCTATTTGCTAGCATGAGTCAAACTCCCATGTCTCTATGATGTAGTGATGCAAAGATATAGGTGTAGCTGAATGGTTGCTAGGGTACTCTGTTTGGTTGCTAGGGAGTGGCCAATGATGATACTGCAAAGGCTGCTTGTCAGTATGAATGATGTAAACCAACCCCCATGTCTCTATGACATTCAGATGTGAAGATATGCCTGTGTGGGTTCGGGTTGCTAGGGTGGTCAGTAACGGTTGCTAGGGCGTGGCTAGGAAGAGTTTAAGGTGACTCACGATTGGCTGTTTGCTGCCCCGATTCAAAAGACCCCACCCCCATGTCTCTATGACACTGTGATCCAAAGATATACGTCTGGGCCATATAATGGCAGTCTATGGGATGTGTTGCTAGGGTGCCCTAAACGGTTGCTGGGGCGTGGCTAGGAAGTGTCAATGGTGAGTCACGATTGGCTGTTTGCTGCCCCGATTGAAACGACCCCACCCCCAAGTCTCTATGACACTGTGATCCAAAGATATCCATCTTGGAATTTTATAATGGGGGTCTATGGGTCGCTAGGGTGGCCCAAATGGTTGCTAGGGCGTGGCTTGACTGCTTCACAGTGATCCTGAGAGTCTGATTGGTTGTCTGAGTAAAATGAACCCGCCCCCATGTCTCTATGACATAGTGATGCATAGCTATGTTCAATGCAAAATCCCTATGTAAACTACCATAGTAGGAAAAAAAAAACTATTTCATGGGGCTTCCCTCACCATAGTATCTCCCATAGACAACTTTGGGGGTCTCTAGCGCCCCCGGGGTACAACTTATACCCCGTTGCGAGGTGTGGTCCCGCAAAGCTTGCCACCCTCTCCATATGTGGCGAGTCACACGTTTTTACGAAATTCTCGCTCGGCGCTACGTCCCGTCAAAGTCGTTTTTAATGCATTTTCTATGGGACGATTTTTGGCGATTTTTCGCCCCGTGTACGATCATCGTACGCCCGATCGCTTATAAAAGTCATAGCACACCATTCCCGTATAGGCCGCACGATTTGACGCCAGTTCCGGGGGTCTGTGACAAAAGCTGCGGGACTAGTTACGCGCCGAAATTTGACACGGAAGAAAAATAATAATAATAACTAGAATGTACATTTCCTGAAGAAAATGTGAGTGGGGCTTGCAGTGGCAAAAAAACCCTTTATCTGGTCATGGGCAGAGTGTTGTTAAGGTGTTCTGGGTGTTAGCACGGTGTTAGCATGACGCTAGCAACATGTTAGCACGATTAGCATGCAATTAGCATGATGCTAGCAACATGCTAGCAAGATTAGCATGTCGCTAACATGAAGTTAGCATGACTAGCGTGATGTTAGCATGATGCTAGCATGCTTTTTACAAGATGCTAACATGATTAGCATGACGCTAGCAACATGCTAACACCATTAGCATGCATTTTATATGAAGCTAGCATGATTAGCATGATGCTAGCAACACGCTAGCACGCTTAGCATGTCGTTAACGTGAAGTTAGCATGACTAGCATGGTGTTAGCATGACGCTAGCATGTGTTTAAGAACATGCTAACATGATTAGCATGATGCTAGCAACGCGCTAACACGATGAACATGCGTTTCGGATAAAGCTAGCATGATTAGCATGATGCTAGCAACACGCTAGCACGCTCAGCATGTCGTTAACGTGAAGTTAGCATGACTAGCATGGCGTTAGCATGATGCTAGCATGTTTTTCACAAGATGCTAACATGATTAGCATGATGCTAGCAACATATTATCATGACTAGCATGTCTTAGGACTTAAGCAGACGATCCTAGCACGTTTTAGCACGTTTTTAGCACTTAGCTAGGCGATGCTAGCATGATATAGCATATTGATAGCATGATGCTAGCTCATTTTTGGCTTATTTTAATCATTTTAGCATTTACTTATATTTTATTGCACAATTGAACACTTGGCTAATCACTATTAGCATGTAGCTAGCCATGGCTAGCATGTGCATTATGTTGGGAGGCCTATTTGCTAGCATGAGTCAAAATCCCATGTCTCTACGATGTAGTGATGCAAAGATATAGGTCTAGCTGAATGGTTGCTAGGGTACTCTGTTTGGTTGCTAGGGAGTGGCCAATGATGATACTGCAAAGGCTGCTTGTCAGTATGAATGATGTAAACCAACCCCCATGTCTCTATGACATTCAGATGTGAAGATATGCCTGTGTGGGTTCGGGTCGCTAGGGTGGTCAGTAACGGTTGCTAGGGCGTGGCTAGGAAGAGTTTAAGGTGACTCACGATTGGCTGTTTGCTGCCCCGATTCAAACGACCCCACCCCCATGTCTCTATGACACTGTGATCCAAAGATATACATCTGGGCCATATAATGGCAGTCTATGGGATGTGTTGCTAGGGTGCCCTAAACGGTTGCTGGGGCGTGGCTAGGAAGTGTCAATGGTGAGTCACGATTGGCTGTTTGCTGCCCCGATTCAAACGACCCCACCCCCAAGTCTCTATGACACTGTGATCCAAAGATATCCATCTTGGAATTTTATAATGGGGGTCTATGGGTCGCTAGGGTGGCCCAAATGGTTGCTAGGGCGTGGCTTGACTGCTTCAGAGTGATCCTGAGAGTCTGATTGGTTGTCTGAGTAAAATGAACCCGCCCCCATGTCTCTATGACATAGTAATGCATAGCTATGTTCAATGCAAAATCCCTATGTAAACTACCATAGTAGGAAAAAAAAAATTGGTACATGGGCAAAAACATGCATTTCAATGGGTCGCCCTCACCATAGTAAGTCAATGGGAACATTTGGGGGGCTCTAGCGCCCCAGGGGTACAACTTATACCCCATTGCGGGGTATGTTCTCACTCAGCTTGCCAAAGTCTCCAACTGTGGTGATTTACAAGTTTCTACGAAATTCTCGCTCTGCGCTACGTGCCGTCAAAGTTGGGCGCAATGCATTGTCTATGCGTTTTTTCGGGCGATTTTTCGCCCCGTGTACGATCATCGTACACCCGATCGCTTATAAAAGTCATAGCACGCCATTCCCGTATAGGCCGCACGATTTGACGCCAGTTTCGGGGCTCTGTGACAAAAACTGCGGGACTAGTTACGCGCCGAAATTTTGTACGGATTCTATTATAATAATAATAATAATAATAATAATAATAATAATAATAATAATAAGTATGTGAGATAGTAATAGTGAGGCTTTGCCTATGGCAAGCCCCACTAACTAGAATGTACATTTCCTGAAGAAAATGTGAGTGGGGCTTGCAGTGGCAAAACTCGGCCCTGTGGCCATCCGTGATGTCTGTGTGATGTTGTGGAGCTGAGATATAAATACTTTATATTGCTATATGGTTGCTAGGGTGCTGTAAATGGTTACTAGGGTGAGGGTGCACATTTACCACGGTGAAATTTAAAGAGCGATTCCCCACCCAAGTCAAAAGAGCCCAACTCCATCCCTTTACAAGGTTCTGGTGCTGAGATATGGCATTTTTTAATGTTTATATGGTTGCTAGGATGCTGTAATTGGTTGCTAGGGCATAGCTATGAAGTTGTGATGTCAGTATTTGTTGGCTGCTTGATAGGCCGAGTCAAAAGAGCCCAGCCCCAAGCCTCTATTACTTTCTGATCCAAAGATATGATCTCACACATTATGCCAGTGTTAAGTGTATGGGGCATTTTTTGGCCAAATTTCTCGGACACTTTACGAACATCGTACTTCCGATCGCTTAGAAAAGTCATAGCACACTTCTCCTCGATACGCCGCATGATTTGACACCTTATTCGTGCTTGTACGACAAACGGTGCGGGACGAGTTACGCGCCAAAGTTTCGTCATGGAGAATAGTAATGTAAAGTCTATGGGGCATTTTTTGGCCAGATTTCTCGGACACTTTACGAAAATCGTACATCCGATCGCTTAGAAAAGTCATAGCACACTTCTCCTCAATAAGCCGCACGATTTGACACCTCATTCGTGCGTCTACGACAAACGGTGCGGGACGAGTTACGCGCCAAAGTTTCGTCAGGGAGAATAGTAATAGTAACACTAGAATGTACATTTCCTGAAGAAAATGTGAGTGGGGCTTGCAGTGGCAAAAAAACCCTTTATCTGGTCATGGGCAGAGTGTTGTTAAGGTGTTCTGGGTGTTAGCACGGTGTTAGCATGACGCTAGCAACATGTTAGCACGATTAGCATGCAATTAGCATGATGCTAGCAACATGCTAGCAAGATTAGCATGTCGCTAACATGAAGTTAGCATGACTAGCGTGATGTTAGCATGATGCTAGCATGCTTTTTACAAGATGCTAACATGATTAGCATGACGCTAGCAACATGCTAACACCATTAGCATGCATTTTATATGAAGCTAGCATGATTAGCATGATGCTAGCAACACGCTAGCACGCTTAGCATGTCGTTAACGTGAAGTTAGCATGACTAGCATGGTGTTAGCATGACGCTAGCATGTGTTTAAGAACATGCTAACATGATTAGCATGATGCTAGCAACGCGCTAACACGATGAACATGCGTTTCGGATAAAGCTAGCATGATTAGCATGATGCTAGCAACACGCTAGCACGCTCAGCATGTCGTTAACGTGAAGTTAGCATGACTAGCATGGCGTTAGCATGATGCTAGCATGTTTTTCACAAGATGCTAACATGATTAGCATGATGCTAGCAACATATTATCATGACTAGCATGTCTTAGGACTTAAGCAGACGATCCTAGCACGTTTTAGCACGTTTTTAGCACTTAGCTAGGCGATGCTAGCATGATATAGCATATTGATAGCATGATGCTAGCTCATTTTTGGCTTATTTTAATCATTTTAGCATTTACTTATATTTTATTGCACAATTGAACACTTGGCTAATCACTATTAGCATGTAGCTAGCCATGGCTAGCATGTGCATTATGTTGGGAGGCCTATTTGCTAGCATGAGTCAAAATCCCATGTCTCTACGATGTAGTGATGCAAAGATATAGGTCTAGCTGAATGGTTGCTAGGGTACTCTGTTTGGTTGCTAGGGAGTGGCCAATGATGATACTGCAAAGGCTGCTTGTCAGTATGAATGATGTAAACCAACCCCCATGTCTCTATGACATTCAGATGTGAAGATATGCCTGTGTGGGTTCGGGTCGCTAGGGTGGTCAGTAACGGTTGCTAGGGCGTGGCTAGGAAGAGTTTAAGGTGACTCACGATTGGCTGTTTGCTGCCCCGATTCAAACGACCCCACCCCCATGTCTCTATGACACTGTGATCCAAAGATATACATCTGGGCCATATAATGGCAGTCTATGGGATGTGTTGCTAGGGTGCCCTAAACGGTTGCTGGGGCGTGGCTAGGAAGTGTCAATGGTGAGTCACGATTGGCTGTTTGCTGCCCCGATTCAAACGACCCCACCCCCAAGTCTCTATGACACTGTGATCCAAAGATATCCATCTTGGAATTTTATAATGGGGGTCTATGGGTCGCTAGGGTGGCCCAAATGGTTGCTAGGGCGTGGCTTGACTGCTTCAGAGTGATCCTGAGAGTCTGATTGGTTGTCTGAGTAAAATGAACCCGCCCCCATGTCTCTATGACATAGTAATGCATAGCTATGTTCAATGCAAAATCCCTATGTAAACTACCATAGTAGGAAAAAAAAAATTGGTACATGGGCAAAAACATGCATTTCAATGGGTCGCCCTCACCATAGTAAGTCAATGGGAACATTTGGGGGGCTCTAGCGCCCCAGGGGTACAACTTATACCCCATTGCGGGGTATGTTCTCACTCAGCTTGCCAAAGTCTCCAACTGTGGTGATTTACAAGTTTCTACGAAATTCTCGCTCTGCGCTACGTGCCGTCAAAGTTGGGCGCAATGCATTGTCTATGCGTTTTTTCGGGCGATTTTTCGCCCCGTGTACGATCATCGTACACCCGATCGCTTATAAAAGTCATAGCACGCCATTCCCGTATAGGCCGCACGATTTGACGCCAGTTTCGGGGCTCTGTGACAAAAACTGCGGGACTAGTTACGCGCCGAAATTTTGTACGGATTCTATTATAATAATAATAATAATAATAATAATAATAATAATAATAATAAGTATGTGAGATAGTAATAGTGAGGCTTTGCCTATGGCAAGCCCCACTAACTAGAATGTACATTTCCTGAAGAAAATGTGAGTGGGGCTTGCAGTGGCAAAAAACCCTTTATCTGGGCACATTTTAACAATTGGGTAGGATTTGTAGCAAGTTATAGCACTCTGCTAATCGTTATTAGCATGTAGCTAGTCACTGCTAGCAAGAGATTCATGTTGTAAGTTCTGTGTGATAGCATGAGTCAAATGAGCCAATCCCCATGTCTGTATGATGGTCTGATGCAGAGATATAGCACTTGCTAGACGGTTGCTCGGGTAGTCTATTTGGTTGCTAGGGTGTGGCTAGGAAGCTGTAATGTCACTACTTATTGGCTGCTTGATAGGCCGAGTCAAAAGAGACCACCCCCAAGCCTCTATGACTTTCTGATCCAAAGATATGATCTCACACATTATGCCAATGTTAAGTCTATGGGGCATTTTTTGGCCAAATTTCTCGGACACTTTACGAACATCGTACATCCGATCGCTTAGAAAAGTCATAGCACACTTCTCCTCAATAAGCCGCACGATTTGACAGCTCATTGGTGTGTCTACGACAAACGGTGCGGGGCGAGTTACGCGCCAAAGTTTCGTCAGGGAGAATAGTAATAGTAACACTAGAATGTACATTTCCTGAAGAAAATGTGAGTGGGGCTTGCAGTGGCCAAAAAACCCTTTATCTGGGCACATTTTAACAATTGGGTAGGATTTGTAGCAAGTTATAGCACTCTGCTAATCGTTATTAGCATGTAGCTAGTCACTGCTAGCAAGAGATTCATGTTGTAAGTTCTGTGTGCTAGCATGAGTCAAATGAGCCAATCCCCATGTTTGTATGATGGTCTGATGCAGAGATATAGCACTTGCTAGACGGTTGCTCGGGTAGTCTATTTGGTTGCTAGGGTGTGGCTATTCGGTTGCTAGGGTACCCAGGGTGGTTGCTAGGGTGTTGCTATGCGGTTGCTAGGGTACTCGGGCGGTTGCTAGGGTGTTGCTATGCGGTTGCTAGGGTACCCAGGGTGGTTGCTAGGGTGTTGCTATGTGGTTGCTAGGGTACCCGGGTGGTTGCTAGGGTGTTGCTATGCGGTTGCTAGGGTGCTCGGGCGGTTGCTAGGGTGTTGCTATGCGGTTGCTAGGGTACCCAGGGCGGTTGCTAGGGTGTTGCTATGCGGTTGCTAGGGTGCTCGGGCGGTTGCTAGGGTGTTGCTATGCGGTTGCTAGGGTACCCGGGCGGTTGCTAGGGTGTTGCTATGCGGTTGCTAGGGTACCCAGGGCGGTTGCTAGGGTGTTGCTATGCGGTTGCTAGGGTACCCGGTTGGTTGCTAGGGCGGTTGCTAGGGTACCCGGGCGGTTGCTAGGGTGTTGCTATGCGGTTGCTAGGGTACCCAGGGCGGTTGCTAGGGTGTTGCTATGCGGTTGCTAGGGTACCCAGGGCGGTTGCTAGGGTGTTGCTATGCGGTTGCTAGGGTACCCAGGGTGGTTGCTAGGGTGTTGCTATGTGGTTGCTAGGGTACCCGGGTGGTTGCTAGGGTGTTGCTATGCGGTTGCTAGGGTGCTCGGGCGGTTGCTAGGGTGTTGCTATGCGGTTGCTAGGGTGTTGCTATGCGGTTGCTAGGGTACCCAGGGCGGTTGCTAGGGTGTTGCTATGCGGTTGCTAGGGTACCCAGGGCGGTTACTAGGGTGTTGCTATGCGGTTGCTAGGGTACCCGGGCGGTTGCTAGGGTGTTGCTATGCGGTTGCTAGGGTACCCAGGGCGGTTGCTAGGGTGTTGCTATGCGGTTGCTAGGGTGTTGCTATGCGGTTGCTAGGGTACCCAGGGCGGTTGCTAGGGTGTTGCTATGTGGTTGCTAGGGTACCCAGGGCGGTTGCTAGGGCGGTTGCTAGGGTACCTGGGGTGGTTGCTAGGGTACTTGGGGTGGTTGCTTGGGTGTTCCTAGGCAGTTACTAATTGTCACAGATCATTTCAATGGAGTTATGTAGAGTTCTTAGCCTGATTTAGCACTTAGCTAATCACTATTAGCATGTAGCTATTCACTGCTAGCATGTGTGTTGAGAGTCCTATTTGCTAGCATGAGTGAAAAGAAGCAACTCCCATGTCTCTACGATATTCTGATGCAAAGATATAGGTCTTGCTGAATGGTTGCTAGGGTACTCTGTTTGGTTGCTAGGGAGTGGCCAATGATGATACTGCAAAGGCTCCTTGTCAGTATGAATGATGTAAACCAACCCCCATGTCTGTATGACATTCAGATGTGAAGATATGCCTGTGTGGGTTCGGGTTGCTAGGGTGGTCAATAATGGTTGCTAGGGTGTGGCTAGGAATGTTAATGGAGATCCATGATTGGCTATTTGTTGCCCCGATTCAAACGAGCCAACCCCCATGTCTGTATGACACTGTGATCCAGAGATATCCATCTGGGACGTTTTAATAGGGGTCTATGGGATCTGTTGCTAGGGTGCCCTAAATGGTTGCTAGGGCGTGGCTTGACTGGTTAATGATAATCCTGAGTGTCTGATTGGTTGTCTGAGTAAAATGAGCCCGCCCCCAAGTCTCTATGTCATTGTGATGCAGAGTTATGTTCAATGCAAAATCCCTATGTAAACTACCATAGTAGGAAAAAAAAAATTGGTACATGGGCAAAAACATGCATTTCAATGGGTCGCCCTCACCATAGTAAGTCAATGGGAAAATTTGGGGGGCTCTAGCGCCCCAGGGGTACAACTTATACCCCATTGCGAGTCATGTTCTCGCAAAGCTTGCCAGCCTCTCCAAATGTGGTAATTCGCATGTTTCTACGAAATTCTCGCTCTGCGCTACGTCCCGTCAAAGTTGGGCGTAATGCATTGTCTATGCGTTTTTTCGGGCGATTTTTCGCCCTGTGTACGATCATCGTACACCCGATCGCTTATAAAAGTCATAGCACGCCATTCCCGTATAGGCCGCACGATTTGATGCCAGTTTCGGGGCTCTGTGACAAAAACTGCGGGACTAGTTACGCGCCGAAATTTTGTACGGAATCTATTATAATAATAATAATAATAATAATAATAATAATAATAATAATAATAAGTATGTGAGATAGTAATAGTGAGGCTTTGCCTATGGCAAGCCCCACTAACTAGAATGTACATTTCCTGAAGAAAATGTGAGTGGGGCTTGCAGTGGCAAAACTCGGCCCTGTGGCCATCCGTGATGTCTGTGTGATGTTGTGGAGCTGAGATATAAATACTTTATATTGCTATATGGTTGCTAGGGTGCTCTAAATGGTTACTAGGGTGAGGGTGCACATTTACCACGGTGAAATGTAAAGAGCGATTCCCCACCTGAGTCAAAAGAGCCCAACTCCATCCCTTTACAAGGTTCTGGTGCTGAGATATGGCATTTTTATTGCTTGTATGGTTGCTAGGGTGCTGTAATTGGTTGTTAGGGCATAGCTATGAAGTTGTGATGTCAGTATTTGTTGGCTGCTTGATAGGCCGAGTCAAAAGAGCCCACCCCTAAGCCTCTATGACTTTCTGATCGAAAGATATGATCTCACACATTATGCCAATGTTAAGTCTATGGGGCATTTTTTGGCCAATTTTTTCGGACACTTTACGAACATCGTACATCCGATCGCTTAGAAAAGTCATAGCACACTTCTCCTCAATAAGCCGCACGATTTGACACCTCATTGGTGCGTCTACGACAAACGGTGCGGGACGAGTTACGCGCCAAAGTTTCGTCAGGGAGAATAGTAATAGTAACACTAGAATGTACATTTCCTGAAGAAAATGTGAGTGGGGCTTGCAGTGGCCAAAAAACCCTTTATCTGGTCATAGGCAGAGTGTTGTTAAGGTGTTCTGGGTGTTAGCACGGTGTTAGCATGACGCTAGCAACATGTTAGCACGATTAGCATGCAATTAGCATGATGCTAGCAACACGCTAGCAAGATTAGCATGTCGCTAACATGAAGTTAGCATGACTAGCGTGATGTTAGCATGATGCTAGCATGCTTTTTACAAGATGCTAACATGATTAGCATGACGCTAGCAACATGCTAACACCATTAGCATGCATTTTACATGAAGCTAGCATGATTAGCATTATGCTAGCAACACGCTAGCACGCTTAGCATGTCGTTAACGTGAAGTTAGCATGACTAGCATGGTGTTAGCATGACGCTAGCATGTGTTTAAGAACATGCTAACATGATTAGCATGATGCTAGCAACGCGCTAACACAATGAACATGCGTTTAGGATGAAGCTAGCGTGATTAGCATGACGCTAGCATCACGCTAGCACGCTCAGCATGTCGTTAACATGAAGTTAGCATGACTAGCATGGCGTTAGCATGATGCTAGCATGTTTTTCCCAAGATGCTAACATGATTAGCATGATGCTAGCAACATATTATCATGACTAGCATGACTTAGGACTCAAGCAGACGATCCTAGCATGTTTTAGCACGCTTTTTAGCAATTAGCTAGGCGATGCTAGCATGATATAGCATATTGATAGCATGATGCTAGCTCATTTTTGGCTTATTTTAATCATTTTAGCATTTACCTATACTTTATTGCACATTTGAACACTTGGCTAATCAATATTAGCATGTAGCTAGTCATGGCTAGCATGTGCAGTATGTTGGGAGGCCTATTTGCTAGCATGAGTCAAACTCCCATGTCTCTACGATGTAGTGATGCAAAGATATAGGTGTAGCTGAATGGTTGCTAGGGTACTCTGTTTGGTTGCTAGGGAGTGGCCAATGATGATACTGCAAAGGCTGCTTGTCAGTATGAATGATGTAAACCAACCCCCATGTCTCTATGACATTCAGATGTGAAGATATGCCTGTGTGGGTTTGGGTTGCTAGGGTGGTCAGTAACGGTTGCTAGGGCGAGGCTAGGAAGAGTTTAAGGTGACTCACGATTGGCTGTTTGCTGCCCCGATTCCAACGACCCCACCCCCATGTCTCTATGACACTGTGATCCAGAGATATACATCTGGGCCATATAATGGCAGTCTATGGGATGTGTTGCTAGGGTGCCCTAAACGGTTGCTGGGGCGTGGCTAGGAAGTGTCAATGGTGAGTCACGATTGGCTGTTTGCTGCCCCGATTCAAACGACCCCACCCTCAAGTCTCTATGACACTGTGATCCAAAGATATCCATCTTGGAATTTTATAATGGGTGTCTATGGGTCGCTAGGGTGGCCCAAATGGTTGCTAGGGCGTGGCTTGACTGCTTCACAGTGATCCTGAGAGTCTGATTGGTTGTCTGAGTAAAATGAACCCTCCCCCATGTCTCTATGCCATTGTAATGCATAGTTACGTTCAATGCAAAATCCCTATGTAAACTACCATAGTAGGAAAAAAAAAACTATTTCATGGGGCTTCCCTCACCATAGTATCTCTATGGGGACTTTTTTGGATTTTTGGGGGTCTCTAGCACCCCAGGGGTACAACTTATACCCCCTTGCGAGGTGTGTTCTCACTCAGTTTTCCAAAGTCTTCAACTGCTGTGATTTACAAGTTTCTACGAAATTCTCGCTCGGCGCTACGTCCCGTCAAAGTTTGGCGCAATGCATTGTCTATGCGTTTTTTCGGGCGATTTTTTGCCCCGTGTACGATCATCGTACGCCCGATCGCTTATAAAAGTCATAGCACGCCATTCCCGTATAGGCCGCACGATTTGACGCCAGTTTCGGGGCTCTGTGACAAAAACTGCGGGACTAGTTACGCGCCGAAATTTGTACGGAATCTATTATAATAATAATAATAATAATAATAATAACTAGAATGTACATTTCCTGAAGAAAATGTGAATGGTGCTTGCAGTGGCAAATCGCTGCACTCGGTTGCTAGGGTGTTGGGGTGGTTGCTAGGGTACCTGGGGTGGTAGCTAGGGCGGTTGCTAGGGTACCTGGGGTGGTTGCTAAGGTGTTGCTATGCGGTTGCTAGGGTACTCAGGTGGTTGCTAGTGTGGTTGCTAAGGTGTTGCTATACGGTTGCTAGGGTACCTGGACTAGTTTCTAGGGTGTTGCTATGTGGTTGCTAGGGTACCTGGGGCGGTTGCTAGGGTAACCAGGGTAGTTGCTAGGGTACCCGAGGTGGTTGCTAGGGTGGTTGCTAGGGTGCTTGGGGTGGTTGCTAAGGCGGTTGCTAGGGTACCCGTGGTGGTTGCTAGGGCGGTTGCTAGGGTAACCGGGGTGGTTGCTAGGGTGCTTTGGGTGGGTGCTAGGGCGGTTGCTAGGGTACCTGGGGTGGTTGCTAGGGCGGTTGCTAGGGTAACCGGGGTGGTTGCTAGGGTGCTTGGGGTGGTTGCTAGGGCGCTTGGGGTGGTTGCTAGGGCAGTTGCTAGGGTAACCAGGGTGGTTGCTAGGGTGCTTGGGGCGGTTGCTAAGGCGGTTGCTAGGGTACCCGGGGTGGTTGCTAGGGCCGTTGCTAGGGTACCTGGGGTGGTTGCTAGGGCGGTTGCTAGGGTAACCGGGGTGGTTGCTAGGGTGCTTGGGGTGGTTACTAGGGCGCTTGGGGTGGTTGCTAGGGCGGTTGCTAGGGTAACCAGGGTAGTTGCTAGGGTGTTGCTATGCGGTTGCTAGGGTACTCGGGTGGTTGCTAGGGAGGTTGCTAGGGTACTTAGTGTGGCTGCTTGGGCGTTGCTAGGCAGTTGCTAGTTGTCACAGATCATTACTATGGAGTTATATAAAGTTTTTAGCTTGATTTAGCACTTAGCTAATCACTATTAGCATGTAGCTAGTCACGGCTAGCATGTGTAGCATGTTGAGAAATCTATTTGTTAGCATGAGTCAAAAGAAGCAACTCCCATGTCTCTACGATGTTCTGATGCAAAGATATAGGTCTTGCTGAGTGGTTGCTAGGGTACTGTGTTTGGTTGCTAGGGAGTGGCCAATGATGACACTCCAAAGGCTGCTTGTCAGTATGAATGATATAAACCAACCCCCATGTCTCTATGACACTCAGAACTGAAGATATGCCTGTGTGGGTTTGGGTTGCTAGGGTGGTCAATAATGGTTGCTAGGGTGTGGTTAGGAATGTTGATGGTGATCCATGATTGGCTGTTTGCTGCCCCTATTCAAACGAACCCACCCCTATGTCTCTATGACACTGTGATCCAAAGATATTGATCTGGGCAATTTATAGTGGGGGTCTATGGGATCTGTTGCTAGGGTGCTCTAAATGGTTGCTAGGGCGTGGCTTGACTGCTTCACAGTGATCCTGAGAGTCTGATTGGTTGTCTGAGTAAAATGAACCCGCCCCCAGGTCTCTATGACATTGTGATGCAGAGTTATGTTCGATGTAAAATTCCTATGTAAATTACCATAGTAGGAAAAAAAACTATTACATGGGCAAAAACACACATTTTAATGGGCCGTCCCTCACCATAATAAGTCAATGGGGAACTTTGGGGGGCTCTTGCGCCCCAGGGGTACAACTTATACCCCATTGCGAGGTATGTTCTCGCACAGCTTGCCAGCCTCTCCAAATGTGGTGATTCACTTGTTTCTACGAAATTCTCGCTCGGCGCTACGTCCCGTCAAAGTTGCCGCCATTCATTTTCAATGGGACTTTTTGGCCGATTTTTCGTCCCGTGTACGATCATCGTACGCCCGATCGCTTATAAAAGTCATAGCACACCATTCCCGAATAGGCCGCACGATTGACGCCCGTTTCATTGGTCTGTGGCAAAAGCTGCGGGACTAGTTACGCGCCGAAATTTTTGTGTGGAAGAATAATAATAACTAGAATGTACATTTCCTGAAGAAAATGTGAGTGGGGCTTGCAGTGGCAAAAGTCGCCACTCGGTTGTGGGCTAGGCAGCTGCTAGAGTGTTGTTAAGGTGTTCTGGGTGTTAGCATGGTGTTAAGATGATGCTAGCAACATGCTAGCACGATTAGCATGTTGTTTACATGAAGTTAGCATGACTAGCATGGTGTTAGCATGAGGCTAGCATGTTTTGAACAAGATGCTAGCATGATTAGCATGATCCTAGCAACATGCTAACATGATTAGCATGATGCTAGCATGCTTTTAACATGATTAGCATGATGCTAGCAACATGCTAGCATGATTAGCATGTTGTTTACATGAAGTTAACATGACTAGCATGGTGTTAGCATGATGCTAGCATGTTTTGAACAAGATGCTAGCATGATTAGCATGATCCTAGCAACATGCTAACATGATTAGCATGATGCTAGCATGCTTTTGACATGATTAGCATGATGCTAGCAACATGCTAGCATGATTAGTATGTTGTTTACATGAAGTTAGCATGACTAGCATGGTGTTAGCATGTTTTGAACAAGATGCTAGCATGATTAGCATGATGCTAGCATGATTTTAACATGATTAGCATGATGCTAGCAACATTCTAGCACGATTAGCATGTTGTTTACATGAAGTTAGCATGACTAGCATGGCGTTAGCATGATGCTAGCATGTTTTTCCCAAGATGCTAACATGATTAGCATGATGCTAGCAACATATTATCATGACTAGCATGACTTAGGACTCAAGCAGACGATCCTAGCATGTTTTAGCACGCTTTTTAGCACTTAGCTAGGCGATGCTAGCATGATATAGCATATTGATAGCATGATGCTAGCTCATTTTTGGCTTATTTTAATAATTTTAGCATTTACCTATACTTTATTGCACATTTGAACACTTGGCTAATCAATATTAGCATGTAGCTAGTCATGGCTAGCATGTGCAGTATGTTGGGAGGCCTATTTGCTAGCATGAGTCAAACTCCCATGTCTCTACGATGTAGTGATGCAAAGATATAGGTGTAGCTGAATGGTTGCTAGGGTACTCTGTTTGGTTGCTAGGGAGTGGCCAATGATGATACTGCAAAGGTTGCTTGTCAGTATGAATGATGTAAACCAACCCCCATGTCTCTATGACATTCAGATGTGAAGATATGCCTGTGTGGGTTCGGGTTGCTAGGGTGCTTGACAGTGGTTGCTAGGGCGTGGCTAGGACGTTTTATGGTGAGCCATGATTGGCTGTTTGCTGCCCCGAGTCAAACGACCCCACCCGCATGTCTCTGCGACACTGTGATCCAAAGATATCCATCTGGGCATTTTATAATGGGGGTCTATGGGTTGCTAGGGTGCCCTAAATGGTTACTAGGGCGTGGCTTGACTGCTTCACAGAGATCCTGAGAGTCTGATTGGTTGTCTGAGTAAAATGAACCCGCCCCCAAGTCTCTATGTCATTGTGATGCAGAGTTATGTTCAATGCAAAATCCCTATGTAAACTACCATAGTAGGAAAAAAAAAATTCGTACATGGGCAAAAACATGCATTTCAATGGGTCGCCCTCACCATAGTAAGTCAATGGGAAAATTTGGGGGGCTCTAGCGCCCCAGGGGTACAACTTATACCCCATTGCGAGTCATGTTCTCGCAAAGCTTGCCAGCCTCTCCAAATGTGGTAATTCGCATGTTTCTACGAAATTCTCGCTCTGCGCTACGTCCCGTCAAAGTTGGGCGCAATGCATTGTCTATGCGTTTTTTCGGGCGATTTTTCGCCCCGTGTACGATCATCGTACACCCGATCGCTTATAAAAGTCATAGCACGCCATTCCCGTATAGGCCGCACGATTTGACGCCAGTTTCGGGGCTCTGTGACAAAAACTGCGGGACTAGTTACGCGCCGAAATTTTGTACGGAATCTATTATAATAATAATAATAATAATAATAATAATAATAATAATAATAAGTATGTGAGATAGTAATAGTGAGGCTTTGCCTATGGCAAGCCCCACTAATAAGTATGGAGGAGAACAATAATGATGCTTCGCCTTTGGCAAGCACCATTAATAATAATAATAATAATAATAAGTATGTGAGATAGTAATAGTGAGGCTTTGCCTATGGCAAGCCCCACTAACTAGAATGTACATTTCCTGAAGAAAATGTGAGTGGGGCTTGCAGTGGCAAAATTCGGCCCTGTGGCCATCCATGATGTCTGTGTGATGTTGTGGAGCTGATATATAAGTACTTTATATTGCTAAATGGTTGCTAGGGTGCTCTAAATGGTTACTAGGGTGAGGGTACACATTTATCACGGTGATATTTAAAGAGTGATTCCCCACCCGAGTCAAAAGAGCCCAACTCCATCCCTTTATAAGGTTCTGGTGCTGATATATGGCATTTTTAATGTTTATATAGTTGCTAGGGTGCTGTAATTGGTTGCTAGGGCATAGCTCTGAAGTTGTGATGTCAGTATTTGTTGGCTGCTTGATAGGCCGAGTCAAAAGAGCCCACCCCCAAGCCTCTATGACTTTCAGATCCAAAGATATGATCTCACACATTATGCCAATGTTAAGTCTATGGGGCATTTTTTGGCCAAATTTCTCGGACACTTTACGAAAATCGTACATCCGATCGCTTAGAAAAGTCATAGCACACTTCTCCTCAATAAGCCGCACGATTTGACACCTCATTCGTGCGTCTACGACAAACGGTGCGGGACGAGTTACGCGCCAAAGTTTCGTCAGGGAGAATAGTAATAGTAACACTAGAATGTACATTTCCTGAAGAAAATGTGAGTGGGGCTTGCAGTGGCAAAACTCGCCACTCGGTTGTGGGCTAGGCAGCTGCTAGAGTGTTGTTAAGGTGTTCTGGGTGTTAGCATGGTGTTAACAAGATGCTAGCAACATGCTAGCACGATTAGCATGTTGTTACCACGAAGTTAGCATGACTAGCATGGTGTTAGCATGATGCTAACATGTTTTGAACAAGATGCTAGCATGATTAGCATGATGCTAGCAACATGCTAACATGATTAGCATGTTGTTTACATGAAGTTAGCATGACTAGCATGGTGTTAGCATGATGCTAGCATGTTTTGAACAAGATGCTAGCATGATTAGCATGATGCTAGCATGCTTTTAACATGATTAGCATGATGCTAGCAATATTCTAGCACGATTAGCATGTTGTTTACATGAAGTTAGCATGACTAGCATGGTGTTAGCATGATGCTAGCATGTTTTTAACAAGATGCTAAGATGATTAGCATGATTCTAGCAAGATGCAATGACGATTAGCATGTCTTAGCAGTTAAGTAGACGATCCTAGCATGTTTTTAGCACTTAGCTAGGCGATGCTAGCATGATATAGCATGTTGATAGCATGATGCTAGCTCATTTTTGGCTTATTTGAATCATTTTAGCATTTACCTATATTTTATAGCACATTTGAACATTTAGCTAATCACTATTAGCATGTAGCTAGTCATGGCTAGCATGTGTATGATGTTGGGAGTCCTATTTGCTAGCATGAGACAAAAGAAGCAACTTCCATGTCTGTACGATATTCTGATGCAAAGATATAGGTGTTGCTGAATGGTTGCTAGGGTACTTTGTTTGGTTGCTAGGGAGTGGCCAATGATGATACTCCAAAGGCTGCTTGTCATTATGAATGATATAAACCAACCCCCATGTCTCTATGACATTCAGATGTGAAGATATGCCTGTGTGGGTTTGGGTTGCTAGGGTGCTTGACAGTGGTTGCTAGGGCGTGGCTAGGACGTTTTATGGTGAGCCAGGATTGGCTGTTTGCTGCCCCGAGTCAAACGACCCCACCCGCATGTCTCTGCGACACTGTGATCCAAAGATATCCATCTGGGCATTTTATAATGGGGGTCTATGGGTTGCTAGGGTGCCCTAAATGGTTGCTAGGGCGTGGCTTGACTGCTTCACAGAGATCCTGAGAGTCTGATTGGTTGTCTGAGTAAAATGAACCCGCCCCCAAGTCTCTATGTCATTGTGATGCAGAGTTATGTTCAATGCAAAATCCCTATGTAAACTACCATAGTAGGAAAAAAAAAATTGGTACATGGGCAAAAACATGCATTTCAATGGGTCGCCCTCACCATAGTAAGTCAATGGGAACATTTGGGGGGCTCTAGCGCCCCAGGGGTACAACTTATACCCCATTGCGGGGTATGTTCTCACTCAGCTTGCCAAAGTCTCCAACTGTGGTGATTTACAAGTTTGTACGAAATTCTCGCTCTGCGCTACGTCCCGTCAAAGTTGGGCGCAATGCATTGTCTATGCGTTTTTTCGGGCGATTTTTCGCCCCGTGTACGATCATCGTACACCCGATCGCTTATAAAAGTCATAGCACGCCATTCCCGTATAGGCCGCACGATTTGACGCCAGTTTCGGGGCTCTGTGACAAAAACTGCGGGACTAGTTACGCGCCGAAATTTTGTACGGATTCTATTATAATAATAATAATAATAATAATAATAATAATAATAATAAGTATGTGAGATAGTAATAGTGAGGCTTTGCCTATGGCAAGCCCCACTAATAATAATAATAATAATAATAAGTATGTGAGATAGTAATAGTGAGGCTTTGCCTATGGCAAGCCCCACTAATAATAATAATAATAATAACTAGAATGTACATTTCCTGAAGAAAATGTGAGTGGGGCTTGCAGTGGCCAAAAAACCCTTTATCTGGTCATAGGCAGAGTGTTGTTAAGGTGTTCTGGGTGTTAGCACGGTGTTAGCATGACGCTAGCAACATGTTAGCACGATTAGCATGCAATTAGCATGATGCTAGCAACACGCTAGCAAGATTAGCATGTCGCTAACATGAAGTTAGCATGACTAGCGTGATGTTAGCATGATGCTAGCATGCTTTTTACAAGATGCTAACATGATTAGCATGACGCTAGCAACATGCTAACACCATTAGCATGCATTTTACATGAAGCTAGCATGATTAGCATTATGCTAGCAACACGCTAGCACGCTTAGCATGTCGTTAACGTGAAGTTAGCATGACTAGCATGGTGTTAGCATGACGCTAGCATGTGTTTAAGAACATGCTAACATGATTAGCATGATGCTAGCAACACGCTAACACGATGAGCATGCGTTTCGGATAAAGCTAGCATGATTAGCATGACGCTAGCAACACGCTAGCACGCTCAGCATGTCGTTAACGTGAAGTTAGCATGACTAGCATGGCGTTAGCATGATGCTAGCATGTTTTTCACAAGATGCTAACATGATTAGCATGATGCTAGCAACATATTATCAGGACTAGCATGTCTTAGGACTTAAGCAGACGATCCTAGCACGTTTTAGCACGTTTTTAGCACTTAGCTAGGCGATGCTAGCATGATATAGCATATTGATAGCATGATGCTAGCTCATTTTTGGCTTATTTTAATCATTTTAGCATTTACTAATATTTTATTGCACAATTGAACACTTGGCTAATCACTATTAGCATGTAGCTAGTCATGGCTAGCATGTGCATTATGTTGGGAGGCCTATTTGCTAGCATGAGTCAAAATCCCATGTCTCTACGATGTAGTGATGCAAAGATATAGGTGTAGCTGAATGGTTGCTAGGGTACTCTGTTTGGTTGCTAGGGCGTGGCCAATGATGATACTGCAAAGGCTGCTTGTCAGTATGAATGATGTAAACCAACCCCCATGTCTCTATGACATTCAGATGTGAAGATATGCCTGTGTGGGTTCGGGTTGCTAGGGTGGTCAGTAACGGTTGCTAGGGCGTGGCTAGGAAGAGTTTAAGGTGACTCACGATTGGCTGTTTGCTGCCCCGATTCAAACGACCCCACCCCCATGTCTCTATGACACTGTGATCCAAAGATATACATCTGGGCCATATAATAGCAGTCTATGGGATGTGTTGCTAGGGTGCCCTAAACGGTTGCTAGGGCGTGGCTAGGAAGTGTCAATGGTGAGTCACGATTGGCTGTTTGCTGCCCCGATTCAAACGACCCCACCCCCAAGTCTCTATGATACTGTGATCCAAAGATATCCATCTTGGAATTTTATAATGAGGGTCTATGGGTCGCTAGGGTGGCCCAAATGGTTGCTAGGGCGTGGCTTGACTGCTTCACAGTGATCCTGAGAGTCTGATTGGTTGTCTGAGTAAAATGAACCCGCCCCCATGTCTCTATGACATAGTGATGCATAGCTATGTTCAATGCAAAATCCCAATGTAAACTACCATAGTAGGAAAAAAAAAATTGGTACATGGGCAAAAACATGCATTTCAATGGGTCGCCCTCACCATAGTAAGTCAATGGGAACATTTGGGGGGCTCTAGCGCCCCAGGGGTACAACTTATACCCCATTGCGGGGTATGTTCTCACTCAGCTTGCCAAAGTCTCCAACTGTGGTGATTTACAAGTTTCTACGAAATTCTCGCTCTGTGCTACGTCCCGTCAAAGTTGGGCGCAATGCATTGTCTATGCGTTTTTTCGGGCGATTTTTCGCCCCGTGTACGATCATCGTACACCCGATCGCTTATAAAAGTCATAGCACGCCATTCCCGTATAGGCCGCACGATTTGACGCCAGTTTCGGGGCTCTGTGACAAAAACTGCGGGACTAGTTACGCGCCGAAATTTGTACGGAATCTATAATAATAATAATAACTAGAATGTACATTTCCTGAAGAAAATGTGAGTGGGGCTTGAAGTGGCAAAAAAACCCTTTATCTGGGCACATTTTAACAATTGGGTAGGATTTGTAGGAAGTTATAGCACTCTGCTAATCGTTATTAGCATGTAGCTAGTCACTGCTAGCAAGAGATTCATGTTGTAAGTTCTGTGTGCTAGCATGAGTCAAATGAGCCAATCCCCATGTCTGTATGATGGTCTGATGCAGAGATATAGCACTTGCTAGACGGTTGCTCGGGTAGTCTATTTGGTTGCTAGGGTGTGGCGAGGAAGCTGTAATGTCACTACTTATTGGCTGCTTGATAGGCCGAGTCAAAAGAGCCCACCCCCAAGCCTCTATGACTTTCTGATCCAAAGATATGATGTCACACATTATGCCAATGTTAAGTCTATGGGGCATTTTTTGGCCAAATTTCTCGGAGACTTTACGAAATTCGTACATCCGATCGTTTAGAAAAGTCATAGCACACTTCTCCTCAATAAGCCGCACGATTTGACACCTCATTCGTGCGTGTACGACAAACGGTGCGGGACGAGTTACGCGCCAAAGTTTCGTCATGGAGAATAGTAATGTTAAGTCTATGGGGCATTTTTTGGCCAAATTTCTCGGACACTTTACGAACATCGTACATCCGATCGCTTAGAAAAGTCATAGCACACTTCTCCTCAATAAGCCGCACGATTTGACACCTCATTGGTGCGTCTACGACAAACGGTGCGGGACGAGTTACGCGCCAAAGTTTCGTCAGGGAGAATAGTAATAGTAACACTAGAATGTACATTTCCTGAAGAAAATGTGAGTGGGGCTTGAAGTGGCAAAAAAACCCTTTATCTGGGCACATTTTAACAATTGGGTAGGATTTGTAGGAAGTTATAGCACTCTGCTAATCGTTATTAGCATGTAGCTAGTCACTGCTAGCAAGAGATTCATGTTGTAAGTTCTGTGTGCTAGCATGAGTCAAATGAGCCAATCCCCATGTCTGTATGATGGTCTGATGCAGAGATATAGCACTTGCTAGACGGTTGCTCGGGTAGTCTATTTGGTTGCTAGGGTGTGGCGAGGAAGCTGTAATGTCACTACTTATTGGCTGCTTGATAGGCCGAGTCAAAAGAGCCCACCCCCAAGCCTCTATGACTTTCTGATCCAAAGATATGATGTCACACATTATGCCAATGTTAAGTCTATGGGGCATTTTTTGGCCAAATTTCTCGGAGACTTTACGAAATTCGTACATCCGATCGTTTAGAAAAGTCATAGCACACTTCTCCTCAATAAGCCGCACGATTTGACACCTCATTCGTGCGTGTACGACAAACGGTGCGGGACGAGTTACGCGCCAAAGTTTCGTCATGGAGAATAGTAATGTTAAGTCTATGGGGCATTTTTTGGCCAAATTTCTCGGACACTTTACGAACATCGTACATCCGATCGCTTAGAAAAGTCATAGCACACTTCTCCTCAATAAGCCGCACGATTTGACACCTCATTGGTGCGTCTACGACAAACGGTGCGGGACGAGTTACGCGCCAAAGTTTCGTCAGGGAGAATAGTAATAGTAACACTAGAATGTACATTTCCTGAAGAAAATGTGAGTGGGGCTTGCAGTGCCAAAAAAAACCCTTTATCTGGGCACATTTTAACAATTGGGTAGGATTTGTAGCAAGTTATAGCACTCTGCTAATCGTTATTAGCATGTAGCTAGTCACTGCTAGCAAGAGATTCATGTTGTAAGTTCTGTGTGCTAGCATGAGTCAAATGAGCCAATCCCCATGTCTGTATGATGGTCTGATGCAGAGATATAGCACTTGCTAGACAGTTGTTCGGGTAGTCTATTTGGTTGCTAGGGTGTGGCTATTCGGTTGCTAGGGTACCCAGGGTGGTTGCTAGGGTGTTGCTATGCGGTTGCTAGGGTACTCGGGCGGTTGCTAGGGTGTTGCTATGCGGTTGCTAGGGTACCCAGGGTGGTTGCTAGGGTGTTGCTATGTGGTTGCTAGGGTACCCGGGTGGTTGCTAGGGTGTTGCTATGCGGTTGCTAGGGTGCTCGGGCGGTTGCTAGGGTGTTGCTATGCGGTTGCTAGGGTACCCAGGGCGGTTGCTAGGGTGTTGCTATGCGGTTGCTAGGGTACCCAGGGTGGTTGCTAGGGTGTTGCTATGTGGTTGCTAGGGTACCCGGGTGGTTGCTAGGGTGTTGCTATGCGGTTGCTAGGGTACCCAGGGCGGTTGCTAGGGTGTTGCTATGCAGTTGCTAGGGTACCCGGTTGGTTGCTAGGGCGGTTGCTAGGGTACCCGGGCGGTTGCTAGGGTGTTGCTATGCGGTTGCTAGGGTACTCGGGCGGTTGCTAGGGTGTTGCTGGGCGGTTGCTAGGGTACCCAGGGCGGTTGCTAGGGTGTTGCTATGTGGTTGCTAGGGTACCCGGTTAGTTGCTAGGGCGGTTGCTAGGGTACCCGGGCGGTTGCTAGGGTGTTGCTATGCGGTTGCTAGGGTACCCAGGGCGGTTGCTAGGGTGTTGCTATGCGGTTGCTAGGGTACCCGGGCGGTTGCTAGGGTGTTGCTATGCGGTTGCTAGGGTGTTGCTATGCGGTTGCTAGGGTGTTGCTATGCGGTTGCTAGGGTACCCAGGGCGGTTGCTAGGCTGTTGCTATGTGGTTGCTAGGGTACCCAGGGCGGTTGCTAGGGCGGTTGCTAGGGTACCTGGGGTGGTTGCTAGGGTACTTGGGGTGGTTGCTTGGGTGTTCCTAGGCAGTTACTAATTGTCACAGATCATTTCAATGGAGTTATGTAGAGTTCTTAGCCTGATTTAGCACTTAGCTAATCACTATTAGCATGTAGCTATTCACTGCTAGCATGTGTGTTGAGAGTCCTATTTGCTAGCATGAGTGAAAAGAAGCAACTCCCATGTCTCTACGATATTCTGATGCAAAGATATAGGTGTTGCTGAATGGTTGCTAGGGTACTTTGTTTGGTTGCTAGGGAGTGGCCAATGATGATACTCCAAAGGCTGCTTGTCATTATGAATGATATAAACCAACCCCCATGTCTCTATGACATTCAGATGTGAAGATATGCCTGTGTGGGTTTGGGTTGCTAGGGTGCTTGACAGTGGTTGCTAGGGCGTGGCTAGGACGTTTTATGGTGAGCCAGGATTGGCTGTTTGCTGCCCCGAGTCAAACGACCCCACCCGCATGTCTCTGCGACACTGTGATCCAAAGATATCCATCTGGGCATTTTATAATGGGGGTCTATGGGTTGCTAGGGTGCCCTAAATGGTTGCTAGGGCGTGGCTTGACTGCTTCACAGAGATCCTGAGAGTCTGATTGGTTGTCTGAGTAAAATGAACCCACCCCCAAGTCTCTATGTCATTGTGATGCAGAGTTATGTTCAATGCAAAATCCCTATGTAAACTACCATAGTAGGAAAAAAAAAATTGGTACATGGGCAAAAACATGCATTTCAATGGGTCGCCCTCACCATAGTAAGTCAATGGGAACATTTGGGGGGCTCTAGCGCCCCAGGGGTACAACTTATACCCCATTGCGGGGTATGTTCTCACTCAGCTTGCCAAAGTCTCCAACTGTGGTGATTTACAAGTTTGTACGAAATTCTCGCTCTGCGCTACGTCCCGTCAAAGTTGGGCGCAATGCATTGTCTATGCGTTTTTTCGGGCGATTTTTCGCCCCGTGTACGATCATCGTACACCCGATCGCTTATAAAAGTCATAGCACGCCATTCCCGTATAGGCCGCACGATTTGACGCCAGTTTCGGGGCTCTGTGACAAAAACTGCGGGACTAGTTACGCGCCGAAATTTTGTACGGATTCTATTATAATAATAATAATAATAATAATAATAATAATAATAATAATAATAAGTATGTGAGATAGTAATAGTGAGGCTTTGCCTATGGCAAGCCCCACTAATAATAATAATAATAATAACTAGAATGTACATTTCCTGAAGAAAATGTGAATGGTGCTTGCAGTGGCAAATCGCTGCACTCGGTTGCTAGGGTGTTGGGGTGGTTGCTAGGGTACCTGGGGTGGTAGCTAGGGCGGTTGCTAGGGTAATTGGGGTGGTTGCTAAGGTGTTGCTATGTGGTTGCTAGGGTACCTGGGGTGGTTGCTAAGGTGTTGCTATGCGGTTGCTAGGGTACTCAGGTGGTTGCTAGTGTGGTTGCTAGGGTACCCACGGTGGTTGCTAAGGTGTTGCTATACGGTTGCTAGGGTACCTGGACTAGTTTCTAGGGTGTTGCTATGTGGTTGCTAGGGTACCTGGGGTGGTTGCTAAGGTGTTGCTATGCGGTTGCTAGGGTACCCGAGGTGGTTGCTAGGGTGGTTGCTAGGGTAACTGGGGTGGTTGCTAGGGTGCTTGGGGTGGTTGCTAAGGCGGTTGCTAGGGTACCCGTGGTGGTTGCTAGGGCGGTTGCTAGGGTAACCGGGGTGGTTGCTAGGGTGCTTGGGGTGGTTGCTAGGGCGGTTGCTAGGGTAACCAGGGTGGTTGCTAGGGTGCTTGGGGCGGTTGCTAAGGCGGTTGCTAGGGTACCCGGGGTGGTTGCTAGGGTGCTTTGGGTGGGTGCTAGGGCGGTTGCTAGGGTACCCGGGGTGGTTGCTAGGGCAGTTGCTAGGGTAACCGGGGCGGTTGCTAGGGTGCTTGGGGCAGTTGCTAGGGCGGTTGCTAGGGTAACCGGGGTGGTTGCTAGGGTGCTTGGGGTGGTTGCTAGGGCGGTTGCTAGGGTAACCAGGGTAGTTGCTAGGGTGTTGCTATGCGGTTGCTAGGGTACTCGGGTGGTTGCTAGGGAGGTTGCTAGGGTACTTAGTGTGGCTGCTTGGGCGTTGCTAGGCAGTTGCTAGTTGTCACAGATCATTACTATGGAGTTATATAAAGTTTTTAGCTTGATTTAGCACTTAGCTAATCACTATTAGCATGTAGCTAGTCACGGCTAGCATGTGTAGCATGTTGAGAAATCTATTTGTTAGCATGAGTCAAAAGAAGCAACTCCCATGTCTCTACGATGTTCTGATGCAAAGATATAGGTCTTGCTGAGTGGTTGCTAGGGTACTGTGTTTGGTTGCTAGGGAGTGGCCAATGATGACACTCCAAAGGCTGCTTGTCAGTATGAATGATATAAACCAACCCCCATGTCTCTATGACACTCAGAACTGAAGATATGCCTGTGTGGGTTTGGGTTGCTAGGGTGGTCAATAATGGTTGCTAGGGTGTGGTTAGGAATGTTGATGGTGATCCATGATTGGCTGTTTGCTGCCCCTATTCAAACGAACCCACCCCTATGTCTCTATGACACTGTGATCCAAAGATATTGATCTGGGCAATTTATAGTGGGGGTCTATGGGATCTGTTGCTAGGGTGCTCTAAATGGTTGCTAGGGCGTGGCTTGACTGCTTCACAGTGATCCTGAGAGTCTGATTGGTTGTCTGAGTAAAATGAACCCGCCCCCAGGTCTGTATGACATTGTGATGCAGAGTTATGTTCGATGTAAAATTCCTATGTAAATTACCATAGTAGGAAAAAAAACTATTACATGGGCAAAAACACACATTTTAATGGGCCGTCCCTCACCATAATAAGTCAATGGGGAACTTTGGGGGGCTCTTGCGCCCCAGGGGTACAACTTATACCCCATTGCGAGGTATGTTCTCGCACAGCTTGCCAGCCTCTCCAAATGTGGTGATTCACATGTTTCTACGAAATTCTCGCTCGGCGCTACGTCCCGTCAAAGTTGCCGCCATTCATTTTCAATGGGACTTTTTGGCCGATTTTTCGTCCCGTGTACGATCATCGTACGCCCGATCGCTTATAAAAGTCATAGCACACCATTCCCGAATAGGCCGCACGATTGACGCCTGTTTCATGGGTCTGTGACAAAAGCTGCGGGACTAGTTACGCGCCGAAATTTGACACGGAAGAAAAATAATAATAATAATAATAATAATAATAATAATAATAATAATAATAAGTATGTGAGATAGTAATAGTGAGGCTTTGCCTATGGCAAGCCCCACTAACTAGAATGTACATTTCCTGAAGAAAATGTGAGTGGGGCTTGCAGTGGCAAAAAAACCCTTTATCTGGTCATAGGCAGAGTGTTGTTAAGGTGTTCTGGGTGTTAGCACGGTGTTAGCATGATGCTAGCAGCATGTTAGCACGATTAGCATACAATTAGCATGATGCTAGCAAGATTAGCATGTCGCTAACATGAAGTTAGCATGACTAGCATGATGTTAGCATGATGCTAGCATGCTGTTTACAAGATGCTAACATGATTAGCATGAAGCTAGCAACATGCTAACAGCATTAGCATGCATTTTACATGAAGCTAGCATGATTAGCATGAGGCTAGCAACACGCTAGCACGCTTAGCATGTCGTTATCGTGAAGTTAGCATGACTAGCATGGTGTTAGCATGACGCTAGCATGTTTTTAAGAACATGCTAACATGATTAGCATGATGCTAGCAACATGCTAACACGATGAGCATGCGTTTAGGATGAAGCTAGCGTGATTAGCATGACGCTAGCATCACGCTAGCACGTTCAGCATGTCGTTAACATAAAGTTAGCATGACTAGCATGGCGTTAGCATGATGCTAGCATGTTTTTCCCAAGATGCTAACATGATTAGCATGATGCTAGCAATATATTATCATGACTGGCATGTCTTAGGACTCAAGCAGACGATCCTAGCATGTTTTAGCACGCTTTTTAGCACTTAGCTAGGCGATGCTAGCATGATATAGCATTTTGATAGCATGATGCTAGGTCATTTTTGGCTTATTTTAATCATTTTAGCATTTACCTATGCTTTATTGCACATTTGAAGACTTGGCTAATCAATATTAGCATGTAGCTAGTCATGGCTAGCATGTGCAGTATGTTGGGAGGCCTATTTGCTAGCATGAGTCAAACTCCCATGTCTCTACGATGTAGTGATGCAAAGATATAGGTGTAGCTGAATGGTTGCTAGGGTACTCTGTTTGGTTGCTAGGGAGTGGCCAATGATGATACTGCAAAGGCTGCTTGTCAGTATGAATGATGTAAACCAACCCCCATGTCTCTATGACATTCAGATGTGAAGATATGCCTGTGTGGGTTCGGGTTGCTAGGGTGGTCAGTAACGGTTGTTAGGGCGTGGCTAGGAAGAGTTTAAGGTGACTCACGATTGGCTGTTTGCTGCCCCGATTCAAACGACCCCACCCCCATGTCTCTATGACACTGTGATCCAAAGATATACATCTGGGCCATATAATAGCAGTCTATGGGATGTGTTGCTAGGGTGCCCTAAATGGTTGCTAGGGCGTGGCTAGGAAGTGTCAATGGTGAGTCACGATTGGCTGTTTGCTGCCCAGATTCAAACGACCCCACCCCCAAGTCTCTATGACACTGTGATCCAAGGATATCCATCTTGGAATTTTATAATGGGTGTCTATGGGTCGCTAGGGTGGCCCAAATGGTTGCTAGGGCGTGGCTTGACTGCTTCACAGTGATCCTGAGAGTCTGATTGGTTGTCTGAGTAAAATGAACCCTCCCCCATGTCTCTATGCCATTGTAATGCATAGTTATATTCAATGCAAAATCCCTATGTAAACTACCATAGTAGGAAAAAAAAAACTATTTCATGGGGCTTCCCTCACCATAGTATCTCCCATAGACAACTTTGGGGGTCTCTAGCGCCCCCGGGGTACAACTTATACCCCGTTGCGAGGTGTGGTCCCGCAAAGCTTGCCACCCTCTCCATATGTGGCGAGTCACACGTTTTTACGAAATTCTCGCTCGACGCTACGTCCCGTCAAAGTCGTTTTTAATGCATTTTCTATGGGACGATTTTTGGCGATTTTTCGCCCCGTGTACGATCATCGTACGCCCGATCGCTTATAAAAGTCATAGCACACCATTCCTGTATAGGCCGCACGATTTGACGCCAGTTTCGGGGGTCTGTGACAAAAGCTGCGGGACTAGTTACGCGCCGAAATTTGACACGGAAGAAAAATAATAATAATAATAATAATAATAATAATAATAATAAGCACACGGCATAGTAATAGTGAGGCTTTGCCTATGGCAAGCCCCACTAACTAGAATGTACATTTCCTGAAGAAAATGTGAGTGGGGCTTGCAGTGGCAAAACTCGGCCCTGTGGCCATCCGTGATGTCTGTGTGATGTTGTGGAGCTGAGATGTAAATACTTTATATTGCTATATGGTTGCTAGGGTGCTCTAAATGGTTACTAGGGTGAGGGTGCACATTTACCACGGTGAAATGTAAAGAGCGATTCCCCACCCAAGTCAAAAGAGCCCAACTCCATCCCTTTACAAGGTTCTGGTGCTGAGATATGGCATTTTTTAATGTTTATATGGTTGCTAGGATGCTGTAATTGGTTGCTAGGGCATAGCTATGAAGTTGTGATGTCAGTATTTGTTGGCTGCTTGATAGGCCGAGTCAAAAGAGCCCACCTCCAAGCCTCTATTACTTTCTGATCCAAAGATATGATCTCACACATTATGCCAATGTTAAGTCTATGGGGCATTTTTTGGCCAAATTTCTCGGACACTTTACGAAAATCGTACATCCGATCGCTTAGAAAAGTCATAGCACACTTCTCCTCAATAAGCCGCACGATTTGACACCTCATTCGTGCGTCTACGACAGACGGTGCGGGACGAGTTACGCGCCAAAGTTTCGTCAGGGAGAATAGTAATAGTAACACTAGACATGTACATTTCCTGAAGAAAATGTGAGTGGGGCTTGCAGTGGCAAAATTCGGCCCTGTGGCCATCCGTGATGTCTGTGTGATGTTGTGGATCTGAGATATAAGTACTTTATATTGCTATATGGTTGCTAGGGTGCTCTAAATGGTTACTAGGGTGAGGGTACACATTTAGCACGGTGATACTTACAGAGTGATTCCCCACCCGAGTCAAAAGAGCCCAACCCCTTCTCTTTACAAGGTTCTGGTGCTGAGATGTTGCATTTTGAATGATTATATAGTTGCTAGGGTGCTGTAATTGGTTGCTAGGGCATAGCTCTGAAGTTGTGATGTCAGTATTTGTTGGCTGCTTCATAGGCCGAGTCAAAAGAGCCCACCCCCAAGCCTCTATGACTTTCTGATCCAAAGATATGATCTGACACATTATGCCAATGTTAAGTCTATGGGGCATTTTTTGGCCAAATTTCTCGGACACTTTACGAACATCGTACATCCGATCGCTTAGAAAAGTCATAGCACACTTCTCCTCAATAAGCCGCACGATTTGACACCTCATTCGTGCGTGTACGACAGACGGTGCGGGACGAGTTACGCGTCAAAGTTTCGTCAGGGAGAATAGTAATAGTAACACTAGACATGTACATTTCCTGAAGAAAATGTGAGTGGGGCTTGCAGTGGCAAAATTCGGCCCTGTGGCCATCCGTGATGTCTGTGTGATGTTGTGGATCTGAGATATAAGTACTTTATATTGCTATATGGTTGCTAGGGTGCTCTAAATGGTTACTAGGGTGAGGGTACACATTTAGCACGGTGATACTTACAGAGTGATTCCCCACCCGAGTCAAAAGAGCCCAACCCCTTCTCTTTACAAGGTTCTGGTGCTGAGATGTTGCATTTTGAATGATTATATAGTTGCTAGGGTGCTGTAATTGGTTGCTAGGGCATAGCTCTGAAGTTGTGATGTCAGTATTTGTTGGCTGCTTCATAGGCCGAGTCAAAAGAGCCCACCCCCAAGCCTCTATGACTTTCTGATCCAAAGATATGATCTGACACATTATGCCAATGTTAAGTCTATGGGGCATTTTTTGGCCAAATTTCTCGGACACTTTACGAACATCGTACATCCGATCGCTTAGAAAAGTCATAGCACACTTCTCCTCAATAAGCCGCACGATTTGACACCTCATTGGTGCGTCTACGACAAACGGTGCGGGACGAGTTACGCGCCAAAGTTTCGTCAGGGAGAATAGTAATAGTAACACTAGAATGTACATTTCCTGAAGAAAATGTGAATGGTGCTTGCAGTGGCAAATCGCTGCACTCGGTTGCTAGGGTGTTGGGGTGGTGTCTAGGGTACCTGGGGTGGTAGCTAGGGCGGTTGCTAGGGTAATTGGGGTGGTTGCTAAGGTGTTGCTATGTGGTTGCTAGGGTACCTGGGGTGGTTGCTAAGGTGTTGCTATGCGGTTGCTAGGGTACTCAGGTGGTTGCTAGTGTGGTTGCTAAGGTGTTGCTATACGGTTGCTAGGGTACCTGGACTAGTTTCTAGGGTGTTGCTATGTGGTTGCTAGGGTACCTGGGGTGGTTGCTAAGGTGTTGCTATGCGGTTGCTAGGGTGCCCGAGGTGGTTGCTAGGGTGGTTGCTAGGGTAACTGGGGTGGTTGCTAGGGTGCTTTGGGTGGGTGCTAGGGCGGTTGCTAGGGTACCTGGGGTGGTTGCTAGGGCGGTTGCTAGGGTAACCGGGGTGGTTGCTAGGGTGCTTGGGGTGGTTGCTAGGGCGCTTGGGGTGGTTGCTAGGGCAGTTGCTAGGGTAACCAGGGTGGTTGCTAGGGTGCTTGGGGCGGTTGCTAAGGCGGTTGCTAGGGTACCCAGGGTGGTTGCTAGGGTGCTTTGGGTGGGTGCTAGGGCGGTTGCTAGGGTACCTGGGGTGGTTGCTAGGGCGGTTGCTAGGGTAACCGGGGTGGTTGCTAGGGTGCTTGGGGTGGTTACTAGGGCGCTTGGGGTGGTTGCTAGGGCGGTTGCTAGGGTAACCAGGGTGGTTGCTAGGGCGCTTGGGGTGGTTGCTAGGGCGGTTGCTAGGGTACCCGGGGTGATTGCTAGGGCAGTTGCTAGGGTAACCGGGGCGGTTGCTAGGGTGATTGGGGCAGTTGCTAGGGCGGTTGCTAGGGTAACCGGGGTGGTTGCTAGGGTACCCGGGGTGGTTGCTAGGGCGGTTGCTAGGGTAACCGAGGTGGTTGCTAGGGTGCTTGGGGTGGTTGCTAGGGCGGTTGCTAGGGTAACCAGGGTAGTTGCTAGGGTGTTGCTATGCGGTTGCTAGGGTACTCGGGTGGTTGCTAGGGAGGTTGCTAGGGTACTTAGTGTGGCTGCTTGGGCGTTGCTAGGCAGTTGCTAGTTGTCACAGATCATTACTATGGAGTTATATAAAGTTTTTAGCTTGATTTAGCACTTAGCTAATCACTATTAGCATGTAGCTAGTCACGGCTAGCATGTGTAGCATGTTGAGAAATCTATTTGTTAGCATGAGTCAAAAGAAGCAACTCCCATGTCTCTACGATGTTCTGATGCAAAGATATAGGTCTTGCTGAGTGGTTGCTAGGGTACTGTGTTTGGTTGCTAGGGAGTGGCCAATGATGACACTCCAAAGGCTGCTTGTCAGTATGAATGATATAAACCAACCCCCATGTCTCTATGACACTCAGAACTGAAGATATGCCTGTGTGGGTTTGGGTTGCTAGGGTGGTCAATAATGGTTGCTAGGGTGTGGTTAGGAATGTTGATGGTGATCCATGATTGGCTGTTTGCTGCCCCTATTCAAACGAACCCACCCCTATGTCTCTATGACACTGTAATCCAAAGATATTGATCTGGGCAATTTATAGTGGGGGTCTATGGGATCTGTTGCTAGGGTGCTCTAAATGGTTGCTAGGGCGTGGCTTGACTGCTTCACAGTGATCCTGAGAGTCTGATTGGTTGTCTGAGTAAAATGAACCCGCCCCCAGGTCTCTATGACATTGTGATGCAGAGTTATGTTCGATGTAAAATTCCTATGTAAATTACCATAGTAGGAAAAAAAACGATTACATGGGCAAAAACACACATTTTAATGGGCCGTCCCTCACCATAATAAGTCAATGGGGAACTTTGGGGGGCTCTTGCGCCCCAGGGGTACAACTTATACCCCATTGCGAGGTATGTTCTCGCACAGCTTGCCAGCCTCTCCAAATGTGGTGATTCACATGTTTCTACGAAATTCTCGCTCGGCGCTACGTCCCGTCAAAGTTGCCGCCATTCATTTTCAATGGGACTTTTTGGCCGATTTTTTGTCCCGTGTACGATCATCGTACGCCCGATCGCTTATAAAAGTCATAGCACACCATTCCCGAATAGGCCGCACGATTGACGCCTGTTTCATGGGTCTGTGACAAAAGCTGCGGGACTAGTTACGCGCCGAAATTTTTGTGTGGAAGAATAATAATAATAAGTATGGAGGAGAACAATAATGATGCTTCGCCTTTGGCAAGCACCATTAACTAGAATGTACATTTCCTGAAGAAAATGTGAGTGGGGCTTGAAGTGGCAAAAAAACCCTTTATCTGGGCACAT
Organism: Cirrhinus molitorella; assembly: GCA_033026305.1. Classification (NCBI taxonomy): domain Eukaryota; kingdom Metazoa; phylum Chordata; class Actinopteri; order Cypriniformes; family Cyprinidae; genus Cirrhinus; species Cirrhinus molitorella. The sequence goes on along the minus strand of CM065124.1, from coordinate 15,262,820 downwards.
TTTAACAATTGGGTAGGATTTGTAGGAAGTTATAGCACTCTGCTAATCGTTATTAGCATGTAGCTAGTCACTGCTAGCAAGAGATTCATGTTGTAAGTTCTGTGTGCTAGCATGAGTCAAATGAGCCAATCCCCATGTCTGTATGATGGTCTGATGCAGAGATATAGCACTTGCTAGACGGTTGCTCGGGTAGTCTATTTGGTTGCTAGGGTGTGGCGAGGAAGCTGTAATGTCACTACTTATTGGCTGCTTGATAGGCCGAGTCAAAAGAGCCCACCCCCAAGCCTCTATGACTTTCTGATCCAAAGATATGATGTCACACATTATGCCAATGTTAAGTCTATGGGGCATTTTTTGGCCAAATTTCTCGGAGACTTTACGAAATTCGTACATCCGATCGTTTAGAAAAGTCATAGCACACTTCTCCTCAATAAGCCGCACGATTTGACACCTCATTCGTGCGTGTACGACAAACGGTGCGGGACGAGTTACGCGCCAAAGTTTCGTCATGGAGAATAGTAATGTTAAGTCTATGGGGCATTTTTTGGCCAAATTTCTCGGACACTTTACGAACATCGTACATCCGATCGCTTAGAAAAGTCATAGCACACTTCTCCTCAATAAGCCGCACGATTTGACACCTCATTGGTGCGTCTACGACAAACGGTGCGGGACGAGTTACGCGCCAAAGTTTCGTCAGGGAGAATAGTAATAGTAACACTAGAATGTACATTTCCTGAAGAAAATGTGAGTGGGGCTTGAAGTGGCAAAAAAACCCTTTATCTGGGCACATTTTAACAATTGGGTAGGATTTGTAGGAAGTTATAGCACTCTGCTAATCGTTATTAGCATGTAGCTAGTCACTGCTAGCAAGAGATTCATGTTGTAAGTTCTGTGTGCTAGCATGAGTCAAATGAGCCAATCCCCATGTCTGTATGATGGTCTGATGCAGAGATATAGCACTTGCTAGACGGTTGCTCGGGTAGTCTATTTGGTTGCTAGGGTGTGGCGAGGAAGCTGTAATGTCACTACTTATTGGCTGCTTGATAGGCCGAGTCAAAAGAGCCCACCCCCAAGCCTCTATGACTTTCTGATCCAAAGATATGATGTCACACATTATGCCAATGTTAAGTCTATGGGGCATTTTTTGGCCAAATTTCTCGGAGACTTTACGAAATTCGTACATCCGATCGTTTAGAAAAGTCATAGCACACTTCTCCTCAATAAGCCGCACGATTTGACACCTCATTCGTGCGTGTACGACAAACGGTGCGGGACGAGTTACGCGCCAAAGTTTCGTCATGGAGAATAGTAATGTTAAGTCTATGGGGCATTTTTTGGCCAAATTTCTCGGACACTTTACGAACATCGTACATCCGATCGCTTAGAAAAGTCATAGCACACTTCTCCTCAATAAGCCGCACGATTTGACACCTCATTGGTGCGTCTACGACAAACGGTGCGGGACGAGTTACGCGCCAAAGTTTCGTCAGGGAGAATAGTAATAGTAACACTAGAATGTACATTTCCTGAAGAAAATGTGAGTGGGGCTTGCAGTGCCAAAAAAAACCCTTTATCTGGGCACATTTTAACAATTGGGTAGGATTTGTAGCAAGTTATAGCACTCTGCTAATCGTTATTAGCATGTAGCTAGTCACTGCTAGCAAGAGATTCATGTTGTAAGTTCTGTGTGCTAGCATGAGTCAAATGAGCCAATCCCCATGTCTGTATGATGGTCTGATGCAGAGATATAGCACTTGCTAGACAGTTGTTCGGGTAGTCTATTTGGTTGCTAGGGTGTGGCTATTCGGTTGCTAGGGTACCCAGGGTGGTTGCTAGGGTGTTGCTATGCGGTTGCTAGGGTACTCGGGCGGTTGCTAGGGTGTTGCTATGCGGTTGCTAGGGTACCCAGGGTGGTTGCTAGGGTGTTGCTATGTGGTTGCTAGGGTACCCGGGTGGTTGCTAGGGTGTTGCTATGCGGTTGCTAGGGTGCTCGGGCGGTTGCTAGGGTGTTGCTATGCGGTTGCTAGGGTACCCAGGGCGGTTGCTAGGGTGTTGCTATGCGGTTGCTAGGGTACCCAGGGTGGTTGCTAGGGTGTTGCTATGTGGTTGCTAGGGTACCCGGGTGGTTGCTAGGGTGTTGCTATGCGGTTGCTAGGGTACCCAGGGCGGTTGCTAGGGTGTTGCTATGCAGTTGCTAGGGTACCCGGTTGGTTGCTAGGGCGGTTGCTAGGGTACCCGGGCGGTTGCTAGGGTGTTGCTATGCGGTTGCTAGGGTACTCGGGCGGTTGCTAGGGTGTTGCTGGGCGGTTGCTAGGGTACCCAGGGCGGTTGCTAGGGTGTTGCTATGTGGTTGCTAGGGTACCCGGTTAGTTGCTAGGGCGGTTGCTAGGGTACCCGGGCGGTTGCTAGGGTGTTGCTATGCGGTTGCTAGGGTACCCAGGGCGGTTGCTAGGGTGTTGCTATGCGGTTGCTAGGGTACCCGGGCGGTTGCTAGGGTGTTGCTATGCGGTTGCTAGGGTGTTGCTATGCGGTTGCTAGGGTGTTGCTATGCGGTTGCTAGGGTACCCAGGGCGGTTGCTAGGCTGTTGCTATGTGGTTGCTAGGGTACCCAGGGCGGTTGCTAGGGCGGTTGCTAGGGTACCTGGGGTGGTTGCTAGGGTACTTGGGGTGGTTGCTTGGGTGTTCCTAGGCAGTTACTAATTGTCACAGATCATTTCAATGGAGTTATGTAGAGTTCTTAGCCTGATTTAGCACTTAGCTAATCACTATTAGCATGTAGCTATTCACTGCTAGCATGTGTGTTGAGAGTCCTATTTGCTAGCATGAGTGAAAAGAAGCAACTCCCATGTCTCTACGATATTCTGATGCAAAGATATAGGTGTTGCTGAATGGTTGCTAGGGTACTTTGTTTGGTTGCTAGGGAGTGGCCAATGATGATACTCCAAAGGCTGCTTGTCATTATGAATGATATAAACCAACCCCCATGTCTCTATGACATTCAGATGTGAAGATATGCCTGTGTGGGTTTGGGTTGCTAGGGTGCTTGACAGTGGTTGCTAGGGCGTGGCTAGGACGTTTTATGGTGAGCCAGGATTGGCTGTTTGCTGCCCCGAGTCAAACGACCCCACCCGCATGTCTCTGCGACACTGTGATCCAAAGATATCCATCTGGGCATTTTATAATGGGGGTCTATGGGTTGCTAGGGTGCCCTAAATGGTTGCTAGGGCGTGGCTTGACTGCTTCACAGAGATCCTGAGAGTCTGATTGGTTGTCTGAGTAAAATGAACCCACCCCCAAGTCTCTATGTCATTGTGATGCAGAGTTATGTTCAATGCAAAATCCCTATGTAAACTACCATAGTAGGAAAAAAAAAATTGGTACATGGGCAAAAACATGCATTTCAATGGGTCGCCCTCACCATAGTAAGTCAATGGGAACATTTGGGGGGCTCTAGCGCCCCAGGGGTACAACTTATACCCCATTGCGGGGTATGTTCTCACTCAGCTTGCCAAAGTCTCCAACTGTGGTGATTTACAAGTTTGTACGAAATTCTCGCTCTGCGCTACGTCCCGTCAAAGTTGGGCGCAATGCATTGTCTATGCGTTTTTTCGGGCGATTTTTCGCCCCGTGTACGATCATCGTACACCCGATCGCTTATAAAAGTCATAGCACGCCATTCCCGTATAGGCCGCACGATTTGACGCCAGTTTCGGGGCTCTGTGACAAAAACTGCGGGACTAGTTACGCGCCGAAATTTTGTACGGATTCTATTATAATAATAATAATAATAATAATAATAATAATAATAATAATAATAAGTATGTGAGATAGTAATAGTGAGGCTTTGCCTATGGCAAGCCCCACTAACTAGAATGTACATTTCCTGAAGAAAATGTGAGTGGGGCTTGCAGTGGCAAAACTCGGCCCTGTGGCCATCCGTGATGTCTGTGTGATGTTGTGGAGCTGAGATATAAATACTTTATATTGCTATATGGTTGCTAGGGTGCTGTAAATGGTTACTAGGGTGAGGGTGCACATTTACCACGGTGAAATTTAAAGAGCGATTCCCCACCCAAGTCAAAAGAGCCCAACTCCATCCCTTTACAAGGTTCTGGTGCTGAGATATGGCATTTTTTAATGTTTATATGGTTGCTAGGATGCTGTAATTGGTTGCTAGGGCATAGCTATGAAGTTGTGATGTCAGTATTTGTTGGCTGCTTGATAGGCCGAGTCAAAAGAGCCCAGCCCCAAGCCTCTATTACTTTCTGATCCAAAGATATGATCTCACACATTATGCCAGTGTTAAGTGTATGGGGCATTTTTTGGCCAAATTTCTCGGACACTTTACGAACATCGTACTTCCGATCGCTTAGAAAAGTCATAGCACACTTCTCCTCGATACGCCGCATGATTTGACACCTTATTCGTGCTTGTACGACAAACGGTGCGGGACGAGTTACGCGCCAAAGTTTCGTCATGGAGAATAGTAATGTAAAGTCTATGGGGCATTTTTTGGCCAGATTTCTCGGACACTTTACGAAAATCGTACATCCGATCGCTTAGAAAAGTCATAGCACACTTCTCCTCAATAAGCCGCACGATTTGACACCTCATTCGTGCGTCTACGACAAACGGTGCGGGACGAGTTACGCGCCAAAGTTTCGTCAGGGAGAATAGTAATAGTAACACTAGAATGTACATTTCCTGAAGAAAATGTGAGTGGGGCTTGCAGTGGCAAAAAAAACCCTTTATCTGGTCATGGGCAGAGTGTTGTTAAGGTGTTCTGGGTGTTAGCACGGTGTTAGCATGACGCTAGCAACATGTTAGCACGATTAGCATGCAATTAGCATGATGCTAGCAACATGCTAGCAAGATTAGCATGTCGCTAACATGAAGTTAGCATGACTAGCGTGATGTTAGCATGATGCTAGCATGCTTTTTACAAGATGCTAACATGATTAGCATGACGCTAGCAACATGCTAACACCATTAGCATGCATTTTATATGAAGCTAGCATGATTAGCATGATGCTAGCAACACGCTAGCACGCTTAGCATGTCGTTAACGTGAAGTTAGCATGACTAGCATGGTGTTAGCATGACGCTAGCATGTGTTTAAGAACATGCTAACATGATTAGCATGATGCTAGCAACGCGCTAACACGATGAACATGCGTTTCGGATAAAGCTAGCATGATTAGCATGATGCTAGCAACACGCTAGCACGCTCAGCATGTCGTTAACGTGAAGTTAGCATGACTAGCATGGCGTTAGCATGATGCTAGCATGTTTTTCACAAGATGCTAACATGATTAGCATGATGCTAGCAACATATTATCATGACTAGCATGTCTTAGGACTTAAGCAGACGATCCTAGCACGTTTTAGCACGTTTTTAGCACTTAGCTAGGCGATGCTAGCATGATATAGCATATTGATAGCATGATGCTAGCTCATTTTTGGCTTATTTTAATCATTTTAGCATTTACTTATATTTTATTGCACAATTGAACACTTGGCTAATCACTATTAGCATGTAGCTAGCCATGGCTAGCATGTGCATTATGTTGGGAGGCCTATTTGCTAGCATGAGTCAAAATCCCATGTCTCTACGATGTAGTGATGCAAAGATATAGGTCTAGCTGAATGGTTGCTAGGGTACTCTGTTTGGTTGCTAGGGAGTGGCCAATGATGATACTGCAAAGGCTGCTTGTCAGTATGAATGATGTAAACCAACCCCCATGTCTCTATGACATTCAGATGTGAAGATATGCCTGTGTGGGTTCGGGTCGCTAGGGTGGTCAGTAACGGTTGCTAGGGCGTGGCTAGGAAGAGTTTAAGGTGACTCACGATTGGCTGTTTGCTGCCCCGATTCAAACGACCCCACCCCCATGTCTCTATGACACTGTGATCCAAAGATATACATCTGGGCCATATAATGGCAGTCTATGGGATGTGTTGCTAGGGTGCCCTAAACGGTTGCTGGGGCGTGGCTAGGAAGTGTCAATGGTGAGTCACGATTGGCTGTTTGCTGCCCCGATTCAAACGACCCCACCCCCAAGTCTCTATGACACTGTGATCCAAAGATATCCATCTTGGAATTTTATAATGGGGGTCTATGGGTCGCTAGGGTGGCCCAAATGGTTGCTAGGGCGTGGCTTGACTGCTTCAGAGTGATCCTGAGAGTCTGATTGGTTGTCTGAGTAAAATGAACCCGCCCCCATGTCTCTATGACATAGTAATGCATAGCTATGTTCAATGCAAAATCCCTATGTAAACTACCATAGTAGGAAAAAAAAAATTGGTACATGGGCAAAAACATGCATTTCAATGGGTCGCCCTCACCATAGTAAGTCAATGGGAACATTTGGGGGGCTCTAGCGCCCCAGGGGTACAACTTATACCCCATTGCGGGGTATGTTCTCACTCAGCTTGCCAAAGTCTCCAACTGTGGTGATTTACAAGTTTCTACGAAATTCTCGCTCTGCGCTACGTGCCGTCAAAGTTGGGCGCAATGCATTGTCTATGCGTTTTTTCGGGCGATTTTTCGCCCCGTGTACGATCATCGTACACCCGATCGCTTATAAAAGTCATAGCACGCCATTCCCGTATAGGCCGCACGATTTGACGCCAGTTTCGGGGCTCTGTGACAAAAACTGCGGGACTAGTTACGCGCCGAAATTTTGTACGGATTCTATTATAATAATAATAATAATAATAATAATAATAATAATAATAATAATAAGTATGTGAGATAGTAATAGTGAGGCTTTGCCTATGGCAAGCCCCACTAACTAGAATGTACATTTCCTGAAGAAAATGTGAGTGGGGCTTGCAGTGGCAAAAAAACCCTTTATCTGGTCATAGGCAGAGTGTTGTTAAGGTGTTCTGGGTGTTAGCACGGTGTTAGCATGATGCTAGCAACATGTTAGCACGATTAGCATGCAATTAGCATGATGCTAGCAACATGCTAGCAAGATTAGCATGTCGCTAACATGAAGTTAGCATGACTAGCATGATGTTAGCATGATGCTAGCATGCTTTTTACAAGATGCTAACATGATTAGCATGATGCTAGCATGCTTTTAACATGATTAGCATGATGCTAGCAACATGCTAGCATGATTAGCATGTTGTTTACATGAAGTTAGCATGACTAGCATGGTGTTAGCATGATGCTAGCATGTTTTTAACAAGATGCTAGCATGATTAGCATGATCCTAGCAACATGCTAACATGATTAACATGATGCTAGCATGCTTTTAACATGATTAGCATGATGCTAGCAACATGCTAGCATGATTAGCATGTTGTTTACATGAAGTTAGCATGACTAGCAAGGTGTTAGCATGTTTTGAACAAGATGCTAGCATGATTAGCATGATGCTAGCAACATGCTAACACGATTAGCATGATGCTAGCATGCTTTTAACATGATTAGCATGATGCTAGCAACATTCTAGCACGATTAGCATGTTGTTTACGTGAAGTTAGGATGACTAGCATGGTGTTAGCATGATGCTAGCATGTTTTTAACAAGATGCTAAGATGATTAGCATGATTCTAGCAAGATGCAATGACGATTAGCATGTCTTAGCAGTTAAGTAGACGATCCTAGCATGTTTTTAGCACTTAGCTAGGCGATGCTAGCATGATATAGCATGTTGATAGCATGATGCTAGCTCATTTTTGGCTTATTTTAATCATTTTAGCATTTACCTATATTTTATAGCACATTTGAACATTTAGCTAATCACTATTAGCATGTAGCTAGTCATGGCTAGCATGTGTATGATGTTGGGAGTCCTATTTGCTAGCATGAGACAAAAGAAGCAACTTCCATGTCTGTACGATATTCTGATGCAAAGATATAGGTGTTGCTGAATGGTTGCTAGGGTACTTTGTTTGGTTGCTAGGGAGTGGCCAATGATGATACTCCAAAGGCTGCTTGTCATTATGAATGATATAAACCAACCCCCATGTCTCTATGACATTCAGATGTGAAGATATGCCTGTGTGGGTTTGGGTTGCTAGGGTGCTTGACAGTGGTTGCTAGGGCGTGGCTAGGACGTTTTATGGTGAGCCACGATTGGCTGTTTGCTGCCCCGAGTCAAACGACCCCACCCCCAAGTCTCTATGATACTGTGATCCAAAGATATCCATCTTGGAATTTTATAATGAGGGTCTATGGGTCGCTAGGGTGGCCCAAATGGTTGCTAGGGCGTGGCTTGACTGCTTCACAGTGATCCTGAGAGTCTGATTGGTTGTCTGAGTAAAATGAACCCGCCCCCATGTCTCTATGACATAGTGATGCATAGCTATGTTCAATGCAAAATCCCAATGTAAACTACCATAGTAGGAAAAAAAAAATTGGTACATGGGCAAAAACATGCATTTCAATGGGTCGCCCTCACCATAGTAAGTCAATGGGAACATTTGGGGGGCTCTAGCGCCCCAGGGGTACAACTTATACCCCATTGCGGGGTATGTTCTCAGTCAGCTTGCCAAAGTCTCCAACTGTGGTGATTTACAAGTTTCTACGAAATTCTCGCTCTGTGCTACGTCCCGTCAAAGTTGGGCGCAATGCATTGTCTATGCGTTTTTTCGGGCGATTTTTCGCCCCGTGTACGATCATCGTACACCCGATCGCTTATAAAAGTCATAGCACGCCATTCCCGTATAGGCCGCACGATTTGACGCCAGTTTCGGGGCTCTGTGACAAAAACTGCGGGACTAGTTACGCGCCGAAATTTGTACGGAATCTATAATAATAATAATAATAATAATAATAATAATAATAATAATAATAATAATAATAATAATAATAAGTATGTGAGATAGTAATAGTGAGGCTTTGCCTATGGCAAGCCCCACTAATAATAATAATAATAATAATAATAATAATAATAAGTATGTGAGATAGTAATAGTGAGGCTTTGCCTATGGCAAGCCCCACTAATAATAATAATAATAATAAGTATGTGAGATAGTAATAGTGAGGCTTTGCCTATGGCAAGCCCCACTAATAATAAGTATGTGAGATAGTAATAGTGAGGCTTTGCCTATGGCAAGCCCCACTAATAATAAGTATGTGAGATAGTAATAGTGAGGCTTTGCCTATGGCAAGCCCCACTAATAACCTGTACCAAGGGTGTAAAAAGGCAAAAATCCCTACTTACCATGATAAACTGATGCAAAAATTAATAAATTCAACAGCATATGCATCATAATTTTTATGTGTGACTGAAACAGGAGAAAAAGATAAATCATTCAGTCACTTCATTCAGTAAGAAATAAGATGCTTCATGAGGAGGAGAGGTAACAGATACAGCAAATAGAGTGATGTGTGGAGTGGAGTGATGTGTGTATACTGCCCTCTTCAGGATTTTATTGTAAAACAATTTTACCAGAGTATGTTTTGCATTCATTATTCAGTACCATATGACAGAGCAATATTTAACACTGTTTCCAATGTCAGCATTCAGTTATTGATAATACAGATAATACAGAAACATATAGTATGTGTGGTACAAAGTGACAGGAAGATGGCTAAATCGTCCTTTATCATAACATGTATCATGATTAAAAAGTAAACCCTTATTAATGTAACATATACCTTTAATGTATAGAGAAATATAGGGAATAGAAAAGATGAGATGATTTTTTTACCTAATGTGCTTAATATAAATGTATATATTTCTTATAATATAAAATTAGAAAAAAAGTATTTTGTCCAGTTTTCATTAAACCATTTATGAAATATGTGTAATACAGTTGCAATATGTAGCATGTTTTTGTACAGTGCTCTTGTGTTTCCTGTAACTGTGGGCTGCAGAGCACAGTAATACAGAGCAGAGTCTGATACTGCTGTAGAGATCTCCAGATCCACACGTTTGATTTCTTTTGTAGCTTTAGAATACATACGAAGATCAGGCTCAGATTTACTTGAATATTCATTGACAAGAAGTAGGAAGTCTGGTTTTGCTCCGGCATACTGTCGATACCACTGGAGAGAGCTAACAGTGCCAGTGCTGGTACTGTAATTACAAGACAGAGTCACATTTTTACCCTCAACAACATATTTTACTGAAGACAGTGGTTGTATTGTATCAGCAAAAGAAGTTCCTGTGGAAAAGAAAAGAGTCTTAGTTAATCAAGAAGTAAATTAGTAATATATCAATAAAAAGCCTTAAATGGATTTTATTTGTATGTTTTTTTTCATAATAAACATATGATTTAATGAATATCTCTTACCCATGCAAAGTTGGATTAATATCCAGTTAAAAAGAAACATGATGTCTTCAGAGAGACCAGTAAATAGTGTTTGAAAAAATGTCTCTCACTCTTAACAATGTGAATAAACTCCACCCACTGCTGGAGTGTCTTTATTTTTTAACAAGATGAAAATATGCTTATGTCAGAAACTGCCTGAATGAATGAATGTGTGTGTGTGTGTGTGTGTGTGTGTGTGTGTGTGTGTGTGTGTGTGTGTGTGTGTGTTGAATTTGCTGGGGTTCAAAAGTTGCTGATGCTAATGGTCAAGACTAGCCAAGATTAGTGGAATTATTTAAATTAAGATTTGTCTTATTAGCAATATTGAAACATCAAAATGCCAAAGTTTGCATTTGCAATCTATGCTATTTTTAAAATGATATTATTTTACTAAATAATTTCATACTAACCTAAACAGAAAATTGTATAGATGAGTTTTAGTATATAATTGTCTTGAAAAAGTTTTATAATAGGCCTAATTCAGACTCTCACAGGTGTAACCGCATATTTTATTACATTCAGAGCTGGAAAGATTGAGGTTTTGATTGTGGTTTTCATTAGATATTTTCAAAGTGAAAAGAGCTTCAGGTTTTTGTATGACATGTCTCATGTTTTGTATCACTGGGCTCCTACTCTCAGAGCACAATAATAGTGAGCTGAATCTGACAGACGTACATCAGTAATAGTGAGTTCAGTGGATGTCTGTGTTGTAGCTGAATTAAACCGATCCTCAAAAGTATATTCATTATCACCAGATGACCGTGCATATTTATATAATAAGATTTTTGGTTCTCTGTTGGGATACTGTCTGAACCAGTAAAGACTAACATATTGACTATTTGCACTATATGAGCAGCTCAGCTTGACAGATTCTGTTTCTTTAGAAGATTTTTCTGTCCCTTTATCTGGCTCAATACTGTCTCCAGCCACCAAACCTGTGAACAATAAGCATATATGACAAAAATAATAATAAATAAACAAATAATAAAAATAACAAAATAACATTGCAGATGCAATTTACTTTAAAAAATAAATTTAAAAAAGCAATCAGTCAATTAAATCATATAACATTTGGGGTTTTATGTTCAGTTTCATCAGCTGTTCAGCAAATAATGTACCTGTTCCCACAATGAGAATCAGTATGAAGTATCTGTCCATGTTCAGTCAGATCAGTTCAGTTCTCTGTTGAGCCTCTCAGTGCTCTAAGCTATAAGTCACTGCAGATCAGTCAGAAACACACAGGAACTTCCTGATTTATAAAGGTATTGCTTGCATTTTTCACTCTGTTTAATTTCCTTACATTTCTCATTAGCATGGACATATTGACTGTTGGAAATATTAAAAAGTAGACTTTGTAGTTACATAGTAATATATATTTTAGAATTTGAAAAACAGTATTATCTCCATGTGAATGTGTGTGTACACTGCCATCCTGTGGCATACATGAACCTGCACTAAACCATTGGAAATGTTTCAATGTTAGTCACCTTTGACAGTTATATAAATTACAGCAGTGGTTCTCAACCTTTTTTACTCCAAGGCCTCCCACCTTTCTGAATCAATACGGCAAGGTGTCCCCTTGGATCTACATTAGACACCTTCTTCAAAGGTGAGTACAAGAAATTCAGATTTTGTCCTGTCATAGTGAATTTAGATATAAACAGTAATTTTCTACCCTGAATTTAGACGTCTGATTTGAAAGCTCTATTTGAAGGGGTATGTCTGCTTTATTAATTTAAACAGTTTTGTTAAATGCAGAAACATTTACTGTGATTTTACTACAACAGCTGACAAAATTAAGTAATGGTGAAGTGTTAATATAGCATTATATTTAGAACTACTCCTGCTCCATCAAAGGTTGCAGTGCTGCACTGTGGCTGAACACAGTCATGTCTACTGAGCACGTGACGCAAACACAATTTCTGAAGTCTCACAAATACTTTCATTACAACTAACAAAATAAAAACGCAGTTAATATGGCTTTGCTGAGCTAGCAATTTAGGAACATGGTTTTCTTGCTTGTTATGTGTTCCAGCCTGTTTAGTAGGACGCAGAGTTTTGTCAGATTTTTGTACAGTGTTGTTGTGTTTCCTGTCACTGTGGGCGTCAAAGCACAGTAGTACAGAGCAGAGTCTGATACTTTAGGAAAGGAGATGATCAGATCCACATGGTTTTGTTTTTCAGTTTTTCTGATCTTAGTACTGAGTCTGTGATCTACATCAGATGTCTGGGCTTGTTTTGCGCTGTCTACGATGAGCACAAGGAACTCAGGAGCTGATCTGGGATACTGACGATACCAAAGTAAAGACCATGCAGATGAATACCTGCAGGATAATGTAACATTTGAACCTTCAGCAGCAAATTCCTCTGTTTTGTCTGGTGTAATAGTGTCTCCATTACTGGCACCTGCAAAGAAAAGTGAAATAGTTTAAGTCCCAGTTGGTATTAATATTATATGACTATGATACTGAAACTGTAAAAATACAGTAGTTTATTTACTTATAGAGCACTTTTATATCATAACCCACTAAATAAAACCTTGTGATTAATTATTAACAAACATCATTGTGATAATAAAGGTAATGCATTAAAATGATGGTACTTACATGCTAAAGCAGAAAGCAGAATAATGAAATGGAGTATCATTGTATTTGTGTTTACAGTCTGAGCTTGAATGATCTTATGACACATTCTCTATGTGACTCTATGTTAGCACAGGTTAAACACATGTAGGAGGAGATTGCATGTACTGTATAATAGGATACAGTTCTTCCACAAAGTGGCCAGGTTGTGCAAGTACATAACTTCCATTCAAATAAAAACAAAAAAGCAGAACTGGTTGCTGATGTTACTTGTCTAACTTTAATATAATCAGACATTTTTTTTTTTTCAAAATACACAATTTTCAACATACTTTACATGCTCAAAAGTTTAATTCTAAAGATTAAAATAATCACCTTTAATTAAAAGGAATTTTCTGAAAAATATAGATACATTTATTCATACAGGAAAATATTAAAACATTACAACTGAATGTTTTAATGCTTTTTTGTTTGTTTGTTTACTTTAATCTACTTCACAGGTGTTACCACATATTTTATTACATTCAAGGCTGGATAGATTGTGGTTTTGATTGTGGTTTTCACTAGATATTTTCAAAGGAAAAAAAACTTCAGGTTTTTGTACGACAAGTCTCATGTTTTGTATCACTGGGCTCCTACTCTTAGAGCACAATAATAGTGAGCTGAATCTGACAGACGTACATCAGTAATACTGAGTTCAGTGGAAGTTTGTGTTGTAGTTGCATGAACCCGATTATCAGCAGTGTCTGCAGCACTCAGTGATCGAGCACCTTTATATGCTAAAAACTTAAGTTCTCCATTAGGATACTGTCTGTACCAGTAAAGCCAAACATCATTGCTGGTTGTACTATATGAGCAGCTCAGCTTGACAGTTTCTCTTTCATTTGTGATAACATTTTTCTCTTTATCTGGCTCAATACTGTCCCCAGACACCAAACCTGTAATCAAAAAGCAGAATATAAATCAAACACATTGCAAACACAAGATGCAATGTAAACAGTAAAAATGGCTAAATTTTTTTTTTTTTAGGTTTTCTAGGCTCTACTGTTTCATCATTTACTCAATAATTCATGCACCTGTTCCCATAATGATAATGATGATTAGAAAGCATCTGTCCATGCTGAATAAGAATCTCAGTTCTTTGTTGAGCCTTTTGATGTTCTGCACTGAGTATGAGACACTAAAAATCATAAAGACACCCCCATGAACTTCCTGCTTACTGTCACATGATGCTGTTTGCTTTGAATACAAATTTCATCAAATGATCTATCTGTCTGTCTGTCAGTCAATCTACAGTATTTATCTTGCACCTGCAGCTATTATTCTCATGCAAGGAAAAAAGATCCATGTGTGCATTTTCTCAAAAAAAAAAAAAAAAAAATATGCCTGCACAGTGTGATTTACCACTTTTATAGCATATAGAACCTAATAAAGAAGCACAGTGATGTAGAGAGTGCATGCAAAGTGTTGAACAGTACTGAATGTTTTATGAATGTCATAATGTCAGTACAATACTGTATGATCTCTCCATTATATGGAGAGAAATCCTAAAATGTTTTCCTCAACAAACATAATTTCTTACGACTGAAGAAAGAAAGACATGAACATCTTGGGGGTGAGTACATTATCTGTACATTTTTGTTCTGAAAGTGAACTAATCCTCTATGTATAATTCTCCTATAAATGTCCTAATATAAATATTTATACTTTGTATACTATGTATATACATACCGTGTCGACACTACTTTGCATTTTCTCTTTCTTTTTTCATTTTTTTGGTGGGTTTGCTCATAACATTGTCACGTATATTTTGGTCTAGTTTTGTCATATTTTTATGGCACTAAGCTTGTGCAGTGGTCCTCAATGATGACCATAGTGTCATGTTTTTTTTATAAGTGTTGAGTGTGTTTCAGTCACTGTGGGCTGCAGAGCAGAGTGGTACACAGCAGAGTCAGAAACACACAGGTTCTTGATTGTCAGTGGAACTGAATTTGACAAAAAGAAGTCGATTTGTTTTGGCACTGAAATGTCATAGTATTGTGGAACATTTCATCATAATGTTCAGCCTTGCGTAATGATGCCTCCTTGTGGTGAGGTTAAATAGATTTTGCTGAGTTAAATTAAATTTGGTCACATTCTGACATAATGCACAAACAGTAATAAATGAGAAGTATTTATTACTTCCTGCTCTCTGTTGATGATGCTGCTGCAGTTTGGCAGTTTACAATTTAGCAAAAAAGCTATGTAATATAGAGATGAAACAAATATTTGAAGAGTGGAAAATAACTTTGGCAATAACAATTGTGAATATTGATATAGTACAACACTCAAACAGACTATTTCTGTTGTATATACAGTACATTTTATCAGGCTTTTGTTCTCAATATGAGTTGGCAATTTAGGATTCTCTTGATTGTAATGTGCTCCAGTCTGATTAGTAGAAGGTGGAGTTATAGTTATGTCAGGTTTTTGTACAGTGTTCTTGTGTTTCCTGTCACTGTGGGCATCAGAGCACAGTAGTACAGAGCAGAGTCTGATATAGATGCAGAGGAAATCTCCAGATCCGAAAGGTTTTCTTTGCCTTTGGTGACTTTGGCAGTGAATCTGGAATCTACAATAGACACCTCAGCTTGTTTTGCACCGTCTGAGATGAGCACAATGAACTCAGGGGCTGATCCTGGAGACTGACGGTACCAGTGAAGAGTATATGCAGATGAATAACTGCAGGATAATGTAACATTTGAGCCCTCTTCAGCAAACTCCTCTGATTTGGTTGGTTTAATTTCATTTCCATATGCTGCATCTGCAAATGTACATCAAATGTTTTATGAAGTGGTATTTAGATTAATTCTATATTCATTTTAGGCATATCAGCATTAAATTCAATATAAAGTTGAAATGAATACACTTCATATATCATTTAGATGCAAAACACTTAAATACATACATGCAAAGGCAGAAAGCAGAATGACAGAATGGAGAATCATTGTGTGTGTTTCTTATGCTCTCTCTAGAAGACGTAAAATTTAAGATCACATCAGATATCAGTGCTTTAAACCCCACCTCTTCCAGAGAGTTCTTTGAGAGAGCAAATCAGATCTGTTTCATACACCACTGTCATTTTATTACTATTCATATCCTGTTGTACCCTGTTGTATCATAGAAATCCTCAAAACACAGAATATGATCTGGAATAATTCTTCATACTTGTTAAAGTTTTTGTTTAAATTTTCTGTTTAGATGTGGATATTATGCACACAGAATACATTTAGGTTTGCTTTTTATTTTTGGTGATACAGTTGTTCAGTTGGAACAGCTGCAACTATAAAAAGACACCAAAAGTGACAAGAATATGATTAAAACATCTTTTATCATAGTGAGTCAGTGGGTTATAATATAATTTCAGGATAATCCAGATTGATTAATACTTTTGAAAATAATCATTTGTTTACTGTCTGTAACTTATCAGTGCGAAAAATAAACTGCATTTAGTATAGTAGTTCTGAAGAAAAAAAACACAGAATCTGCAATAAGAATCCTGGTCATTACAATTTTGTGGAAATGTGAGAGCTTTCTGCAGATCTGTGCACATGGATTTCAAGTGTGCTTGGTTATTTTATTTTCTGTAATGTGTCTCCCTGAGCTTTAATAACAATATGCAAATCCAGCATCAAACTGGGCCTTGTATATGAAACGTTCTTCAACGAACACACTTGCAAAACTCCATTGCTGCCCCGGAAAAAGGAACTGCATCCACTGTTCACTGTTCTTCGGGAAGCTGAGCAAAGTTATCTTTGCCTTACAACCAAAACCAAATTCGTTAGAGACATTCTTCCCGAGTGAATCCCTTGCAGCAGTTCAGCCGAATGAAGCGCATTGATGGGCACACTCTTTCTCTCACTCTAGTTGACGTGTGTGCGGGCGCACTTTTCTGGGAGAAATGTTCATATAAGGAGTTCCACCATCGTCTACGTCATTACAGCCACAATCCAAAAAAAAAAAACATTCGAAACTTGTACCAACAAGGAAGTAAGATTTTCGGCACAGAAATTCTCCGTCATTTTTTTTAAACTTTGGCATGTTTAGCATGAGAATCCAACTCTTTAACACTGTAAACAACTCTGAATACACAAAACACCATTGTAACCCCACACCCCCTTTAAGGTTCAGGTTTATATAAGAATTTGAGAAATAATGTCTTCTTGTCGTGAGTTTCAATAGACAAGACACAATTGCAGATGAGATGTCAAAAGATAATACTACGTTTAGTCAAATCTATTAAAATTGTTGTGATTTACAAATGTTATTTAAGAAGTATTCTATTGTTTCATTTTCATTACTCCCAGCAAACACACACAGGTGTTTCCACATGTTTCATTATATTGTGTGAATTATAGATTGTGGGTTTGATGTGGCTTGAGATCAAAGTGAAAAATTAATTTGAGTTTTTGTACGGCTTCACATATACTTTGTATCACTGGGCTCCAAC
Source organism: Cirrhinus molitorella (assembly GCA_033026305.1). Classification (NCBI taxonomy): domain Eukaryota; kingdom Metazoa; phylum Chordata; class Actinopteri; order Cypriniformes; family Cyprinidae; genus Cirrhinus; species Cirrhinus molitorella. The sequence continues at coordinate 15,245,474 of CM065124.1, read as the reverse complement.
TCTTAGAGCACAATAATAGAGAGCTGAATCTGACACAGTTACACCAGTAATAGTGAGTTCAGTGGATGTTTGTGATGTAGCTGACTGAAAGCGAGGATCAGCTGAACTCCCACTTGTAGTAGCTGATCGAGCAGGTCTAAATATTAAATACTGAGGTTCTCCATTAGGATACTGTCTGTACCAGTACAGATAAACCAGACTGCCGCTTGTATCATATGTGCAGCTGAGGGCCAATGTCTCCTCTTCCTTTATGACATAAGTATCTTTATTTGGCCTAATCTGGTCTGCAGTCATCACACCTAAATCAAACAAATTAAAAATAATTTGTTATTCAAGTTACACATAATATGTCAACATATTATTCATTAACTCATTAACACCACTTTAATAATAATAAATGCCATAATGTACCTGAAGTCAGAATTAAAATGAGAAGCAGGTGTTTTTCCATGTTGTGTATTAATGTTGTCTGTGCTCTGAGCTGTAGATCTGTGTTACTGTGAGTCTCTGCAGTTTCACACTCAAACACACTGGAACTTCCTGCTTTCTGTGTGATGATACCATCTTTTGCTTTGCCATTAGAGGAAAGCCTTTGAAACTGCGCGAAATTACATTTGTATTATTCAGAGTGTGTTTCATTCACCGTGGGCTTCTGCTGAAGGCTTTTTAACCCTGTCTTGCCTCCAGCACACTGGGAAATAGATTTACCTATTTAGAATTTACATACATTAAGTAGCTAAAACAGTTAATGTAAAGTGTGATTAATGGTGACCTTTCAGAGTCATGTGCTGAGAAGAAGAGCATAATAATGATCAGTTTTTCAATTGTTGAGATTAATATTTTGATTTGTGTTTAATGAATGTGTGTCTCTCTTTACTGTAGCTCTCTGTTTCCTCTGTGCAACACTTCTCTTGATATTTCAAGACTTCAAGTAGGTCTAAATCTTCACATGGCACACTGTTGAGGAATCCTGCCCCCCAGTGTTGAATTTATGCATTTCTAACAGATTAATTTTAAATTCAACACACATAAGGGCTGCTTGTAATTTATTTATGATCAATTTGGTCTGCTCATTATCTTCTCTGACAATACATTTATTTTGCTGTACAACATAATATATGACAGGAACAGTTTGTAGTAGAGCTGCCTTTTTCTTAATGACAGTGAGGCACATGTGATCATTAGCTTCCATCCAAAGTTGAAGTTTAATTTAACTGAAACTGGAATATTGCATAAATGATTTGCAAATAAAACACTCCCACATTTCATCCCACATGTTCAAGAGAACAAAATCGTAATTTCCTGGGATGCCGCAAAATGTCTATGATAATAATCATTTGGTGACAGACTTAGGCTCAGGCTTTTCAGAATGACTCAAACAACGTTTGAGATGTTGCATTGAGATCAGTCCACTAATTAGTCCTGTTGTCCAATCACATGATCTGTTGAATCTGCTGAATGTCTGCATCCTTCATTCCATTCTTTAACTTTGCAGCTAATGTGTATCAAAGTCTTCTCTGTAAATGTAATGGTTGCCACCTTGTCACAGTTAATGATTTACTCTTTTATAACAATATTATTTAATAGATGTTGGCAATATCTGAAATGTTTGCATGTTGAATGCTGGATCCTCAGCATTTTTATTGATGTCTTGAATTTATTATGTAGTCTGTAAGTGTAAAAATACTTACACAAACTTCTCCTTTTTAACATTACATTACATTTGGGGGGAAAACTTATCTTAGCACACTCAGACGCAGGAGTTTCCACATAATGTATTTGTTTCTGTGTATAACAGATTGTGGTTTTGATGTGCTTAATTTTCAAAGTGAAATACTAATTTGAGTTTTTGTACGGCTTCACATAGAATTTGTATCACTGGGCTCCAACTCTTAGAGCACAATAATAGAGAGCTGAATCTGACACAGTTACACCAGTAATAATGAGTGTGTGGATGTTTCTGCTGTAGTCGTCTGAAAGCGAGGATCAGAGGGACTCCCAGTAGCACTGTATGTCCGAGCCTCTTTCCATAATAAATACTGAGGTTCTCCATTAGGATACTGTCTGTACCAATAAAGTGTAACGTATCTGCTGCTTGTATCATATGAGCAACTCAATGTTACAGACTCTCCTTCTGTACTGCTGACATTTGCACCCTTATTTGGCCCAGTCTGATCTGCGGCCATTGCACCTGCAAACATGAAAATAAATATTTGTGTTACATTCAGTCACATTACAGTATCTCTTTTCCTTAGCTTTGGCATCAAAGAGTATTTTACCTGAAGTCATGATTAAAATGAGAAACAAGTGTATGTTCACTAAGTCAGATCAGTTCGGTTGATGTTCTTTTGTTCTCTGGATTGTGATGCTGAGTTTTTGCATTTACTCAGGAATTGAGTCGTACATGCACTTCCTGCTCTCTGTTGATGTTGATGCTGTTTGGCAGTTTACAAATAAGCAAAAAACAACAATATAATATAAAGTGAACTAAATGTTTAAGAATAGCAAATAATCTCACCAAAAGCAATTGTGAAGATTGATAGAACCTGTCTGCACATAATTATTAAATCTCATTGTTCTTAGTGTCTGAGTTGGCAATTTGGGAATGTGATTCTCTTAATTGTTATGTGCTCCAGCCTGATTAGTAGAAGGTATATTTATTGTATGTCAAGTTTTTGTACAGTGTTCTTGTGTTTCCTGTTACTGTGGGCTGCAGAGCACAGTAGTACAGAGCAGAGTCTGATACAGCAGCAGAAGAGAGGATCAGATCTGCATGGTTTTCTTTGTCTTTGGTGACTTTGGCAGTAAATCTGGAATCTACATTAGACTCCTGAGCTTGTTTTGCACTGTCAAAGATAAGCACAATGAACTCAGGAGCTGATCCGGGATACTGACGGTACCAGTAAAGAGTATATGCAGATGAATAACTGCAGGATAATTTAACACTTGAACTCTCATCAACAAACTCCTCTGTTTTGGTTGGTTTAATTTCATTTCCATATGTTGCATCTGCAAAAGTAGTAAACATTAAAATGTAATTTTCACCTGCCTCTCTTCTCTATTTGCTTCATATGGTCACTGGAATCTCTGCCTCCTTGGTTGTCTCTTTGAATCAAATGAGTAATAATGTCTGACTGAGTGTATTTTTTATTACTGAAAAAAAAGAAAAAAGAAGCATGTTTAGTGGCTCACATGAAAAGTCCTGTCAGGATGCTTCAAGAAAAGCCACAGCCATTATAATCAGTTTATCATTCCAAAATGCTTATGTCCAACTAATTGTAAAGAGATCATATATAGAACATTACAGCATACACTAAAAGTCAAGGTTTTTGAACAGTAAGTTTTTTTTTTTATGTTTTTCAAAGAAGTCTCTTCTGCTCACCAAGACTTAGTATGTGACACTGAAGACTGAAGAACGATAACTGACTGTTTTTGTTGCATTTACATGACTTCGACCAGTAAATGTCCTCAGCACGCACGTTTCAAAAAGCATCTAAACAGTGATTCTAGCGTAAACTATCTGATCTATAACAGGAATCGTGTTATGCTGTATCTGGGCTGTGTACACCACCGCCGAGTCTCCAGTGGTGGAGGCTTATGCTGCAGAACCTCTGGAGACAGCAACTCCCTGTAGGGGTGGGCGATATAGCCTCAAAATTATATCACGATATTTCAAGAATATTTGTGATAATGATATTTATGATGGTATAGAAAAAAATATGGAACAACGTTTTATTGGTGATTGCAGCTGGCAGGCAGCACCATTCGTTTGCACCATTGCAAACAAAATCAAGTCAAGTCAAAGTCTGCTTTATTGTCAATTCTGCTATATATACAGTACATACATACAGATAATTGAAATTGCGTTACTCTCAAACCCTAGATACATACAGGTAACATTAACAATAACATAAGAAGTAAAATACAATTACGTACAAAATAAATAATATATATAAAAATACAAATTTTTCAGTAAGAGTCAAGTAAAAAAGTGGCATTAATTATAGAGATGTATGAGAGATAAAATGAAGGGCAATTTCCATCCCTTTCCAATGAGCTACTGTCATTGATGACAGACTAAACACTCACTGCTTTTTAAAATAAAATAAAAATGCTAGCAAAACTCAAGAAATCTTGCATCTTTTTTGGATTGCCATCACATGAGGTAGAATATCAGTGTGGAAACTGTTGCACTGTTGCAATTCTTGTGAAAGTATGAATAGACACCGACTTTTTCCAAGCGTGATACAGATCTATAGACAACTACACAACCTATTATAGCCTAAATACTAATAACAGCCTAAATATGTTATGTAGAGTAATTTGCGCGCATTGGGGAATCACACTCTAAATGCGGAGTATTAAAATTGCTTTTGGATGCGCATTTTACTTTCGCTTTCGTTTTAACGGTCGCAGGAAACTCGGTGGTGCTGAGTGTGCATTCTACAATTCAAGACATTAATTTAAGAAATTACATTTTAAAAGTGGGGGGGGCACAAATGGGATTTTGAAAAGTCATTTCCCCTGTCCCTAGTGGAAATTACGCTCCTGCCCGCCAGTGCTGAATAGCCTTTCGGAGGAAGCGCTGATGGCAGGGATGCATGGCAGCGGCACAGCGGGCCCGGTGGGCGTGTTTGGCTTGGGACGGCCGCTTTGTGGTGTTGTTGTTGTGCATCATGCTAGGGAATGTAAATGCACCATACGTCATCGAGTAGCTATATCACTGATATCGCGATATGGCAGGTCATTCTTATCAACTAAAAATTTATACCGGTATTATCGTGGATGGTATGATTTGGCACACCACTAGCTCCCTGCATGGTGCTAGCGCACAGCGATGCACCATCAGCCCACAAACTCTCGTCCTGGTACGAACCAGCCGAGAAGGCCATTTATGAACTCTCGCCTTGTCCTGACTCCTCCGCAAAGACTGTTTGTGAACCCTCTGTCAGTCCTGTCACAGCTATGGAGACCGCTTGTGAACCCTTGCCCTCGCTTTCTGCTCTGCCTTGGCACCGTGCTCTGCTGGCTCTGCCTCTGTCCCCTGTCTCTATACTAAATATGGCCCGATGGCACCAGAATGCCCAACACACCAGCTTACTGGTGGAGAGGAGACAGTGTGATGAAGCCAATCATAATATCAGGATGATTAGGAGGCCATGATGGTCAGAGGCCAATGGACAAATTTGGTCAGGATGCCAAGGTCACACCTCTACACTTTTCGAAAGACATCCTGGGATTTTTAATGACCACAGAGAGTCAGGACCACGGTTTAAGGTCTCATCCGAAGGACGGATCATGTCATGTGCTTCCCTTGTCTGTGTGTCATGCTCTGATTGGTTCCTTGTCGTCATGTGTTTCGTTCCCTATTGGTTGGTTTTGTCATGTGTTCTCCTTGTCCTCTATAAAAGCTGTTTGTAGAGAGATTTAGATGGCTGATTATTGTTTAGCCTTTTCCTAGTTCCCCTGTTTACCTTTCTGTGTTTCTTAGTTTCCCTGTGTTTTGACCTTCTGTTTCCTTGTTTATTGATCATTAGCTGCCTGCCCCGACCCTTGCCTGTTTTATCGAATTACTCTTTTGGATTATTCTTTGATGATACTGTTTTCTGGTGTTCGACCCTGCCTGTTTTGACTACGTCTGTAAATAAAGCCCTGCATTTGGATCCCCAGCTCCGTTGTCCTCACTCCCCATGTTATAATACCGTCTTTGTTATGGAATACACTTGTTTGAACGTACATCTTTGCTTTCACTTATTTTCCAGATCTGAGAAACTAACTGTTGTTGCTTTCAGTATGGCTATAAAGGTCACACAAAATGATATTAAAACTCACATTAGACACATCTAACTTTGAATAAAGCACGTATACCTGAGATTATCACTGTCATTAGTTTGAATGCCATTGTTCCAGCCACAATGACGCACTGAGAAAGGCATGGCAAACAACGCATTCTAATATCTAAATAAATGAATAAAACAAGGCGAGCCACTAAAAGAACATGGTTAACATTTGTTTCATTTTCATTACTCTTTGAGCAACCACACGCAGGTGTTTCCACATGTTTAATTATATTGTGTGAATTATAGATTGTGGGTTTGATGTGGCCTGAGATCAAAGTGAAAAATGAATTTGAGTTTTTGTACGGCTTCACATAGACTTTGCATCACTGTGCTCTTAGAGCACAATAATATAGAGCTGAATCTGACAGTGTTACACCAGTAATAGTGAGTTCAGTGGATGATTGCGATGTAGTCGTCTGAAACCGAGGATCAGAAGGGCTCCCACTACTGCCACCTGAATACTTATATATTAAATACTGAGGTTCTCCATTAGGATACTGTCTGTACCAGTACAGATAAGCATAACTGCTGCTTGTATCATATGTGCAGCTGAGGGCCACAGTCTCCTCTTCCGTTATGACATAAGTATCTTTATTTGGCCTAATCTGGTCTGCAGTCATCACACCTAAATCAAACAAATTACAAATAATTTGTTATTCAAGTTACACATAAAATGTCAACATATTACTCATTAACTCGTTAACACCACTTTAATAATAATAAATAGAGCCATATTGTACCTGAAGTCAGAATTAAAATGAGAAACAGGTGTTTTTCCATGTTGTGTATTAATGTCGTCTGTGCTCTGAGCTGTAGATCTGTGTTACAGTGAGTCTCTGCAGTTTCACACTCAAACACACTGGAACTTCCTGCTTTCTGTGTGATGACACCATCTTTTGTCCTGCCATTGGTTAGAGGTAAAGCCTTTGCAACTGCAAAAAATTACATTTGCACTATTCTGAAGCTGAATTGTATATAAGCGTGAAGTGTGACATAAATGCATAAATTCATGTCTCGCACACTTTAATGACCTTTAAATGGAACATATACGCTTGCTTCAATGGAAGCATGGATGTCCACTTTGCAGGGCACTTATATTCCAACATAACAAACGTGATAAGCAATACACACAAAATGTGCAGAGCAGTGGGGCACGAGGACTGGAATTGAGAACCACTGGATTATACCTACATGCTGGAAATTGAAGGGAGAATGCATGTTTTAAACAGCTTATTGTACAGGTAAATTAATCGCCATTCTAATCAAATGGATGTGCGTTGCTCTGATTGCTTCTATGTTGCTCTGATTGCTTCTATTGTAAGTCGCTTTGGATAAAAGCGTCTGCCAAATGACTAAATGTAATGTAAATGTAAACACATACACGCACATAGGGTACAGACATAACGCACACTGAATCATTTATTAGTCAAGTCAGCTTTATTTATATAGCGCTTTTTACAATACAAATTGTGTCAAAGCAACTTTACAGTATCAAATGGGAAAGTAATATATCAATAATTCAAAAGAAACTTTAAACAATTTTAGTTTGAAGAAATTAATCAATAGTTCCAAATTAATAAATTGTTTGTCCCCAATTTAGTTGTTTTATTAGTGCAGAAATGTATTGTCAGCAATGTTCTATGATTTCTCAATAATACATCTTAGAAACCTAAAGGTTTTAGCATAAATTTCTTAGTAATTAAACCGCACAGCTTTACTATTAGTAGAGAAATGCTGCCAGGTAGAATTATTTCACACACACACACACACACACACACACACACAATCACTCTCTCACTAATGCTTATCTATTTCTCACTAATCTTAATCTAAGAACGAGCAAAATATAATGACCCAAAGACAAAGGAATGATAAAAACTATTATAGGAATTGTATAGGAAGCTATTATAGGAACAGTAGCCATTTGGGCAGTGTTGTGTCTTATGCCATTTAGCGGTGCACAAGGTGTTCTAGTCTGAGCTCAAGATTCAGATGTATTTCATCAATGAAGTCATCAGCGACTAGTCAATGTTGACTCGACTTTCATCACATAAATGTTGACTTTAAAAATTCTGAAGTCATTCAAAATCAGAATTACTGTAATGTAACATACAGTCAAGTAGGTGGTCATTGGGTAGTACAATTTCATAATAATCAAAATTCCAAGTCATTTCAGTTCTGTGGAAATATGGCACAAACATTCAGGTGTGCTTAGTTAATTTGTGTCTCCCTGAGATTTTGTATGAGTGTTGAGTGTGTTTCATTCACTGTGGGCTGCAGAGATCAGTAGTACACAACAAAGCCAGACACACGCAGATTATTGATCATCAGTGGAACTGTTCTTGATGTTGAATGTGTTGCAGAAAATCTTTCTTTGAATTCATCCTCAGTAGTTCCTTTACCAACTTTAAATTAACTCAGATTTAGTGTTGGTGATCTGTTTCGTAGTTGTTTGTACCAGTAAGATATGCATTAGTATTAGTAGTTCTGTCTTCTCAAGATGGCGCCGCAGATGGCAGCCTCTGTGCTTAGCTCTCCAGTTGTTTTGGTGTTTTTGTTAGTTTTTCCTGTTTTTTGTTTTACAAACACAATCAGTTTCACCAGGGATGAACTGCTGAACATTCGGCAGAACTCACCACAAAACTTTCTACTGGTTTTTGATTACTCGGACGTTTTGGTGAACATCGTAGTTGACGGAGCGGCAGCGCTAATCAGGCGCTTGAGGACGCGCAGACGGGGAAGAAGAGCCGGAGCGCTCGTAAAGCTTCGTCTCTACCCAACAAAACGGACAAACTCCTTCTGCTCTCCCGGACAAACAAGGATTTCTCACACTCTGCTGCTCTGTGTTTCACGGAAACCTGGCTGAACGACGGGATCCCAGACAGCGCGCTTCATTTGCCGGGCCATCGGCTGTTCAGAGCGGACCGCGACGCGGAATCAACGGGGAAATCGCGTGGCGGCGGGACGTGCTTTTACATCAATGAGAGGTGGTGTACAGTTGTAACAGTGTTAAAGAAGATGTGCTGTTTTGACCTAGAAGCGCTCTTTATTAACTGTAAGCCGTTCTATTCGCTACGAGAGTTTTGCTCGTTTATTCTGGTGAGTGTTTACATTCCATTGCAAGCAAATGTGAGCGTGGCGTTAGAGAAACTCGCCGATCAGATCACGGACACTGAGCAAAAACACGCGGACTCTGTTTTAATCATTCTTGGGGATTTTAACAAAGCAAATCTCTCCCGTGAACTGCCAAAATACAGACAGCATGTTACATGTCCCACCAGAGACAGTAATATATTGGATCATTGTTACACAACAATTAAAGACGCATATCACTCTGTCGCGCGGGCAGCTTTGGGGCTCTCTGATCACTGCGTGGTTCACCTTATTCCAACCTACAGGCAAAAACTTAAATCTGCTAAACCTGTAGTAAAGACTGTGAAGAGATGGACCACCGAAACAGAGCAGGCCTTACAAGCCTGTTTTGGATTGACTGATTGGAGTATTTTCGAAGCTGCTGCCACAGACCTGGACAAGCTCACAGAGACTGTTACTTCATACATCAGTTTCTGTGAGGATATATGCATTCCTACCAGAACTTACCTAACATTCAGCAATGATAAGCCATGGTTTACAGCAAAACTCAGACATCTTCGTCAGGCCAAAGAGGATGCCTACAGGAAAGGGGATAGAGCTGTGTACAATCAGGCCAGGAACACACTGAATAAGGAGATTACAGTGGCTAAAAGGACCTATGCAAAAAGGTTAGAAGATCAGTTCATTTCTAACGACCCATCTTCAGTGTGGACCGGTCTGAAAGCCATCACAAATTACAAGACACCATCCCCAAACACTGAGGCGAATCAACGACTTTCTGAAGACCTGAATGAGTTTTATTGTAGATTTGAAAGCCCCCACACCTGCTCAGACGATCTCTTCTCACAACCATCAACACCTCCAGCAACCCCCCTCTCTCCCCCTCCTGCCTTACAATTAACTGAAAACGACGTGTGCCAGGTCTTCAGGAAAAACAAAAGAAAAAAGGCATCAGGTCCAGACGGTGTGTCACCAGTCTATCTGAAAACCTGTGCTGATGAGCTGGCCCCCATTTTTTTCACAAATTTTCAACAAATCTCTTGCGTTGTGTGAAGTCCCTGCCTGCTTCAAGCGCTCCACCATCATCCCCATTCCCAAGAAACCCAAGATAACAGGACTTAACGACTACAGACCTGTGGCGCTAACGTCTGTCGTCATGAAGTCGTTTGAGAAACTGGTTCTGGCCTATCTGAAGGACATTACTGGACCCTTACTGGACCCCCTGCAGTTTGCTTACCGAGCAAACAGATCTGTAGATGATGTAGTCAACATGGGATTACATTACATTCTGCAACATCTAGACCGGCCAGGGACTTACGTGAGGATCCTGTTTGTGGACTTCAGTTCAGCTTTCAATACCATCATTCCTACACTCCTCCAAACCAAACTGCTCCAGCTCTCTGTTCCCAGCCCTCTTTGTCAATGGATCAACAGCTTTCTGACAGATAGGCAACAGCAGGTGAGAATGGGGAAATTCATGTCCAGCAGTCGCACTATCAGCACCGGCGCCCCTCAGGGTTGTGTTCTCTCCCCACTGCTCTTCTCCCTCTACACCAATGACTGCACCTCTAAAGACTCCTCTGTCAAGCTCCTGAAGTTTGCGGATGACACCACACTTATCGGCCTCATTCAGGACGGTGATGAGTCTGCTTACAGACAGGAGGTAAAAGAGCTGGCTGTCTGGTGCAGTCATAACAACCTGGAGCTCAACACGCTCAAAACAGTAGAGATGATAGTGGACTTCAGGAGGAACCCCCCTGCACTTTCCCCACTCACCATCATGGACAGCACTGTGGCTACAGTGGAGACATTTAAGTTCCTGGGATCTTTCATCTCCCAGGACATGAAGTGGGACACTCACATTGACTCCATTGTAAAAAAGGCCCAACAAAGATTGTACTTCCTTCGCCAGCTGAAGAAGTTCAACCTACCACAGGAGTTGTTAAAGCAGTTCTACTCAGCTGTCATCGAGTCTGTTCTGTGCACATCAATAACTGTCTGGTTTGTCTCAGCTACAAAATCAGACATCAGAAGATTACAGAGAACAGTTCGGACTGCAGAGAGGATTATTGGTGCTCCCCTGCCCACCCTTCAAGAACTGTATACATCCAGGGTGAAGAAAAGAGCTCAGAAAATCACCCTGGATCCCTCACATCCAAGCCATTCACTCTTTGAACCTTTGCCATCTGGCCGACGCTACAGAGCCCCTATCACCAGGACAACCAGGCACAAGAACAGTTTTTTCCCCCAGGCAATCCGACTTATGAACAGCTAAATGTTCACCCCATTGTGCAATAAAAAATATGTGCAATAACTTTCATCAAGCATCAATAGCACTGTATATGCCACTTATTTCTTAATCCATTTTTCTATATAAATATTTTTTGTGTCTATTTATATTTATATTTATATTTATATTTATATTTATATTTACATATGTATATTTTCTATTCTCTATTACCTTTATTTTATTTTATTTTATTTTTTTTTTGTCTGTGTTGTTGTCTATGTACACTGGAAGCTAATGTCACAAAAACAAATTCCTTGTATGCGCAAGCATACTTGGCAATAAAGCTCTTTCTGATTCTGATTCTGATAACTGCCAGTAGAGTAATTGCACAGTAGAGTAACTTGAGCTGATTCATTTGCAGTCATTTGTCTTGAAGGTTGTCTTGAAACTGTTTCTTGTCCCCAGCACACTAGAAAATAGACTTAGCCATTGTTCATGTACTGACACTGAGAATCTCACACAATGAGCTGTGAAAACAAGAGTAACAATCACTTTTCCGTTGTTGCTCTGAATTAAAAAGGAGAACATTTTAACAGAGCCTTCTAGAAGTGTTTTCTTCTTACTGTGTTGTTTGTATTTCTCTTTATGTTTCAGATTCTTAAGGTTTAGCCTCATGTATAATTTGAGGAATGATGCCTTCTTGTGGTGAGTTAGAATATTTTGCTGAGCTGAACAAATAAGGGATAATGTACATCCAGACTGTTGTTATCACAGAATGAACTCCAAAAGGATGATCACCACACCAATGAGTGGGGCTTATTACTTGCCAAAGAATTACATACAATATAAATTTGAGTTGAAATACTTTATTAGCTCTTCCACCAAAAAAAAAATGGCTTTGAGCCAAGACAAAGGCACAAGATGATAGCAGTTGCGTATGGATGAAATAAGAGAAAGTGCAGATATGAGAGACATGAAAGAAGTGCTGGCATCAAGTGCCCAGATGAGCGATATGTTATTTGGTGTTGCTAATGATTGGGGAAAACACCTAGAAATGTTGGGACTGACCAGCAATAATTCAGTCATGTAATCATTTAAATTAAATTAAGCTGTTTGTAACTCATTCTAACATAATTCACAAATGGTGAGAGCGTTATGGTGTACTGTAGGGAAGTATTCTGGTATATCATGTTTCCTTTTATTACCTTTCAGTAACCATACACAGGTGTTTCCACAAGTTTAATTATATTGTGTGAATTATAGATTGTGGGTTTGATGTGGCTTGAGATCAAAGTGAAAAATGAATTAGTTTTTGTACGGCTTCACATAGACTTTGTATCACTGGGCTGCTGCTCTTAGAGCACAGTAATAGAGAGCTGAATCTGACAGAGTTACACCAGTAATAGTGAGTTCACTGGAAGTTTGTGATTTTGTCAAATGAAACCTTCCACTGCTTGATTGTGAAGAAGTGTATATTAAGTAATGAAGCTCTTCATTAGGAGAGTGTCTGTACCAATACAAATATACAAAACTGCTGCTTGTATATGAGCAGCTGAGCTTCACAGTCTCCTCTTCCTTTATAACAAAAGCATCTTTATTTGGTGTTATCTGGTCTGCAGTCATCACACCTAAAATAAACAAACAAAAAAAATTGTTAGCCAAATTACACAAAATTATCTTAACATATCTCATTAATACCACTGTAATAAAAATAAAAACAAAAAGTTAAAATTTACCTGAAGTCAAAATTAAAATCAGCAGCAGCTGTTTTTCCATGTTGACTAGGTCAGATCAGGTGTGTAATAATGTCGTCTGTGCTCTGAGCTGTAGATCTGTGTTACTGTGAGTCTCTGCAGTTTCACACTCAAACACACTGGAACTTCCTGCTTTCTGTGTGATGATACGTTCTACCGATTCTCATGTTTTTGCATTGGTTAGAAGAAAGCTTGTGCAACTGCAGAAAAGTATAGATTATAAGGCAGATGATTTTGAAGAAAAATGCAAACATGAAAGATTAATGAACCAATAATATTAACAGCAAAATTATACATTTTATGACTAAAATAGTATTTATCTAGACCAATTGTTTAAAAGCAGAATTAAACACTGTATGTATAATAATAATAGATATGTTACAAATGATTAGTGACCTGAAAAATATTTCTGAATCTTATTTATTTATTTATTTTTAATTTTATTTTTTTATTTTGTCTTAAATCATCTTGTTTTAAATATTTCAGTAAATACTGTGTTTGTTTGCAGATTTAAAATTGATTTTGAATCCCATAATCAGGTCCTCATACATATATTACTTCAGGTGTTTTTTGATTCTTATGATGCTTTGAGGTTCATAATTTATTGATTTAGAAGTTAATTCCAAGTACATGTGAAAGTTGTGTGTATTTCAGTGATTTTTACCACAAAATGAGGAATTTTGAACAATTAATTATCTATAGTGAAAAAATGCTTGCTATATGACATAATTAGACATAATTTTCTAGTTGCATTTTCATCTACTTTGATTTGTTTCATCAGATTCCTGTTTGCCTAAAAAGTTAACAATGCTTTTTGAATGAGTCCTTTGAAAGACTCTTCTGATTCTAGAAACCATTCACCCAAAAATTACATTACAGTATGGTATCATAAAAGAGAGATTATATAATAGTATATAGATTATATAATAGTATAGTATAAATATAATAGTTGTGACAGGATAATTAATTGTGTAAATTAAATAGCTGAAGTGTAAAGAGTTTTTATTATTATTTAATTTTTTTTATTACATGTCTGGAAACAATTTCTTATCACAGTCAGACACAGGTGTTTCCTCATAATTTATTAGTTTGTGTGTATAACAGATTGTGGTTTTAATGTGGTTCAGTTTCAAAGTGAAAAAATAATTTGAGTTTTTGTACGGCTTCTCGTATACTTTGTATCACTGGGCTCCAACTCTTAGAGCACAATAATAGAGAGCTGAATCTGACAGAGTTACACCAGTAATAATGAGTTCAGTGGATGTTTCCGATGTAGTCGTCTGAAAGCGAGGTTCAGATGGGGTCCCAGTACTACTATATGTCCGAGCCTCTTTACATATTAAATACTGAGGTTCTGTATTAAGATGCTGTCTGTACCAGTAAAGTGTAACATAACGACTGCTTGTATCATATGAGCAGCTCAGTGTCACAGACTCTCCTTCTGTACTGATGACATTTGCACCCTTATTTGGCCCAATCTGGTCTGCAGCCATTGCACCTGCAAATATGAAAATAAATATTTGCTTGTATTTTAAAACACATATGGGTCAACATCCATTTTCATTAGCACTGGCATCAAAGAGCATTTTACCTGAAGTCATGATTAAAATGAGTACCAAGTGTCTGACCATGTTTACTAAATCAGATCAGTTCTGTTGATGTTCTTCTGTTCTCTGGGTTGTGATGATTGTGAAGCTCTGAGTTTCTTCAGTTACTCAGGATCTGAGTCATATCTTCACTCAGGAACTTCCTGCTCTCTGTTGATGGTGATGCTCTTCAAGAGTTTACAATTTAGCATCAACAATATATTATAGAAATGAAACTGCATATTTGACAAATAGAAAATAATCTCACCAAGAACAATTGTGAATATTGATAGAACCTAAACCAGACTCATTTTTGTAGTTATTTTATATACAGTGAAAGAGGTAGAGCAACAGATTTGTTTATTAAATTATTAAATCAAAAAGGAGGAGCTAATGGTCCTGTAATAAGGCTTGATAATATGAATATATGGTCCTTGCTCGCCATCTTATGGTTACCCAAAAGTATTACAAAAGAAGTTTAATTTTTAAAGTAGGAAAAAAAGAAAATCTTAATTCTTTTTCTTTCCTTCTTTGCATATTGTATTTAAGTATATTTTATATTAGCTTCATTACTTTCAGATCAGCAGAGAAGATGATCATATCCACGTGGTTTTCCTTATTGACTGTAGTGAATTAAAAAAGAAATTAGTCAATTAGTCAGTGATTTACATCCTTGAGTACACTTTAAATAAATAGTTTTAGTAATATTAAGTAAAAATAAAGTCACTGATAATCTATTCAGATTACAAGTAGATTTATGCAAAGAAATTATGTGTACACCCTCATCTGTGTCAGGTTTTTGTACAGTGTTCTTGTGTTTCCTGTGACTGTGGGCCTCAGAGCACAGTAGTACAGAGCAGAGTCTGATACAGCAGCAGAGGAGATGATCAGATCCACATGATTGATTTCTTTTGTAGCTTGTTTTTCTTTTCTGAGCTTAGTAGAGAACCTGTGATCTACATCAGATATCTTAGTCTCTTTCACACCATCTATTATAAGCACAAGAAATTGAGGAGCTGGTGCGGGATACTGACGATACCATTGAAGTGATTGTGCAGAGGAATAACTGCAGGATAAATTAACAGTTGAACCCACTGCAACAGATTTCTCAGTCCTCTCTGGTGTGATTTCATCACCAAAAGTCACACCTGGAAAAAGCAAAATAATAACTTTTAATTTTCAAATAGTGTTTGATGTTATGATGATTTATTACAGTGATCTACATACAATATACAGAAATAGAAATACTATATATACAGGCAGTTTTTTTAATGCTACATTGTCATTGTGGTATAAAAATACATTTAGGATTAATATATTACATTTCAGTTAAATAAAAAATCATTTAACATTTAAGATAAGACAATTATATATGACAAAATATTATGTGTATGTCCTTAAAATTAAAAATACAGATGCATGCAAAACATACACAAATGCACTTACATGTCAAAGCAGAGAGCAGAATGACAGAATGAAGTATCATTGTGCATGTGTGAGCCTGTGTGAGCAGTACTGAGCTTTGTGACAGTCTAGCAAAACAAGATAATCTCAGTTCTATGTGCTTAACTCCTCCTTTTTCATCCTCTTACAGTTTGGTGCCAATACTAGTCATAAAATACACTTATTTAAAAACCAAATTATATGTATGTTATTGTTGAGGTATAGAAGTTGATAACATGTAGATTTGCAACTTGTCATATAATAAAGCACTTCTTCTATTTTAGTGCTGAGTGTGTTTTAATTAATGTGGGCCTCAGAGCATAGTAGTATACAGCAGAGTCAGACACACGCAGATTTTTGATTCTCAGTGGATCTAAATCTGATGGCATTTCAGACTCAAATCTCTCCTGGAAATGAGCATCATTATCTACTCCTTCATTTTTGTTTCTCCTCAGCATGTATTTAGGAGCATCGTTTGCTCTCTGGATGTGCCAGAAGTTCAGGTTGTGATGTGTGAAGTTGTTTTATATTTGCATTTTAATGTCACTGAACTTCCTTCAAAGTTAGCAGTGTGTTAATCTGGCTGATCAACGCCATGATACTCTATGAAGACAGCAAAAAATGTAATAATAAACTAAAAAAAATGTAAACTGTAATAAGGGTGTAAAACTCTTTTAAGTAATTCTAAAAAATACAAAAAACAAAACAAACAAAAAAAAACAGCATAGGCATTATTGTTTTTATGTGTGACTGAAAAAGGAGAAAAAGACAAATCATTCATTCAGTCACTTCAGTAAGAAATAAGATGACTCATGAGTAGGAGAGGTTACAAATACTGTACAGGACATAAAAAAAGATTTTAAGTGATGTGTGTATACTGCCCTCTTCAGGAAATTATTGTGAAACAATTTTACCAGAGTAAGTTTTATATTCATTATTCAGTAGCATATGACAGAACAATATTCAACACTGTTCTCAATGTCAACATTCAGTTATTGATAATACAGAAAAACACAGTATGTGTTGTACGGTGACAGGAAGATGGATAAATCATTCTTTACCATAGTGTGTATCAGGATTAACATACGGTGATGATTGAAAGATTTTTTTTTTATATTTCTGTATAAATATGACCCAAAACATCATCAGATTTTCATTTAAGTCCTGAAAGTAGACAAAGAGAACCCAATCAAACAAGTGAGAGAAAAATATTTTCTTTGCTGTTTATTTATTGAGAACAATGATCCAATGTTACATATCTGTGCATTGCAAAAGTATGTGAATCTTTGCTTTCAGTATCTGGTGCAACCCACTTTTGCTGCAGTAACCAGTGTTGGGGGTAACGCATTACAAGTAACGCAAGTTACGTAATAATATTACCTTCTTCAAGTAAGTAGTAAAGTAACGCATTACTTTTTCATTTCCAAGAAAATATCTGCTATCTGTTATTTTTTGTTTCCTTTATGTATTTAATCCCATTTTATTAACCAATGACTTTGCTGCTGACCTTTGATCGAATTCAACCGTACACTGCAAAAATACTTTTCTTACTAAAATTCTTACTAAACTTTTTGTCTTGTTTCCATCCAAAATATCAAAAATAATTCTTAAATCAAGAAGGATTTTCTAGACAAGTAAATAATTATTTTCTTGTTTTCAGAACAAACAAAATAATCGGCCAATGAGGTAAGCAAACATGTTTTTATTTCAAACAGAAAACTAGATTATTTTGCTTACCCCATTGGGAGATTATTTTGATTGTTTCAAGCAAAAACAAACTTAATTTTGACTTGTTTTCAGAAAAAAAACAATGTTTACTTGTCTAGAAAATCCTTCTTGATTTAAGAATTTTTAGATATTTTGACTGGAAACAAGACAAAAAAATCAAAGTGAGAAAAAAGCAAAGTTTGCAGTGTACTAATAAGCAAAACTTACTTTAGATTAACTAACATTTGTGCTTTTTTCTCATTGCTGAAGAGTGTTGAACTTTCTTTTCCTACAGTTATACTGTACAGACGTCAATTTAATTTTCCTTTAGCCTTAGCCTTATTCACTTCATTTCATTTTGGTGTGAAAGGGCTTTTTTACTTTTTTTTTTTTTTTGGCTAAGAATCAAATGTTTTTAAAAACGAACAAGCAAGCCCTGCCCAGATTTAAAAAGTAACACAAAAGTAATGTAACGCATTACTTTCCATAAAAAGTAACTAAGAAACGTAATTAGTTACTTTTTTAGGGAATAACGCAACATTGTAACGCATTACTTTTAAAAGTAACTTTCCCCAACACTGGCAGTAACTGAAGGTAAAGTTTCTTGTAAATGCTGATCAGTCATGCTCAATAACATGTAGGAGTTTTAGCCCATTCCTTAGTTCAGAACCACTTAAACTGTGCAATGTTGGTGGGTTTCCTCCTTTGAACTGCTTGCTTAGGTCCTTCCACAACATTTTAGTTTGATTTTAGGTCTGGACTTTTGACTCAGCCATTCCAAAACATTAACTTTTTTCTTCTTAAACATTCTTTGGTAGAATGTTTTGTGCTTGGGGATTGTTGTCTTGCTGCATGACCCGTGTTCTCTTGAGACTCTGTTCTTAAATAATGATGATGGTTTTATTTATGCAGAAATAGAAAATTCTATTTCTCACAAACTTTCAAGCAGCACTGTATATCCTTATTAATGTAACATTTACCTTTAATGTATAGATAAATACAAAGAATAAAAGTCATATTTACATTTATTCAAAAATGTGAGATGAATTTGTGCCAAATGTGCTTGATATACTTTATACTTAAACTTTTTGAACTTAAACTTCTGTAACTTTTTATTTTACTTTTTTCCATCTACATAGTAGATTGAAAGGACTAGGTGAAAAAGTCCTCCTGAACATTCTGTTACATCTACCAGTTCACAAAACATGCTGGTACCGTAATTACAAGACACTGTCACATTTTTACTCTCAATAACATATTTTTCTGAAAACAGTGGTTGTATTGTATCAGCAAAAGTCAATTATGTAAGCAAATATTTGTCATTTGTTAGTAATAATGTCAAAATTCATGTAATTGAATAACAATATAATGTAATACCCTGAACATATTGTTTTTTGTTGTTGTTGTTTTTTTTTTTTCCAAGTTTTATAACAGGTGTGACCACATATTTTATTACATTCACAGTTGGATAGATTGTGGTTTTGATTGTGGTTTTCAGTAGATCAGTTCAAAGTGAAAAGAGCTTCAGGTTTTTGTATGACATGTCTCATGTTTTGTATCACTGGGCTCCTACTCTTAGAGCACAGTAATAGTGAGCTGAATCTGATAGACGTACATCAGTAATAGTGAGTTCAGTGGATGTCTGTGTTGTAGTTGAATGAAACCGATCATCGAAGGTGTCTTCATAACTACCCAATGACGGTGCATATTTGTATAATAAGAATTGAGGTTCACTGTTGGGATACTGTCTGTACCAGTAAAGCACAACATTAACAGCATTTGTACTATATGAACAGCTCAGCTTGACAGTTTCTCCTTCTTTAGAGTTTTTTTCTGTCCCTTTATCTGGCTCAATGTTGTCTCCAGCCACCCAACCTGTTAACAATAAAAACATATCAACTGAGTTTTGATTTGTGAAAGTCTACAATTTATTTTGCAAACACAGCACTTTTTGCAAACTAATAAATACTAATAAATGAATAAATAATAAAAAATGAATAAATAAATCATTAAAATATACTTTGATTTGTTTTCACTCATAAATAATGTACTGTACCTGTTCCCACAATAAAAAGAATCAGTATGACGCATCTGTCCATGTTCAATCAGATCAGTTCAGTTCTCTGTTGAGGCTCTCAGTGCTCTGAGCTGTAAGTCACAGCAGATCAGTCAGAAACACACACTGGAACTTCCTGCTTTATAAAGGCATGGCTTTGAGATTTGGCATTTTTTACTCTATTTAATTTCCTCACATCTCTGTGAACATCAAAGTATTAACAGGTGGAAATATACAAAATATTTACTTTGTAACTGTATAGTCTAGCTATTTTTATATATTATTTAATTTGGAAAAATAACATTATCTCTATGTGAGTGTGAACACTGCCGTTCTGGCATAGGTGAACCTGCACATGAGAATCATTGATGTTTTACTGTTTGTCACGTTTGACAGGATATTCTAAATTGATTTGGCAACTAAAGGACAGTATTGTAGGGATTTTATGTACTTCATCTTTATTCTGCCAAAGATTCACTTACGTTAGACTGTTCTTCTTGTGGATTTGGTGTAATAAACAGTTTCAGCTTTCTGAGGTGCACATATAATCTTGCATGGTTTTTCATCAAAAAAAAAAAAAAAATCATAATTTTGATATAAATGATCATTTTCTACCCTGAATTTACCCTGAACAATAATTAAAGCATCAGTCGTCTGCTTTTCTGTGCAAAAAGACTAACAAATGCATCTATATCTAGGCCTGTGGTTATGCCCATCTCGTGAGCCAGAATAACAAAATTTCTTTTTGTTTCATGTAGCATAGTGTGGCGGAAGGGAGTAAGAACACGAGACAAAGTGGAGAAAGAGCTCTCGCATGATGCAGGTGATATTCCAATCACAAGGGAGGTCACATACATGCGATGGAGCTGAGGAAAGGCATTCTTATACCCATGTAGATATTTGCAAATGGTGGAGAGGTCTACAAACTCTACATTGCCATCATCATCAGTCTTTTTAAATTCTTTTTCCAACATTATTTTTGCTACAAGAATCTCATTGGAGAGTTTGTCACTGTCACTTCCTGCCATTTTCTGCAGAGGACTTAACATGGTAACATCCAGAAAAGAGGGAGATTGAGGTTGAAGGCAATTAACTGCTTTCATGAGATCAAGATTGCTTTTGGAGAATCTTGTCTCCATCTCTACAATGGCTATGTCCAAATGTTGAGAAGAGCTCTCTTCAGTGCCTGGCAAGGAGTCATGGAGTCATCTGCATGGCCTACAATGGACATAGTAACACTTTTACTAGTAACTGGTTTAGCTTTAGCAACCAGAAATCTGCGCATAGTCGACTCGTTACTTGGTTCACTTCAAATTATAAATGAGTGAGGGATAGAGAGAGGACAAGAACAGAGTTAGAATAATCAAATAATTCCGGTGACAGACTGCGAAAGAAAACTTAGAACGATGTCTGAGTTTTGAGCTCTGCCTTGCCGTGACTGTGAGCGAGTGAGACGAGCAAGCAAGTGAAGTGAGTAGCCACTCCCTCCCTACGCATCTACCAATCAGTAGCTAGTTTGAAAGCCAGCAGAGAGTGCTCTGACCATTTTACTTTAAGTTTTTATGAAATTCGGAATTTTGCATGCCATCACGTTTGGGGGGGGCAGTCACAGCATTTAGGGGGGCATTACCCCACCTTGCCCATGCCTATGTCTGGGCCCGGTATAATGGCAGTTTTGGTGAAAAAGCAGCAATCGAATAACTGATAGACTTTTTTTATAACTGCTGTTAGCAATTATATCATGAAATGTACCTTTCACTGACAGTACTTATAATCATGTAAGAATCTCAGATTTTTAATGTTTTTAAACTTTTTATGTGTTCCAGTCTGATTACTAGAAGGTAGAGTTATGTAAGGTATTTGTACTGTGTTCTTGTGTTTCCTGTCACTGTGGGCCTTAGAGCACAGTAGTACAGTGCAGAGTCTGAGACAGCAGCAGAGGAGATGATCAGATCCACATGCTTTTTGTTCCCATTAGTGAGTTTAACTGAGAATCTTGGATCTACATTAGACTTTTTGGTGTTTGTTGCACCATCAAAGATGAGCACAATAAATTCAGGAGCTGATCTGTGATACTGACGGTACCAGTATAGATCATTTGCAGAAGAATAACTACAGGATAATGTAACATTTGAACCCTCCTCGGCAAAAAGCTCTGTTTTATTTGGTGTGATGATGTTCCCAGACACAACAGCTGAAAAAGAAGAGATTTTAAATGAGATGTTTTATTTCAGCTGATCATTAACAATAGATAATACATATAGAAATATACGTACATGCCAGACTGTAGAAGAGAAAAACTAAAAAGACATCCATTGTGCCACTGTGTTCACTGGAAGACTGAATTGTTTCTACTCCAGTTTGAATGGATTAGATTGTGTCATCTGTGTAGACCCTCCTCTCTGTTTTACGTTTTACTCCTGGAGAAGATCCAGTTACAATCACTAAAGTCTTTCCTGTTTTTGATGTGCGTGTAATAGAGCTGCAACGATTCGTCGTCGTCATCGATTACGTCGATTATGAAAATACGTCGATTAGCATGGAATGCGTTGACGCGTCGGACCTTTAGCCACGCCCATTATGCAAGCCTGCAGTTATCCCTACTTAAGACTGTTTTTTTCTGCCATGTTTAATAAAAAACAAGGCTATAGAGCAGAAGGTGAATGCTGTTTGGCAACATCACTTCATAGAGTTGCGTTCATAGAGCATTTTATATGCGTCAGACCCGCATATAAGGCAAATATAGCCTAACTGACGCCTTTCCATTGTCAGGATCACAGCCGCATTCAAAGCTGTGCTGAATGAACGGAACAGCACGGGACATCAAGTTGACTGTATAATCATGACGGGTTTAATTCACCCACAGAGACGGAAAAGAAGAAATGATTCGCGTTCATCTTAAGATCCACTGGAGCTGCCATCGGTGCCGCAGGCGCGATTGCGCGAGAGAAACCGAACGCGCTCGTCTGCACTCGGTAACAAAGCATTTAAAGTCCTTGTTAGTTGTTTAACTGTGTGATGGATTGGAGAAGCCTTGACTGGACTCATTTATTTAAAAATGGGCTGTCAACTGGGATAAAACTTCCCGGTGTTATGACGCCATTTTTTATTCCGTCTCTCTAGTTTCCTGAATGCGGTTGTGACTTCAGCTGTTCATTCGAGCCCGAATTTCTCATGAAAGTGCATATAAATAGTACGCCAAATAAAAACAAAAAATACCTAATCCTACCCATCGCATATCATTTACACACCAACGTTACAGATATGAATTCAAGCAGATGTTTTCATCTGCTGAATAAAAACAACATTTTAAGCATCTCACCTGTAACCAACTGTCCCAAACAGTAACTGTGAATGCAGCCATAATGTGCAATTCTATTGATTGTATTGTATCACTGCCCTTTCTTTCTTTCTTTTTTTCTTTCTTTCTTATTATTATTATTTCTTTCTTGCTTCATTGCTTTCTTTTTCTTTCCTTCTTTTTTCTTTTTTATTATTTATTGTTATTATTTTTCTTTTTCTATCTTGGTATTATTTTTCTTTATTTATTGTTATTATTTTCTTTCTTTGTTGTTGTTATTGTTATTTATTTTTTGTAAATTATTAATTATGAGAAAACGTTTGAATAAAATATTAAAAGATTAATAGCAGAAGTTATTGTTATTTTTACTGATAGTTTAACTAAAGAATTTATCAACTGATAAGAAAATAATAGATCAACTGAAAAATAATCGATAGATTAGTTGACTAATCGAAAAAATAATTGATAGATTAGTCGACAACAAAAATAATCGTTAGTTGCAGCTCTAGCGTGTAATGTGTTATATTACAGCACCACTTAGAAAACTGATCTATGATTATTATATTGTTATTTGAGAATGAGCACTTGAACTTGAAGTATACAGTTCTTCCTTCTATTTTTCTATTTTCTATTTTTTAGTTCATAGGAAAAGAAGACGACTTTTCTGTTTTGTTTTAATACAAACTTGTGAAACAAATGTCTTTGTTTGTGGGTTTGCTCATATAATGTCACATATATCTTGGTCTGTTTTTTTTGTATGTTTTTATAGCCTGTGCAGTGGTCCTCAATGTTTACCACAGTGTTGTGTTTTTGCATGAGTGTTGAGTGTGTTTCAGTCACTGTGGGCTGCAGAGCACAGTAGTACACAGCAGAGTCAGACACACGTAGATTCGTGATTGTCAGTGGAACTGAATTTGACTCGAGTCGGGCATCAAATCTGTCTTCAAATTCAGAGTTGTTGCTTGATCCAAATTTGTATCTCATCAGTATATATTCAGGGAGGCCATTTGAGCGATGAATGTACCAGTAAAGATATGGATCAGACCGAAGAGTTTGATATTCACAGCTCAGGGTGACCTGCTGTCCTTCTGTGGCAGTTTTTGTCTCATTTAGTTGATTAACAGTGTCTTGTCCAAGGCATCCTGTAAAAGCAGCAGAGCATAATTATGTTTAGTGTGAAACAAAGAAACAAAGGTTTGAATGACAGTTCTGATTACTTACCATAGATATTAAAAACATAAATCAATAAAACAAGTAACAAAGTCATTTTTGTTTATTATTGAGAGGAATGGAAGAACAGGTCAGTTAACAGCAGTCATTCACAACTGTAAGAGACGCTTTGTTGCATGTATGTCATGTAGTAAATATTAGGTGTCATGTGTATGTAGATATCGCCACCTTCAGGCAAAAATTTTTTTGGATGCGTGTTGAGTGTTTTTCAGTCCTTGGAGTCATATACACCACATCCTTGATTGTCAGTGGAAATGATTTTAAAATTGTGTTGCGATCACCACTAAATCTATAACTCCATGACATGATAATTTAATGTGTTCAGCATACATTCTGGAGCTCCATTTAATTTTTGCTGCACAGAATTGGTGATATGTCAGTGGTTTCATATTAACAACTGACTGTTACATTTGCTCCTTCAACAGCAGTTTAAACTGTTGTATTTTGTTCAGAACTGTACAGAATAACACATTCCTTTCAGAAACTGACTTACCCAAGATATATTGTGTGATAAAGAAGACTAAAATTTTTTGCCAGTTTGCCATCATAATAATTGATGGCATTTAGATAAAATAGTTAAAATAGATAAATAAACTTGATGTAGTATTTTCTTGTAAACATAACCCAATCTTTTGTTTACAAATTTTTCATTTTACAGTGTAGATATATTACTAGAAGTTGTTAGAAAAATGCTTGTTAATGAATTTTATTCTTGAGTACTATATTGTTTTTTTTATTATTGTTTGCTATAGTTATGCATTTGTTGTGTCAGAGAATTGTGTTTTTATATGTGTGTTGAGTGTGTTTCAGTCACTGTGGTCCTCAGAGCACAGTAGTACACAGCAGAGTCAGACACACACACATCCTGGATTGTCAGTGGAAATTGTTTTGAAATTGTGTTGAGATCACCGCTAAATCTTTCCTTGAATGTAATCCTTGAACCAAATTTGCTCAGCATCCATTCTGGAGCTTCATTTACCTTTTGCTGGTACCAGAAGAGATTTGGGCCTGGATCAGTGGTTGTATATGAACAATTGATTACTACAGCTGCACCTTCATCTGCTGTTTGAACTCTCACATTTTGGTGGACGGCATCTTCAGATTTACACCCTGGAATTTAGAAAATCATTTGTCAATTAATTCAATCATTCTCAAATAAAAATGTAAGAAAATTGTTTAAAAACTACTTACCTAAGAAATATGTGATAAACAACATGAAATATGTTTGGCAGTGTGCCATCATAATATTACAAATATGCAGTGCTAAATTAAACTTAACTGAATATAGCACATCAATGAATGAACTGGGGAACAGCAGTTTTAACCCTCTTGTTGCTTCAGTTTCTCTTTGCTAAAGTTACACTGAACACATTTACAAACACTTGGAGGAGAAGCCTGGCTATACCACAGTATCTGAATACACTGCTTGAGTGAAAGAAAACGATTGGTTTTGACACTTAAGCCTCATAGTATTGTAGAATAACTTAAGAATTTGAGTAATGACGCCTCCTTGTGGTGAGTTTGAATAGGTTTTGCTGAAATTGAGTTAAATTAAATTTGGTCACATTCTGACACAATTCACAAAGAGTGCAACTAATGTCAGAATAAATGAATCATAATAAATAAGAAGTAAAATTATATTTATTGGACATGTTAGTTTGCACATACAAGTGTGTATTTAAATCTGAAGTTCTGAGTTAAAGAGCTTATCAAATGCTGATGATTGTTTTGATGCTTCGAGGTTTATGTGATTTGAGTTTAGAAGTTCATTCCAAGTACACTGCGTGTGTATTTGCTGTAAGATTGTACATTTCTGTGATTATACCACTAACTGACTGTAGAGGGAGTCTTGCACAAAGGTTGTTACCCATATATAGCTCTGTTTTTGTATGAGTGTTGAGTGTGTTTCAGTCACTGTGCTTCAGAGCACAGTAGTACACAGCAGTGTCAGACACACGCACATCCTTGATCGTCAGTGGAACTGTTCTTAATGTTTTGTCCACTGTTGCAGAAAATCTCTCTTTAAATTCATCTTCAGTATTTCCTTTACCAACTGTAAATTCACTCAGCATGAATATTGGTGATCTGTTTGGAAGCTTTTTGTACCAGAAGAGATATGCATTTGTAGTTGTGGTAGAATAATTGCAATGTATAGTAACTCGATCTCTTATATTTGCAGTCATTTCTCCTGAAGGCTGTTCAACTATGTCTTGCCCCCAGCACACTGAAAAATAGATTTAACGATTTATAATTTACGTACATCAGGTACCTAAAACAGATACTAAAGTGTGATAAATGGTAATCTTTCTTACCAGAGTCCAGTGCTGAGAAGAAAAGTGTAATAATAATTAGTTTTTCCATTGTTGAGATTAATGTTTTGATGTGTATTTTAATTAAATGTGTCTCTCAGTCTTTACTGTAGCTCTCTGTTTCCTCTGTGCTGCTCTTCTCTTTTAAGTCTTCAAGTAGGTCTAAATCCTCACATGGCACACTGTTGATAGCATTGTTGAGGGATGTTGCCCCCTAGTGCTTAATTTATGTATTTCTAACTAATTAACATACCTGCTGCTTGTAATTTATTCAGGATCATTTTGGTCTGCACATCAGCTCATCATCTTCTCTGACAATATATTTATTTTGCTGTGCAACACAATGTATGGCAGGAACAATCTGTAGTTGAGCCCCCTGTTTCTGAATGACAGTGAAGCACATGTGATCATCAGCTGTGTTTCCATCTCAAGCTGTGAATTTAACTTTTATGAAAAACTGGAATATTGCATAAATAATTAGCAAATAAAGCATTGTTTCCATCACACATGTTTGAAATAACAATATCACCACTTTCTGGGAAGGTGCTGCAAAATGTCTATAATAAAAATGATGAAAAATGTTATCTTGCATTATAAGGCAGATGCCTGATGTATGGGAATCTTATGAGTTGAAGTCTGTCATCAAAATGATTCAGTTAAATTACCTCCGAGTAGGGGTGGCACGGTTCACAAAACCCACAGTTCGGTTCGTATCACGGATTTAGGGTCACGGTTTTCGGTTCTGTACGGTTCTTGTTGTTATTTTTTCTTTTAGTCTTTAACACTCCAGATATTTGCTTCATCATATGATATATAGCTTATTAGCTTAATTATCCACAATTTAGGATACAGTATTAACATTTTTGTAATATAATCATGTACTAACTGAATCAGACTTGACTTTAAGCACATTATTTGGACCATCTCTGAGTAAAAGCTAGGTGAGATTTTGATAGTGCAAGAGAGAAGACATTGATGATGACATGTTTTTCGTTTATGCAATAAATCCAGCAGGGCTCTGCTTACTTTTTGTTAAAAACTTAAAGAGAGAGAGAGAGAGAAAAAAGAATGTTGAGATTAATGTTTTAAATATAAAATTTTGAATATAGAAATAATAAATGATTTAAATCACTGAAAATATACTTTAAAAATTAAACTACAAGCCAGTAGGTGGCGTCAAGTCACTTATTTAATTACTGAATCATATTCCTTTGATTCGTTTGAACGCTGATTCATTGAGGAATAAAGCAAGTGACTGTGTTTATGAATGGGAAATTGACTCACTAGATTAGTGTAAAAACGCACGTTCATTCATAAAAAAACACGGCTGTGTTTGAATGGAGATGCGCTGCGGTTCAGTTGTGACATTGTTTCAAACTAATTTTCACAAAGACATGGAGCAAAATCGGGCAATATAGAGTCAGACAATGTAAGTAACTTAATATTACCTTCTTGTTTATTTAACTGTTGTATTAAATCAATATCTCATTTACAAACTCCCTTTATTGTTTACAGTGCGTGTAATGGTGCGCTGTGATTGGTTGAGCGGATCTATCTCATTTTGCAGAGAAAGGAGACTGGCGTTTGTCGCGGTTTGGGAAAAAGGGAGAACACGACTATAACACTGCATATATTGCATTTTGTGTAAAATTAATGATGGACTTTTCAATACCGACCAGATACAATAGTAATGTTGGCAATAACAACATTGGCAATAATAATTTTTTTTATGGCATTTAATCGCGTTTTGGAAAAGAGCTCTTCATATTTAATGCATTTTGCACAATGCTTGAACACATTGGCAGTTCTATCTACTGTTTTATTTCCGTTGTCATCGTAAGTAACATGAAATCCAAAATGTTCCCAAACACCAGATTTGAACGACGCGGCCGCATCCGGTAACTCCGGGTATCCTTCATTATCTCCTCCACTTGCCATTTCTGCAGCACTCCTTACTCCACTTTTACTTTCTATATGTATGTTCGCGCGAAACTGTCTGAGGCCAATGCGTCGAACCGTGCGGTGCACACACGAACCGAACCGAGACAAGCGAACCGAACGGTTCGGGTGTTTTTTCATGTACCGTGCCACCCCTACCTCCGAGTCATACAGTCACTCAGGAACGTTTCTTTTCTTTAATACTGGGTTTGTATTATATCTCATTTTAAACATTGAATGTATTTTATCAGGCTTTTGTTCTCAGTGTCTGAGTTGACAGTTTGGGAATGTGATTCTATTGATTGCTATGTGTTCCAGTCTGATTAGTACAGTAGGTAGAGGTAGACATATAGTTATGTCAGGTTTTTGTACATTGTTTTTGTGTTTCCTGTCACTGTGGGCTGCAGAGCGCAGTAATACAGAGCAGAGTCTGATACAGCAGCAGAAGAGATCTCCAGATCCACATGGTTTTCTTTGTCTTTGGTGACTTTGGTGCTGAATCTGGAATCTACATTAGACTCCTGAGCTTGTTTTTCACTGTCTAAGATGAGCACAATGAACTCAGGAGCTGATCCGGGATACTGACGGTACCAGTAAAGATAAAATGCAGATGAATAACTGCAGGATAATGTAACACTTGAACCCTCAACAGCAAACTCCTCTGTTTTGATTGGTTTAATATTATTTCCATATATTGCATCTGCAAAAAGAGATCAAATCTTGTATGAACTGGTTTTTAAGTGGAATTTTTTAGCTTAGACGTGTCAGCATAAAATGCAGTATATAGAATATTAGGGGATAGACAGATACAAAACACTTAAATACTTACATGCAAAGGCACAAAGCAGAATGACAGAATGGAGAATCATTGTGTGTGTTTCTTATTCTCTCCCTAACAGACTAAAGTTAAACTAAAGTTTAAGAAGATCGCATCAGATATCAGTGCTTTAAACCCCACCTCTTCCAGAGAGTTATTTGAAAGAGCAGATAAAATCTTATTCATGTTCATAGTCATCAACAATGTCATCACTATTCATATATTGTACAAGTACCCTCTTGTGGTACCTTACTAACTCTGTCATGTGATATAAATCCTCAGCTCTCAGTATGCAAAATTTGATCTGGATTAATTCCTCATACTTGTTAAAGTTCTTAAAATTTATAAACTAGATTATCAGCAGTGATTCTCTGTTTAGATGTGTATGTTGGCATGTTATGCACACAGAAAGAATTTAGGAATTCGGTTTATTTTTGCTGGTACTAAATCAATTATTTAGTATTTTGTTATTTTATTTGGCACAGCTGTACAACTGACAACAGACACCACGGGTGTATGACAGGAATATGGTTAAAACATCCTTTATAATAGTGTGTATCAGGATTTACAATCTAACATACAGTCAAGTCAGGAGGTCAGTGGGTTATGGTATAATTTCATGATGATCAATGCTTTTGAAAAGGAATATTTATTTACTGTCAGTGACGTATCATTGGGTAATTTAACCTGCACTTAGATAAATAAAAAATAAAAAAAACTTAAAATGCAAGTAAGTAATAAGAATCCCAGTCATTCAAAGTCTGTGGAAATATGGGAGCTTTATGTAGCTCTGTGGACACAGATTTCAAGTGTGCTTGGTTATTTTGCATCTCCCTGAGCTTTTGTATGAGTGTTGAGTGTGTTTCAGTCACTGTGGGCTGCAGAGCACAGTAGTACACAGCAGAGTCAGACACAAGCACATCTTTGATCATCAGTGGAACTGTTCTTGATGACGAATCCAGTCTTGCAGAAAATCTTTCTTTGAATTCATCCTCAGTAGTTCCTTTACCAACTCTAAATTTACTTAATATGAATGTTGGTGATCTGTTTTGTAGTTGTTTGTACCAGTAAATATAATCATTAGTACTATAACTGCTGGTAGAGTAATTGCACAGTAGAGTAACTTGAGCTGATTCATTTGCTGTCATTTGTCTTGAAGGTTGTTCAACTTTGTCTTGTCCCCAGCACACTGAAAAATAGATTTAGCCATTATTCATGTACTGACACTGAGTAGCACAGATAAAGTGTAAATGATGAAATAATGTTCTTACCAAACCCATGAGCTGTGAAGAAAAGAATGATAATCACCCACTTTGCCATTGTTGCTCTAGGTTAAAAAGGGAGAATATTTCAACAAAGAAGTGATTTATTCTGATTGTATAGTCTGTGTTTCTCTCTATGTTTCACATTCTTCATAAGGTTCAGCCTTATATATAATTTGAGGAATGATGCCTCCTTGTGGTGAGGTTAAATATTTTGCTGGGCTGAACAAATGAGAGATAATACAGCCGGTTGTTATTCCAGTAATAAAATAATACAAAATTCGGCGTTGCTAATGTAAGTTGTTATCGGGGGAATAGCACACCTAGAATGCTGTGACTGACCAACAAGAATCCAGTCATGTCATAATTTAATTTAAATTCAGTTGGAACTCATTCTTACATAATAATTCACAAACACTGTAACTAATGTCAGAATAAATTAATCAGAATACATAAGAATTTAAATGAGCACATATTGGACATATTTGCAGTTTATGAAGTTTAAGAGAGTTGTGATGCACTGTAATGTACTGTAAGGAAGTAGGAAAGTGTTCCGGTGTATCATGTTTCTTTTTCATTACCCTTTTAATAACCACACACAGGTGTTTCCACAAGTATAATTATAGTGAATTATAGATTGTGGGTTTGATGTTTCTTGCCATCAAAGTGAAAAATGAATTTGAGTTTTTGTACAGCTTCACATAGACTTTGTATCACTGGGCTCCAACTCTTAGAGCACAATAATAGAGAGCTGAATCTGACAGAGTTACACTGTTGATACTAAGTTCAGAAGATGATTGTGTTGTAGTCAAACGAAACCTTCCACTAGTTTTATCACTTGATTGTGAAGCATATATTAAATAGCGAGGCTCTTCGTTAGGATACTGTGTGTACCAATAAAGTCTAGCAGGACCGCTGCTTGTATATGTGCAGCTGAGGGTCACAGTCTGCTCTTCCTTTATGACATAAACATCTTTATTTGGCCTAATCTGGTCAGCAGTCATCACACCTAAATCAATAAAAAATATAAAAAGAAAAATTATTTGTCAGCCAAATCACACAAAATCATGAATACCACTGTAAAAAAAAAAAAAAAAAAAAAAAAAAAAAAAAATATATATATATATATATATATATATATATATATTAATTATTGTACCTGAAATCAGAAATAAAATGAGAAGCAGGTGTTTTTCCATGTTGTGTATTATTGTTGTCTGTGCTCTCAGCTGTAGATCTGTCTTAGTATGAGTCTCTGCAGTTTCA
Source organism: Cirrhinus molitorella (assembly GCA_033026305.1). NCBI lineage: Eukaryota > Metazoa > Chordata > Actinopteri > Cypriniformes > Cyprinidae > Cirrhinus > Cirrhinus molitorella. Next base: position 15,213,642 of record CM065124.1, on the reverse strand, counting down.
CACGTAAACACACAGGAACTTCCTGTTTTCTGTGTGAAAAAACGGTTTGCAACCGCAACTAAGTATATATTATGAATTAAGCAGAGGATTTTGAAGAAAATTGCAAACATGAACGATTAATGAACCAATAATATTGACAGTGCTTTTATAACATTTTTTATATGACGAAAATAGTATTGATCTAGAACAGAGGTGTAAGAGCAGCATTAAACGGTGTATGTATAATGATAAAAGATACCACAGTGAATGTCACAAATATAATTAGTGACCTAAATAATATTTCTGAATCTTAAATGTTTTATTATTTTGTGTCATAAATCTTTATTTTAAATATTTTAAAGTGTAAATACCTAGTTTATTTCCAGATTTCAAATAGATTTTGAATCCCATAACCAGATTCTCACTATACACTTATGTGTTAGTTAAATGCTTACTTAGAGTTGATCTTCAGGTGTTTGAAAGTTGTTATAAGATGTTTTACTCTTCTGTGATTTTACCACAAAATGAGGATTTTTGAAAAATTGTCTATAGTGAAGAAATGCTTGCCATAGGATTCTGCTGTTCTGCTTCTGCATTTACATCAAATGTAGTGTTTTTTTAAATATTAGCTTTTAATTATTTATTTCATGTCTGGAAACAATTTCTTATCTCACTCAGACACAGGTGTTTGCACATAATGTATTAGTTTGTGTGTATAACAGATTGTGGTTTTGATGTGGTTCAGTTTCAAAGAGAAGAATGAATTTGAGTTTTTGTACGGCTTCACATAGACTTTGTATCACTGGGCTCCAACTCTCAGAGCACAATAATAGAGAGCTGAATCTGACACAGTTACACCAGTAATAGTCAGTTCAGTGGATTTTTCTGATGTAGTCGACTGAATGCGACGATCAGAGGGGGTCCCAGTACCAGTCCATGACCGAGCATCTTTCCACATTAAATACTGAGGTTCTTTGTTAGGATATTTTCTGTACCAGTAAAGTGTAACATAACGACTGCTTGAATCATATGAGCAGCTCAGTGTTACAGACTCTCCTTCTGTACTGATGACATTTGCACCCTTATTTGGCCCAATCTGGTCTGCAGCCATTGCACCTGCAAACATGAAAATGAATATTTGTGTAAAATTCAGTCTCAACATTATATCTCTTTTCCTTTGGCATCCAAGAGCATTTTACCTGAAGTCATAATTAAAATGAGTACCAAGTGTCTGTCCATGTTTACTAAGCCACATCAGTTCTGTTAATGCTCTTCTTCTCTCTGGGTTGTGATGATTGTGATGCTCTGAGTTTCTGCAGTCACTCAGAAACTTCCTGCTCTCTGTTGATGATGATGCTCTTTGAGAGTTTACAAATTGGCAAAAATCAACAATATAATATAGAAACGAAACACAATATTTCATGAATAGAAAATAATCTCACCAAGAACAATTGTGAATATTGATAGAACCTCAACCAGACAATTTTTTTTGTTATTTTATATACAGTGAAAGAGGTGGGAGCAACATATATGTTTATTAAATTATTAAATAAAAAAGGAGGAGCTAATGGTCCTGTAATAAAGCTTGATAATATGAATATGGTGCTTGTTCGCCATCTTATGGTTACACAAAAGCATTACAAATTAAGTTTAATTTTAGTAGAAAAAAGAAAATATACATTGTTTCTTTTCTTCTTTGCTTATTGTATTGCATTTTATTTTAGATTAGCTTCATTACTTTCAGATCAGCAGAGAAGATGATCGTATCCATGTTTTTTTTTTATTTAGTGTAGTGAATTAAAATAGAAATTAGTCAATTAGTAGACTTTAAATAAATAGTTTTAATAATATTAAATACAAATAAAAATGCACTGATAATCTATTCAGATTACAAGTAGATTTATGCAGAGAAATTAAATTATTTATACACCCTCATCTGTCAGTTTTTGTACAGTGTTCTTGTGTTTCCTGTGACTGTGGGCCTCAGAGCACAGTAGTACAGAGCAGAGTCTGATACAGCAGCAGAGGAGATGATCAGATCCACATGATTGATTTCTTTTGTAGCATGTTTTTCTTTTCTGAGCTTAGTAGAGAACCTGAAATCTACATCAGATATCTTAGTCTCTTTCACGCTTTCTATTATAAGCACAAGAAATTGAGGAGCTGATCCGGGATACTGACGATACCATTGAAGTGATTCCGCAGAGGAATAACTGCAGGATAAATTAACAGTTGAACCCACTGCAGCAGATTCCTCAGTGCTGTCTGCTGTGATTTTATCTCCAAAACTCACACCTGGAAATGAGCAAAAGAATAACATTCAGTTGTGCTTGAAATTGATTGATTACAGTGATCAATGATATGGAATTATATACTGTACAAGTAAATTTTAATGCTACATTGTCATTGTTGTAATATAATAATACAATTAGAATTTAATATTTAACGTTTCAATTATTTATTTATTTTTTTTGCATTTTGCAGCAGATGCATGCAAAACATACACAAATACACTTACATGTTAAAGCAAAGAGCACAATGACTGAATGAAGAATCATTCTGTGTGTGTGTGTGTGTGTGTGTGTGTCACTGATCTTTGTGGCAGTCTAGCAAATGTAACAAGATCATCTCAGATCTATGTGCTAAACTCCTCCTTTTTCACCCTCTTACAGTTTGATGCCAAAAACTGGTTGTCAAATATGCTTATTTTTATTCTGTGGGCCAATAAATGATTTTTATGCAGGTTTAAAGAACATTAAAACCATTTTTCAGCACAGTGTGTCTTAGCCACTGTAGGCCACAGAGCAAAGTATTACACAGCAGAGTCAGACACGTGCAGATTCTTGTCAGTGGAATTTATCCTGACGACACTTCAGAGTCAAATCTCTCCTTGAAACTAGCATCATTATCTTCTCCTCCATATGTGTTTCTCCTCAGCATGTATTTAGGAAAGTCATTTTCTTTCTGGATGTACCAGAAAAGTTCTGTTTGCTGTAAAGTTGTTTCATATTTGCATTGTAATGTTACTGATTTTTCTTCAAGTTTAGTGATGTTTTTTCTGGCTGATCAACACTCTCTTCTCCATGACACTTTTTAAAGAAATTAAAAATGTAATTATAGACTGTAAATTATTGTAACCTGTAATAAGGGTGTAAAACTGTATTTATGTAATTATGAAAACACAAATTCCTCCACTTCTCATGATGAACTGATGCAAACATTAAGAGTTATCATTTGTAAGTGTGACTGCAACAGGAGAAAAAGATAAATGATTCATTCAGTCAGTCACTTGTTTCAGTAAGAAATATGATGGTTCATAGCAAGGAGATGTTAAACAGAAAATTGAAATGAAAAAAAAAGAGATTTTAATTGTTGTGTGTATACTGCCCTCTTCAGGATATTATTGTAAAAAGATTTTATGATAAGTGAATTTTGTATTTATTATTCAGTAGCATATGACAGAGCAATATTTACCACTTTGTTCTCAGTGTCAACATTCAGTTATTGATAATACAGATAACACAGAAATATACATTATGTCTTGTGCAAAATGACAGGAAGATGACTAAATCAGCCTTTATCATAGAATGTATCAGAATAACATGTAAACCCTTATTAATATAACATATACCTTTATAAATAAAGGGAATAAAAATGATTCCCTTTAGTATTTTGTGCCATTTTTGTATTGTTTTCATTAAACAATTAACTGTAACTTCGGTAATTTTATTTATTTATTTGTTTACTTTTTTATCTACAGTACATAGTAGATTGAAAGGACAAGGTGAAAAAGGTCATCCTAAACATTTGTTGCATCCACCAGTTTATGAAGCACATTTTTGTAATCCAGATGCAACACTGTGTGTCAGGTTTTTGTACAGTGTTCTTGTGTTTCCTGTAACTGTGGGCTGCAGAGCACAGTAATACAGAGCAGAGTCTGATACTGCAGCAGAGAAGATCTCCAGATCCACACGTTTGATTTGTTTTGTAGCTTTTGAATACAGACGAAGATCTGGCTCAGATTTACTTGAATATTCATTGACGAGAAGTAGGAAGTCTGGTTTTGCTCCGGCATACTGTCGATACCACTGGAGAGAGTTAACATTGCCAGAGCTGGTACTGTAATTACAAGACAGTGTCACATTTTTACCCTCAACAACATATTTTACTGAAGACAGTGGTTGTATTGTATCAGCAAAAGAAGTTCCTGTGGAGAAGAAAAGATTCTCAGTTAATCACACAATAAATGAGTATAATAGATCTATACAAAGCCTTAAATGATTTCATTTATTTATTACGTTTTCAGCTTTTCATTGATGTTGTTGTTGTTGTTGTTGTTGTTGTTTTTATAATGAACATATTGCTTGAATGAACATCTCTTACCCATGCAAAGTTGGATTATTATCCAGGTAAAGAGAAACATGATGTCTTCAGAGAAACCCAAAAATAGTGATTGAACAATGTCTTACACTCTCAATGTCACTGTGAATAAACTCCACCCACTGCTGGAGTGTTTATTTTCTAACAAGATGAAAAAAATATGCTTATGTCAGAAGCTGCTTGAATGAATGTGTGTGTGTGTGTGTGTGTGTGTGTGTGTGTGTGTGTGTGTGTGTGTGTGTGTGTACACCTGGTAATTATCACGTTATGGGGTTCAAATGTTCCTGTTTTTTATGTCCCCAGGAAACAGGCTTATAAATCATACAGAATGAGTGTTTTCGAGAAAATTAGTGTGTGTGTGTGTGTGTGTGTGTGTGTGTGTGTGTGTGTGTGTGTCGACACATTTTTTCCTTCTAATTAAAAAAGTAATTTATTTATAATATTCACATAAGAATGTAGTAAATGCATTTAGTTTTGCATTTGCTGAGATTCAGGAGTTGTTGAGGCTAATGGTCAAGAAGAGACAAGAATAGTGGAATTGAGTAAATATTTGTCATATTAGTAACATTTAATGTCAAAATGCCAAAATGCATGTTATGTCTCTCTGGTTTAGTTGCTATGCTATGCTATTTTTTTAATGATTAGGGTTAGGGTTAAAAATAATTAGAAAGTTGGAAGAGATAGACATTAAGTTGTGAAATTAAAAAGGCAAAAATGGAATGTGTTTTACAATAGTGTTTTTTTTTATTATTATTTATAAAAGACATAATTCAGACTCTCACAGGTGTGACCACATATTTTATTACATTCAGAGCTGGGTAGATTTTGGTTTTGATTGTGGTTTTCATTAGATATTTTCAAAGCCAAAAGATCTTCAGGTTTTTGACATGTCTCATATTTTGTATCACTGGGCTCCTACTCTTAGAGCACAATAATAGTGAGCTGAATCTGACAGACGTACATCAGTAATCGTGAGTTCAGTGGATGTTTGTGATGTAGCCGAATGAAACCGATCATCAGAAGTGTATTCATAATCACCTGATGAGCGTGCATATTTATATAATAAGAACTGTGGTTCTCTGTTGGGATACTGTCTGAACCAGTAAAGACTATATGAGCAGCTCAGCTTGACTGTTTCTGCTTCTTTAGAGTTTTTTTCTGTCCCTTTATCTGGCTCTATGCTGTCTCCAGCCACCAAACCTGGCAACAATAAGAACAGATTAACAGTTTTTTTATTTGTGAAAGCAAAAGACATTTGTTATATCACAATTACATCACAAGCATATTTCACAGCACAATAAATAAATAAATACCAAGGAATAAAAAAAAATGCTTCATTTGTTTTCACTCAGTAAATAATGTACCTGTTCCCACAATGAGAATCAGTATGACACATCTGTCCATGTTCAATCAGATCAGTTCAGTTCTCTGTTGAGGCTCTCAGTGCTCTGAGCTGTAAGTCACTGCAGATCAGTCAGAAACACACAGGAACTTCCTGCTTTATAAAGGCAGGGCTTGATGTCTGTGCATTTTCACTGTGCCTATTTCCTGCCATTCCTCATGAGCATTGAGATATTAACTGATGAAAATATAAAGAATATTTATTTGGTAATTGAATAGTCTAGCTATTTTTATATGTTTTTATATAATAAAACACATTTTCTCCATGTGAATGTGTGTGAACATCTTGTGGCATTCATGATCCTGCCCTATATATTGCACATGAGAATAATTTGAGATCTTTTAATGTTTATCATGTTTGACAGTTTCATAAATTACAGAATATTTAAATTGATTTGTCAGTTAAAGCACAGTATTATAGGGATGTAATGCCAAAGATTCACTCCTTTAGAACCTTCCTTTGATTTTGATCATTTTACCAAAACACCAATAGATTAAGTGAGTTGTATATGTTTTGATTTCGGTAACTATAATTTATTTACCTTTTTTAATTTCTCTAGCATAATACTGTAATTGTCAGTTACCACTTTCTCACTGCCTTTTTCTCTGTCTCCGTGTTTCTCTTTTGTCTCTTATTGTAACAGCGGAATCTTCAGAAAGGCGCTCTGCGCTCTTAAGGAAATATTACCGCTCCGCTCACATGCTCTGATTCACTCAGAGCATGTGAAGAGTCAGACTGAATAATTTCTACCACAGACAGACACATTAGATCATGTCAGATCTGTGAACACCGAGTCCCTCCTCTCTGAACCACACTGCCATCTTGTGGCACATTATACCAGCACAATATGTCACACAAGAAAATTCATGAAACATAAACTATAGGCTACTTTTACTTTTACTAGCAGATATCAAATTACTGATAGATTTGCACTGATCTTGAATTGACTGCTCCAGTGATTATAAAGTGAATGATATTTGAATGCTTTCTGTAACATTTTTAAAATATGCCTGTACAATCATGTAAATATTGGGTTTGTGCAAAGTTATCAAATCTCATTTTAAAATTTGAATGTATTTTATCAGACTTTTGCTCTCAGTGACCGAATTGGCAAGTTAAGTACATGATTTTCTTGATTGTTATGTACTCCAGTCTGATTAGTAGATGATAGTTGTGTCAGGTTATTGTACAGTGTTTCCTGTCACTGTGGGCCTCAGAGCACAGTAGTACAGAGCAGAGTCTGATACAGCAGCAGAGGAGATCTCCAGATCCACATAGTTTTGTTTTTAATTTTTTTCTGATATTAGTAGTGAGTCTGTCATCTACAAGAGATATCTTCGTTTCTTTTGCACTGTCTAAGATGAGCACAAGGAACTCAGGAGCTGATCTGGGATACTGACGATACCAAAGTAAAGACCATGCAGATGAATAACTGCAGGATATTCTAACATTTAGACCTTCAGCAGCAAACTCATTTGTTTTGTCTGGTGTAATAGTATCTTCATTACTGGCACCTGCAAAGAAAAGCGAAATGTTAGTTTTAGTCTCAAATGGGATTAATATTTTATAATAATACTGATACTGAAACAGTAAAAATACAGTAGTTAATTTACTTACTAGAGCATTTTATATCATAACCCACTAAATAAGACCATTTGATTACGTATGTTAATTAAATAATTAATGCATGATGTATGTTAATTAATAATTAATGCATTAAAATGATGGTACTTACATGCTAAAGCAGAATAAGCAAATGGAGTATCATTGTATTTGTGCTTATAGTCTGAGCTTGAATGATTTTATGACAGTCTCTGTGGTTATTCTATAGTTGCACAGGTTAAAAACACGTTGGAGGAGTTTGCATGTATAATATGATACAATTCTTCCACAAGGTGGCCAGGTTGTGGAGTTACATAACTTCTATTAGTTGCTGATTTTCCTCGTCTGACTTTAAATATCATCAGACAATTTTTTTAGCATAAACAATTTCTAATGTACTTTACATACTCAAAAGTTTAATTTAAAAATTAAACTTTAATTAAACTAAACTTTACATATTTTATTACATTCAGGGCTGGATAGATTGTGGTTTTCAATAGATATTTTCAAAGTAAAAAGAGCTTCAGGTTGCATGCAAAGTGAAGGACACTACTGTATGTGGTAAAGTGTCACTTTAAGACTGTTTGACTCACTGTATGAGCTCTATTCTCACTCTTTCTCTCATTGAGTAAAGGGTTTTTGTAGAGAGCTTGTGTGTTTCCTGTGACTGTGGGCCTCAGAGCACAGTAGTACAGAGCAGAGTCTGATACAGCAGCAGAGGAGATGATCAGATCCACATGCTTTTGTTCCCGTTTAGTGAGTTTAATGGAGAGTCTTGGATCTACATCAGAATTTTTGGCACTTTTTGTGCCATCAAGGATGAGCTCAAGAAATTCAGGAGCAGCTCTGGGATACTGACGGTACCAGTATAGATAATCTGCAGAGGAATAACTACAGGATAATGTAATATTTGAACCCTCTTCAGCAAAAAGCTCTGTTTCGTCTGGTGTGATGACGTTTCCAGAGAGAGCAGCTGAAAAAAAGAAGTACATTTTTAATGAGATCTCTTTTAATTAAGCTAATCACTAACAATAGATAATACATACAGAAATATACATACATGCCAGACTGTAGAAGAGAAAAACTGAAAAGACATCCATTGTGCAGTGCACTGTGTTCACTGGAAAACTGAGTTGTTTCTACTCCAGACTGAATGGATTAGATCATGTCAGATCTGTAGACCCTCCTCTTTTTTTTTTTTTTACATATAACTCCTGGAGAACAGAAGAAAGAACCAGTTACAATCACTAATGTTTTCTTCTGTTTTTCATGCACTATGAATGATGTAATGTGTTACACTACAACAGCAAATAGATAATTGATCTATGATCATTATTTTATTATTTGAGAATGAGCAAAGAGCTGTATGAGTCACATCTTTAATAATGGGTTCAGTCAATCAATCCACCAATCAATCAATTTGTATGACCTTTCTATCACCTTTTTATTATTATTATTATTAATATTTTGATATTTTATAAAGAGTGTAGTGTCTTTTGAAAAGTTGTTACATTTACTTGTACAATATTGTCAGAGTTTTATTATTTCAAGCATTGGTAATGTGAATAGCAAAGTAACAGAATGTGTCAGGTTTTTGTACAGTGTTTTTGTGTTTCCTGTCACTGTGGGCTCCATGGCACAGTAGTACAGAGATGAGTCTGTCATTTTAGCAGAGGAGATCTCCAGATCCACATGGTTTTGCTTTTCTTTGTTGGGTTTAGCAGTAAATCTGGGATCTACATCAGACTTCTTAGCTTCTTTTGAACCATGTATGAAGATTACAAGGAATTCAGGAGTTGATCCAGGATACTGACAGTACCAGAATAAAGACCGTGCAGATGAATAAATTCAGGATAAGTAACACTTGAACCCTCAACAGCAAACTCCTCTGTTTTGATTGGTTTGATTTCATTGCCATATGTTGCATCTGCAAAAAGAGATCAAATCTTGTATGAACTGTTTTTTAAATAGAAATTTTTTGTTTAGACTTGTCAGCATAAAATGCAGTATATAGAATATTAGGGAATACACAGATTCAAAACACTTAAATACTTACATGCAAAGGCACAAAGCAGAATGACAGAATGGAGAATCATTGTGTGTGTTTCTTATTCTCTCTCTAACAGACTTAAAGTTTAAGAAGATCGCATCAGATATCAGTGCTTTAAACCCCACCTCTTCCAGAGAGTTATTTGAAAGAGCAGATAAAATCTTATCCATGTTCATAGTCATCAACAATGTCATCACTATTCATATATTGTACAGGAACCCTCTTGTGGTTCCTTACTAACTCTGTCATGTGATATAAATCAGTATGCAAAATTTGATCTGGATTAATTCCTCATACTTGTTAAAGTTCTTAAAATTCATAAACTAGATTATCAGCAGTGATTCTCTGTTTAGATGTGTATGTTGGCATGTTATGCACACAGAAAGAATTTAGGAATTCGGTTTATTTTTGCTGGTACTAAATCAATTATTCAGTATTTTGTTATTTTATTTGGCACAGCTGTACAAATGACAACAGACACCACAGGTGTATGACAGGATTATGGTTAAAACATCCTTTATAATAGTGTGTATCAGGATTAACAATGTAACACAGTCAAGTCAGGAGGTCAGTGGGTTATGGTATAATTTCATGATGATCAATGCTTTTGAAAAGGAATATTTATTTACTGTCAGTGACGTATCATTGGGAAATTTAACCTGCACTTAGATTAAAAAAAAAAAAAAAAAAACATACGTAAAATGCAAGTAATAAGAATCCCAGTAATTCCAATTCTGTGGAAATATGGGAGCTTTATGTAGCTCTGTGGACACAGATTTCAAGTGTTCTTGGTTATTTTGCATCTCCCTGAGCTTTTGTATGAGTGTTGAGTGTGTTTCAGTCACTGTGGGCTGCAGAGCACAGTAGTACACAGCAGAGTCAGACACACGCACATCTTTGATCATCAGTGGAACTGTTCTTGATGACGAATCCAGTCTTGCAGAAAATCTTTCTTTGAATTCATCCTCAGTAGTTCCTTTACCAACTCTAAATTTACTTAATATGAATGTTGGTGATCTGTTTTGTAGTTGTTTGTACCAGTAAATATAATCATTAGTACTATAACTGCTGGTAGAGTAATTGCACAGTAGAGTAACTTGAGCTGATTCATTTGCTGTCATTTGTCTTGAAGGTTGTTCGACTTTGTCTTGTCCCCAGCACACTGAAAAATAGATTTAGCCATTATTCATGTACTGACACTGAGTAGCACAGATAAAGTGTAAATGATGAAATAATGTTCTTACCAAACCCATGAGCTGTGAAGAAAAGAATAATAATCACCCACTTTGCCATTGTTGCTCTAGGTTAAAAAGGGAGAATATTTCAACAAAGAAGTGATTTCTTCTTATTTATAGTCTGTGTTTCTCTCTCTGTTTCACATTCTTCATAAGGTTCAGCCTTATATATAATTTGAGGAATGATGCCTCCTTGTGGTGAGTTTAAATATCTTGCTGGGCTGAACGAGGGATAATACAGACGGTTGTTATTGCAGTAATAATACTAATAATACTGCAATAATAATACTAAATTCGGCGTTGCTAATGTAAGTTGTTATCGGGGGAATAGCACACCTAGAATGCTGTGACTGACCAACAAGAATCCAGTCATGTCATAATTTAATTTAAATTCAGTTGTAACTCATTCTGGCATAATAATTTACAAACACTGTAACTAATGTCAGAATAAATTAATCAGAATACATAAGAATTAAAATGAGCACTTATTGGACATATTTGCAGTTTATGAGAGTTTAAGAGAGTTGTGATGTACTGTAATGTACTGTAAGGAAATAGGAAAGTGTTCCGGTGTATCATGTTTCCTTTTCATTACCCTTTTAATAACCACACACAGGTGTTTCCTCAAGTATAATTATAGTGAATTATAGATTGTGGGTTTGATGTTTCTTGCCATCAAAGTGAAAAATGAATTTGAGTTTTTGTACAGCTTCACATAGACTTTGTATCACTGGGCTCCAACTCTTAGAGCACAATAATAGAGAGCTGAATCTGACACAGTTACACTGTTGATACTAAGTTCAGAAGATGATTGTGTTGTAGTCAAACGAAACCTTTCACTACTTTCAGCACTTGATTGTGAAGCATATATTAAATAGCGAAGCTCTTCATTAGGATACTGTCTGTACCAATAAAGTCTAACATAACCGCTGCTTGCTGCTGTATATGTGCAGCTGAGGGTCACAGTCTGCTCTTCCTTCATGACATAAGCATCTTTATTTGGCCTAATCTGGTCAGCAGTCATCACACCTAATCAAACAAATAAAAATAATTTGTCAGCCAAATTACACAAAATAATCTCAAATGATCTCATGAATACCACTGTAAAAAAAAAAATAAAAAAAAATAAATAAATATTATTGTTGTACCTGAAGTCAGAAATAAAATGAGAAACAGGTGTTTTTCCATGTTGTGTATTAATGTTGTCTGTGCTCTGAGCTGTAGATCTGTGTTACTGTGAGTCTCTGCAGTTTTACACTTAAACACACAGGAACTTCCTGCTTTCTGTGTGATGATACCATCTACCGCTTCTCATGTTTTTGGATATTTAAAAGAAAGCTTTTGCAATTGAAAAGAAGTATATATTATTAATTAAGCAGAGAATTTTGAAGAAAAATGCAAACATGAACGATAAATGAACCAATAATATTAACAGTGCTATTAAACAATTTTTAATATGACCAAAACATTATGATCTAGAGCAGAGATGTAAAAGCAGAAATAAACGGTGTATGTATAATGATAATAGATATGTCTATTGTGAATGTCACAAATATAATTAGTGACCTAAATAATATTTCTGAATCTTAAATGTTTTATTTATTTAGTGTCATAAATCTTAGTTTTAAATATTTTAATGTGTAAATACTTTGTGTTATGTGCTATTTAAATGCTCACTAAGAGTTGATCTTCAGGTGTTTGAAAGTTGTTATAAGATGTTTTACTCTTCTGTGATTTTACCACAAAATGAGGAGTTTTGAACAATTATTTATAGTGAAGAAATGCTTGCCATAGGATTCAGCTGTTCTGCTTCTGCATTTTCATCTACTTTGATTTGTTTCATCAGATTTCTGTTGGCCTAAAAAGTTAACAATGGTTTCATTGAATAAAGTTATTGAAGATCTTTGAAAGACCCTTCCGATTCAAGAAAAATGCAAAAATTACTTTACATTATGGTATCATAAGAGACGCATCATAATGGTTGTTACAGGATAATTAATTATAACACACACACACACACACACACACACAATAATTAATACATAATAATTCATAATAATAATAATAAAATAACTGAAATGTATGTTTTTTCATTATTATTTCTTATTTTGTTATTACATATCTGGAAACAGTTTCTTATCTCACTCAGACACAGGTGTTTCCACATAATTTATTAGTTTGTGTGTATAACAGATTGTGGTTTTGATGTGGTTCAGTTTCAAAGAGAAGAATGAATTTGAGTTTTTGTACAGCTTCACATAGACTTTGTATCACTGGGCTCCAACTCTCAGAGCACAATAATAGAGAGCTGAATCTGACAGAGTTACACCAGTAATAATGAGTTCAGTGGATTTTTCTGATGTAGTCGACTGAATGCGACGATCAGAGGGGGTCCCAGTCTCGGTCAATGACCGAGCATCTTTCCACATTAAATACTGAGGTTCTGTATTAAGATACTGTCTGTACCAGTAAAGTGTAACATAACGACTGCTTGTATCATATGAGCAGCTCAGTGTTACAGACTCTCCTTCTGTACTGATGACATTTGCACCCTTATTTGGCCCAATCTGGTCTGCAGCCATTGCACCTGCAAATATGAAAATAAATATTTGTGTTAAATTCAGTCACATTACAGTATCTCTTTTCCTTAGCTTTGGCATTATAGAGCATTTTACCTGAAGTCATAATTAAAATGAGTACCAAGTGTCTGTCCATGTTTACTAAGTCAGATCAGTTCTGATGCTCTTCTGTTTTTTGGGTTGTGATGATTTCTTCAGTTACTCAGGATCTAAGTCACAGTCACTCAGAAACTTCCTGCTGTCTGTTGATGATGATGCTCTTTGAGAGTTTACAATTTGGCAAAAATCGACAATATAATATAGAAACGAAACTAAATATTTGACAAAAATAATCTCACCAAGAACAATTGTAAATATTGATAGAACCTCAGCCAGACTCATTTTTTTGTTATTTTATATACAGTGAAAGAGGTGGGAGCAACAGATTTTTTATTAAATTATTAAATCGAAAAGGAGGAGCTAATAGTCCTGTAATAAAGCTTGATAATATGAATATATGGTCCTTGTTCGCCATCTTATGGTTACATAAAAGCATTACAAATTAAGTTTAATTTTTAAAGTAAAGAAAATATACATTCTGTTTCTTTTCTTCTTTGCTTATTGTATTGCATTTTATTTTATATTAGCTTCATTACTTTCAGATCAGCAGAGAAGATGATCATATCCACATATTTATACACCCTCATCTGTGTCAGGTTTTTGTACAGTGTTCTTGTGTTTCCTGTGACTGTGGGCCTCAGAGCACAGTAGTACAGAGCCTGATACAGCAGCAGAGGAGATGATCAGATCCACATTTTTGATTTCTTTTGTAGCTTGTTTTTCTTTTCTGAGCTTAGTAGAGAACCTGGGATCTACATCAGATGTCTTAGTCTCTTTCACACTTTCTATTATAAGCACAAGAAATTGAGGGACTGATCCGGGATACTGACGGTACCATTGAAGTGATTCTGCAGAGGAATAACTGCAGGATAAATTAACAGTTAAACCCACTGCAGCAGATTCCTCAGTGCTGTCTGCTGTGATATCATCTCCAAAACTCACACCTGCAAAAGAGCAAAAGAATAGCATTTAGTTGTCAAATAGTGCTTGAAATTTATTGATTATAGTGATTTGGAATTATAAACTGTACAAGTAAATTTTAATGCTACATTGTCATTGCTGTAATAAATAATACATTTAGGTTTATTTCACGTTTCAATTAAAAATAATTTTGCAGCAGATGCATGCAAAGCACACACAAATACACTTACATGTTAAAGCAAAGAGCACTATGACTGAATGAAGAATCATTGTGTGTGTGTGTGTGTGTGTGTGTGTGTGTGTGTGTGTCACTGAGCTTTGTGACAGTCTAGAAAATGTAACAAGATCATCTCAGATCTATGTGCTAAACTCTTCCTTTTTCACCCTCTCACAGTTAAATGCCAAAAACTGGTTGTCAAATACTCCTTTTTTAAAACCAAACATTGCATTTAATCTAAAATATATGAGATTCTGTGGGTCAATAAATCATTTTTATACAGGTTTATAAAAAAAATATTTTCAGCACATTGTGTTTTAGTCACTACAGAGCACAGTAGTACACAGCAGAGTCTGATGACACTTAAGAGTCAAATCTCTCCTCCATATTTGTTTCTCCTCAGCATGTATTTAGGAAAGTCATTTTCGTTTGTGGTAAAGTTGTTTCATAATTGCATTGTAACTTTACTGATCTTTCTTCAAATTTAGTGATGTGTTTCTCTGGCTGATCAACACTCTCTTCTCCATGACAATTTGTAAAGAAATTAAAAATGTAATTATAGACTGTACATGAATATAACCTGTAATAAGGATGTAAAACTGTATTTATGTAATTATGAAAATACAAATTCCTCCACTTCTCATGATGAACTGCTGCAAACATTAAGAGTTATCATTTTTAAGTGTGACTGCAAAAGGAGAAAAAGATACATGTGTTCAGTCAGTGATTTGTTTCAGTAAGAAATATGATGGTTCATAGCAAGATGTTAAACAGAAGATGTAAATGAAAACAAAAAAGATTTTAATTGGTGTGTGTATACTGCCCTCTTCAGGATATTATTGTAAAAAGATTTTACCATAAGTGAATTTTGTATTTATTATTCAGTAGCATATGACAGAGCAATATTTACCACTGTGTTCCCAATGTCAACATTCAGTTATTGATAATACAGATAATCCTGAACTTTTGTTGCATCCACCAGTTTATGAAGCACATTTGTGTAATCCAGATGCAACACTGTGTGTCAGGTTTTTGTACAGTGCTCTTGTGTTTCCTGTAACTGTGGGCTGCAGAGCACAGTAATACAGAGCAGAGTCTGATACAGCAGCAGAGAAGATCTCCAGATCCACACGTTTGATTTGTTTTGTAGCTTTTGAATACAGACGAAGATCAGGCTCAGCTTTACTTGAATATTCATCAACAAGAAGTAGGAAATCTGGTTTTGCTCCAAGAGACTGTCGATACCACTGGAGAGATTTAACATTGCCAGAGCTGGTACTGTAATTACAAGACAGTGTCACATTTTTACCCTCAACAACATATTTTACTGAAGACAGCGGTTGTATTGTATCAGCAAAAGAAGTTCCTGTCGAAAAGAATCAAGCAATAAATTAGTATAATAGATCTATACAAAGCCTTAAACTGATTTTTTAAGTTTTGGAAGTGGAGGTTTTTTCAGCTGTTTATTGATGTTGTTGTTTTTTTTTTCCATAATGAACATATTGCTTGAATGAGCATCTCTTACCCATGCAAAGTTGGATTATTATCCAGGTAAAGACAAACATGATGTCTTCAGAGAGACCCCAAAATAGTGATTGAACAATGTCTTACACTCTCAATGTCACTGTGAATAAACTCCACCCACTGCTGGAGTGTGTTTATTTTCTAATAAAATAAAAATATGCTTATGTCAGAAACTGCTTGAATGAATGTGTGTGTGTGGGTGCCTGTGGGTGAATGTGTGTTTATCACGTTATGTAGTAACATAGTAAATGCATTTAGTTTTGCATTTGCTGGGGATCAGGAGTTGTTGAGGCTAATGGTCAAAAAGAGACAAGAATAGTGTAATTGTGTAAAGATTTGTCATTTTGGTAACATTTAATGTCAAAAATGTCAAAATGCATGTTATGTCTCTCTGGTTTGGTTGCAATCTATGCTATTTTTAAAATGATATTATTTTACTAAATTATTACATACTAACCAAAGCAGAATATTTTATAGTTTTAGTATGTAATTGTCTTCTAAAAATTCAAATGATTAAAATTAATTAGAAGGTAGGAAAAGATAAATATTAAGTTGTGAAATTAAAGAGGAAAAAAATTTACATGATATCGTGAACATATTGTTTTTTGTGGGTTTTTTTTGTTGTTGTTGTTCAGTCTCTCACAGGTGTGACCACATTTTTTATTACATTTGGGGGTTAATAGATTGGGTTTTTGATTGTGGTTTTCACTAGATATTTACAAAGTGAAAATAGCTTCAGGTTTTTGTATGACATGTCTCATGTTTTGTATCACTGGGTTTACTCTTAGAGCACAATAATAGTGAGCTGAATCTGACAGACGTACATCAGTAATAGTGAGTTCAGTGGATGTTTGTGTTGTAGCTGAATTAAACCGATCATCAGAGGTGTGTCCAGAACTACCCCATGACCGTGCATATTTGTATAATAAGAATTGTGGTTCTCTGTTGGGATACTGTCTGTACCAGTAAAGACACACATATTCACTATTAGTACTATATGAGCAGCTCAGCTTGACCGTTTCTGTTTCTTTAGAGGTTTTTTCTGTCCCTTTATCTGGCTCAATGCTGTCTCCAGCCACCAAACCTGTCAACAAATTAATAGTTTTTTTATTTGTGAAAGCACAAGTTAACACAATATTATCACAAGCATATTTCAAAGCACTTTTTTCACAGCATAAATATATAGATAAATAAATACCAATATATACAAAAATGTGCTGATGTAAATACACTGCTTCATTTGTTTTCACTCAATAAATAATGTACCTGTTCCCATGATGAGAATCAGTATGACACATCTGTTCATGTTCAGTCAGATCAGTTCAGTTCTCTGTTGAGACTCTCAGTGCTCTGAGCTGTAAGTCACTGTAGATCAGTCAGAAACACACACGTAATGCTTAATAAAGGCAGGGCTTGAATGTCTTTCCATTTTCACTGTGCCTATATGCACAAATGCAGAGACATCAAGCCATATTTCCATGCTCTTGAGGAATTTGCTGCCATTCCTCAAGAGCATGGAAATATTAACTGATAAAAATATAAAAAAATTTTACTTGGTAATAGTCTAGCTATTTTTATAAATTATAGAATAAAAATATCATTATCTCTATGTGAATGTGTGTGAACATGTCATTTTGTGGCATACATGATCCTGCCCTTTATATTGCACATGAGAATAATTTTAAATAGATCTTTTAATGTTTGTCATGTTTGACAGTTTCATGAATTGCAGGATATTCTAAATTGATTTGTCAGTTAAAAGCAGGGATTTAATTTTTTTACCAATACACTATAAGTTGTATACGTTCTGATTACTGTCATAATGAATTCACTTGTTTTCATTATTTCTCTGACCTTATACTGTAATTGGCAGATACCACTTTCTTACTGTCTTTTTCTCTGTCTCTGTGTTTCTCTCTTGTCTCTCATTGTAACAGAGAGCTGATGTGTTTCATGTCACTGTGGGCTGCACAATACAGTAGTACAGAGCAGAGTCTGATACAGCAGCAGAGAAGAGAAGAGTCAGACTGAATGATTTCTGCCACAGTGAGACACATTAGATCATGTCAGATCTGTGAACACTGAGCCCATCCTCTCTGAGCCACACCTGTATAAGTTTAGTTCTGTAAGTTAAATTCTGTCATTCATTGCTGCAGTTCCAAGTGAATCTCTGAGAACACTGCCATCTTGTGGCACATTATAAACATAAACTATAGGCTACTTTTACTTTTACTAGCAGATATCAAATCACTGAGAGATTTGCACTGATCTTGAATTGACTGCTCCAGCGATTAGAAGAGAATGATCTTTAAATGCTTTCTGTGAAATGTAATTTTAACTTATACCTGTACAATGATGTAAATATTGGGTTTGTGCAAAGTTATCAAATCTAATTTTAAGCTTTGAATGTATTTTATCAGACTTTTGCCCTCAGTGTCTGAGTTGGCAAGTTAAGAACATGATTTTCTTGATTGTTATGTGCTCCAGTCTGATTAGTAGATGGTAGTTTTGTCAGGTTTTTGTACAGTGTTATTGTGTTTCCTGTCACTGTGGGCCTCAGAGCACAGTAGTACAGAGCAGAGTCTGATACAGCAGCAGAGGAGATCTCCAGATCCACATGGCTTTGTTTTTCATTTTTTCTGATATTAGTAGTGAGTCTGTCATCTACAAGAGATATCTTTGTTTCTTTTGCACTGTCTAAGATGAGCACAAGGAACTCAGGAGCTGATCTCGGATACTGACGATACCAAAGTAAAGAAAATGCAGATGAATAACTGCAGGATATTCTAACATTTGAACCTTCAGCAGCAAACTCATTTGTTTTGTCTGGTGTAATAGTATCTTCATTACTGGCACCTGCAAAGAAAAGCGAAATGTTAGTTTTAGTCTCACATGGGATTAATGTTTTATGACTATACTGATACTGAAACAGTAAAAATACAGTAGTTAATTTACTTACTAGAGCATTTTATATCATAACCCACTAAATAAGACCATTTGATTAATTATTAATTAACATACATCATTATGATAATAAAGGTAATGCATTAAAATGATGATACTTACATGCTAAAGCAGAAAGCAGAATAATTAAATGGAGTATCATTGTATTTGTGCTTGCAGTCTGAGCTTGAATGATCTTATGACAGTCTCTGTGGTTATTCTATAGTTGCACAGGTTAAAAACATGTAGGAGGAGTTTGCTTGTATAGTATGATACAATTCTGCCAATATAATTATTGTCTGACTTTTAATATCATCAGACAATTTTTTTTAGCATAAACTATTTTTCATGTACTTTACATACTCAAAAGTTTAATTCTAAAGATTAAAATTATCACCTTTAATTAAAAAAAAAATGATGAATTTGATGCTGTTTATTCATGCAGGAAACTAATACATTACAATATATAAATGTAAATGCATTAGAATATGTTTTAAATGCTTTCTTTCTGATTTACTTGAATCTACTTCACAGGTGTGACCACATATTTTATTACATTCAAGGCTGGATAGATTGTGGTTTTGATTGTGGTTTTCATTAGATATTTTCAAAGTGAAAAGAGCTTCAGGTTTTTGTATGACATGTCTCATGTTTTGTATCACTGGGCTCCTACTAATAGAGCACAATAATAGTGAGCTGAATCTGACAGACGTACATCAGTAACAGTGAGTTCAGTGGATGTGTGTGATGTAGCCGACTGAAACCGATCATCAGCTGTGTTTGCAGCACTCCATGATCGAGCACCTTTATACGCTAAAAATAAAAGTTCTCCATTAGTATACTGTCTGTACCAGTAAAGCCAAACATCATTGCTGGTGGTAGTATATGAGCAGCTCAGCTTGACAGTTTCTCTTTCTTTTGTGATAATATTTTTCTCTTTATCTGGCTCAATACTGTCCCCAGACACCAAACCTGCAAACAAAAAGCAGAATATAAACCAAACACATTGCATACACAAAGCAAATGGCTAAAATTAAATTGTTAAAACATTGTGTTTTAGATTAGATTTTCCAAACGTCACCGTTTCAGAATAATTAATGTACCTGTTCCCATAATAACAATAAGTAGAAAGCATCTGTCCATGCTGAATAAAATCAACTCAGTTCTTACTTGAGACTTTTAATGTTCTGCACTGTGTGTGAGATACTGAAGGTCATAAAGACACCCAGGAACTTCCTGTTCGCTGTCACATGACGCTGTTTGCTTTGAATACAAATTGCTCAAATCTGACCCTGGACCACAAAACCAGTCAGAAGTGTCTTTTTTTTTTTAATTGAGACTTTTATATCATCTGAAATAAATAAGCTAATAATATTTGGCCGAGTTACAACTTTTTGAAAATCTGGAATCTGAGGGTGCAAAAGAATCAAAATACTGAGAAAATTGCCTTTAAATTTGTCCAAATGAAGTCGTCCAAATGGTATCAGTACAGATAATCTGCAGAGGAATAACTACAGGATAATGTAACATTTGAACCCTCTTCAGCTAAAAAGCTCTGTTTCGTCTGGTGTGATGACGTTTCTAGAGACAGCAGCTGAAAAAATGTAATTAAGCTAATCAATAACAATAGATAATACATATAGAAATATATATACAGGCCAGACTGTAGAAGAGAAAAACTGAAAAGACAATTGTGACAGAGACATGTTTTATTGTTCAGGAGGTTTTTGTACAGTGTAATTGAGTTTCCTGTCATTGTGGGCGTCAGTGCACAGTAGTATATGGCAGAGTCTGTTACTTCAGCATCAGTGATCTCCAGGCTCACAAGATTTTTGTCCACTTTTGGTATAATACGAGGTGGAAGTGGGTCACTTGTTGCACCTTTTGGGTATATCCAAGCCAGAAACTCTGGTTTGGATCTGAGATATTGACGATACCAGTGCAGGTTTGTTACAGCTCCTTCATATTTGCAGGACAGTGTGACTGTTTGTCCCACAGTTGCAAGTGACTTGTTTTCCTGTGGAGTTATTGACTGTGCCATTGTGTCACCTGGAAAACGTAACACAATATATTTCATTAAACTGAATTTGTATCAATAACATTATAGTATTTAAGCAAAATTGGTTATAAAAAATATAATAAACTGCAAACTGTTCTTTGTAACAGTTCTTTGTACAAGTCTAAAAGTCGTAAGTAAACTTTACTTACGTTTTACCAACAAGAGCAGAAGAAGAGCAAAAGGAATCATGTTTGCACTGTGAGAAAATTAAATAATTACTTTGCTTTTACTCAAACCTCCACAGGCTCCTCCTTGTAACTGCACAAAATGAGAACACAGCATTGAAATTTATTGTACCTCTTGTACATTTCACTTATTCACATAATTCTCTGTCAAAGCCAACTTATAGAGCTGAAGTATGAATGCTGAGTGTATATCGCCCTCTCCTGGTCCCCAAAATGTTTATGTAATATAGTGCATTATTTAACAGTGTAAAAAGTATTGAAATGAGAGTTGCATGTCTGCTCATATCATATTCAATGTATTTCTAGTACTATACTCAATATATGTTTTTTATCAGAATATTGGTCACTGTGTGTTGTTTTGATGTGAAAATGACCTGTCTAAATATAATTTATATTAAGCTTAATGTCACGTTTAAAACATGGGGTAAATTGTTTTTTGATTTGTAGTAGAGTAGTTGAAATTGTAGATGCTTATATAGTCTAGAATGATTTATTTTAGGGCTCATTTATTTGCAGGGTTTTTGTATGAGTGTTGAGTGTGTTTCAGTCACTGTGGGCCTCAGAGCACAGTAGTACACAGCAGAGTCAGAAACACGCACGTTCTTGATCGTCAGTGGGACTGATGTTGCAGAGGTGTTGAGATTGGCATCAAATCTCCCTTCAAATTGTTTATCAACCTCACCAGATCCAGGAAATTTCTTTAGCATATATATAGGGTATCCATTTATTTCTTGCTGGTACCAGAACAGATATGGAAATTTATCAGTGGTTGAATATGTGCACTTGATTGTTACGGTTTCACCTTCAACAGCAGTTTGAAACCTTGCTTTCTGTTCAATACTGTCCAGAGAATCACACCCTAAAATAGAATTTGAAAAATGTAAATGTAAGTAAATGAAGACAAAACATTAAAATGAATCTAAAAACCACACATATTTAATGGTGCCACTTACCCCACAAATATGTGAACAGAATGATAAGCACCCTTTTCCAATGTGTCATTATTTCTGCTGTGCTTTTCAACTGAAATCACAGAAGTTATAAAAATGAACTGAGAAGTTAAGAGTCTCTTCTTGCTTTTGCTTCTCTGTGATGCAGAAGACCACAAACACTTTATAGGTGGAGCTTCTTCTATAGAGATGATCATCATCAAATTTATAATAAGAAAAACTTGTATGATTTACATCTGCATGCTGTAATCATGCATTGAATGTCTAAAGTGCTTTCTGTATTTGTTATTCTATGGTTTATTGACTTAAATCGGGTTACACATGGTTCCCACATCCATACTGACATTTACATCTTTACAGGTAAGGTTTACATTACTGTTTTGGATCTACATAGGTAGTAAATCATAAATAAGCACTGTATTGTGAGTAGATTACTGGATATTAGCATTTACGTGACTGTTTACACAGGTCTGTTACCTTTTTTAAGCCACTGGCTGCTTTCTCATATCTGTATTATTAATTAAATGCATTAATAGATGCATTTCTTTTTTGTAATGCTTTTTATTTCTACATACCACCACTATCTAAACTGCCATGTGATATTATCTGAAAGATATTTCCGAAACATTTACATAGTTTGTGAGGACAGTGTTTTATTGTTCAGGAGGTTTTTGTACAGTGTAATTGAGTTTCCTGTCATTGTGGGCGTCAGTGCACAGTAGTATATGGCAGAGTCTGTTACTTCAGCATCAGAGATCTCCAGGCTCACAAGATTTTTGTCCTCTTTTGGTATAATACGAGGAGGAAGTGGGTCGCTTGTTGCACCTTTTGGGTATATCCAAGCCAGAAACTCTGGTTTGGATCTGGGATATTGACGATACCAGTGCAGGTTATTTATAGTTCCTTCATATTTGCAGGACAATGTAACTGTTTCTCCCACAGTTGCAAGTGACTTGTTTTCCTGTGGTGTTATTGACTGTGCCATTGTGTCACCTGGAAAACGTAAAACATAATACATTTCATCAAACTGAATTTGTATCAAAAACATTATAGTATTTAGGCAAAATCAGTCATTAAAAAATATGTAAACTGCATTATTTGTACAAAAGTCTAAAAGTCATAAGTAAACTTTACTTACGTTTTACCAACAATAGCAGTAGAAGAGCACAAGGAATCATGTTTGCACTGTAAGAAAATTGAATGATTACTTTGCTTTTATTCAAACCTCCACAGGCTCCTCCTTGTAACTGCACAAAATGAGAACACAGCATTGAAATTTATTGTACCTCTTGTACATTTCACTTATTCACATAATTCTCTGTCAAAGCCAACTTATAGAGCTGAAGTATGAATGCTGAGTGTATATCGCCCTCTCCTGGTCCCCAAAATGTTTATGTAATATAGTGCATTATTTAACAGTGTAAAAAGCATTGAAATGAGAGTTGCATTTCTGCTCATATCATATTCAATTTATTTCTAATATGCGTGTTTTAACAGAATATTGGTCACTGTGTGTTGTTTTGACGTGAAAATGACCTGTCTAAATATAATTTATATTAGGCTTAATGTAACATTTAAAACATGGGGTAAATTGATTTATGATTTGAAGTAAAGTAGTTGAAAGTGTAGTCACTTATATAGTCTAGAATGATTTATTTTTGGGATTTATTTTATTTGCAGGGTTTTTGTATGAGTGTTGAGTGTGTTTCAGTCACTGTGGGCTTCAGAGCACAGTAGTACACAGCAGAGTCAGAAACACGCACGTTCTTGATCGTCAGTGGGACTGATGTTGCAGAGGTGTTGAGATTGGCATCAAATCTCCCTTCAAATTTTTTATCAACCTCACCAGATCCAGGAGATTTCTTCAACATATATATAGGATATCCATTTATTTCTTGCTGGTACCAGAACAGATATGGAAATGTATCAGTGGTTGAATATGTGCACTTGATTGTTACGGTTTCACCTTCAACAGCAGTTTGAAATCTTGATTTCTGTTCAACACTGTCCAGAGAATCACACCCTAAAATAGAATTTGAAAAATGTAAATGTAAGTAAATGAAGACAAAACATTAAAATGAATCTAAAAACCACACATATTTAATGGTGCCACTTACCCCACAAATATGTGAACAGAATGATAAGCACCCTTTTCCAATGTGTCATTATTTCTGCTGTGCTTTTCAACTGAAATCACAGAAGTTATAAAAATGAACTGAGAAGTTAAGAGTCTCTTCTTGCTTTTGCTTCTCTGTGATGCAGAAGACCACAAACACTTTATAGGTGGAGCTTCTTCTATAGAGATGATCATCATCAAATTTATAATAAGAAAAACTTGTATGATTTACATCTGCATGCTGTAATCATGCATTTAAAGTCTAAAGTGCTTTCTGTATTTGTTATTCTATGGTTTATTGACTTAAATCAGGTTGCACATGGTTCCCACATCCATACTGACATTTACATCTTTACAGGTAAGGTTTACATTACTGTTTTGGATCTACATAGATAGTAAATCATAAATAAGCACTATATTGTGAGCAGATTACTGGATATTAGTGTTTACATGACTGTTTACACAGGTCTGTTACCTTTTTTAAGCCACTGTCTGCTTTCTCATATCTGTATTATTAATTAAATGCATTAATAGATGCATTTCTGTTCTGTAATTCTTTGATGTATGATACTTTTTTTTATTATTTCTACGTATCACCACTATCTACACTGCAATATGATATTATCTGAATGATATTTCTGAAACATTTACATAGTTTGTGAGGATAGTGTTTTATTGTTCAGGAGGTTTTTGTACAGTGTAGTTGAATTTCCTGTCATTGTGGGCGACAGTGCACAGTAGTACAGCGCAGAGTCTTTTACTTCAGCATCAGTGATCTCCAGGCTCACAAGATTGTTGGTTTTATCAACTTTAGGCATGAAACGATCAGGAAGAGGTTTACTTGTGTCTCCATGTGGATAAATATATGCAAGGAACTCTGGTTTGGATCCCGGATACTGACGATACCAGTGCAGGTTATTTACAGCTCCATCATATTTACAGGACAGAGTGACTTTTTCTCCCTCAGATTTAAGTGCCTTGTCTTCCAGTGGTGTTATTGACTGCGCAAACGTCTCCTCTGCAAAACAACCATCAAACTTTTTTTTATCAAACTTGCCCAAAGAATTTATATTATATTACAGCATTTCATAATATATTACAATATTTCAAAGAAAGAAGTATCCAACAACATACAAAGAAAAAAATAAATAAATGAAACATCTAAATGTTGCATAAAACAACTTGTCAGCATTATTTGATCAAATTAGCAGTAAACTTACTTTTAATCATCAATAGCAGAAGCAAAACACAAATGATGGTCATGTTTGCAGTGTACAAAGCAAAAAATTGAGTCACTCTTTTACAGATCCACACAGGCTCCACCTACTGTATCTGTCAGTGTAAGAGGAAGAGAACAGAGCATCAACTTTTGTTTGATGAACACTAAAGTATGTGCCATAACAGAAAACACAAATAAATAAAATAATAATAGATAAATTATTTCAAATTGTAAAAAAGGTCTTTCTTACTATGTTTATAGGTATTTATATAGTTATTTTGTTTTTGCTTTTGGTTAAATCAACTTATTTCAATTTCAGTGACTCCTAATCTAACTTCTTGAAGAATGTCTCTTTAAATGGCTCCGAATATTGAGTATATGTCGCCCTCTTCTGGTCTTTCATGCCTTTCTGCACATGCATACTACATAGAACATTTTAATAGCAATAGATTTGTGTGGATTATATTATTTTAGTTGCATAAGCAATATGAAATCAACTAAAACCAGCAGTAATGAAAAATGAATACAAATGTAACTATGAATAATAGTTAGTAACCCATTTAAATTAGATCAAGTAAACTTCTAAGTGAAATAAACCATACTAAAACGGACTATTTTAGACTAAAGAATTTAATCTGATGTAAAATCATTTTAAAAATAGATAACTTTAAATTGCATAATAATGTTGTAATGTATGCTGTTGCATTGTTGGGGTTTTTGTATGAGTGCTGAGTGTGTTTCAGTCACTGTGGGCTGCAGAGCACAGTAGTACACAGCAGAGTCAGACACATGCAGATTCATGATTGTCAGTGGAACTGCAGTTTTGTTGAGATTTGCATGAAATCTCTCCTTGAATTCTTCCTCACTGTGTCCAGATGTAGATAATTTATTTAGCATGTACTTGGGATTTCCATTGACTTTCTGCTGGTACCAGAAGAGAGTCGGGCCTGTATAAGATGACTGATATGTACAGTCAATTGTTACAGTATCACCTTCAAAAGCAGATTGAAACCTTGTATGCTGATCAACTTTGTCTTGGCAATTACAACCTGAAATACAATTAAAACAATAAGAATAAATATGCACATTACATACATAAGGAAAATTAATTTGAGATGCATTTGAAAAGAATCATCGATTGTGTTACTTACCCCAGATATAAAAAATTATGATCACAATGGCACTCCACAGTGCCATTATATAAAATTGAAATTGCCAACTCTTAAAAAATATGCATAGATGTGGTGATTCCCTTCCTTATTCTCCATCTGTTAAAGCAGCAGTAAATTCAAATCACTTAATCTGCTGGGAGGAGCCTTTGCTACAGTCAGTTTCATTGAAGACTGTAAAATTTTTGTGTATATATAAAAAATACCACTTATATCTTAGGCTTCCATGCATTATATATTATATTACTTTATAAACTGAAACAATATGGAAAAAAAAAAACTTATTACACTGCTTGCTACTAGTGTACTTTCATGTCTCTCATGTGACAGTGCGAACTCACGCTCTTGTTCCAAATTCAACAATGACCTTAAAAAGACGTCAGATGACTTCTGACGTAGTCAGAAAAATTAGTAGTAAAATTAGTTCTTTTCAGGATGGATGTTTCAGTAGGGTGACCCTACGTACTTTTTCCCCTGGCCATCGTCTTTTTGGACTTAAAAAATGCGTCTGCCCGGGATTCCTAAATCGGCCAAAATGTACGGGATTGGCT
This sequence comes from Cirrhinus molitorella, assembly GCA_033026305.1. NCBI lineage: Eukaryota > Metazoa > Chordata > Actinopteri > Cypriniformes > Cyprinidae > Cirrhinus > Cirrhinus molitorella. The sequence goes on along the minus strand of CM065124.1, from coordinate 15,186,462 downwards.
TTTGGATGAAGAAAGCCAAATTCTCCACGGAATTGGGCTGATTATAAACTGTTGTGGCAGGATGGTTTTCTCCCGTGGGTTCTCGTCACTATTCTCTGTCAGCTGCATCACACCCTGTGTTCATCTTAAGTGTAATTAAAAAAAAAAAAAGAATCAGTGTAAATAAACATAGAACACGAATCCATGTGCTGCGGCTAACAGAGAACTGCGTACGTATCCAGTGGATATTCTCCAAAATGACGCTACGTTGACGAGGAGGAGACGAATTGTTGAATGAAGTCATTATTTTTGTTTTCTTTGTGTACAAAAAGTATTCTCGTAGTTTTGTAAAATTATGGTTAAACTACTAAAGGCAGATGGACTATTTTGATGACGTCCATCTTACTTTTCTGGGCCTTGACAGTGTTATTTACTTGGCAGTCAATGGGACATCCAGAAAGCTCACGGTTTTCATCCAAAATATCTTAAATTGTGTTCCAAAGACGAACAAAGCTTTTATGGGTTTGGAACGACATGGGGGTAAGTGATTAATGACAAAATTTTCATTTGGGGTGGAGTAACCCTTTAAACATACAGAAGGAGTTTAAATAATTCACACCAACATCATAGATTATGCCACACAGTGGCCAAATTATGAAATTACATAATTTAAAATAGTTGAGAGACTCATTATGTTATTTTATTGGCTTTGATCGCAGACATTACTGATATATCAACACCATTTAATTATAATAAGACATGGTCACATATTGTTAATGTCACAAACCCAATTGGCTCTGCATTGCTGAAGAGAAGCTTGTATTATATTTAGTTGGATGAAGTTTGTAAGTGTGAAGAAGCTCAGTTTTCAAAAAATAGCCAAGCATATCGACCTAATACTGACCTGCATATGATTTTCTTTAAATAAAAAGTAATGATTAAAATGTACTGATAAATGTAGAAATTAAGATTAGAAAGTATTCATGCACTTAAACTGCAGTGATACGCAGAACATATTGTTAAACATATATGTTTCTTTCATCTCACACAGGTGTTACCACAAATTTACATTGAGAGCTGGTTAGATTGTGGTTTTCACTATAGGTGGGTTCAAAGTGAAAAGAGCTTAAGGTTTTTGTACGACATGTCTCATGTTTTGTATCACTGGGGTACTACTCTTAAAGCACAATAATAGTAAGCTGAATCTGACAGACGTACATCAGTAATAGTGAGTTCGGTAGATGAACGTGATGTAGTCGACTAAAACCGATGATCAGAGGTGTCATCATCACTATACAATCGTCCACTTTTGCGTAATAAATACTTAGGTTCTCTGTTGGGATATTGTCTGTACCAGTAAAGTACAACATATTCACTATTTGTACTATATGAGCAGCTGAGCTTGATAGTTTCTGTTTCTGTAAAAGTTTTTTCTGTTCCTTTATCTGGCTCGATGTTGTCATTCACCAAGCCTGTCAACAATAAGCACAAATGAGCTGATCATTGATTTGTGAAAGCAAAGTTGACAAAATAATAAAGGAAACACATTTCACAGCACTTTTTGCTTTTTGCTTTTTGAATGTGTATTGATTCTTTATTTTTCGATCACACTTTACTTTAGGGCTTCATTAGTTAACATTATTTAATTAATTAGTCTTTTAAATGAACCCGAGCTAACATGAACTAAAAGTTGTGTTATTTTTAACAAAGATTAATAACTTCTGTAGCAAATGTAGCTTTTGTTCATTGATCATATTAATGCATTAACTGGTTTACTAATAAGATCTTACTGTACAGTGATACATATTTGTCTATTAATTCTTTTGCACTTTAATCTGTGTAAAATGTTTAACTTTATAATTTTTTGTGTATTGCTTTATTGTTTTTTAATGTTTAGAATTTTTTGCTATTAAACCTGTTATAAACTTTCAATATCGTGATAATACTGTATAGCATGATAAAAACATTAGCAATTAATCGCAACATGAAAATTTTATACCGGCATATCCCTAAGTAGAAGTGCATACCAAAACTGAATAGTGCAAATATAAATATATTTCTCAACCACCTCATCTGTTGTGATTTGAAAACGCAGTCAAAGTAAATTCTTCAGTAAGAAAGTTTTTCTTTCATAAACAGGATGAGACTCTAAGGTGGAGTTTGTCAGAATGTAAAGGAAGCCACTCTGTTAGCACGACACTTAAAGATATTGCCCTCTTTTGGTTTCTTGCTAGTGTTACAACTGAATTAAAGTCATGTGATGTTAAACATGTTAGCTATTAGTTTCGTAGTTTCGAAGTTTGTTTCCTAGGTGAAACATTTTATCAATGAAGTTGAATAATTTTGAAAATACCATGCAGCTGTTAAACCTGTGCAGATTGGATGGCCATATAAAATTTATTTGAACAGGTGGAATATGATATCTGGACATACAGTTGATGCTTCTATTCTGAAATTTCAAATTTACATTTATGCCTTAACAAAGACCTAATTCTGTCTTTCACAGGTGTGACCACATATTTTATTACATTTAGGGCTGATATAGATTGTGGTTTTGATTGTGGTTTTCACTAGATATTTTCAAAGTAAAAAAGGGCTTCAGGTTTTTGTACGACATGTCCCATGTTTTGTATCACTGGGCTGCTACTCTTAGAGCACAATAATAGTGAGCTGAATCTGACAGACGTACATCAGTAATAGTAAGTTCAGTGGATGTATCTGATGTAACCGAACGAAATCGACTATCAGAGGTGTGATCATCAGAACGTTGTCGGGCACCTTTGAGTAATAAATACTTCGGTTCTCCATTAGGATACTGTCTGTACCAGTAAAGCAAAACATACTGAGCATTTGTACTATATGAGCAGCTCAGCTTTACAGTTTCTGTTTCTTTAAAGTTTTTTTCTGTCCCTTTATCTGGCTCAATACTGTCTCCAGTTACAAAACCTGTAAAATAAGAACAAAAAGAAGCATGGTTGACAAAATATTATTGACAATTTTCATTTTTTAATGAAAATAATAATAATAATAATAATAATAATAATAATAATGAGTTAGTTAAATCATTTAGCATTTGGGGTTATATGTTTTAATCATTTGCTCAAAAAAGTAATGTACCTGTTCCCACAATGAGAATCAGTATGACGCATCTGTCCATGTTTAATCAGATCAGTTCAGTTCTCTTGAGGCTCTCAGTGCTCTGAGCTGTAAGTCACTGCAGATCCATCAGAAACACCCACAGGAACTTCCTCTTCTCTGAACTTCCTGCTGATTTTCATTTTCATCTATATGCTATATTGTATATTTTATATCATTTAACTGTGTTTGACAACTCAAAGTTTCATAATATTTTTTATATAACTGTTCAAAAGTACCAGAATAAAACTTAAAGTTCTGAATCTGTTTTATATATCACTGATCTTTCTTTAGCTTCAGTCACATGTTTGTCTGGCTGATCAACCACATGTTCTGATCTGCACTCTGGAAAAATTCAAGAATAATAAATGTAAAACTATGTAAACAATTGAAAACCAGTTGTATTAAATGTACACCAATAGTGTGAAAATAAAAATAGACACAGTTATGTCACACAGGCTGTGGAATATGTTGAATACACCTTGAAGATAAACCAGTGAATAGGAAAGCTTCTGTTTTTATAGTACCTACTACTGTCTTATGGTTAACTACAAGCATCCAATCCCACACCTGGAGCACACAGGGAACAATTGGGGGCCACAACTGGCCTGGTTTACTGTTTAACAGAATTAAGAATTAGGGAATTTGACTTTGACTTTGGAATGTTGTTTAGTTTTGATCCTTTTTGCATGAGATTACTTAAGTTTCCCTCTCCCTCAGCTCTCATTGTAACAGGTTTTTGTAGAGAGCTGATGAGTTTCCTGTCACTGTGGGCCTCAGAGCACAGTAGTACAGAGCAGAGTCTGACAGAGCAGCAGAGGAGATCTTCAGATCCACTTGTTCCCTTTTTGTCACATTAACGATGAATCTTGAATCTACATCAGACTGCTTAGCTTCTTTTTCATTGTCATAGGTGAGTACAAGAAATTCAAGTTTTGATGTTCCATATTGACGGTACCAGTGGAGATCATCTCTAGTGCTAGAGTCAGAAAAACTACAGGACAGTATAACACTTGAACCCTCCTCAGCAAAAACAATTGTTTTGTTTGGTTTGATGACATTTCCAAAGACAGCAGCTGAAAAAGAAGTACATTTGTTTATTGTTTTCTCAGTTTAATAATCAACCAAATAATTAGCTGAATAAAATATGCATACCAGTTGAGGCACAGAGCAGAATAAATGAATGAAGATCCATTGTACAAGCGTTCACACTGAGAAGAGTCAGACTGAATTTTTTCAACCACAGTCTCTGTCAGACACGTTTAGATCATGTCAGATCTGAGTCCCTCCTCTTTTGATACTTCAAGGTAAAAGAGAAGCTTTATTACCATTACCATTATGTGAAACTAATTTTCTGTCCATTATTGTTAAGAGACAGATAAATTCTAACATGATATTAAAAATATAGAATAAATATTATGAATTCTGTTGTTGAGAACACTGCCACATTGTGGCACATTATACCCGCACAACCTGTTAGAGATGATAATCCATTGAAACTTGAACTATTTGCTACTTTTGTATGGTTTTAATGTAATTGAAAATATTAGGATGCTTCGTTACATTTTTATTTTCACATTGATTCAAGTTCAGTTATACATATGTAAATTTAAATTCATCAAATTTAATCAGTTTATTTATTTTCTAATTTACTGATTAGTGTCATTTAACTTATTAACTGCTGCAGCTTATGGATTCTCTTTTAGTTTTGGACTCTGTATCTATTGATTGGTTTCATTGAATTAAATAAGTAAAGGTTTTTGTGCAGTGTTCTTGTGTTTCCTGTCACTATGGGCCGCAGAGCACAGTAGTACAGAGCAGAGTCTGATACAGCAGCAGAGGAGATCTCCAGAGTCACATTGATTTTTTTATTTTTTGTTACTTTAACAGAGAATCTTGAATCTACATCCGATACTGTAGTGCCTTTTGCAACACTGGAGGTGGTTACAAGAAATTCGGGGTTTGATCTTCCATACTGACGGTACCAGAAAAGATAATCTGTACCTCCAGGGGATGAATAACTACAGGACATAGTAGCATTTTGTCCTTCATCAGCATCAACATCAGTTGTATCTGGTTCAATTGTATTTCCAAAGACAACAGCTGAAACAGAAGAGGAATAGATAGCATTTTAGAGAGATTTCATGTAATAGGTTCAGTCAATCAATCAATCAGTAGAAATACACACCTGCTGAAGCACAGAACAGAATAACTGAATGAAGATCCATTGTACAAGTGTTCACTCAAGTTTCACTTCAAGTTTTCTGTCAAACACATTTGATCATGTCAGATTTGTGAACAGTCCCTCCTCTCTGAGCTACATCATGTCAATATGTATCACACTAACTTGTATCACGCTCTAACAAAGTGCTACTGCAAATATGTTTACATTTTACTAACTATATATATAATTATATAACAATGTTCCCACAATGAAAATATGTATAAAGCATCTGTCCATGTTAAATTAGATCAGCTCAGTTCTGAATCTGTCATGCATTACTGATCTGCATTCCTGATCTGAACTTCAGTCAATGTTTGTCTGGCTGATCAACCGTATTTTCTGATCTACACAGTGTAAAGATTTGAGAATATTAAATGTAATATAATGTAAACAGTTGAAAAAGCAGTTACATCACATGCAAACTAATGAACATTGTGAGAAGAAAAATATTCCTCAGCTTGTAACACGACTGTGTCTATGTTGAATACACTTTGAAAATAAATCAGTGAATAGGAGAGTTCTTCTTTTGATACAATAATGATGATCCAAACAAATAAAACTGCTGTATTCTCAAAGATAATATAGTATGTACTGCCCTCTTATGGTTAACTGCAAGTATTGCATAAACAAAACAGTGCCATTTCACTGTTTAACTGATTAAAAACAATTTGACTCACTTTAGAATGTTGCTTTCTTTTATGTTTTGATCCTTTTTGCATTATATTACTTAAATATTTGTATACTAGCTTCTTTCCACAATTTCTCTCTCTTGTCTCTCACTGTAACAGGTTTTTGTAGAGAGCTGATGTGTTTCCTGGCACTGTGGGCTGCAGAGCACAGTAGTACAGAGCAGAATCTGATACTTCAGCAAAGGAGATCTTCAGATCCACATGTCCCTTTTTGGTAATATTAACAGTGAATCTTGGATCTACATCAGATCGCTGAGCTTCGTTTGCAGTGTCGTAGGTAAGTACAAGAAATTCAGGTTTTGATCTTCCATACTGACGGTACCAGTAGAGATTATCTGTACCTACAGAGTCAGAAAAACTGCAGGATACTGTAACACTTGAACCCTCTTTAGCAAAAACATCTGTTTTGCTTGGTTTGATGACATTCCCAAAGACAACAGCTGAAACAGCAGAGGTACATTTGTTTATTATTTAGTTCTTTTAGTAATCAACCAAATAATCAACCAAATAAATATACATACCAGCTGAGGCACAGAACAGAATAACTGAATGAAGTTCCATTGTACAAGTGTTCACTTTGAGAAGAGTCAGGCTGAATCATTTCAACCACAGTCTCTGTCAGACATATTTAGATCATGTCAGATCTGAGTCCCTCCTCTTTTGATACTTTAAGACAAAATAGATGATTTATTTTGAAGGAAATGTTTTTCTTGGTGGCCTGGCTCCTTACTGCTACCATCATGTGAAACACATTTTCTGTCCATTATTGTTAAGAGACAGATAAATTCTAAGTAGTTCTAAGTGGATGCATAGTAGATTTTGTTACACAAGTTAAAATGGACTTTAGTCATATTTTAGTGTCTTTGAAGATTTGGTAAGAAATACAAAAGTGAATAATGAATGCATCTCTACCAGTGAAGCAAGATGTGGGGAGAATTTTCAGCTGCTGATATTGGTGAGCTGTTTCACTGTGAAAAATGTTTTGGAGTATAAGAGAATTCTACAACTGAAAAGTTGTTATCTAAACAACTGAAAAGTTATCTACATTTTTCAACAAAAAATGCTCTTGCTCACACTGCAGAGACAACTAAGAAGTAATGGGTAAAGTATAAGCAGTGTGGAAGATAACCCAGGATTCCATTTACCTGGGGTTTAGAATGACCCAGGGTTAACTATTTAAAGTATGAAAAGCCTAAAAGAGTATCTTGTCTCACAGTAATCTCCAACTAACTGCGGGACATTTTTCACCTACTTATGTTTGAAGCCATCAGTTTTGTTTGGAACAGCACTGATTCTTTTCTCTGTAAAAAAGCTGTCTGCAAGTTTACCCACACAGCTTAAATACCACACAGGGTATTCTGTATTAAGTTGCGTTACCTACAGTATTCGTGCAGTTCTTGCTAATTTCATGACCAGTGATTTGTGGTTAAAATGGTACAATGTGCACCAGCTAAATATTTGGTCATTTTGGCAGTTACAGCTTAATTTTGAGAAGGAAGATATTTTGAAATATGTTGGTAACCAAACAGTTTACAGCAGACATTGATTTCCATAGTGTTATTTTTTTTCTCTGTACTATGGAAGTCAGTGATTGCTGTCAACTGATTGGTTACCAACATTCTTTAAAATATCTTGCTTTGTGCTTAACAGAAGAAAGTAACTCGTACAGATTTGCAACAACTTCAGGGTGAGAGTAAATTATGACTTTTCATTTTGGGGTAAAACTCTAATGCTTCTTTTTTAACAGGCCTGATACAAACTTTTTTTCTATTCTTAAGTGAAGTATTAACTTGTTTGTTTTTCCATTCTATGTTTGTATAGGGCAATGTGTGTTTTATGTGGTTCTAATGATTGTAATGTGTATATTGTATGTTTTATGCCAGTGTCAAATATGAATTTCTGTCCAGAACTTCTGTACAGACAATAAAGTAAAACAAACAAACTTTCACAGGTGTGACCACATATTTTATCACATTCAGAGCTGTTTAGATTTGTGGTTTTCACTAGACTGGTTCAAAGTGAAAAGATCTTTCTGGTTTTTGTACGACATGTCTCATGTTTTGTATCACTGGGCTCCTACTTTTGGAGCACAATAGTAGTGAGCTGAATCTGACAGACGTACATCAGTAACAGTGAGTTCAGTGGATGTACGTGATGCAGTCGACTGAAACCGAGGATCAGAGGTGTGTTCAGTACTCACTAACCGTGCACCTTTCCTTAATAAATACTGTGGTTCTCTGTTAGGATACTGTCTGTACCAGAGAAGTACAACATATTCACTATTTGTACTATATGAGCAGCTCAACTTGACAGTTTCTGTTTCTGTAAAAGTTTTTTCTGTCCCTTTATCTGGCTCAATGCTGTCTCCAGCCACCAAACCTGTCAACAATATGATTTGAGTTATAAAATCAAGGTAGAAAATATATTGCAAACATACTTTACTTTTTGTGGAAACAAGAAATCATTTAAATCAATCCATTAAAGGATTTGGAGTTTGACAGATTAAAATATTATTATGTTATTAATTGTTTAGTAAATAATGTACCTGTTCCCACAATGAGAATCAGTATGACGCATCTGTCCATGTTCAATCAGATCAGTTCAGTTCTGTATTCAGGCTCTCAGTGCTCAGAGCTGTAAGTCACTGCAGATCAGTCAGAAACACACACAGGAACTTCCTGCTGCTGTTCAGGATCATCCATATGTTGTCATATACTATATAATATTTAAACATATGTTTTCTGTTATGCAAGTATGTTTTCAGTATAAACTTGTATTATTATAATTAGTTGTAGAAGTAGTATGACCATATTTATCTTACATAGGATAGAAACATAGCAGTGTATTTTTATTGCAAATAGGAAACATATGAAGTGTTTTAGGAATTGTTTGACCATTGACTAAATGGTGTTAAAAGCAGCTTCATAGGAATCTCTGTGTAACTTTTGATTTTGGTACTGTCTGTGATTTTTTTTTTTTTTTAATTGGTTCATAATTGCCAGTTACAGCTTATTTTTCTCTGTCTACATCTCTTTCTCTGTGTTTCTCATTGTAACAGGTTTTTGTAGAGAGCTGATGTCTTTCCTGTCACTGTGGACTGCAGAGCACAGTAGTACAGAGCAGAGTCTGATACAGCAGCAGAGGAGATCTTCAAATCCACATGTTCCTTTTTTGTAATGTTAACAGTGAATCTTGGGTCTACATCAGACTGCTGAGCTTCTTTTGCACTGCTGTAGGTGAGTACAAGAAATTCCGATCTTGATCTTCCATACTGACGGTACCAGTGGAGATAATCTGTAACTCCAGAGTCAGAAAAAGTACAGGACAATGTAACACTTGAACCCTCGTCAGCAAAAACATCTGCTTTTTCTGGTTTGATGACATTTCCAAAGACAGCAGCTAAAAATTAAAAGTTAATTGGTAACTTTTAGTGAAAAGTCTTGAGTAAAATTGTTAACAGAAAAATAAATAATTCTCCAAATAAATGCACATACCAGCTGAGACACAGAGCAGAATAACTGAATGAAGTTCCATTGTACAAGTGTTCACTCTGAGAAGAATCAGACTGAATAACCCACAGTATCTGTCAGACACGATATGAACAGAGTCCCTCCTCTCTCATGTTATAGGTCATTAAATTGCTGCCATCTTACAGAGGATAAGCAGATTGGAAATTGGATGCAGAATATTATATTGATTGAAGAATGAGTATTATAGTTTATTTCACTGTGTATCTGTACTTTCAGTATAACTTTATTAAAGTTAAATTTCAGAAATGCTTACTGTAAAGAAACAAACACATGTATGTTTTGTATGTGGTTTGACTTGAATTTTCTCACTGTGGTCCTCATATCACAGTAGTACACAGCAGAGTCAGACACACGCACATTCTGGATTGTCAGTGGAACTGAATTTGCTGAAAGTTTAGAGTGAAATCTTTCCTGAAACTGAGTACCATTTTCCCAAATTCCAAACTGGTCTCTACTCAAGATGTGTTTAGGAAAATCATTTGCTCTCTGGATGTACCAAAAGAGGTATGGTTGTGCTAAAGCTGTTGAATATTCACAATTTATCATCACTGATTTTCCTTCGGCTTCAATCAGATGTTTGCAAGGATTTAAAAATATTTAATGTTGATATAATTTTTGATGTGCATCATAAATATAAAATTCATATCAACAAACAATCTATACAAAAATATTCAAAAATTATCTAAATGCTTAAAACTGAGTAGAAGTGCATAGCAAACCTGAATAGTGCAAATCTAAATATATTCCTCAACTACCTCATCTGTTGTAATTTGAAACCGCAGTCAAAGTAAATTCTTCAGTAAGAAGGTTTTTCTTTCATAAATAGGATGATACTCTAAGGTGGAGTTTGTCAAAACATAAAGGAAGCCACTCTGTTAGCACGACACTTAAATATATTGCCCTCTTTTGGTTTCTTGCTAGTGTTACAACTGAATTAAAGTCATGTGATGTTAAACATGTTAGCAATTAATCAAGTTTGTTTCCTAGGTTTTGAATTTATTTTGAAAATACCATCCAGCTGTTAAACCTGTGCAGATTGGATGGCCATATAAAATTGATTTGAACATGTGAAATATGATAGCTGGACATACAGTTGATGCTTCTATTCTGAAATTTCAAATTTACATTTATGCCTTAACAAAGACCTAATTCTGTCTTTCACAGGTGTGACCACATATTTTTTACATTTGGGGCTGATATAGATTGCGGTTTTGACTGTGGTTTTCACTAGATATTTTCAAAGTAAAAAAAGTGCTTCAGGTTTTTGTACGACATGTCTCATGTTTTGTATCACTGGGATACTATTCTTAATAGAGCACAGTAATAGTGAGCTGAATCTGACAGACGTACATCAGTAATAGTGAGTTCAGTGGATGTATCTGATGTAACCGAATGAAATTGACTATCAGAGGTGTGATCATTAGAACGTTTTCGGGCACCTTTGAATAATAAATACTTTGGTTCTCCATTAGGATACTGTCTGTACCAGTAAAGCCAAACATTCTGCTCATTTGTACTATATGAGCAGCTCAGCTTTACAGTTTCTGTTTCTTTAGAGTTTTTTTCTGTCCCTTTATCTGGATCAATGCTGTCTCCAGTCACAAAACCTGTAAAATAAGAACATGTGACTTTTGATTTTAAAAAAAAAAAGCATGGTTGACAAAATAATATTGACAATTTTCATTTTTTATGAAAAAAAACCCAAAACAAAACAAAAACAATTAGTCAATTAAATCGTTTAGCATTTGGGGTTTTATGTTTTAATCATTTACTCAGTAAATAATGTACCTGTTCCCACAATGAGAATCAGTATGATGCATCTGTCCATGTTTAATCAGATCAGTTCAGTTCTCTTGAGGCGCTCAGTGCTCTGAGCTGTAAGTCACTGCAGATCAGTCAGAAACACACACAGGAACTTCCTCCTCTCTGAACTTCCTGCTGATTTTCATTTTCATCTATATGCTATATTGTATATTTTATATCATTTAATTGTGTTTGACAACTCAAAGTTTCATACTTTTTTTTATATGACTGTTCAAAAGTACCAGAATGAAACTTACAGTTCTGAATCTGTTTTATATATCACTGATCTTTCTTTAGCTTTAGTCACATGTTTGTCTGGCTGATCAACCACATGCTCTGATCTACACTCTGGAAAAATTCAAGAATAATAAATGTAAAACTATGTAAACAATTGAAAATCAGTTGTATTAAATGTACACCAGTAGTGTGAAAATAAAAATAGACAGTTATGTCACGCAGGCTGTGGAATATGTTGAATACACCTTGAAGATAAACCAGTGAATAGGAAAGCTTCTGTTTTTATAGTACCTACTACTGTCTTATGGTTAACTACAATCATCCAATCCCACACCTGGAGCACACAGGGAACAATTGGGGCCCACAACTGGCCTGGTTTACTGTTTAACAGAATTAAGAATTAGGGAATTTGACTTTGACTTTGGAATGTTGTTTAGTTTTGATCGTTTTTGCATGAGATTACTTAAGTTTCCCTCTCCCTCAGCTCTCATTGTAACAGGTTTTTGTAGAGAGCTGATGTGTTTCCTGTCACTGTGGGCCTCAGAGCACAGTAGTACAGAGCAGAGTCTGACAGAGCAGCAGAGGAGATCTTCAGATCCACTTGTTCCCTTTTTGTCACATTAACGATGAATCTTGAATCTACATCAGACTGCTTAGCTTCTTTTTCATTGTCATAGGTGAGTACAAGAAATTCAAGTTTTGATGTTCCATATTGACGGTACCAGTGGAGATCATCTCTAGTGCTAGAGTCAGAAAAACTACAGGACAGTATAACACTTGAACCCTCCTCCACAAAAACAATTGTTTTGTTTGGTTTGATGACATTTCCAAAGACAGCAGCTGAAAAAGAAGTACATTTGTTTATTGTTTTCTCAGTTTAATAATCAACCAAATAATTAGCTGAATAAAATATGCATACCAGTTGAGACACAGAGCAGAATAAATGAATGAAGATCCATTGTACAAGCGTTCACACTGAGAAGAGTCAGACTGAATTTTTTCAACCACAGTCTCTGTCAGACACGTTTAGATCATGTCAGATCTGAGTCCCTCCTCTTTTGATACTTCAAGGTAAAAGAGAAGCTTTATTCTTAAGGAATAGTTTTACCATTACCATTACCATTATGTGAAACTAATTTTCTGTCCATTATTGTTAAGAGACAGATAAATTCTAACATGATATTAAAAATATAGAATAAATATTATGAATTCTGTTGTTGAGAACACTACCACCTTGTGGCACATTATACCCGCACAACCTGTTAGAGATGATAATCAATTGAAACTTGAACTATTGGCTACTTTTGTATGGTTTTAATGTAATTGAGAATATTAGGATGCTTCGTTACATTTTTATTTTCACATTGATTCAAGTTCAGTTATACATATGTAAATTTAGATTCATCAAATTGAATCAGTTTATTTATTTTCTAATTTACTGATTAGTGTCATTTAACTTATTAATTGCTGCAGCTTATGGATTCTCTTTTAGTTTTGGACTCTGTATCTATTGATTGGTCTCATTGAATTAAATAAGTAAAGGTTTTTGTGCAGTGTTCTTGTGTTTCCTGTCACTGTGGGCTGCAGAGCACAGTAGTACAGAGCAGAGTCTGATACAGCAGCAGAGGAGATCTCCAGAGTCACATTGATTTTTTTATTTTTTGTTACTTTAACAGAGAATCTTGAATCTACATCCGATACCGTAGTGCCTTTTGCAACACTGGAGGTGGTTACAAGAAATTCGGGGTTTGATCTTCCATACTGACGGTACCAGAAAAGATAGTCTGTACCCCCAGGGGATGAATAACTACAGGACATAGTAGCGTTTTGTCCTTCATCAGCCTCAACATCAGTTTTATCTGGTTCAATTGTATTTCCAAAGACAACAGCTGAAACAGAAGAGGAATAGATAGCATTTTAGAGAGATTTCATGTAATAGGTTCAGTCAGTCAGTCAGTCAATCGATCAATCAGTAGAAATACACACCTGCTGAAGCACAGAACAGAATAACTGAATGAAGATCCATTGTACAAGTGTTCACTCAAGTTTAGAAAAGTCAGACTGAATTGTTTCCACCACAGTTTCTAACACATTTAATCATGTCAGATCTGTGAACAGTCCCTCCTCTCTGAGCTACATCATGTCAATATGTATCACACTAACATGTATCACACTCTAACAAAGTGCTACTGCAAACAAATTGACTCACTTTAGAATGTTGCTTTGTTTTGATTTTGTATTATTATTATTTTTTATTTATTTATTTATTTTTTGCATTATATTACTTAAATATTTGTATACTAGCTTCTTTCCACAATTTTACTCTTGTCTCTCGCTGTAACAGGTTTTTGTAGAGAGCTGATGTGTTTCCTGTCAATGTGGACTGCAGAGCACAGTAGTACAGAGCAGAATCTGATACTTCAGCAGAGGAGATCTTCAGATCCACATGTTCCTTTTTGGTAATATTAACAGTAAATCTTGGATCTACATCAGATCGCTGAGCTTCTTTTGCAGCGTCATACTTGAGTACAAAAAATTCAGTTTTTGATCTTCCATACTGACGGTACCAATGGAGATTATCTGTACCTACAGAGTCAGAAAAACTGCAGGATACTGTAACACTTGAACCCTCTTAAGCAAAAACATCTGTTTTGCTTGGTTTGATGACATTCCCAAAGACAACAGCTGAAACAGCAGAGGTACTGTACATTTGTTTATTATTTATTTCTTTTAGGAATCAACCAAATAATCAACCAAATAAATATACATACCAGCTGAGGCACAGAACAGAATAACTGAATGAAGTTCCATTGTACAAGTGTTCACTTTGAGAAGAGTCAGGCTGAATCATTTCAACCACAGTCTCTGTCAGACATATTTAGATCATGTCAGATCTGAGTCAAGTATAAGCAGTGTGCAAGATAACCCAGGATTCCATTTACCTGGGGTTTAGAATGACCCAGAGTTAACTATTTCAAGTATGAAAAAGAGTATCTTGTCTCACATTAATCTCCAGCTAACTGCGAGACATTTTTCACCTACTTATGTTTGAAGCCATCAGTTTTGATGCGTGGTGCCGCGATACTGTTGTGGTCTGCAAACACTGCTCACCCCTGGTGGAGTTTATGATTATTAAGTGCCGGCCGTTCTATCTACCGCGGGAATATACAGCCATAATACTTGCTGCAGTATACATCCCTCCCAGCTCCAATAACAACAACAGGAGTGAGGCACTGAATAAACTTTACCAGCACATCAGTGAGCAGCAGACAGCCCACCCAGATGCTTTTCTCATCTTGGCTGGGGATTTCAATCATGCAGACTTAAAAAGTGTGTTTCCTAAAATACAACAACACATAGACTTTCCAACACGTGGAAACAACACACTGGACTTTGTTTACACCACACAGAGAGGAGCTTACAAAGCCCTACCCCTCCCCCACCTTGGTGCTTCAGACCACATCACTGTTATGCTAATGCCAGCATACAGACCGCTCGTTAAAGTCACCAAACCGGTTCAGAAACAAATTCAAGTGTGGCCAGAAGGGTCGTCAGAGGCACTTCAAGACTGCTTTGACACCACTGACTGGGACATGTTCAAACAGGCCGCTACATACCACAACACAACAGACCTCCAGGAGTACTCAGAGACTGTCACTGCCTACATCACCAAGTGCATTGAGGATGTAACAGTCACAAAGACCATCACCGTCCGGCCCAACCAAAAACCGTGGCTGACAGGGGAAGTCTACAGACTTCTGATGACTCGCAACGCTGCCTTCAGAGCTGGAGACGAGGTGGGCCTGAGGAAAGCTAGAGCCAACCTGTCACGCGGCATCAGAAAGGCTAAGAGACAGTACTCCAGGAGGATAGCCCATCGTTTCAGTGACAGCAGAGACACCAGGAGCCTGTGGCAGGGGATTCAGACCATCACGGACTACAAGCCCCCGCCGCGGACCTGTGACAGCACCACCCCGATGCTGAACGAGCTGAACACTTTCTTCGCTCGCTTTGAGGCACACAACAGCACCACTGCACAGAAGACTCCACCTCCTCTCGATGACCAGATGTTGACTCTGTCCACGGACAGCGTGAGAAGATCCCTCAGCAGGATCAATGCACGCAAAGCTCCTGGTCCTGACAACATCCCTGGACGTGTTCTGAGAGACTGTGCAGCGGAACTCACTGATGTCTTCACAGACATCTTCAACATCTCCCTGAGTCAGGCTGTTGTTCCCACATGCTTCAAAGCTACCACAATCATCCCAGTCCCGAAGAAATCATCTCCATCCTGCTTCAACGACTATCGCCCAGTCGCACTTACTCCCATCCTCATGAAGTGCTTTGAGCGACTAGTCATGCAGCACATCAAGTCTGTCCTCCCCCCTTCCCTGGACCCCTACCAGTTTGCATATCGGTCAAACCGCTCGACCGATGATGCCGTCTCCACTGCCCTCCACTCTGCACTCACACATCTGGACAAAAAAGACTCTTATGTCAGAATGCTGTTCATAGACTTCAGTTCAGCATTCAACACAATCATCCCTCAACAGCTCACTCAAAAACTGTCTCAGCTGGGACTCAACACATCGCTGTGCAACTGGCTGTTGGACTTCCTGACCGGGAGACCTCAGGCAGTACGGGTCGGCAGCAACACATCCAGCACCATCATTCTGAACACTGGGGCCCCTCAAGGATGTGTGCTTAGCCCCCTTCTCTTCACTCTGCTGACCCATGACTGCACACCGACACACAACAGCAACCTCTTCATCAAGTTTGCGGATGACACGACTGTGGTTGGTCTCATTAGCAACCGCGATGAGACAAACTACAGGAGTGAAGTGAGCCGCCTGGCCAGATGGTGGGGTGACAACAATCTCTCTCTGAATGTAGAGAAGACGAAGGAGATTGTTGTTGACTTCAGGAGAGTGCACTCTTAGCATGCTCCTCTGTTCATCAACGGTGTGACCGTGGAAAGAGTGAGTAGCACTAAGTTCCTGGGTGTGCACATCACAGAAGACCTCTCCTGGACTGCCAACACCACAGCACTGACCATGAAAGCACAGCAGCGACTCTACTTTCTTCGCAAACTGAGAAGAGCCAGAGCCCCAGCCCCCATCATGTGCACCTTCTACAGAGACACCATCGAGAGCATCCTGACCAGCTGCATCACTGTGTGGTATGGCACCTGCAACGCATCCTGCCGTACAAAACTTCAGCGCGTAGTGAGAGCAGCTGAGAAGATCGTTGGTGTCCCTCTCCCCTCCCTCCAGGACATCTACGACACCCGTCTCACCCGAAAAGCCCTCAGCATTGCTGGTGACCCCACCCACCCGTCACACAGCCTCTTCAGTCTGCTGCCATCAGGGAGGAGACTTCGCAGTTTTCAGGCCAGGACCAGCAGATTGAAAGACAGCTTCATCCATCAGGCTGTCAGGATGCTGAACTCCCTCTGACTCTGCCCCCTCTCCCCTCTTTCTGCCCCATTTACCTGACCTCTGAGACATCACCCCCCACGGTTCACTACCTCATCCATCTACCTCATACACATTGACTCTCTGAGCATTGGTCTTACATACTCAGACTATTAAGCTCTGCACTACACCAACATTGCACTGACTATTTGTCTGGTTTGCACTACTATCTGCCATTGCCACTTTATTTTCATAAGTCACTTTATATCTCATACATCTCTATCATAAATGCCACTTTATTTTTTTAATTGACTCTTTTACTGTAATATTGTATTTATATATATATTATTTATTTTGTACGTTAGTGTATTTTATTATTTTATGTTAATGTTACCTGTATGCATCTAGGGTTTGAGAGTAACGCAATTTCAATTCTCTGTATGTATGTGCTGTATATATGGCAGAATTGACAATAAAGCAGACTTTGACTTTGACTTGACTTTTGTTTGGAACAGCACTGACTCTTTTCTCTGTAAAAAGCTGTCTGCAAGTTTACCCACACAGCTTAAATATTTGAAGAAAACAAAGGGTATTCTGTATTAAGTTGCGTTACCTACAGTATTTGTGCAGTTCTTGCTAATTTCATGACCATTGATTTGTGGTTAAAATGGTACAATGTGCACCAGCTAAATATTTGTTCATTTTGGCGGTTACAGCTTTATTTTGAGAAGGAAGATATTTTGAAGTATGTTGGTATAAAAATACTGTTTCCACAGTATTTTTTTTTCAGTACTATGAAAGTCAGTGGTTATTGTCAGCTGTTTGGTTAACCATTCTTCAAAATATCTTCCTTTGTGCTTAACAGAAGAAAGTAACTCGTACAGATTTGCAACAACTTCAGGGTGAGAGTAAATTATGACTTTTCATTTTGGGGTAAAATTCAAATGGATCTTTTTTAACAGGCCTGACAGGTGTGACCACATATTTTATCACATTCAGAGCTGGTTAGATTTGTGGTTTCAAAGTAAAAAGATTTTTCTGGTTTTTGTATGACATGTCTCATGTTTTGTATCACTGGGCTTCTACTCTTAGAGCACAGTAGTAGTGAGCTGAATCTGACAGACGTACATCAGTAATATCGAGTTCAGTGGATGTACGTGATGCAGTCGACTGAAACCGTGGATCAGAGGTGTGTTTACCACTCACTAACTGTGCACCTTTTCTTAATAAATACTGTGGTTCTCTGTTAGGATACTGTCTGTACCAGAAAAGTACAACATATTCACTATTTGTACTATATGAGCAGCTCAACTTGATACTTTCTGTTTCTGTAAAAGTTTTTTCTGTCCCTTTATCTGGCTCAATGCTGTCTCCAGCCACCAAACCTGTCAACAATATGATTTTCAGTTGTAAAATCAAAGTAGAAAATATATTGCAAACACACTTTACTTTTTGTGGAAACAAGAAATCAAGTAAATCAATCCATTAAAGGATTTTGGAGTTTGAGACTTTAAAATAAAGTTACCATCAATGTACATATGTTTATTAATTGTTTAGTAAATAATGTACCTGTTCCCACAATGAGAATCAGTATGACCCATCGGTCCATGTTCAATCAGATCAGTTCAGTTCTGTATTCAGGCTCTCAGTGCTCTGAGCTGTAAGTCACTGCAGATCAATCAGAAACACACACAGGAACTTCCTCCTCTCTGAACTTCCTGCTGCTGTTCAGGATCATCCATATGATATCATATACTGTATAATATTTAAACATATGTTTTCTGTTATGCAAGTATGATTTTAATATAAACATTACAATATACATTATTATTATTATTAGTAGTAGTATGACCATATTTCTCTTATATAGGATAGAAACATAGCAGTGTATTTTTATTGCAAATAGGAAACATATTAAATGTTTTATGAATAGTTTGACCATTGACTAAATGGTGTTAAAAGCAGCTTCATGGGGATCTCTGTGTAACTTTTGATTTTGGTACTATCTGTGATTAAAAAAAAAAAAAAAAAAAGGTTCATAATTGCCAGTTACAGCTTCTTTTCCTCTGTCTACATCTCTTTCTCTGTGTTTCTCTCTTGTCTCTCATTGTAACAGGTTTTTGTAGAGAGCTGATGTGTTTCCTGTCACTGTGGACGCCAGAGCACAGTAGTACAGAGCAGAGTCTGATACAGCAGTAGGAGAAATCTTCAACTCCACATGTTCCTTTTTTGTAATGTTAACAGTGAATCTTGGATCTACATCTGACTGCTGAGCTTTATTTGCAGTGTCATAGGTGAGTACAAGAAATTGAGGTTTTGATCTTCCGTACTGACGGTACCAATGAAGATAATCTGTAACTCCAGAGTCAGAAAAAGTACAGGACAATGTAATGCTTGAACCTTCCACAGCAAAAACATCTGTTTTGTCTGGTTTGATGACATTTCCGAAGACAGCAGCTGAAAATGAAAAGTTAATTGGTAACTTTTTTGTGAAAGTCTTGAGTAAAACTGTCAACAGAAAAATAAATAATTATGCAAATAAATGCACAAACCAGCTGAGACACAGAGCAGAATAACTGAATGAAGATCCATTGTACAAGTGATCACTCTGAGAAGAATAAGACTGAAATAACCACAGTCTCTGTCAGACATGATATGAACACTGAGTCCCTCCTCCCTCATGTTAGCTCATTAAATTGCTGCCATCCTACAGAGGATAAGCAGATTGGAGAATGGATGGAGAATATTATATTGATTGAATGATTGTAGTTTATTTCACTGTGTTACTGTACCTTCAGTATAACTTTATTAAAGCTATACATTTCAGAAATGCTTACTGTAAAGAAACAAACACATGTATGTTTTTGTATGTGGTTTGACTTGAATTTTCTCACTGTGGTCCTCAGAGCACAGTAGTACACAGCAGAGTCAGACACACGCACATCCTGGATTGTCAGTGGAACTGAATTTGCTGAAAGTTTAGAGTGAAATCTTTCCTGAAACTCAGTACCATTTTCCCCGATTCCAAACTGGTCTCTACTCAGGATGTGTTTAGGAAAATCATTTGCTCTCTGGATGTACCAGTAGAGGTATGGCTGTGCTAAAGCTGTTGAATATTCACAATTTAACGTCACTGATTTTCCTTCAGCTTCAATCAGATGTTTGTCTGGCTGATCAACTTTGTCTTCTGCACATCTGCACTCTGCAAAAATTTAAAAATATTTATGTCAGCATAATTTTTGATGTGCATCATAAATGTAAAATCCATATCCATCCATATCCAATGCTTAAAAATTAGTACAAATGCATACCAAGACTGAATAGTGCAACTAGAAATATATTCCTCAACCACCTCATGATCTGTTTTCATTTGAAATTGCATTCAAAATAAATCAATAAGACAGCTTTTCTTTCATAAATATGATGAGACTCCAAGGTGGAGTCTGTGAAAATGTAAAGGAAACCTCTTTTTTAAGTGATGCTGAAAGATATTGCCCTCTTTTGGTTCCTTGCTAGTGTTACAACTGAATTCAAGTCACATGATGTTAAATGTTAGCAGTATAGCAAGTTGAAGTTTAGTGTTGGTTTAACTGTTATTAATATATATATATATATATCATCCAGCTGTTAAAGAGAGAAGAATACAGATTAGTTGGCCATGTGGCATACCATATCTGGACATACTCTTAATGCTTCTGTTCAGAAGTTTCTAATTCTAATTTATGCCTTAACAAAGACCTAATTCAGTCTTACACAGGTGTGACCACATATTTTATTACATTTGGGGCTGATATAGATTGTGGTTTTGATTGTGGTTTTCACTAGATATTTTCAAAGTATGAAAAGAGCCTCATGTTTTTGTACGACATGTCACGTATTTTGTATCACTGGGCTTCCAGAGCACAGTAATAATGAGCTGAATCTGACAGACGTACATCAGTAATAGTGAGTTCAGTGGATGTGCGTGATGTAGTTGACTGAAAACGACGATCAGAGGTGTAATCTTCATGTCGTGATCGGGCACCTTTGAGTATTACAAACTGTGGTTCTCTGTTAGGATACTGCCTGTACCAGTAAAGCCAAACATTTTCATTATTTGTACTATATGAGCAGCTCAGTTTGACAGTTTCTGTTTCTTTAAAGTTTTTTTCTGTCCCTTTATCTGGCTCAATGTTGTCTCCAGTCACCAAACCTGTCAACAAAAGGCACAAATAAACAGATGTTTACTGTGTGAAAAAAAAGTTGACAGCATATTTCACAGCACTTTGATTACAAAAAAATAAAAAATAAAATAGTAAAATAACAAATGTAATTGTAATGTTTTAAAACAAACTGAAATTATTTATGCACAGAGTTTCATAAATTACTCAATAAATAATGTACCTGTTCCCACAATGAGAATCAGTATGACACATCTGTCCATGTTCAATCAGATCAGTTCAGTTCTCTGTTGAGGCTCTCAGTGCTCAGAGCTGTAAGTCACTGCAGATCAGTTAGAAACACACAGGAACTTCCTCCTCTCTGAACTTCCTGCTTATTTTTTATTTTTATCTATATGCTGTATTGTATATTTTATATCACTTAATAGTGTTTGATGAAATAACAATAGACAGTCATGTCACAGAGGCTGTATAATGTTGAATACACCTTAAAGATAAACCAGTGAATGTAAGAGCTGCTGTTTTCTCAAAGGTAATATAGTACCTAATGCCCTCTTATGGTTAACTGCAAGTGTTACATAAACAAAACAGTGCCATTTGAGGTGAAGTAAGTGACGTGACAGCCAAGTATGGTGACCCATATTCATAGTTTTTTTTATCTCTTTTGCATTAGATTACTTAATTGTCACTCTCTTGCTTTTCACTTTAACAGGTTTTTGTAGAGAGTTGATGAGTTTCCTGAGGTCTTTCCTTGTTCCTATTTTGTCACATTAACAATAAATCTTTGATTTACAACAGACTGCTGAGCTTCTTTTGCAGTGTCGTAGGTGAGTACAAGAAATTCAGGTTTTGATCTTTCATATTGACGGTACCAGTAGATCATCTCTAATGCTAGAGTCAGAAAAACTACAGGACAATGTAAGACTTGAACCCTCCTTAGCAAAAACATTGGTTTGGTTTGGTTTGGTTTGATGACATTCCCAAAGACAGCAGCTGAAAAAGAAGAGGTATACATTTTATTGCTTTTTATTTCGTTTTTAATAATCAATCAAATAAATGCACATATACATACCGATTGAGGCACAGAACAGAATAACTGAATGAAGATCCATTGTACAACTGTTCACTTGGAGAAGAGTCAGACTGAATCGTTTTTACCTCAGATCATGTCAGATCTGAGTCCCTCCTCTTTTGATACTTATAAACAAAAGAGCTTTATTCTGAATATTATAAAAAAAAAAAAAAAAAAAGATGGGTGCAAAATGAACTTTAGACATAGTCAGCTACATATTCACAGTAAGATTTAAAAAAAAAAAAACTACATGAAACATTCATTTATAATATAGGAAAGCTTTAGGTTCTTACTGAATGTCTGAGAACACTGCCGCCTTGTGGCACATTACACCTGCACAATCCATTACATATGATAATAGATTGAAATTTAAACTGTTGGCTACTTTTGTATGGTTTTAATGTAATTAGATAGATGCTTCGTTCCATTTTTAATGTCACATTGATTCAGTTCAGTTATACTTATGTAAGCTTGGATTAAAGTTTTATTAGTTCATATTTTTCATTCAATAATAATATAATTAAACCTACTAACTTCTGCAGCTGATGGATTCTCTGGAGAGTCTGTCTTTGACTCTGTATCTATTGCTTGTTCTCTGGATTTATTAAGGAAAGGTTTTTGTACAGTGTTCTTGTGTTTCCTGTCACTGTGGGCCGCAGAGCACAGTAGTACAGAGCAGAGTCTGATACAGCAGCAGAGGAGATCTCCAGATCCACATTGATTTTGTCATTCTTTGTTACTTTAACAGAGAATCTTGAATCTACATTAGATACTGTAGTCTCTTTTTCAGTACTATAAGTGGTTACAAGTAATTCAGGTTTTGATCTTCCATACTGACGGTACCAGAAGAGATTATCTACCCCCCCAGAGGAGGAATAACTGCAGGATAAATTAGCTTTTTGACCTTCATCAGCACCAGCATCTGTTTTATCTGGACTGATAGTATTTGCAAAGACAGCAACTGAAACAGAAAAGGAGTGTTTAGAATTTTAGAGTGATTTTGTGTAATGGGTTTTAGTAAATGAATCAATCAGTCAGTATACATACCTGCTGAGAGACAGAACAGAATAACTGAAAAAAGATCCATTGTACAAGTGTTCACTCTGAGAATAGTCAGACTGAATTGTTTCCAACACATTCGATCATGTCAGATCTGTGAACACTGAGCCCCTCCTCTCTGAGCTACATCATGTCTTGTATCACACTTTAAGTGTGCTACTGCAAATATATTTACTTTTTATATATAATTATATAACAATGTTCCCACAATGAAAATATGTATAAAGCATCTGTCCATGTTAAATGAGATCAGCTCAGTTCTGAATCTGTGTCATACATTTCTGATCTTCATTCCTGGTCTGAATTTCAGTCATATGTTTTTCTGGCTGATCAGCCACATTTTCTGATCTGCACTTTGTAAAGGTTTGAGAATATTAAATGTAAAACAATGTAAATATTTGAAAATGCAGTTAAATCAAATGCATACCAATGAATAGTGTGATAGTGTGAATAGATTTTTATTTAATTTATTTTATTACTATTTTCAAAGGTAATGGTACCTACTGCCCTCTAATGGTTAGCTGCAGGTAGTGAATAAACACAACAGTGCCATTTGACTGTTTAACAGGTTTGATCCTTTTTGCATTAGATTACTTAAATGTTTGTATATTAGCTTCTTTACACAATTTCTCTCTCTTTTGTCTTTCATTGTAACAGGTTTTTGTAGAGAGCTGATGTGTTTCCTGTCACTGTGGATGCCAGAGCACAGTAGTACAGAGCAGAGTCTGTTACAGTAGCAGAGGAGATCTCCAGATCCACTTGTTCCTTTTTTGTAATGTTAACAGTAAATCTTGGATCTACATCAGATTGCTGAGCTCCTTCTGCAGTGTCATAGGTGAGTACAAGAAATTCAGGTTTTGATGTTCCATACTGACGGTACCAGTGGAGATATTCTGTACTGCTAGAGTCAGAAAAACTGCAGGATACTGTAACACTTGAACCCTCCTCAGCAATAACATCAGGTTTGTTTGGTTTGATATCATTTCCTAAGACAGCAGCTGAAACATAAGAGGTATTTGTTTTTTGTTTTTTATTTTGCTCTTTTAGTGATCAATCAAATAATCAACCAAAAAAAGTTAATTGGTAATTTTTTAATGAAAAGTCTTTTTCAAGTAAAATTGTTAACAGAAAAATAAATAATTCTGCAAATAAAGGCACATACCAGCTGAGACACAGAGCAGAATAACTGAATGAAGATCCATTGTACAAGTGTTCACTCTGAGAAGAGTCAGACTGAATCGTTTCACCCACAGTCTCTGTCAGACACGTTTAGATCATGTCAGATTTGAGTCCCTCCTCTTTTGATGCTTCAAGAATAAAGAGAAGCCATATTTTGAAGGAGTAGTTTTTCTTGGTGGCCTGGCTCATTACTGCTACCATTATGTGAAACTCATTTTCTGTCCATTATTTTCAAGATAAATTCAAAAGCAATAATTCTAAAATGGGCGCATAGTAGATTTTGTTACATGAGTTCAAATGAACATGACGTATTTTAGAGTCTGTCACAGTAAGTCTTAAAAAAACAAAACTGCATGAAACGCATATTAGATGCTGTTCATTTATCAAGACAATCAGGAACTTCCTGCTCTCTGTAAGTGTGAAACCAGTGAAGACTTGGAACTTTCATTAATAGTATGTTTGAAAGTATGAAATAAAAAAAAAATAAAAAATACATAAAACTTTATCTCCATGCTTTTCAGTCTCTTCCTACATTAAATTAAAATGTAGTCTTAAGTATTGAGAATTAATTAATTGATTGCATTTCTGAGAACACTGCCACCTTGTGGCACATTGTAGCTATGGAATCTGAAGATAATCGATTGAAACTTGAACTATTGGCTACTTTTGTATGGTTTCAGTATAATTAACAATATTAGGATGCTTCATTAAATTTTTTAATGTCACACTGATTTCACATTTTTCAGTCATGCATTTGATTCACACACAAAAACAAGAGCCAAATACATTAATACTCAAATATTTTTGCTGTCACAATAAGCTTATTACTATAACAGCACAGTGTTATATATAATTGCAGTTCTAAATATATGTGAAACAAAAACGATTTTTAATAGGGCTTCTGTATATGTCTTGTTGCATCAATTGCTAAATTCAAAACAAGTTATTTACATATATACTTTCCATATTGCCTCACAGAGTTTACACCATAGCTTACATTAACAGCATTTTTTACTAGATTGGTTCAAAGTAAAAAGAGCTATGGATTTTTGTATGACCTGTTTCATACTGATACAAATTAATGTACCTGACAGTTACAGCTTTCTTTTGAGAAGGAATACTTTTTGAAAAATGGTAATTACATGTTTTACAGTAGCCTTTGACTTATATAGTTTACCACTGTTTAGTTTTTTTCCCTCCGTACTATGCCTTATCTGCAACAGTTTTGTTACCAACATTCCTCAAAGTATCTTCTTTTGTGCTCATCAGAAAAAATAAACTCATACAGGTTTGGAACAACTTGAGGTTGAAAGTAAATTATGACAGAATTTTCAGAATTTTGAGTGAACTATCCCTTTATGAGCACAGAACCTGATGATGCAGTTAGTGTGAATACAACAAACCACCACTTGCTCTAAACACATTGTCTTGTTTTTCCTTTTTTTTAAATTCAAGCCATGATCAAAATAATTTTTTTTTTTGTTTACTAGCTCATGGGCACTGAACATGTCATGGATTGATTATGTAAAACTTGGTGAAATTTTTTTTAACAGGCCTAGTTCAACCTCACACAGGTGTGACCACATGGTTTATTACATTCATGGCTTAATAGATTTTGGGTTTGATTGTGGTTCCCCTTCAGTTCACTTCGAGCTGCGTCGAAACGCTATGGGAACGCCCCCGGCGGGACACCGTACTGAAGTGTGTGTAGAATCAGCCCAACGCAGTGCCACGTCATGAGCGGGATGACGTAGATGACCAGGAAGCATAAAATGCACCGGCAACACGCTCATTCAGCTTTTTGCTCTTCAGCTGGCGCGTCTGTGGTGTGTGTGTGTGTGTGTTTGAAATACAAAAACAAACGAAAGAATGCCTAAATCAAAGGGGAAGAAAGGGGCGAGCAAGCAGCATTTTAGATCGTGCATTCCCCCGTGTACTCGGTTTATCTCGCCGGGGGATACGCACGATCTTTGTGTTGTTTGTTTGAGAGCGGAGCACGCACAGTCAGCCCTCGAAAAGGCTGACTGCTATGACTGTGAGCTGTTGCCACTGCGCGTGCTTTGCTCTCGTTTGGCTGTCTTTGACGAGTCTGGACAGCCCCGCGATCCCGCTGGCAGCGGTCCCGCTGTGGCTGAGGCCCAGCGGCGGCTACTGTCATGGGGATCGCAGGTAGATCTAGCAGAGGGCTATGAGACGGGTTCTTCCCTTTCTCATGCCTCATCTGCTAGATCTAATGCTCCCTCTCGAGGTGCGGAAGCCCGCGTTGCGGTTTCTTCCCCCAAGGGAGAGAGCTCGACGCTTCATCTCTCTTCCTCTGAGGAGGTTGAGGTGATGAGCGTCGACACCGAGGAGACTGTGGACTCGCCCCCACAGTCCCTCGCGTATGAGGAGCTGGTGGAGGTTGTGACTCGGGCGGTGGCTAAGTTAAACATCGACTGGCCCGCCGAGCAGCAAGACGTTCGCCCCAAAAGTAAGCTGGACGAACGTTTTCTGCGTACCCAGTCGCAACCTTCGCGGAGGGGCCTTCCTTTTTTCCCCGATCTCCACACTGAGGTGTCGAGATCGTGGGGGAAACCCTTCTCCTCCCGCATATTTAGCCCCACTGTATCCACATACTCTAATGTGGTGGGGCTGAGTGAGAAGGGATATGGGGCGGTGCCCACGGTGGAGCGGACGCTGGCTAGCTATCTCTCCCCGTCTTCGGCATCATCCCTGAAGGCCCCCCAGCTTCCCTTCAAGGCTCTTAAAAGAACTTCGGCCTTGGTAGGGAAGGCTTACACGGCAGCAGGTCAGGCTGGTGGCTGTCTGCACACTATGGCGGTGTTGCAGGCGTACCAGGCTGATCTGCTGAAGGACCTGGATGAGAGGGGGGGGGAGGAATCCGACGCAGTGGCAGAACTGCGTCGGGCCACGGATTTGTCGCTCCGGGCCACTAAAGAAACGGCCAGAGCCATTGGCCGTTCAATGGCAGCTCTGGTGGCCACGGAGCGGCATCTGTGGTTGAATCTGTCCGAGTTGGATGACAAGGACAGATTCTTCCTCCTGGATGCCCCGCTCTCGCCTTCTGGCCTTTTCGGCGACGCAGTGAATTCTGTCGTCTATAGGTTTCAGGAGGCGAAGAAGCAAGCGGCGGCGTTCCAGCGCTTCCTCCCTCGCCCCCAGGTCCCTGGGGCTGCTGAGCGGGAGCAGCCCCAGCCGTCCGGCTCCTCATACCGGCAAAGCCAGAGACAGAGCGTCGCCTCTCGTACCCCACCTAAAAAAGATCAGGGGTCGGGGCGGCGCTCTAGGCGGTCTGGGGCCTCTCGCCCAAGGGCGGATCTGCGGACCGTCCTTCAGGCGAAGAGGTCCCAGCCTAAGTGCTCCTGACATGAGTGTCAGGAGTATGAGGGTAGCCCCCGCTGGGGAAGTGAGACACATGTTCCATCAAGAGGTGTCTCATCTTCCTCAGCACCCTCAAGGGGGCTCGCTGATAACTCTGCCACCCAGGAAAGCGGTGCTTCAGGGTTCAGTGAGCTCCGGCGAGCGATTTCTCCAGTTGCCGCCCGGATTCGGTACGGCACGGGTCAGGTCGCTCCCCCCCGAGGGGCTGGCACCCCCAAGCAGCTCACCAGAGGCCAGCCTCGAGAGGCTGGTTCCCTTAGTAGATTATCTGGCAGCGTGGAGGCTTCTGCCGAATGTCTTGCAGTGGGTTCTGCAGACTGTAGAAAGAGGTTACAAAATCCAGTTCGGGTCTCGTGCACCTCGCTTTCCGGGGGTCCGTCCCACTTTGGTGGGCCCTCTGCAGACTCTGGTGATGGAGCAAGAAGTAGACGCTCTCCTGAGGAAAGGAGCCATCGAGGTGGTTCCTCCTCTCTCGAGAGAGAGTCCGGGTTCTACAGCCGTTACTTCATTGTTCCAAAGAAGGATGGGGGGTTGCGTCCCATTATAGATCTGCGTCTTTTGAACCGCGCCATCAAACGGTTTCGGTTCAAGATGCTCACTATAGCTCAGATCGTGACTCAAATCAGGTCCAAGGACTGGTTTGTTACCATAGATCTGAAAGATGCATACTTCCATATCTCCATCCTTCCCGAACACAGGAAGTTCCTGAGGTTTGCTTTCGGGGCGAAGCTTACCAGTATCGGGTTCTTCCGTTCGGTCTCTCACTCTCACCCCGCACTTTCACCAAGTGTGTGGATGCGGCTTTGGCCCCTCTGCGGCTTCAGGGCATCCGCATACTCAATTATATAGACGACTGGCTCATCCTAGCCCAGTCACAGCAGGAGGCGATTCGGCATCGAGATGTCGTTCTCGCCCACATGAAACAGCTGGGGTTAAGACTGAACGCCAAAAAAAGTGTACTTTCTCCATTACAGAGGACCACTTATCTGGGCGTGGTGTGGGATTCGACGACGATGCAGGCACGTCTGTCTCCTGCTCGTATCGGGTCGATCCTCACTACAGTCAGGGCAGTGAGAGAAGGCCAGTCACTCACTGTAAAACAGTTTCAGAGACTGTTAGGTCTGATGGCAGCTGCGTCCAACGTGGTGACTTTTGGCCTGCTGTACATGAGACCTCTACAGTGGTGGCTCAGAACCAAAGGGTTTTCCCCGAGGGGAAATCCACTTCGTATGATCAAGGTCACGCGGCGATGCTTTCGTGCCTTGGACATGTGGAAAGACCTTCGGTTTCTGTCTCAAGGCCCGGTGTTGGGGGCTCCTTGTCGTCGCGTAACGCTAACGACGGATGCCTCCCTCACGGGTTGGGGGGCGGTCATGAGTGGCCGCTCTGCCCAGGGTCTGTGGGAAGGCCATCATCTCATGTGGCACATCAATTGCCTGGAGATGCTGGCGGTGTTTCGTGGCCTGAAACATTTCCTCTCAGACCTCAGGGGGCACCACGTGCTTGTTCGTACAGACAACACAGCGGTAGTCGCCTATATCAACCGGCAGGGGGGTCTTCGGTCACGCCCCCCTTACAAGCTGGCGTGTCGGATCCTCCTCTGGGCCCAGGGCAAACTCCTCTCCCTGAGAGCGATGTTTATCCCTGGGCACCTCAATCAGGGAGCAGACATCCTGTCGAGGCAGGGGCTGAGGCCCGGGGAGTGGAGACTCCACCCACAATCGGTGGAGCTCCTATGGAAGGAGTTCGGCCAGGCGGAAGTAGATCTATTCGCGTCACAACAGACGACGCATTGCCCGCTCTGGTTCTCCCTCACGCATCCAGCTCCTTTGGGGTTGGATGCCATGGTACAGACATGGCCGAGGCTGCGTCTGTATGCCTTTCCCCCGATTGCTCTGCTCCCGGGAGTTCTGGAGAGAGTGCGTCAGGACGGGGTCAGTCTTCTCTTAGTAGCCCCGTTTTGGCCGGCCCGAGTATGGTTCTCGGGCCTGGTGGCCCTTCTGGACGGCTCTCCGTTCAAGATTCCGCTCAGGAGGGACCTCCTCTCGCAAGCGGGAGGTACCATCTTGCACCCTCGCCCGGAGTTGTGGAAACTGTGGGTGTGGCCTCTGAGGGGGCACACCTCATAGCTTCGGGTCTTTCAACCGAGGTTGTTGAGACCATACTCCAGTCCAGAGCTCCCGCCACTAGGAAGCTGTATGCCCTGAAGTGGAAGCTCTTCACTTCATGGTGCAGACAGCGGCTGCAGAACCCTGTAGACTGCCCGATTGGTACAGTTCTTGAGTTCCTGCAGGACCGTTTCTCCGCGGGGTTGGCTCCCTCCACCCTGAAGGTGTACGTGGCGGCCTTGAGTGCTTACCACGCCTTTCTGGGTGGTCAGTCTATTGGGAGACATCCTCAGGGCGCCTTCTTGGGACTTGGCGGTGGTTCTGGAGGGCCTCTGCGGAGCACCCTTCGAACCCCTTGAGGAGGTTCCAGTCAAGTTCTTAACCCTTGAGACTGTTTTCCTCCTCGCCGTCTCCTCCCTCAAGAGGGTGGGAGATCTTCAAGCTCTCGCGGTGTCCTGCCTGGAGTTCGCTCCAGGCATGGTTAAGGCGTTTATTTACCCCAAGCCTGGGTATGTCCCTAAAGTTCCCACCGCGACGCCAGGTCCCGTGGTGCTGCAGGCCTTTTGTCCTCCCCCCTTCCAGGAAGCGGGTCAGGAGCGGTTGAATCTGCTGTGTCCAGTTCGAGCACTGGACACATACGTCCATAGAACTGCCCAGTGGCGTAAGTCAGATCAGCTCCTTGTGTGCTTCGGTGGGCCGAGGAAGAGTTCCCCGGCTACCAAGCAGACCATAAGCAGATGGGTGGTCGAGGCCATCTCACTTGCTTATGAGTCCTCGGGCCTCGCATCCCCTTTGGGGGTCCGAGCACATTCGACCCGGGGTATGGCGGCCTCTAAAGCCCTTTCTTTGGGCTTGGCCATCAGCGACATTTGTGATGCGGCGGGCTGGTCCTCTCCGCATACATTTGTACACTTTTATAACCTGGACCTCCCTTCGACTCCAGGTTCGCGAGTACTCTCCTCCTGATGTGCACACCACAAGCAGGGGGTCTTGCTCGCATGGCGCAGTGAGTATTCTCGTTCCCATAGCGTTTCGACGCAGCTCGAAGTGAACTGAAGGGGAACGTCTTAGGTTACATATGTAACCCTGGTTCCCCGAAGGGAACGAGACGCTGCGTCTACGTGCCATACTCCTTGCGCCCCCTGCACGCGCTCGCTTCATCGCAAGCTGAATGAGCGTGTTGCCGGCGCATTTTATGCTTCCTGGTCATCTACGTCATCCCGCTCATGACGTGGTACTGCGTTGGGCTGATTCTACACACACTTCAGTACGGTGTCCCGCCGGGGGCGTTCCCATAGCGTTTCGACGCAGCGTCTCGTTCCCTTCGGGGAACCAGGGTTACATACGTAACCTAAGACGTTTTCACTAGATGTTTTCAAAGTGAAAAGAGCTTAAAGTTTTTGTACAACATGTCTCATGTTTTGTATCACTGGGCTCTTGCTCTTAGAGCACAATAATAGTGAGCTGAATCTGACAGACGTACATCAGTAATAGTGAGTTCAGTGGATGTACGTGATGTAGCTGAATAAAACTGATGATCTGAAATGTATTCATAATCACTAGATGAACGTGCAGTTTTGTATAATTAGAACTGTGGATCTCTGTTGGGATACTGTCTGTACCAGTAAAGCCGAACATATTTACTATTTGTGCTGTACGAGCAGCTCAGCTTGACAGTTTCTCTTTCTTTAGAGAACCTTTCTGACCCTTTATCTGGCTCAATGTTGTCTCCAGCCACCAAACCTGTGTACAATACAATTTTGATTTATGAAATCAACATGGAAAAAAATAATATTGCAAAAACACTCAAAGCACAGATTTTCATTAATTATTCAATAAATAATGTACCTGTTCCCACAATGAGAATTAGTATGATGCATTTGTCCATGTTCAGTCAGATCAGTTCATTTCTTGGTTGAGGATCTCAGTGATCTGAGCTGTAAGTCACTGCAGATCAGTTAGAAACACACAGGAACTTCCTCCTATCTAAACTTCTGCTGCTGTTCACTTTCATTCATATGGTGCTAAACTTGGCTGAGATTCAGCTCATGTGTTTTTGTATGTGGTTCAGCTAGAGTTTCCTCACTGTGGGCCTCAGAGCACAGTAGTACACAGCAGAGTCAGACACTTGCACATCCTGGATTGTCAGTGGAACTGAATTTGATGACACTTCAGAGTGAAATCTTTTCTGGAATTGAGCGTCATTTGCTCCTCCGTATTTGTTTCTCCTCAGGATGTATTTAGGAAAGTCATTTGCTCTCTGGATGTACCAAAATAGTTCTTCTTGTACTGAGTCTGTTTTATATTTACACTGTAATGTCACTGATCTTCCTTCAACTTCAGTTGCATCTTTGTCTGGCTGATCAACTGTGTCCTCTGATCTGCACTCTGTAAATGTTTAAGAATATGTAATATACAATACAACATAATCAACTTACATGAATAGACAGTTGTATTAAATGAAAATGCATACCAAGAATGAGTAGTGCATAGAGAAATATATTCCTCAACCTGTATGACATGACTGTGTCTATGTTGAATACTCCTTGAAGTCTATGAAAAAATCAATAAATATGAGAGTTTTGCTTTTGGTGTTATAATGGTGATCCAAGGAGGAGCTTGAGGAGACCTGTTAAAGCTGCTGTATTGTCAGATGTAATGCTGCATACCTACTGCCCTCTTCTGGTTAACTACAAGTAAATTGCATGAGTGGCATCCCAAGTTGATTGTAATTCCTCTATATGTGGAGACATACAAGGGAAAAAAAATATTGTGCCTCACAAGACCATTGTGCTAGATAATTAAAAATAACATTTTGGGGATGTTAAATAACATGGGGGCATTCATAATTCATAAATAAATTTGGAGGGGATTCAAATACCAGTAAATTGGCTACTGCAAACATCAGTAAATCATGTTACAATCACCTTTCTGCACATAGTAAATTTATGGTGATTATATTATTTTAGCAGCATGAACAACATCAAATCACCTTAAACCAACAGTAAGGGAAAATTAGTACTATAATAAATGTAACTAAACTGTAAACTGTAAAATTAGATAACTGAAGTAATGTTAGTAGAAAGAAACCTACTAAAATATAGAATATATTTATGGATGAAAGGGGTTTTATGAATTAAACCATAGACTTAGTGCAAAAATGTAATTGCATAAGTAATGTATGAGTTTTTGTATGAGTGTTGAGTGTGTTTCAGTCACTGTGGGCTGCAGAGCACAGTAGTACACAGCAGAGTCAGACACATGCAGATTCTTGATTTTCAGTGGAACTGCGGTTTTGTTGAAATTGGCATGAAATCTCTCCTTGAATTCTTCCTCAGTGTTTCCAGATGTAGAGAATTTATTTAACATGTACTTAAGATTTCCATTGTCTTTCTGCTGGTACCAGAAGAGAGTCGGGGTTGGATAAGTAGTCTGATATGTACAGTCAATTGTTACAGTATCACCTTCAAAAGCAGATTGAATCCTTGTATGCTGATTAACTTTGTCTTGAGAATTACATCCTGAAATTGAATGAAAACTATTGAGCATTAGCTGCAAAGGATGTGCACATACACACATAATGAAAATTATTTTTTAATATATTATAAAAGAACCATTATTTAATAGTGGTACTTACCCCAGATATATAAAACTATGATTACAATGGCACTTTTCCACAGTGCCATTACAGTATGTACAATTGAAATCACCAACTCCTAAAAGAATATGCAGAGATGTTGTGATCCTCTTCCTCTTTCTGCATCTGTTAAAGCAGCAATAAATTCAAAATACTTTGTCTGACTGCTGGGAGGAGCCTGTTCAAGTCGGTGTAAATGAAGACCGTATTATTGTGTTTATGTAAAACCATATCTTTTAATTATGTCTATATGTACAATTGTTAATCTTAGAATATACGTACGGTATGTTTCCACACATTTGATTAGATAATATTACTTTATTCACTGAAACACACTGAACAGTTTTTTATTTTACTGCTCTGAATTATTTGATTGATTGGTCAAATGTGACATTCAGTCCAGCCTTGTATTTCCTAATAATTACCATTGTCCATAGCAAAGCTGTATAATCATATCGGTTCACTCATCACTGAAACCTGTGTTACTTGTCTCTCGTGTCACAGTGTGGACTCTCTGGCACTAGCATTGGTCTCTCAGATTGATTCAGTATTAATATTGCTATTAAACTGTTGCAGTGTTCATCTTGTTCTGTATGTTATCATGGATATTCATAGTTACAGGTAAAATTCTAAAATAAGCTAAACTCAAACTTTAACTATAATAATATTAAATTGTTACGTTTAGTTATTAACCACATATAAATAATTACACATATACAGCTGGAGCTTAAATAAACAGTCATAGTTTAACAGTCACCACCAACATAATAGATTATGTCACGCTGTGGCCAACATCTGAAATTACAGAGGAATTTTACTGCTGGAATAGAATTGACCTTCTCCAAACTCCCCTAATGTAATTTTATGGCTTTGATTTGTTTTTAGAGTGCCAAATGAAGGTTGCTGTCTGTGCTGTTTTTTTTTATTATTATTTAATTATTTTAGACTTACGAAAGAAGAATATTTTATAGATTAGTTTTATTATTGATCTACATATCATTTTCTTGTAAAAAAAAAAAAAAAAAGAAAATAATTAAGATAGAAATTAAGATGTGTATTTGTGCATTAAACTAACTACTTGGAACATGATATCCTGTACGTTTCTTTGAAGTTTTATAACAGGCCTAATTTACAGGTGTGACCACATATTTTATTACATTCTGGGATAGAGAGACTGGGGTTTTGATTGTGGTTTTCACTAGATAGGTTCAAAGTGAAAAGAGCTTCAGGTTTTTGTATGACATGTCTCATGTTTTGTATCACTGGGCTCCTACTCTTAGAGCACAATAATAGTGAGCTGAATCTGAAAGACGTACATCAGTT
This sequence comes from Cirrhinus molitorella, assembly GCA_033026305.1. NCBI lineage: Eukaryota > Metazoa > Chordata > Actinopteri > Cypriniformes > Cyprinidae > Cirrhinus > Cirrhinus molitorella. The sequence goes on along the minus strand of CM065124.1, from coordinate 15,151,532 downwards.
ATAGTGAGTTCAGTGGATGAACGTGATGTACTCGACTTAAACCGTGGATCAGAGGTGTGTTCAGAACTATATGATCGTGCGCCTTTGTTTAATAAATACTGTGGTTCTCTGTTGGGATACTGTCTGTACCAGTACAGCCAAACATTTTCACTATTTGTACTATATGAGCAGCTCAACCTGACAGTTTCTCTTTCTATTGAGTTTTTTTCTGTCCCTTTATCTGGCTCAATGTTGTCTCCAGACACCAAACCTGTCGACACAAAAGCAAAAATAACCTGATTTATTTTTTTATTATTTCAAAGCAAAGTTAAAAAAATAAATACAAACACATTTCACAGCACTTAACAAAACAAGAATTATGAAAACATACTATAATCATTCAAATACAATGTTTAATTTGAATAATGTACCTGTTCCAACAGTGAGAATCAGTATGAAGCATCTGTCCATGTTCAGTCAGTTCTTTGTTAAGGCTCACAGTGCTCTGAGCTGTAAGTCACAGCAGATCAGATCATAAACACACACACACACACACACACACACACACACAGGAACTTCCTGCTTAATGAAGACATGGCTTATGTTTATGGTCTGATGCTTAAGCAGAAAAAAATATTATAATGAAGTTATCATAATGATTTATCACTTTTTGATAAGGTATGACAGCTTTAATTACAATTTTGTCAGTAATTAATGTTATTTTAAGTAGGGATGTGTTTTTAGTCAAATTTATTCAGATTCGGAAACATTTTTAATCTCATTTTGGTCCCACCTCACAGCTTTGTAGCATCATGTGAAAAAACAGAAAAACAAAAACACAATGAAACACATTGTTTCCATCATGCCTCATAATCCAGGTGTTTATGTGTTTGCAAGACAATTCTAATATGTTCAGCCTTTAGATCAAGAAAGCACTATTGCATAATTAAAATTGCATTGAAATCATGCAATGGATTACATTTAAATTAATATAGTTATATTACCTTGCAGACAATAACCAGTTTAACGAATAGATGGATGGATAATTTAAAATTGATGCCGTGATTATTATTGTAGTTCATTTGACTGTGTTTCAGTAAGACTTTAATACCTTTTACATTTCAGAAAAGCTTATTGTGAAGAAGTAATCACATGTGTTTATGTCTCTGTATTTGTATGTGGTTTGACATGAGTTTTCTCGCTGTGGACTTCTGAGCACAGTAGTACACAACAGAGTCAGACACACGCACATCATGGATTGTCAGAGGAACTGAATCTGATGACACTTCAGAGTGAAATCTCTCCTGAAACTGAGCATCATTACCTTCTCCTCCATATTTGCTTCACCTCAGGATGTATTTAGGAAAGTCAGTTGTTCTCTGGATGTTCCAGAATAAACCTTCTGTTTTATATTTGTATTTTGGTACAGTTTTGTATTTACAATTGAATACTGCTGATCTTCCTTCAGCTTCAGTCACATGTTTGTCTGGCTGATCAACTGTGTCCTCTGATCTGCACTCCGTAAATATTTAATAATTTTTAATGTACAATACAATACAACATATAATCAACTTACATTAATATACAGGTGTATTAAATGAAAATATATACCAAAAATGAGTAGTGCAAAGAGAAATATATTCCTCAACCTGTATGACATGACTGTGTCTGTGTTGAATACTGTTTGAAGTTCAGTCTGGTCTAATGATGATCCAAGGAGGAGCTTGTGAAGACCCATAAAAGCTGGTGTATTGTCAAATGTAATATTGAATACCTACTGCCCTCTTCTGGTAACTACAAATAAATTGCATAAGTGGCATCCCAAATTTACTGTAATTCCCCTATATGTGGATACATACAAGGGAATTAAAAATAAAAAAAATTGTGGATGTTAAATAACATGGGGCATTAAATCTTTGGGTGGATCCAAATACCAGTAAACTGACTACTGCAAACCTCAGAAAATCACACTACGATCATCTTTCTGCACATGCATAGTGCACATAGTACATTTATGGTGATTATATTATTTTAGCAGCATGAACAACGTTAAATCACCTTAAACCAACAATAAGGGAAAATTAATACCATAATACATGTAACTGAACTGTAAACAGGAAAATTAGATAATATAAACTGAATGTGAAAAAAACCTACTAAAATATGTAATATATTTATTACCAGAATGGGTTTTATAAATGAAATCATAGCCTAAGCAAAGAGTTTTTGTATGAGTGTTGAGTGTGTTTCAGTCACTGTGGGCTGCAGAGCACAGTAGTACACAGCAGAGTCAGACACATGCAGATTCATGATTGTCAGTGGAACTGCAGTTTTGTTGAGATTTGCATGAAATCTCTCCTTGAATTCTTCCTCAGTGGTTCCAGATTTAGCAACTTTATTTAACATGTACTTGAGATTGACTTTCTGTTGGTACCAGAAGAGAGTCGGGGTTGTATAAGCAGTCTGATATGTACAGTCAATCGTTACAGTATCACCTTCAAAAGCAGATTGAATTCTTGTATGCTGATCAACTTTGTCTTGGCAATTATATCCTGAAACTGAATGAAAACAATATGAATCAAAAATTTGCTCATTGGTTGCAGATACACACCTAATATAATTCATTTCGAATATGTTTAAAAAGAGACATTATTTAATAGTGGTACTTACCCCAGATATATAAAACTATGATCACAATGACATTTTTCCACAGTGCCATTATATAAAAATTGAAATCACCAACTCTTAAAAAAAAGCTGAGGTGTTGTGATCCTCTCACTCTTTCTGCATCTGTTAAAGCAGCAATACATTCAGATCACTTTGTCTGACTGCTGGGAGGAGCCTGTGCTAGTTAGTGTCAGTGAAGACTGTATATTGTGTACACAGTAGTCAGCATTTGAAGTGGATCAAAACCTTTCATTAAAGTTGTCCTAAAATCAAACAATACCTGTTTTTGTCTTAGGACAACTTTGATTAACTTTTTTGATCCACTTCAAATGTTGACTAATGGTATGTAAAACCATATAACTTAATTACGTCTATATGTACATTGATTACTATAAGAATGTACATACAGTATGAATTCACACATTTGATTTGCTTATATCACTTTGTTCACTGAAACACATTTATTACACAACTCTGAATTATTAAAACAGGCAACTGGCACCAATATGAATGGTCTTGAAAAAGATCTCATATGACTTCTGTAATAATATTACTATTAAACTGTTGCAGTGTTCATCTTGTTCTGTGTGTTGTCATGGATATTCACAGATAAAATTATAGAATAAACTCAACTCAAACTTTACCTATAATAATATACATTTGTTACATTGAACAGTTATCAAAATAAAATGCCTTAAAATTATATTTATGTACAGCATGCAGTGTAAGTCTTTCAGTGCATAATTGTTTGCATAAGTTACACATATTGCAGGAGCTTGAATTGTTAGTTGTCACCAACATCAAAGATTACGCCACACTGTGGCCAACATCTGAAATTACAGGGGCATTGTAATGCTGGAATAGAATGAACCCTCCCCAAATGTCATTCATGAAATGTAGTAATTAAGGTAGAAATTAAGATATGTATTTGTGCACTGAAGTAACTATCCTGAACATATATTAATGTTTCTTTGATGTTTTTTTTAACAGGCCTAATTTACAGGTGTTACCACATATTTTATTACATTTATAACCATAATGGATCAAGCAAGAGATTGTATGCACTATATATTACACATAAGAATCATGTGAGATATTTTAACGTTACATTTTATTTTTTTAATTACACAATATTCTAAATTGATTTGTCAACTATGATTGTAAGACAGTCCTGCAGGATTTTAACATACTTTAACATTCACTCACTTTGAAATGTTACATGTGTATTTTGTATTTTTCATATTCTGGTTAAATTATATGTCGTCTTTTAGATTTGGGTAGCTACCTTTGATTTATTTTCATTGGTTTATTATTTTTCTGATATACGTAATGCAGTATACAGTATATCACAGCTTTTCTTCATCTCTGTCCCTGTGTTTCTCTCTAATCTGTCATTGTAACAGGTTTTTGTAGAGAACTGATGTGTTTCCTGTCACTGTGGGCGCCAGAGCACAGTAGTACAGAGCAGAGTCTGATAGAGCAGCAGAGGAGATCTTTAGATCTGCATGGGTTTCTCCTTATTTTCAACTTCAACAGAGAATCTTTGATCTACAGCAGACACTTCAGCTTTCTTTGCAGCACCGTGGATGAGTACAAGAAATTCAGGTTTTGATTTTTCATACTGACGGTACCAGTGGAGATAATCTGAAATTCCAGGGGAATGACTACAGATTAATTTAATATTTGAACCCTCCTCATAAATAACATTGGTTTCGTTTGGCTTGATGACATTTCCAAAGACGGCAGCTGAAAAAGAAAAATGTAAGAGTATATTTGTACATTTTTAGTGGGATATTTTAAATATAACTCATATTTATATAAAAAAAAAGTATAATTAACCAAATAAATACACACCTGCTGAGGCAAAGAACAAAATAACTGAAAGTAGATCCATTGTGTTCACTCTGAGAAGAGTCAGACTGAATCATTTCAACCACAGTCTCTGTCAAACACGATTAGATCATGTCAGATCTGTGAACACTGAGTCCCTCCTCTCTGAGCCACATTATATGTGTATAATTTCAGTCCTGTTTCATTTCTGCAGTTCCTAAATCTCTGAGAACACTGCCATCTAGTGTCACATTATACCTGCATATGATAATGCAGTAAACTTCAAACTATATAGACTACTTCAATATTCATTTGATGTAATTAACAATATTAGCTATGAATGTTAACATTAAGTTATTTTTTTATTTGCAATTTTGCACCTATAGTTTTTTTTATCAGACTATTACCTATTAATTCTACTCTGCACATTAATGCAGTTGCTATCTTAGTCTTTGTTTCAGTGTGTCTTTATTTTTTTTCACAAGATAAGATAAGGAAAGTTTTTTGTGCAGTGTTTATTGTGTTTTCTGTCACTGTGGGCTGCAGGGTACAGTAGTACAGAGCAGAGTCTGATACAGCAGCAGAGGAGATCTTCAGATCCACATGCTTGATTTCTTTTTTAGCTTCTGAAAATAGAAGTAGTTCAGGCTCAGATTTGTTTGAATATTCAGTGACAAAAAGTAAACACTCTGGTTTTGATACCACTGGAGAGTAACACTAGTGCCGCTAGTGAGACTGTAGTTACAGGACAGCGTCACATTTTGACCCTCTGAGCTATGTTTTTCTTGGATCCATGGTTGTATTGTGACACCAAAATAATTTCCTATGAAAAAGAAAAGGGCCTTAATTATTTAAACAAAAAAAATTACATACTGTGTAAAATGGATTTTATTTTTTTATTATTATTTTTATGTTTTTCTTTTTTTTTTATGTTATTCTTTTCTTTTCTTTTTTTTTTCATTCAGATTGCTTAAATGAATATTTCTTACCCATGCAAAGTTTAATTATTATCCAGGGAAAGAGAAACATGATGCTTTCAGAGAGACAGTGATAGCAAAAACAGTGTTTGAACAATTGTTTCACTTTGTCTCACACTCACAACAAGGTGAATAAGCTTCACCCACTGCTGAAGTGTGTGCTCTTAGTTCTTGTCAGGATGTTTATGTGTTTCAGTCACAGTGGGCTGCAGAGCGCAGTAGTAAACAGCAGAGTCAGACACATGCAGATCCTGGATTGACAGAGAAACTGATGTTTTGTTGAGATCTGCATGAAATCTTTGCTCAAATTCTTTTTCACTGCTGCTTGATCCAGTAGAGAGTTTATGAAGCATGTAAACTGGGAATCCATTGGTTTTATGTTGGTACCAGTAAAGATAATAAGGGTATTGGTCACTGGTACTGTAAGTGCAGTGAAGTTTAACCATCTCATGTTCAGAAGCAGTTTGAACTCTTATTGGCTGATTGACAGAATCTTGTGTATTGCACTCTGTCAGGAAATATACATAAATAAATCATGATAATATATGTTCTTATGTTAGGATAATACAAATTTGTTAACAACAGTTAAGTTACTTACCAAGAACTGCAGCCATTAGAAGTAAATTCCTCAGCCAGATTAACATAGTTTATGTACAGCAGGCAATATTAGTCTGAACTTTACCAGGACAAAATTGTTTTGCAGACCTCACACACATACAGCCGGAACTTAAATAAGATGTTACACCTACATCAGATTATGCCACACAGTGGCCAACTTCTGAAATGACATAGTTTTAATTCAATTACAAAATGTTCTTCTTAGAGACAAAAGCTGAAAAAAATAAATAAATAAAAGACCCTATCTGACTGTACAATAATAAAAAAACAAATATGTGTTTAAATGTTGTCATTAAAATGGATAAACACAAATTGCTATGGACAAAGTGACTTTAAAGGAATTTTTCACATGCTTTTCGCCATATTTTGATTTGTTGAGGACTAGATTTGAGTTTGACAATAGTCTGTTTGTCAGTGGGAGAAAAAGCTCCAAAATCACTGACAAAGCTATGACAATAAACCCACAAGACTGAGCGATAATATCAAAAAGACTTGATGCTGTTGGAGAATCAGCAGAACCATGAAGTCAACAGGAGTGATGCTGAAGACACAGTCATTTGAAGAACTTCAAAAAGTCTCAGTACTCACTCAGCAAATCATACTTAAATTAATCTCCCTCTACATGCTCCCTGTTTTTACTGCATGACAAGCAATTAAGAAATTATATTAAGAATGTATTTGTGCATAAAAAGAACCACATAGATTGTGATATTTGAACACATTGTCAATACTTAATGACAATTTTTTTTTAGCAGGCTTGATTCAACCTCACCCAGGTGTTACCACATATTTTATTACTTTCAGAGCTGGATAGATTGTGGATTTGATTGTGGTTTTCACTAGACATTTTCAAAGTGAAAATAGCTTCACGTTTTTGTATGACATGTCTCATGTTTTGTATCACTGGGCTCCTACTCTTAGAGCACAATAATAGTGAGCTGAATCTGACAGACGTACATCAGTAATAGTGAGTTCAGTGGATGAGCGTGATGTAGTCGACTGAAACCGATCATCAGAGGTGTGTGCATAACTATATGATCGTGCACCTTTGCGTAATAAATACTGTGGTTCTCTGTTGGGATACTGTCTGTACCAGTAAAGATAAACATAATCACTAGTTGTACTATATGAGCAGCTTAGCTTGACAGTTTCTGTTTCTTCAGTGTTTTTTTCTGTCCCTTTATCTGGATCAATACTATCTCCAGCCACCAAACCTGTCAAGAATAAACACATATAAACTGATTTTTGATTTGTGAAAGCAAAGTTTACAAAATAAATATAAAAACACATTTCACAGCACTTACATATATGTATATATATATATACATATATATATGAAAACATACTATAATGTACCTGTTCCAACAATGAGAATCAGTATGAAGCACCTGTCCATATTCAGTCAGTTTTCTGTTAAGGCTCTCAGTGCTCTGAGCTGTAAGTCACAGCAGATCAGGTCATAAACACACACAGGAACTTCCTGCTTTATGAAGGAATGGCTTAAATACTTGATGTCCTTAAGTTTTTACAGATTTTTCTATTTTTTTTTTCCCCTTTAATTTCTCATAAACATTAAAATATTAACTGATGGAAATTAGAAGAATATTGATTTTCTAATTCTAGTTTAGCTATGTTTATAACCTTGATTTTGAGCAAGCAAGAGATTGTATGTACTATATATGAAGAGTTCAGATGCAAAAGCCTCCAAATCCATCTGACATCTTTCTTTATAAAATGCATTTTTATCAGGCTCCGATGTATGGGTTTCTATATAAGTAGTGGTACTTCTGATTGGGCTGAGGGTGGGATTTTAGCAAGTTTAAAGTAAAAGTATTTTTTATGGATGTATAATGTGTTGAGAGCATTAATTTAGTATCGTTATTTCATTTTTGTCCGTGATGGCTTTTAGCTGGTTTTGTATCTGAACTCTTCATATTACACATGAGAATCATGTGAGATATTTTAACATTTGTTAAAAAAAAAATTATTAAGACAGTCCTTTAGAATTTTACATACTGCATCTTTGTATTGCCATCTTACTATTATTACTTATTACTTAATCATTAGATTCATTCACTTTAAAATGTAACCTATTGTTTAAATGTTACTGTGTTAGATAACTACATTATTTTATTAGGTAATTAGAGTATGTTGTATATAAAACACACATGAACTTTTACATCAAAAGCACCATGAGAAGCATGTTATTTAAATTATTTTGATGGAATTTAGCTTCCTCACTGTCACACAAAACATTACAGTGGTGATGATGGTGTATAGGCCATGTAGTATTTCTTCAAAAAGCATTAATATAAAAAAATACTTAATTTTCACTTTATTATGAGCATGGAAGTATGAAGTAATGAAAACCTGAATAATATGTAATTTTCCTTTTATAGAGTTATGTTTTGTATTATACAATTTATAAGTTTCAGTTTGTGAATGTATAGCATAATGTTGTAGTAAGGTTTGTTCTCATATTATATAGGTTTGATTTAAAACACTGAAGTAACTCCATGTAAAAATATGTGAGCACTGATATCCTGAAACTGACATCAACCTGCACTATTTATTGCTCATGAGAATCATTTGAGATGTTTTATTGTTTGACAGTTTTTTTAAATTACAGGTATTAAAGAGTAGCTTCAAATGGATTTAATGTAACTGTATTTTATTGTAATGTAAACCTTTCACAGTGAAAATTAAAAACACACAAAGAAAATTAATACCATAATAAATGTAACTGAATTGCTAAACTGTAAAATTAGATAACATAAAGGAATGTGATATGAAATCATAGCCTAAAAAAACAAAAATTAATAGTTTTTGTATGAGCGTTGAGTGTATTTCAGTCACTGTGGGCTGCAGAGCACAGTAGTACATAGCAGAGTCAGACACATGCAGATATTTGATTGTCAGTGGAACTGCAGTTTTTACAATTGCATCCTGAAATTGAATGAAAACAATATGAATCAATAATTTGCTCATTGGCTGCAAAAAACATGCAGATACACTCATAATATAGTTATAATTAGTTATAATTAATTTTGAGTATATATAAAAAATTTAATATATATATATATATATATATATATATAAACATTATTTAATATTGGTACTTATCCCAGATATAAAACTATGATCACAATGGCTCTTTTGCACAGTGCCATTATATAAAATTGAAATCACCAACTCTTAAACAAAAGCTGAGATGTGATCATCTTGTGAGCATCTGTTAAAGCAGCAGTAAGTTCAAATCACTTTGTCTGACTGCTGGGAGGAGCCTGTGCTACAGTTAGTGTCAGTGAAGACTGTATATTGTGTACACAGTAATCAGAATTTGAAGTGGATTAAAACCTTTCATCAAAGTTATCCTAAAACCAAGACAATACCTGTTTTTGTCTTAGGACAACTTTGATTAACTTTTTTTGATCCACTACGAATGTAATTAATATAAGAATGTACATGCAGTATAGATTCACGCATTTGATTTGCTTATATCACTTTGTTCACTGAAACACACTTATTACACTACTCTGAATTATTTGATTGATTGGACAAACATGGCATTCAGCACCAGTCATATATTTCATAATATTTACCATCGTCCATCATCTCCTATCAGCATGCAAAACACTTGTTCAAAATAAAGGCAACTGGCACTGTCATGCTTAGTTACGAAGGGTCTTGAAAAAGATCTCAGATGACTTAAGTAATATTAATATTAAACTGTTGCAGTGTTCATCTTATTCTGTATGTTGTCATGGACATAGTTGCAGATAAAATTATAAAATAAAATCAAACTTTAACTATAATAATATACATTGAACAGTTACTTACGGCCATTAAAAGTAAATTTCTTTAAATTACGTTTAGTGTAAGTCTTTCAGTGCATAATTCTTTGCAGAAGCTACACATCGCAGGAGCTTGAATTATCAGTTGTCACAAACATCATAGATTACGCCACACTGTGGCCAACATCTGAAATTACAGGAGCATTGTAATGCTGGAATAGAATGAAACCTTCCCAAATGTCATTCATGAAATGTAGTAATTAAGGTAGAAATATATATATATATATATATATATATATGTGTATTTGTGCACTGAAGTAACTATCCTGAACAAATTTTAATGTTTCTTTTAAGTTTTATAACAGGCCTAATTTACAGGTGTTACCACATATGTTATTACATTCAGAGCTGGATAGATTGTGGTTTTGATTGTGGTTCAGGTTTTTGTACGACATGTCTCATGTTTTGTATCACTGGGCTCCTACTCTTAGAGCACAATAATAGTGAGCTGAATCTGACAGACGTACATCAGTAATAGTGATTTCAGTGGATGAACGTGATGTAGTCGACTGAAACCGATTATCAGAGGTGTGTTTATAATCACTATTTGATCGTGCACCTTTGCGTAATAAATACTGTGGTTCTCTGTTGGGATACTGTCTGTACCAGTAAAGATAAACAAAATCACTATTTGTACTATATGAGCAGCTCAGCTTGACAGTTTCTGTTTCTTCAGTGTTTTTTTCTGTCCCTTTATCTGGCTCAATACTGTCTCCAGCCACCAAACCTGTCAAGAATAACCACATATAAACTGATTTTTGATTTGTGAAAGCAAAGTTTACAAAATAAATGCAAACACATTTCACAGCACTTACCAAAAAAAAAAAAAAAAAAAATGATGAAAACATATATAAGCATTTAAATACACTGTTTAATTTGAATAATGTACCTGTTCCCACAATGAGAATCAGCATGATGCACCTGTCCATGTTCAGTCAGATCAGTTCAGTTCTCTGTTGAGGCTCTCAGTGCTCTAAGCTGCAGTCATTGCAGATCGGTCAGAAACACACAAAGGAACTTCCTACTTTATAAAGGCTTGGCTTAAATTCTTGATGTCTGTGCATTATTCACTCTGTCTAATTTCCTCTCATTTCTCATGAACATGAAAATATTAACTGATGAAAATTTTGACTGTCTAATTATAGTCTAGCTATGTAAATATAATTTGGAACAAGCAAGATATTATATGCTTCATAAATTACATATGAGAATCAAGTAAGATATTTTAACATTTGGGGCATTTGCCTGTTTTTTATTACACCATGTTATAAAGTGATTTGTCAACTGATTGTAAGCAATTCATGTAGGATTTTAACATACTTCATTTTTATATTACCAAAGATTCACTCACTTTATAATGTTACATTTAGTTTTTTCATATGCTACTTAAATGATTTGTCTACCTTTTTAGATTTTGGTAGCTATCTTGTCATTTATTTTCATTGGTTCTAATATTTTTCTGATATACATACTGTATATAGAACACAGTATAAAACACTTACAGCCTCTTACTATCTGCCTGTATCTCTGTCTCTGTGTTTCTCTCTTGTCTCTCATTGTAACAGGTTTTTGTAAAGAGCTGTTGTGTTTTCTGTCAGTAGTACAGAGCCGAGTCTGATACAGCATTGATATCGCTGTGTTTTTGTATGTGGTTTGACTTGAGTTTTCTCACTGTGGGCCTCAGAGCACAGTAGTACACAGCAGAGTCAGACACACGCACATCCTGGATTGTCAGTGGAACTGAATTTGATGAAAGTTTAGAATGAAATCTCTCCTGAAACTGAGCGTCATTATCTTCTCCTCCATATTTGCTTCTCCTCAGGATGTATTTAGGAAAGTCATTTGCTCTCTGAATGTACCAGAATAAATCTTCTTGTGCAGTTGAATCTGTTTTATATTTACACTGAAGTATCACTGATCTTCCTTCAACTTCAGTCACATGTTTGTCTGGCTGATCAACTGTGTCCTCTGAACTGCACTCTGTAAATGTTTAATAATACTTAATACAACATATAATTAACTTGCATGAATAAACAGTTGTATTACATGAATATCCATACCATGAGTGAGTAGTGTGAAGAGAAATATATTCCACAACCTGTGTGACATGACTGTGTCTATGTTGAATACTCCTTAAAGTCAAGAAAAATCATTAAATATGAGAGTTTTGCTTTTGGTGTTATAATGATGATCCAAGGAGGAGCTTGAGGAGACCTATTAAAGCTAATGTATTGTCATATAATACTGAGTACCTACTGCCCTCTTCTGGTTAACTACAAGTAAAAGGTTGTGCCTCACAGGACTACGCTGCTAGATATATAAACATATAAACATATATCAAATTTGTGTGTACATTAAATACCATAGGGTCGTTACATTTTTTTGGTGGGGGGGTGGGGTTCAAATACCAGTAAACTGACTACCACAAACCTCAGTAAATCACACCACAATCATCTTTCTGCACATTAATAGTAGGGTGATTTTATGATTTTAGCAGCATGAACAACATTAAATCACCTTAAACCAACAGTAAGGAAAAATGTATACCATAATAAATACAACTAAATTGTAAACTGTAAAATAAGATACTGAATGTAAACTTTTAAGTGAAAGAAACCTACTAAAATATAGAAAATATTTATGGATGAAAGGGGTTTTGTAAACAAAATCATATACTAAGAAAAAAATAAAATTGCATAAGATGTAATGTTGCATTGTTGTAGTTTTTGTATGAGTGTTGAGTGTGTTTCAGTCACTGTGGGCCTCAGAGCACAGTAGTACACAGCAGAGTCAGACACATGCAGATTCTTGATTGTCAGTGGAACTGCAGTTTTATTGAGATTTGCATGAAATCTCTCCTTGAATTCTTCCTCAGTGCTTCCAGATGTAGATAATTTATTTAACATGTACTTGAGATTTCCATTGTCTTTTTGCTGGTACCAGAAGAGAGTCGGGGTTGGATAAGTAGTCTGATATGTACAGTCAATTGTGACAGTATCACCTTCAAAAGCAGATTGAATCCCTGTATGCTGATCAACTTTGTCTTGGCAATTACATCCTGAAACTGAATGAAAACAATATGAATAAAAAAAATAACTTATTGGCTGCAAAGAACATGCAGATACACACATAATGAAAATTCGTTTTGAAAAATTTTAAAAAGAAATATTATTTGGTAGTAGTACTCACCCCAGATATGTAAAACTATGATCACAATGGCCCTTTTCCACAGTGCCATTATATACAATTGAAATCACAGACTCTTAAAAAATATGCTGTTGTGATCCTCTTTCTCTTTCTGCATCTGTTAAAGCAGCAGTAAATTCGAATCACTTTGTCTGACTGCTGGGAGGAGCCTGTGCTTCAGTCAGTGTCAATAAAAAAAACTGTAGTATAGTGTATATGTAAACCATATCACTTGCGTCCACACATTTTATTAGTTAGTTTATATCACTTTATTTCCTGAAACATGTACAATCTCTTATTACACTGCTCTGAATTATTTGATTGATTGGTCAAACGTGGCATTCAGTACCAGTCATATATTTCATAATATTCACCATCGTCTATAGCATAATATAGTCTTAAAAATGATCTCAGATGAATTCACTATTAAATTGTTGTAGTGTTCGTCTTGTTCTGTATGTCATGAATATACATAGTTACAAGTAAAATTATAACATAAACTCAACTCAAACTTTAACTATAATAATATAGAATTGTTACATTGAACAGTTGTAACTGCAGCCATTAAAAGCACATTTCTTCAAATTACATTAGTTTATGTACAGCAGGCAGTATTACTCTTTCATTGCACAATGGTTTGCAGAAGTTACACATATACAACAAGAGTTTAAATTGCCAGTTGCCACCAGCATCATAGATTATGCCACTCTGTGGCCAACATCTGAAATTACAGGGGCACTGTACTGGAATAATATGGACTCTTCCCAAACTCCCCAAATGTCATTCATGAAATGTAGTAATTAAGGTAGAAATTAAGACATGTATTTGTGCACTGAAGTAACTATCTTGAACATATTTTAATGTTTAAAGTTTTATAACAGGCCTAATTTACAGGTGTTACCACATATTTTATTACATTTAGAGCTGGATGGATTGTGGTTTTCACTAGATAGATTCAATGTGAAAAGAGCTTCAGGTTTTTGTACGACATGTCTCATGTTTTGTATCACTGGGCTCTTAATCTTAGAGCACAATAATAGTGAGCTGAATCTGACAGACGTACATCAATAATAGTGAGCTCAGTGGATGAACGCGATGCAGTTGGCTGAAAACGTGCTTATAATCACTATATGATCATGCACCTTTGTATAATAAATACAGTGGTTCTCTGTTGGGATCTGTACCAGTAAAGCCAAACATATTCACTATTTTGTACTGTATGAGCAGCTCAGATTGACAGTTTCTGTTTCTTTAGAGTTTTTTTCTGTCCCTTTATCGATCTGGCTCAATACTGTCTCCAGTCAACAAATCTGTCAACAATAAGTGATGTTTTATTAACAAATTTCGGGAGGAGAACGCGCAGATAATTAACATGGCCAATTCATCATCAGCAATCACACTCCCTATCCAATTAGCACAAGAGAGAATCCCTATATATATACTCAAAGCATCCTTACCTTCACCATCTCTCGTTTTCAGCATCCCTCCACCACCCCGTCTCCTCACCTACAGTCCGGGGGGGGAGCACTTTGGGTTCGGGCCGATTGCCGAGCTCGGACCCCTCTCCCAGGCAGGGGGAGTGCCCTGGGCTCGGGATTAACTACCGAGCTCGGAGCCCTCTCCCGGACAGCACACCAAATATGCTTATCCTTTACTTAGTTTATTTATCTGTAAGTGCGAACTCGTGAAGCAAAAATTAACAGATTTTTGATTGTAAAAGCATAGTTTACAAATAAATGCAAACACATTTAAAAGTATTTACCAAAAAAATAAAAATGAAAACATGCTATAATCATTTTAATTCACTTTTTAATTTGAAAGTGTGCCTGTTCCTACAATGAGAATCAGTATGACGCATCTGTCCATGATCAATCAGATCAGTTCAGTTCTCTGTTGAGGCTCTCAGTGCTCTGAGCTGTAAGTCACTGCAGATCAGTCAGAAACACACAGGAACTTCCTGCTTTATAAAGGCATGGCTGAAATAGTTGATGTTCTTGCGTTTTTCACTCTGTCTAGTTTCCTCTCATTTCTTATGAACATGAGTATATTAACTGATGACTATTAGAAGAATATTACATTTCTAATTCTAGTCTAGCTATGTTTATAATCATAATTTGGAACAATAAAGATATTTTATGCACTATATACTGCACAATATTTAAAACATATTAAAAAAATTTTGTCAACTATGATTGTAAGACATGATTTTAGGTCCTGTAGGATTTTAACATAATTCATATTTATTTTGCCATTTTAATATTATTGCTCATTGTTATTATTATCTGTGATTTATTTTCAATGGTTCTATCATTTTTCTCACATACATAATACAGTTAACAGTAGTTACAGCTTCTTTCTCTCTGTCTTCATCTCTCTCTGTCATTGTAACAGGTTTTTGTAGAGAGCTGATGTGTTTCCTGTCACTGTGGGCCTCAGGGCACAGTAGTACAGAGCAGAGTCTGATACAGCAGCAGAAGAGATCTCCTGATCTGCGTGGTTTTTCTCCCTGATGTAGATCCAAGATTCTCTGTTAAAGGTGAAAACCTTTAACAGAGAATCTTGGATCTACATCAGACACCTCAGCTTCCTTTGCACCACCATAGGTGAGTACAAGAAATGCAGGTTTTGATCTTTCATACTGATGGTACCAGTGGAGATAATCTGAAATTCCAGGGGAATGACTACAGATTAATTTAATATTTGAACCCTCCTCATAAATAACATTGGTTTCGTTTGGCTTGATGACATTTCCAAAGACAGCAGCTGAAAAAGAAAAGTCGGCAAGAGTACATTTGTGAATGTTTAGTGGGATATTTTAAATAAAACTCATTGTTATAAAAAAAAGTGTAATTAATGATAAATACAAACCTGCTGAGACACAGAACAGAATAACTGAATGTAGATCCATTGTGTTCACTCTGAGAGGAGTCGGATTGAATCATTTCAACTGCAGTCTCTGTCAAACACGATTAGATCGTGTCAGATCTGTGAACACTGAGTCCCTCCTCTCTGAGCCACATTATACCTGTATAATTTCAGTTCTATAAATTCAGTTGCTTTTATTTCTACAGTTCCTAGTAAATCTCTGAGAACACTGCCATCTATTATCACATTATACCTGCTCTGTGTGTTACACATGATAATGCAGTAAAACTTAAACTATATAGACTACTTTTATATGGATTTTATGTAATTAACAATATTAGCTTTGAATGTTAACACTGAGTTATTTTTTTTTATTTGCAATTTTGCACCTGTAGTTTTTTATCAGACTATTTACCTAATTCTATACTGCATATTAATACAGTCACTCCTAGTCTTTGTCTCTGCATGAAATCTTTCCTCAAATTCTTTTTCACTGCTGCTTGATCCATTCAAGACTTTACAGAGCATGTATAGTGGAAATCCATTGGTTTTATGTTGGTACCAGTAAAGATAATAAGGGTATTGGTCACTGGTACTGTAAGTGCAGTGAAGTTTATCCATCTCATGTTCAGAAGCTGTTTGAACTTAAATTGGCTGATTGACAAAATCTTGTGTATTGCACTCTGTCAGGAAATATACATAGAAATTATGATCATATATGTTCTTATGTTAGAATAATGCCAATTTTTCACATTTAACAACAGTGAAGTTACTTACCAAAAACTGCAGCCATTAGAAATAAATTCCTCAGGCAGATTAACAACAAGTTAAATGTACAGCAGGCAATATTAGTCTGAACTTTACCAGGACACAGCTGTTTGCAGACATTACACGCATACAGCAGGAACTTAAATAAGATGTTGCAACATATTAGATTATGTCACAGTGGCCAACTTCTGTAATGACATAGTTTTAATAAAATGATAAAAGCTGAAGTAATTAATAAAAGTTCCTATCTGACTTTTAACTTTTAAAATGTTTTTTTTCTGTAGTATAATGAAAACAAATATTTTTTTAAATGTTGTCATCCTTTATGGACTTTTCTTTGTGCAGTCTAGTTGTTATGCTGAAATAGTAAAGAACTTCCCAAACTGCTGCAGCAAAGGCCAAAAAGCACACAGTTCACTACAATATTATTGTATGACAGAAATTATAAAGACACTTTGGGTAAAATGGGTATATAATTTTATAACATAGAATTACTGGAATAGTAAAACCTTCACATGCTTTCCGTCATATTTGTGGTTTTGATTTGTTGAGGACTAGATTTGAGCTTGACAATAGTCTGTTTGTCAGCTGGAGAAGAAGCTACAAAGTCACTGAAAAGCCATGAAAATAAACCTACAAGACTGACTGATAACATCAAATAGACTGGATGCTGTTGGAGAGTTAACAGAGCCATGAGCTCAGTATGAGTGGCGCTGAGAGAGTCTTTTGAAGAACTACAAAAAGTGCTCATTTTGAAAGGGAGTGAGATTTCAGCACCCGTTCAGCAAATCATGCTTATCCGATCTCCTTCTGATGCTGCCAATTTTTACTGTGTGACAACAACTAAGAAATTATATTAAGAATATATTGGTGTATAAAAGGAACCACATACAGTAAAGTGTGATATCTAAACACAATGTCAGTACTTTACTACAGATTTTTTTTAGCAGGCCTGATTCAACCTTACCCAGGTGTTACCACATATTTTGGCTGGTTAGATCGTGGTTTTGATTGTGGTTTTCATTAGATATTTTCAAAGGAAAAAGAACATCAGGTTTTTGTATGACATGTCTCATATTTTGTATCACTGGGCTCCTACTAATAGAGCACAATAATAGTGAGCTGAATCTGACAGACGTACATCATTAATAGTGAGTTCAGTTGATGTGTGTGATGTAGCCGACTGAAAGCGACCATCAGAGGTGCGTTTTAAACTATTCGATGACCGTGCATTTTCGAGTAACAAATACTGTGGTTCATTGTTGGGATACTGTCTGTACCAGTAAAGCCGAACATATTCACTACTTGAGCTATATGAACAGCTCAGCTTGACATTTTCTCCTTCTGTAGAAGTTTTTTCTGTCCCTTTATCTGGCTCAATACTGTCTCCAGACACCAAACCTGTCAACAATAATCACATATAAACTGATTTTTTTTTTTTTTTTTTTTGAAAGCAAACATATTATACAAAAATACAAATGACTAAAGTAGTAGCAATAATGTACCTATTCCCACAATGAGAATCAGTATGGTGCATCTGTCCATGTTCAATTAGATCAGTTCAGTTCTCTGTTGAGGGTCTCAGTGCTCTGAGCTGTAAGTCACTGCAGATCAGTCAGAAACACACACAGGAACTTCCTCCTCTCTGAACTTCCTGCTGCTTTTTATGATTATGTTTAAATAACTACACACTTTAATTAGAGAATTTTCTTAAATGGTTTACATGAGGTTTTACATCAAAAGCAGTATGATGTTTGTTAATTCAAATGTCTTTATGGATTTCAGCTTTCTTACTTTATGCAAACCATGAGCCAGTGGTACATGATATGCATATGCAAATAATTTCCAAATAATTTAGGTGTGAACACTGCCATCCTGTGGCATACACCTGCACTATTTATTGCACATGGGAATCATTTAGTTAAGATTTTAGGTGTTTAAGGTGTTATAGTTTGTTACATTTTACAGTTTCCTGACTTGGTGCTATTAAAAGACAGTAACTCTAATTTAATGTAATGTCAATTTCACATTGCAACACAAATCCACACATTATAAACTTCCAGGTCAAATTCAAACATTTTAGTCAAAAACACATTCTCTATTATCAGATTCAAACATTGGCCTCAGATGACACACAAACCTGAAAAATACACATAATATTTTCCTGCCTAAAGAACACTAGTGAGAACAATTCAAGAGACAAAAACCTCCTTGTGTGAATAAGGAATCCTTTTGCTTGTCTCTTACAGTATACAGCATAAATAGAGGGCTGCCAATACAGTAAAATTCAGCAATGAACTTTTAGGAAAGTTTACTATTATTACACTGTAAAGTGGTTTTACAGTAGATAAAAAACACTTGAAGAGAAAATGTCAAAGAACATACAACAGATTATAGTAAACATACATTGGAATATATTGTCAGTTAGTGTACAGCAATAAATAAACAAATAAATCTCCCCTACCAAGTTGCATTACAGTATTGGTAATATCCTTATACTATAGCACTTTCTTAGTCTTCTGTCAAAAGACTTTCTCTGCCTCCCATAGACAGTCAACTCTCAGTTCTGCACGAATACAGTACAGGTAAAGACTGTATGGCTACAAATCAATTGAACAGTTATGCGTTTTAGGGTGTGTGCTACAGTATTTACAGTAAAGAATAGTGACATTTCTCTAATCTGCAGTACTGCTACTATAAACTATAATTGTAATGTGTAAGTAGTTTAAAAATCCTGTAGATGAGCCTGCAGGCCAGCTTTCATGGTAATTCCATGCACAAGAACGTGGTCAACTATTGTGCTTTATATTTCATCAGGAACAAATGACATGGTGTGTTCATCAGGAACAGTCTGACGGGTGTGTCATCAGTTTTGCTGAGCTAGTTTGGCAAATAAATCACACTTTCTGCTAAACCTTAAACACGATCAGGCAGTTTAGACACTGCTATGGACGATGGTAAATATTATGAAATATATGAATGGTACTGAATGCCACATTTGACCAATCAATCAAATAATTCAGAGCAGTGTAGTAAGAGATTGTACGGAGTGTTTCAGAGTCTGACACAGCTGCAGAGGAAATGGACACATGCACATGTTTTTTGTTCCCTTTTTTCAAAAAGTTCTTTTGCACTGTTAAAGGTGAGTACAAGAAATTCAGGCTTTGATCTTCAATTTTGATGGTACCAGTGGAGATTATCTGTAAAGCCAGAAAAACTACAGGATAATGTAATATGTGAACCCTCCTCATGAACAACATCTGTTTGGTCTGGTTTGATGACATTTCTTACGACAGCAGCTGAAAATGAAAAGTTCCTTTGTAATTTATTAGTGATATGTTTTAGGAAAATTGTTAATCAAGTTAAATAAAATTATATTGCACATAAATATACATACTAAGTGAGACACACAACAGAATAACTGAATGAATCCATTGTACAAGTGTTCACTCTGAGAAAAGTCAACTGAATCGTTTCTACCGCAGTCTCTGTCCTCTCTGTCCTCTGTCAGTTCCTCCTCTCTGAGCCATATTATACTTGAATTGCAGACACTGAAAAGAGATCTAATCACATGAACGATATTTTTAAAATATAACAGAATAACATGCTTAAGGAAAAAAATATAATTATAGTTATTATAATGATTTATCACTATTTGATGAGTGTGACACATTAGTATAAATTCATATAAATTATTTTGTCAGTAATGAATGCCATTTTAAATAGGGAAGTGTTTTTAGTCAGATTCAGAGATATTTTCAATCTCATTTTGGGCCTGGCTCACAACAGCATAGCATCATGTGAAAAACATTTATTTGTCCCTCAGTGTTGAATTACAAATGAATTGTAATTTGATAATTAAAAAAAAAATGAAACACATACTTAAGTTTCCATCATGCATTATAATCCAGTTGCTTATGTATTTGCAAAACAATCATAATTTAAAAGTTGAAATCTTGCTATTAAATTAAAATCAATATAGTTATATTTACAGTTTGAAGAATGGATGGGTGGATAATTTAAAAATTATTCCATGATTGTTATTGTAGGTCATTTGACTTCAGTGACATTAATATACCTTTTACATTTTAGAAAAGCTTATTATGAAGAAATCATCACATGTGATTATGTCTCTGTGTTTTTGTATGTGGTTTGACTTGAGTTTTCTCACTGTGGGCCTCAGAGCACAGTAGTACACAGCAGAGTCAGACACACGCACATCCTGGATTGTCAGTGGAACTGAATTTGATAAAAGTTTGGAGTGAAATCTCTCCTGAAACTGTGCATCATTATCTTCTCCTCCATATTTGCTTCTTCTCAGGATGTATTTAGGAAAGTCATTTGCTCTCTGGATGTACCAGAATAAATGTTCTTGTGTTGAATCTGTTTTATATTTACACTGAAATGTCACTGATCTTCCTTCAACTTCAGTCAGATGTTTGTCTGGCTGATCAACTGTGTCCTCTGAACTGCACTCTGTAAATGTTTAGGAATATTTAATGTATAATGCAACAAAATCAACTTACATAAATACAGTTGTATTAGATTAAAATTCATACCAAGAATGAGTAGTGCGAAGAGAAATATATTCCTCAACCTGCGTAACATGACTGTGTCTATGTTGAATATAAAACTGAATATGAGAGTTTTGCTTTTTAGTATTATAATGATGATTCAAGGAGGAGCTTGTGGAGACCTATAAAAGCTGCAGTATTGTCAAATGTAATACTGAGTACATACTGTCCTCTTCTGGTTAACTACAAGTATATTGCATAAGTGACATCCCAAGTTTATTGCAATTCCCCTGTATGTAGAGACATACAAGGGAACAAAATGTTGTGCGTCACAAAATACCACTTCAAATACCAGAAAATTTGCTACCGCAACCCTTAGTAAATCACAATACACACAGTACATTTACAGCACACATATAGTACATTTATGATTATTATATTATTTTAGGTGCATGAACATTGATTCACCTCAAACCAACAGTAAGGTAAAATAAATACCATAATGAATTTAAATAAACTGTAAAATTAGATAAGATGAACTGAAACTATAGAATATATTTATGGCCGAAAGGGGTTTTATGAATGAAATCATAGACTAAGCGAAAATATTGACTTGCATAAAGATGTAATGTTGCATTGTTGTAGTTTTTGTATGAGTGTTGAGTGTGTTTCAGTCACTGTGGGCTGCAGAGCACAGTAGTACACAGCAGAGTCAGACACATGCAGATTCATGATTGTCAGTGGAACTGCAGTTTTATTGAGATTTGCATGAAATCTCTCCTTGAATTCTCCCTCAGTGTTTCCAGATGTAGAGAATTTATTTAACATGTACTTGAGATTTCCATCGTCTTTCTGCTGGTACCAAAAGAGAGTTGGGGTTGTATAAGTAGTCTGATATGTACAGTCAATCGTGACAGGGTCACCTTCAAAAGCAGATTGAATCCTTGTATGCTGATCAACTTTGTCTTGGCAATTACATCCTGAAATTGAATGAAAACAATATAAATAAAAAAATATATTATTATAGTATAGTATTGGCTGCAAAGAACATGCAGATACATACATGATGAAAATTAATTTTCATTGTTGTTTAAAAGAACCATTATTTGATAGTACTCACCCCATATATAGAAAACTATGATCACAATGGCCCTTTTCCACAGTGCCATTATATACAATTGAAATCACCAACTATGCTGTTGTGATCCTCTTTCTCTTTCTGCATCTGTTAAAGCAGCAATAAATTCAAATCACTTTGTCTGACTGCTGGGAGGAGCCTGTGCCACAGTCAGTGTCAATGAAAACCGTAGTATAGTGTATATTATGTAAACCATATCACTTAATTGTCTATATGTACAATGATCAATATTAGAATTTACATACAATATGCATCTAAACATTTGATCATCACTGAAACGCTCTGTACAATCTCTTATTACACTGCTCTGAATTATTTGATTGATTGGTCAAACGTGGCATTCAGTACCAGTCATATATTTCATAATATTCACCATCGTCTATAGCATAATATAGTCTTAAAAATGATCTCAGATGAATTCACTATTAAATTGTTGTAGTGTTCGTCTTGTTCTGTATGTCATGGATATACATAGTTACAGGTAAAATTATAAAATAAACTCAACTCAAACTTTAACTATAATAATATAGAATTGTTACATTGAACAGTTGTAACTGCAGCCATTAAAAGTACATTTCGTCAAATTACAGTTTATAGTTATAATTACTTAGTTTATGTACAGCAGGCAGTATTAGTCTTTCACTGCACAATGGTTTGCAGAAGTTACACATATACAACGAGAGCTTAAATTGTCAGTTGCCACCAGCATCATAGATTATGCCACACTGTGGCCAACATCTGAAATTACAGGGGCACTGTACTGGAATAATATGGACCCTTCCCAAACTCCCCAAATGTCATTCATGACATTTAGTAATTTTGACATTTTTGTGCACTGAAGTAATTATTCTGAACATATTTTAATGTTTCTTTGAAGTTTTATAACAGGCCTAATTTACAGGTGTTACCACATATTTTAGTACATTCAGGGTTGAATAGATTGGGGTTTTGATTGTGGTTTTCACTAGATAGTTTCAAAGTGAAAAGAGCTTCAGGTTTTTGTATGACATGTCTCATGTTTTGTATCACTGGGCTGTTAATCGTAGAGCACAGTAATAGTGAGCTGAATCTGACAGACGTACATCAGTAATAGTGAGTTCAGTGGATGTACGTGATGTAGCCGACTGAAACCGAGGATCAGAAGTGTGTATGTAAGCACTATTTGATCGTGCGCCTTTGTATAATAAATACTGTGGTTCTCTGTTGAGATACTGTCTGTACCAGTAAAGCAAAACATATTCACTATTTGCACTATATGAGCAGCTCAGCTTGACAGTTTCTGTTTCTTTAGAGGTTTTTTCTGTCCCTTTATCTGGCTCAATACTGTCTCCAGTCACCAAACCTGTCAACAATAAGCGAAAATAACCAGATTTTTGATTGCAAAGCAAAGTTTACAAAATAAATGCAAACACATTTCACAGCACTTAGCAAAAATAAAATAAAATAAAAAATATATAATATGAAAACATACTGTAAACATTTAAATACACTGTTTTGTTTTAATAATATACCTGTTCCTACAATGAGAATCAGTATGACACATCTGTCCATGTTCAATCAGATCAGTTCAGTTCTCTGTTGAGGCTCTCAGTGCTCTGAGCTGTAAGTCACTGCAGATCAGTCAGAAACATACAGGAACTTCCTGCTTCATAAAGGCATGGCCTAAATTTTTGATGTCTGTGCATTATTTACTCTGTCTAATTTCCTTTCATTTCTCATAAACATTAAAATATTAACTGACAAAAATTAGAAGAATATTGACTTTCAAAATTGAGTCTATTTTGGAGCAAGCAATATATTGTATTCACTACATATTACACATGAGAATCATGTAAGATTTTAACATTTGTTTTTGTTTTGTTTTTTATTACACAATATTCTAAATTCTAAAAGACAGTCCTGTAGGATTTTAACATGCTTCATCTTTATATTGCCATCTTACTACTATTACTTATTACTTCATCATTAGATTCACTCACTTTAAAATGTTACATATTCTTTGTATTTAGTTTTTTCATATACTGTTGTTAAATGCTAGCTACCCATGACTTATTTTCATTGGTTCTATTATTTTTCCTAAATGCATAATACAGTATATAAAAGTAAAGCTTCTTTTCCTCTGTCTTCATTTCTGTCTCTTATTTTAACAGGTTTTTGTAGAGAGCTGATGTGTTTACTGTCACCGTGGGCCTGATACAGCAGCAGAAGATATCTTCAGATCAGCAAGGTTTTTCTTTCTTTTTTCAACTTTAACAGAGAATCTCGGATCTACATCAGACACCTCAGCTTTCTTTGTACTACCATAGATGAGTACAGCAAATTCAGGTTTTGATCTTTCATACTGATGGCACAAGTGGAGATAATCTGTAACTCCAGGGGAATGATTACAAGTTAATGTAATATTTGAACCCTCCTCATAAACAACATTGGTTCTATAAACTCAGTTCTATTTTCATTGATGCAGTTCACAGTGAATCTCTGAACAGTGCCATCTTGTGGCACTATATACCTGCATGGAGTGTTTTACACATAATAATACATTAAAACGAATTATACTTATTAAAACTATAGACTACTTTTATATAGATTTGATGTAATTAAGAATATTAACTTTTAATGTTGAAGTTGATTTAATTTGTTTTAGTTTGCCATTTTACACCTGTGTTTTTTGTTTTGTTTTTTATCAGACTGTTTACATATTAATTCTTTATTAATGCAGTTCCTCTCTTAGTCTTTATCTTTGTGTGTCTTTTTTGTTTTTTTCACTTGATAGGATAAGGAAAGGTTTTTGTACAGTGTTTATTGTGTTTCCTGTCACTGTGCTGCAAGGCACAGTAATACACTGCAGAGTCTGATACAGCAACAGATGAGATCTTCAGATCCACACGCTTGATTTCTTTTTTAGCTTCTGAAAATAGACGTAGTTCAGGCTCAGATTTGTTTGAATATTCAGTGACAAGAAGTAAAAACTCTGGTTTTGCTCCCGGATACTGGCGATACCACTGGAGAGTAACACTAGTGCCGCTAGTGAGACTGTAGTTACAAAACAGAGTCACATTTTCACCCTCAGAAACATGTTTTTCTGGAAACCATGGTTGTACTGTGTCGCCTAAAGAATTTCCTGTAAAAAAGAAAAGTTGCCTAATTAATCAAACAGTAAAACATATTTATACACTGTAGGCTATATTCAAAGCTTTTATTTTATTTTTTTATTTTTTTTATAATAAGCATTGATTGGATGAATATCTCTTACCCATGCAAAATTTGATTATTATACAGGTGAAAAGAAACATTATGTCTTCAGAGAGAGTGATGACTGCAATAGTATCTGAATAACTGTAACTACTCTGTCTCATACTCTCAACAGTGTAAATAAGCTCCACCCACTACTGGAGTGTATTCTGGTGAAAACATACTCATGTCAAAATCTGTACATATCAAAGCTCTTACTTCTTGTCAGGATGTTTATGTGTTTCAGTCACAGTGGGCTGCAGAGCGCAGTAGTAAACAGCAGAGTCAGACCTGTGCAGATCCTGGATTGACACAGAAACTGAACTTGATGTTTTGTTGAGATCTGCTTGAAATCTTTCCTCAAATACTATTTCACTGCTGCTTAATCCAGTCAAGTGTTTATTGAGCATGTAAACTGGAAATCCATTGGTTTTATGTTGGTACCAATAAAGATAAGGGTATTGGTCACTGGTACTGTAAGTGCAGTGAAGTTTAACCGTCTCATGTTCAGAAACAGTTTGAACTCTTATTGGCTGATTGACAAAATCTTGTGTATTGCACTCTGTCAGGAAATATAACCAGAAAGAAATCATGATCATATATGAAGAGAAAACCAGCTAAAAGCCTTCTCGGTCAAAAATGAGAGAAGGATACTGAATGAATGCTTCAGAGGCTTTTGCATCTGAACTCTTCATATGTTCTTATGTTAGGATAATGCAAATTTGTTACAATTCACAACAGTAAAATTGACTTAGCAAGAACTGCAGCCATTAAAAGTAAATTCCTCAAGCAGATTAACATAGTTTATATACGGCAGGCAAATATTAGTCTGAACTTTACCAGGACACAATTGTTTGCAGGCGCTACACACATACAGCAGGAACTAATGGTGCCTTTCTGACATTAAAGCACTTGAATACGACAAGCTCGTAATCACGACTTCATAAGTGGAAAATAGGAAATTTCTGAAAGCACATGAAGGCAGCATTAAATAAGATGTTGCACCAACATCAGATTATGCCACACAGTGGCCAACTTCTGAAATGATGGTTTTAATTAAATTATAAAATGTTCTTCTCAGAGGCAAAAGATGAAATAATGAATAAAAATCCCTATCTGATCTTTAACTTTGTGTTCTGTAGTATCATGAAAAATGTACTTAAATGTTGTCATTCTTTTTCCCAGGGTTTTTTTCATCCTGAAATATTAATGAACCTAAGCTGCTGCACCAAAGCTAAAAAAAAAAAAAATGTTCTGTTTCCTAGAATGTTTTTGTATGACAGAAATGATAAAGACACTTTTTTTTTACTGGTACCCTGTTTACATGACACTAATTAAGACACTGATAATGTATTAAGAATGTATTTGTGCATAAAAGGAACCTCATTGTGATATCTAAACACATTGTTAATACATCTTGGAATTTTTTTTAGCAGACCTGAATCAACCTAACACAGGTGTGACCACATATTTTATTACATTCAGGGTTTGGTAGATTGTGGCTTTGATTGTGGTTTTCATTAGATATTTTCAAAGTGAAAAGAGCTTCAGGTTTTTGTATGACATGTCTCATGTTTTATATTACTGGGCTACTGCTCTTAGAGCACAATAATAGTGAGCCGAATCTGACAGACGTACATCAGTAATAGTGAGTTCAGTGGATGTATGTGATATAGCCGAATGAAACCGACCATCAGAGGTGTCTTCATAATCTGACCATGAATTTTTGTATAATAAGAATTGTGGTTCTATGTTGGGATACTGTCTGTACCAGTAAAGCTGAACATTTTGACTGTTTGTACTATATGAACAGCTCAACTTGGCAGTTTCTCTTTCTTTAGAGTTTTTTTCTGTCCCTTTATCTGGTTCAATGTTGTCTCCAGACACCAAACCTGCAAATAATAAGTGCATAAGAACTAATTTTTTAATTGGTTAAAGCAAAGTTGACTAAATAAAATTGCAAACACATTTCTAGGCATGTTTGACAAAAATACAAATGACTAAAGTAATACCAATAGCCTTTGTTGTTTGAGATTTTAAATGATTGTAAATATTTATGTGCAGTGTTTGATTAATTAATCAATATTGTACCTGTTCCCACAATGAGAATCAGTATGATGCATCTGTCCATGTTCAATCAGATCAGTTCAGTTCTCTGTTGAGGCTCTCAGTGCTCTGAGCTGTAAGTCACTGCAGATCAGTCAGAAACACACACAGGAACTTCCTCCTCTCTGAACTCCTGCTGAGGTTCATGGTTGTCATTTAGAACTACTGTGTTAGATAACTATAATATTGTATTAGAGTTTTAGAGAATGTTATATACAAAACACTACAGTGGTAATGATGGTGCATAGGCCATGCAAAAAGCATTAATAAAAAAAATCAACTTAATAAGTGCCAATATAAAGCCAAATATTGGCCAAGTGCACACCATGACCTTTGACCTTTGACCTTTGAAGTTTTAATGAATTTATTTTTATTTATTTACAATTTTAATTAATTTAGTAATGAAAGTAATGAAAACATGAATAATATGTAATTTACCTTTATAGAGTTATGTTTTGTTTTAATATATCAGTTTCAATTGTCAGGATAACTTGCACAATTAAATGTATAACATAATGTTGTAGTATGTTTTTTTAAATGGTAGATTTATTTGAACAGTGGAAGAATAAATAACAATAAAAAAAATCCAGAAAAACACATTTCAAAAAAGTTATAAATGATATAATATATTGATTTTTATTTTAATGAGAGAAATAAGTTATTGATTCCCATCAATCAGCAAGATTGCTCCTAATCTCAGTTTGTTACCTGTAGAAAAGACACCTGTCCACAGAAGCAATTAATCAATCAGAATCTAAACTCTCCACAATAAAAGGATGTCCAAGGATGTCAGGGACAAGATTGTAGACCTACACAAGGCTGGAATGGGCTACAAGACTGTTGCCATCAGCTTGATGAGAAAGTGACAACAGTTGGTGCGATTATTCGCAAAAAGAAGAAACAAAAAATAACTGTCATTCTCCCTCTGTCTGGGGCTCCATGCAAGATCTCACTTTGTGGAGTTTCAGTGATCATGGGAACGTTGAGGAATCAGCCTAGAACTACACAGGAGGATCAATGATCTGAATGATTCAGAAGAGAACTGGATGAAAGTGTTGTGGTCAGATGAGACTAAAAATCAAACTCAACTCGCCGTGTTTGGAGGAGGAGGAATGTTGCCTATGACCACAAAAACACCATCCCCACCACCGTCAAACATGGAGGTGGAAACATTATGTTTTGGAGGTGCTTTTCTGCTAAGGGAAAAGAACAAATGTAAAGCATCAAAAGGACGAAAGACAGGACGAGAACCTTGGGTGAGAACCTCCTTCCCTCAGCCAGGGCATTGAAAATGGTTGGTGGATGGGTATTCCAGCATGACAGTGACCCAAAACACAGCCAATGCAACAAGGAGTGGCTCAAGAAGAAGCACATTAAGGTCCTGGAGTGGCCTAGCCAGTATCCAGACCTTAATCCAATAGAAAATCTGTGGAGGGATCTGAAGGTTCGAGTTGACAAACATCAGCCTTGAAACCTTAATGATCTTAATGAGAGGATCTGCAAAGAGGAGTGGGACAAAATCCCTCCTGAGATGTGTGCAAAACTGGTGGGCAGCTACAAAAAACATCTGACCTCTGTGATTGCCAAAAAGTACTAAGTCATGTTTTGTGAAGGAGTTGAATACTTCACTTTCACTCATTAAAATGTGAATCAATTCTGGATTTTGTTTCTCAAAATATAGATTGATCAGTCAGTGGGCACACAATTCATGAAACAATTCACTATTTTCTCACAACTATAAACCACACCAACTTGTGCAAACTTCAAATTTCCAGGTCAAAATCAAACATTTAGGCAAAAACACATTCTCTATTGCCAGATTCAAACTTTGTCCTCAGATGACACACAAACCTGACCAATACACATACTATTTTCCTGCCTAGAGAAGACTAGTGAGAACAATTCAAAACACTGTTGCAAAAACCTCATTGTGTGAATCAGGAATCCTTTTGCTAGTCAATGTCTCTTACAGTATAAAGCATAAATAGAGGGGTGCCGATGCAGTAAAATCCAGCAATAAACTTTTAGGAAAGTTTACTATTATTACACTGTAAAGTGATCTTACAGATGAAAAGCACTGTAGAGAAAATTAAAAAAAAAACATACTATATGAGAATAACAGAATAACATGATGCTTAAGCAGAAAAAATGTATAATAGTTATTATAATGATTTATCACTATTTGATGAGGCTATATGACATCAATTTATATCAATTATTTTGTCAGTAAACAATGCTTTCAATGCTTTTAAATAGGGAATTGTTATTAGTCAGATTCAGTTAGATTCAGAGACATTTTAAGTCTCATTTTGGGCCTGGCTCACAACAGCATAGCATCATGTGAAAAACATTTATTTGTCCATTCAGTGTTAAATTATTTCCATCATGCATTATAATCCAGTTGCTCATGTGTTTGCAAAACAATAAATAATATGTACAGCCTTTAGCTTTGCAAGAAAGCACATTTGCATAATTAAAATTAAGTTGAACTCATTTCACTCAAGTTGAACGGTTATAGTTACAGTTTGAAGAATGGATGGGTGGATAATTTAAAAATGATTCTATGATTGTTACTGTATAGATCATTTGACTGTGTTACCTTCAGTATCACATGAATACTTTTACATTTAAGAAAAGCTTATTATGAAGAAATCATCACATGTGTTTATGTCTCTGTGTTTTTGTATGTGGTTCGACTTGAGTTTTCTCACTGTGGGCCTCAGAGCACAGTAGTACACAGCAGAGTCAGACACACGCACATCCTGGATTGTCAGTGGAACTGAATTTGATGAAAGATTAGAGTAAAATCTCTCCTGAAACTGAGCGTCTTTATCTTCTCCTCCATATCTGCTTCTTCTTAGGATGTATTTAGGATAGTCATTTGCTCTCTGGATGTACCAGAATAAATTTTCTTGTGTTGTTGAACCTGTTTTATATTTACACTGAAGTGTCACTGATCTTCCTTCAACTTCAGTCACATGTTTGTCTGGCTGATCAACGGTGTCCTCTGAACTGCACTCTGTAAATGTTTAAGAATATTTAATGTACAATACAACACAACATATTCAACTAACATGAATATACAGTTATATTAAATTAATATTCATACCAAGAATGAGTAGTGTGAAGAGAAATATATTCCTCAACCTGTGTGACATGACTGTGTCTATGTTGAATACTTAAAGTAAAAAATAATAATAATAAAATCAGTAAATGAGAGTTGTGCTTTTGGTATTATAATGATGATCCAAGGAGGAGCTTGGGGAGACCTATTAAAAGCGGCTGTATTGTGTAATACTGAGTAGCTACATACTGCCCTCTTCTGGTTAACTAGAAGTAAATTGCATAGGTGGCATCCTAAGTTGACTGTAAAAGGGTATATGTCGAACGTCACCTGACCAAGCCTGGAAAACAGGTCTCATCGCTTCCGCTTGTCGGAGAGCGTGTTAATAGCCGTAATAAATAATGGCGATATCGATGGACTTCTAAGGTAATCAGTTAAACAAGCAAGCTGTTTTTATTGTGGACGTTTTATTCAGTATTTACATGTTAGTGAATATCAAGATATCAATCCACACATGTGATGGACATTGGTTATGATCATCTTTAGTGTCTACTTTGAAGGCATCTTGAGTAAATTAGATTCATATTTAACAAGGCATATACAAAACGCGTGAACCGAAAGCAACGGGACCTGCTAGATATATAAACATATTTATTTTGTGACCGTTAAATACCATAGGGTCGTTACGTTTTTTTTTTTTGTTTTTTTTTTTGTTTGTTTTTTGTTTTTTGTTTTGTTTTTTTTGGTGGGGTTCAAATAGCAGTAAATTAAACCACAATCATCTTTCTCCACGTGCATGGTGATTATACTATTTTAGCAGCATGGACAACATTAAATCACCTTAAACTAACAGTAAGAGAAAATGTATACCATAATAAATGCAACTAAATTGTAAACTGTAAAATAAGATACTGACTGTACAATTTTAAGTGAAAGAAACCTACTAAAATGTCGAAAATATTTATGGATGAAAGGGGTGTTGTTAACAAAATCATATATTAGGAAAAAAATTGCATAAGATGTAATGTATGCTGTTGCATTGTCAGAGTTTTTCTATGAGTGTTAAGTGTGATTCAGTCACTCAGAGTACAGTAGTATGCAGCAGAGTCAGAAACAGACACAGTCAGACACAGATTCTTGATTGTCAGTAGAACTGCATTTTTTTTAGATTTGCATGAAATCTCTACTTCAAAACTATGATCACAATGTCACTTTTCCACAGTACCATTATATACAACAACTCTTAAAATATGATGTTGTGATCCTGAACATATTTTAATATTTCTTTGAAGTTTTATAACAGGCCTAATTTACAGGTGTTACCACATATTTTATTACATTTAGAGCTGGATAGATTGGGGGTTTGATTCAAAGTGAAAAGAGCTTCAGGTTTTTGTATGACGTCTCATGTTTTGTATCACTGGGCTCTTAATCTTAGAGCATGCAGTTGGCTGAAAATGATCATCAGAAGTGTGTTTATGATCACTATATGATTGTGCACATTTGTATGATAAATACTGTGGTTCTTTATTGGGATACTGTCTGTACCAGTAAAGCCAAACATATTCACTATTTCTGGTTTAGCATGGTAATGGTTATGACAGTGTTAATGTATTTGGTCTTGGCGGAATAGATCTGCTACACTGCTGCTGAATTGCTGCTGCTGTTGGTTATTGCTGTAGTTTATTGCTGCTGTTGCAAGCAAGTACAGGAACTTGCTACTGCCAAAGCATATGGCGATACAGTGCTGTGAATATTTAAGATATACTGCTGCACAAATAGCATATAAAATAACCCCGTAGCAGATCTGTACAGGTGGAGCTGGGGAAGGAGGAGGGTTTCAGAGGAACTCTGAAAGCGCGCTACCAAACGCCCAAATGAATTCTACGAGCCATTTAAATGTTAAGCTGCAAGCTTATTAGTTGCTTACGCAAAATGAACCAATCAGCTTGTGCCAAGTTGTATACTCTGTGAATATCATTAGTTATGTTAACAACCCATCAGCCTGCATCATGTAGAGTTTCATGGCAGAACTAGGTATATGCACTATATGAGCAGCTCAGAGTTTTTATCTGTCCCTTTATCTGGCTCAATACTGTGTCCAGTCACCAAACCTGTCAACAATAAGATAAGGCAAAACAGATTTTTGATTGTAAAAGTGAAGTTTACAAAATAAATGCAAACACATTTAAAAGCACTTACCATAACATAAACATAAAACAGTAAAAAAGTGTAATTAACCAAATACATACTGCCGTGCAAAGGCAAAAGACGGTAACATTGTTTATGGTCGAAAATGAGTTATTGATATTTTTGAGATATTCAAGATGTCCTTTATCATGTGTATAAGTATCTTGAGTCAATGGACAGTGGTAGGCATTTTCCCAATTTGATAACATAAACATTAATTAATCAAAATATTGTTGAAATATTTTCCTATGCATTTTTTCAATTGTAAATTTGTTCTGTTCTGTTTCAGTGATTTGTGGGGATACTGACTGTGATCCAGCACCCGAATCAAAAACATGGACAGTTCTTGATAGTTGCCTGGATATTAGTTTTCCGGCGTTTGGTTCTGAGGAACTGTTCTGCAGCACACCTGTCACTACCCTTGTTTCTCTTATAGAGTTTCCCTTCACTCCTGACACAGCACCACTGCCAGCACCAGAGCTCACCCTCACTCCTGCCACAGCACCACTGCCAGCACCAGAGCTCACTCTCACTCCTGCCACAGCACCACTGCCAGCACCAGAGCCCACTCTCACTCCTGCCACAGCACCACTGCCAGCACCAGAGCCCACTCTCACTCCTGCCACAGCACCACTGCCAGCACCAGAGTTCACTCTCACTCCTGCCACAGCACCACTGCCAGCACCAGAGCCCACTCTCACTCCTGCCACAGCACCACTGCCAGCACCAGAGCCCACTCTCACTCCTGCCACAGCACCACTGCCAGCACCAGAGCCCACCCTCACTCCTGCTACAGCTCCCCCAATGAGAGATCCATGTGGCCAGAAATGCAGAAGAAAATGCACGGACAAATTTAATGAGGAGAGGCGTAGGGAGATCTGGAACAGGTACTGGGGCATGGAATACACAGACAGACGTGCATTCATGTTCCATAGTATTAGCCAGCTTCCAACTACAAAATTTTGTGGGGATGGAAAGACAAGTCGGCGCAGCAGGTCCTTTGTTTACAGGCTAAAGAATGAAGATCAGGTCCCCCAGCAGGTTTGTAAAACTTTCTTCTTGACCACTTTGGGGTATCACCCAGCGAATGACAGCCTGGTCTTCTCTGTGATGCCAAATGGCATAGGAAATGAGGTGATCCCAAGAGACCAAAGAGGAAGACATACACCGGCCAACAAGCTGGACATGCAGCCATGTTATGGACTGCTTGCAGTGCCAGAGGTGGCGTGAGCATAAAGAGTCTGCTATGTAGAGCAGGATGTCCTACCAGGCTGATGCGGAGAAGGATTGGCCAGATGACACATTAGTAAAGAGTGTGGACCTTCAAAAAGTAATCATGTTGCCTCGTATACCTGGCCTGAAAACAACAATCTTTACAAAACGTATTGTGGCATTCCATGAGACCTTTGCCTCTGTAGGCAAGAAGAAAAATAAAAAAAACACCATCTCTGTGGTCTGGCATGAGGGCACAGCTGGACAAAGTTCAACAGAGATCACCTCGGCCTATGTGACTGCACTACAGAAAGAAAGGGACAAGCGCCATACCATCTTCTGGGTGGATAACTGTTCTGCCCAAAACAAGAATTGGTGCCTGCTATCCTCCCTGGTTTGCCTTGTTAATGGTGATACCACCTCCATGGAAGATATAACTCTAAAATACTTTGAGAAGGGACACACTTTCATGAGTGCTGACAGTTTTCACCATGGTGTTGAGCAGGAGATGAGAAATCGAGGAGTGGTGTATGACTTTGAGGATTTTGTGAATGTTGTGGCAAGCTCAAACTCCAGGAAGGTGGAAGTGGTCGAAATGAAAAATGCTGATGTGCTGAATTGGAAGGATGGCCATTCCAGTACTAAGACCAAGAAGGCACCAAATTTGAGCAAGATGTCAGTGATTCAGCTGCGACGTGGCTCCAGGAGCATGTTCTTCAAGCTGACCCATGCAGATGCTCACTTTAACGAGTTGGATTTCCTCCTGACAAGGTTTGAGCTGAAGGTGCCCTCTGTCCTGAGACCACATGACCGGGGGATTGAAGAGGCAAAGAAGAATGATATAATCAAAAAACTATGTCCTTTTATGCCCTTAAGCAGGAGGGCTTTCTGGTGTTCACTGCCTGTGAGCGATGTTGTGGAGGATGAGGAGTAAGAACACCATGAAACAACATGAAAAGAATAGGATTCCAGTTTCACTTGAACGTGATTTGTTATATATTTGCAGTGTTAATTAAAATGTTATGTTTACCCATTAGAAATATGCTTATATTGTATTTATTCATATAATTCATTATCACCTATCTGCAGTCAACCTGTTATTTTTACTGCACACCAATTAAATATACTCTTTACCTCTAGGTATTGTGTCATGTCTAATGTATTAATAATGACATCAGAATGGAACCAAAGCACATTATAGCAATAAGTAGATGGCTATAAGAAATTGTCAGTCATCCAAAATAAATACCATGATAACTAGATTTTATACAGGTGTTACTATAATAGTTTTGTAAATGGCGATCAGCAGCTGAATATTGATCATGTGGAAGTTACTGCTTTTTGCCTTGGTGTGACCTCTCACTTTTTTTCAGACAAAACAAAGGCAGAGGACAGTAACTTCAAAATAGGGGTCAAAAGTCAGGTTTAAGCTCAAGTTTTTTTAAGTACATAAATTTCCTTACTAAAACATATAATTGTCCAAATTTTCAGTGTCCTAGCTATAATTAATTTGGGTGGACAAATAAAGAAACTTTAAAGTCATTTTTCTCAGTTTCACACTCTAGTGAGTTAAGGTCTTTTGCCTTTGTAGGGCAGCATACACACCTGCTGAGGCACAGAACAGAATAACTAAATGTATATCCATTGTGTTCACTCTGAGAAGAGTCAGACTGAATCGTTTCAACCACAGTCTCTGTCAAACACGATTAGATCATGTCAGATCTGAGTCCCTCCTCTCTGAGCCATATTATACGTGTATAAGTTCAGTTCTGTAAATTCAGTTGCTTTCATTTCTTATGTCAAAACTTAAACTATATGGACTACTTTTATATGGATTTTATGTAATTAACAATATTAGCTTTGAATGTTAACACTTAGTTATTTTTTTTTTATTTGCAATTTTGCACCAATATATTTTTATCAGACTATTTACCTATTAATTCTACTCTGCATACAGTTGCTCCTAGTCTTTGTCTCTGTGTGTCTTTTTTGTTTTGTTATTTTTTTCCACTAGATAAGATAAGGAAAGGTTTTTGTACAGTGTTATTGAGTTTTCTGTGACTGTGGTCCTCAGAGCACAGTAGTACACAGCAGAGTCTGATACATTAACAGAGGAGATCTTCAGATCCACACGCTTGATTTCTTTTTTAGCTTCTGAAAATAAACGTAGTTCAGGCACAGATTTTTTTGAATATTCAGTGACAAGAAGTAAAAACTCTGGTTTTGCTCCAGGATACTGGTGATACCACTGGAGAGTAACACTAGTGCCGCTAGTGAGACTGTAATTACAGAACAGAGTCACATTTTCACCCTCAGAATCATGTTTTTCAGCAAACCATGGTTGTATTGTGTTACCAAAAGAATTTCCTGTGAAAAATAAAAGGGCCTCAATTATTTAAACAATAAAACACATTTATATACTGTATATATATATTTTTTTTTTCTATAATAAACAGATTGCTATAGAATGAATATCTCTTACCCATGCAAAGTTGAATTATTATCCAGGGAAGGAGAAACATAATGCTTTCAGAGAGACAGTATAGCAAAGACAGTGTTTGAACAATAGTTTCACTTTGTCTCACACTCTCAACAAGGTGAATATGCTCCACCCACTGCTGAAGTGTGTTTATTCTAGTGAAAAACATACTCATGTCAAAAAGACAGTTTGTCAGAGAAACTAAGTTTGAAGATTTATTGAGATCTGCATGAAATCTTTCCTCAAATTCTTTTTCACTGCTGCTTGATCCAGTCAGGAGTTTGAGAATGCAAACTGGGAATCCACTGGTTTTATGTTGGTACCAGTAAAGATGAGGATATTGGTCACTGGTACTGTAAGTGCAGTGAAGTTCTACCGTCCCCTGTTCAGAAGCTGTTTGAACTCTTTCTGGCTGATTGACATGATCTTGTGTATTGCACTCTGTAAGGAAATATACATAGAAATTATGAGCATATATGTTCTTATGTTAGGATAATGCAAATTTGTCACATTTAACAACAGTTAAGATATAGCAAGAACTGCAGCCATTAGAAGTAAAATCCTTAGCCAGATTAATGTGTATGTATTTATGTACAGCAGGCAATATTAGTCTTTACCAGGACACAATTGTCTGCAGACGTTATACACATACAGCAGGAACTTAAATGAGATCATCATAGATAATGCCACACAGTGGCCAACTTCTGAAGTTACATAGTTTTAATGAAATAAAACGTTGAAGTAATTAATATGCAAAAGTCCCTATCTAACTTTTAACTTTGCTTTTTTCTGTAGTATACTGAAAACAAACATCTTTTTAAATGCTGTCATTCTTTATGGACTTTTCTTTGTGCACAGTGTAGCTGTCATGCTGAAATTGTAAAGAACTTCCCAAACTGCTGCAGCAAAGGCCAAAAAGCACACAGTTCACTAAAATATTATTGTATGACAGAAATTATAAAGACACTTTGAGTAAAATGGGTATATAATTTTATAATGCAGAATTACTGGAGTAGCAAAACCTGAGACTTTAAAGGGGTTTTCCCAAGCTTTTCATCATATTAGATTTGAGCTTGACAATAGTCTGTTAGTCAGCTGGAGAAGAAGCTCCAAAGTCACTGACAAAGATATGAAAAAAAACCTACAAGACTGAGTGATAACATCAAATAGGCTGGATGCTGTTGGAGAGGTAACAGAGCCATGAGCTCAGTATGAGTGGCGCTGAGAGAGAGTCTTTTGAAGAACTACAAAAGTGCTAATATTGAAAGGGAGTGAGATTTCAGCACCCATTCAACAAATCATGCTTAACTGATCTCCCTCTAATGGCTTCCAGTTTTTACTGTGTGACAACAACAAAGAAATTATATTAACCCTTGAACTGTCACCGTCCCTTCAGCGGGACGCCTTTACTTCACCATATTACAAATAAATCCTAATCTAATCATGATGAACTATATATCATTGGAAAGGTCTAAGACTCCTAAATAGATACTTGACCACTGTTTTGTGTTACAAATTATGTAGGAAAGTAATAGATTAATGTATGACAAGAGTGCACATCAAAAGATCTACATTATAACAGGAGTTCTGACCTTTATCACAATAAGACTTTGTTCGTTGCCTTTTTCCCTATCACGCTTTAGAAATCATAAGAAATTATATATCAGTAAAAAACTTAAAATCTCAACATTTTCAAATCAGACATTGCATTGGAAAATGTACATGAAAATCATATTACAAAATGTTTTCTTTCATGAATTATAAAAATGTAAGTTTGGTTAGTGCATTTTCACATCTATGTTAAAAAAAGGGAGTGACAGTTAAAGGGTTAAGAATTTACTGGTGTATAAAATAAACCACATACGGTAAATTGTGATATCTAAACACATTGTCAGTACTTTACTACAGAATTTTTTAGCAGACCTGATTCAATCACACACAGGTGTTACCACAAATTTTATTACATTCAGGGCTGGTTAGATTGTTGTTGTGATTGTGGTTTTCATTAGATATTTTCAAAGGGAAAAGAGCATCAGGTTTTTGTATGACATGTCTCATGTTTTGTATCACTGGGTTATTATTCTTAGAGCACAATAATAGTGAGCTGAATCTGACAGACGTACATCAGTAATAGTGAGTTCAGTGGATGCGTGTGATGCAGTCGACTGAAAGCGATCATCAGAGGTATGTTTGTCATAACTCGACGACCGTGCATTTTCGAATAATAAATACTGTGGTTCATTGTTGGGATACTGTCTGTACCAGTAAAGCCGAACATATTCACTACTTGAACTATATGAGCAGCTCAGCTTGACATTTTCTCCTTCTTTAGAAGTTTTTTCTGTCCCTTTATCTGGCTCGATACTGTCTCCAGACACCAAACCTGTCAACAATAAGCACATATAAACAGTTTTTTTTATTATTATTTGTGAAAGCAAACATGTTTTACAAAAATACAAATAACTAAAGTAATAGCAATAATTTACCTGTTCCCACAATGAGAATCAGTATGACGCATCTGTTCATGTTCAGATCAGTTCAGTTCTCTGTTGAGGCTCTCAGAGCTCTGAGCTGTAAGTCCAGCTGTAGATCAGTCAGAAACACACTCAGGAACATCCTCCTCTCTGAACTTCCTGCCACTTTTTACATGTCTTACATCAAAAGCAATATGAGATGTTTGTTAATTAAACTGTGTTGAAGCATGATAGAGATGATAGTAGTGCATAAAGTGTATACAGTTATTATAATACAACTATTTCTGCCAAAAAAACAAACAAACAAACAAAATTTAGAATGTGCCAGCATAAAGCCAACTATCGGCCAGTGAAATACTGTACTCTTAACCCCAACGTTTACCCAAGTTCTTAATTTATTAAGCCTATAGTGATTTAAATATTTGATGCCTGTGTTTTTCACTTTGCCAGTTTCCTCATATATTTTATGAGCATGGAAATATAAATATTAACTAATGAAAATATGAAGAATATGTACTTTTTATTTATAGATTTATGTGTCTATTATATGTCAGACGGCTGTTGATCCAAACAAGCAAGGTCGGTAACGGCAAACAGGAATGTCGAAGACAGGGCTAGAGAGTGGTCAATGTCAGTAGGCAGAGAACGATCACAAGAGGTAAGCAGTCTGAGTTGGCAACAGGTAAGTGTAAACACAGGGAAAAATGCTCAGAAATGATAGCCGTGGCAAATCAAGACTTTGCGAATTGCAGTCTGAAAAGCGGGTCTATTTATGGTCCAGTGGTGATGATGTGTAATGGCGGACACCTGTGAGGAGCACCACCCAGGTATGGGGCTATGGGTAATGAAGTTGATGGCTGATTCAGTACTCAGGAGAGAGCTCCCGCTTGTGGGGATCAGAGGGAGCCACAGAGGGCTGATTCATGACATAAAGTAACTAATTTAATGTAATGTAAATTTCACATTGCCACACAAAATTACAAATTAGAATTAAAAGAAAAGAAATATGTGTCTACCTTTTATATTTTGCCTCTACCTGTGTTTTTTTTTTTTTTTTTTCTCATTGGTTCATTTGCAGATTCTTTTTCTCAGTCTTCACCTTTGTCTTTGTGTTCCTGTCTTGTCTCTTATTGTAACAGGTTTTTGCACTGAGCTGTTGTGTTTCCTGTCACTATGGGCACCAGAGCACAGTAGTACAGAGCAGAGTCCCCCAAGTAGAAATCGCGGACCAGGGGCACGTAGACCGGACCACAAGGGCAATTTAAAATTATGTTGAAATCATGCAATTGATTAAATTACAATTAATATAGTTACCTTACAGAGGACAAGTTTGAAGAATGTTTAATCATTTAAAATTGGTTGCATGATTGTTATTGTAAACATGTCTCATGTTTTGTATCACTGGGCTCCTACTCTTAGAGCACAATAATAGTGAGCTGAATCTGACAGACGTGCATCAATTATAGTGAGTTCAGTGGATGAACGTGATGTTGCCGAATGAAACCGATCATCGGAGGTGTCTTCATAATTTGACCTTGGATTTCTGTATAATAAATACTGAGGTGCTCTGTTGGGATACTGTCTGTACCAGTAAAGCCGAACATATGTACCACCACTTGTACTATATGAGCAGCTCAACTTGACAGTTTCTCCTTCTTTAGAGTTTTTTTCTGTCCCTTTATCTGGCTCTATGTTGTCTCCAGCCACCAAACCTATGAACAATAAGTGCAAATTAACTGATTTTTGATTAGATAAAAGTTGAAAAAATAATATTACAAACACATTTCTAGCCATGTTTCACAAACATACAAATGACTAAAGTAATTTCAATAGCCTTTGTGGTTTGAGATTTTAAATCATAAATATTTATGTACAATTTTATTAATTAATCAATAATGTACCTGTTCCCACAATGAGAATCAGTATGACACATTTGTCCATGATCAATCAGATCAGTTCAGTTCTCTTGAGGCTCTCAGTGCTCTGAGCTGTAAGTCACTGCAGATCAGTCAGAAACACACACAGGAACGCCCTTCTCTGAACTTCCTGCTGAGGTTCATGACTGTCATTTAACTATACTATTGAGAATTTACACCAAAAGCACCACGAAGAGCATGATGTTTCAATCATTTTGATGCAGTTTAGTTTCCTCACTGTGCACAAAACTTTACAATGGTGATGATGGTGCATAGGCCATGAAGTATTTTTACAAAAAGTATTAATTTAAAAAAATCAACTTAATAAGTGCCAGTATAAAGCCAACTATCCGCCAGTGAAATATACTGCACACCTTTACCCCAAGTGTTAATTTATTTTAAATTTCACTTTATTACGAGCATTGAAATATTAAGTAATGCTACCCTGAATAATATGTATTTTTTCTTTAAAGAGTTATATTTTGTGTTATATAATTAACATATTTAACATATAAGTTTAAATTTTCAGTATAATTTGCACAATGCAAATGTAATAACGTAATGTGTTCTCTTATTATATATGATTTGACTCATACAGTAGCTCTAACTCCATGTGAATGTATGTGAGCACTGCCACCTTGTGGCATACATCAACCTGCCCTATTTATTGCACATAAAAAGATCATTTGAGTTGTTTTATTGTTTGACACTTTTCTGAATTACAGGCATTAAAGATTGGCTTCATATGGATTTAATGTAACTGTAATTTAATGAAATGTAAACCTTTAACACTGCACACAAATTCATCTTTTGATCTGTGTTTCTCTCTTGTCTCTCAACAGGTTTTTGTAGAGAGCTGATGTGTTTCCTGTCACTGTGGGCTGCAGAGCACAGTAGTACAGAGCAGAGTCTGATACAGCAGTAGATGAGATCTTCAGTTCCACATGTTCCTTTTTTGTAATGTTAACAGTGAATCTTGTATCTACATTAGACCGCTGAGCTTCTTTTGCACTGCTGAGGGTGAGTACAAGAAATTCCGGTTTTGATGTCCCATACTGACGGTACCAGTGGAGATAATCTGAACGCCCAGAGTCAGAAAAAATACAGGACAATGTAACACTTGAACCCTCCTCATAAACAACATGTGTTTGGTCTGGTTTGATGACATTTCCAAGGACAGCAGCTAAAAATAAAAATAAAAAATGTTCATTGGTAACTTTTCAGTGAAATGTTTGAATAAAATGGTTGACAATCAATCAATCAATGCAAATGCATTCACATACCAGCGGAGGCACAGAGCAGAATAACTGAATGAAGATCCATTGTACAAGTGTTCACTGAGAAGAGACAGACTGAATGATGTCAACCACAGTCTCTGTCAGACACTAAGATCATATGAACACTGAGTCCCTCCTCTCTTATATTATAACTCAATTCAGAAGTGCAAGAGAGAAGAAGGATCTAATCACATGAACAATTGTTACAACTGTTTTATTTATCTGTGAGCTTAATTTAGGAATATGCTTGAAAAACCTTATTGTAATAAACAATTACTATTTGCCAGGGTGTGCCAGCTTTAATTAAAATTATTTTGACAGTAATGAAAGTGTTTTAGA
Source organism: Cirrhinus molitorella (assembly GCA_033026305.1). Lineage (NCBI taxonomy): Eukaryota > Metazoa > Chordata > Actinopteri > Cypriniformes > Cyprinidae > Cirrhinus > Cirrhinus molitorella. The sequence goes on along the minus strand of CM065124.1, from coordinate 15,108,848 downwards.
ATTTTTTTCTACATCAGAGTTATAAACATTTTAAATTTAATTTTGGGCCTGACTCACAACAGCATAACATCATGTGAAATACATTTATCTCTCCATCAGTGTTAAATTACAGATACATTCTAATTTGGTCTTTTTCTTTTACAACAAATTCAGATGAAACACATGTTTACATCATGAACCATAATCCAGTTGTTCACATGTTTGCAATTATATTGTGTACAGCCTTCAAATATAGAAAATACTTTTACATAATTAAAATTAGGTTGAAGTCATGCAATTAAATACAATTAATATCAGCATTGCTGTGACCCTCTAGAGGATAAGTTTGGAGAATCGATGGATAATAATAAAATGATTTCCTGATTATTAGTTTATTTGATTTTATTACATTCAGTATGACTTTATTATAGCTTGTACATTTCAGAAATGTGTATTGTAAAAAAACAATCACATGCATGTTTATGTCTCTGTGTTTTTGTATGTGGTTTGATTTGAGTTTTCTCGCTGTGGGACTCAGAGCACAGTAGTACACAGCAGAGTCAGACACGCACATCCTGGATTGTCAGTGGAACTGAATCTGATGAAAGTTTAGAGTGAAATCTCTCCTGAAACTGTGCATCATTATCTTCTCCTCCATATTTGCTTCTTCTCAGTATGTATTTAGGAAAGTCATTTGCTTTCTGGATGTACCAGAATAAACTTTCTTGTGTTGCTAAACCTGTTTTATATTTACACTCTAATTCTAGTGATTTTCCTTCAGTTTCAGTGACATATTTGTTTGGCTGATCGACTGTGTCCTCTGATCTGCACTCTGTAAAGATTTAAGAATATTTAATGTTATAATACAATAATACAATACAAAATATAATCATCTTACATGAATATAAGCTGTGATGAATGGAAATTCATACCAAGAATGAGAAGTGTGAAAACGAAGAGAAATATGTTCCTCAACCTGTGAGACATGACTGTGTCTGTGCTGAAGTGTAGATAAAATATGAGAGACCTGCTTTTGGTGTTATAATGATGATCCAAGGAGGCGTATAAAAGCTGCTGTATTTTCAAACGTAATATTGAGCACCTGCTGCCCTCTTCTGGTTAACTGCAAGTATGGCATAACTGGAATTTTGCAATCTCATACAGATTCATGCAAATAGAGGTATTTATTATTTGAATGGTAGGATATTCAAAAGTGACTGGTCAATTAAAGGACTGTATTGGATGTATTTGCTATAGTTCATGTTTCATAATGCCACACAAATTTGCATAGTAAAAGAACTGGCCTTTTGACTAACTTTTGAATCTTTGTTTTATGTTTTGATCATGTTTGCATTAGATTCATATTTGTATACTATCTGTGTGTTTCTCTTGTCTGTCACTGTAACAGGTTTTTGTAAAGAGTTGATGTATTTCATGTCACTGTGGGCTGCAGAGCACAGTAGTACAGAGCAGAGTCTGATACAGCAGCAGAGGAGATCTTCAGATCCACATGTTCCTTTTTTGTAATGTTAACAGTGAATCTTGGATCTACATCAGACTGCTGAGCTCCTTTCCCACTGTAGGTGAGTACAAGAAATTCAGGTTTTGATCTTCCATACTGATGGTACCAGTGGAGATAATCTATACCTCCAGAGGCAGAAAAACTACAGGATAATGTAACATCTGAACCCTCCTCAAGAATAACATATGCTTGGTCTTGTTTGATGACATTTCCAAGGACAGCAGCTGAAAATAAAAAAAAAAATGATCCTTAGTAACTTTTTAGTTAAATGTACGAACAAAACTGTTAACGATAAATAAATAAATGCAAATAAATACACATACCAGCTGAAACACAGAGCAGAATAACTGAATGAAGATCCATTGTACAAGTGTTCACTCTGAGAAGAGTCAGACTGAATAATTTCAACCACAGTGTCTGCCAGACACAATATGAACACTGAGTCCCTCCTCTCTCATACTGACACTCAATTCAGATGTGCAGGAGAGATGAAAGATCTATTCACATGAACAATTGTTACAGCTGTATTATTAATCTGTGAACCTTATTTAGGAACATGATTGAATAGTTATTGTAATAATTTATTACTATTTGCCAGGGTGTGTCAGCTTTAATTAAAATGATTTTGACAGTAATGATAAGTACATATAAACATATGATTTGGTGTTTAGTGTTTTAGAGTTTTTTCTCCATCATAGTCAGAACCATTATGAAGCACATTTATCTCTCAATCAGCGTTAAATTACTGATCATTTCTAATTTAGTAATTCTTTAAAACAAAATCAGATAAAACACGTTTACATTATGAATCATAATCCAGTCATTCACATGTTTGCAAGACAATTATACTGTGCACAACCTTCACATAAAGAAAACACTTATATTTATTCTATATATAATACATAAGCAGTTTGGAGACTTTAATTTGACTATTACATTCAGTATAACCGTATTATAGCTTGAATATTTCAAAAATGTGTATTGTTAAGAAACAATCACATGCATGTTTATATCTCTGTGTTTTTGTATGTGGTTTGACTTGAGTTTTCTCACTGTGGGCCTCAGAGCACAGTAGTACACAGCAGAGTCAGACACACGCACATCCTGGATTGTCAGTGGAACTGAATCTGATGAAAGTTTAGAGTGAAATCTCTCCTGAAACTCAGTGCCATTATCTCCTCCATACTTGCTTCTCCTCAGGATGTATTTAGGAAAGTCATTTGGTCTCTGGATGTACCAGAATAAATCATCTTGTGCTGAGTCTGCTTTATATTTACACTTTAATTCTACTGATCTTCCTTCAGCTTCAATCACATGTTTGTCTGGCTGATTAACTTTGTCATCTGATCTGCACTCTGTAAATATTTAAGAATGTTTAATGTACAATAAAATACAACATATAATTAACTTACATGAATTTGGAGCTGTATTAAATGAGAATTCATACCAAGAATTAATAGTACGAAGAGAAATATATTCCTTAACATGTGTGACATGACTGTGTCTATGCTGCAAATTCAGTAAATAAGAGAGAATTGCTTTTGGCATTATAATCATGATTCAAGGAGGAGCTTGTGGAGACTTTTAAAAGCTTATGCACTGTCAAATGTAATATTGAGCACCTGACGCCCTCTTCTGGTTAACTGCAAGTATGTTTTAAATGGAATTCTGTGTTTCTCTCTTGTGTCTCACTGTAACAGGTTTTTGTAGAGAGCTGATGTGTTTCCTGTCACTGTGGGTGCCAAAGCACAGTAGTACAGAGCAGAGTCTGATACAGCAGCAGAGGAGATCTTCAGATCCACATGTTCCTTTTTTGTAATGTTAACAGTAAATCTTGGATCTACATCAGACTGCCGAGCTTCATTTGCTTTGCTGTAGATGAGTACAAGAAATTCAGGTGTTGATCTTCCATACTGACGGTACCAGTGGAGATAATCTGAACCTCCAGATTCAGAAAAACTACAGGACAATGTAAGACTTGAACCCTCCTCAGTAAGAACTTCTGTTTTGTTTGGTTTAATGACATTCCCAAAGACAGCAGCTGAAAAAGAAGAGGGATATTTGTAATTTTTGTGAGATGTTTTTAACAACAAAAATATACATTTATATAATAATAATTAACCAAATAGCATACCAGCTGAGGCACAGAACAGAATGACTGAATGAAGATCCATTGTACAAGTGTTCACTCTGAGAAGAGGCAGACTGAATAATTTCAACCGCAGTCTCTCTCAGACTCTAAGATCATATGAACACTGAGTCCCTCCTCTCTGAACCACATTACACCTGAATTTGACATCAGATCCACTCACATAAACTAATCTTAAAACTGTATGATTACCAATCAAATAAACCAAATTTGAGGGTGTAAAAAAAAACTTAAAAGGTTTTGTCAAATTAGGTATTTAGTGTTAGTTTTTCTATCGTTACTGTCATGTTTTGAATTTTATTTTGAGCTAGACTCACAACAGCAAACCATCATTTGAAACAATTTATCTGCCTATCTGTGTTTAGTATTAATAATATGATATCCAGTTGTTCATGTTGGAAGAAAACTCTACTTTGCACAGACTTAAATCAAGAAAACACTATTACTAAAATCACTACATTACATCATGCAGTCATTATAGTAATCACTGTTTTTGTTCGTTTTATTTTATTGACTATAATCCTCATTAAGATTTTATTACAGTTTTTAAATATTTAAAATTATTCCAATAAACAGTTACATGCATGACATCTGGCCATACTGTTAATGATTCTTTTGTGAAGTTTCTCATATACATTTATGCCTTATAACAAAGGCCTATTTCAGTCTTACACAGGTGTGACCACAAATTTTAAAATAGATTGTGGTTTTGACTGTGGTTTTTCTAGATTACTAATTTTAAAGTGAAAATAGCTTCAGGTTTTTGTATGACATTCTTTATGTTTTGCATCACTGGGGTACTACTCTTAAAGCACAATAATAGTGAGCTGAATCTGACAGACGTACATCAGTAATAGTGAGTTCAGTGGATGTACGTGATGCAGCCGAATGAAACCGATTATCAGAGGTGTCTTCACCAGAATTTGATCGAGCACCTCTGAGTAATAAAAACTGTGGTTCTCTGTTGGGAAACTGTCTGTACCAGTAAAGCCAAACATATTCACTATTTGCACTATATGAGCAGCTCAACCTGATAGTTTCTGTTTCTCTAGAGTTTTTTTCTGTTCCTTTATCTGGATAAATGTTGTCTCCAATCACCAAACCTGTCAGCAAAAAGCACAAATAATCAGACTTTTGATCTGTGAATGTGACACATTTCACATTACTTTTACAAAAAAAAAAAAAAGGTTTTAAACCAAATAACCTGTTCCCATGAGAATCAGTGTGATGCATATATCCATGTTCAGTCAGATCAGTTAAGTTCTCTCTTGAGGCTCTCAGTGCTCTGAGCTGTAGGTCATTGCAGATCAGTTAGAAACATAAACAGGAACTTCCTCCTCTCTGAACTTCCTGCTGCTTTTCACATTTATCCATTTGTTGTTGTATACTGTATAATATATTTATTTGTATTGAGCTGTTAGATAATTATACTTTTTATAATAGAAAATTCATACCAAAAATGAATATTGTGAAGAGAAATATATTCATCAACCTGTTTGATATGACTATATTTTATTTTATTGGAAATGCAGTACTTATGAGGTAACAACCAGTGTTAGGGAAAGTTACTTTTAAAAGTAATGCATTACAATATTGTGTTGCTCCCTAAAAAAAGTAGCTAATTATGTTTTTATGTAAAGTAATGCGTTATATTACTTTTGTGTTACCTTTTAAATCTAACAAAAAACAAAGCACAAATGTAAGTATAAGGTTAAAGTAATTTTCACTTAGTATGGTTGAATTGGATCATCGAAGGTCAGCAGCAAAAACATTAGTTAATACAATGGGATGAAATACATAAAGGATATATGTGTTATTCAACATATTTAATTATTGCAGGTATGCAGCATACTCTGAATTCGCCTCTGTACTCACTTTCCCTCAACGATTTCCCTCAACATGGGGACGGGAGAGCTGTCAATAAGTCAACTGTAAAACAAAGTGTACCATCATTTGAAACATTTTATTTGCCTATCAGTGTTAAGAATAAATATATGCAATTGTCATGTTAGAAGACAATTCTACTTCACACAGCCTTAAATCAAGAAAACACTATTACTAAATTATACTGAAATCATTCAATTAAAATCAATCATGCAATCGGTATAATAATAATTACATGATCATTACTGTTGTTCATTTTAGTTTATTATTGACTGTTACCATCATGATTTTATTATAATTTAAAATGATTTTAAATAAACAGTTACATACATGATATCTGGACATAATGTTAATGCTTCTTTTCTGAAATTTCTTATTTACAATTATGCCTTATAACAAAGGCCTAATTTAGTCTTACACAGGTGTGACCACATATTTTATTATATTCAGGGCTGGTTAGATTGTGGTTTTGATTGTGGTTTTCACTAGATATTTTCAAAGTGAAAAGAGCTTCAGGTTTTTGTACGACATGTCTTATGTTTTTTATCACTGGGCTTTTACTCTTAGAGCGCAATAATAGTGAGCTGAATCTGACAGACGTACATCAGTAATAGTGAGTTCAGTGGATGAGCGTGATGTAGTCGACTGAAACCGAGGATCAGAGGTGTCTTCACCAGAACGTGATCGAGCACCTCTGAGTAATAAATACTGTGGTTCTCTGTTGGGATACTGTCTGTACCAGTAAAGCCAAACATAATCACTATTTGTGCTATATGAGCAGCTCAACTTGACAGTTTCTGTTTCTTTCAAGGTTTTTTCTGTCCCTTTGTCTGGCTCAATACTGTCTCCATCCACCAAACCTGTCAACAAAAAGCACAAATATTCAGATTTTTTGATCTGTGAAAGCAATGTTGACACATTTCACAGCACTTATAAGCAAACAAACAAAAAAAAGTTTTTAAACAAGCTAAAAATAATTATACTGAGTTTTGTTTATTATTCAGTAAAAAAAAAAAAAAAAAACTACCTGTTCCCACAATAAGAATCATTATGACACATCTGTCCATGTTCAATCAGATCAGTTCAGTTCTCTGTTAAGGCTCTTAGCGCTCTGAGCTGTAAGTCACTGCAGATCAGTCAGAAACATACAGGAACTTCCGCCTCTCTGAACTTCCGTTGGCTGTTCACTTTCATTCATTTGTTGTCATATACTGTATAATATATTTGTTTATATGAGCTGTTAGATAATTATACCATTTTTATAATAATAAAATATTGTGGATCAAATAAGTATTCAAAAGCAAAAACAAGCTTTCATATTTAAACTGGAGAAGCCCAGCAGCATATTATCATTTCTTGACTGAGATTCAGCTCATGTGTTCAGCTTGAGTTTTCTCACTGTGTGCCTCAGAGACAGACACATGCAGATTCTTGATTGTCAGTGGCACTGAATCTGATGAAACTTCAGAGTGAAATCTCTTCTGGAACTAAGCATCATTATCTTCTCCTCAATTTCCTCAGGATGTATTTAGGAATGTCATTATTTCTCTGGATGTACCAGAATAAATAATCTTATGCTGAATATGCTTTATATTTACACTTTAATTCTACTGATCTTGCTTCAACTTCAGTCACATGTTTGTCTGGCTGAGCAACTCTGTCCTCAGATCAGATTATGATACAATACAATACAAAATATAAACAACTTAAATGAATATTCAGCTGTATTCATACCAAGAGATAAAACAAATAAATCAGTGAGTATGATCCAGGGAGGACCTTGTGGAGGCTTAAAAGATCCTGTACTCTCAAATTGATTACCAAACAAATAAACTAGAATTTATCTGTAATTTAAAAATATTACCTTATGAGACCTTATGTTTCTGCATTTCTTCCATTACAGTCACATTTTGGATGTTATTTTGGGCTTTACTCACAACAGCATACCATCATTTATTTGCCTAAGCATAAATAATATATTATCCAACTGTTCATGTTGAAAGACAATTCTACTACACACAGCATTAAATCAAGAAAACACTATCACTAAAATATGCTGAAATCATTTAATTACATTAAATCATCGATATAATAATGATTGCATGATCAATATTGAAGTTTATTGCAGTCCATGATTGATTGTTACATACTGTATGTTTATCATGTTTATGCCTGTGTTTTTGTATGTGGTTTGACTTGAGTTTTCTCACTGTGGGCCTCAGAGCACAGTAGTACACAACAGAGTCAGACACACGCACATCCTGGATTGTCAGTGGAACTGAATCTGATGAAAGATTAGAGTGAAATCTCTCCTGAAACTGAGCATCTTTATCTTCTCCTCCATATTTGTCTGTCCTCAGGATGTATCTAGGAAGGTCATTTGCTCTCTGGATGTACCAGAAGAGGTATGGTTGTGCTGAAGTTGTTGTGTATGTACAATTTAACATCACTGAGTTTCCTTCGACCGCAGTCACATGTTTGTCTGGCTGATTAACTTTGTCTTCTGCACATCTGCATTCTGGAAGGATTTAAGAACATTTTATGTAGTTATGATTATTGATGTATATCATAAAATCCACATCAACAAACAATCAATACACAATTTTAAGAGTAATCTAACAGCTTAAAATCTGTAGAAATACATACCAAGACTGAATAGTGCAAATAAAAATATATTCCTGAACCACCTCATGATCTGTTTCAAACTGACAATGAAGTCAAAATAAATGAGATGGATTTGCTTTCATAATATGATAGGACTTTTGAGGAGGAGCTTGTGAAAACTTAAAGGAAACCTCTCTGTTAGTGTGGAACTGAGAGATATTGCCCTCTTTTGGTTTCTTGCAAGTGTTACACATCTAAATAAAGTCACATGATGTTAAACATGTTAGCCATGAAGCAAATGAAAGTACATTTATTACATTTCTTCAACCTTTTAGGTGTTGCTCTGTTCACTGAACTGGTCCCTTATTGAAAAGCTTTGTTTGCCTATTTATTCCTTTTATAAAAGGAGTTATCTCAGATTGAGGTTTTGATTTGGTTTTCATAATAAAGGCTTCAAAGTAAAAGCGCCTTTTAAATTTTTTACGACTTGTTTCGTGTTTTGTATCACTGGGCTTCAACTCTTAAAGCACAGTAATAGAGAGCTGACTCTGACATAGCTACACTACGAGATCAGTGGAAATGCGAGATGTGCTTGACTGGAATCCAGGATCAGAGCTGTGCCTTGAAAGGCTTGATCGAGCTCTCTGATGTAATATACAGTCATGGCCAAAAGTTTTGGCAGTGACATAAATTTTGTGTTTTGCAAAGTTTACTGCTTCAGCATTTGTAGATTATTTTCGACATGTTTCTATGGTATACTGAAAAACAATGATTAGCATATTATAAGTTTTAAAGGATTTTATTGGCACAAAATTATAATGAGTCAATATTTACAGTGTTGACCCTTGTTCTTCATAACCTTTGTAATTGGCTCTGGCATGCTGGATATTAGCTTCTGGGTCAAATCCTGACTGATGGCGATCCATTCTTGCCATATTAGTTCTCAGAGTTGACCACAATTTGTGGGCTTCTGCTTGTCCACTCGCCTTTTGATGATTAACCACAGGTTCTCAATGGGGTTGAGATCCAGGGAGTTGCCTGGACAAGCATCCAAAAATTTTAATGTCATGATCTTCGAGCAGTGTTTTTTGGCAGAATTATGAGAGAGCCTACTCCCTTGGTGGAAAAGCAACCCCACACATGGATGGTCTGTTGGCACGACGCAGAACTCATGGTAGCGTTCACCTTTTCCTTCTCCGGACAATTGATTTTCCAGATGTCCCAAACAGTCAGAAGGGAGCTTCATCAGAGAAAATAACTTTGCGCCAGTCTTGTGCTGTCCAAGCCTTGTACTTCCTGCAGAATTTTAGTCTGTTCTTGATGTTTTTATTGGAGAGAAGTGTGTTTTTTTTTTTGCTGCCCTTCTTGACACCAGTCCATTGTCCAAAAGTCTTCGCCTGGTTGTAGCACAATTCCGTAACTGACTTATCAGGAGGAGATGGTCCTAGCACTTGCTGGACACTTTGGGACATCTTGAAGACTTCTTCACTGCAGTTGAACCTCTTTCCTTAAAGTTTTAATGATCTGGTTCTTTCAGGTGCAATATTCTTTGTAGCAATTTCCTTGCATGTGAGGCCATTTTGATGCAAAGCGATGATGGCTGCTCGTGTTTCTTTGGAGGTAACCATTGCTAACAAGAACACAATGATTGGAAGCTCTTCTTTTATAGCAATCAGTCTGCTGTTACAATCTAATTAGCATGATAGTGATTTCACCTGACTAGTGCTCATTCACACTTTCACATGTGCTGCTGATATTAGTCAATTGGTGTTAGCAGATCATTTTGTGTCAGGATCAAAAACAATGAAATTAGTTTTTTTGTGCAAAGTTACATTTTTTGTAACCAATGAAGCTTTTTGCAATTATATAAAATGCATCTGATCACTCTACACAATAATCTAGAAACAATGTGAACGAACACCACAACAGCTTAAGCAGCAAACCTTTCGAAACACAAAATTTATGTCACTGCCAAAACTTTTGTCCATGACTGTATATTGAGGTTCTCCATTAGGATATTGTCTGTACCAACATAGACATACATATTCACTCTCTGACTCATATGAGCAGCTCAGCTTTTCAGACTCTCCTTCTGTTTTGATGATGTTAATTAAAGTTGTGTTAATTCTCTTAGTGCTTTGTGTTACTGATGTTACTAATGCTTTCTGTTGTTCAGTCATCAACACATTCAGGAACTTCCTGATCTCTGTGAGTGTAAAACCAATGATTGAAAAGTTGAAGCAATGTGAATTTCCACTCTGGTTATTTAATTTTAGATTCCCAGGATGGTGTTAGTCATATAGTGGATTTCCTATTATATAAAATATAGCAGCTTTGGGTGCTATTCAGAATTTAAAAGCTGGCTGCCTTTCATGAATTTGAATTGAATTGTTCACACCTCACTGGAAGCTGAATTGGAATTTGAATCAGAATATCAAGAATTATAATCCTAATGCATAGAATGAAACTTAATTTATTCATTTAAAAAAAAAAGTGGATTTATGCTTAAGAGATTAATAGAAAGTGATTCTGTCTCTGTCAGAGAATGGAGATTACATGGCCATTTAATAGTGGTTTAACATGTTGAATGTGGTGGACGTACTGTTAAAGCTTCTTTCATGAATTTTCTAATTTAAAATTCATGCAACAAACATATTATTCCATTTTACACAGGTGTGACCACATATTTTATTACATTCAGGGTTGGATAGATTATGGTTTTGATTGTGGTTTTCACTAGATATTTTCAAAGTGAAAAGAGCATCAGGTTTTTGTATGACATGTCTCATGTTTTGTATCACTGGGCTCCTACTCTTAAAGCACAGTAATAGTGAGCTGAATCTGACAGACGCACATCAGTTATAGTGAGTTCACTGGATGTGCGTGATGTAGTTGACTGAAACCGACGATCAGAGCTGTGTTCACCACTCGCCGATCGTGCATTTTTGTATAATAAATACTGTGGTTCTCTGTTGGGATACTGTCTGTACCAATAAAGCCAAACATATTCACTATTTGTGCTATACGAGCAGCTCAGCTTGACTGTTTCTGTTTCTTTTGATGTTTTCTCTGTCCCTTTATCTGGCTCAATACTGTCTCCAGCCACCAAACCTGTCAACAGTAAGCACATTTGACCAAAAAAACAAAACAAAAAAAAAACAATATTATTACAAATAGAATTTACATTTTTATGATTTTTTTTTATTTATTTTTTTTATGTTCATTTTGATGAGTTGCTTAATTAATAATGTACCTGTTCCCACAATGAGAATCAGTATGACGCATCTGTCCATGTTCAATCAGATCAGTTCAGTTCTCTGTTGAGGCTCTCAGTGCTCTGAGCTGTAAGTCACTGCAGATCAGTCAGAAACACACAGGAACTTCCTCCTCTCTGAACTTCCTGCTGCTGTTCACTTTTTGTCATATACTGTTGTACAAAATTCCCTGCCTCACGCATGCGCGAGTCGAACTGGTCAAGACTTGTCTAGAGCATGCGCATAAAGTTCTCAGTTCGGCAGCATCCTGCATAGCAGAGTAATACGGAGTTCCCTGGCTTTGTTTATTCCTTTAAAATCAGTTTTTCCTTGTGTGGTATTGCTGTGCGTGAATAACTCCGTAAGTAGCAATATTTATTATGATTGTAGATGTGTTTCAGAGTGTGTCATAGCGTAATTCCGTTTATTTTACCTCAGGAAGATTATTGCGTCAGTATCAATACAATAGTCGTAATGCTCACGTATTGGACGAATCATTCGGTTGTTTGTCATTGAAGATGCTTATTCGTTCGTTTAAGAGTGTTGCTTGTTATATATGTTGATGTACATATTTATTCAGTCTCCTATCGGCATATTAATAACAGTTATTAAAAAAAAGAAAAAGAAAAAAAAGGGTTGCCCAACCCTGTTCCTGGGGATCTACCTTCCTGCAGAGTTTATTTCCAACCCCGATCAAACACATCTAAGGAAGAAATCTGCCTCTCTGAGCCACATTATACCTGAAAATGACATCAGATCAAGTCACATGAACTGATGTCACAACTGTATGATTACCAAACAAATAAACTAGAATTTATCTGTAATTTAAAAATATGACCTTATGTTTCTGCATTTCTTCCATTACAGTCACATTTTGGATGTTATTTTGGGCTTTACTCACAACAGCGTACCATCATTTATTTGATTAAGTATAAATAATATATTATCCAACTGTTCATGTTGAAAGACAATTCTACTACACACAGCATTAAATCAAGAAACACTATCACTAAAATATACTAAAATCATTTAATTACATTAAATCATGCAATCGATATAATGATGATTGCATGATCAATATTGAAGTTTATTGCAGTCCATGATTGATTGGTACATACTGTATGTTTATCATGTTTATGCCTGTGTTTTTGTATGTGGTTCGACTTGAGTTTTCTCACTGTGGGCCTCAGAGCACAGTAGTACACAGCAGAGTCAGACACACGCACATCCTGGATTGTCAGAGGAACTGAATCTGATGAAAGATTAGAGTGAAATCTCTCCTGAAACTGAGCATCTTTATCTTCTCCTCCATATTTGTCTGTCCTCAGGATGTATCTAGGAAGGTCATTTGCTCTCTGGATGTACCAGAAAAGGTATGGTTGTATTGAAGTTGTTGTGTATGTACAATTTAACATCACTGAGCTTCCTTTGACCGCAGTCACATGTTTGTCTGGCTGATCAACTTTGTCTTCTGCACATCTGCATTCTGGAAGGATTTAAGAATAATTGATGTTGTTATGATTTTTGATGTATATAATAAACTCCATATCAACAAACGATCAATACAAAATTTTAAGAGTGAACTACTTAAAATGTGTAGAAATACATACCAAGACTGAATAGTGCAAATAGAAATATATTGCTGAACCACCTCATGATCTGTTTCAAATTGACAATGAAGCCAAAATAAATAAGATGGGTTTGCTTTCATAATATGATAGGACTTTTGAGGAGGAGCTTGTGAAAACTTAAAGGAAAGCTCTCTGTTAGTGTGGAACTGAGAGATATTGCCCTCTTTTGGTTTCCTGCAAGTGTTACACAGCTGAAATACACTCTTAAAAATGAAGGTTCTTCAAAAGGTTATTCACAGCAATGCCATTGAGGAACCATTTTTGGTCCCACAAAGAACCATTCAGTCAAAGGTTCTTTAAAGAACCATTTCTTTCTTACCTTGTTTATAATCTGAAGAACCTTCTTTTGCCACAAAGAACCTTTTGTGAAACAAGCTTTTCTATGGCATCATGAAGCACCTTTATTTTTAAGAGTGTAAAGTCACATTTTGTTAAACATGATAGCCATGAAGCAAGTGAAAGTAGATTTATTAGTTACAATTCTTCAACCTTTTAGGTGTTGTGATGTTCTTTGAATTTGCTCCTTATTGAAAAGCTTTGTTTGCCTATCTATTCCATTTATAAAACATTTCCTCTCTCAACCTCACGCAGGTGTTTGCAGTTATTATCTCAGATTGAGGTTTTGATTTGGTTTTCAAATTAAAGGCTTCAAAGTAAAATCGCCTTTTAGTTTTTGTACGACTTGTTTCATCTTTTGTATCACTGGGCTTCAACTTGTAAAGCACAGTAATAGAGAGCTGAATCTAACATAACTACACTAGTAATAATGAGTTCAGTGAAAATGCGAGATGTGCTTGACTGGAATCGAGGATCAGAGCTGTGCCTTGAAAGGCTTGATCGAGCACTTTGATGTAATATATATTGAGGTTGTCCATTAGGATATTGTCTGTACCAGTATAAACGTACATATTCACTCTCTGACTCATAAGAGCAGCTCAGCGTTTCAGACTCTCCTTCTGTTCTGATGATGTTGGTCCTTCTGTTTGGTTCAATTTTGTCCACAGCCATCACATCTGTAAACATTAAGCACAATATGAGTGCAATATAGTTTCTCTGCATTTGTTTTTTAAAAAAAGAAAACCAGTGAAATACCACAAAGTGTTTGTAACTTTTACTAAACGCTGTTATTAAAAGATCAGAAGTAAATGACACACCTGATGCTATAATGAAAAGTAGCAGCAAGTATTTGTTCATGGTTAATATGATTAGATCAGTTGTGTGTTAATTCTCTGTGAGCTGTGCTCTCGCTGTGTGTTACTGATGCTTCTGCTGTTCAGTTATCAAGACATTCAGGAACTTCCTGATCTTTGTAAGCGTGAAACCAGTGAAGTCTTTGTATGGTTGTTAATTGTTTAGGAAAATTACATAAAATGCTGATGTAATGTGGGATAAAATTTTCAGACAACACAATTTATATTTATACAATTTATTTCATAAGGTGACCCAAAAATGTAAATTTTTCTCAGGGAAATTGAGATGAATTATTCGGGAAGGTTTTTATAAATCATTATTAAAGTGTTCCTCTCTATCCTCATGTGCATGAAAATATAAAAATGTAGAAGTATTGTAGAAGTGGAAGACCTTTTTTTTTTTTAGAAGTATTAAAAAAGGTCGTTCATCACTTCAGTTCCTAATGAAAGTTTGAGAACACTGCCGCCTTGTGGTGCATGGTGATTGAAACATAAACCATACGCTACTTCTGTCCATTTTTTCCACCTATTTCCTTATTGCTCAGCTTTACATGTTAGGATTCCACAGCTAGAGTTTACAGGTTCTATGTCAGTCTTTGTTTTTGTGTCTTCTCCATTTTGTCTCCTACTGTGTAAGTTGAGAAAAGGTTTTTGTACAGATTCATTGAGTTTTCTGTCACTGTGGGCTGCAGGGCACAGTAGTACAGAGCAGAGTCTGTCACTTTAGCAGAGGAGATCTTCAGAATCACATGGTTTTGTTCACCGTTGGAGATTTTTATAGAGAGTCTTGGATCTACATTAGATTTCTCTGTCTCTTTTGTACCATAGAAGGCGTGTACAAGAAATTCAGGTTTTGATCTTCCATTCTGCCGATACCAGTAGAGATAATTTGCAGAGGAATAATTACAAGATAACGTAACATCTGAATTCTCCTCAGCAAATACCTCTGTTTCATCTGGTGTGATGACATTTCCAAACACAGCAGCTGAAACAGAAAAGGTACAATTAGCCATTTATTGAGATTTCTTTCAAATAAAACATTATTAAAAAGAGATAAATAAAGAATAATGTACATACTGATTGAGGCACAGAACAGAATAACTGAATTAAGATCCATTGTACAAGTGTTCACTCTGAGAAGAGTCGGACTGAATCATTTCAGCCACAGTCTCTGTCAGACTCTAAAATCATATGAACACTAAGTCCCTCCTCTCTAAGTCACATTGTGGCTACATTTCACACCTGGGTACCAAATGAAAGGCTTATTAATGTTTTCTTCTTTTTTTGTGTGTGATATTAATGTGTTTTATGTTTGACTTTAAAATATATTTTGTTTAGAAAATACTGTATATCCTGAAAAAGTTTTTTACTGCCTTTTAAGTTTCCACTGCATTAACTAAAATAAATACTGTTTGAAAAGTTCAAACAATTTGAATTTGGTTATTTAATTTTACATTTCTAACATCATATTGTGCATATAGTGAATTTTCTGTATGAAATAAAATTACATCGAACAGGTTTGGGTACAATTCAGAATTTAAAAACTGGTTCCCTTTCACAAATTTTAATTAAATTGTTTAACACCTCACCGTAAACTGAATTGGAATTTGAATCTGAATATCAAGAATTGTAATCTTAATCCATAAAATGAAACATGGCCATATAATAGTGGTTTAACATGTGGATCTGAACATACTGTTAATGCTTCTTTTCTGAATTTTCTAAATTCACAATTTATGCAACAAACTTTCCATCTTAAACAGGTGTGACCACATATTTGATTATATACAGAGCTGGATAGATTGTGGTTGTGATTGTGGTTTTTACTAGATATTTTCAAAGTGAAAAGAGCTTCAGGTTTTTGTACGACATGTCTCATATTTTGTATCACTGGGCTCTCACACTTAGAGCACAATAATAGTGAGCTGAATCTGACAGACGCACATCAGTAATAGTGAGTTCTGTGGATGTACGTGATGCAGTTGACTCAAAGCGACGATCAGAGGTGTGTGCATCACTCGCTCTCACTACGTTTTTGTTTAATATATATTGCGGTTCTCCATTAGGATACTGTCTGAACCAGTAAAGATAAGTATAATCGCTACTTGTACTACATGAGCAGCTTAACTTGACAGTTTCTGTTTCTTTAGAGGTTTTTTCTGTCCCTTTATCTGGCTCAATACTGTCTCCAGCCACCAAACCTGTCAACAGTAAGCACAAGTAAACACATCTTTGCATTGTGAAAGCAAGGTTGACAAAATAGTACTTTAATTATATAAAAAAAAATACCTGTTCCCACAATGAAAATCAGTATGGCCCATCTGTCCATGTTCAATCAGACCAGTTCAGTTCTCTGTTGAGGCTCTCAGTGCTCTGAGCTGTAAGTCACTGCAGATCATTCAGAAACACACACAGAAACTTCCTCCTCTCTGAACTTCCTGCTGCTGTTCACGTTCATCCATATGATGTCCTATACTGTAAATATATGTATTTGTATTTAACTATGTTAGATAATTACACTCTTTTATTATAGATGTTTTGTATAAAATGCAATATTTCGTGATCTGAATAGAAGCACATGTTAAACTGTCTTGACTGAGATTTAGTTCATGTGATTTTGTATGTGGTTTGACTTATTTTTTCTCATTTGCTTTCTGGATGTATTTACACTTTATTCCTACTGATATTCACGTTTGTATGGCTAATCAACTGTGTTCTTTGATCTGCACTCTATATTTAATGTACAATACAATACAAAATATAATCAACTTACATGAATACCCAGCTGTATTAAATGAGAATTCAATTAATAGTGTGAAGAGAAATATATTCATCAACCTGTGTGACATGACTGTGTCTATGTTGAAGTCCAGATAAATCAGTGAATATGACAGGGTTGTTTTTGCTATTATAATGATGATCCAAGGAGGAGCTTGTGGAGACCTATAAAAACTGCTGTAAAGCTGCCCTCTTCTGGTTCACTGGTTCATAAGTGGCATCTCAATTATATTGCAATAATACTATAATATAATCTGCATTATTTCTGTTTTTGTTCCTCTGTTAGCTAATGTATTAATGAAGTTATGTATTATATTATATAACAATACTATTTGAATATAATTAATATTATATAAATATGTGTAAATATGTTTACACTGCCATACTTTGACACACCTGATGGCTACCTGCACTTCATATTAAACATGAGAATCATTTGAGATGTTTTAATTTGTTCTATTTGACAGTTTTATGAACGGATACTCTAATTCTCACTTAAAAATAGAAAAGAAATATGCATATACCTTTTGATTTTATTCTTTGTTACTATTATTCATTTGCAGTGACAACTTTTCTTACTGTCTTTCTCTGTGTTTCTCTCTTGTCTCTCAATGTAACAGGTTTTTGTAGAGAGCTGATGTGTTTTCTGTCACTGTGGGCTGCAGAGCACAGTAGTACAGAGCAGAGTCTGACACAGCAACAGAGGAGATCTCCAGATAGACACGGATTTGTTCCTTTTTGTCAACTTTAACAGTGAATCTTGGATCTACATCAGACCGCTTAACTTCTTTTTCACTGCTGAAGGTGAGTACAAGAAATTCAGGTGTTGATCTTCCATACTGACGGTACCAGTACAGACTATCTGAAGTTGAAGAGGAATAAATACAGGACATTGTAATATTTGAGCCCTCCTTCTCAAAAATGTATGTTCTGCTTGGTTTGATATCATTTCCAAAGACAGCAGCTGAAAAATAAAAAGTGCACAGTAGCTGTTTAAGTAATACTCATCACTCCAAAAAAATAAATAAATATTTAAATAAAAATAAAATAAAATAAAATAAATAAATATACATACCAGCTAAGGCACAGAACAGAATAACTGAATGAAGATCCATTGTACAAGTGTTCACTCTGAGAAGAGTCAGCATGAATCATTTCTACCAGTCTTGTCAGATCTGTGAACACTTAGCCCCTCCTCTCCGAGGCATTTCATTTACACCCGGGTAAAAGTGGCAGTTGCGTGCATTGATGTAACTTACCCTGCAAAAAAACATCTCCCCTGTTTTTTGATGGCGCTCATATTTTCTCTCATTTTCCATTGCATTTGATGAATCTGATTGCTACATTTGATATTTAAAAAAAAAAAAGTCATTTGACATTTGTTGTGAATATTAATTGTATTTAATCAAATGTTATTTTTCTATTATTATTATTATTATTATTATTATTATTAATGTTTAGTTTATTATTATTTTTATTTTTATTATTATATTTTTTTTATCAAAATACAAAATCTAGCCTATTCTTTTTAAATAAGAAAACATTCTACAGCCTTAGGCAAAAACGTCTTGGTTACGTATGGTAACCCTCGTTCCCTGATGGAGGGAACGGAGACGTTGTGTCGAAGTGACGACTAGGGGTCGCTCTTGAGAGCCCGAATACCTCTGACAGCTTTGAGAAAAGGCCAATGAGAATTGGTATGCAGTATTTGCATAGCCCGCTCCGCCCCGGAGATCCGGGCATAAGAGGGGGGGGCTAGGCAACACTCATTGTTCTGATCTGAGGAGCCGAAGCACCCGGCTACACTCAGAGGCGGTCCGAGGTTGTGGCAAGGGGGACACAACGTCTCCGTTCCCTCCATCAGGGAACGAGGGTTACCATACGTAACCAAGACGTTCCCCGTCTGTCGTTCACGTTCGACGTTGTGTCGAAGTGACGACTAGGGGTCCCAGTTGAAAACGCCACAACCAGCGGACCGCGTCACGAGTGCATGGAGTGCAAATATTAACAGGTCTTGCGTGTTAGATAAATGTCACTCACCTCTACGTGACCTTCCAATGCCCAAGAGCTTCAGCCAGCCTTTCCTCACCTTTGGTTGAACATCTTGGAGAACATTGGGCCAGTGTCCGTCCTCCCCGGGGGGGATGGGCACTACGGAGACCACACCCTGCCCGGAGGGAGGTATTTGTGTGGAGAATACACTTGAGGGCTCGCACTAGGGGAGCACAACAAGGGGACGATCCTGAGGCAGGCTCCGCATGAGGAGAGACTGCTGAGCTCAGGGTCGGAGACAAGTTTTGTCTTAAGGGAAACACCGCATCTCTGGGAGTATAGGTGGAGATACACACATGGGGCCGCATTAGGAGCCACTACATGTGGGGCACCAACCTAATATGAGAGTTCACAAGAGGCAACCTAACCTCATATTAGATTCTGATAGCTAGTTCCTCCGCTGAACATAGCTACGTTGCGGGTGCAACATGATGGAAATTGTCGTTCAGGGTTCACGCCAGGAAACTTACTGAACTGGGGAAGCGTCATCACCCGTGGGGAACGACGCTTCAGCAAGCTTCTACACCGTGTCAGCTTCAGGAGTTACTGGGCTTGCGTTCAGGACTCCCGAAGAGACTGGTTCTACACGCAGATTGTAGAACCTGGCAAACGTGTTAGGTGTAGCCCAACCTGCAGCTCTGCAAATGTCTGTTAAAGAGATCCCGTTCGCCAGCGCAACCGACGCTGCGACGCCCCTGGTGGAGTGGGCGTGCACCCCCAGCGGGCAGGGCACCCCTGTGGCCTGGTAGGCCAAACGAATCGCATCCACAATCCAGTGGGAAATTCTTTGTTTGGAGACAGCTTTCCCCTTCTGCTGTCCTCCAAAACAGACAAAGAGCTGACTCGACCGTCTGAAGCTTTCAGTACGTTCCAAGTAAATGCTCAGGGCACGGACTGGGCATAACAAGGAGAGGTTGGGGTCGCCTTCCTGAGAAGGGATAGCTTGCAGAGAAGGGAGTGGTGGGCACTTTGGGCACATAACCGGGCCGGGGTCTCAGGATAACGTGAGAGTTAGCCGGCCCGAATTCGAGGCACGAGTCACTGACGGAGAGGGCTTGGAGGTCTCCCACTCTTTTGATCGATGTGAGCGCAGTCAGGAGAGCCGTCTTTTGGGAGAGAGCACTGAGTTCGACTGACTGGAGCGGCTCAAAGGGATCTGACTGTAGGCCCCGGAGGACCACAGACAGATCCCAAGAGGGGACAAGGCGCGGTCTGACGGGGTTCAGCCTGCGTGCACCTTTAAGGAATCGTATAACCAAATTGTGCTTCCCAACCGATCTACCTTCCACCAGGTCGTGGTTAGCGGCAATAGCGGCTACCTGGACCTTAAGTGTTGAAGCAGAAAGGTGTCTATCCAGTCCTCCTTGGAGGAAGGAAAGCACCGTTCGGATGCCACATCTCCGTGGGTTCTCCCCCCGGGAGGAACACCAGTTTGTGAATTTGCGCCATCTGAGGTCGTACAGCCGCCTCGTGGAAGGAGCTCTCGACTGCAACAGAGTGTTTACCACTGCCAGTGGGAGATCTCTGAAATCCTCCTGGTCGCGTCCAGGGACCATACGTGGAGGTTCCAGAGATCTGGGCGCGGGTGCCATATCGTGCCCTTCCCCTGTGAAAGGAGGTCCTTCCTCAGGGGAATGCGCCAGGGAGGAACGGGGGAGAGGAGCACCAGCTCTGAGAACCAAACCCTGTTGGGCCAGTAGGGGGCCACCAGCAGGATCTGTTCTCTGTCCTCCCTGACTTTGCACAGGGTCTGTGCAATTAGGCTCACTGGTGGAAACGCATACTTGAGGAGGCCCTGAGGCCAGCTGTGTGCCAGTGCATCTGTGCCGAGGGGCGCCTCGGACAGACCGTACCACAACTGGCAGTGAGTGTTCTCTATCGAGGCAAACAGGTCGACCTGGGCCTGACCGAAAAGACTCCAGATCAGCTGAACCGTCTGAGGGTGAAGTCTCCACTCGCCCCGAAGCGAAGTCTGTCGGGAGAGCGCGTCCGCTACCCAATTGAGTTCGCCCGGTATGTGGGTGGCTCGTAGAGACTTGACATTGTTTCGACACCAAAGGAGGAGATGGCGGGCTAGCTGTGACATGCGAAAGGAGCGTACACCGCCCTGGTGATTGATGTAGGCTACAGTCGCAGTGCTGTCTGTGCGGACCAGCACGTGTTTGCCCTGAACCAAAGGTCGGAACCTCTTCAGGGCCAAAAACACTGTCAGCAGCTCGAGGCAATTGATATGCCAATGCAGCCGAGGGCCCGACCAGAGCCCTGCAGCTGCTTGCCCATTGCATACGGCGCCCCAGCCTGTGTTGGATGCATCTGTCGTAACCAAAATGCGCCTGGACACTTGTCCTAAGGGCACCCCGGCCCGTAGGAACGAAATGTCTTTCCAAGGACCGAGGGTTTTTAGACATACGGGTGTGACGTGCACCCGGTATGAACCCTGGCGCCATGGCCATCTCGGGACTCGGGAACGCAGCCAGTGTTGTAACGGTCTCATGTGCATCAGGCCCAGCGGCGTGACGGCGGCTGCGGATGCCATGTGACCCAGGAGCCTCTGAAATTGTTTGAGGGGGACCGTCGGGCTGCGTGAGAGCTTCTGGACGCAGCTCAGCACTGACTGTGCCCGCTCCGGGGAGAGCCGTGCACTCATGGCAACCGAGTCTAGTTGTATACCGAGAAAAGAGATGCTCCGTACCGGGGCGAGCTTGCTCTTTTCCCAGTTGACCCGAAACCCCAGATGGGCCAGATGGTTGAGAACCACATCCCTGTGTTTGCATACCAACTCCTGAGAGTGTGCTATGACCAGCCAGTCGTCGAGGTAATTGAGAATGCGGATGCCCCTCTCCCGGAGAGGGGCAAGGGCTGCCTCTGCGACTTTCGTAAAGACGCGGGGAGACAGGGAGAGCCCAAATGGAAGGACTTTGTACTGAAATGCTCGACCTTCGAAGGCAAACCGCAGGAAGGGCCTGTGTCTTGGAAGAATCGAGACATGAAAGTACGCGTCTTTCAGGTCTATCGCCACAAACCAATCCTGGAATCTGATGCACGTGAGAATGCGTTTGAGCGTTAGCATTCTGAAGGGGAGCTTGTGAAGGGCCCGATTCAGAATCCTCAGATCCAGGATTGGTCTTAAACCGCCACCTTTCTTGGGTACAATGAAGTAGGGGCTGTAGAACCCTTTCTTCATGTCGGCCGAGGGGACCGGCTCTATCGCGTCCTTCACCAGAAGGGTCGCGATCTCCGCCCGAAGAACCGCAGCATTCTCGTCCCGAACCGCGGTAGAGAAGATGCCGCTGAACTTGGGCGGGTTGCGTGCGAATTGGATAGCATAGCCGAGTCGGATGGTTCTGAGAAGCCAGCGAGAGAGGTTGGGTATCTCGAGCCAAGCTGTAAAACTCTCTGCCAACGGTCTCAGGGGGACCACCGACGTACCTCGGGTGGGTACGGTGTGACTGAGTTGTGGTGAAAGCCCTTTGTTCGGGGGCGTGCTGTCCCGGAGGACACAAGGTGCTTTGATCGCCATAACCGACATACAAGGATCCGTGAGAAGATCGCCTGAGCTCAGGGGATCGACTGACGGATGCGCTTGTTTCTCTGTCAAAGTATGCAGAAGCGCAAGTTTTGCGGTTGAGCATGCTTTGATGTGTTTTGGTGGCTGGGTACCCCGGAGGGACCCAGCCATGGGAGGATCGACCATCGGAACCGACAGACAAGGATCCATCAGAAGATCGCCTGAGCTCAGGGGATCGACTGATGGATGCACTTGATTCGTCAAAGCATGCCGAAGCGCAGGCCCTGCGGTTGAGCATGCTTTGACATGTTTTAGTGGCTGGGTACCCCGGAGGGACGCAGTCACATAGATTTTTTCGCCCAGAGAAGAAAATTGCTCTTTTATTGACCATGTGGTGGCCGTCTGCCGAGAGGCAGACAGCCGGGGTGGAGCCGAAACCCACACTCGTCCCCTCGCCGAGTGTGGATCCAGACAGGTCAGCAGATCTCTCTCCTCCGGGCTGCTCGTTTCAGGAACGCTTCGAAGCCTGACGAGGGTTCTTAGCGGCCTGAGACTGAGCTAACGGCGCCACCTTCTTGCGAGAGCTCGACCGCAAGGCTGGTTTAGGTGCAGGACCAGCCTGTGGCGGGCCCTGAGCCGGTCTGGAAGGCGGTCGTCCTCGGCGTGAAACAGGCGGAGGCTGCTGCCTCGGGGGTGCGGGCCCGGGGGGCGGCGCCCGACGAGGCAAGATGTGTTTGATAGCCTCCGTCTGTTTCTTCACTGCGGAGAACTGCTGTGCAAATTCCTCGACAGTGTCGCCAAAGAGACCAGCCTGAGAAATGGGGGCGTCAAGAAAGCGAACCTTCTCAGCGTCCTTCATTTCCGCCAGATTCAGCCAAAGGTGGCGCTCCTGGACCACCATAGTGGACATCGCCCTCCCCAGAGCCTGCGCCGTGACCTTCGTAGCTCGTAGAGCATAGTCAGTCGCCGAGCGCAGATCCTGCAAAAGCTCTGGTTTGGGAACACCCTCGTGCAACTCGCTAAGAACCTTGGCCTGATAGACCTGCAGGACGGCCATAGCGTGAAGGGCGGACGCAGCTTGTCCAGAAGCAGCATAAGCCTTCCCCACGAGAGCGGAAGAAGCCTTACATGCCCTGGACGGGAGTTTTGGGCGGTCCCGCCAGGTGGCGGCGGTCTGCGGGCAAAGATGCACCGCGATCGCACGCTCCACGGCGGGAACCTCCGTATACCCCTTCGCTGGACCTCCATCGAGGGTGGTGAGAGAGGAAGAACCGCTAAGACGCGTTCTGGCTGAAAAAGGAGCCTTCCACGACTTAGTCAGTTCCTCAGGCACTTCCGGGAAGAAAGGAACTGGGGTAGAACGTGGCCGAGAACCACGGTCGTTACCCAGATACCAATCATCCAGCCGTGAGCGCTCAGGATGGGGCGGAGACTTCCACTCAATCCCGATTGCTTTGGCCGCCCGTTCGAGCATGGCCGCCATTTCCGCGTCTGCTACTGACTGAGAACCCGCCCCCGCAGCGGGTGCCTCAGATAGCGCGTCTGCTTCAGATGGCTGCCCACTCTCCGATGCTGCAGACACTTCTTCCTCCCCCGCAGGAGCCCCGAATAACCAATCCAACCCGTACTGAGACGAGTTTTCAAAGTCATCCGAAAGCTCGACCGGCAGACACACAGAGCGCGAGGGACGCGGGGAATTACCCGGCGAAACGCTCGCGCTCTCTCGCTCTTCATCAACACGCGCCGCGGCAGCCTCGTACCCGGAAGTAGAAGGACGAGCCGCGGTAGCGGTTGATGCGAGCCGCGGTCTTTTAGTAAAGAACGCGACTCGCGAACGAAGTGTGCTGAGGGGCATGTCCTCGCAAGCAGGACATCCGCCCTCGCCGAACGCTGCTTCAGCATGGTCACGACCCAAACATTGAAGACAGAGCTCGTGCCGATCGTTTTGGGAGAGAAAGAAGCCGCAACCAGAAGGACACGGAAGGAAAGGCATAGTAAACACACAAACCCACCGTGTCTGCACTCTTTTAGAGAAATTTGCTCTTTAGATTTTATTAAGAGGAAATCTGCTCTTCAAGATTCGCCGTCGAAGCACCCAGGGGACTCTCACTGCTACTGCGTTCGAGAAGGAAGAGACCGCTGCCCGTGCCGTAGATCCAACGACGAGAGAGGTGAGTAACGCTGCTTCTCAATGAAGAGACGCTGCATTCGGCTCCGAAGAAACAGAACAATGAGTGTTGCCTAGCCCCCCCCTCTTATGCCCGGATCTCCGGGGCGGAGCGGGCTATGCAAATACTGCATACCAATTCTCATTGGCCTTTTCTCAAAGCTGTCAGAGGTATTCGGGCTCTCAAGAGCGACCCCTAGTCGTCACTTCGACACAACGTCGAACGTGAACGACAGACGGGGAATCTGAATTTACAGACTGGCTCCATTTCATGAATTTGAATTGATCACACAAGACTGCGTATGTAAGCAGCCAGTAAATATTACCACACAATGCCATTTAAATCCTGGTTACAGGGTTCATGAATGAATGACTAAAAGGGCTAGTGGGACATGCATTAAATTATGTCTCTTAGTTCTTGCATTTGGTTTCACTCAGTCTGTGTTTTATGAAAGTAAATAATAACACAATGAGAACATTTTGTTATGACAGAGTAATTTAGTTTAATAATTAAGGATTATTAAAACTCCTGACAAGGAGTGAGATTTCAGCACCACATATCAGGAAATGATACTGAACGCCCTCTACTGGCTCCATATAGCTACTTCAAAATAGATAACGTGTTTATACTTGTTTTGATGTTTCCTCAGTAGCAGATCAGTCAATTTTTTTTATTTTTCTTAAAAATTTATTTTTCTTAAAAGTCAGAATTGTTTTTTGATGTCTTAGCTAACACATCCAGTTTGGTGGTAGATTAAACATCACTGTTACCATATTTTAAAAGTACCAGTTTGACAGAACAAAGAAACAGAGAATAGCAATTCAAAAACAACAACAAATAGGAAGTAGATGATTGAACAACCAGTTAAAATAATCCATTCATTTACATGTAGAAAAAGATATCTGAACTTAATGTTTCTTTGAAGTGTTATAACAGGCCACAATGCAGGTGTTACCATGTTTTTTTATTCGATTGGGGGCTGGATAGCTTGTGGTGATTGTGGTTTTCACTAGATAAGTTCCAAGTGAAATAAGCATCAGGTTTTTGTATGACATGTCTCATGTTTTGTATCACTGGGTTTACTCTTAGAGCACAATAATAGTGAGCTGAATCTGACAGACGTACATCAGAAATAGTGAGTTCAGTGGATGTGTGTGATGTAGCAGACTGAAACCGAGGATCAGATATGTGTTTACCACTCGCTGAACGTGCATTTTTGTATAATAAGAATTGAGGTTCTCCATTAGGATACTGTCTGTACCAGTAAAGCCAAACCAATTCACTACTTGTACTATATGAGCAGCTCAGCTTGACAGTTTCTGTTTCTTTAGTAGTTTTTTCTGTCCCTTTATCTGGCTCAATGCTGTCTCCAGCCACCAAACCTGTCAACAATAAGCACATTTGACCAAAATAATGATGAATAAACAAATAATAAAAATAAACAAAATAATACTGCAAATACAATTTACTTTTTTATGAAAAAAAAAAAAATCAATCAATCATTTAGCAAAATCAATCACCTGTTCCCACAGTGAGAATCAGTATGACACATTTGTCCATGTTCAATCAGATCAGTTCAGTTCTCTGTTGAGGCTCTCGTGCTTTGCTGGAAGTCACTGCAGATCAGTCAAAAACACACACAGGGACTTCTTCTTCTCTAAACTTTCTGCTGCTGTTGACATTCATTAATATGCTGTCGTATACATTTGTATATATGTTGTATGTTGTTATGCTGTTGTATATATTTGTATTTAACTATATATTGTCATTTGCTGCCTAGAAGTCTGCTTGAACTAAGATTATTTTTTACTTACACTTTTTCAGTCACACAATTGTCTGGCTGATAAACTGTGTCCTCTGATCTCTGATGAAAATATAAGAATACTTATTGTACAACATATAATCAACTTAAATGAATATATAGTTGAAATAAATGAGAGTTCATACCAACAATGAATAGTGAAGTGAAAGAGAAATATATTCCACAACCTGTGTGACATAACTGTGTCTATGCTGCTGAAGTCTAGATAAATCAGTAAATAGGAGAGTTTTGTTTTTGCTATTATAATGATGATTCAAGGAGGAGCTTGTGGAGACCCACAAAAGCTGCTGCATTGTCAAATGTAATACTGCGTACCGCCCTCTTCTAGTTTCCTGCAAGTTTTGCATAAGTGGCATCTCAATTTTAATGTAATATAAAAATTTGGCATTATCTGTTTTTGTCCCCCTGTTAGTTTATCTATTTAAATTCTATTTATAGTGTTATATTTTTATTATATAACTGTTATTTTAATAGAATTAATGTAATATAAATCTATAATAAAATTGTATAAGATGCTTTTTTGGGGGGCAGCCGTGGCCTAATGGTTAGGGAGTCAGACTTGCAACCGAAAGGTTGAACTTTTTTTTACCACATTTGTGTGTGAACTTGCAAACTGAAAGGTTGCAAGTTCGAGTCCCAGGTCCGGCAGGGATTGTCGGTGGGGTGAGTGATTAATCAGCGCTCTCTCCACCCTCAATACCATGACTGAGGTGAGACCCTTGAGCAAACTGCTCCCTAGGTGAAATCTTGTTTTCTGCTCAACGCTGTCCTGTGATTCTATTTCTGTAGATCCAAATTATGAACATCAGCAAAAAATAAATAAATAAAAATGTCATCTCATCTCTTTGTTACTATTATTTATTTGCAGTTAAAGCTTTTTTTTACTGTCTTTCTCTCTGTGCTTCTCTTCTCTTCTTGTCTGTCATTGTAACAGGTTTTTGTAGAGAGCTGATGTGTTTCCTGTCACTGTGGGCTGCAGAGCACAGTAGTACAGAGCAGAGTCTGATACAGCAGCAGAGTAGATCTCCAGATAGACATAGATTTGTTTTTTTTCAACTTTAACAGTGAATCTTGGATCTACATCAGATTGCTTAGCATCTTTTTCACTGCTGAAGGTGAGTACAAGAAATTCAGGTGTTGATCTTCCATACTGACGGTACCAGTAGAGATAATCTAAAGTTGAAGAGGAATAAATACAGGACATTGTAATATTTGAGCCCTTCTTCTCAAAAACGTCTGTTTTGCTTGGTTTGATATCATTTCCAAAGACAGCAGCTGAAAAACAAAAAGTACACAGTAGCTTTTAAAGTAAAATTCATTGTTGCCAAAAATAAATAAATAAATAAATAAAATTAAACTAAATTAAAAATAATAAAATAAACAACCAAATAAAACATACCAGCTGAGGCACAGAATAGAATAACTGAATGAAGATCCATTGCAAGTGTTCACTCTGAGACTA
Organism: Cirrhinus molitorella; assembly: GCA_033026305.1. Lineage (NCBI taxonomy): Eukaryota > Metazoa > Chordata > Actinopteri > Cypriniformes > Cyprinidae > Cirrhinus > Cirrhinus molitorella. Next base: position 15,080,845 of record CM065124.1, on the reverse strand, counting down.
AATAGTTTCTACCAAATTCTCTGTTAGATACAAGTACATCATGTCAGATCTGTAAACACTGAGTCCCTCCTCTCTGAGCCACTTTATTCACACCTAGGTAAAAGAGCCAGTTACACTACACTTACACTACTAACTTACCCTGTAAACATCTCCCCTGTTGTTAGATGCAGCTCATATTTTCTCTCTTTTTCTATTGCATTTGATGAATCTGAGTGATATATATATATATATATATATATATATATATATATTTTTTTTTTTTTTTTTTTTTTTTTTTTTTTTTCTGAATATTAATTGTATTTTACTGAATGTATGTTAGTTTTCCACACAGGCTATTCATTTTTTCATCCACAATATACAACCCATTCTTTTAAAGTAATATCTGAAAAAAAAAATCTGAATTTACAGACTTGCTCCATTTCATGAGTTTGAATTTTAACCAATGAATTTTACATTTAATGCTGTTTCAGTGCTGTGATAAATGAATGACTAAAGGGACTAGTGGGACATGGATTAAATTATGTCTCTTAGTTCTTACATTTGGTTAAACTCAGTCTGTGCTTTGTTAAATAAATATTAACACAATGAGATTTTTTTTTTCTTATGAAAGAGTAATTTAATTTAATAATTCCCTGACAAGGAGTGAGATTTCAGCACCACACATCAGCAAATGATACTGAACTCCCTCTACTGGCTCCATATAGCTACTGCATAATGATAACGCATTTATATCTGTCTTGATATTTTACTCAGTGGCAGATTAGTCAGTTTTTATTCTTATTCTTAAAAGTCAGAATGGTTTTTGACACCTAAGCTAACACATTCAGTTCTGTGGTAGATTGACTGATACCACATTTTAAAAGTTACAGTTTTACATTTCTAGAAGAAACTGAGAAGGAACCATTTGAAAAGCACAACAAATAGGAAGTGGATGACTGAACAACTAGTTAAGTTAATCCATTCATTTACATGTAGAAAAACTACAATAGTCAGAACTGATGGAATGATGAGGTTTTTGTATGAGTGTTGAGTGTGTTTCAGTCACTGTGGGCTTCAGAGCACAGTAGTACACAGCAGAGTCAGACACATGCAGATTCTTGATTGTCAGAGGAACTGATTTTGAAGATGTGTCGATATGTGCATTAAATCTGTCTTTGAACTCTTTATCTTCAACTCCAGTCTCGCCAACTCTGCTGAGCATAAATTTGGGGACTCCGTTTACTTTTTGCTGGTACCAAAAGAGCGTCGGGGAATATGAAGTTTGATATGTACAGTTGATTATTGCAGTTCCACCTTCATTAGCAGTTTGAAATCTTGTTTTCTGCTCAACGCTCTCCTGTGATTCTATTCCTGAGATCCAAATCATAAACATCAGCAAAAAATAAATAAATAAAAATGTCACAAACATTTAGAATTACTTGGTAGAATACTGAATGGAATTTCCCATAAAAATATTACTTACCCCAGACATATATGAAAACAACGATGGCTTGTTTTATCCAGTGTGTCATTTTTCCTGCTTTAACAGTGAAATATCTAAATCAAGATCTTATTCTCACCCCTGATCTAGTCTGTGCTAGAGTGACTGTAAATACTGTCTGCACAAGATCACTTGCTTAAAAAAAGGTTTCTTTGACTCCTCCCTCTGACCTTGCTCACAAACCTTTTGTGACCATAAAATTGATTGTCTGCCTGTATTTGTATTGTTTTCCACATTAATTTTATATAAAACTATTTGTGCAAAAAAGGAGCCACGTGGAACATGATATCTGAACTTAATGTTTCTTTGAAGTTTTATAACAGGCCTCAACGCAGGTGTTACCATGTTTTTTTTAATAGATTGGGGGCTGGATAGATTGTGGTTGTGATTGTGGTTGTTACTAGATAAGTTCAAAGTGAAATAACCTTTAGGTTTTTGTATGACATGTTTCATGTTTTGTATCACTGGGCTCACTCTTAGAGCACAATAATAGCGAGCTGAATCTGACAGACGTACATCAGTAATAGTGAGTTCAGTAGATGTTTGTGATGCAGTCGACTGAAACCGGCGATCAGAAGTGTCTGAATCGATCGAAGACCGTGCGTTTTTGTATAATAAATATTGCAGTTCTCCATTAGGATACTGTCTGTACCAATAAAGATAAATATAATCAGTACTTGTACTACATGAGCAGCTCAACTTGACAGTTTCTGTTTCTTTAGAGTTTTTTTCTGTCCCTTTATCTGGCTCAATACTGTCTCCAGCCACCAAACCTGTCAACAAGCACAAATAAACAAACTTTTGAATTATAAAAGAAAGAAAGGCTGACAAAATACTGTTTAAATTTTATAACAATGTACCTGTTCCCACAATGAGAATCAGTATTATGCATCTGTCCATGTTCAGTCAGATCAGTTCACTTCTCTGTTGAGGCTCTCAGTGCTCCGAGATGTAAGTCACTGCAGATCAGTCAGAAACACATAGGAACTTCCTCCTCTCTGAACTTCCTGCTGTTCACTTTCATCCATATGCTGTATTGTATATTGTTTCTCTTCTCCCCACCATTTCTAAATGATTGTTCAAAAGTACCAGAATAAAACGCATAGTTCTGAATCTGTTTCATATATTACTGATCTTTGTTCTGTTTCAGTTACGTGTTTGGTTGAACAACCATATCATCTGATCTGCACTCTGTAAAGGTTTATTGAACGCACTGTAAAAATAAATCAGTTATCGTTTTCCTTTTGTTCTGATAAAAAAGATCCAAATAAACTTTACTTTTGGTATAATAATGAAAAAAAAAGCTGTATTCTCTAAGGAAATATTGAGTAACTACTGCCATCTTATGGTTAACTGCAAGTATTGCATAAACAAAACAGTGCCATACAAATTAACAGATCCAAAATAATTTGACTTCTTTTAGAATGTTGCTTTGTTCCCCCTCAGTCGTTCTCTACGATGTTATGTCAGTGATGTAATACTGGGGATTGACCCCAGTACTGCATCATTGATGTAACGTCTCCATTCCCTCCTTCTCTCTCTGTGTTTGTTTCATCTCTCATTGTAACAGTTTTTTGTAGAGAGCTGATGTGTTTCCTGTCACTGTGGGCGCCAGAGCACAGTAGTACAGAGCAGAGTCTGATACAGCAGCAGAGGAGATCTCCAGATCCACATGTTCCTTTTTTGTAATGTTAACAGTGAATCTTGGGTCTACATCAGACTGTTGAGCTTCTTGTGCCCTGCTGTAGGTGAGTACAAGAAATTCAGGTTTTGATTTTTCATTCTGACGGTACCAGTGGAGATAATCTGTTTGTCCAGAGTCAGAAAAACTACAGGACAATGTAACACTTGAACCCTCCTCAGCAAAAACATCTGCTTTGTGTGGTTTGATGACATTCCCAAAAACAGCAGCTGAAAAACAAGAGTTGCTTTTTAGTGCTTTTTATTTTGTTGTTTAATAATCAATCAAATAAATAAACATACCAGTTGAGACAAACAGCAGAATAACTAAATGAAGTTCCATTGTACAAGTGTTCACTCTGAGAAGAGTCAGACTGAATCGTTTCTACCACACACTCTGTCAGACACATTTAGATCATGTCAGATCTGAGTCCCTCCTCTTTTGATGCTTCAAGACAAAATGGAAGCTTTGTTTTGAGGGAATAGTTTTTCTTGGAACCTACTCCTAACAATTATGTAAAACAAACTTTAGCCACTTTTAGTCTCATACAGTCACTATCACTAAAAATGGAACATATTAATGTGTATATATATATATATATATAAAACATTTATAAAACATTTCCTCTCTTAACCTCACACAGGTGTTTGCAGTCATTATCTCACATTGAGGTTTTGATTTGGTTTTCAAAATAAGAACATCAAAGTGATAATGGCTTGTAGTTTTTGTACGACTAGTTCCATGTTTTGTATCACTGGGCTTCAACTCTTAAAGCGCAGTAATAGAGAGCTGAATCTGACACAGTCACACTACTAATAATGAGTTCAGTCGATAAACGAGAAGTGCTTGACTGGAATCGAGGATCAGAGCTGTGCTTAGCACTGTTTGATCGTGCTCCTTCACGTAATAAATACTGAGGTTCTCCATTAGGATATTGTCTGTACCAGTAGAGACGTACATTGCTACTATCTGAATCATATGAACAGCTCAGTGTTACAGACTCTCCTTCTGTTTTGATGATGCTCGTCCCTTTATTTGGCTCAATTTTGTCCACAGCCATCACATCTGCAAACATTAAGCACAATATTAACTCATTTTGTCATATATTTAAACACTGTTATATCGCTAAAGATATAAATTACAATCAATAAAATACCATCCATTGTTTTATAGGGCTTCAAGCTCTTGCTAAAAGTTCTGAAGTATTTATAAATGACACACCTGATGCCATAATGATAAGCAGCAGCATGTATTTGTTCATGGTGAATATGATCAGATCAGTTGTGTGTTAATTCTCTCAGCGCTCTGTGCTCATGCTGTGTGCTGTGTCAAGACATTCAGGAACTTCCTGATCTCTGTGATTGTGAAACCAGTGAAGACTTGAGTACCTTCATTAATAGTATGTTTACTGGTATGATGTATATAAAAAGAGATAAAAAAGTTATATCTGTGCTTTTCAGTCTCTTTTTTGATAATACTAAAATGTAGTATAAATATTACAAATTCTGTTGTTCATTGCAATTTCTTATTGAATGTCTGAGAACACTGCCACCTTGTGGCATATTGTACCTACACAAACTGTTACACAGGATAACAGATTGAAACTTAAACAATAGGTAATTTTTAAATGGGTTCAATGCAGGGGTGACCAAACTCAGTCGGGGCTGATGTCCTGCAGAGTTTAGCTTCAACTCCAATTAGACGTTTCAAGCTCTTACTAAGCATACTAGAAACTTCCCGTCAGTTGTGTTGAGGCAAGTTGGATCAGAGGAGTTGCAGATCTCCAGAATCACATGGATTTTTTTCCTTTTTTGTTACTTTAACAGAAAATCTTGCATCTACACCAGATACCTCTGTCTCTTTTGCAGTGCTGTATGTGGCTACAAGAAATTCAGGTTTTGATCTTCTGTAGTTTTGTAGTTTTTTGACTTTCATCAGCACCAACATCTGTTGTATCTGGACTTATAGAATTTCCAAAGACAACAGCTAAAACAGAAGAGGAATGGGAAGCATTTTAGAAATCAGTTAAATAAATCAATCATTTACCTAAGAGAAATACAGTACACACCTGTTGAGGCACAGAACAGAATAACTGAATGAACATCTATTGTACAAGATTACGTGGTCATATAAAAGTGGTTCAACATGTGGAACGTAATCCGGACATACTGTTAATGCTTCTTTTCTGAAATTTGTAATTTACAATTTATGCCTTGAAACAAAGATCTAATTCTTATACAGGTGTGACCACATATTTTATTACATTTGGGGCTGGTTAGATTGTGGTTTTGATTGTGGTTTTTACTAGATTGCTTCAAAGTGAAAAAAGCTTCAGGTTTTTGTACGACATGTCTCATGTTTTGTATCATTGGGCTCCTACTCTTAGAGCACAATAATAGCGAGCTGAATCTGACAGACTTACATCAGTTATAGTGAGTTCAGTGGATGAACGTGATGTAGTCGACTGAAACCGATGATCAGAGGTGTGTTGTTCAGAACTACTTGCTGACCGTGCATTTTTATATAATAAATACTGCGGTTCTCTGTTGGGATACTGTCTGTACCAGTAAAGCCAAACAAATTCACTATTTGCACTATATGAGCAGCTCAGCTTAATAGTTTCTGTTTCTCTAGAGGTCTTTTCTGTCCCTTTATCTGGCTCAATGTTGTCTCCAGCCACCAAACCTGTGAACAATAAGCACAAATGATCAAAATAATAATAAATAAATATTAAAACAATAATCAAAAGAAAACTGCAAATACAGATGACTTTTTTTCTTAAAAAAAAAAAAAAAACAATCAGTCAAATAAATCATTTAGCATTTATGTTCAGTTTCATCAGTTGCTCAATAAATAATGTACCTGTTCCCACAAAGAGAATCAGTATGACACATTTGTCCATGATCAATCGGATCAGTTCAGTTCTCTGTTGAGGCTCTCAGTGCTTTACTGTAAGTCACTGCAGATCAGTCAAAAATACACACAGGGACTTCCTCCTCTCTGAACTTCCTGCTGCTGTTGACATTCATTAGTATGTTGTTGTATACTGTATAATACATTGTATATATTTGTATTTAACTATATATTGTCATTGTCATTCTGCTTGAACTAAGTCTGTTTTGTACTTACACTTTAATTCTGCTGATTTAATTTAATTCGTCCTTCAGTCACACATTTGTCTGGCTGATAAACTGTGTCCTCTGATCTCTGTTGAAAATTTAAGAATACTTATTGTACAACATATAATCAACTTAAATGAATAGTTGAAATAAATGACAGTTCATACCAACAATGAATAGTGAAGAGAAAGAGAAATATATTCCACAAACTGTGTGACATAACTGTATCTATGCTGAAGTCTAGATAAATCAGTAAATATGAGAGTTTTGTTTTTGCTATTATAATGATGATCCAAGGAGGAGCTTGTGGAGACCCACTAAAGCTGCTGTATTGTTAAATGTAACATTGAGTACCTACTGCCCTCTTTTAGTTTCCTATTGTCCTAAGTATTGCATAACGTCGCTGTGGGGCGGAAACCTCTTATGTCCAAATTTAGTCAATTTCATATTTTTTCACAAATCAATGCTGTTGGTCCCCACGTGGGTCTGTTATTTTTACAAATTATTAAAAAATCTAAAGTGTTGAAAATAGCTTGAGAGCAAATCTCTTAACTACACTGAACACACAAAAGTTTTTCTAAATTAACATAATAAGAAAACGAAACAAAATATAACCACACCAGTAGTATAAGCTGTTCTGGGAGAAGGGGAAGAAAGACGGACTCAGGTTTTTTGTATTACATCATTTATAGCTCTTAAACCTTTAAAATAGAGTTTAGGAAGATGTTTGTAACCACAGTCATAAGCTTTGGTTAACTATTGAAGCCTTTTTTCTTGTCAAAAGGCTCAATGTGACCGCCGACTTTGTTTGTGCACAGATTAATTTCCGCCTTAATGTTGGTACACAACAGTATATGATAGCAATATAAGGTATAATACCAACTTTAACTATACAATGTTTAATAACTCAAAAAATATGGCGTTTTTTTTTTTCATTTCCTGAAAAATGATGGTTTTGAGATGCGAGGATTCTGCCCGACAGCGACGATAAGTGGCATCTTAACTTTAATGTAATAAAAAATCTGCATTATCTGTTTTTGTTCCCCTGTTAGCTTAACTATTAAAATTCTATTTATAGAGTTATATTTTTATTATATAACAATGTTATTTTAATAGAATTAATATAATATAAATCTATAATAAAACTGTATAAGATGCTTCCCTGTAAACGTGTTTACACTGCCATACTGTGACACACCTGAAGGCTATGTTTTAATGCTTGTTACATTTGACAACTTTATGAACAGATAAATTCATGTAATAATAAATAGAAAAGAAATATGCTTCTGCCTTTTGATTTCTTTATTTATTTATTTGCTGTTAAAGCTTTTTTTTACTGTCTTACTCTCTGTGCTCTTCTCCTGTTTCTCATTGTAACAGGTTTTTGTAGAGAGCTGATGTGTTTCCTGTCACTGTGGGCTGCAGAGCACAGTAGTACAGAGCAGAGTCTGATACAGCAGCAGAGGAGATCTCCAGATAGACATGGATTTGTTCCTTTTTTTCAACTTTAACAGTGAATCTTGGATCTACATCAGATTGCTTAGCATCTTTTTCACTGCTGAAGGTGAGTACAAGAAATTCAGGTGTTGATCTTCCATACTGACGGTACCAGTAGAGATAATCTGTAGTCGAAGAGGAATAAATACAGGACATTGTAATATTTGAGCCCTCCTTCTCAAAAATGTCTGTTTTGCTTGGTTTGATGTCATTTCCAAAGACAGCAGCTGAAAAACAAAAAGTACACAGTAGCTTTTTAAGTAAACTTTATTGTTGCCAAAAATATTAAAATTAAACTAAATTAAAAATAATAAAATAAGCAACCAAATAAAACATACCAGCTGAGGCACAGAATAGAATAACTGAATGAAGATCCATTGCAAGTGTTCACTCTGAGACTGAATAGTTTCTACCAAAGTCTCTGTTAGATACAATTACATCATGTCAGATCCATGAACACTGAGTCCCTCCTCTCTGAGCCACTTTATTCACAGGTAAAAGAGCCAGTTACACAACACCCATTAATGTAACCTACCCTGTAAGACCTGAAAAAAATGTTTCCCCTGTTGTTAGATGCAACTCACATTTTCTCTCATTTTCCATTGCATCTGATGAATCTGAATGTTGTATTTGATGAATCTGAATGAATTTTTTTTTTTGTTCTGAATATTAATTATATTTAATTGAATGTTAGTTTTCTGCACAGGTTATTCATTTTTTCATCCCCAATATCTAACCCATTCTTTTAAAGTAATAAATATAGCCTTGGGCAAAAATCTGAATTTACAGACTTGCTCCATTTCATGAATTTTGAATTTTAACCAATGAATTTTACATTTAATGCAGTTTCAATGCTGTTTACTGTGAATTTTGGTTGCACAGTTCATGAATGAATGACTAAAAGGACTAGTGGGACATTAGTTCTTACGTTTGGTTAAACTGAAAAATTCCCTGACAAGGAGTGAGATTTCAGCACCACATATCAGCAAATGATACTGAACTCCTCCTACTGGCTCCATATAGCTACTGCATAATGATAACGTATTTGTATCTGTCTTCATGTTTCCTCAGCAGCAGATTAGATTGATACCACATTTTAAGTTACAGTTTGACATTTCTAGAACAAAGCAACCGAGAAGGAACCATTTGAAAAACACAACAAATAGGAAGTGGATGACTGAACAGCCAGTTAAGATAATCCATTTATTTACATGTAGAAAAACTACAGTAGCCAGAACTGATGGAATGATGAGGTTTTTGTATGAGTGTTGAGTGTGTTTCAGTCACTGTGGGCTGCAGAGCACAGTAGTACACAGCAGAGTCAGACACATGCAGATTCTTGATTGTCAGAGGAACTGATTTTGAAGATGTGTCGATATGTGCATTAAATCTGTCTTTGAACTCTTTATCTTCAACTCCAGACTCGCCAACTCTGCTGAGCATAAATTTGGGGACTCCGTTTACTTTTTGCTGGTACCAAAAGAGAGTCGAGGAATATGAAGTTTGATATGTACAGTTGATTATTGCAGTTCCACCTTCATTAGCAGTTTGAAATCTAGTTTTCTGCTCAACGCTGTCCTGTGATTCTATTTCTGTAGATCCAAATCATGAACATCAGCAAAAAATAAATAAATAAAAATGTCACAAACATTTAGAATTACTTGGTAGAGTGCTGAATGGAATTTCCCATAAAAATATTACTTACCCCAGACATATATGAAAACAACGATGGCTTGTTTTATCCAGTGTGTCATTTTTCCTGCTTTAACAGTGAAATATCTAAATCAAGATCTTATTCTCACCCCTGATCTAGTCTGTGCTAGAGTGACTGTAAATACTGTCTGCACAAGATCACTTACTTAAAAAAAGGTTTCTTTGACTCCTCCCTCTGACCTTGCTCACAAACCTTTTGTTTTCCACATTAATTTTATATAAGACTATTTCTGCAAAAAAAAAAGGAGCCATCAGGTGTTACCATGTTTTTTAATAGACTGGGGGCTAGATAGATTGGTTGTGATTGTGGTTGTTACAGTTCAACTTGAAATGAGCTTCAGGTTTTTGTATGACATGTTTCATGTTTTGTATCACTGGGCTCACTCTTAGAGCACAATAATAGTGAGCTGAATCTGACAGACGTACATCAGTAATAGTGAGTTCAGTAAATGTTTGTGATGCAGTCGACTGAAACCGATGATCAGAGTCTGCATCCATCGCAGACCGTGCATTTTTGTATAATAAATATTGCAGTTCTCCATTAGGATACTGTCTGTACCAATAAAGATAAATATAATCAGTACTTGTACTACATGAGCAGCTCAGTTTGACAGTTTCTGTTTCTTTAGAGGTTTTTTTTGTCCCTTTATCTGGCTCAATACTGTCTCCAGCCACCAAACCTGTCAACAAGCACAAATAAACAAACTTTTGAGTTGTGAAAGAAAGGCTGACAAAATACTGTTGTAATTATATAACAATGTACCTGTTCCCACAATGAGAATCAGTATGACACATCTGTCCATGTTCAGTCAGATCAGTTCAGTTCTGTATTGAGGCTCTCAGTGCTCTGAGCTGTAAGTCACTGCAGATCAGTCAGAAACACATAGGAACTTCCTCCTCTCTGAACTTTCTCCTGCTGTTCACTTTCATCCATATGCTGTATTGTATATTGTTTCTCTCCTCCCCACCATTTCTAAATGATTGTTCAAAAGTACCAGAATAAAACACATAGTTCTGAATCTGTTTCATATATTAGCAATCTTTGTTCTGTTTCAGTTACATGTTTGGTTGAACAACCATATCATCTGATCTGCACTCTGTAAAGGTTTATTGAACGCACTGTAAAGATAATCAGTTACTGTTTTCCTTTTGTTCTGATAATGATGATCCAAATAAACTACTTTTGGTATAATAATGAAAAAAGCTGTATAAGGAAATATTGAGTACCTACTGCCATCTTATGGTTAACTGCAATTATTGCATAAACCAAACAGTGCCATTCCACTAATTAACAGATCAAAAATAATTTGGCTCATTTTATAATGTTGCTTTGTTTTGCTCCTTTTAGCATTAGATTACTTACATTTTTGCATACTAGCTTCTTTCTCAATTTTTTTCTCTCTGTGTTTCTCTCTTGTCTCTCATTGTAACAGGTTTTTGTAGAGAGCTGATGTGTTTCCTGTCACTGTGGATGCCAGAGCACAGTAGTACAAAGCAGAGTCTGATACAGCAGCAGAGGAGATCTTCAGATCCACATGTTCCTTTTTTGTAATGTTAACAGTAAATCTTGGATCTACATCAGACTGTTGAGCTTCTTGTGCCCTGCTGTTTGTGAGTACAAGAAATTCAGGTTTTGATCTTCCATACTGACGGTACCAGTGGAGATAATCTATTTGTCCAGAATCAGAAAAACTACAGGATAATGTAACACTTGAACCCTCCTCAGCAACAACATCTGTTTTGTTGGGTTTGATGACATTCCCAAAGACAGCAGCTGAAAAAGAAAAGGTACATTTGTTGCTTTTTAGTGCTTTTTATTTTGTTGTTTAATAATCAGCCAAATAAATAAACATACCAGTTGAGACAAACAGAAGAATAACTAAATAAATTTCCATTGTTCAAGTGTTCACTCTGAGAAGAGTCAGACTGAATCATTTCTACCACACTCTCTGTCAGACACATTTAGATCATGTCAGATCTGAGTCCCTCCTCTTTTGATGCTTCAAGACAAAATGGAAGCTTTATTTTGGGGGAATAGTTTTTCTTGGAGCCTGCATCATTACTCCTAACAATTATGTAAAACAAACTTAGTCACTTTAGCCACTTTTAGTCTAATACAGTTACAATTACCAAAAATGGAACATATTAATGTGTAAAAAACTACTTAAAACAATTTTTTTGCAAGCGTTACACATTTACAGTGTTGCACACCTATAGTACATTTTTATCACACACTGCTCTTTGAGGCAATTTACCATTTTTAAAATGTCCCCCCTTTTATTCCTTTTATAAAACATTTCCTCTCTTAACCTCACACAGGTGTTTGCAGTCATTGAGGTTTTGATTTGGTTTTCATAATAAAAACATCAAAGTGATAATGGCTTGTAGTTTTTGTACGACTAGTTCCATGTTTTGTATCACTGGGCTTCAACTCTTAAAGCGCAGTAATAGAGAGCTGAATCTGACACCGTCACACTACTAATAATGAGTTCAGTCGATAAACGAGAAGTGCTTGACTGGAATCGAGGATCAGAGCTGTGCTTAACACTGTTTGATCGTGCTCCTTCACGTAATAAATATTGAGGTTCTCCATTAGGATATTGTCTGTACCAGTAGAGACGTACATATTCACTATCTGAATCATATGAACAGCTCAGTGTTACTGTCTCTCCTTCTGTTTTGATGATGCTCGTCCCTTTATTTGGCTCAATTTTGTCCACAGCCATCACATCTGTAAACATAAGCACAATATTAACTCATTTTGTCTTAAACACTCTATATCACTAAAGATATAAATTAAAAGTGTTTCGAAAGAAAAATCAATAAAATACCACCTGGTGTTTTATAGGGTTTTTAAAGCTTTTGCTAAAAGATCTTAATAAATGACACACCTGAAGCTGTAATAAAAAGCAGCAGCATGCATTTGTTCATGGTGAATATGATCAGATCAGTTGTGTGTTACTTCTCTCAGTGCTCTGTGCTCATGCTGTGTGTTGCTGATGCTTTCTGCTGTTCAGTTATCAAGACATTCAGGAACTTCCTGATCTCTGAAACTGTGAAACTAGTGAAGACTAGAGTACCTTCATTAATAGTATGTTTACTTGTATGAAAAAAGAGACAAAAAGCTATGTCTGTGCTTTTCAGTCTCTTTTTTAATATATAAACTTAAAATGTAGTATAAATTCTAAATACAAATTCTGTTGTTCAGTGCAATTCCTTATTGAATGTCTGAAAACACTGCCACTTTGTAGCACATTGTACCTACACAATCTGTTACACAGGATAATATACAACAAACAATAGGCCATTTTATATGGGTTCAGTGTAATTAACAATATTGGGATGCTTCATATGATTTTTAATGTCACATTGATTTTAAATAATGTCATCATTAGCTGCTATTTTATATATGTAGACTTGGATTCATCAGATTTTTATCAGTTTATTTCTTGTCCTTTGCTCACTGTTCAATTTAATACATCTGCAGTTTACAGATTCTCTTTTAATCTTTGACTCTGTCTATTGCTTGTTCTTCTGGATTAAATAAGGAACTTTTGTACTTTTGTTCTTGTGTTTCGTGTCACTGTGGGCCGCAGAGCACAGTAGAACAGAGGAAATCTCCAGAATCACAAGGATTTTTTCCTTTTTTATTAAACTTTAATGGAAAATATTGAATCTCCAGATACCTCAGTCTCTTTTACAGTACTGTATGTGGCGACAAGAAATTCAGATTTTAATCTTTCAACTGACGGTACCAGAAGAGATTTTCTGTAAGCCCAGAGGAGCAATTACTACAGGACAAAGTAGCTTTTTGTCCTTCATCAGCATCAACATCTGCTGTGTCTAGACTGATAATATTTCCAAAGACATTGTACAATATATTTAGTAGTAGCTTAATAGTGGTGACTATGCTGTTGTTGATGTAAGTTGATGTACATATGGCACAGATGTATGGTAATGATCAGTTAATGACGTAATTGAACATTCAAACACTATTAACAGTAATGATTTTATGTTGCAATAAAACTACAGTAGTAAAATTCGGTAGTGATGTATGTTGTTTCAGGGCTGGCATCATCTGAAGTCCTCCAAGAGATTGGCATCATCTCTTCCTATGTGTTCTTGTTCCAGACTGCATTTCTCGACTGAGTACTAAATGAAAGGGATTATTCATATCATGTTGTTTTCTCTGTGCTCTTAATGTGATTTATGTATGCTTTTAAAATATATTTTGTTTAGAAAATACTGTATATCCTAAAAAATTTTTTGCCTGAAGCAAGTTTTTTAAAAACTGTCTTTCAGTTTCTACTGAATTTGAAAAAAAAGAATAATACATTTGAAAAGTTAAAAGAATGTTATTTTTCAATCTGGTTATTTAATTTTAGATTCTCATCATGATATTAGCTATATAGTGGGTTTTCTGTATTCAATTCAATCAAGCAATTCAAGAATTTAAAAACTCCCGTTCGTGAATTTAAATTGGGATATCAGAACGTAAATATTTTCATTTTTAAAAGAATTTAAAATAGTTTTACTTTTAGGAGATTTAAAGAAAGCAGATCTGCTTCTGCTGCCAAATTGAGATTACTTGACCATATAAAAGTGGTTTAACATGTGGAATATGATCTGGACAGTGTTAATGCTTCTTTTCTGAAGTTTCTCATTTACAATTTATGCCTTCAATTTATGAAATCTAATTCAGTCTTATACAGGTGTGACCACATATTTTATTACATTCAGAGCTGGTTAGATTGTGGTTTTGATTGTGGTTTTTACTAGATATTTTCAACGTGAAAAAGCTTCAGGTTTTTGTACGACATGTCTCATGTTTTGTATCACTGGGCTCTTAATCTTAGAGCACAATAATAGTGAGCTGAATCTGACAGACGTACATCAGTAATAGTGATTTCAGTGGATGTACGTGATGCAGCCGAATGAAACCGATTATTAGAGGTGTATTCATAATCACCCTCTGATCTTGCATTTTTGTATAATAAGAATTGTGGTTCTCTGTTGGGATACTGTCTGTACCAGTAAAGCCGAACATATTCACTGTTTGTACTGTATGAACAGCTCAGCTTGACAGTTTCTGTTTCTTTAGTAGATTTTTCTGTCCCTATATCTGGGTAAATACTGTCTCCAGCCACCAAACCTGTGAACAATAAGCACATATGATCAATATAATAAAAAATCAACAAATAATGAAAATAATAATAATAGAAAAAAAATAGCAAATAAAAATTACGTATTTATGAAAAAATCTGTCAAATAAATTATTTAGCATTCGGAGTTCTATGTTTTAAAACTGTTCAGTTTCATCAGTTGTTCTCTAAATAATGTACCTTTTCCCACAATGAGAATCAGTATGACACATCTGTCCATGTTCAATCAGATCAGTTCAGTTCTCTTGAGGCTCTCAGTGCTCTGAGCTGTAAGTCACTGCAGATCAGTCAGAAACATACAGGAACTTCCTCCTCTCTGAACTTCCTGCTGCTGTTCACATTCATCTGTAAGATATAATGTATATTTTATATAATTTAATTGTGTCTGATAACTTTTTCCTCACCATATTTTAAATGATTGTTCAAAAGTACCAGAATAAAACTAATAAAAAAATAGTTCTGAATTGGTTTTAGATATTACTGATCTTCCTTCAGCTTCAGTCACATGTTTGCTTGGCTGATTGGCCATTTATGATCTATATTGTGTAAAGGTTTACGAATATCAACTGTAAAACAATGTAAACAATGCAAAAATTGCAGTTATATTGAATAGTGCGAAGAGAAATATATTCTTCAACCTGTGTGAGATGATTGTTCAATGTTGAATACACCTTGAAGATAAAGAAGTGTACCAAAAGTTTTGCTTTTGGTATAATAAGGATCCAAAAAACCTGCTGTATTCTCATATGGTTAACTGCAAATAACAGCCATTTCATTGTTTGGCAGATTAAACAAAAGAATCTGACTCACTTTAGAATGTTGCATTATTTTGTGTTTTGATCCTTTTTTTGTTTTTTGGTTTTTTTTTGGCTTTAGATTACCTAAATTTGTATACCAATAAATTTGTAAGGCCTGACAAGCTAAACATTAGTTTTTTTTTTTTCATGTGTAAAATAAAATATCAAAAATTACTGAATGTAAAGTGTAAATTATAACTGATGTCCTGTTTCCAGTGACAGGAAACACTGATGTGTTTCCTGTCACTGTGGGCTTCAGAGCACAGTAGTACAGAGCAGAGTCTGATACAGCAGCAGAAGAGATCTCCAGATCCACATGTTCCTTTTTTGTAATGTTAACAGTAAATCTTGGATCTACATCAGACTGCTGAGCTTCATTTGCACTGCTGTAGGTAAGGACAAGAAATTCAGGTTTTGATCTTCCATACTGACGGTACCAGTAGAGAGTATCTGTACTTCCAGATGCAGAAAAACTACAGGACAATGTAACAATTGAACCCTCCTCAGCAAAAGCATCTGCTTTGTTTGGTTTGATGACATTCCCAAAGACAGCAGCTGAAAAAGAAGTGGTATATTTGTAGCTTTAAAGTGATTTTTATTTTGTTTTAGTTTTTTATATATATAAAAAAAACAAATAATCAGCCAAATACATAAACATACCAGTTAATAAACAGAAAAGAAAAAACAAATGAAGCTCCATTGTACAAGTGTTCACCTGAGAAGAGTCAGACTGAATAGTTTCAGTCACAGTCTCTGTCAGACTTAAGATCATGTCAGATCTGAGTCCCTCCTCTTTTGACACTTCAAGATAAAAGAGAAGCTTTATTTTGAGTTTTCATTTGAGTCTGGCTTACTACTGCTACCATTATGTGAAACAATTTTTTGTCCATTATTGTATAGATACAGATAAATTCTATGTAGTTATAATTCTAAGTGCATAGTATATATAGTGGATATAAAAAGTCTACACACCCCTGTTAAAATGCCAGGTTTATGTGATTTAAAAAAAAAAAATTAGATCATGATAAATAATTTCATTAATTTTTCCACCTTTTATGTGACCTATAACCTGTACAACTCAATTGAAAAACAATCTGAAATCTTTATTCAGTAGGAAATAAAAATAAAAAGCTAAAATAATGTGGTTGCATTAGTGTGCACACCCTTTTACAACTGGGGATGTGGCTGTGTTCAGAATTAACTAATCACATTCAAACTCATGTTAAATAGGAGTCAGTACACCTGCCATCATTTAAAGTGCCTCTGATTAACCCCAAATAAAGTTCAGCTGTTCTAGTAAGCTTTTCCTGACATTTTCCTATTCGCATCTCACAGCAAAAGCCAAAAGCCAAAGAGCTTCCAAAGCATCAGAGGGATCTCATTGTTAAAAGGTATCAGTCAGGAGAAGGTACAAAAAATTTTCTAAGGCATTAGATATACCATGGAACACTGTGAAGTCAGTCATCATCAAGTGGAGAAAATATGGTGCAACAGTGACATTACCCTGAACAGGACGTCCCTCCAAAATTGATGAAAAGACATGAAGAAAACTGGTCAGGGAGGCTGCCAAGAGACATACAGCAACATTAAAGAAGCTGCAGGACTTTCTGGCAAGCACTGGTTGTGTGGTACATGTGACGACAATCACCCGTATTCTTCATGTGTCTGGGCTATGGGGTAGGGTGGCAAGAAAAACATCCGAGCCCGGCTCAATTTTTAAAAAAAACAATTTGAAGTCTTCCAAAAGCATGTGGGAAAATGTGTTATGGTCTGATGAAACCAAGGTTGAACTCTTTGGCCACAATTCCAAAAGGTATGTTTGGCACAAAAACAACACTGCACATTAACAAAAGAATACCATACCCACAGTGAAGCACGGTGGTGGCAGCATCATGCTTTGGGGCTGTTTTTCTTCAGCTGGAACTGGGGCCTTAGTCAAGGTGGAGGGAATTATGAACTGTGCCAAATACCAGTCAATATTGGCACAAAACCTTCAGGCTTCTGCAAGAAAGCTGAAGATGAAGAGGAACTTCATCTTTCAGCACGACAATGACCCCTAAGCATACATCCAAATCAACAAAAGAATGGCTTCACAAGAAAAAGAGCCAGAGCCCAGACCTGAATCCAATTGAAAATCTTTGGGGTGATCTGAAGAGGGCTGTGCATAAGAGATGCGCTCGCAATCTGGCAGATTTGGAGTGTTTTTGTAAAGAAGAGTGGGCAAATATTGCCAAGTCAAGATATGCCATGCTGATAAACTCATACCCAAAAAGAGTGAGTGCTGTAATAAAATCAAAAGGGGCTTTGACAAAGTATTAGTTTAAGGGTGTGTACACTAATGCAACCACATTGCTTTAGTTTTTATTTTTGCTTTCCACAGAAAAAAAAGATTTCTGTTTGTTTTTCATTTGAGTTGTGAGTTGTGAGTTGTGTTCATTTGAATTATTTGTTGTATTTTCATTTTTTTAAATCACATAAACCTGGCATTTTAACAGGGGTGTGTAGACTTTTTATATCCACTGTAGATTTTGTTATAACATGTTAAAATTAACTAGTAATTTCAAATTAAATCAAGCAGCTATAAGTGCAATTAAATCAAAATTTAAAAAACTCCCTTTTATCTGAGTATCAGGTTAATTTATTCATTTTTAAAAGAATTTTAAATAGTTTTACTTTCAAGAGAGTAAAAGAAAGCAGTCCTGTTTTTGCTGCAGAATGGATACAGCATGGCCATATAAAAGTGGTTTATATATGAAACATGACATCTGGGCATTCTGTTGATGCTTTTTAAGTTTCTAAATTACAATATGCCTTGCAACAGAGATATATTCAGTCTCATACAAGTGTGGCCACATATTTTATTACATTCATACTTAGAATGAAGAGTTAGAGAGAGAAATGTATTCCTCAAGCTGTGTGACACGACTGTGTCAATGATGAATACACCTTGAAGATAAAGCAGTGAAATTTTGCTTTTGCTATAATAATGAGAATCCAAAAAAAAAAAAAGCTGTGTTCTTACAGGTAATAATGAGTACCTGCTGCCCTCTGATGGTTAACTGCAAATATTGCATAAACAAAATGGTGCCATTTCACTGTTTGACAAATTAAACTGAATTTGACTCACTTTAAAATGTTGCATTGTTTTGTGTTTTGATACTTTTTTTTGCTTTAGATTACTTGAACTTTTGTATACTAACTTCTGAAGAAGGCCTGAGAGCCGGAACATTAGTTTTTCCTCCATGTGCACAATAAAATAACAAATATATATAATTACTGAATTTCAAGTGTGAATCATAAATGAATATACTAGCTTCGTCCTCAGTTTTATCTCTCTGTCTCCGCATTTCTTTTCTGTCATTGTAAACAGGTTTTTGTAGAGAGCTGATGTGTTTCCTGTCACTGTGGGCACCAGAGCACAGTAGTACAGAGCAGAGTCTGATACAGCAGCAGAGGAGATCTTCAGATCCACATGTTCCTTTTTTGTAATGTTAGCAGTGAATCTTGGATCTATTTTAGACTGCTCAGCTTCTTTTGCACTGCTGTAGGTGAGTACAAGAAATTCAGGTTTTGATCTTCCATACTGACGGTACCAGTGGAGATAATCTGTACCTCCTGAAGCAGAAAAACTACAGGACAATGTTACACTTGAACCCTCCTCAGCAAAAACATCTGTTTTGTTTGGTTTAATGACATTTCCAAAGACAGCAACTGAAAAGGAAAAGGTACATTTGTAGCTTTGTAGTGGTTTTTTATTTTTATTTTATTTTAACTAAATATACATACCGGTTGATAAACAGAACAGAATAACTGAATGAAGATCCATTGTACAAGCATTCACTCTGAGAAGAGTCAGACAGACTAGTTCATAGTGTCTGTCAGACACATTTAGATCATGTCACAGTCCCTCCTCCTTTGATACTTCAAGACAAAAGAGAAGCTTTATTATGAAAGAATATTTTTTTCTTGGTAGCCTGGCACGTTCCATCATGTGAAAAATTGTACAGATACAGATACAAAAACTTTTTGTTGTTGTTGTTGTTGTTAATTATATAATAAAAAGAAAACAGATAGAATAGAAAATGTATAGAGCAAGCTAGTATTAGAGGCCTTTTTTGTTAATTATATAATAAATAAATAGAATGCAAAAAGAATTGAGAAGCTAGTGTTAGTTTTTTTTTTTTTTTTTTTTTTACGAAAACAAGCAGTTAGAAAATAAATATAGTGCAAGTCTTAAAGGGTCATTTTTTATTTTATATTTTAAGAATAGAATTAGAATAGAGAGTGCTAGAGTTATATGGTCAAATAAAGATGTAAGATATGTGTTTTTAGCCATTTCTTAAAGATGGCTAAGATTCAGCTGCTTGGATTGAGTTGGGCAGGTCATTCCACCAGGAGGGAACAGTTAATGTAAAAGTCTGTGAAAGTGATTTTGTGCCTCTTTGAGATTGCAGAACACAAGCTTCTATAGGGCACATAAGTCTGAAGTAGTGAATTTAGCTAAAGGGGTGCAGAGCCAGAGGTGGTTTTGTAGGCAAACATTAATGCCTTAAATTTAATGTGAGCAGCTATCGGTAGCCAGTGCAAATTGATGACGAGAGATGTGATGTGCATTATTTTCGGCTCATAAAAAAATTATCTTCCATCTGCATTCTGGATTAATTGTAAAGGTTTGATAGAACTGCCAAGAGAGCACTGCAATAGTAGACCCTGGACAGAACAAGAGCTTGATCAAGAAATTGTGAACCATGTTCCAGAAGAAAGTACCTGGTCTTCCTTCTCCAGTTTCTACTGCATTTAATAAAATAAACACTTGAAAAGAAATGTTAATTTTCACTCTGGTTATTTGATTTTATGTTCCCAATGTGACATTAACTATATAGTGGATTTTCTGTGCTAAAAAAAAATTAAATTAAATTAAGCAGCTTTGTCCACAATTCAGAATTTAAAAACTGGCTCCTTTTATTAAATTTTAATTGAACTGGTCACACCTCACCAGAAGCAGAATTGGAATTAGAATCAGAATATCAGGAATGACAATTCATATTATGAAAGTTAATTTATTTATTGTTAAAGAATTTAAAATGGTTTTACGCTTTAGAGACTAAGAGAAGTATGGAAGAAAATTAATGACATATGTATTTGAAAGAAAAAAGCATGTTGAACTGCACTAACTGAAAAAATAATGCATTGCATTAACAGTGCTTGCATTTTAATGCCTTGTATTTTCAGGACTTGCATTTTTAGGGGCTGAAATTTAATATAGTTGTTTATTTAAGCTGTGAATATTTCAATTCAAAATATTTCACAGATATTTTCAGAATTAAAAATTCAATAATTCATATTCACCTTCCAGAGTTCACTTCCGCAGTATTCAATCGGTTTAAAAATACGATGTATAATTTTCGACCGGCAATTTTTGGTCCATTTTATTTCACTTTATAAATTCGCTTCCACAAATTCACTGGTTCAAATTCGCCTGAATATTCAACATTGCACATCCGGGAGCTGCAGGAAAAGCAGTAGAGCACCGGTGCGTCATCTCAAGCTAATGTTAGTCGCTCACCAGCAGGTGGCGCAATCGGGTGTTTGACGAGAGAGGTAGTACTCTCAGAATGTCATTTGCCGAGATGGCCCAATCACAAAAGTAGCGTTTACTTTTATAGGCTAATCAATGTCTTAGACATTTATATTTGCCCTCCTGTACACGTAAGCTGTCTTTCCAACTTGACAATGAGGGTCGAATCTTAGCATGGCAGCTGCCACAAAAACCTGCCACTCGACCGCTATGGCAAAACGTCACCAAATTGGGCTCAATCATTTGTGCTTCGTTTGTGCCAGTAATATTTTCGTTTGTGCTGCTTCGGCTTTTAAAATATTAGACATTACATTATAGGCGATGACGTCACCAGCCCCCCTACACGCTCCAAACTGACCCCAAATAGGCTCAATCGTTTGTGCTTTGTTTGTGCCGTTAAAAGAAATCCTGTAATTATAAAACGCTGCTTAAATATAAGGAAAACAAAACTTTGTACAAAAAGTGTCCTCACTCTACACTCCGTGCTATCGAAATCATTCCAAACCGGTGTCATTCGTTTGTGCTGGATTTGTGCCGGTTTGTGCAATTAAAGGAAACCATGTAACCACGATCTCATAACGAAAACTTCACTCTCCTCCGCCGGTTTAGCGTGGCCGCAGAGTTTTAAAAATAGGTCAGTTTTCGTGCTGCCTTAAAATTTTAGATTAGTCAGCCCGTTCTTTTTCCCTTCTCCCAAAACAGCTTATAGGCTACTTTTCAGCTATTAAAAGAGTTCAGTTTTTTTTTTTTTTTTTTTTTAAAAACGTTTTTTGTTCGTGAAATGTAGCCTAAGTTTTTTTTTTTAAGTAAAGACCAAGCGGTCAGCGGCAGACAGTGAGTTGATCGTATCATATGATAAATTAATCATTGACCAATTTAGCCTTCTTAAATCATCACGACTTAAAATAAAATCTATAGATATAAAACAGCTCAAGCATATCACGTTAGTTTAAAGCTTAACCTGTGCGCTGTTAGATGCATATCCAATCCTTTGTGCGGAGAGAGGAAGCTGAAGCGCGCTTTACTCGACATGGCACCAGCGCTATCACTTGCATTGGAAACATATTTATGCCATCATTTTTGCTAGGTAGGTAAAAGTAATACAGCATTCAGAACTGTAAAGGGTCTATTTTTATTTGTGTGTACTCACACTCGCGTGCCCGGATCAAAGGGAGTTTCATTGAACTTGAAATTGTGACAAACATATTACGATGCTTCTCGAAGTAGTAGTATATTATATAACAACAACAATAGTCTAATAATAATCCTATAATTATGAAAAATTAATTTTTAAAGGAATAACTTAAATGTTAAATTTTTACAGTAAACCTCTGCTGTACAGCACTTTGTTTATGAAAATTAAAAGGAATTGGTACATTTTCTTTTGATTACATTTTGAAATGTAATTAAATTTTTGATATTTCATTTTTTTAATGATTGTGTAATAAATTAACAACACAGAAAAATGAAAACAAACAACATATGGATATATTGTTGTAAAAATTTTAATAAAATATTAGGATGTTAAAGTTTCATAAATTCAATTTATCAGACGTGTTAAGATGACTAAAATTGAATTAACCCATTGAATTTGAATCCAGGAAATTTAAAAATGGAAATTCCAATACCAGTACAAATTACTATAGCTATGCTTAATCACTGTTATAATTATGAAGGAATTATGAATTATACAGATAATGGCATATTAAGTGTTTTTGGATTTTTCACCTTTTAAATAGGCTATTTAAGAAGAATTTTAGTTGCAACCAGAATTTCTTCGTTTCATGGAACAAATCCAGCACAAATAAACGCGGCATTTCGTGTGAACAGCGTCTCCAGGCTATAGCCTAACCTAATTAATATTAATATAAATATATATCAATATTATGTTTTCGTTATATTTAAGCAGCGTTCATAATTACAGGAGTTCTTTTAACGGCACAAATCGAGCACAAAAGAATGACACCGGTTTGGAATGATTTCGATAGCACGGAGTGTAGAGTGAGGACACTTTTTGTACAAAGTTTTGTTTTCCTTATATTTAAGCAGCGTTTTATAATTACAGGATTTCTTTTAACGGCACAAACAAAGCACAAACGATTGAGCCTATTTGGGGTCAGTTTGGAGCGTGTAGGGGGGCTGGTGACGTCATCGCCTATAATGTAATGTCTAATATTTTAAAAGCCGAAGCAGCACAAACGAAAATATTACTGGCACAAACGAAGCACAAATGATTGAGCCCAATTTGGTGACGTTTTGCCATAGCGGTCGAGTGGCAGGTTTTTGTGGCAGCTGCCATGCTAAGATTCGACCCTCGTTGTCAAGTTGGAAAGACAGCTTACGTGTACAGGAGGGCAAATATAAATGTCTAAGACATTGATTAGCCTATAAAAGTAAACGCTACTTTTGTGATTGGGCCATCTCGGCAAATGACATTCTGAGAGTACTACCTCTCTCGTCAAACACCCGATTGCGCCACCTGCTGGTGAGCGACTAACATTAGCTTGAGATGACGCATCGGTGCTCTACTGCTTTTCCTGCAGCTCCCGGATGTGCAATGTTGAATATTCAGGCGAATTTGAACCAGTGAATTTGTGGAAGCGAATTTATAAAGTGAAATAAAATGGACCAAAAATTGCCGGTCGAAAATTATACATCGTATTTTTAAACCGATTGAATACTGCGGAAGTGAACTCTGGAAGGTGAATATGAATTATTGAATTTTTAATTCTGAAAATATCTGTGAAATATTTTGAATTGAAATATTCACAGCTTAAATAAACAACTATATTAAATTTCAGCCCCTAAAAATGCAAGTCCTGAAAATACAAGGCATTAAAATGCAAGCACTGTTAATGCAATGCATTATTTTTTCAGTTAGTGCAGTTCAACATGCTTTTTTCTTTCAAATACATATGTCATTAATTTTCTTCCATAGCAAATGACATTCTGAGAGTACTACCTCTCTCGTCAAACACCCGATTGCGCCACCTGCTGGTGAGCGACTAACATTAGCTTGAGATGACGCATCGGTGCTCTACTGCTTTTCCTGCAGCTCCCGGATGTGCAATGTTGAATATTCAGGCGAATTTGAACCAGTGAATTTGTGGAAGCGAATTTATAAAGTGAAATAAAATGGACCAAAAATTGCCGGTCGAAAATTATACATCGTATTTTTAAACCGATTGAATACTGCGGAAGTGAACTCTGGAAGGTGAATATGAATTATTGAATTTTTAATTCTGAAAATATCTGTGAAATATTTTGAATTGAAATATTCACAGCTTAAATAAACAACTATATTAAATTTCAGCCCCTAAAAATGCAAGTCCTGAAAATACAAGGCATTAAAATGCAAGCACTGTTAATGCAATGCATTATTTTTTCAGTTAGTGCAGTTCAACATGCTTTTTTCTTTCAAATACATATGTCATTAATTTTCTTCCATAGAGAAAGCAGTAATGTTTCTGCCAGAGAATGGACATTACATGGCCATATAGAAGTGGTTTAACATGTGGAACATGATCTGTACATACTATTAATGTTTCTTTTCTGATGTTACTAATTTACAATTATGCTTTGCAACAGATCTAATTCAGTCTTATACAGGTGTGACCACATATTTTATTGTATTTGGGGCTGGATAGATTTTGGTTTTGATTATGGTTTTCAGTAGACTGGTTCAAAGTGAAAGGAGCTGTAGGTTTTTGTATGACATTATTCATGTTTTGTATCACTGGGCTAATACTCTTAGAGCACAATAATAGTGAGCTGAATCTGACAGATGTACATCAGTAATAGTGAGTTCAGTGGATGTACGTGATGTAATAGACTGAAACCGACGATTAGAGGTGTGTGTATCACTATATGATCGTGCACCTTTGCGTAATAAATACTGTGGTTCTCCATTAGGATACTGTCTGTACCAGTAAAGCAAAATAGTTTCACTATTTGTACTATATGAGCAGCTCAGCTTTACAGTTTCTGTTTCTTTAGAGTTTTTTTCTGTCCCTTTATCTGGCCCAATGTTGTCTCCATTCACCAAACCTGTGAACAATCAAAATAAAAATAAATAAACAAACAACAATAAATAAAACAATCAGTCAATTAAATAATTTAGCATGTGAGGTTTTATGTTTTAAAACTGTTCCGTTTCATCAGTTGCATAAATAATGTACCTGTTCCCACAATAAGAATCAGTATGACACATCTGTCCATGTTCAATCAGATCAGTTCTGTTCTCTGTTGGGGCTCTCAGTGCTCTGAGCTGTAAGTCACTGCAGATCAGTCAGAAACACACAGGAACTTCCTCCTCTCTGAACTTCCTGCTGCCATTCACTTTCATCCACATGATGTATCGTATATTTTATCTAATTTAATTGTGTTTGATAACTTTTTCCCCACCATATTTTAAATGATTGTTCAAAAGTACCTATAATTCTGAATTGGTTTTATATATTACTGATCTTCCTTCAGCTTCAGTCACGTTTGCCGGGCAGATCATCCATATGATCTATATTGTGTAAAGGTTTAAGAGTATTAAATATAAAACAATGTAAACAATTGAAAATGCAGATCTATTAAATTTGTATCTAGCGTAAATAGTGCGAAGAGAAATATATTCCTCAACTTGTGTGACACAACTGTTTAACGTTGAGTACACCTTGAAGATAAAACAGGTAATAATGATCACCTGCTGCACTCTTATGGTTAACTGCAAATATTGTATAAACAAAACAGTGCCATTTCACTGTTTGACAGATTAAAAGGAATTTTATTAACTTTAGAATGTTGCTTTGTTTTGTGTTGTGATCCTTTTTTGCTTTAGATTACTTTTGTATACCAACTTCTGAAAAAGGCCTGAGAGCTGAAACATTAGTTTTTTCCTCCAGCATGTGCAAAATAAAACAGCAAAAAGTACTGAATTTCAAGTGTGAATCATTGCTGAATGTGCCAGTTTCGTCCTCACAATTTTTCTCTGTCTCTGTTTCATTTCTGTCTTTGTAATAGGTTTTTGTAGAGAGCTGATGTGTTTCCTGTCACTGTGGGCCTCAGAGCACAGTAGTACAGAGCAGAGTCTGATACTTTAGCAGAGGAGATCTTCAGATCCACATGTTCCTTTCTTGTAATGTTAGCAGTGAATCTTGGATCTACATCAGATTGCTGAGCTTCTTTTGCACTGCTGAAGATGAGTACAAGAAACTCAGGTTTTGATCTTACATATTGACGGTATCAGTGGAGATATTCATTACCTCCAGAGGCAGAAAAACTACAGGACAATGTAACACTTGAACCCTCCTCAGCAAAAATATCTGTTTGGTTTGGTTTAATGATATTCCCATAGACAGCAGCTGAAAAAGATGAGGTGCATTTATATCTTTGTAGTGGTTTTTATTTTGTTTTTAAATAAGAAAAAAAAAAAATAAACCAAATAAATATACATACCGATTGATAAACAGAACAGAATAACTGAATGAAGATCCATTGTACAAGTGTTCACTCTGAGAAGAGTAAGACTGAATAGTTTCAACCACAGTCTCTGTCAGACACATTTAGATCATGTCAGATCTGAGTCCCTCCTCTTTTGACACTTCAAGACAAAAGCGAAGCTTTATTTTGAAGGAATAGTTTTTCTTGGAGCTTGGCTCATTACTGCTATACCATTATGTAAAACAAATTTTCTGTCCATTATTGTTAAGATACAGATACATTCTAAGTAGTAATAATGCTATATTAAGTGCATAGTACATAGAGGATTTTGTAATAACATGTTAAAATTAACTTGAGTCATATTTTAGTGTCACACAGTCTGTCACATAAGCTTTACTGAAACAAGCTACATGAAACAAGCATTTAAGTGTAACATGGAAGTTTTAGATTTTCTGCAAATGTTGCACAATTTACGTGTTACACTGTATATCGCTTAAGATACAAATTACAAGTGTTTGAAAGAAAATGTATAAAATACCATCCAGTGTTTAAAAGGTTTTTAAAGCTGTTGCTAAAAGTTCTGAAGTAATCATAAATGGCACACCTGATGCCATGATGACAAGCAGGAGCATCATCAGTTGAGTGTTAATTCTCTCAGTGCTCTGTGCCCTGACTGTGTGTTACTGATGCTTTCTGCTGTTCATTTATCAAGACATTCAGGAGCTTCCTGATCACTATGAGTGTGAAACCAGTGCAGTCTTGAACCTTCATTAACAGTATGTTTACTGGTATGATATATGAAAAGAGACAAAAAAGATGTATGTGCTTTTTAGCCTCTTTTCTTAGAATATTAAAATACATCACGTACTATAAATATTACAAATTCTATATGCAATGTAAGAACAATAAGAACACTGCCACCTTGTGGCACACTGTACCTACACAATGTTACAGATGATACTACAGTAGATTGATACTTAATATGCCATTTTTATATAGATTTATTATAATGAACCATATTAGGATGCTTCATTTGATGTTTAATGTCACACTGATTTTAAATATCAACTTTTATCTGCTGTTTTATACAGTCATGGCCAAAAATATTGGCACCCTCGCTATTCAGTCAGAAAACATATTATTTGGTAGCACCCCCTTTGTAAAAAATAACTGAAATCAATCGCTTCCTGTAACCATGAATGAGTTTCTTACAGCTCTCTACTGGAATTTTGGACCACTCTTCTTTTGCAAACTGCTCCAGATCATTCAGATTTGAAGGATGCCTTCTCCCAACTGCTGTTTTGAGATCTCTTCACAGGTGTTCTATGGAATTCAGATCTGAACTCATTGCTACTCTCCAGCGCTTTGTTTTGTAACCATTTTGAGTGCTTTTTGAAATGTGTTTTGGGTAATTATCTTGATGGAAAACCCATGACCTCTTGTAGAGACGCAGCTTTCTGACACTGGCCACTACTTTGCGCCTCAAAATTATTTGGTAATCATCAGATTTCATGATACCGTTCACATAGTCAAGGCATCCAGTGCCAGAAGCAGCAAAGGAACCCCAAAACATCTTTGAACCTCCACTATGTTTGACTGTAGGGACTGTGTTGAGTCAACTTTTCTCCATTTTAACTGGTTGCAAGTGTGATTACTATATTACCCACAGCTGTTACTTGCCACAGGTGTGTCTAAATACAAATTACAGGAACATCACATGATTAAAAATCTAATATTTCTTAAAAATTTGAAAAGGTGCCAATAATTTTGTCCAGTCCAGTTCAAGTTTGACTTTTCTTCTCTGTTTTTGTTTTGTTCCATTGCAAACAAAAACAATAAGCAACTGAATACCAAAACATTGCAATTCAAACAATTTCCTGAGAGAAATGTTGCAAGGAATTGCAAGGGTGGCAATATTTTTGGCCATGACTATATAAGTAGATTTGTCACCTTTGTCACCTTTTGTCACCAAGTTTATTTCTTTTCATTGACTTATTATTCAACTGTATTCAATATTCAAGTGTTCTTGTGTTTCCTGTCACTGTGGGCCACAGAACACAGTAGTACAGAGCAGAGTCAGAAACAGCAGCAGAGGAGATCTCCAGAATCACATGGATTTGTTCCTTTTTTGTTACTTTAACTGAAAATCTTGAATCTACTCCAGATACCTCAGTCACTTTCGCAGTACTGTATGTGGCTACAAGAAATTCAGGTTTTAAACTTCCATACTGATGGTACCAAAAGAGATTATCTGTACCCCAGAGAAGGTATAACTACAGGACATAGTAGCTTTGTGTCCTTCATCAGCACCAACATCTGCTGTATCTGGACTGATGGTATTTCCAAAGGCAACAGCTGAAACAGAAGAGAAATGGGTAACATTTAGAAAGATTTATTTTATTCAGTCAAATCAATCAATAAATCAATGAATAAATAGAAATACTCACCGGTGGATGCACAAAACAGAATAACTGAATAAAGATCCATTGTACAAGTGTTCAGTCTGTGAAGAGTCAGATATCTTTTAACACAGTCACTGTCAAACACATTCGATCATGTCAGATCTGTGGACACTGAATCCCTCCTCCCTGAGCCACACCATGGCTACATTTACCACTCGGGTACCAAGTGAAAATGGCTTTATAATGTATTCTCTTGTTTTCTCTGTGATATTAATGTGTTTTATGTTTGTATAAAAATATATTTTGATCAGAATATACTGCATATCCTGAAAAAGGTTTTTGCCTTTTTGCCTGAAAAAGATTTCCACATTCATTTAATACAATAAATACTACATTTGAATTTTTTTTTGAGAATGCTTATTTCATTTTACATTCCCTGCTTTTGAGAAGCTGGATAATTATACTGGAATCACTCCTTTGACTAGAGATGATGGAAACTTCTTTAGTCTATCCCGTTTCAGAGAAAAACACAAGCGTTTGTCGTGAGAGAACTGTCACTTGCTGCCAGAACGCATTGTTTTCAGTTAAAAATTTTCAAAAATGTAAAATTTCACTTATCTTGGATATACTGTGGCCTGCAATTCTACCTTAGACAATCAGATTTCAATCAGGTTGAGGAAGCGGCATGTGTGGCAGAATAAGCATCTGTCTGTCTGCACCAAGAAAGAGTGTATAAAGCATGTGTTCTGAGCATCCTGTTGTATGGGGTTAAGGGCCTTTCACACTAGATGCCTATAACTAATAAGACCTGAATGGACAAAATGTCAAATGAAGATCTGTTTAATCTGTTAAGTGACTAAAACTGAACCATCTCAGATGGGCTTGTCATGTTACCAGAATGTCCCCTTCCCACATTGCCCACGCAATTCTGCACTGTGCGCTCACAAAGTATACCCATACTGTTGGACGACATAAACTGAGGTATAAAGATGCACTGAAAAGAGATTTTAGTATACCAACCAACTACTGTACCACAGACAGTGGAAAACCGTGTTAAATGGAGGGCTGATCTACTCAGAGGAACGGCTCAAGACCATACTAACTACCTCCAGCAGCTTAAAGAACATTGTCTGAAATGCAAATTACAAAGATAATCCATGCTATCCAATAAATGTCTATGGCTTATTGCATTGACGCTCACAACAGAATCATGCTATTATTATGTTTAAAAGATTAAGAGAATGCTGTTCTGTTTCTGCCAGAGAATGGAGATTACATGGCCATGTAAAAGTGGTTTAACATGTAGAACTAATATCTGGACGTTTTCTTAATGCTTCTTTCCTGAAGTTTCTAGTTTACAAGTTTTTTTTTGCCTTACAACAAAGATCTAATTCTGTCTTACACAGGTGTGACCACATATTTTATTACATTCAGAGCTGAATAGATTGTGTTTTGGATTGTGGTTTTCACTTGATAAGTTCAAAGTGAAAAGAGCTTCAGGTTTTTGTATGACACGTCTCATGTTTTGCATCACTGGGCTACTATTCTTAGAGCACAATAATAGTGAGCTGAATCTGACAGAGTTACACTGTCAATACTGAGTTCAGTGGATGCACCTGATGTAGTCGACTGAAATCGACGATCAGATGTGTGTTCAGAACTAGCCGCTGACTTTGCACTTTTATATAATAAATATTGTGGTTCGTTGTTGGGATACTGTCTGAACCAGTAAAGCCAAACATATGCACTACTTGTACTACATGAACAGCTCAGCTTGACAGTTTCTCCTTCTTTAGAAGTTTTTTCTGTCCCTTTATCTGGTTCAATGTTGTCTCCAGCCACCAAACCTGTCGACAGTAAGTACATATGATTAAAATAACAATAAGTAAACGTACAATAAAAATAATAAAAATAGATTTTTTTTTTTTTTTTGCAAATACAAATTCTTTTATGAAAATAGAAATCAGTCTTTTAAATAATTTAGCATTTGGGGTTTTATGCTTAAGAGTCTTCAGTTCCATCAATAGCTCAGCAAATATTGTACCTGTTCCCACAATGAGAATCAGTATGACACATCTGTCCATGTTCAATCAGATCAGTTCAGTTCTCTGTTGAGGCTCTCAGCGCTCTGAGCTGTAAGTCACTGCAGATCGGTCAGAAACACACACAGAAACTTCCTCCTCTCTGAACTTCCTGCTGTCATTCACTTTCATCCATATTGTATATAATTTAATTGTGTTTTCATAACTTTCTTCCCCACCATACTTTAAATAATTGTTCAGAAGTACCTGAACAAAACTTGAATTGGTTTCAGTCACATGTTTGCCTGGCTGATCAACCATGATCTATATTGTATAAAGGTTTAAGAGTATTAAATGTAAAGCAATGTAAACAACTGAAAATGCAGTTATATTACATTCATATTTTGAATTAATAGTTGGAGAGGTAATTATGGGAAAGTGTGTATTTTTGTGTTCCCCACTTGAGTATGTAAACTGATATTGTTCAATAAAAAAAAAAAAAACTAAAATGTATAGTGCAAAGAGCAATATATTCCTCAACTGTTCAACACAACTGCTCAATGTTAAATACAACTTGTTAAATACAACTTAAAGATAAAGCAGTGTAACAAAATTTTGCTTTGTTATTATAATGAGGGTCCAATAAAACAGCTGCTCTCTTATGGTTAACTGCAAATATATAAACAAAACAGTGCTTCACTGTTTGACAAATTAAAAAAAATTGTACCCACTTTAGAATCTTTTTTTTTTTTTTTTTTTTGCTTTCAATTACTTGAACATTTGTATACCAGCTTCTGAAGAAGATCTGAGCAGCCGAAACAGTTTTTCCTCTGTGTGAAAAATAAAATATAAAATAATGTTTTATAGGATTTTTAAAACTGTTGCTAAAGGTTCTGAAGTAATCGTAAATGACACACCTGATGCCATGATGACAAGCAGCAGCTTGTATTTGTTCATGGTGAATATGATCAGATCAGTTGTGCTTTAATTCTCTCAGTGCTCTGTGCTCTGACTGTAATGTTCTCTGTTGTTTATTTATCAAGACATTCAGGAACTTCCTGATCTCTGAGTGTGTGAAACCAGTGAAGACTTGAAATAATAGTATTCATTAATAGCATGTTTACTGGTATGATATATGAAAAAAGAGATTTAAAAAAAAGTATCTTTTTTTTTATAATATTAAAATGTAGTATAAATATTACAAATTCTGTTGTTCATTGCAATTCATTATTGAATGTCTGAGAACACTGCCACCTTGTGGCACATTGTACCTACACAATCTGTTTCACATGATAATAGATTGAAATTTAAACAATAGGTAATTTATATATGGGTTTAATGCAGGGATGCCCAAACTCAGTCCTGGTGGGCTGGTGTCCTCCAGAGTTTAGCTCCAACCCCAATTAGACACACTTGAGCCAGCTAATCAAGCTCTTACTAGACATACTAGAAACTTCCTGAGGCAGGTATGCTGAGGCAAGTTGGTTGGCACCCCTGGTGTAGTGTATTTAACAATATTATGATGCTTTATTTTTAATGTCACACTGATTTTAAATGTCATATTTTTATCTGCAGTTTTATATATGTAGACTTTTTTTTGTAATGTAATTTGTCAGCTTTTTATCAGTTTATTTATTTTCATTCAGTTATTGTTCAACTTAAAACTGCAGTTTACAGATTCTCTTTTAGTCTCTATATCTTGCTTGTTCTAATTGGATTAAATAAGGGAAGGTTTTTATACAGTGTTGTTCTCTTTCCTGTCACTGTGGGCCGCAGAGCACAGTAGTACAGAGCAGAGTCTGATACAACAGCAGAGGAAATCTCCAGAATCAAATAGATTTTTTCCTTTTTTGTTACTTTAGCTGAAAATCTTGAATCTACACCAGATACCTCAGTCTCTTGTGCAGTACTGTATGTGGCTACAAGAAATTCAGGTTTTGATCTTCCATACTGACGGTACCAGAAGAGATTTTCTGTAACCCCAGAGGAGGAATAACTGCAGGACAAAGTAGCATTTTGACCTTCATTAGCACCAACATCTGTTGTATCTGGACTGATAGTATTTGCAAAGACAACAGCTGAAACAGAAGAGGAATGGGTAGCATTTTAAAGACATAGCATGTAGTCAGTTAAATAAATCAATCAGTCACTTAAGAGAAATACTCACCTGTTGAGGCACAGAAAAGAATTACTGAATTAAGATCCATTGCACAAGTGTTCACTCTGAGACTAGTCAGACTGAATCGTTTCTAACACAATCTCTGTCAAACACATTCGATCTTGTCAGATCTGTGAACACTGAGTCCCTCCTCTCTTATAGCCATGTCATTCAGGGGTAACAAAAACAGCCAGTTACTCTCATTAATGCATGTTCTTGTGTTTGGAATGTGTTTTATGTGTTAGATAGTAATTTAGTCATGGTAAACAAGCAAAAAACATTTGTATGTTTTCTGTGTGCTCATAATGCAACTACTATGTGATTCCATAATATGAAATACTGTTCAAACATTTACATTTTTTAAAAGGTCTCTCTCCTGTCTGCAGTGTCACATGATCTTTCAGAAATAATTCTAATGTGCTGATTTTATGCTTAATGCTCTAAAACATTTCTTATTGTTATCAGTGTTGCAAACAGTTGTACTGCTTGATATTTTTGTGGAAACCATTATGCATTTTTTAGGACTTTTCCAGAAAGTTCAAAAGAACAACATTTATTTGAGCTTTTTAAAAGAAAATTTAAAAAGTCTTTAGTGTCACTTTAATGCATTAGATATATTTAGGTTCTGCAAATTCTAAAATGGTGTCTCAGTTTCTACTGCATTGATAGATATTGTGGAATACTTTTATCCAAATGAGAAAAATCATGTGTGCTAGATATTGGTTGATTATTTCAAATTAGTCAGGCTTTTTAGAATGTAATAAATATAGAGTTATTTGAACATATTTATTTCTTGCAATAGAAATAATCATCTGTTATTTAACTGTTCAAAACAGTATTACTGTACACAATCTTTTTCAAATTATCATTCCTAAATTTGTTGATTATGATATAACTATGAAGAATCACTGCAGCACTGTATTACGTTACTTCACTAAATCAAAGAAACTTAGAGTATGTTTCGGCTCCTGAGTTTTTGTATGTGGTTTAACTTGAGTTTTCTCACTGTGGGCCTCAGAGCACAGTAGTACACAGCAGAGTCAGACACACGCACATCCTGGATTGTCAGTGGAACTGAATCTGATGAAAAATTAGAGTGAAATCTCTGCTGAAACTCAGTAGCAGTTTCTCCAGTTCCAAACTTGTCCATTCTCAGGATGTATTTAGGAACATCATTTGCTCTCTGGATGTACCAGAAGAGATTTGGAGCTGTTGAAGCACTGCTATATGTACATTTTAATGTCACTGAAATTCCCTCCAAAGTCTGATGTCTTTCTGGCTGGTTGACTCTTTCTTCCCCTCTACATTCTGTAAACACATTAAATTAATCAAATTAATTAAAAAATTAAAATTAAATAAAAAAAAAATGACACATCAGCTAGAATGATCAGAATATTATTGCCATACCTAAATGAAGTAGAAAAACAAAAAACAAATTCCTTAACCATTGCGCCATAGTTTTTCTTAGTGGTTTGGAAAGTTTAGTAGAAATCACTATCCACAGACTGGGAGAAGAAACATCCAACAGTCAATATCTAGTTTGGTCTCTTTGAATGCTTTTGATAATGTAGCTCCTCCCACATTTAAGATTGTCTGTGTGATATATTCTGTCTGGTACTGCCAATTATTACAACACAGTCTTTAGATGTTTTCCTCAGTTAAACAACCTTATGTATACAGATTCATCATGTGTTAATGTTACATATGTATATATGATAATAATATTCCAAAAGGAATTCTAAAAGTTATATATAAAGGTACATATGATGTACATGTGACTTTCTGCCAAATGGATATTAAAATGTAACTTCAAAATGTTGCAATATATATCCACCATATTTTTTTATTGACTGACTTTAGAAATATAGGTAACAGGGGTTATTGTTTTAGTGTTGAGTGTGTTTCAGTCACTGTGGGCTGCAGAGCACAGTAGTACACAGCAGAGTCAGACACACGCACATCCTGGATTGTCAGAGGAACTGTTAATGTAGATGTGTTGAGATTTGCATTAAATCTGTCTTTGAACTCTTCATCATTGCTGCTAGAACCAGAAAGTCTGATCAGCATGTATTTTGGGAATCCATTAGTTTTCTGTTGGTACCAGAGGAGATTTGGATATTGAGTGCTGGTTGCTTTGTAAGTGCAGTCGAGAGTAGCTGTTCCATCTTCATAAGCTGTCATAACTGGTTTGGACTGTATTACAGTGTCCTGTGCTGTGCATCCTGTTCAGTCAAACATAAATCATTGTCCACAAAGTAAATTAACTATTTGATTAAAAAAAAATACAAAAAAATCAAGAAAGGCAAAATACATACCTAGGATAAATGCTGTGACAAAAAGTGTATTACTATAGCACAGTGTCATATCCTTTCAGTTGTAATTATATGTAAAATAAAACAAATATATGTAATAGAGCTGATGTCTATGTCTTATTACTGCTTTCATCACTTACAAATGCTAAACGCAAAAACTGGGAGGGGTCATTTATATACAGACTATCCTTATTGCCATATAGGGTTTACCCTCATCTTATGCTCATATTATTTTTAGCAACAACAATACTATCACACAATTGGGCTCATTTGAAAGGCAGACTTTAAACACTCTTGGATTTAAAAGTAGCATACATGTATCACATTGTGTAGACAGGGTTTGCACTTACATCACAATTTGGTCAGTTACCTGGATGTGTGGCCATACCACCGATACTCGGATGTAAACAACAGCATGGATTGCACGGTTAACAGTTCTGATACATTGTTCTGCTAATTTATGCTGTCTAAACCATGGGAAAAATGTGTGGAAGTTGCTAAATCATATAGAGAACGACTTAGTAAGCAGGACATATCATACAAAGATATGTCCGAGCAGTATTAATTAAGATACAAGCCTAATATTTCACTTACCTGAGCAGAAATTATAAGAACAAACACGAATGTTGTCAAGATTCTTTCCCTGTAAATCCTGGTTCAGTTTGGCCAACCACAAACGCCTTTTGTTCCTCAGACAGATTTTTTCACTTTTCTCCTTGATTTGTTCTAACTTTTGGCAGTCTATAGTACTGTGCAGCCCAAAACATGATAATAATTGACCATTTTCATCGGTTCGTTTTAGTGGCATTGATTACATTCAGTTTCGCAAATATGGCTGATTGGTAATCTAGTTCAATATATGTTTCATTCATTTTTATTTTATTTTTATTTTATAATTGTAATGTAACATTTTTAAATCGAATTTTGTGGTGACATGTCTCCATTTATGTCTATGGTGTTGCAGCCCAACATAAGTTTTTGCATGAGGACTGAGTGTGATTCGTCACAGTGGGTCTCATCAATGCTGAGGATGACTTCAGGTCTCTGTTACCTCTTCTTAAACTCCGTAGGTACCCCATTAGACTGCCGTTTCACCAATGCCCATTGTCCATGTGTAGTATTCATAGAGAAAATGCTAAATAGGCTACAATCAATATCAGTTAATCCATTTGTTGTATTTCACATGATAATGAGACGCAACCTGTCACTTTGATACGTAAGACGACACTGCCATCTTGTGCTAAGTTCTGAAACATAGAGTAGGGGGAAATGCATTAAGGACTGTTTTTTTTTTTTCCTTTCGTGAAACAAAAGTTAAATGCGTTCAGAAAAGTTATTCTAGTATTATTGACAAATTCGAAGTATGAAAACGGCCATCTATTTATCCAACTAGTTAGATTTCATTTGATGGAAAAACAAAGGATTTGATGTTCAGAACAGAATAAATTGCCCATTGCCCCCTGGGGGGCGTTTTACCCCACTGACTATGTTTAAGGGGAAAATAAATTCTTAAAATATAATTATATTTTTATTTAATGACACATACTCTCTATCTGCGGGCCTTACTGTTCTCATATCATATATAACCCTGATGTTCTACAAAACAACAAGCTTTAAAACACTTTTTTCTTGCTGAAAATTAGATAATTTACTGTGAAATACGTTTTCTCTCCGGCACATTAGCAGTGCAAGCATAATTGTGAAAACTTCCACATTACTCTCATACGACATATTTAAAAATGTATAATACCTACCGAATTTCCCTGTATTAACTTGCTCTTTCACAGATTTGCACGTGAATTGCAACTCCACTGCAGTAGACGGCGATGTAGAGCAAGTTGTTACTTGATGCACTACAGATGAAGATGTTACGCTACAACATATGATATTTAAACCACGTGGATAGTCTTATGCGTTTACGTAATGGTAGTACAGTTGATCTTTTCTTATAAAAATCGAATAACCTACACAAGCGACTCCAGGAAGGGAAATTCAGCGCGCTAAATAAACCAAAGTACACGCCTGCAGTGCAAAGCCAATACTAACAAAAATGGCGAAGGGAATGTATTTAGAGCATTATTTAGACAGTAAGTTTTTAATCGGTGTTCTTTAAAAACGTGTTGCCAGATTTTAATTACTGTCAAGTTATATAAAAAGTGATTAAGTCCTCTTGCAGCCCACTTGTGAGTTGAGGAGTTGTGTTTGAGCATTACAAATTTATCAGTATCACGTTACGATAAAATGCTTAAATGTACATGGCCGAGTGCCTGAATGATGTTTTGTATCTTGGTCAGTTTGTAAAAGTTAACTTCCTGTGGCATGTGCATGCATGTTGTTTCTTTACCTGCTGTGTAAATTAACGTTACAGTTTGCACGATTTTTAATTATAATCACTCTCTCCAGGCATCGAGGGACTTCCCTGCGAGTTGCAGAGAAACTTCTCATTAATGGAGGATTTAGATAATAGAACTGAAGGTATGTATTTTTGGATCTCTATCACTTTCTATCAGAGGCCATTACAGTTAACTTTTTAAACGTATGATTAATGAACAATTGCTTTCTCACTGTTGTTCACAGAGAAAAAAGCAGAGATAAGCGAACTAGCTTCTGAGTATATTGCACAAGTTAGAAATCTGGCATCTGAGGATCGTGTTCAGCATTTAAAGAAGATTGAAAATGCCTACAACAAGTGCAAAGAGTACAGCGATGACA
This sequence comes from Cirrhinus molitorella, assembly GCA_033026305.1. Classification (NCBI taxonomy): domain Eukaryota; kingdom Metazoa; phylum Chordata; class Actinopteri; order Cypriniformes; family Cyprinidae; genus Cirrhinus; species Cirrhinus molitorella. The sequence goes on along the minus strand of CM065124.1, from coordinate 15,042,783 downwards.
AAGTTCAGCTTGCAATGCAGATTTATGAAATGGTGAGATTCAGTACTCAGTTTTGTATTTGCATGCAGCACTAGATGCATGAAGCAAAAACAAGTCTTCTTGCATTTCCAGGTGGATAAACACATTCGGCGGTTGGATGCTGATCTAGCACGCTTTGAAAATGACCTACAGGAGAAACTGGACTTGGGTGACTTGGATAGCTCAGATGAAAAGCAATCCCGAAGTAAGTTTTATTGTTTAGAACATCTTCAAATACGTGTCAATACAATTAAAGCCCAGTGTTTGTGCGACTAAACACAGTCATTTGTTTCAGAAGATAAAAATATTAAAGACAAGAAGGGATCCCATGGAAGAGACAAGAAAGGATCAGATCAAGACTCACCCAAGCAGAAAAAACAGAAAGCTGGGTAACTGTTATAATAAAAGGACACATTTGATTGAAACCATTATATATTATTTTAAGGCTTTGCATTCAACTCTCTCTTTGTGTCTTGTCTCTGAAACACTAGTGCAAACATAAGTGAATCTCTGCTCGCCATGCACCCATCAGATGTCCTGGATATGCCAGTGGACCCTAATGAACCCACATATTGTTTGTGTAGTCAAGTGTCATATGGAGAAATGATCGGATGTGACAATTCTGATGTGAGTAATAGTTCTAAATTGTATATAAAGCCATTGTTTGAGAAAATACAATTGTCACACAGAAACAAGTATTGTTTTACATGATAAAATAAGATTAAAAAGACTAATTTATGATTTATAATTTTCACAATACTGCCAGTCCAGTGGGAATAGGCAGTATAGGATAGGCATTGTTGTAAATAACAGAAAAGTCAACTTAAAAAGATTTCTTCTTTTAACAGTGTCCAATAGAATGGTTTCACTTTGCTTGTGTCGGCTTAGCAACCAAACCAAAGGGAAAATGGTGAGCTAAATTTCTTTACATCATATTTATTTTATTTGCACATTTCATTTACTCCATGTACTTAATATTGCAGTTTTAAAGGATTGCATTCTCCATTTACAGGTACTGTCCACGATGCACCCAAGAGATGAGAAAAAAATAGGCTACTTCTACAGTGCATCCCGAATCAAATGTCCAGTTAATGCAACCTGTTCAGAGGAACTCAATTAACTTTTTGTAAAAGTGCCTTTGCTATGTAGATGACCATGAATGTAACAACAGGAGTGAAATTAAATGCATTTTCCAGTTGCTGCCAGCAGAGGGCTTGGATCTCTTTTCTTTTTGCTTTAGAATAAAGTTTATTTATGATGATGCACAGATTTGTTATTTTAAAGCCTTGTCTAAATAGCTTGATCTTGTATCTGACTTTCTACAATATATAAATTAAGTTTATATGTGTTAATTTAAACGCATGCCTGTCATAGGACGAAACTGAAACACTTGCGTTGGCATAACCGGTGAGGTAGAATAAAATCACTTGGCAAAGTTAGAATCCGATTGGTGTAGGGAAATGTAGTTTTTAGAGTGCTCCACCTCATCGCGGTTTCAATGAAATGTAGACTACATTTCCCGTCATGCATCAGAGCCGTCATGGACGGAACTCATTTGCAGACAAGAGTAGTAGTTTGAGGTTGCAGAAAATTACTTACCACAGTTAGTATTTCGCGCGGTTAATAATATATATATTCAGTGTTTTTTATAAATAATAGTTTAGATTAAAAACTGTCCAACTTAAAAAGCTACGTTTAGTGAAGTCCAAACACTGGGCTGGGTCGACAGTTCCGCTTCCCCTCCGCCATAGCAGACAGATCCCGGGTCCAAGAAGAAGTTAACTCAAAAAAAACTTGCAAGCACGTCGACACGGCATCACAAATCATAATCTCCAGGGAGATATTTTCATTATACTTGCAGCAGAATCAGTTTATGAGAGTGAAAAAGGCGGAGCTACAACTTTGAAGAGGTTTGCGGGAGTTCTGGTGAGTTGAAACTGTAAAACTGTTCTAATGCTGACATCTGCTCGGCTAGCAGTGCGCAGATTACTTAATATTCAAAAAGAATGACGTGTGTTGATGAATTATCATTAAGCTTTTGATTTCGTAATACCTGGATAGTCTTGTTTTAATAATGCAGAGTTGTTTGTTTTTCCGATTAGAGGTAATCTGGGTTGTTGTTTTTCCCCCCAAAAGAATATGAATTAATTCAAGTAGACAGTAGTCAGCAAAACCAAGGCGAACTAAATCTTAGTTTCCATTAATCTTTAAGAATTTTTCATCAGCTGTTGTTTTATTTTTGTTTGTTCAAGTGTATTTGTGTTAGGGGTCGTATCTTTTGAGCATTTCTTTCCATGTTTTTGCTGGTATGACAGTTGTTTTCTTTTCTTCATGGAAAACAAAGTAGATGTTTGGCATAAAGTACATTTTAAGTCACCCTTCACTGTATGAAAAAGATGCAGTAAATAAATGGAGTCTGATAGTTCTCGTAGCATTCTGTCTAATATCTCATTTTGTGTTCCACAGAAGAAATGAAGTCATGAGGGTGAGTAAATGATGACAACATTTTAATTTTTTTTTAACAATAAGCAAGAATTTAGCAGTTAAAAGTGTGCTTCTTCTTTGGACCAGCACATGCCTTCATTCTCCACTAGCATGGAAGGAGGACGACAGCTAGGCTTAGTTCAGGAAGCCTTGCTCAGTATTTCCTTTTATAGAAGCTGCAAATACAAAAGGCCCCTGGTCTGTCTTCCTGTAAACAGTTCCTCTACACAACCACACATCTGTAAAAGAGAGGCGTGCTCTGATGTCTTTGTTTTGGTCCAGTTGGTCAGATTAAGTGCAAGTTTCTGACCTATAGTGGTCGTGGCTTTTCGGATCAGGAAATGCTTCTCTTATCCGCCCACCAATCAGAAGAAGAGGGGATGTGAGTAATAGGAAGTGGAGGCACTCTGCTGATGATTTTTTTTTTGACTGTCTCTCTAGTGGTTGCTTGAAGATTGTAATCAGCACTATCATAAGTAACATAGCTAGAATTTTTTTGACCAAACATTCAACATCATTGCATCATTTATGTTGGTTGAATGCTGATTAGTGAATAGTGATGATCTTGCACTCATATGGAGGGCCTACGTTGCATTCATAGTCACTGGCATTTTATGTTTACTTTTGACCCGCCGGTCTGTAACTGTGAAAAACAAATATATGCTAGTTAGTTTAGGCCTAGCGCAGCTCATATCAAAGAGGCTCAGGGGAGCAGATGGGAATATCCACAGTCCTGCTTCCCATGAGCTTTCTCTGGCATGTTCACTCGCACAAACTGAGAGGACAGATTGCAGCCTTTGGCTGAAGTGCTGCTTACTTTTTAGGTATGCATAATCGTTTTGATGTTGGAGAAATTCCTGTAATTTGTGACAGCTCTGACTTGCTGTGATATTACTGTGCATTTATGCATTTGGCAGATGCTTTTATCTGCATTTTTTTGTTTCATGTACTCTCTGAAAATCAAATCTATTACTTTAGTTCTACTAGCAAAATGCTTTTCTTTTGGAACGACTAGGAAGTTATGTTTTTTTTTTAAATATTAAAAAGATTTTTTTTTAATGTTCAGCAAGAATGCATTAAAATGATCAAAAGTAACAGTAAAGACTTTTACATTGTTACAAAAAATCAATGCTGTTTCTTTGAACTTTGTTCATCAAAGAATCCTAAAAAAATGTTTTTAAAGTGTTTTTAAAATTAATGATAGTAACAGACGTTTCTTGAGCACTAGATTAGTATATTAGATTCAAATATGAATTATTAAAATGTGTAATAGTCTACAATATTATTGTATTTTGGCAGCTTACCTTAAAACATTAAAGCGTTAACATTTTATCAATCCCAAACTTTTGAACAGTACTGTGTTTTAGCTAGTATGATATTGCAGTTTATGTATTTTATTTCATATCCTGACCACTTGTAATAAACCTGCCCTCACTATGTACATTAAAGCATATTTTGTTTCAATCGCGGAAATATGTCAATACACACAATATTTCAAGTTTAAGTCCACCAAAATTTTGTGGACAAAATGGCGGATTCTGCATCATGATTGGCCAGTTTGCCTGTCAATCAAGTCATTTGCAAAGGGTCAATTGGATTTCATCATGGAGAGGATCATGATCAGCATATCACTGTGGTGATAAAGCTTAAATCAAAAGTAAAAGAGACAAACAGGTTGACTCCCTGTTGCTGTCAAATATGCATGAAATTTAAACTTGTTAGATCCGTGGCAATTGAAAATCTGTTAGTTGTTGTCAAGCTGTTGTTGTTGCACTTTTTCATTTAGCAAACGCTTTTGTACAAGGTCATTTATCTGTTACTGCGTTCTGAAGAGGTCTTAATATGTGAGCACTTTTAAGATTTTTTTTTATACTGAATAGTTAATTTCTTCCTGGAGGGCTGCTGCCCTGCAGATATTAACTGAAATACCTGTGGTTTTCTAGTTCTCCTGAAGAACTTGATTAGCTTGCTCAGGTGTGTTTGGGTAGGAGTGAAACTCTGCAGAGCATTGGTTTGAGGAACCTTGCAAAGTTTGCAAAGAACAGTGGTTGATTGACAGACGTGTAAGAGTTCCTCAGCAGGGCTCTACAAACTGAAATGTGACAAAAAATTATAATTTAAAATTTGGTCACCTTTGACTGGAAAACGGTGTGCATCCATTTTGTCTTGTGACTCATTGGTTAAATACTTCTTCAGAATGCATGCCAGAATTTTTTTTTTTTTGCATGCAACAGCAAACCCAGCACAAGCCTTGATGTCTGATTTACTGACAAATGTGACCCTGGACCACAAAGCCAGTCTTAAGTAGCATGAGTATATTTTTAGCAATAGCCAAAAATAGATTGTATGGGTTTCTTTTATACCAAAAATCATTAGGATTATACATTTCTTGCTATATATCAAAATGTAATTTTTATTAGTAATAGGCATTGCTAAGAACTTTATTTGGACAACTTTAAAGGCGATTTTCTCAGTATTTAGTTGTTGTTTTTTTCTTGCAAACCATACATCAGCGGAAAGCATATTTCAGAATCAGAAGAGCTTTATTGCCAAGTATGCTTGCGCATACAAATTTGTTTTTGTGTCATTAGCTTCCAGTACACAGAGACAACAACAACAACAACAACACAGAGACAATAAAAATAGGATGAGAATAAAAAACACACATATGTAAAAATAAATAGACAAAAAAAAAAAAAATTATATATATATATATAAATATATATATATATATATATATATATATATATATATATATATATATATATATATATATATATATATATATATATATATATATATATATATTATTAGTAAAATAAATTGAGAAATAAATAAGTGGTATGTACAGTTGTGCTAAATGATAGAATGGAATAGAATGGAAAGAGATGCAGGGATGTATTAGGATGGAGGTGTAACAAATAAATAAAAAATGTGCAATAACCTCATATTTATTTATTCAGCTTTCAGAGCATGTGTAAATATCAGCTAAATTAAATAAAAAATTACCCTTATGACTGCATTTGTGGTCCAGGTTCACAAATAGTTTTTTACAAACCAGTTCTCTGTAAAAAAAGATTCATGAAACATTCTTAAACTTATCTAAGTCATTTCTTTATCAAATGATTCTTGTCAACAAAAAAAGCCATTTTTGGCTAATTTGGTTACTAAGTGTTTTCCTTTGTTCTCCCCATGGCTTTACAAAAATAGTTGTGGAATCAGTTGCTTGAGGCTGTAGGATTCATGATAGCACTAGACTAAGAGTTTCTACAGTGGAAACCTGAAACACTGCCTCTGAGTGGGGAAAAAAAATGTCTGAAATGGACCATGAAGAAGTGCATTTGAGCCTATAAAACGCTGTGTGCTGGAAAAAGCCACACCTCTCCAAATCACTGTCATTACGGGAAAGCAAGTTAAGACTTGATGATCCCAAATAACATTCCTTAAGGAAAAATGGAAAATTTCGTCCTGAAATCCACAGTGATCTGGCAGTCTGGTTAGTGTTATTCAATACTGAGTAAAGCAATGCTTCAAAAAAGAGGTCTTTCTTTTCACATCCTCTTCCATAGGTTTGTGAGAGTGAAAGTGCTCTATAATCAAGCTCTTAAAACACCTCCCATAATCCTGAATCATTCCTAGTAGTGTGACTGTTGTGTAACGGCAGTGGTTCCTCAGAGAGAGAGAGTCAGTGGTGTGTAAAGGTATGTCCAGTCTAATGTCTGTAGAGCCTTACATCAAGCCTGAGGGGTGCAATGCACAGCACAAAGGCATGACTGCACTCGCAGCATTTCTTCCTGCTGTGGAATGAAGCATGCCTGCATCAACACGCCTCTATCACTATCACTTCAGTGGAAGCACAGGGAGAAAGAGACTGTGGACACACCATAGCGAAGACCCTCAATGTCCCAGGAGTTGTGCCAGAACTGGGCCCGGGACGTCAGCTGGATCTTTCCACCAGGGTTCTTCAGGGTGAGATGGTGTTAGTGGTGGCACTGGCATCTGATTGCATCCTTTTTCTTTGATTTCTTTAGTGTTGACTAAACTTTTAGTGTTGCGCCTTACAAGCTGAAATGGCAAGTGGTGGTGGCTTGAAAAAGCTTTTTAGACTGATTGTGTTTTAAAAGAAATGAACAAACTTAATTTGACTACTAAAGTGCTTTAAGCTCATCATTTTTGTTTTGTGTAGGGTTTTTGTTGTTGTTAGATTGTGTCTTATATGTTTATGAGTTTTATTTCTTTTTCTAACCAGACTAGCTTCTGAGAATGTTCTGAGATCTTTTTTTTTTTTTTTTTTTTAATGTAGGGAAACAGGAACTGGCTCACGAGTGTCAGTCTAAGATCTTGCAAGACTTGTGCAATAGTTAGTGTTTTATTGATTGTTTCTTAGCTCTTCAGAAGTATCTTTGTAATAGCTCAGGTAAAACTTTTTTTTTTTTGTCTTTTTAAGGGTCTTCTTAAGCTTTCATGATGAAAGCACTTCTGGATTTATTTAGGTCTTCACTATAGGAGTGAAATGCACCATTCAACTAAAACTCTTAATGTTGCATCACTGTTTGTCATTTTCATTTCATCTTTGCCCAGCTAGACTGTTGCTTCTAAAAATGAGAAGAAACTAGAAAGTTTGTAATCCATGGCTGCGTTAAGCAATTATTCATTGGAACATTAAAACATGAGTCAGATTCATTAAACCTAAAAACTCTTGGCCATCACTCTCTCGTTTGTCTTTGTAGTTATAATCAATCAGGTATCTAAGGTCTTTGTTGTTTGAATACAATGCGCAGTTGAACTGTGCTGTCAAACAGGAAGACATTGTGGTCACATCGAGGTTGAGTTGCATATGATTTGCTGAATTGACCTCACGAAGGTGAGACAGGATTTTACCTTATTTGGACATGTTGATGACAGGGGCGGAGAGGATGCAGACAGCCGCATGAGGGCACTGATTTTTTTACCAGACTTGACAGACTGTTAGCGAAAACACCTTTGCACCATTTGAGGCCACATGTACCTGATGAGGTTTTCTATTAAGCTTGGAAAGAAAAAGATTCAGGACACATTGGTAAATTCACCTCTATTACAAAATCAAATAAAAAAGATAGAAATTTGATAAATGTGTTTAGCCAAAACTAAAATAAAGTTTTGATAATTGAATTAAATGTGCTGTTGAGAGCCTCATGTTAACAGGTAATGAACCAGTTGTGGTAAATTTCTTGTCATTTTCTTCTGCCTTTTGCTAAACTATTTCTTCTAAACTTAGATGTTGCTATTTTCCCATATATTTTTTTTTTCTCATTGTGAAATATGTCCTCACAACATCAAAGAATGTTTGTGCCCTTTAAAACTCATCTGAAATTGACATACATTTTCGTTGCTGAAATTGAAATTTTGTTGAACCATTTTAGATCTAAGCAGCATTGCATGTACCTGTAATAAAGGCAGTAATCCCATAGTCCATTGTGACAACCTCAGTGAAAAATTCTTATCCAAGATGACAGAATAAGGTGAGAAAAAATGTACAAAAATGATATATATCTTTTAGAATTGAAAAGTCTTGTATTTTGTCGAGTTTCTTAAATAATTCATGTGAGGAGAGGTATTTATGTGGTTGCTGCTTATGTAGAGTGCATCAGATCAGTTCCTTATAAGGTTTTATTTTGGTTATGATGCTGTCATAGCCACCAGACAGCAAGGTAGCAAACCTCACTAGATTTAAGTGTGCTTACATCACACAACCATCCTTAGCAAGACATCCTGTTGTGCAGACTTGCTCTCTGACCTGAAAACCTCAGCACTTTCAGTTGAATTGGTGACCTACTATAACTGTTACACTCAGAGGATAGCAGTGCTAAGCTAACTGATAGCTCTCTGTGTTACATATAGGCAGTGAATACTCCAAAAAGTATCAGTTGCTTTCACACAGGGGCGGACATTGTTGGCGTATCTCAAAAAAGAGTTGGCAGCTAGCAGAACGTGAGACAGAGTCTCTCTCTGTCCATGCTAACTTGTTGACTGGCTGTTTTTGTAGCACAGCAGCAGCTGTTGGCTAGTGGTTAGTGAGCTTTGCACTGTTTCAGCAGACTCTTAGTGTGGCTATTGTGGTGTTTGGAAAGATTTCGTAAAAGATTGTTCCTCTGAGATTTTACTGAAATAGTTACATTGTTTTTACAACTGCATTACTGGACGAACAACCTTGGCTGGTTTGTTTGTTTTGCCTGTATTTTGCTACTGATGATGAATCTGATATGGCTTGATATGTTATCTGTCATTCTCTCCATTTGTTGTATCTTGTCTTTAGTGGAGCAATTCATTTATCAGATGTTTGTTTGTTTGCCGCCCTCTGCAGGTTGATCTCTGAAACCCTATTACCCTTCTGAGTGTGTTTCCCTGTCATGTCTGACAACGGAGAGCTGGAGGACAAACCCCCTGCCCCCCCAGTCAGAATGAGCAGCAACTTTGGTATTAAGGACAGTATGTCAGCAAACCCCAGTTCTAAACCCCTGCCCTCCGTCCCAGAGGAGAAGAGGGACAAACCGCGCAACAAGATCATATCCATATTCTCAGCAGAGAAAGGTAAAGCCAGAGGACCCAGTGTGCATTCAAATCAGTATTTTGGGTCAATACAAATACAGCATTTGTGATAAATACCACAAAAAAGTAAATACTTTAAATCAAAAATTGCGTACAATTCACTTAATTTATGTCCTTCTAATTATAATGTTGTCTGAGCTGCAAATTTGTCATTTTTGCAGTAGGATTATGGTTTTAAACAGCATGTGTATCAGGCTATGTTTACACGACAATGATGTAGTCAAAAACGGAAAAGTTTTCATATACACATAGTTGGTGCGCTGTTTTTTCACGCTTGCTTTTAAAATCAACTCATACTGCGTATGTCTACATACGTACACGTACTATGCACGGTTTGCAAAGATTCTTGTATTGGGTGTTTACATGGAAAAACTGGAGTTTTCAAAATGATGCGTTTTCAGTCCCCAAAACTCAATTGTCGTGTAAACAAACAGGCAAAACACATAAAAAGTTTCTAGTTTTTGGCTGAAAATGTTGTGTAAACAGCCTCTTAATTTTTTTCTGTGAAAATGTTTGCCTTATGCAGTCATAAGGTTTCAATTCAGCTTTTTAGTTAATAATTTGTATTTTTTTTTCTTTTCTCTGTGTAAATTCCTACTTGTTTTTAGTTTGAATAAAAGCCACTGAATAAAAAAAGTAAATGCGACTTTTTAATCTCACAATACTTTTTTCCCTCATAATTCTGATACTTGCAATTCTGACTTTTTTTTTCCTCAGAATTGTGATATAAACTCGAAATTGCAAGTAATAAAATCAAAATTGCTAAATTTAAATTTGCAGTTCTGAGAAATTACATTAAATTAGATAAAAACAGGCAATTCTGATTTTTGTTTTCAGAATTGCATGATATAAACTCGTATTTGTGTTATAAAGTCTTTTTTTCAGAACTGTTTGGATCAAGCAATTCCGACTTCTCGCAATTGTGAGTTTATATATTACAATTCGGATGAAACTGTGATAATAAAGTCCATTTCCGATTTATATCTCACAATTATGACATAATAACTTGCAATTGTTTGTTCTAAAGTCAGAATTGCTTAATATAAATGTTTTTTTTTTTTTTTTTTTTAGAATTGTTTATATGCAGTTTCTAACTTTACTACTCACTATTACGAGTTTATATCACGCAATTCTGAGGAAAAAAGTCAGAATTGCAAGTTTGTATTACACAATTGTGAGAAAAAAATCAAACTGCAAGTTTGTATCTTACAAATTTGGGAAAAAAATCAGAATTGCAAGTTTGTATTACACAATTGTGAGGACAAAAGTCAGAACTGCACATTTGTATCACAATTCTGAGGGGAAAAAATCTGAATTGCGAGATGCAAACTCACAATTGCAAACGAAAAAAAAGTCAGAATTGAGAAAAAAAAATCGCAATCATCTTATTTTTATTATTATTATTTTTTTAATCTTGTTATCTTTTGCCTCGGATAAAAGCATAATGTACAAGGTTAGCATGTGATTCTATCACATAGTCTAGTCTCACGTTAACAAGTTTAATGTTTAATTCTAGTTGTTGCATTTTCAAACCAATGGGTTTTTCAATGTTTATGAACTTGTCTTGTTTACTTTTATTGTTAATGGCTTACTATAACCCGGATTTTTGCTTTTTTTTTAGAATATTTTCTGTGGTAATCAATGCCAGAAATGGTGACAATTAGGCTCAACTTGTATTGAACTCAACACATTCCTTTAATTAACCGTTTTATAATACGCTGTAATTGGTCACATTTTTGGACACAGAGACTCACCGACTAGGGATCATTGATTGTAAAATTGTCCACTGGAATCTGTCATTTTGCCAGTGACCAGAAGCATCTAACCACAACCATTCTTTCTGTTTAAAGGAAGAAAAAAAGACAAGGATAAGGAGCGCCCAGAGATTTCAAGCCCTTCAGACTTCGAGCACACCATACACGTGGGCTTTGATTCTGTCACGGGGGAGTTCACTGTAAGTTAGATGTACTTTCCTACTTTCCTCTGGTGCGGTTTTACCCATGCTGCCTCGAATCTGTCCTAATCCATCAAATGCTGGAAAGAATTGCAAATTCAATTGCCTAGATTGAATTCTGCAACCATTTGTCTCCTGTCTGTCATTGTGCACTGATTTAATTTGCTGGAGTTTAATTAATCATAGTATTAGATGGGCCCTAACTCACTTCCTTATTTTCATTCTCATTTCTCTATCTTTCTTGTTTCTCTCTTGCAGGGCATGCCAGAGCAGTGGGCTCGGCTGCTGCAGACCTCCAACATCACGAAATCTGAGCAGAAGAAAAACCCTCAGGCTGTGCTGGATGTGCTCAAATTCTACGACTCCACAGGCAACAGCAGGCAGAAATACCTCAGCTTTACAGGTAAACAAGTATATATAGATACCACCACTCCTACTGGATTTGAATTCATCCGCTAATGTCTATGTTCCTCCTCTTGATTTTAGATAAAGATGCACCACCAGCGAAAAAAGGCTCAGAGCAATCACCAGTCAAGGATCCTGATGATGATGATGATGATGAAGCCCCACCTCCTGTTGTAGCACCACGTCCACATCACACCATATCTGTAAGTGGACATTTCTTGTCATATAAAAAAGGCACTATTACTTAATTCTTATGGTGCTTGAGTGAATGCTATATTGTTGGTGTCTTTGTTGTCTGGACAGGTATACACTCGTTCTGTCATCGATCCCATTCCAGCACCTGCTGCCATTGCGGACACAGATGGTTGCAAAGCTGCAGATAAACAAAAGAAGGGCAAGGGCAAGATGACAGATGAGGAGATTATGGAGAAACTTAGTATGTCTTTTGTGGTTACTAACAATACTGTTATTATATGCACTGCAGCATGTGAAAGTGATTTTGTTTGACAGAATTCTAACTGTGTTGTTGTGATCTCAGGAACTATTGTCAGTATTGGAGACCCCAAGAAAAAATACACAAGATATGAAAAAATTGGACAAGGGTAAATATATTCAATGATTTGTAGCTATTTTGGAAGTTTTACTTTTAATATATCAGCCTGTATGACTAAAACAGTTAGCCAGTAGCTGAGTTGTTATTTACTATCATATAAGATTGATTTAATTAAATGTTCTCTTTACAGTGCATCTGGTACGGTGTACACAGCCATTGATGTTGCTACTGGGCAAGAGGTATTTGATTCTGTTCTTAATCTAATTATTTTAATCTATATTATATTTTCAATATTATATATATATATATAAAGTCCTTAAAAAACAACACTGAGGGTCAAGAGCAAGTTCTTAATGTACACTACTGTTCAAAAGTTTGGGATGAGCATGACTGATTTATTGACTTGATTTTTGGAAAGAAATTGTCTTTATCAAGGATGCATAAAACTGATAAAAAATGATAAAGGCATTTAGAATGTTACAAAAGATTTCTATTTCAAATATTTCAAATAATAACTTTCTATTCATCAAAGAATCCACAAAAATTAAGCAGCACAACTGTTTTATTTTACATTGATAAGAAATTATTCTTGAGCACCAAATCAGCAAGTTAGAATAATTTCTGTGACATAATATACAACATTATAAGTAATAATAATTTACAATATTACCGTTTCTACTGTTTTTTGTTTTTGTTTTTTTTATCAATTCTGCCTCTGTGAGAATCAGAGACCCAAAAAATTGTATGGTAGTGTATTTTAGTTCAGTTCTAGAATAAAAATCTCCTGATAACTTACTCACCCCATGTCATCCAAGATGTTCATGTCTTTCTTTTTTCATCTGAAAAGAAATTAGGGTTTTTGAGGAAAACATTCCAAGATTTTTGTCCATATAGTGGATTTCAGTGGTGGCCTAATGGGTTGAAGGTCCAAACTGCAGTTTCAATGCAGCTTCAAATGGCTCTACACTATACCAGCCAAGGAATTAGGCTCTTATCTAGCAAATGATTGGTAGTTTTCAAAAAATTCTAAAAATAATAATAATTACATTTTAAATGTAAAACAATAGTGTCAGATGATTTTGAAGTTGGGGGATAAAATGAAATGTAGTTTTATCTACCCTACCCTACCTTTTTGAGCCGCAGTACACAGACGAAGAACTAACCACACCTTTCCAACATGATTACGTAATGTGTGAAGTCACGGACGCACATTGCAGAGCTAGTGCAAGACGAGCATTTGTGGTTAAAAAGTATATAAATATGTATATTCTTAGAAAATGACCAATCGTTTCGCTAGATAATACCTTTATTCCTTGGCTGGTATTGTCTAGAGTCCTTTAAAGCTGCATTAAAGCTGCAGTTTGGCCCTTCAACCTGTTGGCCACCACTGAAGTCCACTATATAGTCAAAAATCCTGGAGTGTTTTCCTTAGAAGCCTTAATCTATTTTCGTTTGAAGAAAGACATGAACGTCTTGGATGACATGGAAGTGAACTAATCCTTTAATGTAAATGTAAATTAGCATTAAATGGACCACCATAATTGTTTTTCTGTTTGAATTCAATTTTAGCTTTTTTCACTTAGTTGACATACACCAAGCAAACTGAAAGTGATTTGTTTCCATAGGTCGCCATCAAGCAGATTAACCTACAGAAGCAGCCCAAGAAGGAACTGATCATCAATGAGATCCTGGTGATGAAGGAGCTGAAGAACCCAAACATTGTCAACTTCTTAGACAGGTATACATATCCCTTCAAGCTGTTTAAACATGTCTGAAATCATGTTATTTTGTGCATTATATCCCATAATGTTGTCAATCCAGCCATCTATTGTAGCATGTACCTTCTTTTTTGTGTATTTGTGTTTAGCTTCTTGGTAGGAGATGAGCTCTTTGTGGTAATGGAGTATCTTGCTGGAGGCTCTCTGACCGATGTGGTTACAGAAACCTGCATGGATGAGGCACAGATCGCTGCTGTCTGCAGAGAGGTACAGTATTTCTGGGATAGTTGTGAGCTCTGGAATATTTGTTTTTCCCATCACCACCTGAACATTGTGGTGTGTTTCCTCCACAGTGTTTACAAGCTCTAGAGTTCCTGCACGCAAACCAGGTCATTCATCGAGACATCAAAAGTGACAATGTTCTGTTAGGAATGGATGGTTCTGTCAAACTAAGTAAGTCCATGGTCTCTCTGTGAAGTTTTTGGATTTATTCTTTCAGAACAGTTTGTATGAATTGTTTCCTTTCTTCTTTTCAGCCGATTTTGGGTTCTGTGCTCAAATCACGCCTGAACAAAGTAAGCGAAGCACCATGGTAGGAACACCCTACTGGATGGCCCCTGAGGTGGTCACACGTAAAGCCTACGGGCCCAAAGTGGACATATGGTCCCTGGGTATCATGGCCATTGAGATGGTAGAGGGCGAACCTCCTTATCTCAATGAGAATCCTCTGAGGGTAAGCCTTTCTTGTCCTATAATTTTATTACTCTGTCACTGAATCATTTGTAAAGTCATTTTGTAATTCATAACGGTGGTTCAAGTGATCTGTTTAACTTTAACGAAAAGATTTATGGCATTAATGCTTAATGTTCATCTCCAGGCGCTATACCTCATCGCTACTAATGGCACCCCAGAGCTCCAGAACCCAGAGAAGCTGTCACCCATTTTTAGAGACTTCCTAAACCGCTGCCTCGAGATGGATGTGGAGAAGAGAGGTGGAGGAAAAGAACTCCTGCAGGTGAGGAGCAAAACTGAATCCCAAAATGCCTCAACAAATGAGTTTTGTCAGTTTATAACTCTGTTTGAATACACCAGGGCTTCCCACACTGGAGTTTGTGAGGTTGAATGTGAAACTAAACTAGATAAATAGTGCTATAAAGTTAATCAAAATAAATGGGAATCACTATTTAGATGAGTTAATTCAGGACTGCAATGTGCACTAGGTTACCTTCATTTACATTCAAATAATTTCCAACATTTTTGCGGATAAACGTTTACAGCATTTCACCAGTATTCGTTTGAAAATTAAAGACATTCCTTACTTTCAAACTTTTTTTTTTTTTCAAACTTTCAAAAACAGTATTAGTTGAAACTTGTAGTGTAAAATAAAAATATTTTTAAATAATTAAATGTTCTTGAGTACAATTGTAATTTTAAAACCGCATAATATACACTACCAGTCAAGTTTTTAAACAGTAAGATTTTTTATGTTTTTTAAAGAAGTCTCTTCTGCTCATCAAGGCTGCATTTATTTGATCCAAAGTACAGCAAAGACAGTAAACTTTTGAAAATAACTGTTTTCTATTTGAATGTATTGTAAAATGTAATTTATTTCTGTGATTCCAAAGCAGAATTTTAGCATCATTACTCCAGTCACTTGGTCCTTTTTGAAATCATTTTAATGTTCTGATTTGCTGCTAAAAAAAAACATTATTTATTATGTATATGTATATTACTATTACGTATTATTTTTTTTGTTGTTGTTGTTGAATAGAAAGTTCAGAAGCACAGCATTTATCTAAAATAGAAATCTTTAGTAATAGTATAAATGTTATTATCATCACTAGCCGGGGTTTCCATCCAAAGTTGCATATTTAACTTATGCGCAAAATTGTAATATCGCATAAAACATTTGCGAGTAAGCTCTGTTTACATCCAGCAAGTCAAAGAGAACAAAATCGGCACTTCCTGATAAAGTGGCACTATATATCACTAATAAAGTAGGAGCCACTGAAAATAATAATTTTTATGTGTAATAAATTACTTGCGCCTTGGAGCGAGCAGACAAAGCACAGTAAATGCGGCCATTGCTTTTGGAGGTAAATGCCTGCTGTTTGAAAACGCAGTCGTGTAAGTTCCCGGAAGCAATTGTTTTTTGCTTGGGCATTTCAGAATGAGTTAGTCAGGTTTTGCCATTCCAAAGCACAAAGCCGCGTGATTTTTTTTTTTTTTTATTCGTACGGAGGAATTTATTCAGCAAATGCGTTTCCCTATCCCATTATTCACATTAACCCTCTTTCGCACAAGTCAAAAACCACCTCAAGCGTTCGTTAAACGTTTTTGCGAATTAAGGGATTTTTATTCAGAATGTGGCGTTTTCATCACTAGTTTCTGCGCATGAAAACAGGGTGATGGAAACATAGCAAGTGTAAAGCATCCTTGCTAAATAAAAGTATTAATTTCAATAATTTATTATAGAAAAATATTTAAAAAATTATACTGACTCCAAGCTTTTAAATGGTGGTGTATAATGTTACAAAAGCTGATTTTTAGAACTTTCTGTTCATCAAAGAACCCTGAAAAATGTTTTAAACCGTTTTAAATATTGATAATAATAATAATAATAATAATAATAATAAATGTTTCTTGAACAGCAAATCAGCATATTATAATGCTTTCTGATCATGTGACACTAAAGACTGGAGTAATGATGCTGAAAATTTAGCTTTGATAACAGGAATAAATTACATTTTAAAATGTATTTAAAAAGAAAGCCATTATTTTAAATAGTAAAAATATTTCACAATATTACTGCTTTTGCTTTGTATTTTTGATTAAGTTAAGTGCAGGCAGAAGAGACCTCTTCAAAAAAATTATTTTGCCAACGTGAAATGGTTGCACTTGTTGAGCTAATGCCGCCACCTGTTGGAAAAAAAATACTGATATAATGCCACATTGTACGGCTTTTGGTTGTAATTTTTAAGCGATAAGTCTTCACTGCTTTCCTAGCGATAAGAGGAGGAGAAAAGAATGGGAAGATGCCCGTGGACAAATGAAACTTTCTAAAGACCTGCGTCTTCGTTTTTCCACTTAGCCATGATGCCTTTGAGGCTTTTAGTAGACCACAGCTACAGACAAGAAACGTTAGATGCCATCCTCGCAGGATGTAAAAATGTTGATGCTTGTCATGACTCCACAGCCACTGAAGAAGTTTCTCAGCGCAGATTTCACTAGATATTTGGGGCGTATCCTGTGGGGAAAAAACGATGGTACAACATTGGTTTAAGCCTACCTATAAGCTCTTTCAGTAACTGTGGTCATCGTATCAGTATTTTATTTTCCAAGTTGTGTATTTCGAGTTGTGTTGCGGTAAAAATGGCAACAGCATTGGCAACCATTTCACTTTAATTTCACCTTAATCACTTAAGTTATATTAAGTCATACAGGTCTTCATAGCTGTGGTTCCCTTTAAATTCTCTGGGGTTTGGCAGACAAAAAAGGTTTGGGATCCCTTGGAATAGACTGTGAAGGTGTTGATGGCTAGGTCATTTTGTGGAAAATGTGCTAATGTCCCTTCCTGTCTCTTCCAGCATCCTTTCCTCAAGCTGGCGAAGCCTCTTTCCAGCCTCACTCCCCTCATACTTGCTGCCAAGGAGGCAATGAAGAGTAACCGCTAGCCATTTGTCACTATGTGCCAATGCCCAAATTCCTTCTCACGACCGATTCCTGTGAGAACCTCTATCACTCCGGCAGAGTCCCCCTTCTTGTCCCGTGAAGGACCTTTGCTATCCAGCCCTGAGGACCCTAGTCATCTCTACGTGGGCGACTAACTTGCACAATCACCATGTCTTGCCTCCTCACACCAAACTCTCCTTTAATGTGCCTTAAGGGGCTACAAAACCAGAGGAGCCACTGACTGTAGACCTCTATTGTTTTTTACTGATGTCTCTGTATTTGTTTCATGTAAACAGTTCAGACACCATTACATCGGTCAGTGCGTACCTGAACTTTTTATGCATTTCTGTCAAACTTCTCTTGTATTTTATTACTTTCGAGTATTGTTCTGGCCTAACAAAGTACTTTTCCCCATTTTTTTTTTTTTTAATTCCAGAGAAGTATTATAATACTTGAACTATCCCATCCTCTTGTAATGACCTGTCATTTGTGCCTACTACCTATTTGCCTTCACTTGTCTCAAAAAAATGGAACAGTTTTGCTGTATGAAATTAAATGAACCATTTCTGTTTTTAAATTTTTTTATTGCAAAACCTAAAGTATCGTTTTGTATATTATGTATTTTGATTATAATTCAGAAATAGGGGGAGGGCGAGTAAAAAAACAGAAATCAGGACATTTTTACATGTTTTGTATTTATGTGTATGTATACAGCATTTTATATTTTAACTAACAGTCTGTCTAACCTGACAGAAGTTAATGCATCTCCAGGGTCATAGAGAAATAATTTGCTATATTCTTTGCATGTTAAATCTAACTTGTTTTTAACATTTCAGTGAAAAGCATTTTCAGACATTCCAATTGAGTAAATACACTTTCTGTCTGTTTTCTGCTTGTTTCTTTTGAGATACAAAGTTTTTGTGGATGATGAAACCATCTTAAAGTATATCCTTTGTAAATTATTATTAAAACAGACTTGGCGCAAAGATGGTTGAACCTGTAACATCGACTGGTACATTTCTAACGCTTGCATCATTCTGTTATGACTCTTAGATATACTTGATATAGTTGACTACAGTACTTGATGAAATCTAAATGAAATTCGTGTTAATACTGCCGTAAATCCTATTTGGTCAGACTGTAGTGACTGTACTAGAAAAGAATGTCCTTTCATTCTTCCTTTTTTGTTCCAGATTGTATCAGAAGTTATAAGATGTTTGTTTCCTTTTTTTTTTTTAATGAATCCGTGATGCCTGACGTATAGCTTGAGCATGTGAAATGATACATTTACCTAAAACAGTTGCTTTAAATGCACAAACATAATGCAAATGACTTGAGTAGCTGAGAGGCTTCGGCACTTCCTCTTTGTAGCCAGTTATGAAAACAGGAAGCTTACTTGTTAGGAAAAAACAGTTCAGCTTTCAGCGCTAGACATCACATGGTGTTAAACTTTATTCAGAGGAGAAATCCATTAATTTTTTGGACTGCAGATCATGGCTGACACTTTAGAGAATAACTCTGAGTGCCCTTCATCTGCCAAAAGTGAAGCTTCAGCAGGTGGTCTGAGCATGCTGGAGAGCTCGATACAGGAGAACCAACAAGATGGTCAGGTTGTGTTTGAAGACTCGGTGTTTGCTGGTTATCTGCAAGATGGACTGCACAGTCTCCGGCTGGAGGTTTGCTTAACCGACGTCAACCTCCACGTACAGGGTCAGAGCTTCCAGTGTCATCGAGTGGTCCTTGCAGCAGCCAGTCATTATTTCAGGTCAGCCAGTAGTACATTCAGATCTTTTGATGTGATATACGAGGAACAAGTTTGCTTGTTTCATGACACTTTAGAATTAGTTCACTTTCAGAACAAAAATTTACAGATAATGTACTCGCCCCCTTGTCATCCAAGATGTTTACGTCTTTCTTTCTTCAGCCGTAAAGAAATTGTTTTTTTTTTTTTAGAAAAACATTTCAGGATTTCTCTCCATATAACGGATATGTATGGTGCCCCCAGGTTTGACCTTCCGTAATGCAGTTTAAATGCAGCTTTAATGGGCTCTAAATGATTCCAGCCCAGTAAGAAGGGTCTTAACTAGCAAAACGATCGGTCATTTTCGAAACAAATTGACAACTTGTATACTTTTTATCCTCAAATGCTCGGCTCGTCTCTGCTATGCGCAGGTGTAGTCTGTGTGATCTGGATTAATACAGTTGGGGTATGTCGAAAAACTCCCATCTCGTTTTCTTCTCAAACTTCAAAATCGTGCTACATCGCTGCAGAAATACCAATCCACTGTTTACAATGTGAACATACAATGAAGATCAAACGCACTTTACAAAAAAAGTAAAACAGCGTTGTAGGACGATTTTAAAGTTGAAGACGAAAACGAAATGTGAGTTTTTCGACATACCCCAACTGTCTTGACCCGGATCACACAGACTACGCATACCCATCGCAGAGACGGGTGAAGACAAGCATTTGAGGTTAAAAAGTATATAAATTGTAAATTTGTTTCGAAAATAACCGATTGTTTCGCTAGATATGACCCATTTTCATCGGCTGGAATCGTTTAGAGCCATTTGAAGCTGGATTTAAACTGCATTTTGGAAGTTCATTATATAGAGAGAAATCCTGAAATGTTTTCCTCAAAAACATAATTTCTTTACGACTGAAGAAAGAAAGACGAATATCTTGGATGACAGGGGGGTGAGTACATTATCTGAAATTTTTTGTTCTGAAAGTGAGCTAATTATTTAATTTTGTTAAAAAAAATAGTAGGAGAGCAGTGTTTGTTGACTATGCATTTTTATTTCTTCAAATACATTGAATAACATATATTTTACAGAGCAATGTTTTGTAATGACTTGAGAGAAAAACATGAAGAAAACGTAAATATTAAAGGCATTGATGCTGACACCATGAGAATCCTGTTAGAATACACTTACACCAGTAAAGTCATCATAACCAAGGACAATGTTCAGAGAATGCTTGAGGCAGCCAGCCTTTTTCAGGTTTGTGCTATCACAGCTTTATTTCAAACTTTTCCTTCATAGACAATATTTTTACTTTTTACTTGTCTCTGTCAAGTATGAGTACGTTTTTGCTGGGTGCACAAGTGTTATTTCACTTTTTACTTTCCCAGTGCCACATTTGTATTTTATGCTTTTGTTTCATTTTGTTAGAGGTAAAGCCATCAAAATCACCTAAAAAGTACCGAATATAGGGAAGTGAAACTACATTATTTACAAAGGGGATATTTTCCAATACAGTTAGTTTTAGTAGTCACATCTGGGGTGAGGTAGCTGGGTGGAGTCATATGTTTGCTAAATATAGTTGATGTAGCTTACATCAAATCATAAACTTGTATAATCATAATAATGAAATTTCTACCAAGGCCAAATCTGATATTAGGCTATTTCAGATTGTTAAAACAAAAAAAGTGTAAAGTTAATGCATTAAGTAATGTTTTATTTGTATTGCAGCTTTTAAAACTATTTTTACAAGTGCTTCTGCTCAAGTCTCTTCTGCTCACCAAGCATGCATTTATTTGATCCAAAGTACAGCAAAAACTGTACAATTTTGAAATAGTTTTAAAATAACTGTTTTCTATTCAGATTAGGGCTGTCAAACAATTAATCGCGATTAATCGCATTCAAAATAAAAGTTTATGTATACATACTATATATTTGTGTACTGTGTATATTTGTTATGTATATAAAAATACACACACATGCATGTATATATTAAAACGAAATATTTTAGATTTATAACTAAAATATTTATATTTATTTATAATATAAATTGTATACAGATGTAAATATATATACATATAAATATTTTTTTATAATATATACCTGTATGTATGTGTATTTATATGTACATAATAAATATACAAAGTAAACACACATATAGTATGTAAACATAAACTTTTATTTTATATGCGATTAATCACGATTAATCGTTTGACAGCCCTAATTCAGATACATTCTAAAATGTAATTTATTCCTGTGATCAAAGCTACATTTTCAGCATCATTACTCCAGTCTTCAGTGTCACACGATTCTTTAGAAATTAATATGCTGATTTGCTGTTTACTTTTTTTTTCAGGATTCTTTGATGATTAGAAAGATCCAAAGACCAGACCATCTAAAAAAAAAAAAAAAAAAAGGAAGAAATGACAGAAATTAATACCTTTATTTAGAAAGGATGCTTTAAACTGATCAAAAGTTTATAATGTTACAAAAGATTTCTATTTCAGATAAATGCTATTCTTCTGAACTTTCTATTAATCAAAGAAACATAAATAAATTCCACTTGTTTTAAAACATAACAATAATAATAATGTTTTTGAGCAGCAAATCAGAATGTTAGAATGATTTCTGAAGGCTCGTGTGACTGCACTAATGATGCTAAAAAATTCAGCATTGAAATCACAGGAATAAATTACACTTTAAAATATATTCAAATAGAAAACAGTTAATTTTAATAGGAAATATATTTCACAATTTTTGCTGTACTTTGGATCAAATAAATGCAGGCTTGGTGAACAGAAGAGAAAACATTAAAAATCTTTTTGACTAGTAGTGTATACTGTATAAAAACAGTAAAAGCTAAAAGTTTGGGGTCAGCAAGATTTTTTGTTAATAGTTTTCAAGAGGAAGTTTCTCAAGGCTAATTTATTTGATCAAAATACAGTTAAAATTGTAATATTGTAATAACTGTAATATTTTAATGTATTTAAAAATATTATTTATTCCTTCCTGAATTTTCAGCAGTCAACACTCCAGTCTTCAGTTAATTTTAATACGCTGATCTGGTGCTCAAAAACATTTATTATAAACAAAACAATTGCGCTGCTCAATATTTTTTATCAGTATTTTGTTATTTTGTTTCTTTGTTTTTTACATTATGTAAGTCTTTACTGTCACTTTTGATCTATTGAATGCATTCTTGCTGAATAAAAGTATTGATTTCTTTATAAAAAAAAAAAGTTCCTAAATGTCCAAATGCAAACCAATAATTTAATGCACTGTAATGACCTCAATCCAATCTATGTTTGCAGTTTCCGCGTATAGTGGACGCTTGTTCCAGTTACTTAGCAGAAGCCCTTCACCCGGAAAACTGTGTGGGAATCCTGCATCTAGCTGATGTCCACTCGTTGGCGTCTTTAAAAACCCAAGTCTACACCTACATTATCCAAAACTTCTCTCAAATAGTGGAACATGATGAGATCCTTGAGCTTCCAGCAGATGTGTTGGTCAGTCTGCTCCAGCATGATGACTTGGGGGTAACAGAAGAGGAGAAGGTGTTTGATGTGGTTATGCGTTGGGTGAAGGCCCGACAGGATGAAAGAATAGCTCAGCTACCACGTGTCCTTACACATGTGAGGCTACCCTTGTTGGACCCATGGTACTTTGTAGAAAAGGTGGAAGGAGACCCTCTGATCCGCCTGTGTGCCGAGGTGTTCCCACTGCTGCAGGAGGCCCGGGTTTATCACCTCTCGGGGAAAGAGGTCAGTTTTACAAAGGTGACCTTTTCTAAATGCTGGATGTCATGTTGAAGTGGTCACAAGACATTCAAATAGAGGAAGTGAAATCCAAGCTTAGGAATTTTGACTGTGTGTCATAATGATATAGTAAGCTTTCTTTTTGGAGGAAGTGTATTAGGGGAGGGTATTGATACATATTTTCCATATGTACCAAACATCAACTGTTTGGTTACCAACATTCTTCAGAATAAAAAAAAGAAACTTGTACAGGTTTGTAACAACTAGAGGGAACTATTCCTTAAAATCCTCTCGGTTTACAGGTGATCTCAGAGCGCACCAAACCAAGAGTGCAGGAGTTCCAGTCTGAGGTGTTTATGATCATTGGAGGATGCACAAAGGATGAGAAGTTTGTATCTGAGGTGACCTGTCTGGACCCACTACGCAGGAGCCGCTTAGAGGTTGCAAAACTACCAAACACAGAGATGGAATCTGAGAATGAAAATAAGAAGTGGGTGGAGTTTGCGTGTGTCACCTTCAGAAACGAGGTCTACATATCAGGTGAGCATCAGTAGAATACACTAACACACTAAGATATAGCAAAAAAAAAAAACTGACTGTAACTATGTAGTTAGTTCATTTGCAACGATGCTAATGCAAGATCAAAGAATAAAAAACACATTATTTAGAAACTCATTTTTTTACATTTAAACAGGTGGCAAGGAAACATTACATGAAGTGTGGAAGTATAATGCATCACTAAACAAATGGATCCAGATAGAGTATCTCAACACAGGCCGCTGGAGACACAAAATGGCAGTTGTTGGAGGAAAAATCTATGCTTTGGGTGGTTTTGATGGAACCCAGAGATTGAGCAGTGTTGAAGCCTATGATCCGTTTCACAACTGCTGGTCAGAGGTGAGTCCTGTAAATATCTGGTATAGGCAATTCTGTAACTTTCTGCCCTTTGCTATAGAAGCATGTTCCGCCACTGAATTAAAACAATTTTAAAGCTTACTGACTCTTTACCTCACAATTCTCACAATTTTTTCCTCAGAACTGCATTTTACAAACTCGCAATTCAGATTCTTTTCTTAGAATTGTGAGATATAAATTCACAGTTGTGAGTTATAAAGTCAGAATTGCATGATATACGCTTACAGTTGCGAGTTATAAAGTCAAAACTGCGAGATATAAATTCACATTTCAGACTTTTTTTCTTAGAATTTCGTGATATAAATTCAAAATTGCAAGGATAAAAAGTCAGAATTGGCAGATAAAAACTCACAGTACTGCATTTTTTTCTGCAATTCGAGTATATCTCGCAATTCTGACATTTTTTCCTCAGAATTGTGAGATATAAACTCAAAATTACGAGTTCTAAAGTCAGAATTGCATAATATAAACATGCAGCTGTAAGTAATAAAGTCAGAGTTGTGTGACAAACTTGCAATTACAAGTTATAAACTTGGAATTACAAGATATAAACTCACAATTCTGACTTTTCTCAGAATTGCATGATACATGCTCAGAAATGCGCAAAATAAAGTTTTTTCGCAACTGTGAGTTTATATCTCACGACAATGGGAGATAAAAATTCTGCATTTTTTCTCACAATTTTGACTTTTTTATCAGAATTGTTAGATATAAACTCGTAATTACAAGTTATAAAGTCAGAATTGCTTGATATAAACTTGCAACTGCGAGTTATAAAGTCAGATTTACAAGATATAAACTCAATTCTGACTTTTTTCTCAGAATTGCATGATTTAATCTCAAAAATAACGGTTCGCAAATAAATTTTTTCTTGCTATTGCGTTTATGTCTCAAAATTCAGACTTTTTTTCCTCAGAATTGTGATATAAACTTGCAATTGTGAGTTATAAAGTCAGAATTGTATGATGTAAATTCACAAATGCAAGTTATAAAATCAGAATTGTGAGATATAAATTGACAGTTCAGAGTCAGACATTTTTTCTCAGAATTGCAAGAAATAAAGTCCCACTCACAATTCTGCAATTTTTTATAAAGTCAGAATTGCATGATATAATCTCACAAATGCAAGTTATAAAATCAGAATTGTGAGATATAAACTGACAATTCAGACTTTTTTTTTCTCATAATTGCATGATATAAACTCAGAAGTCAAAATTGTGAGAAATAAACTCGCAACCGCGAGTTATAAAGTCGGAATTGTGAGACATAAACTCGCAACCGTGAGTTATAAAGTCGGAATTGTGAGATATAAACTTGCAACTGCGAGTTATAAAGTCGGAATTGTGAGATATAAACTTGCAACTGCGAGTTATAAAGTCGGAATTGTGAGATATAAACTTGCAACCGTGAGTTATAAAGTCGGAATTGTGAGCCATAAGCTCGCAACCGTGAGTTATAAAGTCGGAATTGTGAGATATAAACTCGCAACTGCGAGTTATAAAGTCGGAATTGTGAGATATAAACTCGCAACCGTGAGTTATAAAGTCGGAATTGTGAGATATAACTTGCAACTGCGAGTTATAAAGTCGGAATTGTGAGATATAAACTCAATTCTGACTTTTTTCTCAGAATTGCATGATATAATCTCAGAAATGCGCAAAATAACGTTTTTCTCGCAATTGCGCGTTTACATCTCACAATTCTGACTTTTTTCTCTGAATTGTGATATAAACTTGCAACTGTGAGTTATAAAGTCAGAACTGCATGATATAAACTCACAAATGCAAGTTATAAAATCAGAATTGTGAGATATAAATTGACAATTCAGAGTCAGACTTTTTTTCTCAGAATTGCAAGAAATAAAGTCCGAATTGGGAGATAAAAACTCACAATTCTGCATTTTTTTATAAAGTCAAAATTGCATGATATCTCACAAATGCAAGATATAAAATCAGAATTGTGAGATATAAATTGACAATTCAGACTATGTTCTCAGAATTACGAGTTTCTATCTCACAATTCTGACTTAACCCGAAAAAGGTCAAGAAAAATGTCTGAATTGTGAGTTTATATTCGGAGAAATAAAGTGATTATATGTGCAATTCTGACTTTATAACTCACTATTGAGATTTCATGCAATTTTTACTTAATTTCTCAGAATTGCGAGTTTATATCACAATTCTGACTTTATAAGAAGTGAAAGACATTTTTATTTTTATACAGAATTCTATAAAGTAAAAAGTATATTTCATATATGCAAAAATGTTTGCAATAAAAATATGTATTGAAATAGATGTATAAAACATTTTAAACTGTAATTTATTCTTGTGAAGCTATATTTTCAACAGCTGCAGTCTTCAGTGTCACATAATCTTTCAGAAATCATTCTAATATGCTAAATTGCTAACAAAATATGTATTATTATAAGTAATGCTTTGAAATATTTTTGTGCAAACCATAAAAAGTCTGGGGTTTTTGTCATGAAGGAAAAAGATTAAAAGGAAGTAACACTTATATTCAGCAGAGACACATTAAATAGGTCAAAGGTGACAGTAAAGACATTTATAATGTTACAAAAACAGTATTACAATTGGGCATCAAATCAGCATGACAGGAATTTTTATTACAATTTACAACGTAATATTTTTCTCCACCTTCCAGGCAGCACCACTCATGCTGAGCGTGAGCTCCTTCTCCGCTGCCAGCTATGACAAATACATCTTTGTGATAGGTGGAGGCCCCAATGGCAAGCTAGCCACAAACAACATGCAATGCTTTGATTCCATATCAAGTAAATGGAGCTTAAAATGCCCGATGCCAACTGAGGCCAAATGCACAAATGCAGTGACTTTTAAGAATGCCATTTTTGTTGTTGGTTTGTACCTTTTACTTTTCTTAAATAAAACAATCTACTCACCAGAGATAACCACCATGATTTGATGATAAAAAGTGTCATTTCCTCTCAAATAAAGGTGGCGCAATGAAGGCCTTGTATTCCTACAGTCCTCTGGAAGACTCCTGGACGCTAATAATCCAGCTGGGTTGTGAGAGAGCCAGCTGTGGCATTGCTGCCTGCAATAACAAGATCTTCATTACTGGTGGTCGTGATGACAAGAACGAGGTGATCGCTACTGTTCTCTGCTGGAACCCAGAGACAAAAAAAGTTACTGAGGAGTGTGTGCTTCCACGTGGAGTGTCTCACCATGGCAGTGTGACTCTTAGGAAGTCCTACACACATATACGCAGGATAACACCTGGAACAGTCACCGGATGACAAGTTCAACAGCTTCAAAGACTTTATTTTACTACATGGTTTTCTTTTAAATATTACTTATTTCATGCCAATATGATCAAGTTGAAGCAGTATTACACTGATACTGGAAGTGTTCTCTTTTTACATTTAACTACACAGTTTGTACCAAAGTGTAACTGGTGTTCATTTGGACAATGCAAAAAAAATGCTTGCACTTTAATGTTAAACCATTTACAGTACTTTTACACACGGAAACATTAGTATTTATTCTATATCACTTCACAGTAACATTAATATTGACACAGTATCATGAACACAAACATTTTTCAGTCTAAAATCAAAACTCACTATTTTCTAGATCGTTTTAATGTGTTATTGATCTTATTGTGTACAATTCATCTATGTTTATTTTTTATTTATTCAAATAACTGTTGTCATTGTCATTTTTGAATAAAACAATCTTCAGGCAAAAAAGGACAAACTTTTGATTTATGCCAGATGTCGCCAATCATTTAGTCTGCTTAACCCCCACACTTTCTTACACCTGATTGCAAACTCATTCATATCGGCCTCTATCCAATCAGCAACCAAAGAAGAGAACGATGAATATAAGTTAGCACCCTGGGTCATTCATGGGATTCAGTAACATTTCAGCTTGGAATATTCTTTTTTGTGTCCCTGAACAATTTAATGATAGCAAATGTAACATTTTATCATTTGTTTCACATTTTTACAGGTCTGAAGCTAAAAATACACTAATTGTTTTATTTCTGTTTATATATATACTTATTTTATTGTTTATTATATATATATATATATAATGTAGGATAATAATAATAATAAACAATAAAATAAGTATATTGTAAACACTTATGGATTAAAACAAAATGTTGAAAAAGAATCATTTTCCATCTTAATTTTATGTGACTGGGTTGAGTTGTTAAGCTTGACAGTACCCAGTACCCAGTATAATATGCCTCAAAAATATAATATGATCCTACTAACCATTCACTATTAAAGAGACCTGAATGATGGTAAATAATGTCACATATGAGCTGTTTCTATTAATTATAATGGCCGTTGAATGGTTAGTTTACACATATGTATGTGCAGTGTTGGGGGTAACGCATTACAAGTAACGTGAGTTCCATAACTTTTACTAGTTACTTTTTTTAAGTAACTCGTAAAGTAAAGCATTACTTTTTTGTTTACAATAACATATCTGAGTTACTTTTTCTAAAAAGTAACGCCGGTTAGTTTTTGTTTCCTTTATGTATTTAATCCTATTTTGTTAACCAATGTCTTTGCTGCTGACCATTGTTAATAAAATTAAACCATACTAATAAGCAAAACATACTTCAGATTAACATTTGTGCTTCACTTTTCTCATTGCTGAAGAGTGTTGGACTTTCTTCTCTTGCGTTCTAACGTATAGACGTGAATTTACTTTTTCTTTAGCCTTGGGCTTATTCATTTCACTTTTTAGTGTGAAAAGGCTTTTACATCTGCTAAAAATCTACATTTTCATATTAAAAACAAACAAGCAAGCCCTGCCCAGATTTAAAACGTAACGCAGAAGTAACGCACAAATTTCCATAAAAAGTAACTAGTGTATTTAGCTTTTTGGGAGTAACGCAATATTGTAATGGGTTACTTTTGAAAGTAACTCCCCAACACGGTGTGTGTGTGTGTGTGTGTGTGTGTGTGTGTGTGTGTGTGTATATACACACACACACACACGTAACTACTTCCATACACCCAAAAATAAAATTGTGTCATTAATTACTTACCTTTGTGTCGTTCCAAATCAGTGAGACCTTCGTTTATCTTCAGAACGCAAATTAAGATTTTTTTTTTTTAATGAAATCCGAAAGGTTTGTGGTCCTGCAACTCAACTGAAAAGTTTGGTGCCCTAGGAAGGAAGTACGGACGTCGATAAAAGTCCATGTCACATCAGTAGTTCAACCGCAAATGTTAGAATACTTCTTCCGCACAAAGGAAACAAAAATAACGACGCAGGCAACAACGTATATCCACATTAACATTAATAAACTGTAATAAACGAACTACTTCATGCTAGCTAACTTACCATTCGTTATGCTAACATGGTCAAGATACGGAATTTTCTGTTTAACCAGCTTCTATCAGGCATTAAAAGCATCGCTATACCAGTAATTTTTTTTAGTTTTATTTCGGTCGTTCTCAAACTCAAACACAAAACAGTAAAACAAATTCTCATAATTTGAATATATCATTTTTATTTTATGAAGAGATATGATACAAAGAGGTCATCATAAAAATAAGCTTTATTTGTACAGTGCACAAACACAGCTGTGCATTTGAAAAATATTTAACAAGCACAGGTCTCCTCTGCTCTTTCTGTGCAAATGTGATCCCTGATATAGGCAGATTTTTAGCAGTCTGTTGTTCACCTTCAAGTTTAACATAAAACACAATTGTCAAATACATAAAAGGCACCACTACCTTGCTGAACTCTGTATGAGCCGGTCAGATGCAACAACAACAACAACAACAACAACAACATTGAGAGAACATCCACTTCTTAACAAGGTTAAACACTGTATTGAAGCAAGCATTTTTTCCCAATCTACAATTGAGTCCTGTTGTCCAATGCCTTTGTAGTTCCCTTAGTTTCGTACGGCAGTGCCACGTATCTCATCTCCTGTGTCTGCTGTGGCTGTGTCCAGAATGTGACCTGCTCTGGTGTTTGCTTCGTCCGTGATCATGTGATCTGTCACGGTCACGTTCACGATGGTCCCAGTGGTGACTGCGATCGTGTTTGTGTTTCAGGTAGTCGCGGTCACGGGTTCGTTCACGGGAATTGCTGCGAGATCGGCTCCGTGATCTCCTCCTTTTGTTGTTGCTATGCCGACTAGACTCGCTCGGTCTGTCTCGCTCCGTCCTGAGCTGCGTAATTGGCGAAGCTCTGCGACCTTTGTGTTGCCGTGGCGATGGGCTGTGGCTGCTTTGAGAGCTGTATGTTCCTGAGTGGCTCCTCCGACTAAAGATAAGAGAACACCATGTCAGCAGCAGAAAGAATAAATCTATTTTAAAAGACCAACCTGAAGTAAAAGTGCATGCTGTAACTTACTGTCTGTGTGGAGAACGAGATTGCGAGCGAGATCGTGAGCGAGACCGGCTATGGTTCTTGCCATTCTGAAATGCTTTGCTGTCCTCCTTTTTCATGCTGCTATAGAAGAAAAACAAAACAAAATATTAAACCATATAGTACAACACAACAAAACGAGGATGGGCAGAAATGCTGCCATTAACCAAAATCTTAGAGCCCTACTTTTTCTACGATGCATAACACAATAAAACTTAAAAAAAAAATGCATTTAATGAATAAAGTGGTATGTCAAGGAATTTGCCAAATTTTGGATTCATTTTGATCAAGTACAACTAAATCAAAATGCAATTTGGACTAGTGTCTTTCAATATTAAGCCAGAAAATAAATACTATTTAAATATGAATCCTGCCTGTTCTGCATGTCTCTGTGTGAATCAGTGGCAGAGACATGCATTTTTTTTTACTACACATAATGAAGCGTGTGACATTTACTGTTGTTTTCAGCCTCTGTCGCCTCAATACAAGTACATGAACAATATCTAAAACTCGAGTCACTTCATTAGCATTTTATAGTTTCTTTTGAGAAATATCAAAACTATCCACATATAATTTACAAACAGAAACTTATCTTCACAGCTATAAGAAAAGAAGAGTTCGGGTTAATTTGATGTTGTGTCAGAAATATATTATTTAATGTAGTGACAGTACTACTACTACTACTACTACTACTACTACTACTACTACTACTAAAATGATTAGAACATTATTTTTAAGGAATATTTAACAGAAAAAAAAAACAGAAAAATGTAAATACACAACAGAATTTCATAAAATATATATAGTAAAAAAAAAAATAGTTTATAAAAAAAATATTTAGAAATACTTATAAATTTAATAAAACCATTAGATCAATAGAACACAGAAATAAAAAAAAAATAAAAAAAAACACTAAATTTGAGGGGGAAAAACATTTCATAGTGCCTTAAAAATGTAATCTTTGTTAAACTTATAATAAATTGCTGTTAAATTGTGTAGGTTTTGTGATTTCTATATATACACTCTATATATTCTATATATACACACATTCAGGGCTCACAAAAATCTCTTGCAGGTACTCTTTAGATTTTGGTAGCCCGAAAATAATTTATCTAGCCCAAATTAAAAAATACCTTTTTTTTTTTAATATAGAAAATCATATAGTAGTCTAAATGTCAAACAAATATCAAAGGAGGAATTTTATTTCACTATTTACAGGGTATCTGTATTTGTCACTTTATTCAGTGACATCATTGCCTTTTGAAGTTCAATCCAGCCCTATCGCGATTCTTGTCTTTCTGTCCCCAACTATAAGACCTCTTAAAATTATTATTATTATTATTATTATTATTATGACTTTTCTTATACCGTTTAACGTATTGAAAACTTTTTATAGCCTTAAATTAAATACAACTTAATTGAGTATTTAAGGATCTGCAGGAGGCCTCTACTTTAAGATAAACCGTCGGGGAGGGCGGTGAAACATTTTGGTAGCCTGACTGGAAAACACAATAGCCCCAGGACGTCTTTTTTTTTTTTTTTTAACTAAAATGTTGTGCATTATGACCGAATTTTAGCAGATCACAAAATTTCACAATATATATATTTTTTGTTTGAAATTTATCCAGAAAACAGTAATAATCTTACATTCAAAAGTGAAAAAGGGTTCCTATTTTTTTAGCCCCAAAAGGTTACAATTATCCACTACAGATACAGCTTTCTACATTTCTAAATTTCAGGGGTTTTTTTTTATTTCAGATAAATCAGTATGAACAGAATCTATATCAAAAGACAAATCTATTGTTTGGTATATGCACACATTTGTGTGTCAGAAGAGTCAAGGTCCAATTTTGTATTAAATTGTATGGGTCAAAATTATTGATTTATGCCAAAAATCATGTTTCATGAAGAGATTTTGTAAATTTCCTATGATAAATATCAAAACGTTATTTTTGATGAGTAATATGCATTGCTAAGAACTTTATTTGGAAAACTTTAAAAGGTAATTTTTTCTTCTTTTTTTTTTTTTGCACCCTTACATTCCAGATTTTCAAAAAAATTCAGCCCAATATTGTCCTATCCTAATAAAGCTTATGTCAATGGCAGCTTTCGGGTGATTTATAAATCCTATTTATATACTATATACAATATACAGTCACCAAAAAAAAAAAACACTAAATCACTAGTAGTGCTAGTAACACTACTACGAACTACTAATATGTTGTATTTTAAAACTTACCCATTTAAGGGGCTTTTAGGAAACAACTGTCTGTTCTCAGACTCCTTCGCTTGTTTAGAGTTTGGTGATTTTTCTTCCACCTTCACGTCTCGTGGGGAAGCTGGAAAGGAAAACAATTCAGCTGCCTGTTAATTAACAATTACTTGCAAAAAGCTTATTTAGTATGTAAATGCAAAAAAGAAAAAAAAAAAAAAAAAACACTTACAGGGTTTTGATGCTGGGGAAAATCCACCAATGGCAGCGAGCGCCGGGGTGCCATTGGGATTCTGTCCTTTGGCTTTTAGTCTTGCCTCCTCCAGGGCAATCTTCCTCTTTTCCACCTGTTTTTCAAGCTGTTCACTGTTAGGCTGAAAGATGGATAGAGTTTTAACAACAGCATGTAGTAATAACAATTAGTAGTAATAAATACTGTCAAAGTGAAGCAAATATCAAGCTCAAGCTACCTTTTCTCTAGAATAAAGCTTCATCGTGCTGATGCATATTTCTTTCAGGTCCTCCTTAGTAGCACCAAAAACAAGATACCAGTGTGGTTTGGAAGGAAGGGGAATCTGCGAAACAAAAATGCATAATGAAGCATTGGAGAACGAAAATACATAAAGATAGATTAATAAATCTAAGGGCGTACCTGCAGTACTCGAGCAGCGAGGTAAATACAGGCACATGCAATGGTCTCAGGTTCAAACTGCACAAACACATTGGTTCTGAGGGCATCATTCATGAAATTCCTGCAACACATAAAGAAACACCTATGCAACACCTGCTATGCTCTCTCTCTCATATGGCTTCTGGAGACTCTTAACTTCATGTCCTTTCCCTCACCTTTTAAAATGTAGCCATGATGGCAGCAACAGTAAAATTTTAAACAAATTTGAATATATAACTTCAAAACATAACTAAAGCACAAAGTGCACGTGTTGCAAAAAATAAAATTTGTCAAACCCCATATCAAAAAGGTGTGAGGAGAGGCAAGAATCACTTCATGGTAGTTATCAGGGACAACTTACTGTAACAAAATTCACATGAACATGATTCATATGAAAAAGTAACATACCGTTCAAAAAAAAAATCATTTGGATTTAGAGAGCAAAAAGTGCATAACTAAGTACTAGCACTCAATCTCTGTGGGGGGGGGTGTAAAAAAAAACAAAAAAAGCAAATCCTGGACCCCCCAGCAAAGCCAAGGCCTTCCATTCAGAGAACCTCCGCTGAGAGCTCTCACTGGATTGGCTGGCAGTCTCGAAAAGGCCAGCCAATGAGGTGGGAGGGGTTCCTGGGTCTTGTGCCTGAGGAGTTCGGGTGTTTTCTGTGACACTTACCACCATGGGCTACCCTTTAATCAAAGAGTAGAGAAAGGACAAAGTTAAGCAGAGCTCTCCAAAAGCCTTAACCTCAATGATGTGCAAGAAAATCAACAAACACATGACCTACAGAATATTTTCACTACCAAAAAACTGTGTGATGCCAGAATGATGTGAACCTATCTTACCTTTAGGTATACCAAGCTACAATGCAATTCATGCTTTATAATGCAGTGTTTCCACTAGGTCCTCTTGATACTTAAGTACCAAGCTCTTTCACACAAGTTCAAGGTCTTATCAGCAAATTTTACTAGTGGAAACACGGCATGAGTCCAACCATAAACCTGATGAAATGTCTCCACTATAAGGGGAAAAAATTCCAAGTCATAATTTAAAGGGCATTTTTATGAGCTCCAAAAACAAACACACTTACCATGCTGTTTGAACCAGCATCTGATTCTTCTCGCATTCAAGAACTTGCAGGTACATGACTATAATCTGAAAGAGTTGAAAATAGAAAAAAAATTAAATTACAGATTTCAGCAGGACTTTCACACACAAAAATCATAGCAGCAAAATATATTCCGGATAGCAAATCAAAACTTACCTTGTGTGGATGTTTCACGTGAACACAGAAGCCCAGCTCCTTTAGGACACGGCGCTCTGCCTTGATCACTTGGTTCTTGGTGTTAATGTAGTTTTGATCAAGGACGAGAGGGGTGCTCCTGGTTTAACAAAAAGCAAAAACATCAGATTTAAATACACGTTAGATATGATAGATTATTAGAAAGCCTACATTTTCTACGCTTTGTTTCAGATTTTCTTCACAGATGACACAAATGTGTTTTATCACTAACAAAAAAAAATATTCAAAAATTAAAAACCAAGTTTTCAAAATGGTTTAAGAGCATTAGATGTGCAATCCAAAGTTTTAGCTAAGCACAGCTTTATAGCTGATGGAATTGTTTTTTTTTTTGGTCATATTTATTACATTTTCTCAAAACACTTACAAAGACTGACATGTACATATTGTGTCAGTAACAACACTTACAATGTACAACAACAAAATGAGCAAAACTAACAAAACAAATGAACAACCAAACACTAGGGACTCAAATCACATGAAAATTATAATAGAACAAACCAACATTAGGTCAATAGTCTTAAATGTAGCTTCTTTACCCTTAAGAATATAAGTTATCTTTTCCATTGCAAAGCATGAAGATATTTCTCTTAACCAACAAACTATGGTAGGCCTTTGTCTTTTTCCAATAAATGGCATTGAGCCTTTTGGCATATAAAATGCACATCTATCAAGATTTGAATATCCTTTTTAATATTCTAGTTATCTGGATGAATGCCAAGAATGAAAAACCCTGGATCTAATGGTAACCTTATCAAAACCATATTACCAATTTCTTTCCAAAACACTTATTTTGTCACATCCCCACATACAACGAATTAATGTACCTTTTGCACTGTTATGTTTAAAACAAGTTTCTGGAACGTAGCCAATGTATTAAAAAATGTTCAGCTTTCATCTATTGAAATTTCTTGGATTCAGACTAATTCTACAGAATTGATCCAAACAAACAAAAAACATTTAAATCTTTTTTTGTGTTATCCCATAAAATTGTCACTACCTTAACAGTCACCACCTAAACGTGCCATCATTGTTTCAGAATTGAACAATCCTTTATTTAGAGGAATTCAATTATTTTAGATTAGTAGTGTTTTAGCATGTGGGTTCAAATTCTGTATTGTGATGTGGCCGCTATCAAAACATTACTGTCACAGCCAAAACATGGGATGTTTTGTCAAAAATAAAGCATACTAAATTATTAGCTTAAATGTTATGACTGTGTTTGGTTCAATGTACATTCAAACTAATGAATCATTAAGTTTGAAATCAGTATAATCAACTTTTTATCTTTTACAAAGAAAATCTGGATTCAAAAACATACAAATTGCATAAATCATTTTAAATATTGTTCAAATTGAAAACTTAAAAAAAGAAAAACAAGGAAGATGTAAGCAAAATCTTAATCATTCAATATACCCTTCTTATTAAATTATATACTCCTCTGTTTTGCTAGTGACAAATTAGGGAAGACAAACATTCTTTCTGAAAATACAATATGAAAATTAACTGCACAAATTACTAGAAATGTGTACCTTACATATTATAAAGTTTGCATACATACAAATTTGTAGGAAAATATTTGTTTTCCAAGACGTTTCTTACTTTGAACCAGTTCTGTAGAATGACCCATATAATAAAAACACATAATTGACTTACTTTTTGCCCTTTCCCTGTCTCAAGTGATGGAAAACGTTGATCACATCCCTCACTCTTCTTGGCGACTCCTCTATCTTTGATGCCAAGTTGACGCAGGCCATGGCAACAATCTGTTTTAAAGGGATAACAACATTCATTATTTTCAGAACCTCGGTTAAGGCAAAGGGCTTTTTTTATTATTATTGTTTTGTATCTCTAAATGATTTACCTCAAAGCTGTGCTTGATTAAGGACTTCGAGTAGAAGAACCGTTGAAAAAGGACTTGTCCAGTCGCCATCGCCACCTATTCAAAATACCAAATAATACATCAAAAACAACATTTGTGTCACTTGACTGACATAAAAGCAACGCCTATTCATTAGATAACTAAAAGTAGAACAACAAATAATATGTTTTAATGACATTCCAAAGCTCATTACACGGCTTGAATCAACTGAAGGACCCGCTGGAAGACAAAAGGCCGCCGGTTTCGGTGTGCCGGTTACGGCTAACGTTAGCTAGCCGCGCTAAGCGCGTCGTATTACACCTTAGGATCATTAGGAATTAAACTAATGGCCTAATTCATTTACAAACAAACATATTTAGAAAGTAACCTGTGGCAAACGTAGAAGAATCCCGGCAGACTGGATGAGTTCGCAGCCCAGAATCCGTAAGTCTGTCTCGGTCTCATGGTCGAGGCCATCCAGCATGGACGGGGTCGTTGAGAGTCTCTCCTCGGGTATTATCGAGCTATCAATGGCCAGCAACACCTCCGAATACACTTTATCGCCGATAAGTATGCCTTGGCTGTTTGGTGGAGTGTTCATATGAGGAGATAAAACACCCAGAGACATCTTGATGGAGTAAATCGGTATCACAAAACGTAGCCCTTTCGTCTGCCAGGCGGAAATGGCAACGTTTCGTACTTGACGCAATACAACAACGGACGTGACGTCAATGGGAACTAAATGTGAAATCCCGGAGAATACCGCGACATTGGGTACAGTGCGTTGTGTGGGTAGTGCGGCACCAAATGTTCTCAATGATAGTAGAAAGTCTGCGACATGTCTTCATTTAGACAGCTAAGTAAACGTTTGTGTAGAAATGTAAAATGGAATAAAACAACTTTATCCCACCGTAGATAGATAGATAGAGTACATGATCAAATTAGATAGATATAGAACAACATAGATGATAGACAGATAGATAGATAGATAGATAGATAGATAGATAGATAGATAGAGTACATGATCAAATTAGATAGATTGATAGAGTACATGATCAAATTAGATATAGAACAACATAGATAGATAGATAGATAGATAGATAGATAGATAGATAGATAGATAGATAGATAGATAAAAGTACATGATCAAATTTCTTGCTATGCCATGCTGTGCACCAGGTCCCCAGAGGGATGTGCTATAATCCATGACTGTTGCCAAGTACCAAAGTAATCACATCATCATATCTGAGACCTACACCACAGTAAGGGGGCTCATCACTGAAACTGATGAGACAGCTTACAGAGGGGACGTGATATGCCTAGACATCTGGTCAACAAGACATATAAAGATAGTTGTTGACTTCAGAAAATCTTGTGCTTCCTTCTTCCTATCAACAACAGGGTGGAATTAGTTACATACCCAGGAGGAAAAGAAATCTGATTTCTTGACTTAATACCTTTTTTTTCAACAGAGCAATGAAGTACAATGATTCTGTTCACATTTGCACATATTAATTTTCTATTTAATATTCAGTTTGATAAAAAATATAGAAACAGAATAATATTGTAGGCTTCTATCTGTGAAGAGAAAACTGATTAAAGGCATAGTACACCCCCCCAAAAAATCTGTCATTAATTATTCACCCTCATGTCGTTCCAAACCCGTAAGACCTTTGTTCATCTACGGAACACAAATTAAGATATTTTTGATGAAATCGGGACATCATTAAAATAGTCCATGTGATATCAGTTGTTCAGCTGTGATGTTGAAGCTACAAGAATAATTTTTTGTAAAAATAACTTTATTGAACAATTTTTTCTTTTCCTTGTCAGTTCTTGACACATGCGTGTGGTGCTGCTGATGCACGAGCTGGCTTTCCAAAGTAAAATAAAATCATTCTCTCTGTTGAAATCTTCAGACATATTTACGAAGACCTTTTTATGTGTGTCTTCCTCTGCTTGTAAACAAGGCGCAGGGCACCATGGGTTCTATGTCAAAACACTCATGTCGAAGACTGACACAGAAGACATGGAATCGTTGAATAAAGGCATTATTTTTGTTTACTTTGCACACAAAAAGTATTCTTGTAGCTTCATAAATTTACAGTTGAATCACTGATGTCACATGAACTATTTCAACAATGTCCTAACTGACTTTCTGTCAGTTGTGTTGCTGTCTACGCAGGGTCAGAATGCTGAAAAATATACTTGGGGGGGGGGATTCGATTGCTGTATTAAATTGAGACCTGCTCATGTTGAATCATTTTATTTTACACCTTTTTACAGCGTTGTTCACAATAACCAATCACACGCAAATCTTTAGAATGCAGTGGCCAATCAGAGGCGTTCAAAATAGTCATTGCTGAAACCCCGAGTTTTGTTCAGACTAAAACTCGCAAACTCCCTAAGCAACAAAGCAACAAAGTGCAGTTGTACAAACTATGTAAGTAAGAGACTCATTTATCATACAGTGTATGGACAGCTTCACTGATTATAAGAGGAGTTATGAGTGCTTAAACACTAGTTAGACTGACTGTGCTCATTTAGAGTGTGTTCATTCACTGCATGATTCAGTGTAATAAAATGCATTTTCTGAACATTCAGGATATGGGGGCAGAAAATGTATATTTATATCATGCAGATAATGATTTTATTTGTGTGGTAGCAGCTTAAAACTTTACTGATTAAATAATAAAAAAAAATATCAAAGAATTTTACACAAAATATATGCACACTTTAAGAAAAAAAGAATGGCTTTATAAAGATTTAAAAAATGGCCATTAAAAGGTAAAAATTACTTTTAACTTGTTAGAAAATATTAATTTCCTCGGCTAAATATTTGATTCTTCTTTGCTTCGTGTGTGACGTAGTCATTGACTGATCCGGAGGCGTGGGATCCATATGCGACATACTTTATTAACAAAAGCAGAGTAAAACAGGCTAGGTTCAACAACAGCAGACTGATGTGGTGAAGATAATCTGAAAGAGTAAACGAGAGTCCAGGCAAATGGTCGAGGCAGGCGGCGTACATAGGGCAAATCCAGGAAACAAGCGAGGGTCGAGAAAAGGCAGGCAGCAAAAGTTCACACACACGTAATAAACAGTCCGGTTGGCAACAGGTCGGCAATCAATAAAAAATTGGTAGTCAGACTAAACAAAACTTTGCGAGGAACAAGCCAGCATGGCGATCCATAAATGGCCGACAGAGAGGAAGTGACCCGGAAGACCCGGAACAGGAAGTGGAAGTCCCAGGTACGGGATTGTGGGAAATGTAGTGAGTTAAAAGTCCGGAGATGGTTCCTGCTGGCAGCGGTTAGAGGGAGCCACAGAGACCGCATTTGTGACAGAGTGATTGTTTGGTACACCTAATTCACTGATCATTGTAATATATATTGGTTAGGGGGAACCCCGAAGAGCTTTGACACAATTTGAACACTGTTTAGAACGACATGAGGATTAATTAATGACAGATTTTTCATTTTTGTATGAACTATTCCTTTAATGTCTTCATTAACACTGTTCAGGTTATACTATTTGGCAAGATTTGCTGAGAGTGTAATGATTAGCCTTGGTCTTTGCTGTGCACCAGGCAGGAAGTAGGAGATATGCCAGCTGTCATTGATACTCCTTTTGACCTCATTGCATTTACCCACTCGCCCCTCTCATCTCCCAACCCAACTAATACCCTTATGAGAATTGAAATACACAGGACATTCATTTATTCCCCCGAAACATCAATGAATTCAACAAACCAATTTTATGTAAAAGATGGGTTTAATTCAATTCAATCTCATATTACTGTACTTTTCATAAATCTACTACTAATTGGTTCAGAGAAATTTACAGGGGGTGGAATCTTTTTTATATATATAGAGAGAGAGAGAGAAGTTGTGCAAATGCTATTTTCTCAGTCCAAGTGCAAACATTTTGATGTCACTGCCAGCAAACAGTAAATCATTTTTTTAAATGTGTTTTCAGTTTCTTTCCTCGTTTTGCCTGTGGTTGTTTTTTTGTGAAATGCATGTCCCAAGTTACTAAGAGAAAGTGTAAACAAGACCTACTGTAGACAAAATATCCTGCTGCAGTAGCAGCTCCATTACATTCTGTAAGCCAAACTGAAATAACCTGTTTCTATGCATTTGAATTAAATAATATTGTAGATAAAAAGGTGCTAGCACTATATGAGTTATACGTATTATATTATCACAATTATATGCATTATTTTCAAATGCTTCACTGTTGGGAGGCTATCTCATGAGGTATGCAACAGTGAAGCTTCTGTGCATGCCAGCATGGATAGTAAGGCATGCAAATAACACTTTGCACACAAGCTGCTTTTTTCACTTGCTTCACTATGCTCGAGACAGAGCTTATTTAATGTAAGCCCCATCCCCTTTGTTTCTCAATGCAGTTTGTTACACAATATGTTTGCGACTGTTATGGCTAGCACTTCAAAATACAGAAAATTAGCTCAGTTGGACAGCTACTTAAATTACATTGCGTGTCAGTCACGCAAGTGCAAAGTGTCATATTCTCTCTTACATTACTGGCAGCTGAGACGCACTGAATAAACCGAATGTCCCAGAGGAGGAACATCTTGCAGCTTCTTTCTTGCATAAATCACTCACTGAGACATTTTAATCAGGTAATTATTCATCCTTTCTGTCAGTGACTGGGGGATTCATAATGTACTCCAGATCTGCTGGCTTGAATGGCACTACTGGGATCTGGTTAGAGCGCTGTAATGCTTCACCTCACAGGTTCAGAAAAGCACACACTGCACCTTTGCGAGCAAAAATCTGATGTTTAAAAGCAAAACTGATGTGTACGCCGAATTTTTCTACGAGTGCTTTATTTCACAGTGCAGGAGCTTCATAGACCCGGGAGGT
This sequence comes from Cirrhinus molitorella, assembly GCA_033026305.1. Lineage (NCBI taxonomy): Eukaryota > Metazoa > Chordata > Actinopteri > Cypriniformes > Cyprinidae > Cirrhinus > Cirrhinus molitorella. Next base: position 15,001,668 of record CM065124.1, on the reverse strand, counting down.
ACCATCAACAAGACATTCTTGAGAGAATCAAATACCTGAAACGCTCAAGTCCACAGGAAGGAAATGTCATCAGCAGTACTGCGCAGTTAAAACTGAACAATACACCGTTTTATGAGGCAGGTTTGAAGTAGCCCCCTGAGATCGGAAAAAAAGTTGTCGCCCGTAGCGAGCTCGGCACAGACAGCCGGGTGACGTAAATCAGCGTGTTTCTGTGTCTGACTTCATGGTGAACATGTTCCTTTCACCTGAGGAATGTTTTTGTTCCCGGACGTCTCCGTCTGCCGTTACCCCAAGCAAATTTGATTGGCTGCTTGTATGCCAGTGAGACTAACTGTGTTCCTTTCAGAAAGCAAAGTCAGCTATATTTTCTTAACATGCTAATGATTTCCCAAAGCCTGTGGCTGTGACATATAGCAGAGACCTGAACATACAAACTGCTGTTGTATGAAGCATTCTCAACCTCTCACCTCCCTCTGTTCAGACAGTACTGGGCCTGAGGTCATTTTCCATTCCTGAAAGTGTGTCCGTGGAGGGAAGCAAAGGTGAGTTTTTTATTCAAGTGTAAATATATTATATCCCCTCTGGTATATACACCACAGGTGTCTTATTGCACAGGTACTGACCTGGCCTGCAAACCAGCTGCATTGCTTTATTGAGATACAGCGTCATAGGACACCTGCAGAAAGTTCAGTTCCTGTATACCTCACAATCCGTAACCCATTTATAGAAACAGCCCAGATCTGGTGTAGCCTGGTTCACGCTGGGTCTAATTCCCACCTCACCCCCCAGAAGGCCCAGAAGTGTAAATATTTCCATCTCCACATGTTCCCAATTTTGTTCTGACTGAGAGTGCTCTGTTTTCTGAACTGAATGCTGAACTACAAGTACAGAACAAAATCACATGTGATCGCTTTTTCTCTGTTTCTATGTAACACATTATAATATGTGGCATGTCTGTAAATCCCCCACAAACAAATAGTAAATAGGAGAATGGAATGAAACTCGCTGCCAGCAATAAATCACTGGAGGAGGGATTTCATAAGCGTTCAGATTAATGATCGCTTCTCAGAATTTCTGTCTTTTGGAATTTTTTAATACTGTTTTCTGACTGACTTGGTGTAGATAGATCTGCCCAATTTAATGAGCAGATTTTTGTAGTAAAATCATATACATATGTCTATAGTTTACTTTTAAATTAAATTAAGTAAACAATAAAGTTCTGTTTTATTTTCAAAATTGTTAATGTCCAATACTTTTTTTTTATTTTTTTATTTGCTACTTTTGAGGTTTTGAGAAATTGTTGACCTATATATATATATATATATATACACATGTATTAGACAATGTTCACCAGAATATGATTTTAAAATGAATGCCTTCTGAATGTTAACTGCCTTCTGAATGTTAACTGCAATTTTAAAGGAATAGTTCACCCCAAAATTAAAAATTTGCTTACAATTTACTCTCAGACCATCCAAGATGTAGATGAGTTTGTTTATGCATCAGAACTGATTTAGAGAAATGTATTATTACATCTGTTGCTCACTGATGGATCAGTGATAACATGACTCCAGTCCAAAAAATTATAGTCTTGTGAAAAGCTGCACCTTTGTTAGAAACAAATTCATCATTAAAGAATTAGTTCACTTTCAAAACAAAAATTTGCAGATAATGTACTCACCCTCTTGTCATCCGAGATGTTCATGTCTTTCTTTCTTCAGTCGTAAAGAAATTATGTTTTTTTAAGGAAAACATTTCAGGATTTCTCTCCATATAATGGACTTACATCACTACCGAATTTTTACATCACTACCGAATTTACATCACTACCGAATTTTTACATCACTACCGAATTTTACTACAGTGATTTGATTGCAACATATAATCATTAATGTTAACATTATACAAATTGTACAAACTTTAATTATTGTACAAATTCTAATTTAACAAACGTTATTGTACAAACTTTAATTATTGTACAAACTTTAATTGAACAAACTTTAATTATTGTACAAACTTTAATTTAACAAACTTTAATTATTGTACAAACTTTTAATTTGCTGTTAAGCTGCTTTGAAACGATTTGTTTCGTGAAAAGCGCTATACAAATAAACTTGACTTGACTTGACTTGACTTCTATGGTGCCCCCAAGTTTGATCTTCCAAAACGCAGTTTAAATCCAGCATCAAAGGGCTCTAAACAACACCAGCCGGTCTTATCTTTCGAAACAATTGGTTATTTTCTAAACAAATTGACAATTTATATACTTTTTAATCTCAAATGCTTGTCTTGTCTCGTCTCTCCGATGCGTATGTGTAGTCTGTGTGATCCAGGTCAATACAGTTAGGGTATGTCGAAAAACTCCCATCTTGTTTTTGTCCTCAACTTCAAAATCGTCCAACAACGTTTTTTCCTCTTTTTTTTTTTTTTTTTGTAAAGGGCATTTGATCTTCTTTGTATGTTCACTTTGTAAACACAGGGTTGATACTTCTGCAGTGATGTGTACTAATCCCAAACTTTTGAACGGCAGTGTTCCAGGATAAATTCATTTATTTTAGGACAAAAACATCTAAGAACAGACTGTGATGATACTGATTAAACACTCACACATGTGCACAGCACAAAAGCAGACAAACACTGAATCAGCACACAGTTAAACAATGCTATTTCTGTCCCGCTCATAACAGCCTACAGTATATTGGAAATTAAAGACGCGCCCCAGACAAGGAGTATTTAACAGATGTTTGTCCTCACCTCAATAAATCATTTGGCTGTACTTCTAAAAATTTCTCCCTACTCAGTGGGTGGAGCATTCATTTAAATCTTCTCTGGTCTGATTTATGCTGACAAAAACTTTTCTGCTGGAAAAATACCTTTTTTTTCCACAAAAAAAGCTTTAGGTATTGCATGAAGGGTTTCAACTTTGTTGTGAGGTCACAAATGAATCCTTCAAAAGCATAAAAGCTGGAAACCAGACTGATGATATTACTTCATTGTTTTGTAATGTATTTATTAACTTGTTTATGTTGTTAAGGGTTTGGCCTAAGGGTTTTAATAGCCATGACATACTCAATCACTCATTGTTTATCTTCAGCCTCTCTGCTAGTAATTTATTTATTAATATAGTTCTTGACACAATTCAGTATTGTGTTGCACAACTCAATTCCCAATTTCTCATTTCCCTTGAACAAGTTAAACTTCAATCAAAGTTGATGCTCCAATGCACCCACAGTTAATATTTATACAACCTGTTAATATTCAAAGAGCTAAACCTCAGATTATTAAAAGGGTTGACCACAAAATGAACATTCAAGCATGATTTTCTTTCTTCTGTAGCACACAACAATTTCTCATGTTTTCTGGATTTTGTTTTGGACCCCACTGACATTCATTGAATGGAGTGTTGAAACATTCTTCAAAATGTCCTGTTTTGTGTTCATACAAGTTTGGAATGACATGAAGGTGAGTAATCAGTGAAAAAATTATCATTTTTGAATGATTGATTCTTTTTAAGAATCAAACGTAAGAACAGCAATTAGAAAGATGTGAATGGAGAGGTTAACTGCTGAACAGCATGCAAAGGAATGCTCCTTCTGGTGCTGTCACAATAAATCGATGCTTTGCGATTCATACACTAAAAAAAATAACTGGGTTATTTTTTTAACCCAAATTCTGGGTTGACCCTTTTGGGTCAATTTTTTTTAGTTATTTTTTCAGTCTTTAGGTAGTTTTTCTGTTACCTAGCTCCTGGGTCAGACATAACAACCCAATGTTTGGGTAGTTTATGTATTACTCAGATCTTGGGTCAGACGTAACCCAGTGGTTGAGTTATTTATTGCAGGGATTTTGTGTTGAGAGAGCAGTTTTAAATGCCATCGAATTGATGCATTTCTTCGATAAAAACTGGTTTGTGTACATTTTATTTTAAAAAATAAATATTTGCTGTATATAGTTCAATTTCATGCAGAGCAACAGGTGTGCGGTTTAAAATCACCTACACGTTGGTCTTATCGTGTGAATACTCTGCATGAAATAAACAATTTTATTCATAAAGATACCGAATACAAATACTTTGGATGTTAAAATATTTCCTCAGAGCTGTTTACTTTTTGTTTCTGGGAAGGTTATGAAAGCAGTCACAGTATATTTTCGCTTTGATAGTAACACAGGGCGGCAGTCTTAGCTGTGAGCTGTTCCCCATCGAACACGACTCGAGCTCGGGCATGAGAGCCAGTGATATTACGGTGAAAACGGAAAAACAGAGACTGGTCAATTACATGTGAATTACTTCTGTTTAATTCTTAATTTAAACTGGTTTAAATAGGCAATATATAATCAAAATGACAATGCTGTAAATGATAAATAAAGGAAAATAAAGGAAGTTTTCATGCAAACCAGTGGTTGTGTGGAGTATTTTAAAAAGGTTAGATGATTTAAGTTAATCTGTAAACATTATTTCATGTATAAAGTAAAAAAAAAAGCTATATTATAATAAAAATTAATCAACCTATTAGCTGGGTTAAATCAACCCATTATGATGGGTTGAATAAACAACCCAATTTGCTGGGTAAAATTAAACCCAAATGTGTTCTGTCCTATATTTACCCAGCCCTTGGGTTAAAAACAAACCAAATTGGGTTGTTTTTAACCCAGTGTTTTTTAGAGTGTAGATCAATTCTGAATGCATTGCGATTCTCTCTGGAATCCATTCTCGCCATCAATCGGCCACATCCACAAGTCTATGCCCCATGAGGCCTTACATCAAACATGGGAGCATCTTCCGGTTCATAGTAAATAAGCGGGACGTGACACTCATTCATTCAATAGTTGACAGTACTGACGGGCAAATGAAGACTCCTTAAGCACAGAGACTGTTTCGGCAAAAAGATTCAAAGCTTTAAGTGTTGAAAACAGTGCTTTCTGGTGGTTAGTAAACAATAAAGTAGCCAAAAGCCTGTGAAAGAAACTTCCTCGGACGAAACATTCACCACACATTCCATAAATTGATTCATATTACTTTGCACAAATAAAAGCGTAACAGTGTGTTGAATTTCTGTTTCTGATAAATTAATTTACCCATTAAACTGTGCCATTAAATGCCAGTAATAGAAGAATAATGTACACATATGAACTGCGTATGGCAAAGATTTAAATTTCCTGAAAATTATTTGTATTGCTAATTTTTGATATTACTTGTATGACTGGGTATTTAAAATTGAAATGAAATAAATCTGAATAAGATCTGGGGGTTACAACATTCCCACATGCAGTGTGAGTCGTGCACGTTCTACGTTAACAACACAAGCCTCGAATCAAGGCTTCATCTGGCAGACCCCGTAACGCAAGCTCCGATGCCTCGGTTCAAATGTCACATCACAAATTGACAGTCATTCAAGATTTAGCGATCCAAACTTGCTAACAATGTGCGAACACAACTTTGAACAGCACATGTTGTCCCTGAGCACCACAACAACATCTCTCATAAAGGTTTGCAACTTTACAAAGTAAATGATGACCCGAAAAACATCTAGCCTCTTCGCTAATTAGCACACAAAATACCATTGGTAGGCCTATACTACTTCCACCACATCACCGGAAGTTGTACCCACATTCTTTTTTACAGTAGAGCGCATTTAAGCCACGCCCAAAAACAATCCAAATGCTCTCCATCGACTTTGTATTGTGGGAAGCTGCCTTCTTGTCATTTCTGACTTTTAACAAAAAAAACAGAACAATTTCATAAAGCTGCTATGTGACAAGGTGTACAGTAAACAACACAGAACTACATTTTTATAAGCTGTCGATTCTAAAAAACAAGCGTTTAATGACACAAATAGTTGTAGATGTCAGGGTATTTCATGATGGGTCATTCAGTTGGATCATTTCTCCAACAGACGGAAGGTAAGGAAAAGGAGCACTGACTCAGACCAATAAAATTTAGTTTCTTAATATATCTCCTCCTTTCAGGTTTACATAGGGTGGTGAAATAATCCTTTGACATAGTTAAAAATAATGAATGTTTACAGTCGCCGATTAGGTTTCCCACCAGTGGGCGTATAGTTCTCTGAGTAATATGACACGTTGCGCTCTACTTTTGTGTCTAAACACTCTTTTTTGGGTCGACAGCTTATAAAAACGTAGTTCTGTGTTTTTTAGCTTGTTTACTGTACACCTTGTCACATAGCAGCTTTTAGACATGTTCTGTTTTTTGTTAGAAATGACAAGGAGGCAGATTCCCGCAATACAAAGTCAATGGAGAGTGTTGAATTGTTAACTTCCGTCTCTATTGGCGGCACTGAACGTAAACAATGCCACTGAAAACTCACATATTTTGCTGATCATTGCTGCTGAAATGATCAATTATTGTCATGTTTTGGGCTGTACTAATTGGTCGGACCAGGAAAAAACATTTGGAGTACTACAGAATAGAAATTTATAACAAATCAAGGAGAAGAGTGCAAAAAAAAACTGAGGAACAAAAGGCGTCTGTGGTTGACCAAACTGAACCAGGATTTCCAGGGCAGGAATCTTGACAACACTCGTGTTTGTTCTTATAATTTCCAGTCAGGTTGGTGAATACTACTTTTACAAATCTTTACCACCAACTTTAGTTTGTCAAAATTTTTCAGTCCTTCTCTATAATTTAGAAGCTTCCACACATTTTTCAGTGTTTTAGACAGCATACAGTATATTTTGTATTACATTAACAATGCAATCCATGCTGTTGTTTACATCTGAGTATTGGCGATTTGGCCGCACAACCAGATAACTGACCAAACCGTGACGTAAGTGCAAACCCTCTATAAGAAAGACATGAATTAAGAAGTTAACTCCTGGACAGCATGGAGCAAAGGAAAGCTCCCTCTGGAGTTATTTACTTCTATAAGATCAAACACATTTTTGCCCGAATCTCTCTCTCTCTATGCTTTCACCTTGACCTGAGGCAGAAATCTCATTTGGGGAGTCCCAACCCCTTTCCTTTTCTTTCCACACCCCCATGACAATTTTTTGCCCAACCAGCGGTGGAGGCTGTGACATTTGAGTACATGACATATACTGCCCACCTCCAACAAAGCATTACTCACACTGTGACAGCCCTGCTCTGAGTGCTGTGTTTAAAAGAGCTTCCTCAGCCTCATGTATGCTTAGTGGGCTTCCAGGCACATGAGGGACGGTGACTGTAACAACACAGGAACGACCACAAGGCATCTTTGTGGCTGTGGAACATCTGATTTACTTCAAAATAATCTGATTACATGCAAGGGCAGACTAACATACACACCAGCATTAACATCAGAATGTATGCGCCCGGGGCCATGCTGGCCCTCTGCCTACCCTGCTTTTTGAGTGGGAATGTGTTTGGTTACGAATATGGAGAGGATTACTCTGACTTCTATAATGAAATCTCCAATGGTGAACAGCTGCAAAGTAAGTACTTTTCAATTCCAGATGCCTCTTTGTTTTTATACACATTTTGCTTCTCATTTGACTTTATTGAATAAATGGATAGTTGAAGTTTTTAGGATTTTAGGTTAAAATATAATTTTTGTTTTGACTTCACCAGTCAACTTTGTATGGTCTTGATGTGTTACAAATGAATCAGTTTTTTAAAATCTACAAAACCAGTTTTAAGTACTATAGGTATATTTGTAGCAATAGCCATAAATACATTGTATGGGTCAAAAATATATTTTTTTCTTTTATGCCAAAAATCATTAAGATATTTAGTAAATATATCAAAACTTAATTTTTGATTAGTAATATGCATTGCCAAGAACTGGACAACTGTATAGGTGATTTTCTTAATATTTCGATTTTTTGCATCCTCAGATTCCAGATTTTTAAATAGTTCCATCTCGGTCAAGTATTGTCATATCATAACAAGCCATACATCAATTGAAAATGCTTATTTATTCAGCAAAATGTTGCTGTTAAAAGTTTTTAAGCATATTACATCACTGGATATGGCAACTTTATAAAAATATTTGATGTCAACAATCAAATATATTTGAATATCTGTATTTTTAATGCTATGAAAGCATAATATCATGAGTCATGACCCATGTTGGCAGGTTTCCTGACATTTGACATTTGCATACCTTTTCCACTGACACTCTCCTGCAAAACTGAGCCTGGAGCATGAACATATTAACCAGAGGACGCTTTTGAGTATCATAAATGTTATTCATTTTCAAAGAACTTGTCTCTGAGACTTTAGCAAATTGGCAGCTAACAATCCTAGTGGCCACAACAAAAGCGGCAGACCTGGGAAAAACAAAGGATGACCACAAACCACAAAAAAAGTTAATGTTATTTATTTCATTATAAGTAAATGTAAAATTACCTTTTAAAGGAGAAGTTCACTTCCAGAATGAAAATTTCTTAATTTACTCACGCCCATGCCATGCAAGATGTTTATGTCCTCCTTTCTTCAGTAACATAGAAATTAAGGTTTTTAATGAAAACATTTTAGGATTTTTCTCCATATAGTGGACTTCAATGGTTTGAAGGTTCAAACTGCAGTTTCAATGCATCTTGAAAGGTCTTGTCTAGCAAAGTGATCGGTCGTTTTCCTAACCAAAAAAAAAAAAAAGTATATACTTTTTAACCACAAATGCTCATCTTGCACAAGCTCTGCGATGTGCGTCTTAACATATTGCATAATCACGTTGGAAAAATCACATGCAGTTAGTTCTTCGTCTGTGTACTTTAGTTCAAAAAGGTTGGGAAGGGTGAAAAACACTTGGTCGGTATGTCCGCCTTTGTCACGCATACGTGATTACAGCTATTGTAAGATAAGCATTTGTAATTAAAAAGTATATACATTTGTATTTTTCTTAAAAAAATGGCCCATTGTTTCGCTAGATAAGACACTTATTCCTTGGCTGGGATTGTGTAGAGTCCTTTGAAACTGCATTGAAACTACAATTTGGACTTTAACACGTTGGCCACCATTTAAGTCTACGATATGGAGAAAAATCCTGCAATGTTTTTCTCAAAAACCTAATTTCTTTTTGACTAAAGAAAGAAAGACATGAACATCTTGAATGACATGGGGGTGAGTAAATTATCAGGAAACCAACAACCAACACAGAGCAGTAAAAACCATACTCTTTGTTTCACAGCAAAAACTACACAAATTCCCTGTCCGCCTCAAGACCTCTCACGCTGGGAAAAACTCTTCATCATGCTGGAGGACTCTCAGATGAAGCAAAACATGCTCTTGCAGCAGAATGAAGACATGGTTAAGGTGGAGATGGACTCCATGCGGAAGGAGCTCCATAAGCTTAACAACAACAAAGCGTGCGTCCAGGCCTCAGAAAACACCTGCAAATGTATAAGTGAACAGATGAACCGCAATCTGAACCAAGCCATGGAGCAGCTCAGAGAGGCTGCGGATATGTATCAAGCCCAAAACAATGAGACACTGCAGCAGCTCATTCAGTTCAGCAGGAACCAGGCTACTCGTCTCACCAAACTGGAGAGCAGCTCACTGCTAGGAGCAGGCCTGGGGCAAGTGGCCATGAAGTCTTTCTCCACTTATCCAAAGGAACAAGAAGCAAGCAGTGCAGATAACGGGAAGCTGGAGAGAGCACTAATGGCCACCGTTGCAGATCTCCAAAGGGTACATGCCCAGCTGGCCTTTTTCCAACGAGCAACGGCACACCGGTTTCTGCCCTCAGGTAGATGTTTCAACTGTAGGAAAACCAAATCTTTGATTTCACTGTTTTTTAAATGTAATTTAATAATCCGTAAATAGATCTATCTATCTACATTTGAGGTAAAAAGTTTACATCCCTCTTTCATAATCTGCAAAATGTTAATTATTTGACCAAAATAAGAGGGATCATACAAAATGCATGTTATTGTTTTAGTACTGACCTGAATACAATATTTCACACAAAAGATGTTTACATATAGTCCACAAGAGAAAATAATAGTTGAGTTTATAAAAATGGCCTTTTTAAAAGTTTACATTCCCTTGATTCCTAAAACTGTGTTGTTACCTGAATGATCCACAGCTGTGTTTTTTTTGTTTGTTTGTTTGTTTGTTTGTTTGTTTTTTGTTCATGAGTCCTCTTGTTTGTCCTGAACAGTTAAACTGCCTGCTGTTTTTCAGAAAAATCCTTCGGGTCCCACAAATTCTTTGGTTTTCCAGTATTGCCTGTATGATTTTAAGATCCATCTTTTCACACTGAGGACAACTGGGAGACTCATATGCAACTATTACAGAAGGTTTAAACACTCACTGATGCTCCAAAAGGAAAAACATGCATTAAGAAAACTTTTGAACAGATGTGTACATTTTTCTTACTTCGCGTAAATATCATATTTTTTCATTTAGTACTGCCCGTCAGAGCGCGGGAAGATACTTATATGTTTCTCAGAAGACAAAATAAGTTAAATTTACCCTGATCTTCAAATTCAAAAAGTTTTCACCCCCAGCTTAATGCATGGTTTTTCCTTCTGGAGCATCAGTGAGTTTTTTTGACCTTCTGTATTAGTTGCATATCATTTACAGTCCTTCAGTTGTCCTCAGTGTGAAAAGATGGATCTCAAATTTTTTTCTGAAGAACAACAGGCAGTTTAACTGTTCAGGGCAAACAAGGGACTCGTGAAAAATTATCACTAAACAAAAAACAAAACAAAAAAAAACAGATGTGGATCATTCAGGTAACAACACAGTATTAAGAATCAGGGTGTAAACTTTTGAATGGGGTCATTTTTATAAATTCAACTATAATTTTTTCTTGTGGAGAATCTATCTATCCATCACTGATCCTCAAAAAGGCTGAATTTAATTTAAACAGCAAAAACAGTAATATTGAGAAATAAATTATAATATATTATAATATTATAAGCAAAAGTGACAGTAAAGACATTTAATCTTACCAAAGATTTTTGTGATTTGCAAACACGTTACTTTGTCAGTACATGATGATTCAGAGCAATAATGACTTTAATTTCTTGCTCGCTCTTTCTCTTTTTTAAGGCTGTGAAATGGCTTTATTATTCCCTATGCGCTCCAAGCACATCTTCGCAGAGGTAACACCCTCCGCGTCCATGTCCCTACAATCATTCACCATCTGTCTGTGGGCCAAAGTGACTCAGTCTCTGAATAGAACAGTGCTTTTCTCTTACGGCACCAAGAAAAACCCTCAAGAGCTCCAGCTTCTTTTGGCAAGACACTTAGTGCTCCTCACGGTGGGCGGTGAGACCCATCTAGTGGAAGCTCACAGCGTAGTAACAGATGGGCAGTGGGGGCACTTCTGTGCAGCTTGGAGCTCAGCGCAGGGGCTGGCCACTTTGTGGGTGAATGGAGAGAACGTTGCCAGAGTGCCTGGAGTAGCCGAAGGCCACGTATTGCCTGGTGATGGGTTCATTTTGCTGGGGCAAGAGCGCAGTCGGTCGGGTATCTACAGAGATCTGGATTCATCGGTTGCCTTCACTGGAAAAATGACTGGGGTGAACATGTGGGACCATGTGCTGGATGCAGAGAGGATTAGAGAGTACGCCAATCAAGATGGATCCTGTGATAGCCGTGGGAATGTGATTGGATGGGGTGTTTCAGAGATCAGTCCACATGGTGGCGCTCAATATATCAACTGAGACTGCACCAATATATATCAACACAGATTTGTACATTAAGTAATATTACTTTGTATGTCACCAATGATTTTGTATTTACCTTCTGTTTCATTCCAAATAAAAAGCACTGCTTAAAGGCATAGTTCACTCCAAAAATTTAATTCTGTGATTAATTGTTCACCCTCATGTTGTTCCAAACAAAAATATTTTTGATGAAATCCAAAAGATTTCTAGCTTTGCATGGGCAGCAACGCAACTACCACGTTCAAGGCCCAGAAAGGTAGTAAGGACATCGTTAAAATAGTCCATGTGACATTAGATTTTGTCTAAAGATTTTGACAGAAAGGATGACTTCTAATTTTTTTGTCCAGCCTTACTTATTTGAACCATAATGCATGCAGAAGACTGATACAGAAGAGAAGAAATTGTTGAATAAAGAAATATTTTTGTTTTCTTTGCACACAAAAAATATTCTCGTAGCTTCATGAAATTAAGGTTGAAACAGCTATTTTAACAATGTCCTTTCTACCTTTCTGGGCCTTGAATGTTGCAGTTGCATTGGTGCAGGGTCAGAAAGCTCTCGGATTTAATCAAAAATATACTAATTTGTGTTCAGAAAATAAACAAAGGTCTTACGGGTTTGGAACGACATGTGGGTGAGTAATTAATAACAGAATTTTCATTTTTGATTCATTTGGTTCACCCAAAACATTTGCTATGTTTACTCACCCTCAGGCCATCCAAGATGTGGGTGACTGTCTTTCTTTAGTAAAACAGTTAAGATTTTTAGCTAAAACCATGATCCCCGGTGATTCATAAAATGCGGGTCAAGGAACCGACACCTTGAGAGAAAAAAAGCAGATATATAAACACAAAATGAACTCCCATGGCTCCTAAATGTCTAATGAAGTGAAACAATCAGTCTGTGTGAAAATGAATATTATTTACAACATTATTACCTGAAATCATCAGGAAATACAGTTTGAAGAATTCATTTTGTTTGTTTGTTTTTTGTAACTGTTTTTTTTTTTTTTTTACTCTTCAGGTGACGGTACCCATTGACCTATATTTTATAAATCACCAAGACCAACAATTTCAGCTAAAAACGTATTTACTGTTCTATTGAAGAAAGAAAGTGTTTAATTTGGGTGAACTATTCCATTAAATTGATAATCTACACAAAAATTACATTTCTGTCATTATTTACTTTCATTTATTTTTTTATGATTTTTTTTCTCCCTGTGGAATGCAAAAGAAGATATTCTGATTATTTTTGTCCATACAATGAAATTTAAAGGGGTGGAACAGTATTGTATAAGCGAAAACAGCTGAAACATTCTTTAAAATATCTTTTGTGCTCCACAGAAGAAATAAAATCAAGCATGTCTGGAATGACATGAGGGTGTGTAAATGATGACTATGGATGAACTATCCCATTAACCTTAAAAGACTGTACACAAAGCCAATTAATATAGTTTAATATTGTGTATTCTTTTTTCAATTCTAGCTTTTAGGAGAGAATTGCATTACCATGTAAATAAATTAGTTAAATGCGTAAAAAGCTAATAAATTCTAGCGGTGTGGCTCAGTGAGCATAATTAATGGACTACAAATGGAAGAACTGTTTCTCTGTTGTTCCAAATTTACATTTTAATGACTTAAGGTGGGGCAAGTCTGGATTTATTTCCATCACCATGCTGAACATGACTGTTTACATTGTTCACCAATAATTCAAAACAGATTTTCCCTCTTCTATAGTTTAGTAATTTACAATGTTTGTCTGGCCTATTGCTGCATAGGTGTTGCTCCAGTATGACTACTGCCAGTGGGTCCAGTCTGACCACAAATAATATAAAATGAACCCAAACAAGGCGTGTGCTTTAACCATGGTGACAGTAACTCTGAAATGACACCCACATGTGGACATGTAATAATTGTTACAAATAGCAGTACTTTCCAGTGGTGTGTGAGGCATATGGTCAGAATAGCCCGCCACATGTTAAATGATCTAACTTTGTGCTGTCAACCTAAATATAGACTGTATTTAACCATATTTAACTATATCATTCATAATGAAGACCTAACACATCAGTATCAATGACTGTATATGTAAAAGTTGATGTATATCACTTGTTATTTCAGAAGCCAGTAAATTTACAAATGGCCGTGCCCACTCTTACAGGAAAAATAACGTAATCTAAAAAAACTCAATTTATGAATTTCATTTAGGATTAAAGAAGTTAGAATATATGTGAATGCAAAATTGTTGTATATTTGCATAATAAGGACAAAGTATTTCCAAAGAATGCATAGTCCTAGCACTCTTTAGGAAGAAAATCTTGATTGCCAGTTTCATTGAAAAGCCATTAATGCAGTTTTGGAGTGTCTTTTTCTACACTTTTATGTCCCAGGGGTTTATTTTTATTAAAACTAACAGTTTTTTATTTATAATTATGTGATTGAGTCACAGCAGGTTTATTTTGATGAAAAAAGTATTAAATGTGTTGTGTATGCTGCCTCACAGTGTTATAAACTGTGAAAAGATATGACAAAACATAATATTGCAACTGACCTGTTTTGACTAACATTATGTACCCTAATGTCACTTTAAAATGTTAAGGCAAAGGTAGCAAAGTGACAAAATAAATCTTCTGGATCCATCTTTGCCTGTGGTTTACCAAAAGACAAGGCGTAGGATGCCTCGTTATGAACGAACCTGTGGGGTCCTTGTTTTTTTTTCCCCTTTGACTTCCTCTCCAGCTTGTCAGAGAAGAAGCGAACAGAATATATGTCATTCAACTCAACCCAGGATTCAAACGACGTCTGTTCACTTCAAGAAAGATAACTATGAATAACGACAACTATATTCGCGTCCACACCAGTAAACGATAACGGTATGTTTTTGTTGTGTTTGTCAACACACACGTTATAAGCGCGGTGAATCTAGCGTAAACAAACGTATCTAACTCTAACGTAGTCAATGTAATGGAATGAAAACAATACAGACTGTTTTCTACAGCAACTTCAAAGGAGGCGATACAATGTTGTCCAAATTTGAGCTGAATTCCTGAGGTAATTGTATGTTACTCTGTTTGCTGTGCAATGTCTGTTTGCTTCTATACAATGTCGCTTGCTATTTGTGCACAAGCCTTTTAAATTTAAATTAAGTCTTTCAATGTTTTATCGTTCATCAGCTGTGAAAAAAATCCGTTCTGAAAGTGATCCCAACCATATCATTCCCCTGTATTGTTATAGTCCTGGTGTGAACTCTGCTATTCTTTTAGAACGTTATCTTTATATAGTTATCGTTATCGTTCTTGGTGTGAACGGGCCTTTAGTCAGTGGGTCCATCTCACTTGACTGGCTCTTCAGCTTTCCAGCACAGTCGATGGTCTCCTTCCAGCCATCAACCCACAGTCTTAAAAATAATGTTTTTTTTTATTGGCATTGATGGTTCCATAAAGAACCTTGAACATCCATGAAAACTTTCAAATGCAGAAAAGGTTCTTTATAGTCTAAAAAGGTTCTTTCGATTTTTAAAATGTTCTTCAAAATGGCTCTTTTTAGAACTTTTTACTGAAAGGTTCTTTGGGGATCCAAAAATGGTTCTTCTATGACATCACTGCAAAAACACCCTTTTGGAACCTTTATTTTTAAGAGTGCATGTACTCCAGTCCACATTCTTATCCCAGGTGATCTGTCAGGCCTGGAATCTTTCCTGCCAAAGAAAGACTTTCAATCATTTTTGGAACCCAAAGTTCATTAGTAGTGCGCCCGGCATGACAGCGGATCTTAAGTCTAAAGCTCTTCTGCTCCTGAACTCTTCTCTCTGGAGCTGGTTTCTCCTCCTGACACCAGTCTATTACTTCATCCCACTTGTTCCATGACATCCAGTAATTGTTGTCGGCCCATGAGACAGAGGATCGCAAAGAACTATCCATCTCTAGCTTGACAGTTTGACAGCTGTACAACTCAGACATTTATCACAAAGAAATAAGAATTATCTGGCCAGAGCAATGACCACCACTGTTGACATCATGATCACCACAAGAAAAGTTCCATTTACTAAAGTAGTTCTAGTCATATTGGAAACTTCCAAAAAAAGATACACTACACATATCTGATTTATGGTTGGATTTTCAATCATGTGTATGAAAATTAAATGACAAACTTGGAAGGTCTCAGGCTTATTGCCTTGTTTTAGCTGTGTGAGACCTCTAGTTTATAAGCCGTAATAGGGAAGTAATGAGAAGAATAACAAAGTGCAGTAAATAGTAAATCTGTTTGCACTATGAACAAGCTGTTTTGTACATCTAAAAATAGTCCAAAGCGGGTAAGACTGGAAGCCAGGCACATTACATTTACAAAAGGCCGCACTCACTCTTACGGGGAAAAGATACCATTCATTCAAGCTTTTCATCTGAAATTCATGTACTTTTAATTAGTAGCAGACAGAAATTAGAATATTAATTTATATACAGTCAAACAAAAATTTATTCAGACGCCTTCAACATGTCTCACATTATCACAGTTTATGTAGTTATTTTATAGTTTAGAAAATGGTAATAAAATATGACAAAACTCATCTCAGTTCATCTTGATAATGTCAGATAACTTTGATAGAAAGGTATGTAATGAATTACAATCAACCAAAAACTGTTAGTATGACAATATTTACACAACTACCAATACTTTGTTGACAAATTACCAAGCAATGCTTAATTTTGTTCAGGTGTAAAAAGGTCAAGCAAAATATGGTCAGGTCAAAGTGTCTGAATAATTTTTGGTCCCAAATTTGTATCAATTTTACTGGCAGTCCACTGTATGAAGAATTTCTGGGTATACTATGCTACAGTTTACTTTATTTTGCTATCCTCACTTACATAAATTAAAGGGTTACTCCACCCCAAAATGAAAATTTAGTCATTAATCACTTACCCCCATGCCCTTCCAAACCCACAAAAGCTTTGTTCATCTTCAGAACACAATTTAAGATATTTTGGATGAAAACCGGGAGCTATGCGACTGTCCCATTGACTGCCAAGTAAATAACACTCACTGTCAAGGCCCAGAAAAGTATTAAAAGACATTGTCAAAATAGTCCATCTGCCGTCAGTGGTTCAACCATAATTTTACGAAGCTACGAAAATACTTTTTGTACGCAAAGAAAACAAAAATAACAACTTTAGTCAACAATTCATCTCCTCCGTGTCACCGTAGCCCCATTTTGGAGAGTACTGGACGCAAACAGCGTACGCTTTTTTCTGTCAGCCGCAGCACACTGATAACTTTTCTACGTTTATTTGCACTTTGATTCTAACGAAAACAGCATATCCACGTGACGCAGCTGATGCAGCGTCCAGGGGGTACTTTCCAATATATGGCGCTATGGTGATGTGGAATTATTGACTAGTCGTTAAGTCGTTATTTTTTATTTCTTTGCCTACAAAAGTATTCTCGCAGCTTTGTAAAATTATGGTTGAACCACTGATGGCAGATGGACTATTTTGACAACGTCTTTCATACTTTTCTGGGCCTTGACAGTGTTATTTACTTGGCAGTCACAAAGCTATAGGTTTTCATCCAAAATATCTCAAATTGTGTTCCGAAGACGAACTAACCTTTTATGGGTTTGGAAGGACATGGGGGTAAGTGATTAATGACAAAATTTTCATTTTGGGGTGGAGTAACCCTTTAACTATAATGTCCTGCACCCTCTAGTAAAAAAATATCAAAAATTATATCTGGTGTCTGAATAATGTTTGGTTTGACTGTATAATAAGATTGTAATACAATTTTTATTTTTATGTAATTTCAAGATGTAACATTTTCAAATTAGACAAGAAGTGTGAAAATATTATTTAACTATCATCTCTTGATCTCTGAAATACAGTCAAACCAAAAATTATTCAGACACCAAAAATAATTTTTGATATTTTTTTACTAGTAGGTGCAGGACACTATAGTTCATTTATGTAAGCAAGGATAGCAAAATAAAGTAAACTGTGACATATTATACCCAAAAATTCTTCATAGGGCCTACAGTGGACTACCAGTAAAATTGGGACCAAAAACTATGACCTGACTATGTTTTGTTACGTACCTTTCTATCAGTTATCTGACATTATCAGTATGAATTTGTTCTGACACAGTTTAACTGTGTGAGAAATGAATAAATGAATACATTTTGGTTTAACTATAATTCTTTTGTGATTATCAAGATGAATTTGTTCTGACACGGTTCTTGTCATATTTTATTACCATTTTCGAAACTAAAGCCAATAAACTATGATGAAGGTGTCTAAATAAATTTTGATTTGACTTTAAGTATTTAGTAGCTACAGTAACTGTTGAAGTAAACGTGGGTCTGCGCATTGGCCTCTGGGTGGCACTGTACTCAAAAGGGAGGAGTTGGTTAGAACAAACTGACTATAATGATAGTCTTTTCTGAATGACACGTATGAAAGTTTTGAAAACGCCAATTCATAGCCATTAGTCGGACTTACTTTTTCCGTGACGGATAAGTAGCCTATAATTAGAGCTAACTTGAGAAGTATACTTGAAATCAACTGGTGCGTCCATTAAAGGGACAGCATCGCGAGGAGAAAAAAAATAAAAATAAACAGACGGATCATTGTGGCTTTCCTAAACATTTACGTTACTGAAGAATCGGATGGCACATAGTCTTTACCGTCTACTGAAGAAGAGGAGGAAAGGATGGGGAAAGGAATTTGTTCGAGACGACAGAGAAGAATATTTCAGTCTTTCCTACTTCTCATCTTCGTCTGCGGGACGCTGTGCGCCTTCATGATCTCATATGAGATGCATAAAGAGTTGAAAAAGACTGAGGCGACGGCTTTGAAGTACCAGCAGCATCAAGAGTCACTTTCTGCGCAGCTGCAAGGTAGAAAATTAATGAAAAGATCCTACAGCGAAGGCACTTTATATTAGATGTTTGATTAGGGCTTATCTGATTGTTTTGAGATATCTGATGCATGCCTCCGGAGATTTCTGTTGAAAATGTTTTGGCCTGTTTGTTAATTCCTCTTATCCAAGCGTAATAGTTGGTACATAATAATTGACACGTATCAGAACAGCATCAAGATTTTCCTGTGAACAACATTCCTTGAGAATACTTATTTGCTTCCACTTGATGCCAATAATTTTTGCCTCTAAGCTTTTGAATGGGGTCCTTTGACAAACACTGGATAGCACCACACTGAGGATTTTCACCTCTCTGTGCCAGATTATAGTGTTCAGAATATATATGTGAATCTCAAGAAACTTGTTTATAATAATGTTAAGATCAGTCCAATAGAAAACAATGAGAAATCATATTTGAATAAAAGAAATTGAATCTAGATCATTGGTCTTCTTACCTTTACAATTAAGTTAATTTCACCCATAATTTCTCATCACAGTAAAGTGGTATTTTCTTTCAGTAATCATTCTCATTATTGTAGTACAGTCATTTATTGTATTGTGGAATTATTTTAAAATAGCTTTAACTCATTAAAGGCAGTATAATAAATGCTACTATGATGTATAAATAAAATAATTTATATATTTTTTAATTAAATATTTAAATGTTATTCCAATGAGAATAATACTGCATTGCAGTAATGGTTTGGGGGAGGAAAAAAACTTAATTATCCGGAAAATAATGTCATAATGCAAAAAAAGTGAAGCAAAAAGTAAATTATAGTGTATGTAAAGTATTTGTACATTTGTTAATAATATCTATTTTATATATATGTATATATATATATATATATATATATATATATATTTTATATGGTGTAGCAACCATATATGTCATTAATGTATGTTTTATTTACACTTCCACTCAAACGATTTTTTTGTGTTTCAAAGAATTCTCTTCTGCTCACCAAGCCTGCATTTATTTGTTCTAAAATACAGCAAAAGAAGTAATATTGTGAAATATTTTTACTATTCAAAATAACTGTTTTCTATTTGAATATATTTGAAAATGTAATTTATTCTTGTGATCAAATCTAAAATTTCAGCATCATTACTCCATTCTTCAGTGTCACATTATCGTTTAGAAATCATTCTAATATGCTGTTCAAGAAACATTTATTATTATTATTATTATTATTATTATCAATATTTTAAACAGTGGAGTAATACACTATACCATTCAAAAGCTTGAAATCAGTATTTTTATTTATTTATTTATTTTTTATTTTTATTTTTTTGAAATTATAGAAAATAATATGTTTATTTAGCAAGGATGCTTTAAATTGATCAAAGGTGATGATAAAGACATTTATAATGTTACCAAAGATTTATATTTCAGATAAATGTTGTTCTTCTGTACTTTCTATGCATCAAAGAAACCTGAAAAAATCTGCCTTAGCTCAACATAATAATAATAATAATAATAATAATAACAAATGTTTTTTGAGCAGCAAATCAGAATATTAGAATGATTTCTGAAGGATCATGTGACTGGAGTAATGATGCTAAAAATTCAGCTTTGAAATCACAGGAATAAATTACATTCAATAAAAAATAAAATGTATTCAAATAGAAAGCAGTTATTTTAAATAGTACAAATACTTAAATAAAAAGTCTGTTTTTGCTGTACTTGGATCAAATAAATGTAGGCTTGGTGAGCTGAAGAGATGTCTTTAAAAAACATTAAAAATCTTACTGTTCAAAAACTTTGACTGGTAGTGTTTTTGTAATACATTTTTAAATACATATCTCTCTTTATATTTAATATCAATATATTTTGAGTTTCAGGACTGATATATATATGTACATTACATGTATGTCCAGAAATATATATTGTATGGGCTATACATATGTTAATATATCAAATTAATCAGATTGGAATGTGGAAACTGTATATATTTACATGCAAAAAAATAAAAAATAAAATGTATTTTCTCTTTTCAGTGGTATATGAGCATCATTCTAAGCTAGAGAAGTCCCTCCAGAAAGAAAGACTTGAGCATAAGAAGGCTGAAGAGGGTAATGTCCTGTTCATTTGCACAATAATTGATTTGCTGATACACACAGCCCACTTAATCTGGATGCGATTTGATAATGATGATAGATAATGAATGATAATGAGTCCAGGTTGTGCTGAATGCAGTCTGCTTCACGTTTGTTTTTAAAAGCCTCTATTGATTGTCAATACATCATAGATTTGCTTCTGTTTAAGCGGGAATCACAGAAGGCCCTCAACAAAGAAAAGGTAATTTAAAACGTATGGTGTTTTGATTACTAATGATGTGTAAACACGATAGAGCTGCTGTCAGCTGTTGTGGATGCATAATAACTTACAGTTTTGTTTTCCCTAACAGCAAGAATCAACTTATCGACTGAATACTCTGCAGACTGAGCATCAAATCCTGAAGGTGAGATGGCATAATGGAAGTTTTTGAAAAGTCCAAAAACTAGTTGTTAAACATAATAATTCTAGCATCTTTTACATACAACTAAATCAGTCCCAGCATGAAGACTTGAAGATGCAATACTATGAACTTCAAGAAAAGCACCAGAATCAAGGACAGGATCATGAACATGCTCTGGATGAGCACAGGCTGGAAATAGACAACCTGCAGAGGGAGAAGGAGGTTGAAATATTCAGACTGAAAGGTAAATCTGTGTGCTACTCTTGTATGTATTCAGAGTAATCAGATTTAAGGCTCAGACAAAATCCATTTCCAGCCATATAAAATGCACCTGTCCATACACATTTGCTAGAGTCTTTCATCACCAGATTTCCTCCTTGTAGAGAATGTGTACAACCTTCAAGAGGAGAACAGACAGCTGCGGAAAGCTCATCAGGACATCTACACACAGTTACTTGATGTGCAGGTCAGAGAAACTACAAAGGATTCTGTGTTGCATTTTGTGATTAGGGTTTAAAGGGAGTTTGCATTTGCTTGTAGTATTTTATTGCTGTTCAGTTTGTAGTCCTAAAACATGGACTTTTACTACTCTAGACATGCTGAAATGACAGTTATTCTTTTCTTCCTCACCATTTCAGGAACAGCACAAGAACCTGCAAGCTTCAAAAGATCATCTCTCACTCACATTACAAGACCATAAAAATGCACTTGTTGCAGCCAAGGTAACACACACTCATGACCACTGCTTTAAGTTTGTGTGTATCATGATTAAAGTAAAACACATTCTGCCACTCCAACACCGATAACAAATACAAAAACCAATTGGCAAATAAAAAAACAATTGATTTCTGGGCATCCCAATACAAATTTTTAAAGGGATAGTTAAAATTCTGTAATTATTTACTCACCCTATTGTCAAACCCATAAAACCTTTGTTCATCTTCGGAACACAAATTTTTGATGAAGTCTGAGATCTTACTGAATTTTGCATGGACAACAGCGCAACTGAAATATTTAAACTTCCCAGAAACTTATTAAAATAGTCCATGTGACATCAGTGGTTTAACTGTAATGTTAAGAAGCTACAACAATACTTTTTCTGTGCTAAGAAAACAAAAAACTCAACAATTTCTTCTCTTCCGGGTCAGTCTCTGCCACCGTTTACTAGAGTAGCAAATTGGATTTGTGTAATGCTGCTGTCGGAGGAGCTGGTGTTCTGACATAAAACACAAATGTTTTTGTGTATTATTGTAGCTTCATAACATTATGGTTGAACTACTGATTATCACATTATTTTAATGACATCCTTACTACCTTTCTGGGCCTTAAACGTGTCAGTTGCTTCACTGTCTATGCAGGGTCAGAAAGCTTTGGGATTTCATCAAAAATTAATTTGTGTTCCAAAGGTCAACAAAGGGTTTGGAATGAAATGAGGCTTTCTGATTGTATAGTCAAGCTAAACTAACTGTTTAAGACAGTGTACACTACTGTTCAAAAGTTTGGGGCTTATAAGATATTTAATGTTTTTGAAAGAAGTCTCTTACACTCAGAAAGGCTGCATTTGTTAGATAAAAACAGTAATATTGTTAAATATTATTACCATTTAAAATAAGTGTTTTCTGTTTTTATATATTTCATAATGTAATGTATTACAAAGCTGGCAAAGCTGAATTTTCCAGTCTTCAGTGTCACGTGATCCTTCAGAAATTATTTATTTATTTATTTTTATATGTCTTTACTGTCACTTTGTATCAATTTAATGCATCCTAATGCACCCATATTTGTTCTTTCTCTCCAAAAATGTTATTGACCCTAAACTTTTTAACCTACTAATCATGTTCTCATCTCATTTCATGCCATCCTACCCTACGAAGACAGCTGTAATGTGTGAAGAGATGTGAGATGGAGTGGTAACACTTTACAATAAGGTTCATTAGTTGGCATTGGTTAACTATATTAGTTAACATGAACTAAGAATAAACAATATTTCTATAGCATTTATTAAGGTAATAGTTAATTTTTACTAATGCATTATTCAAATCACAAAATGTGTTAACTTTAGTTAATTCACTAACATGAACAAACAATGAACATTAACAAAGATTAATAAATAGAGTAATAAATGTATTGTTTTACAATGTCAACAAATGACACCTTATTATTAAGTGTTACCGATGGAGTTAAAGGAACACTCCACTTTTTTTGAAAATAGGCTCATTTTCCTCCCCTAGAGTTAAACAGATGAGTTTTACCATTTTTTACCATTTTGGAAGTTACCTAGCTGGGAACTATTTTCAGGCACTGCATAATATCATTGCGCCTGCTGTTCTATGATTATTACGCCAGAATGAGAGTATAGTCCCTATCCATATCAGCTTGGAAAATCACAACTTTTCATTTTCTGTCAGTCTTAGTACACAGTGTAACTACAAAAGAGTCAAGTTTTAAATAGGTAAAATATCGAAAATATTTGGTCATTTTTGAACGAGATGCTAATGGTCTAATCTGATTTAATGATTTATGCTAAGCTATACTAAAAGTGTTACTGGCAGACCTGGACATCGGCTGAATGGATTCAAAAACGGTAAAACTCATCTGTTTAACTCTAGAGGAGTTGGAAAATAAGCCTATTTTCAAAAAAAGTGGAGTGTTCCTTTAAAGTTTGTTGGAAACTCCTGCCTGGCAACATTTACATCTTAAGTATGTCTAAAGTCTCTTATTATAGTTAATCTTTTTCTATGCCTCAGGCCACAGGTTCAAGCTGTGTAAATACTACAGATGTGTCACCCTGGCATTTGAAGCTGTGTGAGTGATGCATGTTTGCCTGCCATTAACATTTTAACACTGACATTATATCTGACCGGATATAATATGGCACTGTGACACATGTACATCTAACATGTAAAATTACGTATTCTTCCTCACCTTACATTGTAGAAATCATCTCTTGTGTAGCTCAGGCTATGTAAACCTTTGTTCTCAAATAACACTGGGGAGTATATTTTATACCAATTATTTATGAAGGTTAGAATATATAACATTATAAATTCAGTACGTTTTCTCCTTGGCTGTTTATTTAATTTACGTTTTACAGTCTCTGTGCTGAGTTAGCATCTTTCTCTCATAGAGTCAGCTCTCATACTATTTGACTTTCATTACCCAATCCATGCATCACAAAGTATCACTTGAGAAATTTTTAATTCCATCCTAATTCAATGTTTGAATAAAGCTTCAGGTGGAAGAGCTGAGGCGATTAAAGGAGAATCATAATAAAGCATCCAGTGCTGGCCGAGCAGCTAAAATTGATAAATTTGCTACCGAACGCACCCGCAGCTATATACCGGAGACAGTAGAGCGCCTAAATGAGGAGCTGCATATTAAGCCCATTCAGGTACAGAAGGAAATGTAACATACAACGTTAAAAAGTCTAACTCATTTATTTATACTTTGCTTTTATTAGTAAGAAAGCCTATGGATTAGCTTGCTGTAGACATGAATGTGTGCTGTTCACACTCTCACGTCACAAATGGATTAAGTCTTAATCCTTTTTCGAAATTATTCTCACTTCCTATTGCAGTCGATGTATATATTCAAAGACCATTTGGGCTAGTTTGTCAACTTCGGGATGGGATGACTCACGTAACCCTAATAATGTAAATGTGTGACTGTGGCTAATGCAAGTGTCTTATCATCAGGCCACACCACACTTTGGTCATACGGATGTTTCTCCTTTACAGGTGGAAGGATATGAGGAAAATGGAAAAGGGTTATCCCCTCAAGGTGTGTTGGAGATTGAAAATAACAATGCGACCAAAGTGGCAATGAAGCAGCCTCGGCAAATTGATATTTTTGCTGAGGGAAACGGCAAGAAAGAGGAGAGAAGCACATCAAAGGAGAGAGGAGGAGAGGATAAGGGGAAAAAGGCAGTGCTGGAACATTCCTTATCAAACCCAGAAGAGCTGGGCATTAACCCTCGCAACACACTAAGCCAAAGCCCGGAGAAACAGACGCAGACAGAGCCACTTCACAGAACCAAAGTACACTTTGAGGCTTTGGATACAGTTATTGCTGGTAAGGAAGGATATTTTTGTGGCAGGTATTGGCTTTTTCTGATTCTGCTGTATTTTATGAAGCTAGCACAAAAGTCCAAAGTGCTACCAAGCTGAGATTTGAGAAAAAAACATTAAAGGATACATTTAAATGGCACATTTATGCTACTCCCCCCCCCCCCCCCCCCCCCCCCCCCCAAAAAAAACATTGGTATATGAACTATTTTTACTGAAATGGCAAGTAACACGTTAATTAAACAGGATGTTTTGAAGTAGATAAACTAAAATAGTAATTTTTTGTAAAACATACTCCAGTAATCTTTGTTTTACTTTAAAAATGTATTTTTTAATTTCTGTTGAAATACAGGGAATGCTGTGCGATCACACCATGTTATGGCTGGACGAGATGTAAAGGAAACTCAGAAACATGACAAGGTGTGTTTGATAATGCAGTGTGGATGTTTATATACAGTCAAACCAAAATTTATTCAGACACCTTCAACACTTCTCACATTATCACAGTTTATTCTCTATAGTTTAGAAAATGGTAATAGAATATGACTAGAACTCAGAGTTGAACTGTATTAGAACAAATTCATCTTGATAATGTCAGATAACTTTGATAGAAAGCTATGTAATGGATTACGATCAACCAAAATCAACCAATTTTGACCAATTGCCAAGTAATGCTTAAAGAATTAGTTAACTTTCAGAACAAAAATGTACAGATAATGTACTCACCTCCTTGTCATCCAAGATATTCACGTCTTTCTTTCTTCAGTCATAAAGAAATTATGTTTTTTGAGGAAAACATATCAGGATTTCTCTCCATATAATGGATATGAATGGTGCCCCAATGTTTGAATTTCCAAAATGCAGTTTAAATCCAGCTTCAAAGGGCTCTAAACGATTTTGACAGTTTATATACTTTTTAACCTCAAATGCTCGTCTTGTCTCATCTCTACGATGCGCATGCATAGTCTGTGTGATCTGGGTCAATACAATACCCTTTGAAGCTGCATTTAAACTGCATTTTGGAAGTTCAAACTCGGGGGCACTATAGAAGTCCATTATATGGAGAGAAACCCTGAAATGTTTTCCTCAAAAAAACATAATTTCTTTATGACTGAAGAAAGAAAGACGTAAACATCTTGAATGACAAGGGGGTGAGTACATTATCGGTACATTTTTGTTCTGAAAGTGAACTAACCCTTTAATTTGATTTAGTCTGTGGTGTAAAAAGGCCGCATTAGCAATAAAAAAAAAAAACACTTAAGCAAAACATGGTCAGATCAAAGTGTCCCAAACAAGCAATTTTAATGGTAGTCTACTGTATGAAGAATTTTTGGGTATAATATCACAGAGTACTTGATTTTGCTATCCTCACTTACATAAATGAACTATAGTGTCTTGCACCCACTAGTAAAAAAAAAAATATCTGGTGTCTGAATAATTTTTGTTTCGACTGTATATATAATGTCTCATTGTCTTTTTTTTAACTGCATTTGCAAATTTTCCTCTGCATTGAGAGTCTGCAATAAGAATTGCATGATCAGACATGAAAGAGGCCAAAAACAGATTTAAACAGATCAATGTTTGTTTACGCTGTTCAGAAATGAGATCTGTGTCACAAGTAGAGAGGAAAAAACTGATTCGGACCACTTACACACTGCGTGAATGACAAATTGCGTGCAGAGCCATAAATTAATTATTCAATAACATCAAGGCAGTGTGGCGTAAACACTGTGGCTGTGCTTTCTCTGTATTATTTCTCGAAAAAGCTCAATTATTTGACTTTGAAGTGCAAATTACAATTTCTTTAAAGTTTTATCACAGGAAATTACATCATTTGAAGTTTAAGATTTCTATTAATGACTTATTCTCTCTTAAAATGACTCCTTTGAGCAGGGAATGGGAGAAAAAAACCTGAACGCTGTGAATGAGGCCAACAACCAGAACCAAGATGAATTTGAAGAGGCAGAAGAAGAAACCGAGTACAAGAGCAATGCAAATAAGATCAGGCCGGAAGAGGATGAGCAGCTTGTGGTGAGTTAACAAGAAAGAAAACAGACAAGCTTCTCTTATATTATTCATGGAATAAAGTCTTGCGATTATACTGGCCTCTGACATTTTCTCGTACAAGCCGAATTATTATTATTTTTTTTTACATTTATCATTATTTGGCAATATTGAACATACACTGCTGTTCAAACATTTGGGGTCTGTAAGAAATTCATTTAATTCAGCAGGGACACATCAAATTGATCAAAAGTGTCAGTAAAGCCTTTTACATTGTTACAAAAACATCTATTTTAAATAAATGATGTTTTCAACTTAATAATAACACAGTTGAGGTCAAAAGTTTATATACACCTTGTAAAATGTTAATGATTTGACCAAGATAATTTGAGATCCATCTTTTCACACTGAGGTCAACAGAGAGACTCATATTACTCATATAGGTTAAAATGCTCACTGAAGCTTCATAAGGAAAAATGTTGAATTAAGAGTCAGGGGTGAACACTTTTGAACAGAATAAAGATGTGTACATTTTTCTTATTTTGTCTAAATATCATTTTTTTTTTTTCATTTAATACTGCCCTTCAGAAGCTACAGAAGATACTTCTTCTCAGAAGACAAAATAAGTCAAATTTACCCTGATTTTCAAATTCAAAAAGATTTTCAACTATTATTTTCTCTTGTGGACTATATGTAAACGTCTTTTATGTGAAATATCTTATTCAGGTCAGTATTAAATAAAAAATAACATGCATTTTGTATTATCCCTCTTTATATAAAATAATTAACATTTTGCAGATTCTGCAAGGTGTATGTAAACTTTTGACCTCAACTGTATATATTAAAATATTTCACAGCATTACAGTTTTTGCTGTTTTTTTTTTATCAAATAAATGAAGTCTTGGTGAGCACTTCTTTCAATACAACTTAACAACCCCAAATTCTTTAAATAATAGTGTATATTATTTATTCAATTATGTAATACCTTCGTCATCGTAAAGTCATTGTTAAAAACACTAATAACTTTAGCAAATTAACATCCATTTTCATACTGCACATTATAATGTTGTAGCATTTTAAATGATTGATTTTCATGTTTACGGTTTTATTTTAAATTTAGACTAAATATTCTAGAATTTTAATATCATAAATAAATGTAAAACCTGTTGACAAAGTTGCTGTTAGTCATTTCCAGCAAAAGAACTAAACCCACTGGTATGGAACGATAAGCAGATTACTGATGCACTATATCAATAGGTGGCAGGCGATCCAGAGCAGCAAGAGGACCAGCCAGATGAGCAATATGAGGACGATGTAGAGGATGAGGTGAGGGAATACAGGCATTGATGGACTGGTGTGCTGAGGAAGTGATACAAAATGCTAGATGAAAAATGACTTGTTCCCATCATCCCCACTGCAACATCCATTAGACTCTTGATGACTCAGTGCATGACAGACAGAAGAGAGCAGAAGTGGAAGAGAGTGACAAAGATACCTACAGTGAGCGTAATGGAGCACAGGTCAGCCAAATGCTTAAGAAGTCCTTTCCTATCAATCAAATACAAGTCGTGAGATTAAGAAGAATAAGAGTAGTCAGAATGCAGAAAATGTATTTAGAATGTAAATGCACCAAATGTTAGACAGGCTAATGAGTGCATTATGCGTACAGAAGATTTGAAATATCAAAAAATGTTTTGTTTCAGGGCCATGAAAATCCAGAAGCTGAAAACGATGCCAATCAGACGGGAAGCTTCCAAGAACAACTGATAAAAAGAGGATGAAGAAGATCTTAGGGAAAGCAATCAAAAGCCTGAGATGTGAAGGGGACTGATGAATGGCTTTACATGTCTCTTCTAGCAGAAAACTAAAATGCAACAACTGTGATCCCTTGTTTTTTAAGAAGTGACTACTTATGCAAGTGCCTTGTACTTCCAAGTACGAGGATTTGTTCAGCATTTATATTTAATCAAAGCATTGTATCTTCTTGATCTTACTAAAGCAATATGAACTGGCACCCTGCTGAATGAAAATAAGTAAAGTTAACTTTTAATTCCTTATGTCAGAAAGTATTTTAATGATTTCTTATAGGCAATTATTATTTATTTTTTTTATATTCCCGCAGTTCTGAGGTGATAAAACATGTATTCAAATTAATCTGCAGATATTTTTTCCACTTATTAAAACTGGTAATGTTTTAAAAGGGATTGAAGTTACAAGAAAGTAGAGAAAGAAAATGTATTGCAAATTGTAAATTTTAAGCTTTTAATTTTTTTTTTTTTTTTTTTACTTTGGTACATTACATTTATGTGAAAACATAATGCACATCTGGACTTTCCCTGTAAAGTATAAAAATATATTGTATTCTGTTATTATCATTAAAATCATGAATAGTGTATGCTTCTCAGTACACAGAGATAATGTACTTATAAATGAATATGTACTTACATATGAAATATTCACATAAAGTCAAATGTGCAAGTTTTTTAGCTTTATTAAAATTATGATTAAAGTAATTATTTTGTTCATGTTCACCCCTTTACATTTGTTTCTTCTCTTAATATGTATACATCTGTATTTCTTTTTGCAAAATAAATTCTGTACGTTTGTTGTTTTTCAAATAAAAAAGACTTTTAAAATCTACAATATTTTACATTTTATTCAATAAAAAGCATGAAACACTGTCAAACGCCCATGGAAGGTGCAACCTGGTTGGCCAGGAGACGGAAGTCGTCAGCTTTCTCACAGCTTACGCAAAAAACTTCCGACTTCCGAAGTTGAAAACAAACACAGCTACATTTTGCTAGCTAAGCATTAAGGAAACTCATTACTTACCCCGCATCTGTGAGACGTGAAGGCGAAGACGAAAGCAGGTATTTCTGTTGAGATTGTAATCATATAGTGTTTACGGACGTCGAGATGAATAGACGTGTCTGGTAACTTTGATAGCCAGCCTGGTCCTGTCTAGCTATGAGAGAGTTAACGCTAGCTAGGCTGCTAACACTAAAAACACTTGAGACATAAGCAAAGCTTGAATAACGTCAGAATGAGGTACGTTTGTTTTGGCATTGACGGATTAAAACCAACCAAACTAAATCGAGAAGAACCGGAGGAAATGTGACATCATAAAGAGACTAGAAAAACATTTCCTACATGTCCATTGTAATGAACGGGTTACCAGGGTAAATAATTAAGCATAGTTTTACTAGCACGGACTATTTTTGTGACAATAACAAGGTGTTTACATTGTGTCAGATGACGTCGATATAATGTCACTTAACATAGGTGAGGCTCTGCAGTCAAGTTTGACAGAACCGTAGTTACAGGAAACCATGGCAGTAACATGTATATGTAATAATATCAATACTGATCATTTGATATTACTAAATATGTGTTTTATATTGTATTCTTTTTAGCTGTCACAACATAAAGCTTAAGTAGTATGAATTTTCTTTAAATGTAGAAAATTTGTCATAAAGTAAATTGTTATTAGTTGAGAATACATTTGTGGTAGATATCCATTAATTCAATGTATTTCTTCCTAACATTAAAGTGTGCTTGAGAGAACTGTGAGTGAATTGTGTGGCTCAACTGCCCATTTTAACCTGCGGTGGGCCTCGATTGAGGATGACAATGGAAGAGATGAAGAATGAAGCTGAGACAAATTCAATAGTCTCTATGACATTATATGCAGTCATGTACCCAGTCTTCAATGAGGTATTTACATTAACACTTCAGTATAAACATGCAGTGTTATTTGACTATAGAAAAATGTTATGTTTATATAACTGAAAGTTATGGGTTTTTTTGTATTTAATTGATTGTTTGATTTATCTAACAATGAAACCATTTGACATGCTATTAAAATGATGTATGTTTATTATGTTAAATGTTACAATTTTAGTCCTTAAGAAAACTTAAAACTTAAAACTTATCAATGCTGGAATCAGTTGTGCTGCATACGTTTTTGCAGAACCTGTGTTTTCTTTTTCCCTGGATTTTTTTTCATGATGAATACAAAGTTCAAGAACAGCATTTATTTGAAATAGAAATCTTTTATAACATTATATCTGACCCTGGATAACCAGTCATAAGGGTCCATTTTTATACATGTATCATCTGAAAGCTGAATAAATAAACTTTCCATTGATGTATGGTTTGTTAGGATATTTGGCCAAGATACAACTATTTGAAAATCTGGAATCTGAGGGTGCAAAAAAAGTTTATCATCAGTGCATATTACTAATCAAAAATTTAATTTTGATATATTTACGGTTAGGGATGTGACGAGATTGCGATCTCTGTTTAAACTCCAACACAGTCTTATTCCTGTCACATAATGATCATTATTTCTATGTTACAGACATATATATAACAGAAGTAATAGAATAAAAGTTTATAGTTTGGGGATAAATACTTATGTCTATAATAGCGATCAAAACGAAAGTAGGCCTATCTTAACACGTGCATGTATTGTAATGTGTATCCTCTTCCACCAGGGGGTGGCGACAACTGCACATTTAAAAACGCATTTATCAATGAATCATTCATTCAGGAGATTCCAGTAGTAAATTAAATCTTTATTAATTAATTTGATCGAATATATTAAAAAAAAAAAAAAAAAGACTTAAGCAATGAATGTTGTGTCAGAATCACTAGTAAATTGTTATTTTGTTTAGATTTCTAATTTAATCTTTATTTCTTCAGAATCATAAGAGAATGATGTCCAATTAAAAAAAAAAAAGTTTTTTTTTAATTCATCCAGAATCATGTAGCATAAGTTTACATATTTATTACTTCATATAATTAATTGAAATAGTTATTTAAAAAGTTTAATTTCATAAAGTGCATAAGTTCATATCAAAATGCACCTATATTTTTTGTTTTTCAGTTGAATAAAATACTATTTTCCATATATATTTCATTATTAAGGATTTCTTTAAAAAGGTAAAAAAAATCTTGTCTCGTCTCGTTCTCGTGAACCCAGTCTCATGTCTCGTCTTGTATCGTATCGTGTCTCATCACAACCCTATTTAAGGTAGGAAATTTACAAAATATCTTCATGGAACATGATGTTTATTTAATATCCTAATGATTTTTGACACAATTTTGACCCATACAGTATATTTTTGGCTATTGCTACATGTATAACTGTGCTACTTTAAGACTGGTTTTGTGGTCCAGGGTCACATTTATGTCTTTATTGTCACTTTTGATTTAATGTAATGCATTCTTAATAAATATGTATGAAAAAAAGTTTTACTGACTCCAAAACTTTGAACAGCAGTGTAGCTTAAACATTTATTATTATGAAGTGTATGAATATGAAATGTCTGATTTTGACTTTGTTTTTCTGACAGTTGGAGAGGATAAACCTGTCAGCGGCACAGACGTTGCGGGCGGCATTTATCAAAGTAAGACTTTCAGCATGCGCCCATTCATCAACTTGCAGATGCTGATGATACAGTGTTTATTTTTCTGACATGTAATCTCTCTTCATCTGGCCCTTGTGATGTATTTGTTTTAAAAAGCGATTAATTTCATGCTCAACATATTATGAGGTTTACTGATGTGAGTTTAATGCTCTTCAATCAACGCCACCCTCTAAAGGCAGAGAAAGAGAACCCAGGCCTCACTCAGGATATCATCATGAAGATACTGGAAAAGAAGAACGTGGAGATCAACTTCACAGAGTCGCTACTGCGCATGGCTGCGGATGACGTGAAAGGTAAAAAACATAATTTGCTTCTACTATAGTTGCTATTTTTGGATCTTTCCTACTTTCAAAACAGATTAGTTTACTTCCGGAATTAAAAAAATGTCCTGATAATTTACTCACCCCTATGTCATCCGAGATGTTCTTTCTTTCTTTAGTCAAAAAGAAATTAAGGTTTTTGAGAGAAACATTCCAGATTTTTTCTCCATATAGTGGACTTCAATGGGGATTAACAGATTGAAGGATCCAAATTGCATTTTCAGTGCAGCTTCAAAGGGCTCTACACGATCCCAGCCAGTCATTTTTTTAAAATAAT
Organism: Cirrhinus molitorella; assembly: GCA_033026305.1. Classification (NCBI taxonomy): domain Eukaryota; kingdom Metazoa; phylum Chordata; class Actinopteri; order Cypriniformes; family Cyprinidae; genus Cirrhinus; species Cirrhinus molitorella. The sequence continues at coordinate 14,968,596 of CM065124.1, read as the reverse complement.
TTAAATGCATTTACTTTTTAACCCTTTTAAGCTGCATTAAAACTTTAGACCTTCAACCCGCTGGCCACCATTGAAGTCTGCTATATGGAGAAAAATCCTGGGATGTTTTCCTCGAAAACTTAATTTCTTTTTGACTGAAGAAAGATAAGACATGAACATCTTGACAAATGGATAAGTAAATTATCCGGAAATTTTTATTCTGGAAGTGATCCTTTAAGTGTTTTGTTTTTTCAGTAAAGATCCGGGTGGTTTTTGTGATCATGTGCACCTGTTTTAGTATCTGAATTTAAGACATTTTGTAATTCATATTTTACAGAGTACCTGATTGAAAGACCAGAGCAGGAATTCCAGGACTTAAATGAGAAAGCACGAGCCCTCAAACATATCCTGAGTAAAATCCCAGACGAGATCAACGACAGAGTGCGCTTCCTACAGACCATAAAGTGAGGATCCTGTCTCTTGTTTTCACCTTGATGGCATAGTGGTTAAAGATCTGTCTGAATAATCATCATGACTCTTAACCCCAGGTCACTCCATAGGGACTGTCCCAGTAATAAGTGTACTGTATGTCAAAGCATCTGCTAAATGAATACTTGCGTTGTACTTACTTACTACAAACTAGAGTAATGATCACGCAATAACTGCACTTAAAATCGTTCAGAGCCTATAGATTTTTCTCCCCTTATAGTCTTGCTTAAAGTCTAGTGCTTTAGTTTTAATCAAGCAATCAGCCAACAATTAATCGACTAAGTGATCTCACGTAGCTGACAATACCATGGATACATAGACCTCAGGAGATGTTCAAAAGTGAAAGATTTGTAGACATTTTAATGGGCCTCTCCTCTATTATCTTGCCATTCTCCACTGCCTGACTGCTGAGTCAGTGCTTCACTGTTCATAAATGTATTCATCACTCCTGACCTCTCGCTGATTTCCACAGAGACATCGCCAGTGCTATAAAAGAGCTGCTGGACACAGTCAACAATGTGTTTAAGAAATATCAGTATCAGAATCGCAGGGTAAGTATTTCCCATTTTGTAGATACAATTTTCACTGTTGCACAAGCAAGTTTACAATAATACTCTGGAATTAATACAAGTTAAAAAGAATAGTTCACCCAAAAATGAAAAATTTGAAAAAATGTACACCCTCAGGTCATCCAAGATGTAGGTGAATTTGTTTCTTTAACAGGAACAGACTTTGAGAATTTTAGCATTACATCACTTGCTCACAGATGGATCTCTGCGGTGAATGGGTGCCGTCAGAATGACAGGTGATAAATAAAATGGAGGAAGCATTATCATGGTTTATGGACTTTATGGAGCTAAAACACATTAATGACGGACTTCTTACAAAAACACGTTTCACTTCACGTTTCAATATTTTGATGTCTTTATCATCTGTTTGGACCCTCATTCTGACGGCACCCATTCACTGCAGAGAATCAAATTGGAGAGCAAATGATGCTAAATTTCTTTTTTCAAATCTGTTTTTGATAAAGAAACAAACTCATCTACATCTTGGATGGCCTGAGGCTGAGTAAATATTTAGAAAATTTTATTTCAGGGTGAACTATTCCTTTAAGCTCAATTGATAGTTCTTAAAGTTGATTACTGCAAAATTTTGACTTGTCTCTTCTTTTCTTGGGAAAAAAAATTAATCTAGCTTGCAGTGAGACACTTGCAGTGGAGTATGGCCAATCCATAAATGTTATAAATACTAAATTATGTTATAAATTGTAGTTATATAGCCACAAGTCATACAAATGGTGTGTTAACATGATTTTAGTGTGAAAAAGAATCCCTTACTAACAGTGCTGGGGGTAAGTCATTACTAGTAACGCCAGTTACATACTTTTTAATTTACAAGAAAATATCTGAGTTACCTTTCCAAATAAGTAATGGCAATTACTTTTTTTTTTTTTTTAATAAGCAAAAATTCTTGAAAATAAAACTAATTATATTATATATAATAATATTTGTTTTTCTTTTTTTTTTATTGCTGAAGAATGTTGAACTTTATTCTTCTGCAGTCTACTTTACAGACGTGAATTTATTTTTCCTTCAGTCTGAGACTTTTGGTGTGAAAGGGGCTATTACATTTGCCAAAAATAGAACTTTTTATATTAAAAACACTCATCATTTATCATTTAACAAGTAAGGCAAAAGTAATGTAGCATTACTTTCCATAAAAAGTAACTAAGTAACATAGTTACTTAGTTACTTTTTTAGGGAGTAACTCAATATTGTAATGCATTACTTTTAAAAGTAACTTTCCCCAACACTGCTTACTAACGTTTTCTGTGGAAAGTTGCATCTAATTATACAATTTGGGATGACAACCTAATGGCTAAAAATGATTTTACATCTCAAACAAAATGTTTTACGTTAACACTTTACAATAAGGTGTCATTTGTTAACATTAGTTAATGTATTAACTAACGTGCCAACAATATACATTTATTATAGTTTTTATTCATCTTTGTAATAAAAATACTATCGTTCATTGTTTGTTCATGTTGGTTCACAGTGCATTAACTAATGTTAACAAATGCACTTGTGATTTTATTAATGCATTAATAAATGCTGAAATTAACATTAACTCAGATTTATACAGTTCAGGTCAAAAGTTTACATACCCCTTGCAGAATCTGCAAAATGTTAATTATTTTACTAAAATAACAATTTGTTATTTTTTTATTTTGTATATGACCCCGTTCAAAAGTTTACATACGCTTGATTCTTAATACTGCGTTGTTACCTGAATGATCCACAGCTGTTTTTTGTTTGTTTGTTTGTTTAGTGATAGTTTTTTTGTATAATCAATAGTATGTCACAAATGCTACCAGTTGAGCTCAATTCCTTGTTTAACTGTTTAAATGTTTTTTTTTTAGGCACTTGAACACCAAAAGAAGGAGTTTGTGAAGTACTCCAAAAGCTTCAGTGATACGCTGAAAACATACTTCAAAGACGGAAAGTAAGCAAGCAGACAGTGATGGATGTTTTTTCAAAGTGCAGTGCTCATGCTTCTAGCAGACATCTGTTTTACAGATCTTCTATGAAAGTGCATTTCTCAATGACAAATGATCAGCCAATGGATGTCCTGAGCACTGACTTTCCTCTTTCTCGTCCACAGGGCAATAAACGTCTTTATCAGTGCCAACAGGCTTATTCACCAAACTAACTTGATACTGCAGACCTTCAAAACCGTCGCCTAGGAGACGCAGCTGTGAAGTGTGCGAGAGCGTGGAGCCAGTTATGTGTAATATACAAAGATTTTTTGTCTTTTGAAAGTATAATTTATAAACTTCACCTCATTTGAAGGAACTTGGAATGAGGAGTTCAAGACATGTTAATTTACCCTTAGCTTCATTATGTTTTTCTTTCACTCTTGTTCTGATCAAATGAAAGCCAAAAGACTTTGCGCCTTAAAGTGTCATGCAACATTCCATTTACAAAGTGTAAATATTGGTATCTTTGTCATTGAGACATAAAGAATAAGAATAAATGATGTATTTAACAGATATTTGGTTATAAATGTTCAATAAATAGTTTCCAAATGTTTAATATTCTCTGTCTCGGGAGGTTTTTTAATTTATTCACTTAATATATCCCCACAGATGGACTAAGGAACTTAAAAACTTGGCTTTTATGAAGTCTGCTTCGTAATGTACATTAAGAAGCACAGTTAATGGAAGAGCTCTTCGACTTTCTGTGTGTTTAAGTGGATATTTAATGGTCTCAGAGTAGATGCAGAAGAGGGTGTCCTGGGCTGAAAAATGCTGAGTATAGTCTAATTGTGTCACCCAACCTCATAATGCTATTAGTTTTGAAAATGAAAACCAAAACACACATATTTGCTGTTAGGTAAAAACATACACTACTGGAAGCAGGGTTTCCACGGGTCCTTTTTGTTTGTGAATCTAAAAGAAAAAGGCCCTGGAAAGTTTTTGAAAATAACATGCTTAGATACAGGACCTTGAAAGTGCTTGAATTTTGATAATCTGTTGCCCAAATATTTTATTTAATGTAATGTTGATTTGCCTTGCTTGTTAAGATGATGTAAACCCACAAGGCAAGAAAAACTTAAAAGCATATTCATATATATTAAAACTTCTGGTTACATGAGCCTAAGCTCTTTTCAATAAAATCCATGCAAAAGTTAATATTAGATCATTCTAGAATACAGTATAGAATGTACCGAATATTCTTCAGTTTTATGCAAAACAGAAATAAGACAAATAGAATATCAGATCTCTATCATATGGCCAAAAATAAATGCAAAAAAAAGCTTTTTTTTTTTTTGCTTTTTTTTTTGCGTAGTTGTGTTTGACACATGAGAACTGTAACAAAGCATGTTACAAGGTAACATGATATAACCTTGCGCTCACTTTAAATGTGTCCCCACATCAAGTCCTTGAATTTGAGGATATTATACCTGGAAAGTCATTGAAAGGTCCTTGAATTTCAAGTTAACCAAGGTGTGGGAACCCTGTGAAAGTAAGGACATCGTTAAAATAGTCCATGTGACATCAGTGGTTCAACCTTAATTTTATGAAGCTACAAGAATACATTCTGTGCACAAAGAAAACAAAAATATATTATATTTGTTTTCTTTGCACACAAGAAGTATTCTCGTAGCTTCATAAAATTAGGTTGAACCACATATTAAAAAAAGACATTGCATACTATTTAGCAAGCCTGTAACCACCTAAATCAATGATTTTAAAAAAGCATTTTTGACAAATACAGGTAATTTAGCATAATTTTTTTTTTTATTATTGTTTCCGACTGTTATAGCGCCAGCTGTGGTCCGATTTCCCTAAATCTTTGCATGCTTGTTTAAAATCACCTGTCGCATGTGCTCACCAGGTTTTGTGAAGTTTTGAGTTTTTGTTTTAGACTTTATAGGCTTTTGGGTATATTTGGACAGGCCCCTTTTCTAAACGACCCTGTTATAGCTTCCCAAAAGGTAAATTACAATTTTTTTTTCTCCAGAGAATTGCACTGCAGTGTTTTTTTCCAGATTGGACGAAAAACCTAGGACTAGTTCATAAAAGTAGGTTTTTCACATCTTAAGCATTTAACAATTTAAATGACAGCAGTGGTTCTAAAGGCAAAGTTGTTTCGGAACGAGGAGGTCTATCGTATGATAAAAATGTATACATGAAAAACTGTGCAATGTACCATCGTTTACTCCCTTTGAAAAATGCGATATCACTCTTAGTGGCCAATTTCTTTCAAATTTCTCATAAACCTGTGAGTCAAACAGGCCCACGAGTTTCGTTCAGATCGGCCACCTTGTCTAATAGTTTATCAGCCTATCAGCCGGCCATGTTTTTTGAGATACGCAAATGTCCCTATATATGCTTGTGGCACTTTAAACCAAGACCGTGTGTACCAATTTTCATGTCGATAGGAAAAGCGGCCAAGCTCAGTGACTTTTTTCATGTGACCTCAGAATCAGCTCTTGCCTATGCACTGTGAGTTTAGCGAAGATATCTCATTCCGCTCAGAATCTATAGCCGTTTTAGTAAAGGCGGCCCTGCTCCTTTTGAACGTTTTGGCATCCTTTTGCAACTGAGAGTCAAAAGTTTAGGTTTGCTTTTTTTTTTTGATAATTACTGATATTCATTCTTCAGAGAATCTTCCTGCACTGGTTTTGTTCCAAACGGGCGAAAAACCTAGGACTAGTTCACAATAGTATGTTTTTCAGAAAATGCATAATACCTGAAAATTTCACCTAAAAAATTATGGATAAATGTTAAGGATTTATGAGTGATTTTGTACTTTTGATCACTACAGTGCCCCTGTTGGGCCAATTGGGGCAAGCCTTGGTGACTGTAGGTGATTGTAAATGGTGAGAGTACTACCATTCCTTAAAGTTTCTACGACTTACGGTTTGGTCTGCTCGATTAATTTATGTGTAGATTGCTGATCCTTGGCCACTCTAACAATTACAGTAGGGTTTCAGCGCTGCGTGCTTAAACCCATAAAAGTAATCAACCACTTTTGTCCATGAATTTTCATTTTTCAACTATTTTCTTTACCACAGCATGTTATTTATCCTGATATTTACCTTGCACTCATATAAGTCAATATAGGTCTTCTGCTGCAGTTTTGTGTGTGGTAAAATCCCTGAGAGAAAAGCGTAAGTGACTGCCAAGGCAAGGCGACAGATGATACTGGTGAGCAAACCATTTATTACTGACTCTAAATAGAACGCCCAAGGCCAGCACAGACAAGTTGCTGCTTCTGCTTTAATATCTAATGATGCCCTTTTAGGCTCACCGATTTGTCTTGTGAAAACTATTTAGTCTGAAGCTATTTGTTGAAACAGTTTAGAAGTTTGCAGCTGCAGCAGATTGATCAATTATAGAGGCCTATTGACTGGAAATGTCAGCAGGCATGACTATGCGAGTCGATTGTATTCATACATTTTTTTTTCTCCCTACCTGTCGATATGAGACTGAGTGCCACCGATTCTTGGTGAGGGGTTTGGCGGGGCTCTGTCCGCGAGTCTGATAAAGCAACAGCGTTGATGTGGGTAATCTGACCTTTGGCATTGGCAGAACCTGCTGAAAAGCCTCTTTATGAAGAGAGAGGTCGCCGGTTGGACGTTTCACGGGGGCTTTTGACATTGCAGACGCTGCTGACATGGTCTCCTCTACTGCCTGCTTTAATAGCTCTCATCATAATAAGTGCTTGTTATAGAATAAAAACAACCCAGAGAGTTGATGGCTCTGAAGTACAAATTCCATTTCATTTTCCAAAGTGGGCTTTGCATTTGGAATTTTAAATTTAAATCAGATGCTCAAAGTCATTCCAGTCAAAATCTCCAATTTAATTTATACACAATGTTTGATATTCATGTGATGCTCTCCGGTCTTCTGGATTCAGAAAAAAAGTGCTGGCATTAATGCAGAATGCCCACGAGCCACTGCAGAATTAGCATTTAAAATGGTCTGAGTTGAGTTTAATGAGCCTCTACCAGGGACAGCTTTGTTTTTGTCTGCAATATCAGAGCAAGTTTACACATTAGGACACAAGTCCATCCAGTCACAAACAGGAGTTACAACTGTCAGTTTAGATTTTTTTCTAGCTAAACCCTACTGCTGTGTTAATAATATTGAATTTGCCAAAAATCAACACTACCAAAAACACTAAAGACTCATGTAAAAACATAATTATTGTAGCTTGCAGAGACATAAAATAAAATAAAATAAAATAAAATAAAATATGAGAAATTATGAACTCACTTTTGTTTTAGGGGTCACTTTGACCCACATATTTCTCAAAATTAGCTTCTTTTTTTGTCCACTGAGGTGCAAATAACCAGTGTATGGAAGGTTAAATGTAATAGGTTACAAATTACTAGTTACTATATTTAAAATGTAATACGTAGTGTAACTATTTCAATTACTTTATTAAAGTAATGTAAGAGATTACATTTTTATTACTTTTTGATTACCGATTACTACATTTTTAACCAATGTTTTTAACTGTTAGTTTTAAAAGGTTAAACACACACCCCAAAATGAACATTTTGGCATTAATCACTTACCCCCATGTCGTTCTAAACCAGTAAAAGCTTAGTTAGTCTTGAGAACACAATCTTAGATATTTTGGATGAAAACCGGGAGCTTTGTTTCTGTCCCATTGACTGAAAAGTATGAAAGACGTCGTCAAAATAGTCCATGTGACATCAGTGGTTCAACAATAATTTTACGAAGCTACACGAATACTTTTTGTGTGCAAAGAAATAAAAAATAATCACTCCTCCACGCCACCATAGCGCCATTTTGGAGAGTATCCCCTGGACGCAAACAGCGTACGCTGTTCTCTGTCAGCTGTCACGCGGAACATTAAGTAACATGGAGGAGATGAATTTTGGAATAAAGGCATTATTTTAGTTTTCTTTGTGTGCAAAAAGTATTCTCGTAGCTTTGTAAAATTACAGTTGAACCCCTGATGTCATATGGATTATTTTACTGATTCCTTGCTACATTTCTGGACGTTGATCGTGTTAATTACATTGCTGTCAGAATGCATCAAAAATGTCTTAATTTGTGTACCAAAGACAAACAAAGCTTTTACGGGTTTGGAACGAAATGGGGGTAAGTGATTAATGACAATTTTCATTTTGGGATGGAGTAACCCTTTAATGTTAAGTTTGCAAGGTGTCTAAATGATGCCTGTGTTATTATTTTTTTTTATTTTTATAATTTTTTTATCATATAGGCCTGCTGTAGATTTTTTACTTTACATTTAAGTAGCTACAGTACTTTTTTTTTTTTTTTTTTTTTAACAGGGTTCCCACACCTTGGTTAACTTCAAATTCAAGGACCTTTCAAGGACTTTCCATGTCCAATACCCTTAAATTCAACACTGCAAAAAATGCTTTTCTTACTTGAATTTTTTGTCTTGTTTCCAGCCAAAATATCTAAAACAAAAAAAACTTAAATCAAGAATGATTTTCTAGAAACGTAAAAATAATTGTCTTGTTTTCGGAAAAAAGAAGTCATAATTAAGTGAGTTTTTGCTTATAACAAGCAAAATAATCTGCCAATGGGGTAAGCAAAATAATCTTATTTCAAGATGAAAACTAGATTATTTATTCTTTTTTCTGAAAACAAGACAATCAGTTTTACTTGTCTAGAAAATCCTTCTTGATTTAAGATTTTTTTTTAGATATTTTGGCTGGAAACAAGACAAAAAATCTAAGTAAGAAAAGCATTTTTTTTTTTTTGGAATGAAGGACTTAATGTGGGGACACATTTCAAGAGTAAGCAAGGTTACATTGTGTAACCATTTCAAGATTGAGCAATATCTTACCTTTTAAGATACATGATTTCAGTTTTCATGTCAAACAACTACGCAAAAAAGCATTTTATTCAAACTTCACAGCCTATTTTTGCAATGTTTCACGCTGTGTCTGTAAAACGTTGAGGTACCTCACACGGGAAACACTTAATGTGTAAATGCATAAAACTAGCATAAATCAAGCAAGCTATTATGCATAGGCCACAAAGTGTTGGCAAAATAATACATTAGCGAACCGGAGGGAATAATATGGAATTTTTTCAAAAAATCTTCTTGCACAAAATAAATTCAAGCACTTTCAAGGACCTGCATCTGTGTGTTTATTTTCAAAAACTTTCCAGGGCCTTACATTTTTTTTTTCAGATTCACAAACTCAATTATTTCAAGGACCAAAGATGTTTACAAATATTTCACAAGAGAAAATAATAGTTGAATTTATAAAAATGACCCTGTCCAAAAGTTTATACGCTTTTTTATTTATTTTTTTTTTTTTATGATAGTTATTCATGAGCCCTTGTTAGTCCTGAAAAGTTAAACTGCCTGCTCTTCTTCAGAAAATCCTTCAGGTCCCACAAATTCTCTGTTTTTTCAGCATTTTTGTGTATTGGAATATGATCCGTCTTTTCACACGGTGGACAACTGAGGGACTCATATTGCTCACTGATGCTTCAGAAGGAAACTCCATGCATTAAGAACCAGGGGTGAAAACTTTAAGAATTTGAAGATCAGGGTAAATTTAACTTACTTTGTCTTCTGGGGAACATGTAAGTATCTTCTGTAGCTTCTAAAGGGCATTACTAAATGGAAAAAAAATATGATATTTAGGCAAAAAAAGAAAAATGTACACATCCTCATTCTGTTCAAAAGTTTACACCCTGGCTCTTAATGAATCATTTTTCCTTGATAGTTATAATATTATAGTTATGAAACATTAGTGTCTCATATTTTACAGCAGACAACTACTTACTCCCCAACACTGCAAATAGCTACAACTAACTTGTATCTAACATTATTTTTATTCAGTGGAAATCGTATTCATTGCTGTTTTTACTTAATATAAATAGCCTCTGCAATGTCTGCTTCCCAAACTCCTTTGAGGGTAAAATGTTTTTTTCACAATTATTTTCAGAAGAACAGTTAAAACAGTTTTTTTGTAGGATGATTTACTAGTCTTCAATTTCAAGTTAACATTATGTCTTTAATTTCATACAGTCACATGCATTTCGTATTTTAATCTCTACAGTTACAACAGATGTTGTTTTTACCTGACTTTTGGTGTTCATATGTTTTTGACTAATGCATGGAAACCACTGAATGTCAATTTGACCCCAACTCCATTATAGTCACCAAAATGTGTACAGCCTTTCCAAATTTACAGGCACATTCATGACTTTGAGGAAAAGTCACAACAAGAGTTCACCCAGTGTTTCAAGCAGTTTGAAATCAAACTGCCCCCAACCACAATGGAGAGTTATCAATTAGGATAAGTTTCACAGAGTTTTACTTTCTCTGTTAAACATGCTGACTTTTAGTTCCATTTGAACATTTATAGCGCCTATCCGAAGTATAATCACAAATGTGTGCGAGCACTGAGGCTTTCAATCATTTTTAAAGGCACGCTTCATGTCAGTTATCTCCTTTCTATCGCACCTCGATTTTGGGAGGAAATACTCCCGTCTCTCTTACCAGGATGTATAAAAAGCCATCAGAGAATCCCTGCTGGTGTTACTGATGGAGAGAGCACTTCTGCAGAGACGAGGGACCTCCTCACACCATTAGTTATCATAGCAACACGCTTGATTGATAGATTGCTGAGCGTTTGTTTATTTTCGCCAGTCAGAACTAGCGCCGTTGCACAAAAAAGGTCTGCAGACAGTGTCGGCAGGTGTCCTACTGTAACCGAGGTCATTAAAATGCAGAAATCTTTCAATCCCCAGGTATTTGTGTACTCTTCCATGAAATTAAAATTGTTGTTGAACCATGGATTAACTTGGGGCGAGGTAATTGAATACACAAGCGTAAGCACATTCAGAGTATAGCGGCGCGCCTCCTGCTTCCTGTCTCAGCACACAGCATACATTTAATAGCATGTTGTTTTATTTTAATACGGACTTCTGTCTTTTCACAGTCCTCGTGCGATTCAAAACTCAAGATGAGTTTCGAGGAAAAGTTATTGTGTGATGACATGTATAATGAATCACCTTTTACGTCCATTTTGCTCGCAAGGAAAGCCAACAGAAAGTTCTCATGGAAATTCGTAACCTATTCGTACAAACCCGTACTTACCCTTTCGTTTGATTGGTCCACGTTTGGGCTGTACTATTCCATTGGTCCTAGACAAACATCTGGAGTACATACTCTGCCAAAAGTTATAACAAATCGAAAAGAAGAGTTAAACTGTCAGAGGAACAAAAGGCGTTTGTGGTTGGCCAAACTGAACCAGGATCTCCAGGGCATCCAGGTAATTGTGACGTAATGCAAACCCTCTATTAATCGCATTTTTCTGTGTATTCATATATACACATATAAGTATACACAGTACACACATATATTATGTAAACAAACTTGTATTTTGGATGTGATTAAGCAGATTAATTGATCACAAAGAAGTAAATACACAAATAACAATGAAATTAAAATTCCATCAAGGCTCATTCACCCTCATGTTGTTTCAAACCCCAATGGGTTTCTTTCTTCTGATGAACTGAAAGTTTTAAAGTACTTGGGTGACCAAACAGTTGATGGTAGCTATTGACTTAAATGGCATTTTTTAGGGGAGAGTGGGGTAAGTTGACACACCCTCTGTATCTTGGCTACTGTACACTTTTACTGTCATGTGACCATGTATTTTGGAATCACACATAATTTCTGCCAGACAGGAAAAGGAGAAACACATGGGAGGAATGGAAGGCACTTGTTTACTTGAAAAATTTATTTTGGCTTGTCAAAGTAAAAGTTTTGCATAACAGATGCAGATGTAATGGCTTTTACATCAAAGCAAATTTATCCAGGTCTAAAAATATTTATGATGCATATAGGTGATTTAGCAACATATAAAACCATGCAAATAATTTAGCTAAATATTAGCCTGAATTGGTAAGCTAGCTAGTGTTTTTCCAAATTGCCAGCTATGGGGCAAAGTAAGCCAAAGGCTGTGGGGTAAGTTGAGCCAACAATTAAATTACTCCCCACCATAAGGTACTGAAGTTACGTTAAATCTCTTAAGTATAAACTGGTATTTTAATGTGATATTACAAAACTGGATTAGTCTATCATATATATATATATATATATATATATATATACACACATATTATTTGTAGTTTATTTACACTTGTACAGTGTACAAGTGCACCAGAAAATGCTTTTCATCACATTATAATCAAATATATCTTTCCACCTATAGTCTCTAATGGTCTGTTCGATATTGCAAAAAAGCTACTATGCCAAGAATCTTTGACAAAAATGTTTATTAGTTTCAGCGACATTTTCTTTCATTTTTAATTAAGTTTTTATTTCATTTTACTCAACAAACTCTGTTTAGTCTGTTTTAGAGAAGGTTAAAACTTTGGTGTTCTACGTATTGTTTTAGAAATACGTAGAACAACTATTTAGTTTCCCCATTAAAAAAAATTTGTTTCCCCATTAAAAACAAACAAATAAACAAACAAACAAAAAAACGCTTTGGATAAAAGCATCTGCTAAATGACTAAATGTAAATGTCAGAAATGCAAACAATTAAAGATTTGATTGGTTTTATGTTAAGTTAGCTTTAAGATAAGACATATGACTATTTGTAAAATGAAATCTGATTATTAAGTTTTTAAAAGAGATAAATTATCTTTAGAAATTTCACATGGGTTTGAATCAAATTTAGTCAGATGGTCAGTTTTCACTCAGATAGGTCATCTTACCCACTGACTTGGGTCAACTTACCCCTAACCTGGGGCAAATTGAGCCACAGGAACACTTTTTTTATAAGAAGCCATAATTTTAGAACCCTTTGTCATAGATACATTCTGATAATTTAAAATTATAGGAAGAAATTACTGTAGATACGTTTATTGTACTTCTGCCTCATTTTCCTTTAGTAAAAAAATAGCTCATCTTACCCCACACTCCCCTACTCTGTCTTATGGAAGTCGACGACTACCGTTAACCACTTACCCATATGTTTTTTAAACATATTCTTTCAAGCTTAGTTCAGATAAAATCTTTCTAAGAAAACCCTGCTGAAAGTGGCCAAAACCCCTCTAAAACCAGACTGCTGACCAGCTAAAACCAGCCAACCAGCCTAGGCTGGTTTTAGCTGTTTTTTTCAGCAGGGAAGGTTCAGAGCACAAGGTTGAGCAAATGATGACAAAATTTTCATGTTTGGGTAAACTACCACTTTAATGATTAATTAATTCATTTATTTATTCTAAATAAACCTCCTAAAATGGTTGTTTTCTCATGAGTCTGTCATTTACTGCTACAAAACTGTTACAGACTTATGGTATGACTTTATTTCTTTAGTGGAACACAAAATCTTTTTTTTTTTTTTTGCTTTTGTCAGTACTATGAAAGTCAGTGGGATCCAAAACAACATTGGGGCCCTTTAAATTCCATTGTATATCCAAAAAAAATTAAGTTGGACGTAACGGTATGTAAATGACAAAATGTTTATTTCTGTATGAACTATTCCTTTAACATAGACTGCAAAGGATTCGGAATATAAAATGCTGACCAGGTTGATGAATTATTAATGCTTCATTCCACATGCATGGACAAATGTATGTAAGAGGGTAATTTGTTGGTGTAACAGAACAGAGAAGTAGAATCGCTATAGGCATTTCCACAATCTTCCCATATCAGCCACTGGATGCCAGTATAGTACTGACTTGACATCTCGACTGCACCCTAATAGTAAGGTTTCCTTTCTTACATTTTCTTAACAAGTGAGGTTTTATTACCATAACGTGACCAATAAAAATCATTTAGCAGTTAGAAGATGCATGTTGCCAGCATATGACACACAACACAGTTCACCCCTTTAAAAGAGTGATAGGCAGTCATATCACTAAGCTTGAGATGTTTGTTGGCAGTGAAGTATAAAAATGCTGCTATCCCTCTAGCAGCTTGTCAATTTCTCCAAGCACTTTGGAGGCAATCCTCAGCTCCGTTCCCACCTGTCACCGGCACGCTGTACCTCTCACGAGCCGAAGGGTGAAAATTCACTCACACAAGGTAATTGTGTCAAAGTACATGTTTGAGCAGCAACAGAACAGATGTATCATTTTCCTGTGTTGCCTTTCTTACACCTCCACAATTTGTCTCTGAACTTCACCTTCGTAACACCCACAACGTGTTGCCTCAGAATTTCAGCGTACGTGTACAAGCCTGTGTGCAGAACCGGAACAGTAACGGAGGAGAGAAGGAAATGAATTCATTTGCATCGAAAACACAATTTCAGTTCACTAAGGATCCTTTGTCAAATTTAGCAAAGAGGCTTTTTCCATTCCAGCCGACTTGCTCTGTGAGGAGACAGCTGTTTTTAATGCAGGGGCAGCGTGGGTCACAACACTGATATTTCAGTAGGTCAGCTGTCTGATAACACTTTCCAGCAAAGCCTTGCCCACTGGGGTTGTTTCCATTACTGTGTTTAAAGCACAATAGAGTAAATCCAGTCTCCAGACTTTTCCTTAAAAGGTTTATCTTAATAATGTGTTTCAGGAGAGGTCAAAGGTCACCCTGGCTCCTGGCAATCTCAAACGCTCGCTTACAAATCACTGCAGAGTTTCGGCCTATACACTTCATGGACACCAGCTGATAAAGAATTTGCCTTTAAACATCTTGTTTATGCACCATCCCAAGATTTACTCTCATATAATTTGAATTCTTAAAGTCATGCAGATTAAACATACACAGTTGCTCCAAAAAACATTCAGACACTTAAAGTGATAGCTCACCCAAATATTACAATTCTGTCATCATTTGCTCACCCTCAAGTTGTTCCAAACCTGTGAGAGTTTCTTTATTCTGCTGAACACGAAAGAAGATATTTTGAAGAATATGGGTAACCAAATTGGTCTCCATGTCTTCCATTGTATTTTTTACATACTATGTTTACATGCAACTGTTTGGTTACCCACAAAATGTCTTCCTTTATGTTCAGTAGAAGAAAGAAAATAAACTTGAGGGTGAGTAAATTAATTAACAGAACATTAACAAATGTTATTTTGTCTTTTCAATTAATAACACAAAGGCTTTTCAAGAAAAACATTTCACAAAAAGAATGCATGTACACTACCAATCAAAAGTAAGATTTTTTTAAAGAAGTCTCTTTTACTCACAAAGCCTGCATTTATTTGATTTAAAGTACAGCAAAAACAGTAACTTTTGAAATATTTGTACTATTTAAAATAACTTTTCTATTTAAATATATTTAAAAATGTAATTTATTCCTTGGATTCCTGAATGTTTAGTCACATGATCCTTCAGAAATCATTCTAATTTTCTGATTTGCTGCTCAAAAAAAAAAAAACATTTATTATTATTATGTTGAAAACAGCTGAGTAGAATCTTTTTAATTTTTAATTTTTCTAATGAATAGAAAGTTCAAAGAACAGCATTTATTTGAAATAGAAATCTTTTGAAATCTTTTTGAATGGTATAGTGTATAATGTTACAATAGCTTTTTATTTCAGATAAATGCTGATCTTTCTATTCATCAAAGAATCCTGGAAAAATTAAATTTACTCAACAGTTTTAAATATTTATAATGATAATAAAAATTCTTTATAATAATAATAAAAAATTCTTGAACAGCAAATCAGCATATTAAAATGATTTCTGAAGGATCATTTAAAAGTAAAGACTGGAGTAATAATGCTTAAAATTTAGCTTTGTTCACAGGAATAAGCTACATTTTAAAATATATTCAAATAAAATGCAGTTATTTAAAATAGTAAAAATATTACACAATATTACTGCTTTTGCTGTATTTTGGATCAAATAAATACAGGCTTGGTGAGCAGTAGAGAATTCTTTAAAAAATTCTTACTGTTCCAAAACTTTTGACTGTATAATGTATTTGTTGACAAATGTTAGTGGATTATGTTCTTAGCTGTGTGAACTTTAAAATTACTTCATAACATCCAAAATCACCTAAAAAGCACCAGTTAGATAAATGTAAAGTCACTGCAAAAATACAGTACCTCAGCAAAGTGAAGTTATCTCAGAGAAAAGCATCATTTGTTTGGAGTTGCTGCTATTATATTTTATGTGTGCAATGAAATTCATACATTTTAAAGTGTCCAAATACATTTTGGGTCCAAAGTATCTCATAATATTAAAGTGCCCTGAAAATATCCCGCCTCGTTTTCAGTTTATGGGTCTGTGGTTGCACATGACCACAATCCCACTGCTGTTCTTTATTCATTCACACACATTACACGGTTGCAGATCGTTCGAGAGTACATGTGTTTAATTAAAGTGAACTGCAGTAGATTACATGGGAACCACTTTAGGTTTGAATTAGTAATGTGTGTTAATTATGCATGGTGTGCCGGCTGTTGAAAAAGTGTAGATTAGGGGCCGGTCGGCCTTACAACGCTGATGTGATACTTCAATAGTATGAGGCTCCTCACTGCCTCTGCGCGCAGGCACTGTGGGCTGGTTTTAATTGCATCAGGCAGCGCCCACAGCTAGAGTACTGGGCAAGGAGCATCCAGTCTCTCTGCCTAATGTCTGAGATGCTTTAGAAAGTTGTTGGTCCCTGCGCGGTAGCTGAGTCATTATGCCGGGCAGTGCTTCTCTGTGGCTTTGCACATTTTCTCTGCATTGATGTTCTTTCATCTCTCCTCCTCTCCCTCTAGCCCGCTGTTTGCTTCTGTAATGGAAGAGTGTGATCAATTCTTGCCCTTCCTGATCTGCAAAAATGCATTTTGATATTTTTTTATTGTGTATTACCAGGAATAGCAATTGGGCTGAAGGATTCATATCTGTGAGGGAAATAAAAATGCTCTTTCACGACGGGCTGTAAAATTGAATAATATTCCCAAACCTTCAAATCTATTATTTAGCTTAGAGTGGATATAAATGACAGCTTTACTGTGAAGTCAAATGTACACTGCATTCAGCATCTGGAAGAAAAATAGAGTGATACCATACAAAGCACCCTGATACACTAGATACAACATTGAAACGCACTGAAAGCCTGGTTCAGAACTTGTAAATAACCAAAGTTTTAGGATTTTTAATGTTTACCAGAGTATTATCTTAAAGGATTAGTTCACTTGCCAAATAAACATTTCCTGATAATTTACTCGCCCCAAGTCATCCAAGATGTTCATATCTTTCTTTCTTCAGTCAAAAAGAAATTAAGTTAAATTAGGTTTTTGAGGAAAGCATTCCAGGATTGGGGATCAGTGGGTTGAAGGTCCAAATTGCAGTTTAAATGCAGCCTCAAAGGGTTTCAAGGGTCTTATCTAATGAAACGATCTGTCATTTTCTAAAAAGATTAACATTTATATACTTTTATACCACAAATGCTCATCTTGTATCTCTGCAATGCGTGTCTATGACTTTAACATTACGTAATCAAGTTGGAAAAGTCATGCGTGGTTAGTTCTTCGCCTGTGTACTTTGGTTCAAAAAAGGTAGGTAGTCCATCTCATTTTTTCCTCCAACTTCAAAATCGTCCAACTTCGTTGTTTCCGCCTACATCATGCGTGACCTTTCCAACATGACTATGTTATGCGTGAGGTTAAGCTAGTGCAAGATGAGCATTTGTGGTTAAAAAGTTTATAAAATTGTTTTTTTGGTTTTTTTTTTAGAAAATGACTAATCGTTTTGCTAGATAAGACCCTTATTCCTCATCTGGGATCATGTAGAGCCCTTTGAAGCTGCACTAAAACTGCAATTTTGGACCTTAAACACATTGATCCCCACTGAAGTCCACTATATGGAGAAAAATCCTGGAATGTTTTCCTCAAAAAACGTAATTCTTTCCGACTGATATGAACATCTTGGATGACATGGGGGTGAGTAAATTATCAGGAAATTTCCATTCTGGAAGTGAACTAATCCTTTACATTTTCAACTAAAAAATAATCATTATAATGTACAAAACAATCTGCCTGTCAACAAGAAAAACACTTTTAAAAATTACATTGATATTAATACTGCACCCATTTAACTACAATCAATCACTGAAAAGGTCATTTTAGCAACAACTGAGATGCAAAATAGCATCAGTCGTGTTTGTATTAAAAAAGAGAAAGTCTGCGGTGTGATTTGAGAGACATGAAAGTAGCGCTGGTTTCAGTTACCCGGACATACAGCACTGCCAAGGACAACAGTGAATATCTGAAATTATACGACCACTGAATAACCACAATTGACCTATTACATAGCACTGTGTAATGATAAATAGTTCAGACTTCGCACTCTTTCTAGGTCACTGATCAAATAAGCTAAATTTTCTAATTCCTTTTCACATTTGTCTTGCTTCCACTGAAGCAAAAAAATAATAAAAATGCTCAAATTGTGCAGGAAAATATGAAAAGTGGGTACTAACCTAATAGGTACTAACCTTGTTTGACCCTTTTTTTGTAAAAGGGTTTGACTTTCTTTGCATGTTCACTTTATAAACACTTCCGCCTACATCATGCGTGACCTTTCCAACGTGACTATGTTATGCATGAGGTCAAGCTAGTGCAAGATGAGCATTTGTGGTTAAAAAGTATATTAATTTTTTTTTTTAAGAAAATAACCAATCGTTTCGCTAGAATCTTATTCCTCTTCTGGGATGGTGTAGAGCCCTTTGAAGTTGTATTGTAACTGCAATTAGGGGTGAGTAAATTATCAGATTTTTTTTTTTATTCTGGAAGCAAACTAATCCTTTAAATTATTACATTCAGCCTGGCAGTAAGAAAAACACTAACAGTGTTACATAAATATTAATACTGCCCCATTTTAACTACTGTACAGTCAATCACTGAAAAGGTCATTTTAGCTACAGCTGAGATTCAAAATAGCATCAGTCGTGTTTTTATTTAAAAAGAGAAAGACTGTGGTGTGATTTGAGAGACATGAAAGTAGTGCTGGTTTCAGTTACCCGGATGAACAGCACTGCCAAGGACAACAGCGAATATTAGAAAATATCCGACCACTGAATACCACAACTGACCAATTAGAATCAAGTATTACATAGCGCATGTAATAATGATAATTAGTGAGAATTTCACACTCATTCTAGGTCACTGATCAAATTTTTTACAAATTCTTTTTCATATTTGTCTTGCTTCCATTGAAACACACTGAAAGCCTGGTTCAGAACTTGTAAATAACCAAAGTTTTAGGATTTTTAATGTTTTACCAGTGTATTATCTTAAAGGATTAGTTCACTTCGCAAATAAACATTTCCTGATAATTTACTCTCGCCATGTCATCCAGGATGTTCATATCTTTCTTTCTTCAGTCGAAAAGAAATTAAGTTTAATCAGGTTTTTAAGGAAAACATTCCAGGATTGGGGATCAGCGGGCTGAAGGTCCAAATTGCAGTTTAAATGCAGCTTCAAAGGATTTCAAGGGTCTTATCTAATGAAACGATCTGTCATTTTCTAAAAAAATAAACAATATATACTTTTTAACCACAAATGCTCATCTTGCATCTCTGCGATGCATGTCTAGGACTCTAGCATTACATAATCAAGTTGGAAGATTTGAGAGACATGAAAGTAGCGCTGGTTTCAGTTACCCGGATATACAGCACTGCCAAGGACAACAGTGAATATTTGAAATTATACAACCACTGAATAACCACAATTGACCTATTACATAGCACTGTGTAATGATAAATAGTTCAGACTTCGCACTCTTTCTAGGTCACTGATCAAATAAGCTAAATTTAAAATTCTTTTTCACATTTGTCTTGCTTCCACTGAAGCCAAAAAAAAAAAAATGCTCAAATTGTGCAGGAAAATATGAAAAGTGGGTACTAACCTAATAGGTACTAACCTGACGTTGTTTGAGCCCTTTTTTTGTAAAGGGGTTTGACTTTCTTTGCATTGGGTCACTTCCGCCTATACCACGCGTGACCTTTCTAACATGACTGTGTAATGCGTGAGGTCAAGCTAATGCAAGATGAGCATTTGTGGTTGAAATGTATATAAATGTTTATTTTTTTTAGAAAGTTACTGATCGTTTTGCTAGATAAGACCCGTGTTCCTCAGCTGGGATGGTGTAGAGCCCTTTGAAGTTGCATTGTAAGTAAGTAAATTATCAGAATAATTACTGGCTGCAAGAAAAACACTAACAGTAAATACTAATACTGCCCCATTTTAACTACTGTACAGTCAATCACTGAAAAGGTCATTTTAGCTACAACTGAGATTCAAAATAGCATCAGTCGTGTTTGTATTTAAAAAAAAGAAAGACTATGGTGTGATTTGAGAGACATGAAAGTAGTGCTGGTTTCAGTTACCTGGATATAAAGTGCTGCAATGGACAACAGCGAATATTAGAAAATATCCGACCACTAAATACCACAACTGACCAATTAGAATCAAGTATTAAATAGCGCTGTGTAATAATGATAATTAGTGAGAATTTTACACTCCTTCTAGGTCACTGATAAATTTTTTCAAATTCTTTTTCACATGTCTTGAAGCAAAAAAGATGCTTAAATTGTGCAGGAAAATATGAATCATCGCATGAGAGGTCCATGTCAGCTCAAGCCCTATTCAATCAAAAGTGGACTTATCACATCTAAGAAATTTAAGGACTTGTTATAGTACTTACAATAAGTAGTTAATAATAGGTACTAACCCTGAACCTACACCTACCTAACCTTAACTCATGTAGTAACATTATATTACCCATTGCTTTCATCTGTAAGTGCATGCACTTTAAAACAATGTGTATATAACGATATAATCTGTAACAACCCCACTGTGTATTTTCTTATGTATATTTAAAATCAATCTTATTGAAAACCACGTCATATAAAACTTGCAAGAGTGTCTCAATGTTGCTCTACTATTAAATATGTAATGGCTATAATGATGTAATTTATAAGAACCCCATTGAATGTTTTCTTTAAGGCATTAAACACAAAATAACCATCTTTATGATTTAAAATCAACCTTATTGAAACCCAAGTCACATAAAACCCGCAAGAGCATCTGTACTATTTTATTGAAGAAGTACATTTCTCTAAAGCTAAATCTACAATGCATGCTTGATATGAATATTTCAAGTTATAGACTGCCATCTTAACCAAAACCTTGAATCTATACACATGAATGTATGCAGCTAAGAACCTAAACAATTATTTGCATGCTGACTTTCTTTTCCTCTTAAAAAGATTTGCAGAGAAAAAAAAACCTTTTGCATTTGAAACGGTGCTGCTGAAGCACAAGGTAAAAGTGAAAATAGTTGTGTCTCCTGTGCATGAGTGCCGGAATAAATGAATTGGTAAGTAGTTTGTTTGTTGGGGTTTTGCTCTGTAGTATTGTGGAGCACCTCTCTCTGTAAATTAGGTCCCAATGGAGCAGTGCATCAGAAACCCCTGCACTGATTGTGCAGCTAAAGCTCCTACAACCTAACTACACTCCATTTGCACCAAAGGATAAACTCCGGCTGTGAATTAGCTTTTTATTTTATGTCGCCCTAACCTTTTTCTTTTCATTTGCACAGTCTGTACATATCATTCTTGCGGAATCAATTCTATTAGGCGCGAATGCTGCAAAGGTATGCAAGATTCTCACCTGCCGATGTGAACCCTGAGATTAATCCGGTCTCCAGGGCCGATTTTGCTCCCAAGAGTTTCTCCCATTGTGAGGACTTTTCATTCTGGTTTTAATGGGAGCTCCAATCATGTCAGTTTGGCCTCAAGGGACAACCTATGCACCCTATCACATCGCCCACAATCCTGCAGCATGCAGAGAGAGAGAGAGAAAAATGAATATGCCAGGACTGCAGCTGGGGATGATGAATTATATTTGAGATATGCAGACAATTTACCTGAGTGCGCTGCATATGGTTCCTGCTTTTCCCGCTCTTCTGTGTTCCACCGCGTTTTATGCGTGTTTGTTGCTCGGCGCGATTCGTAAGAAACGGTCGATCTCTCGTGGCTTATCAATTTCACAGACGACCGAGTCAGACGTGAATACGTCCTCCTGTGTCTTGCTCTGTATATTCCTCAGCAAATAGGCTGGCGGATTAGTTGATGCAATCGGGTAATACAGTGCTCTCAGCGTTCAATGCCGCTGCAAAAATCCCTCAACAATGACCGTATGAAAGTTAACTTGCTCGGAAAATAGGAGCCGTTTTCGGCTCCGGCTCCGGCATTACCTCGCCTTCCAAACAAGACAGAAATACAGCGATCCGAACGCCGTCTGTGGAAATATAATCTCAGGGCGTGATTTCTTTTTAACTCAATGTTCTGCTATTGCCTTGAGATAAATACCCTTCTCCAGATGCAGTCCACCGTCTCATCCTTGTGATTTACACCAGCACGTTGTTCTCTAAATTAAATTACTCTCCGGCTAAACACTCGAACTCCGAGTCCTTATTTAGTTTATCCATGACACTAATGTGCGGAGAGATGGCGGCCCGCAATACTCATAACTCCCCAGCGCTGCCAGCGCAAGCTCTGCTTACCCCTAGTGCAGATGGAGCCTGCGTCCCAAGGCGCCTGGAGGCCTGCAGGAAAAGCCCGGGCCTGCCTGGACGACTGATTGAATTTGGGCCTAATTTCTGCCACTCGGGCCCGTGAGCAGGCTGTAAAGATCCCGCTGCAACCCGCAGATTAGAGCCCCACATGGTGCCTTACAAATCACTCCCCCAGCGTGACTGCATGTGCGACTGTGTGCGTCTGCCGCAAGAACATTAGATTAATTAACGCTTCTGTGTTTGGCACAATTGGAGCTGCAAATGTTAGCATAGTGATTAGGTTTATCTGGCATTTATGTGATAAATTGTAGGTTTAGGACACGCACAACTGTGCCGGATTTAAGTGTGGCGCATAACAGTTAAACGTGCAAGTTGGTGCATCTCGTTTTATTCTTGTGAAAATAGCTTGGTGTTTTCACAGGTGGCGTGTGTTGATGAGTCAATGTTTGGATCGGGAGGCGGCTGTGTGCGCGTCCTTGCTTTTATATCTGTATGGGGGAGAGGATTTCTCTTCAAATCTTGCATCTCATTTGCGCTGGCGGAACTTGCTGCAGAATGCCGTTTTCTCCCTCGGAAGGCCGGACACAGATCATTTAGCCTAGGATTTGCTATGCAGCCTAATAAGAAGTCATGATAGGCCCTTTGACAATACAGTAAATTAGCTCATCGCTGCATCTTCTTATAGCCGTGACTAGAGGTCTGAGCTGAAGACGAAATAATTATGTCAGATTAATCCATTATTATCCAAATGTTGTCTGTCGAAAAGAGATGAGATGCACTGTGCTCTGTATGTAATGCACTACTCTGCTAGTGGTTCTTTCTTCAGGTCAATGAGAAAAAAGACGGTCTGTGATTAAAAAAGGAACAATCTTCTTAAAATCCCCAGTTTGTATTCATGTTGGTTTCAGTATTAGTGTAATTGTAGTATATATATATATATATATATATATATACACAGCCTTTCAAAAGCTTGGGATCAGTAAGATTTTTTTTTTGTTTTTTTTTAAGAATTCTCTTATGCTCATCAAAGTTCATTTATTTGATCAAAAATCATTCTACTATGTTAATTCATTATCAATGTTGCAAACAGTTGTGCTTAATATTTACTTATATATATACTTAATATTAATATAATATATACTTCATATTTTTTTGGAACCTGTGATACTTTTTTTCAGGATTCTGGTTAATAAAAAGTTCAAAAGAACAGCACTTATTCAAAATCTTTTCTAACAATATATGTCTTTACTTTTGATCAATTTAAAACATGCTTGCTAAATAATTTATTTCAAAGAAAGAAAGAAATACAAAAATATGCTTACCCTAAACTTTGAACAGTACACCGTGTTAAAATTATTATGCAAGTAACATATCAGTAGAATTTCATTAAAATAAATATTCAAGTTTTAGTTTTTGTCTAAGAAAGTGTTTGTTTGTTTTACTTCTCATGTTTTAAGATCAATCTTAGCCAGGTCAGTTAATCAGTTTGCCAGGCCATCTTACTTAAAGGGAAACCTACTTAAAGAGGTTGTTCCACATTATTAAGCAAATCATAGTTCTCATGCAATATGAGGAGGAAGAAAGGTGAAAAGCATTAAATACTGCAGTTTCTTGCAAAAGGCATGAAACAATCAATATATCACAAAAACTGAGCAGAGATCCAACTTCCAACATCCAACTTTTAAAAGAATTGTGAGTGATTCACAGTACAGATAAAGGCATATTAAGAAACATTTCTGTCAAACAAAACAGATATTTGAAGCTGCCAGCGTCGGTGGAGTCCTGAGAACCTCTCGATGTAGGATGGCAGTTGTGCATAAAGCTTCATTTCAACCACCTCTAACCAAAACTCACAAGGAGAAACGTTTGCATTGGGCTCAGAATTACATGAAGACTCATTTTCAAACAGTTTTATTCACTGACGAATGCCATGCTACACTTGATGGTCCAGATAGATGGAGTTCTGGATGGTTGGTGAATGGCCACCCTTTTCCAAAAAGACTAGAGGTGGTGGAGTGATGATTTAGGCTGGAATATTGGAAAGTAAGATAGTAGGTTCCTTTAGGGTCACTGACAGTGTCAACATGAAAATATGTGGAGTTCCTAATAGACCATTTTCTTCTATGGTATAGAAAGAAGAATAGTGCCTTCCGAAATAAAATGAATTTCATGCAGGATAATGCACTATCCCATGCCGCAAAATACACCATTGATTGCTTGATTGGTATGGGCATAAAAAGAGAAAAAATCATGGTGTGGCCACCATCATCCCCTGACCTCAATCGTATTGAGAACCTGTGAAGCATCCTTAAAATGAAGATCTATGAGGGTGGGCGGCAGAGTACCTCCAAACAACTGCTCTGGGAGGCAATACCAGAATCCTCAAATTAAATACTGCCAGAAACTATGCATGGACTTACAAGTTCAATGGATGAGAGAATTGTTAAAGTCATCTCCAAGAAGGGTGCATATATTAATATGTAACTTGAACTGTAAATAGGTTTTTTGTTTTAAAGGGTGTTTATTTTTGGAAAAAAATATCTGTCCATGCAGTGCATATGACAAATTTATTTTTTGAGTTTATTTTAATCCATTGAATGTTTTCAAATGGCATTCTGCATAATTATTTGGAACAGCATATTTTGTGTTTATTTTTCAAATTTTTTACATACCCCTTGCAGTATCTGCAAAATGTTGATTCTTTCAGCAAAATAAGAGGGATCATACAAAATGCATGTTATTTTTATTTAGTACTGACCTGAATAAGATATTTTATATAAAAGAGATTTACATATAGTCCACAAGAGAAAACAATAGTTAAATTTATAAAAATGACCCTTTTCAAAAGTTTACATACCCTTGATTCTTAATACTGTGTTGTTACCTGAATGACCCACAGCTGTGTTTTTTTGTTTAGTGATAGCTGTTTATGAGTCCCTTGTTTGTCCTGAACAGTTCAACTGTCTGCTGTTCATCAGAAAAATCCTTCAGCTCCCACAAATTCTTTGGTTTTCCAGCATTTTTGTGTATTTGAACCCTTTCCAACAATGACTGTATGATTTTGAGATCCATCTTTTCCATTTTTTTTTATAAATTCAACTATTGTTTTCTCTTATGTACTATATGTAAATGTCTTTAATGTGAAATATCTTATTCAGGTCAGTACTAAATAAAAATAACATACAACATTTTGTATGATCCCTCTTATTTTGGTAAAATTAACATTTTGCAGATTCTGCAAGGTGTATAAACTTTTGACCTCAACTGCATATTTTTCAAGATTTGCTACACAAAAGTTTTCAAATATTTTTTTCTACAAAATTATGCAAGGGCAAAAAATGACATGTCAGTCAATGCAAATGAATAAGTATGGCAATCACAGTGTTCATGATTTTTGCGCTGTTATATGTAGCATGTTGTTTGTAATCATAGAGCCTAAGAACTAAATTACTGTGCTAGAACCGAATTCTAAGCTTGCTAGATGAGCTAGGGGTTATCTGGAGTCCTATTGAGACTGCGATGTTCCTCGGTCACGCGTGCTGTGAATGTAGAACTGAAGCGTTAGCGTGTAGAACAGATTTCAGTGCTAACTGTATCAGTGCATCTGTGGATCAAGGCTTGCATTTAATGAGCGAATTATCCCTGCAAACATTTCTAATAGCCACATTCACACCTTCTCCTCCCATTTTTTAAGCAATTAGGCCATTTTAAAGATAGTGTTATCGATCTGACAATTTTTGCTTTCTTTTATTTGATAAAAGGCAATTAGCTTATCGGTGCAAAGCATGCCACCATATGACAATCTGATAGATGGATACCCCACAAAACACAATGCGGCCATCACGTCTTCACTGTCAGTGACAGGGCTTCTATTACAGCTACAAAAACATCCGCATCAATCATTGCCTCGGCACCTTTTAAAACAATGGGCCCGGGACTCGCTGGAAATGGCAAATCAGTAATTGCAGCCTCATTGTCAGGCGGGGACAAAACAGGGTCTCATTCGAAAACTCCCACCTCACTGTTTTCCGAGCTGATAAAGTCAATCCAACTGCCGGCATAACTAATAATGCATAATCACGGCTATTAGAGACACCCGCAAAGTAAAAGGCTGAGGATACAAGACGACTCCCGCTAGCATAACTCTCTGGAAAGGTGAGATGTCTGGCTGTTGTCTTGATGAGGGTGCTCAACGACGGAGTTATTCGCGTTCCGCACCGCATTCGCAGAACGTCTGGATAGCTTTGTGAATGCGTGATTTAAAGGAGTTAATTGATAAGGAGACTGAAGGAGGCTAATGAAAAGCACTTTGATGGCTCTCATTCGGAATGCTCCGTTACTCTGCTGTAACCTCAGGCCTCTCTGCAGTAGCAATTATCAAAAGCATGTAACCCGGTGAGAGCCATCTGCAGCCTCTAGGAGTGTAATCTTCATGAAATAGATTCAATTTTCCCCAGAGCTCTAAATGAAAGCCACAATGTTGTCCAAAAAGCGGGAACTTTTAGGAGTTTTCATTGTTTTGTTTGGGTTGTTTTCGACATACACTCCAGGTAAAGATGAGTTATCTAACTTATCCAACATCACACTGCGGTGAGCCGGACTGATCGCAGAAATAAGCTGCTTGACTCTGCAAAAATATAAATGTCATACTTTAAGATGCACAAGATCCATCAATCCATTCATAAGACATCTACACTAACGTTTGGGGTCAGTTTTGGGGACACATTAAATCAAATCAAAAGACATTTCTAATGTCACAAAAGATTTCTATTTCACATAAATGCTGTTCTTTTGAACTTTCTATTCTTTCAAGAATCCTGAAATATACGTACTGCCGTTCAAGTTTGGGATCTGTAATGCTTTTTAAAGAAGTCTCTTATGCTCATCAAGGCTTCATTTATTTTTGTCAAAAATACATGTTATTATAATATAAAATAATGGTTTCTATTTTAATATACTTTTATATTAAATAATTTATTCCTGTGATGCAAGGCTGAATTCTCATCAGCCTTTACTCCAGTTTTAAGTGTCACACGATCCTTCAGAAAATATTCTAATATGTAGAATTATCTATGTTGGCAATAGTGCTGCCAAATATTTTTTTGGAACCTGTGATACTTTTTTTCTTTAGGATTCTTTGATGAATAAAAAGTTAAAAAGAACAGCATTTATTCTAAATATAAATCTTTTTGAACAGTTTGCTATAACTTTTGATTGATTTAACACATCCTTGCTGAATAAAAGTATTAATTTCTTTCATAAAAAGAAAGCAGAAACATTTACTGACAATAAACTTTTGAACGCTAATGTATATTGTTAGAAAAGATTACTATTTTAAATAAATGCTGTTCTTTTTAACTTTTTATTCATCAAAGAGTCTCGAAAAAAAGTATCACAGGTTCCAAAAAAATATTTGGCAGCACAACTTTTGCCAACATAGATTATATTTATAATAATAAATCAGCATATAATGATTTCTGAAGGATCATGTGACACTTAATAATTCAGCCTTGCATCACAGGAATAAATCATTTATTATAAAAGTATAAATGAAATAGAAACCATTATTTTATATTGTAATAACATTTTGCAATATTACATTTTTTGTATTTTTGATCAAATAAATGCAGCCTTGATGAGCATAAGACATTAATAATAAATCAGCATATTAGAATGATTTCTGAAGGATCATGTGACACTGAAGACTGGATGATGCTAATGATGCTGACAATTCACAGGAATAACTTTTTTCTGTATTTTTGATCAAAATTAACACAGCCACAATTTATACGAACTGCTGCAAATCTGTTTTCAACATTGATAATATACATTTGTCTTGAGAAGATTTCTGAAGGATATTATATTTTGGATCAACTAAATGCAGCCCTGAGACTACACTGAAAAAAAAAGATGTAGAAGGAATTTTTACTTGGTAATTGCAAATAAATTTGATAATAAATTACAAAGAAACAAGTCCCATTGTATTAAACATGAAATTTGGAAATAGAAAGACTGAAATAGTATTTTCCTGTAAAATGCACTTTAATAATCTTTATTTTATTTATCACTTTGACAAACATTTTTTTACTGTGTAAAATCTTTATAAATCATACCAAATGTTACCGAATGTTAGTTTGCACACAACATTTTAATAAAAAAAATATTACTACTGGCAAAGGAGTCGGTCTGAATGAGCTAATAAATCCACTAGATGTATACAGAGTTACAGAAAGCTCAACCAACATATCAAATAAACATTAAAAAAGTCAAAACATCTGATCTGATCATATGCGTTAACATAGTGCTTTTGGATTACTTTCTTCAGCATGGCATATGCTCTCAACTCCCTGGATGTTTCTTCTCTAAAAAGTCATTGACAGGGGCAAAGAATAGCATAAATGACGCTGCATGAATTACAAACGATGACACTTTTTATTGCACATGCATTTTTATCAGTACTAAGGTGTGAAAACTTTTAACTTTATTTTATAAATTGGAAAATTTGTGTTTGCAAGAAAAGTTAATGAAACTTCAACTTCAACTTCAAATGAAACTTCAAACTTTCACTGTTTGCTTTCACTCCACTTGCCTGTTTCCTTTATGTTTCAGACTGGAGTGTTTACGTCTGCTCTCATAGGGACATATGATTCAGCAAATGAGGAACAAAAAGCCTGGAGTGGAGTAGTTTCAGAACATTTGGCTGGAATATAGTCTACTCCAGTCTATGCGTTGCTTGATGCCGTGCAAAGACTGATGGTTTGGCTTCTTTCAGAACAATTTTTTTGTTGCTGGAACAAAAAACAATGTACAAACTGGCCAATTTGTCTTAAAGTTTTTCGTTTGAAGTTTGTTTGTAAAAGCAAAATCAAACAACCAAGAACGCTGATATTTATTGCTGTGATTTTGCTTAACCTTCACGCTGGACTAATCACCAAAACGCAATCATTGACAGACAAATTCCTATTTTTTTTTTTTAGGAATACTATGTCATTTGTGATGGTATACCTCAGGCTGCACACACCACTTTCACAAACGTGGGCCAGCTTTTTATCTAGAGAGAAGCTCAGACATTATATTGATGTGTAAAACTTAACAAAAGTCTTGTTTTTTTGTCCTCCTTTGTGTTTTCATACTTCATCATGATGATAGAAGATTTCAGACTGTTGTGAAACCTGGCTGAGAATTGATTTACAGAGGAGTCGATTCTCGCGAGGTCTCTCATCCTCCCCACCCTCGCTTACTCTCTCTCTGTGTCTCTTTCTCCTTTCTTTTCTTCTGCCGCCTTTCTCTCTTGCTTTTTTCTTTCTCATTGACTTTCTCACTCCTGTTCTTCCAGTACCACATGACAGGTACTGACGGGTTCCCTGGTCTAACTAAAACCTGCTTGTGGATACAATCAATAATCATACCTCTACTTCATTCTTCATGTTCAACTGTGTTATAGACATACAATAAAAAACAATAAATCAAAATGGAGAAACTTAATCGGTTCTGTGCAATTGTGAGATAACAAATAGCTACAACTATATATATATATATATATATATACACACACACACACACACAAACACACACACACATACAGTGCCCTCCACTAATATTGGCACCCTTGGTAAATATGCTCAAAGGCAGCTGTAAAAATAAATCTGCATTGTTTATCTGTTTGATCTTTAATTAAAAAAAAATCACAAAATCATAACCTTTTTTTTTAAGTATAACAATTGAAAGTGGAGGGAAATTAACATTATGAAATAGATGTTGGCCATAATTATTGGCACCCCTACAGATTCTTATGCGTAAACTATCTCTGAAGTATATTTCCATTCATATTTACTTTTTTAGCACACCAGGGTGACTAGGAGCATTAAAGAATTAGTTCACTTTTTGTCATACAAAATGTTCATGTCTTTCTTTCTTCAGTCATAAAGAAATTATGTTTATGAGGAAAACATTTCAGGATTTCTCTCCATATAATGGATATGTATGGTGCCCCCAAGTTTGAACTTCCAAAATGCAGTTTAAATCCAGCTTCAAAGGGCTCTAATCCGTCCCAGCCAAGGAAGAAGGGTCTTATTTAGCAAAACGATCAGTTATTTTCAAAACAAATTGACAATTTATATAATTTTTAAACTCAAATGCTTGTCTTGTCTCGTCTCTGTGATGCGTATATGTAGTCTGTGTAATCCGGGTCAATACAGTTAGGGTATGTTGAAAAACTCCCATCTCGTTTTCGTCCCCAACTTCAAATCATCTGCAGAAGTGCAGAAGTACCAACCCTGTGTTTACAAAGTGAACATACAAAAACATCAAATGCCCTTTACAAAAAAAGGTAAAACAGCGTTGTAGGACGATTTAGAAGTTGAAGACAAAAACGAGATGGGAGTTTTTCGCCATACCCTAACTGTACTGACCGGGATCACGCATGCGCATTGCAGAGACGAGACAAGACGAGCATTTGCGGTTAAAAAGTATATATACAGTAAATTTGCAAATAAAAAATAATCAAATAATAGACACTTCTTCCTAGTCTGGGATCGTTTAGAGCCCTTTGAAACTGCATTTAAACTTCATTTTGGAAGTTCATTATATGGAAAAAAAATCCTGAAATGTTTTCCTCAAAAAACATAATTTCTTTACGACTGAAGAAAGAAAGACATGAACATCTTGGATGACAAGGGGGTGAGTACATTATCTGTAAATTTTTGTTCTGAAAGTGAACTAATCCTTTAAATTGCCCAGCCATGACTTCCTGTTCCACAGGATTATAAATATGAGGAACACAAAGGCCAACTTCTCTTATTCACCCATCAGGAGTAAAACCAAAGAAAATCAAATAGTTGAGCTTCACAAGTGGCTATAAGAAAATAGTTAAAGCACTGATAATCCCTATTTCCACCATCAGGGCAATAATTAAGAAGTTCCAACCAACTAAAGATGTTACGAATCTGCATGGAAAAGAATGCGTGTCTAAATCGTCCAAATGCAATGTGAGGCCAAAGACTCTCCAAAGATCAGAGCTGGAGAATTTCAGAGATAGTTGAGTCTTGGGGTCAGAAAGCCTAAAAAATATCAAACAGCTTCTATATCACCACATGTTGCTCTTGGGAGTTTCAAAGAAAATTCCCTTGCTCATCCAAAAACAAACTCATCATCATATTTACACTGCCGTTCAAAAGTTTGGGATCAATAAGACTTGTAATGTTTTTTTAAAGTCTCTAAGTCTCTTATGCTCACCAGGCTGCATTTATTTGATCAAAAATACAGAAACAACAGTAATACAAGTTACAATATAAAAAATTGGTTTCTATTTTAATGTACTTTAAAATATAATTTATTCCTGTGATGCAATGCTGAATTTGCATCAGCCATTACTCCAGTGTCAGATGATCCTTCAGAAATCATTTCAATATGCTTTATTATCAATGTTGGCAACAGCTGTGCTGCCAAATATTTTTTTGGAACCTGTGATACTTTTTCAGGATTCTTTGATGAATAAAAAGCTCAAAGAACAGCGTTTCTTCAAAATATAAATCTTTTCTAACAATATAAGTCTTTGCTATCACTTTTATCAATTTAACACATTTTTGTTACATAAAAGTATGAATTTCTTTCTTTCAAAAAAAAAAAAAAAAAGAAAAAAAGACAAATTTACTGACCCCAAACTTTTGAATGGTAGTGTATATTGTTAGAAAAGATCTCTATTTTAAATAAATGCTGTTCTTTTGAACTTTTTGTTCATCATAGGTTCCAAAAAAATTTTAAGCAAAAACTGTTTTCAACACTGATAATAAATCAGCATATTAAAATGATTTCTGATGTGACAGTGAATACTGGAGTAATAATGCTGAAAGTTCAGCTTTGATCACAGGAATAAAATAGATTTTAATGTACATTAATTATACATTAATTATACAAATTATACATATTTCACATTATTAATTTATTTTCTGTATTTTTGATCAAATAAATGCAGCCTTGATGAGCATAAGAAACTTCTTTAAAACACATTAAAATCTTACTGATCCCAAACTTTTGAACGGCAGTGTAGTTTCAGACACAACTGGAACTTAAAATTTTATATAACATTATCTGATGTTATATAAAATTGAATTTAATTGAATCAACTATAAACAAATACGTCTATTTAAATATTTTAAAATAAATAGATAAACAAATTAATAAATTATTATATATATAAATCACTCACTTGGTAAAAACAGCTGTAAAATGACAAAATGTAAATGTAAATAAATCAACATACACTTATCCATTAACATATTTTATTGAACAAATATTTAAACAGCATAAATATCTTTAAATTCAGTTTTTTTTTCTCCAGAGGATGTCACAATTGCCACTTATTTACATTAATAAGAAACAGATTTACCAAGAGATAGCGAGCTGCCAGCTACTATGAAATGTGCCACTATTCATGTAAGCAGTTGGTTAATGTGAAATCAAATATCGCAGCGTATGGGCAACTGGCTGTCAGGAAGTCGCTGTGAAAGTAATTGATGGTTATTGTTTTTTGACGTTAATCAAATCGGCAGATTTGAACATTCAGCCAGCCGTCTGTTTATGAGTTGACTTCAGAGTGCACAGGAAAGGCATCAGTGGGGGTTTACATGATTTAGAGCACATAAGGTTGAACAATGCTAATTTGCCATTATAGCTAATCAAAGACAATTTTGGAAGCTAAACTGTTAGTTAAACCTTTTGTCTTTTTTTTGTTGTTGTTGTTCTTTTTGTGGCGACATGGTGACCTTGCCAACATTTGAGTCATGCTATTACCATTACCCTCTGTTTAACTGGTCTAATATTTGTTTCAATTTCAATTTCAGGCATCCTTTGTTTCAACTGCAGTTTTAATTTGCCTGCTCTCCAAGTCTGATTGTAACAGGATGTTTATGTTTCTCTAAACAAGGTATGTTCAATCACGTTTGTCCTCGCTGGGGTCAGAACAAATGTCGACGATAGTGAAGTAGAGTAGAGATGAAAGCTGCATGCCAAAGCTCTTTGGCAACAGATGGATGAAAAACATGAAACAGTCGTGACACAAAATAAAAAAAAAGTGTTTCTTTACAAACAGACATAGACAAAGAAAATTCAATTCAACCTTTGTTATCATAGTGTTCTTTTATATCTGGACTCTAAAAAAAAAACTCCTACAGAGGTTCATTTGTTTGTCATCTGCCGATGCAGAATGGTGGGTCTGTGCTCACAGGAGGGAAAAAAGATTACAGTTTTGATTTCCCTGTCTATAATTGATCTGTGTATTCAATAAACAGAGAGGTTTATTACTATCCATAAAATGAGTTTTTCACCATCTTCAATAAACAAACAATAAGACTTTGCATGGAAATATATACTGTTCTTGTACAGCACAATTTCATGTCCTCATTTCTTTCGTTCTTTCTGTACTTCGGCTTTCTGTTCTCTGAGAGTGGCTGCTAGCTGCTGCTTTCCTCATTTCTTTGTACATTTTTGATGAAGAATCTTGTAAGTTCCCTACAAATTGAATAAATATGAGAAAATGTAGAGTCAGTCTGTTATTATCATTATAAAAATACTGATTTCTATTGAAAGCTTTTTGAATTTGAAAATCAAGATTTAATTTAACCTGACATGTAGACATGTAAGTATCTTCTGTAGCTTCTGAAGGGCAGTACTAAATGAACAAATATTATATTTAGGCAAAATAAGAAAAATGTACACATCTTCATTTTGTTAAAAAGTTTACACTGGCCCTGGCTCTTAATGCATTGTGTTTCCTTCTGGACCATCAGTGAGTGTTTGAACCTTCTGTAATAGTTGCATATGAGTCCCTCAGTTGTCCTCAGTGGGAAAAGATGGATCTCAAAATCTTACAGTCATTGTTGGAAAG
Organism: Cirrhinus molitorella; assembly: GCA_033026305.1. Classification (NCBI taxonomy): domain Eukaryota; kingdom Metazoa; phylum Chordata; class Actinopteri; order Cypriniformes; family Cyprinidae; genus Cirrhinus; species Cirrhinus molitorella. The sequence goes on along the minus strand of CM065124.1, from coordinate 14,934,231 downwards.
AGTTCAAATATACAAAAAATGGATCATTCAGGTAACAACACAATATTAACCCTTGTGCATCAATTTATAAAATTGAGAAGAAAAATGTCCATGTTAAAAACTGTCATAAAAATTTTAGGGTTGGAGTACAGAATTAAGTTTGATCTCTTTTTTAAAAAGACTTTTGGCAGATTATTGTTAAAGTTTAAAATGCTGTAAACCAAAAACGTTACAGAGGTTTCATTTATGAAAATGATTTATGAGCAATTTTTTATATTAAATATATATTTTATAAAACATTTAAACTCAGAAACTGGTAGAAAATCAACAGCATAAATCTAAACAAGTTGTGTTCCAAATTTGAGGTTGATATCTCCAAAAATTAGCTTTTAGTACTATTTTGTTTGGGTGCAGTACCGAATTTTTCCCATTAGATTCCAGCAAAGAGTACACCATAATTTCTCTCTCTCAAGCATTACAGGTGCGCACACACAAACACAAACATTTTATTTAGGATACACATACAAACCACACTCTGACATCCACACCAACATACCTTCACAATTATAGCTGCATAATTTATTCAACTGACTCTATAATAAACTATAATTTGCATAAGCAGAATAAAGTGAATAGTTGCTTTATATGCCAAACTTTAAAAAATGGCACTTATCTAGTAAAAAAAAGTCAAAATTTTAATTTTGAAGCCTTGCCAACAGAATAAAAGCCTTTTAATGGGTTTCAATGTGGAATTTTTTATCCAAAAGGTGCTGAGAAGAACTATTTTGTACCTAGTGTAAAATAGATTTATTAAAGGAAATATTACAATTCCAATAAAAATACACAACTGAGCCAAACTTAATGCAGTTAGCATTAACACAGGCAAAATTATATATATATATATATATATATATATATAAATGTCCACATGGTTGCACAAGGATTAAGAACCAAGTGTGTGTAAACTTTTGAACGGGGTCATTTTTATAAATTCAACTATTATTTTGTCTTGTGGACTATATGTAAACATATTTTATGTGAAATATCTTATTCAGGTCAGTGCTAAATAAAAAATAACATGGATTTTGTTCAATCCCTCTTATTTTAATCCCTCTATCCCCTCTTATTTAAAATAATTAACATTTTGTAGATTCTGCAAACTTTTGACCTTAACTGTACATCTATAGAAACAATACTCTATTGTCAATTACAATCCTTCATAGAAGAAGGTTCTTTTGGCGTGATTTTCTCACCGCAATCTCACAGCATCATGGGTAATGTAGTTTTTTACTACAAATTATGTTGCTAAACATGAATCCATTAATGAAACGTCTGTCATTAGTTATTCACCATAATGTTGTTCCAAACCCGTAAGACCTTTGTTCATTTGAAGATCTTAAAGGACCACTCCACTTTTTTGAAAACAGGATAGTTCCTATCCATATCAGCCATTTTTGAACGAGATGCTAATGGTCTAATCTGATTCAATTATTTATGCTAAGCTATGCTAAAAGTGCGACCACCAGACCTGGAGATCGGCTGAATGGATTCAAGAATGGTAAAATCTATTTGTTTAACTCTAGGGGAGTTGGAAAATTAGCCTATTTGCAAAAAAAGTGGAGTGTTCCTTTAAGAAGACAAATTAAGATATTTATGATGATTTATTTTTTTTTTAAAGATTTATTTTTTGGCTTTTATTATTATAGGACAGATCAGGAAGGACAGGAAGCGAAGTGGAGAGAGAGAAGGGGGTAGGGTCGGGAAAGGTCCTCGAGCCGGGAATCGAACTCGGGACGCCCGTTGCGCAACGGCGCTATATGTCGGCGCACTGCCCACAAGGCTATCGGCGGCGACGATATTTATGATGATTTAAAGAACACCAGCATGCGTTGTGGTATTCTTGTGAATTCCGAAGACTGACACAAAAAAGAAGAAATTGTTGAATAAAGTCATTATTTTATTGTTTTCTTTGCACACAAAAAGTATTCTTGCAGCTTCTGAACACTGAAGTTGAACCACTGATGTCACATGGTCTATTTTATCTATGTCCTTACTACCTTTCTGGGCACTGAACGTGGTAGTACCCTTGTTGTCTATGCAGGGTCAGAAAGCTCTTGGATTTCATCAAAAATATCTTAATTTGTGTTCAGAAGATTAACGAAGGTCTTACGGGTTTGGAGCGACATGAGATTGAGTAATTAATGACAGAATTCTCATTTTTGGGTGAACTAACTCTTTAAAGGTTTAAAATTATCCTCAAAAAATCTATTTCCCTATGCAGAAAAAGAATCAAGTTTTTACTTCTGAAACCCAACTGTTGCGCTCTATTAAAAAAATATCAGAGCGCTGGAGGGCACGATGACTGATCAGAATCAAGCATTACAAAGTACAATAAACTAATTTAACAAACAGTGAGACCATTGTAAATCTGTGAGAGGTTAAAGAGGCAACATTACGCCTCTTGTCTTTCTGCAAATCTAAAACAACATTATCAAAAATCTGCTGATCCATTTTTCATTATAGCACAAACAATTTCAAAGAACTTGGCCTCTTTCTTAACTGGAGCATCATAATGCCTGCAGTGGTTTAATTACTTTCTTATTGCTGCAACACATAGAGCTAATGAATCCGAGCAGTTTAATTTTCATCATTTTACAACGTTCTACAAATATTAAACGCTAGACTGGTGAGGGATACGTAATGAGGACTACTCCATATTCCGTGACTGCTCTCTGCAGTACAATGTACTATCTGCATACTTAATCTTCTCGATATTAAACATAATAAGGGAAACAACAGAACCCCAGAAAGTTATTAAGAGAATATATGGATGTACTTATTTGTTGTTCATCTATCCTCACCCTTGAGCTTTGCTTTTTGCCATATTGTTAATTCTGCAATCAGACATCACATAAATGTATACCAGCCTACACAAATACAGCCTCCAGGTAGTTACACTTTCATGGGATTACAAAGTCAGCACAGTCAAACAAGAATATCTGTCATGTACGCTGTCTAGCCTTGATATATTTTTCGCTGCGTTCCTCACAATTCTTGACTCTTCGGGGTATGTCAAACAGCTTGCACAATTAAAGAAAATGAAGGGGAGCAAATCAAACACATCGATGTCAATACAGCAAAAAATGAAGACTCAAAAACTTGAATGCATGCATTTTTGCAGCTATTTTAAGCCGCTGTATCTTGTTAATGAATTGTGTTCATGCAACTAGAGGTCACACATTTTAGAAGCAATCGCAAACCACACATAAGGTGTTGACACCGATGGTTTTCGAAGCGTGCAGAATTCCCACTTACAGCTTCCCAACTTAGCCGACGTGTTTTACTTTCTCTGCGGCAACAGCAAAACTCCTTTCTATAATGAGAACAGAGATGTAATTTGACAGAAACAATTGTATTCACACAGCTCCGTCAAAGCACTATTTCAGCTGAATGCCAAAACAATGAAGTGTTTAAGTGCAGTGACCAAGCATGTACTTCTATTGCGATCATGAACCAGCTTTTATCTCCTCCTCGGTAAATCCCTGCCTACGGGCACTGAAGGATTTGGCTTCTGCCTCTTCTGTAATGAGCTCTGTGTCTGTACATACAAAACAGCCCTTTTGCTCAATACTGGAGCTGCGGCTCTCGCTCTTTTCACCCTCTCTCAGAACCTCATTTTGAGCTCACAGTTTGATCTGTTTCAAATGAATGCTTATTTAAAAGTGAGTATTTTGGAGAACGCTTTGTCTAATACCTCATGAATGCTCTGACGTCCCGCGGTGCAATACAACATCGGCCATTGTCGAGCATTAATTAACAGTGATGACTCATAGCCCACATTATTATGTCAAAAAGTAATACAATATAATTGTGTCATAAAATAGTTAAAGCCTGTTTCTCTAAGCTGTAGTCATGGTGGAAAGCTCTTCCCACTAAGCGACTGCCAGCTTTAAGGATAAATTTCTATTAGAATCATGGTATATTCATTTACATTCTACATAATTAAGTCTGGTTTTTACTTCACCACCTGTATGACATTATGTACAATTTCACAAAAATGTCCTAGATTTGGCTTAACTCGTCTTGAGGAACCAAGGTAATCGAGCGCTTTCATCTTTCGCAAGGATACAGAAGCTTTATTTGTCAAAATCTAATTAATTTTCTTTTTAAAGCCCATTGGCATCAGTAGATGTCTGAAGCATGGATTTGTAGCGTCCAAAACGACATAAGAAGACCTTTATTTATTAGTTATGCTATGATTCTGCAAAATGAGCTATTACAGCTTGTGATAAATGGGACATATAATTCACCATTGAAGTATTACAGCTGAATCAAAACTATTAAACTAATTAAACACTCCAAGACTGTTATTGCATGCTGAGCTTAATTAAAGTATTTTAATTATTTTAAATGCACAAAGGCTCAGACAGTGAGGAGACAAACATGGAAGTTGCAAGATTGCGGTGATGAGAGGAATGCTCTAGTTTTGCCATGAACACAAAAAATGCTTCCTTTTTGTTATCATTCCCTGGAGGAAGACATTCCAAGATTTTGCTTTAAATACAGTGATCCTAATTACTTTGACACAGAATATCAATGTCAATGCTAAATGCAGAGAAAAGGTATTATTCCAGTTTTATTTGCTCTATTTTAGGGCAGGCTCATAAATTACTAATGACATAAATGCATAGATGCAATTGAAACAAATGCAATAAACCAGCTAACAGGGAATGTTCTCAAAACATTCTTCCAGTGATGTTAACAGAACATTCATTTAAATTGATCTGGTCTTTAATAATGTTCAGAATGTTAGCACCCAAAATTTTTACTGAAACACTTTAGTTAAACATTTGACTAACATTTTTTAATTGTTACTACTTAAAGGATTAGTTCACATTCAGAACAAAAATTTACAGATAATGTACTTACCCCCTTGTCATTCAAGATGTTCATGCTCTTTCTTCAGTCGTAAAGAAATGATGTTTTTTGTATAAAAACATTTTAGGATTTCTCTCCATATAATGGACTTCTATGGTGCCCCCAAGTTTGAACTTCCAAAATGCAGTTTAAATGCAACTTCAAAGGGCTCTGCGATCCCAGCCAAATAAGAAGGGTCTTATTTAGCGAAAGGATTGGTTATTTTCAAAACAAATTGACAATTTGTATACTATTAAACCTCAAATGCTCTGCGTTAATACAGTTAGGGTATGCCGAAAAACTCCTATCTCGTTTTCTTCCCCAACTTCAAAATCGTCCTACATCGCAGCACAAGTACCAACCTAGTGTTTACAAAGTGAACATACAAAGAAGATCAAATGCCTTTTACAAAAAGAAGGGAAAACAGTGTTGTAGGACGATTTTAAAGTTGAAGGCGAAAACGAGATGGGAGTTTTTCGACATACCCTAACTGTATTGACCCAGATCACACAGACTCGCAGAGACGAGACAAGAGGAGCATTTGAGGTTAAAAAGTATATAAATTGTCAATTTGTTTTGAAAATAACCGTTTCGCTAAATAAGACCCTTCTTCATCAACTGGGATCGTTTAGAGTCCTTTGAAGCTGGATTTAAAGTGCATTTTGGAAGTTCAAACTTGGGGGCACCATAGAAGTCCATTATATGGAAAGAAATCCTGAAATGCTTTCCTTAAAAAAAATTATTTCTTTATGACTGAAGAAAGAAAGACATGAACATTCTGGATGATAAGAAGGTCAGTACATTATCTGTATATTTTTGTTCTGAATGTGAACTAATCTTTAAAGGGATAGTTCACCCAAAAATGAAATATCCGTCATTAATTACTCACCCTCATGTCGTTCCAAACCTGTAAGACCTTTGTTCATCTTTGGAACAAATTAAAGAGCATCATATGGGTTTTTGAAAAATATATTTTTTAACGTATCTATTCCTTTGTTTAGTTTTTTCTATGCCCAAACATGATTGGAAGAATCAGTGGTTAAAATGAATTAATTTCATGATACCACAGCAATACAATTCAAACCTTATGTTGTGTGGTCGTCATGAAGGACTGCTTCTCTAATCTTGGCAAGTTCAACACAGGATTGGCTAAAGGCTTGTACGTAAAAGATAAGTCCAAACCTTCTTTATTTGAACCAACAAGTATCTGAACCACAACCTGTAAGTATGATTAATATAATAAGGTTTTTTTTTGGCTAATATGTGATGTATACCTACTAGTGCAGCTTTAGGTTTCCAGGTAAACCACGATAACAAAAAGAAAATTGTTCTGATAATTCGCTGCGAACCCACTATTTCCTAAGGATGTGTCGATTCTAATTACTTTGTTTAATAACAAAGAATAAAGAGATTTTGGTTTACAAACTGTATTGTTTCATCAGTTAGTCAGGTTAGGACTCAGCTAACATATCCACCAATAGGGTTTACAGTTTAGTAGCTAAACTGTGGGCACGATTCACTTGCATTGTATACGGAAAGACCGAAACAGACTTTGCCAGCTGACCAATCAGAGTAGAGTACACTCTTAAAAAAGGTCCTTTATTGGCATCAATGGTTTATTTTTTCATCATCTTTAGATTTTTAAAATGTTCTTCAAAATGGTTCTTTTAGGAACTGTTTACTGAAAGGTTCCTAGGGGAATAAAAATTGGTTAATCTACTATGGCATCACTGCAAAAACACTCTTTGGAACCTTTAGTTTTAGGAGTGTAGGCTTATGGAAGGTAGGGGTTTACAGACCTTAAGCTCAGAACTGCTTCGAATTCATCGTTTTGTAATCATAGCAAAATGATTCTAATATAAAATGTATATTCTGAGAAAATCACAATGTTTTCTGACCTTGGATGCATTTAAACCTTGTTGTAGGGACTCCAACACAATTTTAGGACACTTTAAAATACCATATGACCTGCTCTTTAAGATATTTTTTATGAAATCCAAGAGATTTCTGACCCTGAACAGACATCAGTGCAACTGACACGTTCAAGGTCAAGAAAAGTAGTTAGGACATTTTTAAAATAGTCCATGTGACATTAGTGGTTCAACCATCGTTTTATGAAGCTACGAGAAAAGTTTATGCACGCAAAGAAAACAAAAATAACAAGCTCTCGGAATTAATCAAAAATGTCTTAATTTGTCTTTCGAATTTGGTTTGGAACAACATGAAGGTGAGTAATTAATGACAGAATTTTTTAAACTATTCCTTTAACGCTTAGGTAAAGCCTTGCACTTAACTGCGTGATGATAATGACAATGGATAACATTAATGAGAACCTATTGATTGAGCGTTTTCCACTTATGCGACCCTTAACAAATGGTAGTTAGCGTTATTTATAGTCTCAATTGATTTTGAATTTGCGGCATTTCTTTGTTGTGGTACCACTGTAGCTGTGAGTGTGTTTGAAAGATCAGGGTTGGAGTAGGATTACTGTCAAGCGACGTCCCTGGAGTCGAGTCTAAACAGAAGCTGCACAGCTGTACACACACAGAAATGCGCTCCGCCCCTATACAGCAAGAGATAGCTGGCTGGATGACAACAATGTATCCTATGCAAAGACTGCTTATTTTTTAGCCAGTCCTAAAAATATCTGGCATTCTGATTGTATATATTTTTTAACAGATTGTGTGCAGTTGAGCTGAATTTCAGGGTAATGAGGCAGCGAGTTGGTTTGTACATTTCTGGGTTTATCTATTTAATGCTCTGATACTAGGTTTTCATGGGAAATGTTCTATGTAATACATACAGTTCCAAAGTGATTCATAAATGGTTTGTAGAATTTATGGCAGATTTGTTTGTTATCATTCTGCACATGCTGCAGCCATGAGGAGCTTAGAGCTCCACACATTTTGCCTGCAAAAAATAAAGAATAAATAAAAGTACTTAAGAGCGAGCTAGTGATAGTGAATATGGAAGGAAAACGCTGATGTAGAAAGTGCAAGAACGAGGCTTACTTTCAGCCTACCATTAGCATGCATTAACATCTTTTAACAGGTTTTTTTCTACTTTGGCCGGATTTGGCCACCCACATGTTGGCCTCGAACATGAACTGGCTATTTCTCCGACAACATCACTTGTTTTAAACATGAACCAAGAGCATGCTCATTAAAAAAATATAGCAAATCATTTTCATGTCGCTCAGTTCTCGCACAACCTTTTTTTCACAGATGCTGATGAACAACATACGAAAATGTTCTGAAAGTGTACAGTGAATTATTATTCAGCATGAAAAGTATAGCACAACCAGTCTAATTCCTGAGCAAATTACTTTTATGAGCTGATTATTGTTAGTGATTCAGAAACGTACAGCGTGACTAGTTAAGTCTGATTTTATGAGCTAATATGATTCTTTTGAACAGGTTTTTAGTCAATGAAACAGATGCCACTGGACTAGTGCAGCCCAGTTTAGTACACAACGGTTCTTAAGTTAAGTAAATCACAAACACTTATGATTCAATTGAAGCAGTTTTAAATTAATGCAACTCAGTCACTAAATCAGCTCACTTCTTGAACCTTGGTACATTCCATGTCCAAAGTATTTTAGTTATTGTTAATTGTGTGTATGTGTGTATATACAATATGACTTAAAATATACGTCAAAAGTTTACATACACCTTGCAGAATCTGCAAAATGTTAATTATTTTACCAAAATAAGAGGGATCATACAAAATGCATGTTATTATTATTATTTTTTTTTATTAGTTTTTACTGACCTGAATAGATATAACATTAAAGATGTTTACATATAATCCACAAGATAAATTAATTGTTAAATTTATAAAAATGATCCTGTTCAAAAGTTTACATACACTTTCTTAAAAACATTAAGATTCTTAATACGGTGTTGTTACCTGAATGATCCACAGCTGTTTTTTTTTTTGTTTTGTTTTTTTTTGTTTTGTTTTTTGTGATAGTTGTCCCTTGTTTGCCCTGAACAGTTAAACACTGTCCCACTGTTCTTTCGAAAAATCCTTCAGGTCCCAAAAATTCTTTGGTTTATCAGCATTTTTGTGTATTTGAATTCCAACAATGGACTATATGATTTTGAGATCCATCTTTTCATACTGAGAGAATCATATGCAGCCTTTACAGAAGGTTTAAACCCTCACTGATGCTCCAGAAGACAGAAAACACAATGCATTAAGAGCCAGGGGGTGAGAAGTTTTTGAATTTGAAGGTCAGGGAAAATGTAACTTATGTAAGTATCTCCTGTATCTTCTGAAGTGCAGTACTAAATGAAAATAAAAATGATATTTAGACAAAATAAGAAAAATGCACACATTAATTTTTACACCCCAGCTTCTAATGCATCTTTGTTTCTTTCTGAAACATCAGTGAGCGTTTGGACCTTCTGTAGTAGTTGCATATGAGTCTCTCACTTGTCCTCAGTGTGAAAAGATGGATCTCAAAATCATACAGACATTGTTGGAAAGGTTTCAAATACACAAAAATGCTGAAAAACCTAATTAATTGTGGGACCTGAAAGATTTTTCTGAAGAACATCGGGCAGTTTAACTGTTTAGGACAAACAAAGGGACTCATGAACAACTATCACTAAACAAAACAAACAAACAAACAAAAAAAAACAGCTGTGGATAATTCAGGTAATAACACAGTATTAAGAATCAAGGCTATGTAAACTTTTGAATAAAGTGTGAATAAAGCACAAATCAAAATACTGAAAATTCAAATATTCTAAAAAAGCTCATTTTAAATATTAATAAATACTATAATATCTGATAAACAATACTAAATCAACACTGTTATCATGTGGTACAGTATGTTGCACTTACTGTAAGGCTTCAGACATAAAATCTGTGGTATTTAAAATGTTATGGTTTATTCAATAAATTTGCACATTTATCTCAAATCAGGTTTTTTGCTTTATCATTATGTATGGAGTGTAGATCGATGTGAAGGATTTGATACTGTGGTACAGTATGTTGTACTTGCGTAAGGCTTAAAATATAAATCCGTGGTATTTTTTTTAAAAAACAAATTATATATTACTGATTCAATTACTGAATACATATAAAAAGAAACCAGAATTGTTACGCGAAATCAATAATCATCTCAAAAACATGAAGGACAAACTTATTCCACTGGCAAACAAGAAACTATAGGCATGGAGACTCATGGCTGCATGTAAGAAGGAAAATAAGTGGAGGAGTCAGGAGGCACACAGCTTTTATGTTGCATTTGTTTTCTTTGCATCTCAAGGTTGCACTATTATTCCTGCACAAACACAGCTTCTCACCGTTAATTTTAGTGAGGGCTCCTTCAATAACTACTCCTTGGAGCAATTCCATGTCATCAAAGAGCACATCATCTGTTATTGTAATGAGTCTTGACTCTAACTCAGCTCTGAATCATTAGTGAATGGATCAACCGCTCTCATCAATGTGTTCGAGCCCCAGTGGGAATGTGAGCGTGATGAGGGCCCATCCAGTGCACTGTGATTGATCATTATTTTAATCACTGCAGGCAGACGGTCACAGGGACGACGTCAACCCACCACATCATTACGGAAGAGAAAAGAAACAAATGAAATGCAGGTAGGAGGCATTATTTCGAATTAGCGTCTTTGTGGATTCTCGCTCACAGTTAAGGGCTTCCCGCACCTTCCTGTAAGCACCACACTTGACGCTCTGGTCCTCCAACCTTAATACATTCACAGCCAGTGACCGCACACAAAGATGAGTCTGCTCTCTGCTCGCTCTGTGCCAAGGTCGTCTGGGTAGTATCTCGGTTTGCTTACCGGCACATTTCGAAGGATTCCTTTCAAGAAAAACAGACTAGAACATTTTTGACATGCAATGTCATAGGCTGCTCATTTAACGGGTTTGTTTCAAATAATTTTAATTACTATTTTGCAATAATAATGAGCTTTTCAGCTCTGTCATTGACCTGTCTTTCTGCCACATGAATAGAAGCTCTCAAACTGCCATTTTCCATGTTTCTCTGTCTTTTATGATGCCTGCAAGCACAAACAACACAGCTTGAGTAATCAAGTCAAAGGCTTTGAGATGAACTCTTCAAAAACATACTCCCACTTCTGTGTAGGAAAAAAGGTCACATTCGATCGCGTTTCCGAATGTGTGCAGCCGGTTAAAAGAGAATGTGCTGGAAGTCTAAAAACATTAAAAGCCGGCTCACTTTCCCTGTCTCTCTGGTTGCAGTGGTGTAACGCAATATACACCCCACATTCAGAGGTATTTTTTACAGATTAGCACCTAGATGGCCTTTGTTTTTCTCCCAAGCCGGTGCACCAACATTGGTAACAGGATCTAAAGATAGTCCACTAGCAGATAGCACAGGGGCAATCTAAAAAAATCAAGAGGACACTTTAGAGAGATTGTATCTATAGAGAAAGCTATTGTTTCGCTCTTATCAGATATTGGAACAGTCTGGATTGCTTGCAGGTTCACAGGTGTCTATGAGGTTCCCGTATAGAAAACTAATTGTGTTGATTTGATAAGATGAACTCCACTGACAGCATTCATTTATACATCTATAAAAGTATCTATCTATGTATCTCTCTATTTTGGAAAAAAAAAATGTATGGTTTCTACAAAAATATTAAGCAATACAACTCTTTTCAACATTGATAACAACAAGAAATGTTTTTTTTAATCAGAATATTAGAATGATTTTTGAAGGATCATGTGACACTCAAGACTCAAGTAATTTTTGTTTTCAATAAATTTGCAAAGTTATCTAAAATGAGGTTTTTGATTTGTCATTATTAAGTATGGAGTGTAGACCGATGTGAAATTATCTATCTATCTATCTATCTATCTATCTATCTATCTATCGGTTTTTGATAGTTATTATTTTTGGAAGAAAACATATCATTGATTCCTCAAACATATTAAGCAATACAACTCTATTCAACATTGTTAAACAATGATTTGATAAGATAAACTGCTGATATTCATTTGTTTTTAAAAACATCTGTCTATCTGTCTATCAGTCTATCTATATATCTGTCTATCAATGTATATCTATCATCTAACGGTTTTTGAAAGAAATTAATTCTAGAAATAAGTATCATGGTTTCTACGAAAATATTAGGTAGTACTCTTTCCAACATTCATAATAACAATAAATTATTTTTTGCACTAAATCAGAATATTATAATGAGTTTTGAAGGATCATGTGACACTGAAGACTCAAGTAATTTTAGTTTTTCAATACATTTGCAGTGTTATCTCAAATCAAGGCTTTGCTTTGTGATTATGGAGTATGGAGTGGAAATTGATGTGAAAAAGAAATTATTTTTAGCACAAAATCAGAAAATTAGAAAGATTTTTGAAGGATCATTTCTGAAGGACACTGGAGACTCAAGCAATTTGCTTGAGTTATTTAAAATCAGGTTTTTGCTTTGTCATTATGGAGTATGGATTAATTTCTCATTTTTTCTTCTTCAAATATATTTTTTTCAACTTTTATTTCAGCCCCCTTGGAATAAATACAATTTTAAAATATATTAAAATGTATTTCTCAGTTTTTACTGTATTTTCATCAATTAAATGCAGCCTTGGTAAGTATAAGAACACTTTTTCAAACACAAAATTTTAACTTCCTTAATTTCTGCAACATTTTCAAAACCGTAGTGTATAGACAGATAGATATTAAGATTAGGGATGCTCACATTGACCGTTTAACCGTTAACCGCCAGTAAGAATTTTAACCGATTAATGATATCAGTTAAACAGTTTATTTTTTTTTATTTGCTGCACGGTGAAAGAACAATGCTATACATAAGAATTTGTTTACTCACAGGCGAGTGTCGACACGTGCAGCATGCTTAGGCTATACAGGCTTATATAAATATGGCTATACAGCACCTGCTTCACCTTCACTTAACTGATGCAGCCAATACGCAACACAATGGCAAGCGGCAATATTGGATAAATGGCTATCAGAGTGAATCCGTGAGTGAATGGATTCTGAATGGATAATAGCCTAGAAAGTGCGCAATGGGTGCGGTGCTCCCTTATAATCACTTGAAAAAGCTGCCACACATCTTAATGTAGTTCATCGCTTTCTGAAAGTTAATAAACAGTAATAAAAGAACCTTTAAACTGCTCAATTAATATCTTATTTTCATCATGTCTACATTTTCTGTTTTAATGACAGTTCACGAACGTAGAGCAGAACTGAACAGAACACTACCGGCATTTTGGATGCTGAGAGGATTGTAACCTAACCGCCTCCGACTGACCACTGCATTCATAAAATCAAGTTTGGCTATATTGCTCTACGCTTCAAAAACACGCTATGAATAGAAACATACATATGTCCATTGGATGAGAAGCCCCGAACCGCAAATTGACCGCAGATATTTGTGATGGTGTTTTTGCCGCGGGTCTAACAGTTAACAGGCAGCACTCCAGTCCTACAGCAGGTCGCCATGCACGTCTCCTTCAGCTATTAAAATAGTTACATTTTGTATGTAATGGCAAAGTAAATAATATTTTGTTTCGTTTTTTTATTAAGTTAATTTAGAAAAACTTTTGGAGCTTTTTTTTGCTCTTTAAATGTAAGTTTTTGTTTTTTTAAAGTAACGAACAGCGGCCAGCGCAAGACTGTTCATAGTCTGAACAATTTGCCTTCTCAAATCATCACGACTTGCATGAAATCAAATCTATAGATCTAAAACAGTGAAAGTAGCTAACCTAGATAAATGTGCGCAAGGTGCATTTCATTTTTGGAGAGTGGAAGGAACCGCTTTGCAGGACATAGAGGCGCCAGCGCGATCATTTGCATTTTTTTCAGTGAACATATAAATAGAAAGCTTTAAATGATTACTTAACGAAACAAAACAAATCGGAAAAAAAATCTATTTCATTAGGCTATGTAATCCGTAAAGATGTCTTTCTAAAGGTGCGTTCAAAAAGGATATTGGGAGTCAGGGACTTTGCGACACTATTCTCTGCTGGTGCGTGATCATTTGAGGATAGCCTATGTGAATTTTTATTGTTGCTCTGCTGCTGTGTATGCTGCTGTTTGCGAGTTAAAATAAAATATTTGTTTGTAATTTTTATGTATCATCATATATTTTTATTTTATACTAATTTATTATTCTAATTTGATCAGTTAACGGTTAATGTTCGGTTGACGAGCAGCGGTTGTCGGTCAGGAAAATTAACCGAAATGAGCATTCCTAATTAAGATAGATAAACATATACTAATAAATAAAATAATAAATAATAATAAGTAAAATAACATTGTTACCAAGATTTGATACTGTGTTGCAATATGTTGTAGGCCTACTTACTATAAGGCTTAAGACATAAATCTGTGGTATTTTATATTTAAAAAAGCAAATAATTAAAATATATGACCATATTTTTGTTATATACAGTATATATACTGATCCCAGTATTTGGCAACAAAATATAAAAAGAATAGATAGATAGATACTTAGATAGACAGATAGACAGATAGATAGATAGATAGATAGATAGATAGATAGATAGATAGACAGATAGATAATTCTGTATTACATGTAAAATGAAAAAGCTCTGCTGCAAGAGGAAATGCTGGAATGAGTTGTATGTGTGTTGTTGGAGGCTACTTTGCTTTTCTGTATAATGGATTTATTACTTGTGCTGGTGGATCAACTGAAGGCTTTGGGTTGCCAAGCAACAGCGGTCATGTGATAAATAAACGGTGCTTGCTTCTGTAAAGGATCAGATTATTCTCCCTCAGTGTATTGTCGAAGGGGAAGAATAACTAGGGATGAGCTACAGGGCAGAAGTTGGAAAGATAATGCATTTACGAAAGTCTTTTAACTTCACGCAAACTGACACGATGTGCAGCCGGGTTCTGGTGGCAATTTAACTGCCTTGCATTACGGTCAATGGCCAAATTTAAGATGCAGTAATTAATAACTCAAGTGTCATAACTGAACTCACAGCACTGAGGACTTTATCACCATACCAAGCCAAATGGATTGGCTCAATTATCTGAATAGGGAACAGGGACCATAAAGCAGACAGCTTGAGACGTTAAATGAAAGCCTTGACTCCGTTTCTGAATAATTCAATAGGAATTTCTCTTGAATTATCAATAATTGCACACCACCGATACGCCTCGGAGAGGTCATTACAGCGCGTCGGCGAAACTTCGGTTTAATATGCCAGCTTTATGCACGTCTTTTGTTTTTTCCTCTAATATTCGGTGTCTCGTGCGGCAATATTTTGTACAATTAAGAAGAGTAATTATTTTTCACCAACACACAGAGGACTGAATCATTTTCAGTGGAATAATATTAATCATAATTCCAGTCCTGACCCAGCCTCTGAGCTGTGAAATTGTATTTCTACTTTAGCAAACAACAATAATGGATAGGAGAAAAAAAGAGAGGAGAAAGAGTAAATTGTACAGCATGGTCCAAATCAACGGATAATAATTACAGCAGCGCGCAGACATTGTGTCTGCGAAGGCTGTACTCAGCCGAAGTCATTTTCAATTAATCTAGACGAAAGCCATTGTGTGAAGCAACTCATGGAATTCTCTGAACTTCACAATGCTTAATAGCACACTCTCTCTGACACTCGGCTGTGCTGAAACTTTGGAATAGAATTGCATTTATTAAGGCCAACGCTATGAGATGTTAGCACACGTTCCCTCGCCCTCTCTCACTAATCTGTCGGAGTGTTGAAATCAAATCGAAAAATATAAATACTGAAATAAGGACTGCAGTCAAACTCGCACAGAATACCTAAGGGAAATTCTACTGGATTCTGGGGGTTCAAATGTTTCAGTGCAAGAGATGATGCAATCATTGTGGTGGTGGCCATGATGATGAAATAGGCATAAACAATATACCAAACAGACATATCAAGTACAGTCTTGATGGATCTTTCTCTGCATTGCAGCAGTGTAAAAAAAAAATAAAAAAAATCTTTCTTAGCACCAGGATCTTCCTTTTTGCTCTGACGTCGTCTTTGTTGTTCTGAGTCTTTATTGCACATATTAAAGCCAGCGATATGATTAAAGAAATGTTCTGATCAGATTGATCAAAGAAATTGGGATGCATGATTTAATTTAATTTAATTTAATTTAATTTAATTTAATTTAATTTAATTTAATTTAATTTAATTTAATTTAATGACTAAATTTACTATTTTGGCAGGGTTTTTTCCATCTTTTTACACAAAATAGTATCAAATTTCAATATCTATCTTCAAGAAACAGCTAAAGGCAAACATCTTTCATCCACATTTAACCCTGTATTGTATTTCTAGTCTATCTACTTGTTTTCTTTTTAAATAGAAAAAACATGAATCTCACACAATAGCATTCTCTATTTTTTTTTCTTTTCTGTCTTACTTTATTTGTAATTATTATAAGAAAAAATGATAATTTGAGCTTTATCTATTCCATCTTTTTTCTATCTACATTTTATTCTTTTTATTTATTATTTAAAAAAAAAAGACTATCTGGGACTTGTCACAAAACATATTTTTTGTTTGATTGCTTATATTGCCCTCATTTGTAAGTCGCTTTGGATAAAAGCATCTGCAAATTATTAAATTATATTTGCTTAAATTACATTTAAGCAAATGATTAAATGTAAATGTAGAATTGTAATATTACCTTTTTATCAGATATCAGCCATAACATGAAAAATTATCTTTATTTATCTTTACTTAATATCCTAATGATTTTTGGCATAAAAGAAAAATTAAAGATAAAGGTAATTTATCAGTGTATTGTTGGCTATTGCTACAAATACACCGGTGCAACTTATGACTGGTTTTGTGGTCCAGGGTCACATATATCAGTCTAAAGTCAGATATTTGTTTTTGTTTTGCTTGTGTTCTAGTTCAGTAGGGAGGTAAAAGTGTCCCTCAAAAACATATCCTATAATTTGACTGGACCCTCCATGTGTTTGTTGAGAGAGAAATAGTGATATACAGGGAAATAACCCAGAGTGCTCAGACCAAACCCAATAAGAGAATAAAATCTGGCCTTTGGCAGGAACATATTGTAGCTGTCCGTCTAACAATGAGCCACAGAGGTGTGTGGCGACAGCACATCTAAGCTGGGGTTGAGGTATAGCTGTTGGGTTAGCACTGCAAACAACCACAGCTGTTACTCTAGTGAATGGAGGAAGGCTTAGAGTTAGACTACAGGGAGCTCATAATAACACTGTGTGTTAAAGGTCTAACCAAACCTCATTTACTTTTCCCTCTTTCCTTGTGATCAATAAATCCTATTAATGGTGCAAACTAAGGAGGTCTGAAATACCTGAAAAGAGCTATGGATTAACATTCCCATTCTTCTCACTAGCAGTTAACTGGCTGCTGATGTAATATGTGATAATGGATAAACTAAATACATTATAAAATTATTTATCACCTTAGAAACTTCCAAAAATTAATCAGGCACTAGGTGTCATAAACTGAGAAATCAAAAATTCCCTTGATATTTTGACATATAAGAGGTCACTGTTATAAAAACATCCTGTACGTTTCAGAACTTAAAGCTTTCTTGTTAGTCTAAAAACATCTATATTAAAGCTGATCTGCCAAAATGACAGGCTGTGGAATATGCCACTTTATGATGTAATAGTGTGGCTAAACCCCGCCTCCTCAGAAGAAAATCAACGCCTACTTCTACATCACTGCCTGTTTAGCCCTGCGCATTGATTCACGCATGTAGTGTAAATAACGAGAGCAGCAAACGCATGTCTACTCAGGAAAAACACATTCTTTGCGTTGCCTTCCTTCTCACCCCAACATTAGGAAAGAGTAGATGAAATACAGAGTTCTGGCATGAAACTCTAGAATGCAGTCCAATGGGTCTAACTCAATCTGACAACATGACATCATAATCACATGGCACAGCCAATTGGTTCTCTCCTGTATCAGTAGCCAGTGAGCTCACTGCTCAACATTCAAATACATGACTAGTGCTAGATGTAGCAGTTTCCAGCATGCTTCAGAAACCCTCCACCTTCCCCAGCTCCACCTGTATAGACCTGCTACAAGGTGATTCATGTATGCTATGGGGGTTATTCATATATGTTATATGTGCAGCAGCAGTATTTCTTACTTGCTTACAGCAACATGTTGTGGATGTATTGGCAGTAGCAAGTCTCGGTACTTGCTCTGGCGCAGCAGCGTAGCAGACCTATTCTGCCAAGACCAAATACATTAACATTGTCATGTACATTACCATGCCAATCCCTCTGAGAGTTGTCATGACAGAACTTTAGTTTTTAATGAATTCACTTCATTTTACTGTGGATTCATTTACAAACAAGGCACAATTCGACGCAGGATTTTGAGAAAGATTGAAACTAAAAGACGATGATGTGCTGACTATATTGGATCCGACAGTAATGTCTAACCTTACCTCATGATGAAAACGTACCTGTGAGAAAGAACGTTCCTGAGATGCAAAATATGTACCACAATGTACGTTTCGTGACATATTCAATGTGAAATGCTAAAAGAATGTTTGTTTTTATTCCCCAGAACAGATGAATGTACATATAGTACATTTTATGTGACATTGGTTTTTGTACGTGTCACCGCCGTTGAAATGTTTGTTGAGTGATGCTATAATGCTAATGCTTTGTGACATTTTAAAATAACGTACCACTACACCTAAACTCAGTAGTATGAACAAAAGCGAATGTGATATAAAAATGCAATCGCAAGCATGTCGTTTTAGCTTGTTTTTCAAAAACGATTACAAGTGCTTGCTCTTTTACCCCCTCTAGTGTTAATTTCTGTTGAAAACTGCAGTGATATGTACTTTTTCGTTTAGTTTTTCGTTTTGTGAAAAAATTTCAACAGGTACGTTTTCGTCATGAACTCAGGTAGGTAATGTTTAGGTAATAACTGTTTTTATTACGTGATTACCATTGCTTTGTCTCATTGTAGATCATTTGATATGTGCTTTATTTATGTATTTATGCGATTTTGACCTAAATCACAGCAGCGTCCATCTGTGAAGGATGTAGGCTGTCAAACATACACAACTGTTAGCTAATCACACAAGTGAGCATTTACTTTGGAGACTACAATCCACAACATCTATTAAAACAATCTATTAAAACGTTCTGATTAGGGGGGTTAAAAAGAGGACAGAAACAGCCTATCACTTCTAAATTATGATGCTTTTTGATGTAAAAATCTTCAGAGAACAGTACAAAATAATAAAAAAGGCAGTTCATGACCCCTTTAAAATATCTACTGTAGTTTTATAAAATATTTTGTGATTTATATGTTCATAAACATGAAAATTTGAAATGGCCATCAATGGAAAAACTTACGACATCTACCAGCAATGCTAACCAGCCACACACTGACAGTGATTTGCAGCAACACAGCAACTAGACATAATTAGTTTTCAACAAGCAGAGCTCAACTTTATGCAAATGAGCAGCGACAGGACAAAACCACGACCAATGGGAACGCAGGCAGTAGGAACACCCACTAAAAACTCAGTGACCTCCAACATTTTAATAGCTGTCAGTGAGAACGCCCCCTTAAGTTCCTGCAAAAACAAACAAATTAGCATTCGCATAATATAAAAGCCACGTCGGAGCTCTTTTTCTTTCTGCCTCCATTGCTGCATTGTCTGCAAAACTGCCTTGCTGTACTTGTTGGTTTTGCTGAGTTTTTGGCTGCATTTTCAGCGTTTCAGTGGTTGCAAGGTAATCTGCGGTGACACCGCAGTGATTTAAAGCTTATTTGCAGAAGATTTCGACAGAATTCCTGGCACTGTAAAACATCCATAATTCAGTGAACTCTTCCCTCCTGGTCTCATGGGATGCAAAACCTGGCTAGTGGCCTTGTGGAGAGAGAGAACCAGAGCGAGAGACTGAGGGAACAGTTTGCTTTGCGGCAACTGATGCTAGCTGATAGCATGCAGTGGAGGGTTCAGATATGGCTGCTGAAATGTGCTTTGGAAATGTGCCTCATTAACATCAAAGGTTAATTCCCTTAAAACAACACGCTCTCCCTGTGTTGTTTTCAGGGAAATGCAAATTCGTACTCTCTCTATCTCTGCGAAGCCATGAAATCCGTTAACCAGGTGCGGCGCTTTGAAACGCGACCGAACTACAACTATAATCTCTTTTAATCTGTACGGAACAGATTATGTATCCGGCACATGAACAAATACCACTGAATGATTCATCTCATCATTTTCATCTACGACGTGCTTGTTCACAGGCCTCCCTTTCATGTTTCCTCATCCTCCAAACTGGATTTCCGTAGGGCTGTCCCGTTCCGAATCGATCGAACTAGCATGAAACCTTCCAGATTCCATCCCTCAAACTTATTTAAGTTGCGATTAATTTAGGACTTACATAAAGGTTACGTAAAGTGATGAATAATGAATGGTGCATAACACCACACTGTCATTAAAAACTTCATATTTTATTAAGGACGGGGAGAGAAGCTCTGCAGATACAATTCATGTACCTCTCTAATTATCCTTGCAAATGACTTCGGGGACTAGGCCTAAATAAGAGACTGCAGAAGACAGCACCACTGCATATCATACAGCTGCCACTGTCATTTTCCCTTTCATGTGCGCTAGCCAAGGTCAGTCCCGCTCACACGTTTGATAGTGTGTACGTTTCATAACGGGGCCCGAAATTAGCCGTAAAAAAAAAGTGCTGATCACTTTGAGGCTCCTTTCATAATTGATCTGAATGCAATTTCGATCATACGAGGTAGAAACAGTCACATATCATTCATTTGGATTTTGAGAATTCTCCAAGCTGAAATCAAAGAGATTGTGCTTAGTCACAGGCCATTTTTTTCTGAATGAATGCCTTGCCGGGTAAAGAGCTTTCTCTGCGAGTGAAGCTCTTCAAAAAGAATTTGAATATCACTGTTATGACATGCATGCACCTTACTGAAACGAAATCGATTTGGCCATCTGAACCCTCCTCCTCCTCCTCCTTCTCCGTCTTCAAGAGTCTAGACAAAGTGGAAGCCCGCCGTATTATGACGGGGGCCTGTATTGCCGGAGATGGGCTATAGAACATGTGGGTCGCAGAAGATGAGCCATCATTTTAATGTGACATCTGTGCATCCATTCTATGTCAGGGATGAGCAGGCGCAAATTCCCAGGTAGACAAACGCTTCCGCCTTGGCTCCATTTCAATGACAGCGATGATATCTGAGAGGATAATGGCGAGTGTCAGACTGGGAAATAGACTGGAATAATTGATACTGTGAGGGTGTTATTCCAGCAGTCGGAGTTAAGAGACGATTGGCAGCGAGCCTAAGAGCGAAGAAGACTCCCTGAAGCCGCTGGGCTCTCTGAAACTAACCGTTCTGGAATTGAGACTAGTGATGATGTGAACAATAACCTGCCCTCCTCTGAGGAAATGAAAAAAGACTCATAATGGAAGCCGCTAAACTCTGCCTGCATAGATATACCCATTCATTACAACTGAGGAAATCATTAAGCTTTTATTGGAGTATTATGGGACAAGCTTGTGCACATTTTTTTTTTGGTCCAGTACAAAATTTCCTTTCACTATGGTGCTAATAAGTGGATGGTGAATCTCCTCACTCTCATTATGAAGTCTGCAAGCTCATCATCCCTTGACACCAACAACCTGCCATCTACATTCAAAAGGCTTTGAGGAAACTACATTAGCGTATCACTCCTGCTCACTCCACTGAATTTCACCTAGACTTGCAAAAATAAATTGCATGAGCAGATTCACTGGCATTATACTGAATATTTAGAGACTTGATGTTTTAATCCATGATTCCAGTATGGAATGTAATATAGTACTATAATTCACTTAAAAAATTACTGTGTAATCCTTGACATTTCATGGTTGGATTTTTATGTAATCAATTAGAAATAGAAGATCAGTCTTGAAGTCGCCGTGAAACGGATGTTGCAATTATCTTTTCTTCCCTATTGTGACATATCAGAGAAAATATGTATGTATGTATGATGGGACTTGGTTTTGTCCATAGGAAACTGATTAGAGCATTGATTTGTGGTTGTTTGCTAATTGCTGGGATCTGATGTGAGTGACAGTTTGCTGGAGGGGACAGATTATTGTCCCACCCTCATGCCGATGCACACATCAGCAGAGAAGTGATGTTGTGGTGAGGGGTTATAAGGGGACATAACAAAAAATAAACTAAAATAAAATAATAGGCAATTTATCAATTTGACTTTAAATGTCATCACAAACTAAATGACATCACAAATGCAGACTGAGAAATACAGCCACAAATAGCCTTTTTTGGTCAGATATTAATCAGAAAACAGGCACAACAAAACCCTTCTAGTTTCCTTCAAGGGGTAGTACACTCAAAAGTTATGTTTCTGTCATGATTTACTCACCCTCATGGCAAATATAAAAAAAAGGTATTATGATGAACACTGGGGAACAAACAACACTGAATCTCACTGACTTTTATTGTATGAAAAAAAAGAGAGAATATCTTCTCGTGTTTTGCAAAAGAAAATAGGTCATAGAAGGCTCAAAAACAACATGAAGGTGAGTACATTTTTATTTTGGGATGATCTGTCCCTTCAAAGATGCACTACGGAGGTTTGGCCTCTCTATCACCATCTGTGGTTGAAACATTAAATTGCAAGTTACCAGTTTGCAGTCTTTTGAAAGAAATCTCTTTTACTCATTAAGGTTGCTTTTATTTGTTAAAATACAGTACATTGTGCACTATTTTGAAATATTATTGCAACTTTTAAAACAAAATGTGTTTTTGTTTTCAAACTGTAATTTATTCCTGTGATGGCAACACTGAATTTTCAGCTCCCATTATTTCAGTCGTCAGTCTCACATGACAGAAATTATTCTAATTTGCACATTGGAAACATTGGAGGCATTTCTTATTATGAATGGTTATATATTGAAATTTTTTGTAACATTCTAAATCTCTTTACCATCAATTTAATGTGTTTGCAAAGGAAGTGCTACAAAGGCCATGTCCAAAAATTGTGTCGTCTGACCAAATAAGGAGCATCTCTACCGAATTCAGTTGGATGAATTACATAAACCTGAAAACAAAGGTCTAACAGTGTGTGACTGTGCTTTTAAAACTGAAGTGTCATTTAAGCAGAAGTAGGCGTCAGATTTTCTAACTGACCCTTCGCAAACAGCTTGATTGACAGGTGATCTGATGCAGAATCTGCCATTTTATCAAACTGATTTTTTCAGGAAAAAACAACCTACAAATGGCTTACCTATAGTTGTTTTAATGCATTTATCTAGAATAGAAGAAAATAAAAAAATGACATACAAGAGGTCATTTAAGAACAAGTTTTAGAACTTGTAGTGTAAATAACGAGAGAGGCGAAAGCAGGTCTACGCAAAAAACATACAATAAAGATGGCTCAGAATACAACAAGATGCTGTGCAGTGCCAAGTTGTGGAAAAACATCTTGGCATTGCCTTCCTTCTGAACACAACATTAGGAAAGAGGAGAAACTTTATTTTTAAGGAAGGTCTAGACCACGTCAGGAAGAACTTGGTCCTTTGTTCACTTCATTTTACCACAGATTCATTTACAAACAAGGTGCAATTCGACGCAGGATTTTTAGGAAGACTGAAACTAAAAAAAGATGATGTGCTGATTATAATGGATCCGACAGTAATATCGCAACACAAGTGTGAGTAACTGTTTTTATTATGTGGTCACTATTGCTTTGTCTGTTATTGCAGATCATTTGACATGAGTATTTACAACTGAGGTCAAACGTTTACACACCTTGCAGAATCTCCAGAATGTTAATTATTTTACCAAAACAAGAGGGATCGTACAAAATGCAGGTTATTTTTTTATTTAATACTGACCTGAATCAGATATTTTACATAAACAACCTTTACATATAGTCCACAGCAGAAAATAATAGTTGAATTGATAAAAATTACCCTGTTCAAAAGTTTACATACACTTGATTTTTAATACTGTGTTGTTACCTGAATGATCAACAGCTGTGGGGGTTGTTTTTGTTTAATGATAGTTGCTCAAGAGTCCCTTGTTTGTCCTGAACAGTTAAACTACCCGCTGTTCTTCAGAAAAAACCTTTAGGTCCCACAAATTCTTTGGTTTTTCAGCATTTTTCTGTATTTGAACCCTTTCCAACAATGACTGTATGATTTTGAGATCCATCTTTTCACACTGAGGACAACTGAGGGACTCATATGCAACTATTACAGAAGGTTCAAATGCTCACTGATGCTTCAGAAGGAAACACGATGCATTAAGAGCCAAGGGTGTAAACTTTTCAACAGAATGTAAATTTTGCTCATTTTGCCTAAATATCTTTTTTTTTCATTTAAGCAACAGAAGATACTTACATGTTTCCCAAAAGACAAAATCATTCAGGTAACAATTCAGTATTAAGAATCAAGTGCATGTAAACTTTTGAACTTTTTTATAAATTCAACTATTATTTTCTCTCGTTTACTATATGTAAATGTATTTTATGTGAAACATCTTATTCAAGTCACTCAGTACTAAATAAAAAATAACATGTACTTTGTATGATCCCTCTTATTTTGGTAAAATAATTAACATTTTGTATGTAAACTTTTGACCTCAACTATATGTAGGCTGTCAAACACACACACAACTGTTAGCCATTCATAGCAGTGGGCATTTACTTTCGAGTCTACAATTCGCCACAATTATTCAAACACACAGTTCTGATGAGGGAGGTTAAAAACATGACAGAAAATAGCCTATTACTTCTAAATTATGTTTTTTCTTTTATGTAAAAAAAATCTTTATAAGAATCTCATTATAAGGGGACCTCAGAGAACAGTACAAAATAATAAAAAAAAGCAGTTCATGATCCCTTTAAGCTTTAAGCAAACCTTAGTTTTGAAGTGTCCACTTATGTGTATGTGTGTGTTATTTATAATAAGATCACTTATTCCATTTACACCTGAGTAATGACAAGAACTGTGTCTATCACAGTTTTCATTTTGTCATAAAAATGAAATGCTTTTTTGAATAATGTTTCTTCTGGAAATGTACCAAAATGTAAGTGGGCTCTATGTACATAAAACAAATATTAGTCATTGTTTTTAAGACTTTTAAAACAAAAGGTTAAAAAAAATCATTTTAACTCAAGACATCAGTATAAAAATAAACATGCTGACACTCTTCCTATTATTTAATTAATGTAAGCTAGATGTTAAACCTCTGCAGATAGTTGTGAAATAAGCACACATATAATGAAAATAGATCCCAAATGTCTAAAACCTGACAGTTCCATGCTCTCCTGTTCCTGCAGTTATATTAAGAGCCCTGACTAATGATCTGTCCTTTATCTCAGCCATGCAAAGTATATCTTCTCTCGCCTTTTCCTTCGCACATCCTCTCGTTTCCATTTCGCTCTCTCGCGCATCTGTCGACCGAAGCAAATGTTCGGCGAGGATTTGGTTTAGAGATTTCATTTCAGACCGCCATTTACACAAGCCACAAGCTCCAAATGAATTGCAACACGCTGCAAAAACAAAATATCTAGATAAATCTACCACAGCATGTCACAATAAGTCACAGCTTTCCTTCTCCCTCTTCGGGTGGATTTTTTGGTTAGCATGCTTTTTTTTGCAAGCCTTTGAAGAGAATGTTAATGATCATGGAAACCTGTGCCAAATAGCTCAGCGATGAATTTCGTTTCCTCTGATCAAAATTGGAAGAGCCTGACACTGAGTAAACCCGGCTGGAGTCCCAGTCGGTATGATCTATATTTCATTGTCTCGGTAACATCTGTAATTAATCACTCTTCTCAAAATGAATGCAGTCTGTCCCCTCTTCTATTTTTTATCTAATGGGGTCAGCACTCTCATTTAAACGAAGGAAAATGGAGGGAAAAGAAAAAAAAATGTGTGGATATGTCTCTCCCCAGATATTTTGATTGGTTTGAGATGGACTGAAAAAGAAATGCACATTCTTAAGGTGAAAGGGCACTAATTATGCACTCTTTGTAATTATATTGTTGCAACCAATATAAAACATAAAACCCTCTTTATTATTGTTATTATGTCTTATCATGCAGAAACACAGCATAGCTTCAGGTTCCTTATACAGACATTAAGATAGCAAAACTATTTCTGTCTTTCTGTCAAAACAATAATTAAAAAAAGGTCGCAGTTATACTGTACATTTAGCTAGTTGTGGTGTTATCTAGCTCGGTGAAATCCTGTAATTAGCTATGTATGAAAACTAGTGTTTTATTATGAAATTAAATTCCATTATTACTGCAGTATGTTACTTCTGGAATAGTTAATTCTAATTGGTCAGTCATACTGCTAGCGTTCAGATATTTCCTAACAGACTGCAGCAGTGCCTGTCCACTTTTTCAATGGTCTTGGTTCAGAAGTATTTTTCCTATTCATTTTCCCCTCAGGGGTTTTAAAAAAAAAAAGTCTTTGCTTTAGAGTTATAAGCCATGAACCAAATCAACCAGCTACAAGATGAATTACAACATTACCAACTTTAATTTAAAGCAAAGAAGTCTTTGAAAATCAGAGTACAAAAGTGTGTACTTAAAGGCTTTACTGAGGGAAAGAACTACAATCACATCAAGCTCTGTGAACTATTCATTAAAAACAGTGGTGAAATATGAAACTATTGATTTCAATATGCTAGTTTTTTATATAAAAACAAAATATTTTTCATATGTATTACAAAATATGCATGTTATGGATATTTAAGTAGTTTGAGAGCATTGAGAGACTCTACCATGCCATTCACAGCGCTTCATGGAAGTGGACAGGTGCTAAAGTGTTCTTTTTTTAGCTGAATTTGCCAGGAATTCCGCTGTGGAACATAATTACTTTAAAAAGAAGTTGAAATAATGTGGGTTCAAAAAAGCATATGCCATCTAGTGCTGGCCGACATACTGGTTCAAATGGTAAACAGCAGTTTGAATTAAGCAAATAATATGAATTAAAAGGAGAGGAGATCCCTGTTAGCTGCTTACACTTCTGACTAATGGTTGGAAAATTTTCAGAACTATTAATAACCTACAACTAATTCTTTAACTGGGCAAATAAACTCTAAACGGCTGTTAACAGAAGCCAGAGATGCTGAAGATGAGCGCAAGAAAATTATAGAAGGCAGATCAAGCTCACCATTTACGATGTGCAAAATATAGGAAGAGAATTCAAAATACTGAACTGGGGGTGAGGGTTTATATGAATGTATCTCTGAGGGGAACTGACTGTCTTCAGAGAAGTATAGATGGTATTTTCATTTCATCTTACCTCTCTATTATGCATTTTAATGTAGTATTTAAAGTGAACCCTGGATTAAGACTTGTTTGGCTTAATATTACATAAATGATGTCTCTTACTAAAATACGTAGTAGAAAACCTATGAAAGATTTGTGGCATTTTAAAAATGCACATAATTTTATACATATTTTGGACTATGCAATTTTGTTGCTATATTTATCACAACAGAACTCGAAATAAGCAGCTTGGAAAATAAAATACTGACACGAAGCCACATTGTGCCGATTGTGGTTGTAATTTTCAGTAACAAGAGAAGCGATGCAAGTCTTCACTAATTACCTAGTGATAAGAAGAGGAGAAAAGAATGGGAAGATGCCTATGGACAAATCAGACTTCCTAAATACCTGCGTCTGTGTTCTCTCTACTTTAGCCCTGATGCCTTTGAGGCTTTTAGAAGACCACAGCTACTGAAATAGCTTACAAATGAAATAAACATGCCAATGCTCATCGTGAGTTTTTCAGTGCGGATTTCACACGATATCCAGGGGCGTTTTGACTCTTTGTGAGGAAAATCAATGGTTTGGCATATCCATCACCACCTATAAGGTTTTTCAGTAGCTGTTTTTAGTGGTAACCAATGATAAGCACCACCTGCTGTCAGAGAGTGAATTTGCATTCTCATTCAGCCCATCTGCTAATTTTTTTCCAAATGTGTTTTATGTATTGTGATATTAAAAAGCTACGGTCAGATCAATCTGTTTTCAATGTGGAAGTTATACAATCAAATTTACATCAAAACATTAAAATGATGCTATATGTAGCATGTTTGTTTAGATCTAACATGTGATTAAAATTAAGTGGTTCTGCAACTGTTTCATGCATTCTGATTAATATAAAGGCACAGTAAGGGTAATGATAAACCTCAAACCGCCAGAATCCTATAAAAAACATGATACAGATTTTTGGTCAAACCGCTCCCAGCACTAATGCCATCGATTAACAACCTCATATCTCACAGTAGATCTATCTTTAAAGAAACATTATTGTTTAACCCTATAACTGTCACCGTCCTGTCACCGGGACACCTACGTTTACGTCACCATATTTCAAATAAATCCTAATCTAATCATGACAAACTATATATCGTTGGAAAGGTCTAAGACTCCTAAATAGATATTTTACCATTGTTTTGTGTTACAAATTATGTAGAAAAAGTAATAGATTAATTTCTAACAAGAGTGCACCTTAAAAAATTTACATCACAAGAGGGGTTCAGACCTTTTTCACAAAAATACTTTCTTATCATGGAAATTGTACATGAAAATTATATTACAAAATGTTTTCATTCGTGAATTTTAAAAATTTTAATTTGGATAGTGCATTTTCATGTCTATGTTCAAAATAGGGAGTGACAGTTAAAGGGTTAAAATCAGTTCCTCTATTAAAAAAAATGTATAGGCTACCCTGGACCACAAAACCAGTCTTAAGTAGCACAGGTATATTTGTACCAATAGCCAAAAATACATTTTATGGGTCAAAATTTTCTTTTATGCCAAAAATCATTAGGATATTAAGTAAAGATCATGTTCCATTAAGATATTTTGTAAATTTCCCATTGTAAATATATCAAAAACTAATTTTTTGATTAGTAATATGCATTGCTAAGAACTTCATTCAGACAATATTAAAGGCTCAGTATTTAGATTTTTTTGTACCCTCAGATTCCAGATTTTCAAATACACTGTAAAAAATGACAGTAAAATTAACAGTAAAGCGCTAAAAATGCTACAGCAAAAACCTGTTAAATGTTTAACGATAAGTTACCCTATTTTATACAGTGTATTTTTACGGTTGTATACCATTTTCGAAAGTGGAAAAAGAACATAAAATTTACAGCGAATAAAACTGACATTCGATAAATTGACATTCCCAGAATTCCCTGCGTTACATTTCAAATTTGATGTTTTTTGTTGAAATAACTACTATGTTTCTATGGTTTTTTTTTCTTTTCAGTTTTGTACATTAAGGTTGCATGTTACACAATGATGATGTTTAGTGTTTGTGTGAATGACACTGTGCACCCTATATATGTTAGTATTTAAAAGCTACTTGTAATGGGCTTTGGTTCATCATGTGACTTTCTCATCACCACCAGATTTCAGTACAAAACAGATTTCAGTATTTTATTAGTTTGGTATATTAACATTATATCAGTTAATGAAATTACAGTATTTAAATGTAAATTTAAGTGAAAACCGTAAAGCCTAAAACATTGCTACCATATTTTTTATGGTAAAATACGGATTTTTTTTACAGTGTAGTTATATCTCGGCCAAATCCTAACAAACAATACATCAATGGAAAGTCCTTGGTCACATATTTACCACTGTCCACAGTAATGATTCATTTATGCAAGTATTTTTTCCTAGCTTCAAGATAACACAAATCAACATTTATGTACACATATTTATTTATTTAGTGAGCAGCCGTAATGATGTATAGTCAGATGGTCATTATTCCAAAATAAACGCCTTCAGGCTGATATAAGATTGATGCACTCCTGATCGCCCTGTCGTATTTTGTAGTAATGACTGTCTGACTGTACATCATTTCTAACATAATTTCTATCATAAGTGATTAAGTGGGACATTAAAATATGTTTCCTTTGTCCATGTGAGCTTTGTCCTGCTTTATTTTTTCGCCTGTTCCTATGTTAGTTTTCCATATTTAGTTCCCACCTGCCCAAAGCAACTCACTCTGACACAAACGTAAACACCTCTGTGTAAACTTCAGCATTTTTAATATTAGTATAATAAAATCATCACTCCCATTGTGTGTACATGTCTGTCTCCTTCTCTTTTTATATTGTGTAAGCTGAAGAAAGACGTTAGGTGAACGATACTTCCAAGAAACATGCTGCTGGCAAAAACAAGATCAGCAAAATTCCCCATTGAGAATAACAGATAAGCCTAATTAAAAATAAAACGCAGTTTAAAAGCACTCCAATGCTGTCTAAAGTTGCAAAAAGCCTCTTTTGTTATATAGTGATTTCCAATAAACCCTTTGGCAGATGTCACAGATAACAAGCATTACTTTCGAATGTTTAAATATAAAAATGCAAGGCATTCAAATAAACAAATACCACATATAATTTGCTTTGTTTTCCTTTTGTCTTCCCCTTCCACGCTGATCAAGTTTTCTTAATGAAAACATGTAATTACTGAGACAGCGATGGTGCTCCGTTAGATGCCGTGGGTCAGATCAATGCCCTCCCAGCCAAGACAAACACACAATTACACTGACAGATCTCCCATAAATGTCCAAGAACTACAGCAGATGGTGGACTGGCCTGGTGCTGATGGCTGCATCACAGTGTACTAGATTTCTAGATTCATCCTCAAATGTATAAAAACAGCTCCCACTGCAGGAAATAGCACACAGCAAAAGCTGCACAGCACAGCACAAGGCATTGCAGAACGCCTTGCCGATACCTTCCCTCTCCTTTGCACAAAAGAAATTCAGCACCACGGACAGGGAATAACCAGCTCACGCTAACTACATCAGCACTCAGCGCTGCACGAAGAAATTGGGCATAAAAAGTCACTCGTCACACACTAAAACACAACTTTTCTCCTTGCTGGCAGAGTTTAATTCCAGATGAAGAAGGAAAAGTAAAGGAGGGGAAACAAAAGATCTGGTTTGACAGCATCCTACTCTCTTTTCCCAAGACAAAGCTCTCAGCATGGTGTCAGAGCTGCTTCAAACAGAGATTGAACCTGTACAGCATACAAAACACCAGCCTGTTTCTGCACCGGCTGTACATTTAGAGAAGTTTGCAATGTGAGGTAATATTTCCTTATCATTTCCCATACTAGCAACCACAATTTATCTTTCAGTCAGGGTTTGTGAGCTGATTTGACAATCAGGTGGATGTGAGCCACAGGGAGAGATGGGAATGGGAAAATAGGGATGGCCTAAAATTAAAATTCTGTCTGATAGAAATTTGCAAAAATGTTTTTTTTTAAAACATTAACTGATAAATGGGAATGCTAATATGTGACCCTGGACCACAAAACCATTCTTAAGTAGCAGAGGTATATTTGTAGCAATAGTCAAGATTTTTCTTTTATGCCAAAAATCATTTGGATGTTGAGATCATGTTATATGAAGAACTTCATTTGGACAACTTTAAAGGCGATTTTCTCAATATTTTGATTTCTTTGACCCTTATGACTGGCTTTGTGGTCCACATTCACATATATTAACCTGCTATACTATTTTAGTATTAATAAATAAAAAAATAACACTAAAAATCATTGAATTTGAAGTGAATTTAGGCATCACAGCATTACAATATACAGTATGAAAAGTGAATTTTAATTTAAAATTTTCAGAAAGGTTTACCAGTGTTATTAAATTACTGTTTTTTGGAAAATTAACATACTGGACAATAACCAATAATGGTAATGGTACAGATTTGGATATTTTGCATCCTTACTAAGAGTGCTTCATGTGATAATAGCTAAGCAATAACAAAAATGTTATTTAACATTATTGAATCAACCAAAATACACCACCAAAACAAACTGTAAAGATTTGTTGACAATAGTTACCAAAAAGCTTCATTTTTACAGTGAAAAGTATAGTACACTGTAGTATAGTAATCAATAGGGATTAAATTAGTTCAATAAAACAGGTGACTTGTGGGAAATGAAAACCTTATAACGCATAGTGGCTTTTTCCTTTTAAACTAAACATGTGGTTTCTAAACAACCTTTCCATTTTCTCTCTGTCCCCTACCTGTCACTTTCACGCACTTTCTTATTATTCCTCTCTTCTCTCTCAAACAAGCAACTTCAATATAGTGAAAGGTTAAAGCGCAAACCACATGCAGTAAATATCACCCAACACAATACCGCAGCAATATCGGTCAATACAGAAAGGTATCGTCAATATTAGAAAGGCATTTGCTGAGGTTTTTCAGCACAATAACACCCAATTCCTGTCGATGTGAAACACATCTATATGCAAGCCAGTGCCAACTTTTTCATATTTTTCTGCTCGGTGATAAATTTTGAGAAAGAACAGCTCTGACAACAGCAGAACACTTGAACCATGTCCAAGCTGTCCAGCATTTCAACGAAGTAAAATGACAACTGCCTGCACTGTGGTGTCCCTGAATTTCCCAAGGGGCAGAGGTTTTGACGGCATGTCTGAGCAGACGCATTACAGGCGTGACAGCCAGAGGAAAAGGCCACAGTCTCCGGTAAAAATGCAAATGTCAGAGAGCAACGGCACACACCGTTTGCTGACTAATTGCATCCCATTGAAAATTCTGCAGGTACTTTGTGGCTCATTTACGTGTTGGGCACACATTATCCGCGGTGCGGCACATTACATTTTCACATTCATCGCCATATGTCGTGTTCAGAATTCATAATACTGGTGTTTTGTTAAATGGCTGTTCTGAGAGCATTTTTCAGGAGTAATTATTATCCTCATAATGATGCCACTTTATATTAGGAGCCTTCCCATAAAAAAAGTCACACAATACTATCAAAGAAAGTAACTGCTGGTTAGTTCGATTCCATCAACCATTAAACATAAGCTATCATTTCACATTTGCCCGTTCCTCTCTGCTCACGGTCTCTTGGTTAAATGCCACTTTGTCTTGGCGAGGCACATGAGCACTATGTAGCAGAGCAGCTGACTGCCCCTGCGATCGCATTCGCTGCATACAGGATCAGTTGGCCAGGCCGTCTGTGGGATTGGGCGGCAGAGGCGTATAATGAGGGTTACTGGAGTGGCATTGAGAGGATTATCTCTCCTCATACTTTGGACAAAAGCTTTGTGAATTATCACCGAGGAAAGGTGGTTAGGAAGCTGCTCTCTTTGACAAGCAGGTCTGGATGCCAGAAGCAGAAATGCCGTTATAAACGTCCAACTGTGTAAATGATGGATGGCCTGTGAGGGACGGAATCTGCCAAGTACAACATTAGCAAAAATAAACAGGGGCAGTGCGATAAGAGCCGATCCGGGCCTCTGACGTTATCCTCCTTTCACACACACACACACGTGTCCTTGGACTTTCAGCTCTTCGAATGGCCAATTTCAAGAGAAGCTGCTTTTGTGAGTAACTAAAACATTTAGGGACACACTTTCGTACTTTAGACGCTCCATTACTTTAATGTTTACTGTAGCTCTTTGAAATGGGATAATGTGTTCGGATGGCTCTGAGTGAAGGTTTGTAATTGCATTTCATGCAATCAGAGGAGAAATTATGGAAGGAGATCATGAGAACGAGGAAATAAAAATGACAAACGGCGAAACCGTGGGATGACGGAACTTCGATGCTCATAAATATTCAGCTTCATCTCTTTCCAGGTTTGGTTTTATTCAAGGCTTTTACAGTATGATGCCAAAAAGGGTATTTTTCTCCCTTATGCAATGCTGCGTAACTAGGTTAAGCCAGCTTATGCATGGTGAATAGGTGTATCTAACTGATGCCCTCCCATGGACACTCAGGGGACTGGAGACTGCAGAGGATGCTATGAGAATGCTGCACATATTCTCCGCTTCCTCTCCTCCAGGTCTGTGGGTGACCTGACAGAGTCTTTCGCAAATTGACTGTGTCAACATCATGCAATCTCGGACAAATTTCACACTGTTATTTACTAGTTTCCGGCATATGAGGTCTCGTTCGAAACACTTTGTTCTTTCAAATCTCGTACTATAAGCACATGGATAAAGTGCAGTGTGTGTGTGTGTGTGTGTGTGTGTGTGTGTGTGTGTGTGTGCATGCTATGTAGAGGCCAAAATCTGCATGTTCGCTACTCAAAATGGTACAGTTTGCAGAACTTGGCTTAGTTTAGCACCCTTTATTGAATTCATGGGTTTTTTTCAAGGAAGGCTAAACCAGAGGCATAATCATTATACACTGATTTAACATGATGTCTTACAATAATAATTGCAACACTGAAATCTAAGAATAAATATATGCACAGATCTGTCCTCGCCTTGATGAGATAGACCATGAAATAGGTACTCGTCCGTAGACACGATCGATAGTTCCCAAGCTTTTACATGTTTTGACCTTACCTTGGTCCGTAAAACCATTCGATAAGTCCCAATAAAGACAATCTACTCAATTTGAAAATACAGATTCAACAAAGCACTTAACAGTTATACAATAACTGCAGTATCTCTATTGCTGAAGGACAATTTTCAGTTAAATAAAAAATATCTCCCAAGTTTTCAATGCAAACGAGTTAAAAGCCAAGAGCGCACGCCCTGCATTCATATGTATAGTTTGCGTCACGTGTTCACCAACATTGCAAAGTCTGGAAACAGCAGTTGATCCTTTTTCCCTCTAATGTAAATCTATGTAGTTTAGATAAATAAAACTGTAATACAAAAATACTCATTTACAACATTGCTGGCTGCTCTTATGAAGGCACTTTAAAAAATCAGAACGAAGGATTTCCTCCAGAGCAACTTGAGGGAAAACCATACCATCGTACACATCGCATTTCCATCTTACCATTTTCATTTTGGATGTGCAGTCTTATATGTGACATGTCTTAGAATTGATATGACCTCTCCAGCATATCAATGTAATCCATCTTTGTTTTGAGTCTAGCCCTCAGCTCGGGGTAATCACTTTGGGTTTGATTAGGACATCCTGTCCTTGTCCCTGTGGTGGTTGTGATCATTTGCTTTTGTCTGGCATCCTGTTTGGCATGTGGATACTCTGAGGGAGGGTGCGTGTGTCTGTCAGGCAGGTTGCTAAACTGGGAAGCTGTGCCAAAAAGACTGTCCACTAATCCCACCTTGGGCGTGGGACCTTGGCTATCAATGACAGTCGGGCAGAGTATTCCGTTTTCATGGAAGCTGGCAATGTCGCCGCCGACAGTGACAATAGTGTTAATGGGGGAGCTGGAGATTGCCATGGTCCACTCCTTTTCCTTCTCCACCAGCGTTCTGTAGTGCGACCCGCTCTCTTTTGTCTCTGAGAATGGATGCTTCTGCCCTGACTCCTCCTGTCCGCTTTTGTAAACCGGGTTGCTGCACATGTGCGAGGAGGGAGCGCCGATGCTATCGTACACGTGATTGGAAGGAGGAGTCTCTGGCAAGGTGGGTGGCTGTTCTGTGAATATTCCACATTCCATCTGAATGCCCGCCAGGCCCACTTCCCCTTGCTTCCTAAAGGGTAGCTTTTCGCGCTTTTTAAGAGCATACGCGCAAAGAGCTGCAGCAGCAAAGAAGGCGGACACGAACAGAACCAGCAGGCTGAGAATGAGAACGGAGAGGGGTATGGCACCTTTCGGCGGGTGCGGCCCCACCTCGGGATACGTAGTGATAAGCCCGCTATCTGATTCGGCAGGAGACAGCGAGGACTGTCGGAGCTCAGGGCAAATCACTTCAGGATTCAGAGAGCGTAAATCTTTTCCTGAGACCAGCTCGGGGGTCTTACACACCACTTCTCCGACTATGACCACTAAGCTCAGCGTGTCCAGCCATTCTTTGAGAGGGATGATGTCGCAGGAGCAGTCCCAGGGGTTCTGATTCAGGTCGATCTGCACGACAGCATGCAGGTGTTCTAGAACGCCGCTGACCGGGAGGCAATGAAAGTAGTTGTTCCGCAGGTTCAGGCGTGTCAGCGAGGTACCTGCGAACGCTCCCACGGGCAACGTTCGCAGGAGGTTGTTGTTGAGAAAGACTAGCTGCAGGGAGGGCATTAAACTGAAGGCAGCCGGCTGGATTTCTCGGATCTCGTTGTACTCAAAATACAAATACTCAAGGCTGTGCAATCCGTGGAACATATCGAGAGTTAGCTTCACAATATTGTTACCGTTCAGGTAAAGGCTTCTCAAATTAGGGAGATTAACAAAAGCCCCCTCTTGGACGTAAAAGATCTGATTGTTTCCTAAGTGCAATAAATCAAGACTGGAAAAATTCCAAAAATCAGACTTGTAAATTCTCTGAATGAGATTTCCGCTTAAATAAAGTTTCTTAGCATTCAAGGGTCTTGGCATCAACTCGGAAATGTTTCGAAACCCATTTTCCTTACAATTGACTGTCAAACCAAGGTCGTTTATATGCAAGTTACAGGTACATCCAATCGGGCAAATTATCGGTATAGGCGGCCTTGTTTGGTATCCGGCTACGGGCGGCTGATTAGGGAACACGCTGCGTGGTGTTGGTGGTGTCTTTGAGGGCCTGAGTCTTTTTGTTGGCTTTGGGGGCCTTTCTCTCTGTTCCACGGAGGAAACCGTGTTTTGATTGGGGGAGACTATAGATGATGGCTTTGTAGGCCTCGCCCTGCCTGTGTAGAACGGCAAGTGTAGAACGCCTAGAATTGACTCAATTTCAGCTTCATTCAGTAAGGGACAAAGCTCACTGCGTTTGATCTCTCTGAGGTCCTTTCCATGAAGGTGGAAAGGATACTCGCATGTGATCTCTCCGACAACTGCAGTGTACGGAATCCGCTCCAACCAGGCTTGGAGCTGGATGATATCGCAGACGCAGTTCCAAGGGTTCTCCTCCAACTGGATCTCCATAAGACTGCGACCAATATATTCCAAAATCCCTTTATAAGCCAACGTCTTTAGTCGGTTGCCTCTCAAGTCAAGGTGCGTGAGAGAGACAGACCTGAAAAGAAACGCCGGCAGCATGGGTATTAAATTGTCATTAAGGATGAGCACTCTGAGTTTGTGGAGATTTCGGAAGGCCCCGCTGTCTATTCTCTTGATAACATTATAGTCGGCCTGAAGGTACTCTAAACTCTCCAGTCCGAGAAATGTGTCATTCCGGAACACTTCCAGTTTGTTTTCGTGAAGGTACAACCTCTTCAGGGAGCTCAAACCATTGAAAGCCCCAACATGGATATCCTGCAGGGCATTATTGCCCAGATTAATGGCCACTGCATTGTTCAAGTGCAGAAAACTGTTGAAGTAGAGCTTCCGTAAAGAGTTTTTCTGCAGGTAGAGCTTGAATGGTCTAAGCCATGACTGTGACACTTGGCTAATATTTGTAAATCCTTTGCTGTCACAATGAACATGAAACAAGCCTTCCTTCACTTCGCAGTAGCAGGGCTCAAAGCAAGGCTCGTCAATTTCTTCTGAATCATCAAGTAGAGGGATAGGAGTCGTCCATCCAAGTGCAATTGTGCTTAGCAGTGTAACCCACAACATGCTTTCACCAAAAGCAGGCAAGTGCATAGCCTCAAGAGCTCCTTCACTGCACTGAAAAAAATACAACAGTTTTAGTGGCGTGAATACAGAGAAGATGATGAACACTGCTCAATACAAATGATGTTGACTTTTGACAAGTTAGTCGTGATATGACTGTAGAACAGGGGAGGCTATCATCTATACTGTATGATGGAGCAGAATGCAGCTCGGCTGCTTTGACTGCAGCTTTTTTTTCCCCCTGCAAACAATATTCTCGAAATATAGAATAAGGCTTCAATAACCAATGTCAGCAAATGCACCAGAGCTTAATATTGACTTAAAAGTACGCCTGCTGCATTTGTTACAGTGATATTGAGAAGAAGCAAAATGTGACCTAATCCATTTAAAGGCATCATGCTTCTCTAGAGGTTTCGCTTTAGTTTCTAAATCAGCTAATGACTCTGGAATATCAATTTGACCTCCATGGAAAATATTTCTTTCCCCCCCTCCTCCAGGAGCACCTATTAGCTAATGTGCACAGCAGGGCACTTAGGAATGTGATGTTAATAAGACCTAGGTTCTATTGATTGCTGAAGGAGTATATGTGCATACAGGTCATTGAAATAATGTGGCTACTTCAGGCCGCCACTAATGCATGCGAAGCATTTTATTGCAAGCAAAATCTTTAGGGTAACAGAAATCATTTGCAGTACTTGGAGGTAAAGTATGTTTTTTGTTTTTTGCAACAAGACAAGATTTTTTAAAACAAAGTTAAACTGAAATCCAGCCTAGATAAGATAATCACATTGGTCTCGCGACAGAACAGACCGAAAGATCAGATCCAGCTTTGAACTGAGTATGCAATACAGACACATAAGGAAACCATTCAAGCACTGCATGAAAAAGCTGAACTTATGGAAGCTGAACACAATGTTCATTAGCTAACCAAAAGCGATTCATGCCATTATAATACGCTGTCAGAGACGTAATTAACACATAATGATAATCCAATGCGCTAAAATGCAATCTATTAGCATTCCCCTTTGTCTGCCTTTACCACCGCCCGCGTCCGGATCCATATCAGAGGCATTAACTGAGCAGAAATGTGCGCTACTCACTCAGGTTGCTGCAGTGGAATTAAAAGAGCAGAAGATGGACCACTTTAAACGATGCTACTTCTTGCCATGTCACCACCGTTGAGCCGCTTCTTCTTCTTCTTCTTCTCCTCTCCGCTCTCGTGGTGGAAGCAAATAGGAGAGCCGAAGACGTGACAGGACTGCAATGTCTCAGAAAGGTTTGCTTTAGGATGCAGGTCCGCTCCCCTGACGAGCGCTCAACAGTGAAGACAGCGAAGGCTGCAGTTCAGCACCACTGTGAGGACTGATGATGAGCGAGATCTTAGTACATTTCGCTTAGAAACAGTAGGGGAAAACTAAAGCGGCTCAAGTATGCAAGTTGGCATTGAAATAAATCACAGGATGGCGCTGCCTCGGACTTCGGTTTCCAAGTAAAATATATCGCACCCGCCCGCCCGCAGCCGTGCTATGAAACGCTCCAAATATGCGAGAGATGATGAGAATAATATGAACGCGGCAGCCGGCGCTCGACACACCGTTTCAGGTTTAGCGGGGCTTTTTTAACGCCTTACGCTCGCTCTTCCGAGACGCATTTGCTAGATTTGCGTTGATTTACGAAAGAAAGTAGTTGAGATTGTTTGTACCCATAATGCGTAACGCGGGTTATTTACTTTGTTGTATCACAACATTCGCGTATTATTAAATAATACCTGTTCCCAGAGCGACGAGGCTTCTTGGGTTACTTATTCATCATCCTTCATGGTATTAGGGCCCTAACAATTTAATGAAACCTTATTTTGGTTACCATGGAAACATAGTGCCATCTGCTATTGCACAACAATGTGGTGCTTCATACATGGGCATGTTGCTTATTTTGGAACTGAGAATGAACAATGTTGACTTGATGCCCACTTTTGCTGATTTCTCATATGGCTGATTAATTATCTTATAAATCACCAGTTAATTACTTCATAATGAGTTTGACAGTGATATGCATAGATGAATAAATGCCATTTCTTGCCTTTATTATCATCCTGCATGTTCTAATCACAGTTTTACGCATCAAAACGCCCAAACCACTAAATTCCCCATATATATCCAAAGTAATATTCTGAACACACAAGCATATCGACTTTACTTTTCCCTTTATTGTGAATTTCCCACAGGTAACAGAGAATCTGAGCTAAAGCTAGTTAATACTCTGTCTCAGCAGCTCTCTCTGTGCCTTTGAGCATTAAAGCATTTTCCTGAAGATCCTTTAAAAAAAAAAAAAATCTTTAATGCCGTCACACAGATCAGCGCTACAGATCTGAACATGTTCCAGTGAATTAGCTTGCGACAGCAGCTTCCCTTCTCTTCTAAAGCCTGTTAAAGGTGATTAAAGCAGTGTTTCTCCATCAAATTGCTGCGAGAGTATTTACCACAGCCCTTTGAAGAGAAAAAAAGCTGGAAAAATACAAACAAATCATTAGGAATTGTGGTGCTGAGGCTTTATATGACTTTACTCGCTATTAAAGGTATGCAGTACCGGACATCCATTTTTCTGCAGCCATCACACAGTGAGGAGAAAGAAAGCGTGGTGATTGACAAGATAGTAATGGGGTCCAGAAACCCGACCGTCTCTGAAAACTAATGCCAGATTCTGACCTGAAGCATATTTCAACCGCCTTGAAAGAAACAATTCAATCTTCGTTCCGTAATAGCAGAATAGCCATGCCATGCTTTTCACACACTGATCAATTTAAGCAAGTAATTGTGTGTAATTAATATTATTACAAAAGATTAGCTTTGTTTGAAGAATGATTATATTAAGGATTTACATGATTTTCACCACCTTTGACTAATTAACAAATCACTTCAAGCACTCTCATTCAATTATAAATCCGCCTCACATGAAACCAACAAAGACTGTTTGACAAAACCCAACTGTCTCAATTTGCACAACTCAAGAGACACAATTAGAGGTGTAATTTTTCCAGAAAAAAAAAAATTACGAGATGTAATCTGGTGGCCAGGCCATTTGAAGCTCATTTAGCCTAAAGCTGGTCATTAATCACCCAGCTTTAGAAAACAGAAGATGAAGGGCGTAACCAGCACTGAGGTGCTGGGGAGGAGGGTATCTGCATCCACAGGTGCCGTTACTATTTAGTTAGGTGCGCCTCGTGGATACCACAGAGCAATGACCCCTCTACTCACACACACGGACCTCCACCAAGGACGGCCGGCCTTGAGCAATAACCAGTGTTAAGCTAATTAAACTACCCTCCCATTTTAATTAGGATATAAATCAGTTGCCATGGGAACCTGTCCTTTGGAGTCCCCATGTAAACTCCTGATGGATTAAGTGCAGTGGATGAAGCCTTCTATTTTAGAATAGCCACAGCTGTCTGTAAAGTCTAACACATTAATGCTAAAAATATGCATTTGATTTATTAAGCTGTTTATAATATAAACAGGTAATTGTTATATTATAAAATAAAAATCATATTTCACATTGCATTTCGAATCAGCCTAGCAACAACACAAAGACTGCAGCAATGTTACAGTAATATTAATACTAATGCTCTGAGGAAGCTGGCACTGGTTCAGTTACCGGATATACAGTGTTGCCATGGACAACCACAAATAGTAGGAAATATCTGACTCTGAATGCCATGACTGAATCTTATGTTAAATTATGTTTTCATAAAACCATTCGGGACCAATAGCTTAATCATCTATTAATGTATGTGTTTATCCATTAAAAATCAGCATCATTTATAATACAGAATGGCACTTTTAAAACACATTTTAATGATCAAAATGATCACTTTCCACCACTTTCCATTCATTATTATTATCATTACTATTTTTGACCATAGACCACAAAGCCAGACATAAGGGTCTTTTTTTTTTAATCAATGCAACGTTTTCCATTGATGTATAGTTTGTTAGAATAGGACAATATTTGAAAATCTGGAATCTAAGGGAAAAAAAAAAAAAAATCAGTTGTCCAAATGAAGTTCTTCTTAGCTATGCATATGTGACCCTGGACCACAGTCTTAAGTAGCACAAGTATATTTGCAGCAATAGCCAAAAATACACTGTATGGGTCAAAATCATTAGGATATTAAATAAAGATCATGTTACATTAAGATATTTTGTAAATTTCCAACCGTAAATATATCAGAAATTAATTTTTGATTACTAATATGCATTGCTAAGAACTTCATTTGGACAACTTTAAAGGTGATTTGTTTGCACCTCCAGATTCCAGATATTCAAATAGTTGTATCTCGACCAAATATTGTCCTATCCTAACAAACCATACATCAATGGAAAGCTTTCAGATGATATATAAATCTCAGTTTTGAAAGAAATTTACCCTTATGACTAGTTTTGTGGTCCAGGGTCACATATTAATAATCAAATAGTACATTTTGATATATTTATGCTAGGAAATTTACAAAATATCTTCATGGAACACGATCTTTACTTAATACCCTTATGATTTTTGGAAAAAGAAAGAAAAATCAATAATTTTGACCTATACAATGTATTGTTGGCTACCGCTACAAATATACCCGTGCTACTTAATTTTATGTTATATTAGTTATTTTGCTTGGATTTTTTTAGGCATACTTCTATTATTCTTAGCCTAAATAAATGTTTGCACAAGGACTTTTTCAGTGTCTCATTTGTTTGCCTGTTAGAGTGCTTTTCTGGCCTAGCATTTCCTTCTCAAAAGCATCTTGTTAAAAATTGAAACGCACCAGACCTAAACTCCAAATGCTGTGACACAGCATTTCGCAAAACAGGAGTAGTGCTCCAGGGGAAATCACCTCTTATCATGTGAAGCATCATACTTGAGATGCTAAAAGATTACATCAAAGCAGCCACACTAAATGAAGCAGAAAACACGCCATGACGAGAGCTCCCCCTAGCGACGGAGAGAGTCGCAGTCATCCGCTACTAAACAATGCAGGCGTGTTCACGGGCATGTAATACCCACACAGGATTATACAGGGATTCCAATGATTATGATTATCTCCACTTGAGAGCTTTCCAATTGTAAAATATAGAAACAATTAACCAGAATTAAATTACTAAGCACAGATTACCTGGTCTAAACATCAGCAAATAAGAATGTTGCAAGGAAACATTTCCATTTCTATCTTCCACAGCAGCTCTAGAACTCATTAAACACATCACATAAGACTCAAGCACAAGCCAACAGCAGCAGCAATGATATGATATGCAAAAACACTGTGTTAACCTACTCTTAACACTTGATAGTCTTACAATGACGGTTGGGTTTACCGGTATGCTGTTCCACCTCTGGTTGTCATGGATGCAGCATTTATCAGTCTCTTTTCACAGGGTATCTGAAGGTAATTAAATGGAAAGGAATAAAGGTTCAAAAGAACACTTAAGCTGTGCCTGTGCATATCAGTTTACTGAATGTTCAATATAGGCTGGTCAGGGATACTACCAGTCAAAAGCCTGCATTTATTTAATTCAAAGTACAGCAAAAACAGTCCTTTAAATAGTAACATTTGTGAAATATTTTTACTATTTAAAATAAGTGTTTTCTATTTGAATATATTTTAAAATGTAATGTATTCCTGTGATCAAAGCTACATTTCCAGCATCATTACTCCAGCCTTCAGTGTCACATGATCCTTCAGAAATCATTCTATTATGCTGATTTGCTCTTCAAGAAACATTTATTATTATTATTATTATTATTATTATTGAATATTTTAAAAAGTTGAGTACATTTTTTTTCTTTTGTAACATTATGCCATTCAAAAGCTTGGAGTATATTTTTGAGGGAAAGAAATTCTGAAATTAATACTTTTATTTAGCAAGGATGTTTTATATTGATCAAAAGTGATGATAAAGACATAATATGAATAATAATAATAATAATAACTATTTTGGGAAGCAAATTAGAATATTAGAATAATTTCTAAGGATCATGTGACTCGAGTAATGATGCTAAAAATTCAGCTTTGAAATCACTGGAATAAAAAAATATATTAAATATATTCAAAAATATATATTCAAATAGAAAACAGTTATTTTAAATGATAAAAATATTTCAAAATTGTACTGTTTTTGCTGTACTTTGGATCCAATAAATGTAAGCTGGTGTGCAGAAGTGACTTCTTTGAAGAAAAAAAACATGGTAGTGTATATTGAAGTTAAATAAAATAAATAGCCTATTTCTAAATGACTGAAGAGTCAGAAATATTATATGTATTTTGTATGCATTTTGATACATTTCATCACATTTCCTGAAATTATTTTCTTAAGATTCTTCATGGAAGCATTCTGTTTACTGTTACATAAGAATTTCACCTTACTTTTTGGCCATATAAATAACAACATCTGAGTGAAATTGCATACTTTTCCTCAGTTCGGGCCTCTGTTTTTCCTCTTTGAGTGTGAGCTTCAAAATTCAAATTCTCACTATATTGTACTATATGAGCCATGAAAGCCTGTATGTATGAAGTACGTATGTTTTGTATTTGCAATCTTTGCCAGATTTTGTAAAACTATTTTCTCTAAAGGTTTAATAAACTGTATTTTTTCTAGCTATTATTTTACATGTAGAGTTTTACAGGGTTAACAATAACTTAAAGAAAAAAAAGGTTTGGTAGTCAAGACAATTTTAGACTCATTATCATAAAAGTTCTTCTAAAGGTCATATGAAGTCATAAACGTGTTTGGGTGGTTAAATATATGTATTTTAATAAGAGAAGGTGTATATTTAAGTTGAGTTAAGTTGTATTCTGTAAATGTCTTACCAATTCTATACACCCATTTCTTCAGGATGATTTATCTTGGATCATAGTCATACACGCTTATACTTAACTCGCAAATTAAAAAAAGTAGCCTAATTAATTTAAGGGCAACTAGATTATAGTCTCTGGCATTCACTAAAACACAGACGTAAATTACATGTGATGTCATTATAAAATGTAGCCGTTAATTTAGTGATGGATAGACAACAGTTAGAAACTCCACAGACCGCAACACAAACTTGCAATTTGCTGAGACAGATAAATCAGCATCATGTATAGCATCGTGTATCTATTCACCTTAGCAAGGATTTTGACCAATCAGGGAGTCGCGTTTTGCTACGCCTATGGCTTTTGGCGAATCACAACTCTTCTTGTTGCCTAGACGCAACCTACCAGTGACAGGCTGAGCGCTGTAAAGTTCGGCTGACCCATCATCAGGATAGCAGGTATAAAACAGCGATTAAACTTGGTTAACTTTGTGAAATAACATGAGTGACTGATCGCACTTGGATGCATCATATTTTAGACAAATTAGCTAAGTCCGTTTATTAACCATAGCAAGCGAATCAGTCGTTTTTGGTTTATA
Organism: Cirrhinus molitorella; assembly: GCA_033026305.1. NCBI lineage: Eukaryota > Metazoa > Chordata > Actinopteri > Cypriniformes > Cyprinidae > Cirrhinus > Cirrhinus molitorella. The sequence goes on along the minus strand of CM065124.1, from coordinate 14,889,429 downwards.
GTAAATTGTGTCACTGTGTAGCGGATTAGCTTCATTGTAGCACAGTGATGATGATACAAAAATAAATGGTCAAAATATGTATCTGAAGTTAAAGCATTCACTCATCAAAAAGTTAGATCAGACTCATTCTGTCATTTAAGATAGATTACATAACGTATTTATTCTTATGGCCTCCCTGTTTCTAATATGCGTGTCGTTTCTTTTAGACTGACAAAGTCAGTATTGCTCTGTTCAAGGCTGCTCGTGCGTTTCCCCTGTTTTGTAGCAGAGTCATAAACCGACCCGTTCACCTCAACTCCAGAGCTAAAGTAGCATCATTGCCCAAGATGCCCCAGACAAACAAGTTCAAAAGTGCTGCAGCCAGCGGTGCTGCTCAGTCTGCTGGTCCAGACCGGGGAGAAACACTCAGAGACCCCAACGCACCTCCAGGGGACAGTGGTGGAGATGACAACCCAGGAGACCCTCAAATAATTAAATCTCCAAGTGACCCCAAACAATACAGGTAAGGTCCACGTGTACAGATTATAAACTAGGTTCTATTAGCCAGCATCCTTCTTATTCTTAAAGTAACAAGTTAAGCCTTTTAAAAGATCATTTTACATTATGAATGATACAGTATGTTGGCACTTAAGGACAGGGAGTTAGCAGAAATGCGAGATCGCACAAGTAAAACACAGGCTCTGGTTGCATCTCTTGAGTGTGTAACACAACACTGCATGCAAGTGCTGATGACTAAACTGGCTAACAGATTTTTTTTCTCTTTTTGTCCAGATACATTGAGCTGAGTAACGGATTGAGGGCTCTCCTCATCTCTGATCTCAGTGGTTTAGATGGGAAAGCTGAAGATGAGGATGATGAAGATTCTGAAGAGGAGGAGGAAGAAGAGCAGGCAGAGGGAGAGGAAGAGGAGGGAGACTCAGGGGAAGGAACGGACGAGGAATCTGAAGAAGAAGGAGACAGTCAAGATAGCGACTTTGAAGAGCTTGATGAGGACGATGACAGGAAGAAGAAAAAGGGATCTGAAAAACAGGTTTGTGTTTTGTTGTCTAGGGGTTCAAACTCTAATAGTGGCTGCATGTTATTATAGTCAAATCTATATATTAAAGTCAGCATTAAAGAAACATCCTACTATCGATTTCTTTTTTTTTTATCTCATCATTTTGTTTCTTTTTTTTAAAACCGTCAACCGTCATTCTATCTTCCTGTGAAATGATTTTAATGATTTAGTCCGCTTAAACGGCCCCTTTCTTATCAACTGAAATTCTCATTAACTTCTTCCATCTAGACAACAACTGATGGACAGAAACAAGGATACATAATATATCAGCTGGTGTTACAGATTTGTCTGCGTGTTCATTTATCTTTATCAGTATTTAATATTTAATTATGGATTTTGTTTTACATTTACATTTACATTTAATGGCAGTGTTACATGTAATATTTATCAAATTTTTCTAGTGTTTTTCTTTTTATCTATTTAGATAAAGTAATTTAAAACTATATTATCAGTTATGAACCATAACATGAAAATAAATTACGTAAAAAATACCAGCTTAAGTTTTAGAGCAATTTAATATTTATTTATTTACTTGTACTACCACTCAAAACTGTTTGAACATTACAAATGTAATGTTTTTTTAAAGAAGTCTCCTTCTGACCAAGCCTGCATTTATTTGATCCAAAGTACAGCAAAAACAATAAAATGTTGAAACATTTTTACTTTTTACTGTTTTTACTATTTAAAATTTACTATTTTCAGGGTTCCCACGGGTCATGGAGTTTCTGGAATATCATGGAATTTTAAAAGGTCTATTCCAGACATTGAAAGTCAGGGAATTTTACATATATTTTGTCCAAGTCATGGAATATCAGGGATTTTTGTTTGTTGCTTTAAATTTTCTGTACTATATTTTGTTTTATTGCATGGTTTCACGTGTTTTTCCTATTGTTATGGCTAGGAAAGCATAAAAAACATAAATTAATTTCTGTAGAAATAGTACAGACTAATATCAAAGTGCATTTAATGGGTAAAAGCAAAAATAAAAAAAATTAGCTTAATTATTATCATTAGCGTAGTATATAACTTTACAGTGTATAATGTTACAAAAGCTTTTTACTTTATCATGTGACACTAAAGACTGGAGTAATGAGGCTGAAAATTTAGCTTTGATCACAGGTTGCATTTTAAAATATATTCAAATAGAAAACAGTTATTTTAAATGGTAAAAATATTTCAAAATTTTACTGTTGTTGCTGTATTTGATCAAGTAAATGCGGGCTTGGTAAGCAGAAGAGGCTTCTTTAAAAGATATTAAAAAATCATCAAAAACTTTTGACTAGTAGTGTACTTATTTATTAATTTAATTTTTTCCTGAAATTAGTCTGCGGCAGCCCTTTGTATTGGCGTAGGAAGTTTCAGTGACCCTAATGACCTACCTGGCCTTGCACACTTCCTGGAACACAGTAAGTCACTCTTACAGTCATTTTGCCATTACTGTATTCAATAATGCTTTATTCTCAATGATAATATTTCACTCAAACGTATCTCTCTACCTGTGTCCCAGTGGTGTTCATGGGCAGCGAAAAGTACCCCTCTGAAAATGGCTTTGATGCATTTCTTAAAAAGCATGGTGGCAGTGATAATGCTTCCACTGATTGTGAAAGAACCATTTTCCAATTTGACGTCCAGAGAAAACGCTTCAAAGAAGCCCTTGACAGGTGAAGCAGCTCTCAAAGATTTGATCTTATCACATCACCTCTTATCCTGATGGCCACTTTGTCTTCCTTTTTGAATCAGAATATTTGACATAATCCAATGAGTATTTTTTACCCAAAACTATCAAGATGAAAGCAAATACATTTATTTCTATCACGTTTGGTTGTACATAACCTTTAAAATAATGTGATTGCCTTAAATGTTATCTCAGATGGGCTCAGTTTTTCATCTGTCCTCTTATGATTGAAGACGCCATTGACCGAGAGGTTGAGGCTGTGGACAGTGGTGAGAAAAGCATTTATATTATAGAATAAAATATTCTTGATAGCTCAGCTGTGCAGTTTAACAGCCTATTGTTTTTTGTTTGCCACAGAATATCAGCTTGCTAAGCCTTCAGACTCTCACCGTAAGGAAATGCTCTTTGGCAGCCTAGCAAAGCCCAACCATCCCATGAGCAAGTTCTGCTGGGGTAAGTCAAACATGTCAAACGCTGCTTTAGAGTAGCTCCAGTGTTTATTCTAAAGTTACTTTTTAAATGGTCTTGTGATTGTATTTAAGGAAATGCACAGACCCTGAAAACTGAGCCTCGGGAAAACAATATCAATGTTTACAAACGGCTCCGTGAGTTTTGGAAGAGATACTACTCTGCCCACTATATGACCTTAGCTGTGCAGTCTAAAGGTAGGTGCTGTTTGCACAACTTAACTTGGATATGATATTTAAAATAGAAAATGCTCCTAAAATCTCTTCTACTCTTATGTTCATAGAGAGTCTTGACACCCTGGAGGAATGGGTTAGAGAAATCTTCAGTCAAGTACCCAACAAGTAAGCTCAAGCCCTATTTGAATGTGTGTAAACTGTCACAATATAAATGTGTTTAGAGAGTTTCTCAATGTCTTTCAGTGGGCAGCCGAAACCTGATTTTTCAGATCAGTTGAGCCCCTTTGAAACACCTGCCTTCAACAAACTTTACAGAGGTATGTCGTAGAACTTAACATTCAAATGAGGTTTAATAAATCTCTAGAACTCACTATTAATATTTAGTTTGTTGTTTGTTACAGTGGTGCCTGTTAGAAAAGTGCATGCACTCACCATCACATGGGCTCTACCCCCTCAAGAGAAGCACTACAGGTAAATAAGTCACTACGGCCTTTATTTATTTAAACAAAGCCACAGAAAGGTTAATTATTTTTTTGTCATTTGTACTGACAATAATTCATAAAACATCTTTCAAAGTCCTATTAAAACACAGTGAAATTCAAAATATCCACTTCTTTGATATGTCCCACCTCAACTTCCTTTTTTGTTGTAAATATGTCATAGATGGCCATTTCACTGGGACTTTACATATTGATTTTGTTAGTTTGAATTTGAATGCCAACATTATATCTCTAATAATGTGATAGTGAACTAAAGCTCTTTATGTTGGTCCTCAGAGTAAAGCCTCTGCATTACATCGCTTGGCTGATTGGCCACGAGGGAACTGGAAGTATCTTGTCCATGCTTAGGAGGAAGTAAGTCCTTTCTCTCATGATGTGGTTTTTGGTAAATGACAAGGTGGTTCTACTGTGAAACTGTGAAATTGAATCTCTTTCTCTCTGTCTAGGTGCTGGGCTCTGGCTTTGTTTGGTGGAAACAGTGAAACTGGTTTTGATCAGAACACCACCTATTCGATTTTTAGTATCTCCATCACTCTGACAGACGAGGGCTTCCAGAACTTCTATGAGGTCTGCGAGGGTCACCTGTCTAGACAATGCATTTTTACATTTCTATGATCCTACACTACTAGTGCATGTCAAAATTGTGCACTACAGTTACAAGCATCCTTAAGATATAATATTGTTTTCACACTTAATGTCATTATAGAAATATGGGGGGAAGCTGAGAAACGAACAGCTTTGCTAGATGTGTGTAAAATAGGATTACAAAGCCTCTGAGGCACAAACACACCCCTTTTCCATCCTAAATTATAACAGACACGATTGCTGTAAAGTTTAGTCCCACTTACAATCAATGCAGCTATGGTAATTCGGATGGTTTTCTTCATTCAGGTTGCTCATCTGGTCTTCCAGTATTTGAAAATGCTTCAGACTCTTGGGCCCCAACAGAGGTAGGCCCTTTACGTGAAGTATTTTTTTTTTTATTAAGGGGGATCTTTGCAAAACATTTACACACACACACCACATTGAATAAAGAAGCTTGAAAGGTAACACAGAAAAAAACTTTGATCCTCTTTGGCAGAATATATGAAGAAATTCAAAAGATCGAGGCCAATGAATTCCACTATCAGGAGCAGGTAAGGTTAAGCATTTTACACTACTGTTGGCATATGAGTACAATGAGTATACTCCAACAATAGAGTATTTTTAAAGCAATTTAAAAAGAGATGGATATGAGAATCTGTACTTACAGTGTTGCTTTTACAGACTGATCCTATTGAGTATGTGGAGGACATCTGTGAAAACATGCAGCTGTTCCCCAAAGAGGACTTCTTAACTGGAGATCAGTTACTGTTTCAGTTCAAACCAGAGGTAGTTGCCCATCACATGCAGCATTGTTTTTGAATCATATTTGTGCTAAGCATGCCAAGTAAAAGAAAACACGGCAGTTGTTCATTTTTTTTCTCGCTTAGGTGATCTCTGCTGCACTGAACCTCCTCACACCAGAGAAGGCCAACTTGCTCCTTTTGTCCCCTGAGCATGAAGGCCAGTGCCCACTCAGGGAAAAGTGGTTTGGGACCCAGTACAGTATAGAGGGTTTGTGCATATTTTTCATTTTAACTCCCTATTTTCAGTTTAAGTTTAAAATGCAGTATTCAGGATCACAAGTTAAAGTTTATTTTAGAATCTATAGAGTCTATATTGGATTAGTCTGGAAGTGAATGTCAGAATCCAAGTACCTTGGTTGTGTAGGAGTATTTCGGTTATTTTGAACATAACTGCAGGAAATGGCAACTGATATTAGTTTACTAGTAGATTGTAGGTGGTTTCTCAAATGGGAAATACATCTGAAGTCCAAGCACAACAAGTGGTTTCTTCCTCTTGCTTAAAGAGATAATTCACCCAAAAATTAAAATTGCCCCATGATTTACTCATTCTCAAGCCATCCTAGGTGTATACGACTTTCTTTTTTTAGACAAATATAATCTGAGTTATATTAAAAAATGTCCTGGCTCTTCCAAGCTTTATAATAGCAGTGAATGGCTGGTGAGATTTTGAAATCCAATAAAGTATATCCACCCATCATAAAAAGTACTCCACACGTCTCCAATGTTTGTGTAAGAAAAATATCCATATTTAAACCTTATAAACAATCTTTAGCTTCCGCTAAATGTCATACATGTGACAGGTGAGAGTATGCTAGTCTTGTGAGAACCAAGTTTTGTTTACAGCAAAAGAAAACCGGTCTCCTCTTGGCTTATTTTGAATTCCGCTGACATTTTTCATTACAAATCCTTGATTTGTACATCTAAATCGTGACCAGTGTTTTGTTTTACTCTCTCAACTGGACTTCCTCGTTTGTCACTGCGTTCACCTACATCTTGCGTCATCTGCTAGAACGCCAATCTCTAGTGTACGCGCATACGACAGTTAGCGAAAGCTAAAAATTATGGTTTATAAAGTTTTAAATATGGATATTACAAACACGTTGATTCACCTCAGAAGGCCTTTATTAACCCACCAGAGCCATGTGGATTACTTTTTACTTGATGGTGGATGAATGCACTTTATTGGACTTCAAAATCTCAGTAGCTATTCACTGCCATTATAAAGCTTGGATAAGCCAGGACGTTTTTTAATATAACTCCGACTGTATTCGTCTGAAAATTTGAAGGCTGACATACTTATTGAAAATAATTATTTTCTAATTTCAAATCTACTTGAAATCTCAATTAATCTTAGGTTTATCACATTATGCAAGAAATTGCATTTTTCCTCTGTTGTGCAGTTCGGAAGACAAGTGCTTGTTTTAACCATGATTATTTTTTTCCCCTTTCAGACATACAGCAGCACTGGAGAGAGCTCTGGGCAGGAGATTTCGATGTAAACCCAAGCCTTCACCTACCTGCTGAAAATAAGTTCATCGGTGGGTGTCTTTTTTTGTCTTTTACTGTTGTTGTTATGTACTGTATCTGTAGCCTATTTTATGTTCATTTCTTGTCTCTTTTCTCCTCCAGCCACTGATTTCGCCCTTAAAACCTCTGACTGTCCGGACACAGAGTACCCTGTCAGAATAATGAACAATGACAGAGGGTGTTTGTGGTATAAGAAGGACAACAAGTTCAAGATCCCCAAAGGTGTCATTGTATTTGTCTTAACATTCAATAAATCATGTCTGCAATGTCCAGTAGCAAAATAGATTGAGTGAACAGTACAAAAGTCTCTTGCCGCACCTCTGTGCTCAATTACCCAGCTCACACGTACGTTTTCTCTCTCTTCCCACAGCGTACGTGCGGTTCCACCTCATATCACCTGTGGTTCAGAAGTCTCCAAAAAAGTAAGCTGAAGATCATGTGAAAACATATAGTCATTCGAGCAGATCTTGTAAATGCTGTAGCCATGGAAACCCCATCTAGCCATTAGTGTGTCTGCTCAGGTCTTGGGAATCACTATCTCTAGATTCTATTCTGGTTCATCCATTTACCTTTCCATCTGACCTTCTCTTTTTGTTCTCTCTTTTCACCTCCACTTAGCCTGGTGCTTTTTGACCTGTTTGTGAATATCCTGGTGCATAACTTGGCAGAGCCGGCCTACGAAGCTGATGTGGCCCAGCTAGAATATAAATTGGTTGCAGGGGAGCATGGCCTTGTCATCAAGGTTAAGGGCTTCAACCACAAACTACCGGTAAATAACAAGCACAAATCAGAAACTGGTTTTAGTTTTGATTTAGTTTACTTTTTATAAGTGCTGATATTTGTTGCAGTTGCTGTTCAACCTGATTGTGGATTATCTCGCCAATTTCTCCGCCGCTCCTGATGTGTTCAGCATGTTTGCAGAGCAGCTGAAGAAAACCTACTTTAACATCCTCATCAAGCCTGAGAAGCTTGGAAAGTGTGTCTCATTTATGTTTCCCTTTACTGCACTTACACTTTATATACGTCTGTAGTCAAGTAGTGACACGCAAAAAGTAGTCTTGTAGCTTCATTAACTTTACGGTTAAAGCACTGAGGTCACATAAGACTATTTTAATTATGTTCTTACTACCTTTCTGGGCCTTGGATTTTTCAGTTGCGTTGCTGTCTATGCAGGGTCAGAAAGCTCTCGAATTTCATCACAAATATCTTAATTTGTGTTCCAAATGAAGGTATTACGGGAAATTAGTGGCAAAATTTTAATTTTTGGGTGAACTGTCCCTTCAGTATCACATGATCCTTCAGAAATCCTTCTAAAATGCAGATTCGCTCCTCAAGAAACAGCAGAAACAGCTGCTGCTTAATATTTTGTGGAAATTGTGACCTCAAACTGTTGAATGGTAGCTTATGGCATATTGACGTGGCTTCTACAGTGATGTGGTGTCAAAACTGCTCTCGAATAGGCAAAATGAAGCAGAATATAATTGGCTTGGAACACAATGATGGATCGCTGCAACCCACGCAGTCCCATATGCCTGTCTCTATATTGCTATTTTTATATATATATATATATATATATATATATATATATATATATATATATATATTTTCAATGAAAACACTGCATGGTCTTCCACTCATCGCTCTATGTCTGTCCATATGTGTCTCCTCAGAGACGTGAGGCTTCTGATTCTAGAGAACTCTCGTTGGTCGACCATTCAGAAGTACCAGGCTGTGCTGGATGGGCTCAGTGTGGATGAGCTCATGGAGTTTGTGAGCAGCTTCAAGTCAGAGCTATATGCTGAAGGACTAGTGCAAGGAAACTTCACTAGCACTGTGAGTTTTCTCATGTTTTATACACATTGCATGTATTTGTTTATTTAAGAAACATTCCAGGTTCAACATATAGCAAAAATGCTGCTAATAGAGATTACACTGCTGTTCAAAAGTGGGGGTTTTTTATGTTTATGTGGTCTCTTATGCTCATCAAGGCTGTATTTATTTGATCAAAAATACAGAAAAAAAAAAACTAATATTGTGAAATATTATTGCAAATTGTAACATTCTGTTTTAATATACTTTAAAATATGTAGCGCAGCACTGAATTTTCATCAGCGTCACATGATCCTTCAAAAATCATTCTAATATGCTGACTTAATTATTAGTGCTGAAACTCTTGCGCTGCTTAATATTTCTGTGGAACTTTGTCTTTTTTTTTTGATACTTTGATGAATGAAAATTTAAAAAGACTAGCATTTATTAAAAATAGAAATCTTTTCTAACAATATAAGTCTTAACTGTCACTTACGATCCTTTTTAACACATCCTTGCTGAATAAAAATAATTTTTAAGGCGAGACACTGCAGGTAAAAACAGTCACCTGTCAAATTTGAGATTTGAGGCTTTTTGGTTTTTCATAAAGTGTGTTTTCAGACTAGTGGAAGGAAAACATCCAAAAGACACTGTTAAGTGTTTCTTTTATAGCACTTTATCTATTTGTGTCAATAGATTTTAATTACAATACATATTTTTAAAGGCAGTTTTCTCAAAATTTGTTTTTTCTCTTACACTGAGCTATAAATCTCCACTTCAGTAGCATTTACACACACCAAACTTTACATTTTCATTCCTGTCTATATCCTGAAGGTTTTTACAGAGGAATTTGTTCATATATAATTTGCTTGATTATATACAACATTTTATTCCCCCCAAAATTGTATAAAATATACTGTTTTTTGTGTGTTCTATGTATTTTCTGAATTACAGAGTGACAAAATGACATACCCAAAATTCCCTCAGTAAAAACATTTGACTCTAATATGCCAAAAAAATTTAAACAAGAATTTTGAAACATTCAGTGTTTAGATTTTGTACTAGAAATGTATGCAATTTAGTGCATATTTCAATAAACAATGTGTCATTTGCATGTATAAACCTAACATTTTAGAAAACTTGTAATACAAAAAATGTTGGCAATTATCAATGTAATCAATCAACTGGGTATTGAATTTCTTTACCCTATTCACCTGCAGTGTCTTACCTTAAAAAAACTTTTGAATAGTAGTGTGTATTGTAACAAAATTTTTAACAAAAAAAAGTATCATAGGTCCCAAAAATATTAAGCAGCACAAGCGTTTCCAACTAATAAAGGAAAAAAGGAAAATGTAATAAGTCTACATATTAAAATTATTTCTGAAGGATCATGTGACACTGAAGACTGGAGTAATGATGCTGAAACTTCAGCTTTGTATCACAGGAATAAATTAAATTTTAAAGTACATTATAATAGAAAACTGTTATTTTAAATTACAATAATATTTTACAAAATGAGATTTTTGATCAAATAGATTGCAATAGATAGCAAATTGTGTAATATTTATATAAGCAAAAGCTGGAACTACAGTTGAACTGCTAAGATTTTTTATTTCTCATTACCTGTAGGAATCCATGGGATTTTTGCAGTATGTTACAGAGTAAGCACTTTTTTTTTTTTAACCAGTTTATTTTGTATATGATTGCCACAATTTAAAAAAGTATCAAAAAATAGTTATATATAGCATTTCCCCCCCTACTTTTAGCAAATTGCAATTCAAGAAGCTATCAGTAGAGGTCCCTGTTCTCTTCAGAGTGGTAGAGCTTCCTCAGAAACATCATCTGTGCAAAGTGAAGTCTCTCAACAAAGGAGATGCCAACTCTGAGGTCACTGTGTATTACCAGGTAAAACCAGCAAAATAGACATGACCTGTAGGCATATTTATTTTTATATGTCATATTCCTAAAATAGCAATGCTTGTCTCTAATATCTGCCTTTGTCTTTTGGTAGTCCGGTCCTAAGAACCTGCGTGAGCACACTCTTATGGAGCTTCTGGTGGTAAGTATGACTCAGTTTTGGTTTCTGACTACATAATGAAGGGTATTGCTTACAGTAAATGTTACTGTAACTTAATGTATGTATAAAAAGTATAGGAACAGCTGCCCCAGGGTTTTTTAAGCAATAAAGTCAGTCCCTCCTGCCAGATTCAAAAGAAGTTCTCAGTTATTGCTCTCTAGGGCGCTGAGCACACACATCTGCATGGCCATAAGCTCAACTCATCCACTTTACTTTATACTGAAGACTGACTTTGGATGCTGTCCAGTTCTCTGTCTTTCTCAGCAGTTACTTTAAAACACTCTGAGAGGTTGAGCTGGCTCTCATTGTAAAGTGTAATGTGCTGTTCTAAAGGTCCAACGATTTATTTATTTTTGCCGATTAATCGCTGCTGATAACAGCTTTTGGAACTACAAGATATCGGCTGAAACAAATGTTAATAACCGGGATTTTTGTTCGTAATCCCTGACGTTTTTTCAAATTAGAGTTCTGGTTTGCATATTAAACTATAGCTTCGCTGAAGAAAAACTAAGCAAAACTAAATGTAAGTTCCACTAAAGCTTGTTCCTACATGGGTGGCATTACATTAACTGTTTTTATCAATTCATGTTTTATCGTTGTGGCTGCTGTGTTGTAGATGCACATGGAGGAGCCATGCTTTGATTTCCTCCGAACCAAAGAGACACTGGGGTAAGTCTGTGATGCAGAGACGACATTAAGACATTATCTTCCTCCAGCTGCTAGGTTTAATTAGTTGTACTCCATCTGTTTTCACAGATATCATGTCTACCCAACCTGTAGAAACACATCAGGTGTCCTTGGATTTTCAGTCACTGTGGAGACTCAGGCCACCAAGTTCAAGTGAGCTCTCAGTGTGCTTTTTGGTTGCAGTTCACTCCTGCATCAGAATTATCTGATTTATGTGCTGCAGCTGCTGCCTCTTGACTTTAAAATCATAATTAACCTTTATCTGCACCTCCATTTCGACTAAATTGCTGTGTTACTCTACACTGATTGGCTCTCTTTATTATTTCTAAAGTGAAATACAGCCTTCAGTGAATGTTAACAATACATTCACGTACTTGTATCTTGCATAACATTTTATTGCTTCATAAAAGTCTATCTTGTAAAATGTTGTGTTAATATACAGTTGAAGTCAAAAGTTTACATACACCTTGCAGAATCAGCAAAATATGAATTATTTTACCAAAATAGAGGGATCATACAAAATTCATGGTTTTTTTTTTGTTTTGTTTAGTACTGACCTGAATAAGATATTTCACATAAAAGACGTTTACATATAGTCCACAAGAGAAAATAATAGTTGAATTTATAAAACTTAACCTGTTCAAAAATGTACATACACAGCTGTTTTTTTGTTTGTTTTTTTAATTTAGTGATAGTTGTTCATGAGTCCATTGTTTAGGGATCAGAAAAATCCATAAGGTCCCACAAATTATTTGGTTTTTCAGCATTTTTGTGTGTTTGAATCCTTTCCAACAATGACTGTATGATTTTGAGATCCATCTTTTCACACTGAGGACAACTAAAGGAACTCACATGCAACTGTTACAAAAGGTTCAAATGCTCACTGATTCTTAAGTAGGAAACATTACGCATTAAAAGCCGGGGGTGTAAACTTTTGAACAGAATTAAAATGTGTACATTTTGCTTATTTTGCCTAAATATCATATATATATATATATATATTTTTTTTATTTAGTAATGCCCTTTAGAAGATACAGAAGATACTTGGATGTTCCCCATCTTTAAAATTTATGCATTGCATTTCCTTCTGGAGCATCAGTGAATGTTTGAACCTTCTGTAATAGTTGCATATGAGTCCCTCAGTTGTCCTCACAGTGTGAAATGATCATGGCTGTCATTGTTTGCAAGGATTCAAATACACAAAAATGCTGAAAAACCAAAGAATTTGTGGGACTTGAAGGATTTTTCTGAAGAACAGCGGGCAGTTTAACTGTTCAGGACAAACAAGGGACTCATGAACAACTACCAACGAACAAAAAAAAAAAAACAGCTATGAATCATTCAGGTAACAACACAGTATTAAGAATCAAGTGTATGTAGACCTTTGAATGGGGTCATTTTTATCAATTCAGCTATTACTTTGTCTTGTGCACTATAATCTTGTGTCTTTTGTCAGTATTAAAAAATAACATGCATTTTGTAAGATCCCTCTTTTTTTGGTAAAATGATTAACATTTTGCTGACTCTGCAAGGTGTATGTAAACTTTACCTCGACTGTATTTTTTTAATACATTATTTTTGTTCTAAAATATTTCTTTACCTAGAAAAATGAGGTTTGCATTTTTTTTTTTAAATCTTCAACAGCTGAAAAAGTTGAACTTCTGTTAAAGTTTGGGAACAGTAAGTTTGTTTCTCAAAGAAATGACTGGTATGCTGAAATTTCCACAAAATATCAAGCATTAGTAGTAATAAGAAATGTATCATGATATGTAACAATGAAGACTGAAATGGTTCATTTAAATTCAGCTTCACATAAATTACATTTGAAAATGTATTAATTTAATACCTTGGTGAGCATAAGAGATAATAATTTTTAATGGTAGTGTAGGTCAGGAAGTGTGGGAATCCTGATTAATCCTGATGTTAATACAGTAGTGCATTTTTTCTCCTTTCTGTGCTCACTTTCTGCATTCCAGCACTGAGCTGGTAGAGACAAAGATTGAGGAGTTCCTGGTGAGCTTTGGAGAAAAGATGAACAGCTTGAATGATGAGGCTTTTAAGACACAGGTGACTGCTCTTGTCAAGCTGAAGGGTTGCGAAGACACCCATCTCGGTGAGGAGGTGGACAGGAACTGGACAGAGGTGGTCACGCAGCAATACGTCTTCGAAAGACTCAGCCGAGAGGTGAGAAGCCCTGTTGCACATGAGCAAAGTCTGACAGTTCAGCAATGTGTTAATGATGAATTGTGGGAATATACTTGGACGGTGTCTTTTTTTTTCTACTTGTATAACAGATTGATGCACTGAAACTCATGACCAAGGCTGAACTCGTGAACTGGTTCATGGAACACCGGGGTGAAGGCAACAGGAAGCTCAGTGTACATGTAGGTTTACAGAATCATCACTTATATATATCAGGGATGTTCTTCCGAGGAGACAAGGGAGGCAGTCTCCTTAAAATATTGGATGAGAAAAAAAACTGTAGTACAAAAATAAATCAACACCAATATTACAAAATATAACATTAAAAAGTGTATAAATCACTTGTTTTTCTAAAGAAACATTGACCAACAGCGACATCAGCAGGTAAAGTAACAGATGAAATCTACATCTCTCTCGCTTCCCCTGAGCCCATTGAGTTTTAACAGACCCTTAAAGTGTGCAGTGTAATTGAGAATGAACAAAGGAAAGTAATGTGAAATATGATCACGATATGATTGGATGTGACTGGTTATGTTCAGTTGTGATTGATTCAGTCGATAAATCCCGCCCCTTGTCTTTGTGTGTGTTCCCAAATCAGTCTGAATGAACAATATAAAGGCATTAGACTTTAAAAATTAGATGAAATTAGACTTTAAAATGGCATGAAAACATGATTTGTGGGAGAAATCAACTAGTGAGTAATCAGCTTGGTAAAATTGAAAATAACTCTCTGCGTCTGTGACCAGTATTTACCGAGCTTTGATGACTGATGATCCGAAAAATTTAAAAATTGCTAAAAGTTAACTATTAAAAAGAAAAGCTGAACATAAGTTCACATAAAAGTATATTGTTTAAATTGTTACTATCTTGAGTTATTATTTTGGAATAAATAAAATGCTTAAAAACACTAACTTGAGATTCATACTTGAATAGAATGTTGATTACATTGTTAATGTAAATATAATATAGATTTTTGATAGTGTAAGTAATGTTTACTTAACGAAAAAAATGTGACTGGAAGATGAATTTACATTTGATTTAAAAAGAAAAAAACTTTCCCTCCTTATTTCAGAGAGATATATGAAGAGTTCAGATGCAAAACCCCCTAAAAGCCATCTCGGTCACAAATAAGATGATGTATATGCTCGTGACACATATTATACGTCCATCAAATACTTTTACCTCAAACTCACTAAAATCCCATCCTCAGCCTGATCAGAAGTACCAGTACTAGGGTAGAAACTTATACATCGGAGCCTGATAAAAATGCTTTTTCAGATGGATTTGGAGGCTTTGGCATCTGAACTCTTCATATATATTTTTTTATAAAATTATAACAATATACCATTATTAATGTACTGATATTTGTTTGCTAAGTAACTTTTAAACTATTTCTATTATTAGTAGTATTTTCGGTTTCAGGGTTTTTATTCCTTTTTTTGTGGATTTTACTGAAAATTCAGAGTTTTTTAAAGAACTAGTTGGTAGATTTCACCAAAAATTCTCCGTTTTTTAAAGAACAGGTCATATGGTTTTATAAAGTGTCTTGGAGTCCACTACACTTCTTCTTCACATTATCATCTTTCGCCAGTTAAAACTAAACAAACTTGCTTTCACAGCGCAGAACACAGCATCTTCTCGTCATGATGTAAACACACTAACTAGCAGAAGTGTTTGTGGGCAGGTCAGACTGTATTTCACGGGCAGACAGGGATAATGCTAATGTTACCCAGTGATGTAGAATGGTAACAGGCAGAAGATTCTAAAATATGACGACTTGTTAAGACTATTCTGAGTCTACTGTTCTTTTAAGAGCCAATGTCTATGTGTAAAATGCACTTTTTGATTAACAACTTTGCAGACTGTTTACATTAATGGATAGCTATGTTACAAACTGCAAAAAATATATTTTTTCAAAAACCCATATGACCTCCTCTTTAAAGAACTAATTTCCAAATCTGTTCATATTTTGTTTAGTGAATATACTGTTGTGGATACCAGTCTGAATGATGTATGGTTTCTCTTCAGGTTGTCGGTTATGGAGTAGAAGAGAATGACCCTCCTAGTGAAGTTCAGCCGGTCGCTGGAAAGGAAGAGGAGGAAGGCAGTAAGATGTCGTTATATGGGGAGGTTTCTAAACTCACCTTCCTTCCTGCTTCCATTTTAATGGCCTCAGCTACTACCATCACAGACATCCGGGCCTTCACTTCCACCCTCAATCTCTACCCCTACCACAAGATTATCAAATAAACAAAAGCATGGACTCACTCTGCCAGTTGGCACACAGGAACGCTTCCCCACCTCCATCTTCCATCCTTTCTTCTTGTTTACTCTGTCATACTTGAGCAAGGATGAGCAGGGGCCGGCGGTCTCCCGATGCTCTCGTACTTGAGAAACGAGCTTCAGCCATGTGTGCGTTCATATAATGAGCCCTGCTGTAGAAATGACGTTGCTGTGAATGTTGTGGGTTTGTGTGTGTGCAGGCGGGTATGGATGGGGCTCAGATTGGGGGTCCTGCTGACAGAAACAGATTTTAAGGTCTCATTATATCCCTCCCTGGCTGTAGTGGACCTTTAGAACATAAACATGATGACTTTACTCAGAATTATGTGTATTTTATCATTAAGTCTGCAGTGTTAAGTTTGTACTAATAAATTTATAATGTTATGACACTGTGCTGAAAACTATGAAATATATTTGAACAATATGCAGTAAGAAAGATTGCTGGCTGGACTGCTTTTTATGTAGCCAGTTGATGATGCCTGATACTGAGGATGTGTAATGGTGCTTCAGAGATGGGCATTTGAGCATGCAAGACCAAACTGATGATGCTTCTCTTACTGCTCTAGCATCATTCTGCATTTGGCACAACTTCAACCTGTAAACTGAGCAATGGCTAATATCACTGCTTAAATTCAGAATGTGCAAATATATATTTATTAAAAGCACCGTGAAGCTACTAATGGACTGAATTTGAATGTCTTAATCTCTTTTATGAATCACCATTTAATTTAAATATTAAACACAAATGTGGAGCCAAAATGTACACTGTTTACTTAATACACGTTTCTGGTAGTGTTGTAAGTGATTATTCAGTGTACCTTATTCTGAAATCTGAATAACAAAATATTTTTATTAATCTATGAAAAGGGTTATGCTGCGTTCAAGTCCTCCTGGGACGTTCGTACTTACGAGTTGACAGGTCGTCATTACGACGTCAGGTGCGTTCAAGTCACTTAGGTCGGAACAAGATGGCGATTTACCTTTTCTACATAAAATTCTAGGATTTTTTTAAACTCTACATTTATAAAATGACGAATAAAGAATGTGCATTATTGTGCTTTTGCATTTTTCTGTGATGTGAACTGCAGCATTATATATTCTATGGTAACATACAATAATATAATATTTTGTATGTGTAACTTATACAGTTTTATTGTACATTACAAAACAAAACATTATTAATTTCAACAAATGTACTGTTTGTTACAGAGGCTGCATATCTATTGTTTTTGGCTGCGTACATTGCATCTCCACGTTTTTTCACTGACACGCCCCCAACTCAGAAACTTGGGGCTTATAGAAAATTTCGAGTTTTCCACTCGTAATAATGACTTTGTGGTGGCATTCATGTGCGTTCAACTCGTAAATACGATCTATCTGACATGACTTGAACGCACCAATAGTTCACCCCAAAAAAAATAAAAATCTGTCATTAAGTACTCACCCTCAAATCGTTCCAAACCCGTAAGAACTGCGTTCATTTTTCGCAACACAAATTAAGATATTTTTTATGAAATTTGAGAGGTTTCTGACCCTCTACAGAATGAGCCGAAAGCTAGTAAGTACATCGTTAAACTAGTCCATGTGATACCAGTGGTTCAAACGAAATTTTACGAAGCTCGGCGCAAAGAAAACAAAAACTACTTTATTCACTTATTCTCTGCCGCGCGTTCACGAGAGTACCACGACGCATGCGCATTGTAAACGAGGCGGAGACTGACGCGGAAGAGATTGTCCTTATTTGTTTTCTTCATTTCAGATATGTGCGTCTGATATTATTAAATGTATTTTATATAAAAGGGCTCAACCACTACAATAACATAATTCTCTAGAAAACATAATAAAAAATCCCGCACTATACTTCTGCTAATTGAATATCCTGTTTTATTACAGAAGTAAAATGTGTTGCTAATAATGTTTCATGTTGACTGTCGAAAATGTGCCATTTGCAGTAGTATAGCAAGTAAGGAATAATTGACGACAGGCCGTTGAATTCCTAGAAAATAATCGCGTCGTGGCCGTTACACCTCGGGTGTGCATTATTTTCTAGGAATTCAGCGGACCAAAGTCAATTATTCCGCTTATACTACGGTTACCACACCTCAAGACATAGATCAGATGATATATTTAAAGGCATTCGTCCGGTTTTTGTTCTTAAACGGCTATTGTGAGAAGGATTAATTTCTTAAACCGCTCATCCAAACCCTTCGTTGCTAGTTCCAAAATGTCATTTTAGAACTAGTAAGGACGCTTGAGCCGTTGATAGCAGAATAATGCAGTTAATAATGTAGTTTAGACTGACAGACTGGTAGGCAGACTGACGGAAAGAGAGAGATAGAAAGAGATTAAGCTCCTGAATTACCTCCGTGAGTCTGCGCTTCCTCAAACGTGATCAGCAGCAGCGTCTTTACTTATAGTGAAACTTTAAGTTCATTTTCTTCAGGAACAGCGTCGTTGTTACCTCGCTTATGAGAAATGTCGTGTAGTTTTTAAGTTGTTAATCATCAGAGCAGCGCTAACAAGCGCGTATGTTCACGTCTGTGCTGACTGTCATGTGTGTGCCTCTGTTAGAGAGAGAGTGGAGAAATAGTGTGTGCTTTCCGTAACGCTACATAATAAAACTTAATTTGCGGCAAAAACATGGAAGAAATCTGTCGTTTTTTTTGTATTGTTTGTATCTGTATGTATTTTGGCCAGTGTCGTTGTGGATTTTGATTATTTTGCTGTTTTAGGCTGTAAGGACCTTTAAAATTACTGAAATAGTGTGGCGAAGTGATATAGACATGTAATGGAACTACGTTCGCTGTGCGTTTCCCTGAAAATAATGCACACCTTCAGAACGTTCGTCAGCCAATCAGATTCAAGCATTCAACTGCACCATAGTATAAGATATTATAATCATGTGAACTGTATATAGATGTTATTTATAGAGGGTTTGCACTTATGCTGCATTCCAGGCAGGTTTTTGAGCTAGTAAGTCATGGCTTCAACCACTACTCACGACTTTGTAGCGTTCCAGGCTTATGCTCATTTACAAATCATTTCTACCACCAAAGGTGCTTAATGGAATCAGAGGAGGAAAACGGAGCATAAGACAAGAGAAGCTATTATACATTTTATTTTACGTTATTTGTATATTTGGAAATACATCCGTAGGGGCTGCCATTGTTGAGTCTCGGGATATGTTACATCAGAGTGCTGAACTGGGAGTACAACGATCTAGTACGAGTTCACGGGTGGGAAGTCACGGGTTTGACTGCCGTTCCAGTGCACTTTCACAGGTAGAAGGTTGGAAAAACATGGGTACGGGTTGCCTGGAACGCGGCATTATATCATGATTTGGTTAGTTACACGGATGTAAACAACAGCACGGATTGCACGGTTAATGTACTACTGAATACGTTGTTCTGTTAATTTATGCTGCTTAAAACACGAAAAAAAAAAACGTGTGGAAGCTGCTAAATCATATAGAGAAGGACTGTGTAGGCAGGAAAGGCCGCAATATTTTGACAAACTAAATTTAATATGTGGTAAAGATACACACGAGCAGTTTTAATTAGTATATTAGCCTAATATTTCACCTACTTTAACCAGAAATAAGAACAAATATGAATGTTGTCAAGATTCTTGCCCTGGAAATTCTGGTTCAGTTCAGTTTCTCAGACAGTTTTTGCAATCTTCTCCTTGATTTGTTATAACTTTTGGCAGTCGATAGTATTTCAAACATTTTTCCCAGTCCGACTGATTAGTACAGCCCAAAACATGACAGTAATTGAACATTTTCAGCAGCAATAATCAGCAAAATATGCAAGTTTTGTTCAGTGCAGTGGCATTACGTTCAGTGCTGCCAGTATGACTGATTGGTGATGCGAAAACACTCTAATGTTTCATGATCACTGTCAAAAATGTGCCATTTAGTGAGATACTATAAACATGAACTGTATATGCATGTAATTTATACCATATGTGATATGTCATTTTAAAAAGCATGCCCTCAACTCTCCAAAGGTCACCTTAGATTTAGCTGAAAATGTGTTGAGAATTGTCACAGTGCCAACACTTACCAAGCACCACATGGAGTTGGCATTGTGTTCTCCTTGTCCAGGCAGGTGGCACATAGCAGCACAGCAAGAGAGTTGATCTCTTTGTGCTCCAGAATAGCTCTTCTTCTCTCACCACCCCGCCTTTCATTGTTCTGATCTTGCTGTCCTGAAGCGCTCCGTAGAGGTGCGATACACTGGCTAGAGTTTCATCAGTCTGCTGAAAGCGGCACAGTTTAAGAGGGATCACATTCTAAATATTTAGACTGTCTTGGCATACACAGCCTGCCTTTTGTAGTTAGACGATTCATCACTACGCGGCCACTTCATCTCACTCCTGCAGGGTGTCTTAATTGACAAGCTGCTTAAGTGGGAAGTGTAGCTAAGAAAGAAAACGGTTGGATAATATGAATAAATAAGGCAGATATATGTGAGAAGTCCTCCTCCTGCTCTACAGGGAGTAGCTGCGAGTCTCGCTGCTCTTACGGATCATGTTAAATATAAGAAGGACATGAATTATGTGCCTCCCAGGCAGCAAAGCACAGGGAATAAAACAACGGCTTCTGTGAGACAGGTTAATTGGGTCTGGCCTTTCGATACTGAGATAATGGCGTCTAATGCTAGATTCAGACAGCCTAATTTAATTCATTTAATAACAGATAAATTCATGGTTGTAATTATAACTCTTTTTCTATTTTGTGGAACCGCTCTATTATGAATTTAAAAAGCTGAACATTATCATCAGTGCTGGGTAGTAACCGATTACATGTAATTTTGATTACGTAATCAGATTACAATAATGTAGTACATGTAATTAGATTACAAAATTGGATTACAGTTACTTTTTTATGGATTACATGTTAAAATTACACTGTGTGTGCCATGAAAATGTCAATTTGTGGTCCATGCTTCTGAATTTGGAGACAAAAGCACCTCTTAGTCAATTATACCTTAATCTTAGTCATAATTCAACAACACATTTGCATGTTCACAGTTCACTGTTAATGGTCGCTGACGTGCAGGTCAATAGATAAAATATTTCAAATGTAGAATTTGTATGTAAATCATTTTTATGGGAAACCCTGGAGTAATGTAGTTTAAATGCATTCCATGATGCTGATAATGAGGAGTGAAATATGTTTTTTATAACAGTAATCCTATTTAAAACTGTAAACAAATCGGGTTAAAAGTAATCCGAAAGTAGTCCGGATTCATTACCTAAAATACATCTAGATTACTGAATGCAATTTTCATCTTGTAATTTTGAATCTGTTACAGACTACAATTTGTAAGTAATCTAGACAACACTGGTTATCATAAACTCTACAAATGTCTACAAAAATGATAAACTGTGGTTTAAGAATCTCGTTCAAGACCTTGACATGCTTATCGAGGTGGCATTTTAATGAATAATTTCTTTGCATCTAAAGACTAAGTGTAATGGCAGTCAGGAAGGAGGGAATGGCATTCCCATGTCGTGTGTAATATTTAATTAGAAAGATGTCAAATAACAAGTATGGCAGCTTTGCACTGAAGCACTTTCCCTACATTACATGCATTGGCACAGATGAGTTGAGCAGGCTCTTAATCTCCTTCATTCAGCTTTGTTACAGATCCCCTCCGCTGGTACTATTCTAATTTATGCAACAAATCCCTGCCAGCCCTCATAATCAAATCTGTCAATGATGTGGCACCTTGCTGTGTGTTTGAGTGTGTGAGCACACATGAATGTGCACGCATGCATGCATATAAGAGAGGGGAGCTTGAGTCTACGATGGGATTTGCATATATGCTTGTGATTGTGTGTTCATTTACGTCAAACGTCATTAATCTTCCCATATAGTGGAGCGTTTGTGCACAGAAGGTATTTTCATTAGTTTTGCTTGTTGGCAAAAACAAACTGAGAAATGGTGATACTTAAAGAGAAAGAACATTTTTTTTTATTTTTTCATATTTTTAAAGGTGTATTATACTCTTAATTAATTGATATTAAATTTAAAGGGATAGTTCACCCAAAAATGAAAATTTCCCCATAATTTACTCATGACTTTTTACTTTTAGACGAATACAATCGGAGTTACATTAAAAAATGTCTGTGTTTCTAGAAATCATTGTGAGATAAGTCTATAGGCTTATGATGCTTTTGGGAAATGCAGCCCTAGCTCTTCAAAGTTTTATTATGGCAATGAATGGCTGTTGAGATTTTCAATGAAGTCCAATAAAGTGCATCCTTCCATCACAGAAAGTGCTCCACATGGCTCCGAGGTATTAATAAAGGCCTTCTGAAGCAAATCGATGCATTTCCATATTTAAAACTTTATAATCTGTAGCTTCTGTTGTACACGCATTCACAAGAGAGTGGTGTACCAGCGGATGACGTAGGAATGGACAAAAGTGGAAGCACAGAGGAGAGAGTGAAACAAAACATTAAGTACAAAAAAAATTAGAAGTACAAAATGAGGATTCATAAAGAAAAATGTCAGAAGATTTTGATATAAGGCAAGAGAAGGTTTTCACAAGACTAACATATTCTCACCGATTTATAAAGATTTAAATACGGATATTTTTCTTTCACAAACCCAAACTAATTTGCACATATGCATTTGGCAATTATCTGCCATTCTTTGCCTCACCTCTTCACCTCTCAAGCTCTGTCATAGGGGGTAGACACACATTTTCACGTTTCTCCAGAAATATTTGATTGGGTTCAAGATGTACACTGCCTGCTTTCTTTTAAACATGAGGCTTGGAATTAGGGTTCATCAGACCTGAGAATCTTGTTTCAGTTTGGCCACACCACAATAAAGACCAGATTGGTGGAGTGTTGCAGTGATGTTTGTCTATCTGTAGGTCTCTCCTACCTCCACATATGATCATGGAGTTCAGCTAAAATGGTTCTTGATCCCCAGTCTAACTAAAGCCCTTCTCCATCAATTGCTCAGTTTGGCCAGGTGGGTCAAGAGTCCTTGTTTCAAACTTCTTCCATCAAGGGTGACAGAGACTACATGCTTCTGTGAACCTTCAATGCAGCAGATTTTTTTCTGAACTCTTCCTTAGATGTATGGCTTGATGCAATCCTGTTTCTGAGCCCTACAGGCAGTTTTATTGTTTTATTTATTTATTTATTTTTTTACCTCTGTGCTTGGTTGTTGCTCTGAAATGCATTTTGCTGTGAGACCGTTTATTAAGATGTGTGTACCTTTCCAAATCAAACTCAGAAAATGAATTTAGAATTAATTAAACTACATTACCCCAGGGTTTCCCATAAAAATGTTAAATAAAAATGAATAAATTAATTCAAATTCTACATTTGAGTTTTTTTATTTATTGACCTGCATGTCAGCGACCATTAACAGTGAACTGTGAAAATGCAAATGTGCTACAATGGTATAATTGACTAAGGTGCTTTTGTCTCCAAATTCAGAAGCATGGACCGCAAATTAATTTACATAACATTTGCATGACACACACAGTGTCATTTTAACATGTAATCCATACAAAAGTAACTGTAATCCAATTTTGTAATCTAGTTATGAGTTATATTAAAATTTTAAAGTAATTTTTAATACGGTTCAGATTGTATTTATCTGAAAGAAGAAATTCATTACATTTATAATGGCTTGAGGGTGAGTAAATCAAGTTTTTGGGTGAACTATCCTGTTGAATTGGTCTAGTTATGGAATATAAAATATGCAATAAAACTTTGGCGTGGTCTGTTTAAAAAATGGTTTGAAAAAGTATGAAGATCTATCTGCCAGTTTCTTGCAACAACACTGATACATGAAAAAAAGCCTGTTAAAGTCTACTTTCTTCTTAATATATAATACAAAGTAGTTAATTTGGCTTATTTTGATTTTTGTTATTATAGTTATGTTAAGATAGATAGATAATATTAAGAAAATTCTGAAACAAAATGAGCTTATTCTTTTAAAAAAAAAAAAAAAAAAAAAAGGGGGGGGGGGGGAACTCACCAAGCACATTTCGAAAAGATAACGCTGTCACTTTCTACATTCTCTGGACGGTGGTCATGTGAAACATGACGCACGCTCATAGGCTGACGCTTTGCTCTCGTTGAACGTCTGTAAAGGTGTGGGTTCATTTCCTGACCCTTTCCGCGCGTGCAGCATCAGCTCCTCACAGGCTGTTGCATCCTCCTGAGGGACCGTCGGCGCTCTTCACAGCCTGCACACTACATACCGGTCTCTGAATCGCAATCTGGGTAATGCCACTCATTCATTTGCGAGCTCGGATGTGTTATATTGTCTCTCACAGCATACACGCGGCTGTTCGCAGGGATACTACGGAATTACAGCCGCAACAAATGATGTGACAGCCATTCGTTCAGATAGATTATAAAACCTCGCTGTGCAGTGGACGCTGCATTTCTGCTAACGAAGCAAAGCCAAAGACGAGCCTTTCCCAGATGAACAGATACAGTAGTGTTCACTACTGACAAGCATCAGTCATTTGGAATAATAACCTGCACACTGCATTACAAACATTCTAGGAGGAGGAGAAACAGGTTTTAAGGTAATTGAAGCATTTCCATATGAGTAGACATGCACTTGTGCTGAAATGGTTTGATTTGGATTTTGCAGTGTAATGCAAGTGTTAAAGTGCCAATTCAGTCTGTAAATGTGGCAGATCATAGGTCTTGCTGCATGCTCTTTGTTTGCATGAATACATTTTTTTTACAAATATTTCTTATGCACATAGTAGTAAGCAAGCATGCAATACTCATGAAGTGGGATCACTATACAGAATCACAGGACCCAATACATTTAAAGGTGGAAGAATCATAAAATATGGTGATTCTGGCACACTATAGCCACCATTAATTATATATTAATTCATATAAAAATATATTAATTTAAAGTGGTTAAATTGCATTTAAATGTTTTTTTTTATATATACCTTGTTTTTTTTTTTTTATATGAAATGGTTAATTCAGATTTATCATAGATAGATAGATAGATAGATGGTTGGGCATGACAGTAGTCATATGTCTCTCGCAGAGCTGTAGCTTTTGGCGAAAAAGTCATGTTTTCCACGGGGGAAGCATATGTTGTCTGTTTCTAGCAGACACGACACATACACAGATGCTGTTTTAGTGGAGACATGATTTCTAGGCCAGTGATGCTCTATCTGCCAAGGGGGCCTGGTGTGTTTGGAGCTGCTTTTCAACTGTTTGTTTTGCTGGATTTACATGGCAAGCTCTCCAGCAGTGTGCTCTTGGCAGATGTACTGCTTGAGGGAGTATGTTTGTTTGACTCAAGCTATGGTAAACCACGCAGTCTGAAGTTTTTAAAGCCTCACTTGTGAGTCGCCTTGACAGGGGAGAGCCCATCAAAAGGCTGTTCTGGGAACAATTCTTGTCTGTTGCAAGAAATGCAGGCGACACATTTACATAAACATGACGTAATACTACAATAGAGGAAATGGTAAGATTGTTAGCTGTTTACTGTAGTATTTAAAGGAATAGTTTACTTAAAAATTAAAATTTGCTAAAAATGTACATGGCCACCCATGATGTAGATGAGTTTTTTTCATCAGAACAGATTTGGAGAAAATACTTTCTTTTCTTTTGATTTATCTAATTAAAGGGTAAGTTCACTTCCAGAATGAGAATTTCCTAATAATTTACTCACCCCCATGTCATCCAAGATGTTCATGTCTTTCTTTCTTCATTTTTTTTGAGGAAAAATTCCAGGAATTTTCTCCATATAGTGGACTTTAATGGGAGCCAGCGGGTTGAAGGTTTTAAACTGCAGTTTCAATGCTGCTTTAAATGGCTCTACACAATCCCAGCCAAGGAATAAGGGTCTTATCTAGCAAAACGATATACTTTTTTTTTAACCACAAATACATCTTCACATAGTGTAATCACACTATGCACACGTGGTTAGTTCTTCGTCTGTGTACTTTAGTTAAAAAAGGTAGGAAAGAAGTCTCCTTCAACTTCAAAATCGTTCGACTTCGTTGTTCTGCCTTTTTTATAAAGGGTGTTTGACTTTCTTTGCACATTCAATTTGTAAACACTAGGTCAGTACTTCACCTACATGACGTGATTACGTAATGTGTGAGGTCGAGCTAGTGCAAGATTAGCATTTGTGGTTAAAAAGTATACTTTTTTTTTTTTTTAGAAAATGACCAATTGTTTCACTAGATAAAACCCTTCTTGACTGGGATCGTGTAGAGCCCTTTGAAACTGCATTGAAAGTGCAATTTGGACCTTTAACCTATTGCCCACCACTGAAGTCCACTATATGGAGTAAAAATCCATATGAAATGTTTTCCTCAAAAACCTTAATTTCTTTTCAAATGAAGAAAGAAAGACATGAACATCTTGGATGACATCGGGGTGAGTAAATTATCAGGAAATTTTCATTCCGGAAGTGAACTTCTCCTTTAATAGCTTGTGAAGTGAAAAACTTTCCTAGAAACAAATCCATCAAGGCATTTTAACTAAATGCAGGTTCTGTCCAAAATATGAATCCATATTCCATAATCACACTTGCTTCTGTGATAAGTCAATCCTCTGTTGTCATCTCACATCAAAATCCACTGATAAATTGTTCAGAACTCCTACTAGACTGTTCGCTTGTAAACAATCCTTGATTTGTGCATATTTCACTCCTGATTCAGACAAGATGACTTTTTCACTGGAGAAAGAAATATTACGGTTGGAGTACTCATATATTTTTGCTGGAAGCACTGGTTTGTAAAAAATTATGCTTTTCACAATATATTAGTTAATGAACTGGAGTTATGTCAATTATTTGTAGATTATTGTGAAGCCGTTTAGATTCTCATTCTGACGGTACCCATTCACATCCATTGGTGAGCAAGTTATGTAATGTTTCATTTCTCTATTCAGATGAAGAAGCAACCTCTTTTATATTTTGGATGGCCTGAAGGTGAGTAGCCTACATTTTCAGCAAATTTTCATTTTTGGGTGAACCATTCCTTTAACACCCTTTGCAAAAACCCGCCCTCCTTAGTTACTGTTGCTATGTCCAACAAACAATGCTACTCTTACACTACACATCATATTCTCACGCAGTGAAAAATAAATTGCAGACAGACCAGACAGAGTAGGTTACTTCTGGTATTAAACAAGCTTCAAAATGTCATTTTTTTAAGAAATTCAAATAATAAATATCGTTTTATGGCTCTTTAATGTGTCATGACAGATCACTGTATTGTTTATTAGATCACTCGACATGTGAACCAATCATCTTAAAGCATGAAAAAAACATGAATCAGAACGTATTTTATTTCAACCACAGAAAGACGTAAAAAATTAAAACAAGTTTCAACTTTTTAAGTTTAAGTCCACTGAAGTTAGTCTACTCTTCTGTCTGATTTATTTGTCGGACAAAAAGGCAGATTCGGAATTCTGATCGATCAAGTTGGTTTTTGAATGGCAGATTCTTATAATTTTCACATTAGTCTACATCCTTGTAACCAGTTAGAAACAACTTTGAAAATAAAATAATCATTTTCTATATGATATAAATGAACAGGATTGCATTTATACTCTTTGACAAAGAAAAGGAATGATGAAATTCCTCTTCTCTGTTCATTTTTTAAATCCATGCAACTGCCCCAGATTTCGACATAAATATATTCTCTCCATACACAGCAGAGATGAGTGCTTTTTGAAGAGAATGGGGTGAAAAATCCTTCCTTCACTACCTGGCT
Source organism: Cirrhinus molitorella (assembly GCA_033026305.1). Lineage (NCBI taxonomy): Eukaryota > Metazoa > Chordata > Actinopteri > Cypriniformes > Cyprinidae > Cirrhinus > Cirrhinus molitorella. The sequence goes on along the minus strand of CM065124.1, from coordinate 14,861,836 downwards.
AAATGGCCCGATGATGGAAAAATATTGTTACAGGAATGATATTTGAATAATTGAAAGAGGACGACTTTAAAATTGCAGGCTTGCCTTGATTTCAAGTGCAAAGTTAGAGGCTTCCTCGCCGAAATATTCATGCCATTATTTAAGAGTGGATATATCAGGAGTAGGGATTCATTCAAAAATGATCAGAGCTCCTGCCTCTCCATTTCACAGAGCGAGAACCGGCTCTCACGGTTGCGGAGGAGAGATTCATTTTAATAATGAAGAAGGACGTTCACCTTACTATCTCCCCACAGCGTTGTTATAAGTGACATCATAGATCAGGCCGACAAGCTGTGTCAAGAGAAGCCTCTCAGCATTGTGATTGCGGCGCTTTCTGTTTGTTGCTGACTTATGTAGCACACATCAAAAACAAATTACAATGTGTTTATGAGTGAACAGAGCACTGAGTCATCTGCTCAGGATTGCCTGAGCTATCCAAAGAGAGAGCTTTAATGCTTACTGCTGAGTTGGACATGTACACGCTTCACTGCGCTGGCATTTGCACTTTATATGACTTACGCTGTGTAAACAATGATTTAAAAAGTTCATTTCTCTCTTGAATGGACCCATTAACATGACAGCTATTGTGCTGTAGGTTGCTTTTGAGTTTTTGTCAGTGCTCATGACTGAAAAGTGGGAAATAGCTCAAAACGCTTTTAAATTTTGAGACTATTTATTGTTTTTGAAATAGATTTCTTGTCCTGAAATGTATTTGTATAGCACCTTTCCTGACATTAATGTTGAATGTTAATTAATCTTTTTAGCAGATTAGAGCAAGGTGATAATATATTTTACAGTGATTTAAGCAGTCAAGCTTGTAAAGTTGAAGTCAAAAGTTTACATACACCTTGCAGAATATGCAAAATGTTAATTAGGTTCAAACGCTCACTGATGCTTCAGAAGGAAACACAATGCATTTGAATTTGAAGACCAGGGTAAATTTTATTTATTGTGTCTTCTGAGAAACATGTACGTATCTTCTGTAGCTTCTGAAGGGCAGTACTAAATGAAAAAAAAAAAAAGATATTTAGGCAAATTAAGAAAAATGTACACATTTTAATTTTGTTCAAAAGTTTACACCTCTGGCTCTTAATGCATTGTGTTTCCTTCTGGAGCATCAGTGAGCATTTGAACTTCTGTAATAGTTGCATATGAGTCCCTCAGTTGTCCTCAATTTGAAAAGATGGATCTCAAAATCATACAGACATTGTTGGAAAGGGTTCAAATACACAGAAATGCTGAAAAAAACTAATAATTTGTGGGAGCTGAAGGATTTTTCTGAAGAACACAGGCAGTTTAACTTTTCAGGACAAACAAGGGACTCATGAACAACTATCACTAAACAAAAAAACAGTTAACAAGACAGTATTAAGAATCAATTTTAACGGGGTCATTTTTATAAATTCAACTATTATTTTCTCTTGTGGACTATATGTAAACATCTGTTATGTGAGAAATCTCCTTCAGGTCAGTACTAAATAAAAAATAACATGCATTTTGTATGATCCCTCTTATTTTGGTCAAATTAACATTTTGCAGATTTTGCAAGGTGTATGTAAACTTTTGACTTCAACTGTATCTATGTATTTTTATTTATATGCATATTTTTTTATTTCTGACATAACCTACTGATGAAAAATTCAGCTTTAAACAGTATATATCTTTTTTTTTTTCTTTTTTGATATAAAGCTATTTTCGCCAATATCAATACAATTTTGTCCCCACAATACTCCTAAATGAACATATCTACTTCTTAAAACTGTCTTGCTATTATTATTAGCAATCATCATGACAAATTTTTATAAAATATTTCTGGAATAAAATATTTATATATTATATATATATATATATATATATATATAATAAGTTAACAAAATCTTGTTTATTTTTAAGTTTTCGTTTAGAGACTTTTTTAGTCTTTGTTAATCTAGCATTTGTACACAGATTGTATCTGTCCCACTAAACCATGAGCCTCATATCAGTCAAATTTTTTTTTTAAATCACCCCACACTTTTTGATCGCCTCTTTTTGTGCTTTAAATAAACGCCAGTGAATTAAGTGGGGTAGCGGCAATTGCTGAATAAGAACCCAGTCAGCAGCTGCTTTATAGCCTGACATCTGAAGCTGTCTCTTGATTTGTCCTTGGGGCGGGATGTGCATGCTGGCCGTCCATAAATCAGGCCCGCTGGCATATACAGGCCCAGCTGGAGAGAGAGGCTAAAACTAAAGCTGCAACATTATAGGTTTGGAGGTTTAATTTGCCTCATGTAAAACTCTAAAATGTTGTGATTTTATGTCAAATTTTAAATTAAATTTTGAAAAGAGAAGAGAATATGAAGCACAGCTCTATTTCAATTAATCAATGAGACATTAAAGTTGAATAACCCAAATCAATTCAAGAGATGATGATGGTGAAATGAGTAAAATGAATGTGGCCTGGGAACAAAGAGCTTAGCAAGCTCTCTCTGGTCATTAGTGAACTAAATCTCTAAAACCCTGATTGCCACCAAAGAATCATAGGCTCAGAGTCACTACTGTGATTCCTTTAAATAGTTCAAATATCTCTTACTGACTGTGTCAGAGCCCATTGATCTGATCCGAGTGCTTCTATACATCAGGGAGTGTTTTATATAATCATGTATGGTGCTTCCTACAGCTGTCAGCTAGTTACTTGATATTATTAACTGTCACTTATCCAAAATGACTTACAGGACCGTATTCCCAAAGCAATCTAATGCTAAAGGAACCCTCATGTAATTTATGACTTTTATCATTTTTTGTCCATACAATGAAAGCCAATGAGGTCTTTTAAAATAGATTGTTTTGTAAAAGTCATACAGGTTTCAAATGACATGAGGGTGAGTAAATGATGACAGAATATTCATTTATTTGACAGATAGAACCAGTTATGGCATGTTAATGAGAGTTGTATCCCACAATAATATATGTGAACCTGGACCACAAAAGGGTAAATAAGGGTCATTTATTTAAAATTGAGATTCATGCGTCATCCGAAAGCTGAATAAATAAGCTTTCGATGGATGGTTTGTTAGGATAGGATAGATGTTTGGCTGAGATACTATATGAAACTATATGAAAGGAACTATAGGGTGCAAAAATGTTAAATATTGACAAAATATAAAGTTGTCCAAATGAAGTTCTTAGCAATGCATATTACTAATCAAAAATTACGTTTTGATACATTTACGGTAGAAAATTTACAAATGCCTTCATGGAACATTATCTTTACTTAATATCCTAATGATTTTTGGTACTACAAATATGCTACCCATGCTACTTAAGAGGTTTTGTGGTTCAGGGTCACATAAAAGGGCTATCATTATTATATTTTATATTCTGGTCTAAATGTCTGAGAACAATCCACAGTTTAAAAAAAAAGAAAAGAAAAGAAAGAAAAACACCACAGTGACCTGTGATATAAAACCTTTGACTTTCAATTCAGTTCTACTTTAGGCTCCCAAAGAGAAACCGAACATGATCTTTCTAAATCCTTTAAGAAACCAGCTCACTGTAAGAGAATTCTCCACAACGAAGGATTATGAGAAAATTTACGCTAAATAGGATTTGATTTCCGTCCTTTTTCCTTCTCTTATTAGACCCAGTAGTTTAAGTGTATGTTGTAAAGGCTAGAACTGCAATTAGAGTAAATGAAAGCTCGGACCGTTTCAGTAATGGCCCTTAGGGCTGTCCATACAGAGTGCAATCTCAGCTCTTTGCAAGTTGCTTTCTATTAGCGCCACACTGCTGTGCTTGTTTTGTAGCAAAGCTGCCGTAATCATAAGGAAGGAAAATGAGAACGTTGAGGGAAATTAGCTGTTTAATAGTCTCACAGTGTTCGACACGTCAGAACTTGTCAAACAGGGGTTCATTCGGTGCTAGTCATTTATATTTAGCATTTTCTTAACCATAGGACATTTATTTTGTCCTGTTTAGCCTGCTCAGTGACATGAACCATCTGACTGCCACTTTAAATAGTGATGTATGAGCGTATTTACACTGAGAAAACAACACTGCTGCTGCTGAAAAGACCACCATAGTTGCTCACCAGCATACTTGTATGTTGTTTTGGATGTTGGCGCCCAGCATGGAATGCTAATTTTTTCACCAGGCTTCTTAACTAGTTCAACCAACAAGATTAGAATTACATAAACCAGTCTTTATATTGAAAGTCTTCATAGTGAAAACCCTATTGAAAAAAACTGCATATGCTGGTTAGATATGGTTTCAGCTGGTCCTTCGCTGGTCCCAAGGTGGTCCTAAGCAACTAGCACTTGCTCATGACCAGCTTAAACCATTCTAGAATTTGATTTTCTAATCTTCAGAGCACACAAAAAAATATTCTCGTAGCTTCGTAACATTACATTTGAACCACTGATGTCACATGGACTATTTTAACTATGTCCTTACTACCTTTCTGGGCCTTAAACGTCTCAGTTGTGTTGATGTCTATGCAGGGTCTGAAAGCTCTTGGATTTCATCAAAAAATCGTAATATTTGTTCAGAAGATGAACGAAGGTCTTACGGGTTTGGAACGACATGAGGGCGAATAATTATCAACAGAATTTTCACTTTTGGGTGTACTACCCCTTTAATGTGACATCTTCACACTAGATACTAAATTAAGTGTTGTTTTTCTGTCATGATTGATGTGATTTGACTTTACTTTTCACATTGCAGGCATATTTGTGTCATAAACATGTTGAACCCCCAGAGCTATATTGGGTCTGGTGCGGTCGGACAGATAAGAGGTCAGACAGAGCTGCCAGATAAAAAGTAAATAAGTGTTCTGGAGCAAAGGCAGGGAGGACAGATGCCACACTCTACCAGAGCACTGAGGGGAAGTTTCATCATGTGCTGCTTTAAAAAGAAGCAGAGGGGAAGCTAAGGAAGTGAGAAGAGTAATATTTTTGGACACAAGGAGAGAAAAAGAGAAATTAGACAAGACAACTGAGCAGGTGAGAGGAAGTGAGCAGTTCTTAAGATCTTAAGTGTTTGTGTGAGTAAAGATGCAATATTACAACAAATCATTTTTACAAACGTAATTTTTAAATTAAACAAATGTATATGAAAAATTTGGGTTAGTAAGTTTTAGTTTGAAAGAAATTAGAACTTTTATTTAGTAAGTGATGGAAAATTCATTAATAATGTTACAAAAAAATTATTTCAGATTATGCTGATCTTTTGAAATTTTCACTAAAGAGTCCTGAATTTATCAAAAATATTAAGAAGCACAACTGTTTTAACATTAATAAGAAGAAGTGTTTCTTAAGCATCAAATCAGCATATTACAATGATTTCTGAAGGATCATGTGACACTGAAGACTGGAGTAATGATGCTGATAATTTACCTTTTATCATATCAGGAATAAATTACATTTTAAAATATAATAATAAAAAAAAAAACACTATTTTTCCAATATCAAAACACATTTTCATAGTATAATCGCAGCTTCAGATGTGGCTTCTGTGTTGATTTTGCAGTGTGAAGAAGGCTGTCATGTACTGGTGATGCACTGAAATATAGTGGTAACTAGAAATCAAGGAGGAAAGCAGGGGAAGGAGAGGATGGACGAAGGAGAGGGGTGTTGGGGTATTTGGGGAGAAGTGGGTCAGCAGCCCTAGGTACCATGGCAACGGAGATATACGAGCATCTGTCTATTGATCTGCAGACTCATTGGTGTAATAGAATGAGCCAGGTGATAAACGAGCATGCTGACAAGGCCTGCGCCGGGTCACACTTCCTTTTGCAGCACATCTCCGTTGGCATCTCTCTTCACATACCTACAAAATACACATGGGATGGTTATATTATTATGCACATTTCATGAATAAACAAATGGAAACATACAACAAACAATTTCTCAAACATTAGACAGCCTTGTAAGCAAACATGTTAATGAACATGTTTGTCGGTTGTCGAAGTCGTCATCAGCTTGTGAGTCTAAGCTAACCTTAAAATCACTAAAATGTAATCCACCAAATGAACAGTATGGTAGTTCTATTATCACAGTGTTCATTGCGCCCAGTGGTGTCTTTTACTATTCGCTATGAATAATTGACTGTCCATTTACCAAAATCTCTCCAGGGACTTGAGGACCAATTTAAAGCATAGCTCAATTTAATGGTTCTCCTTTTTTGGCTTCAGTGTACACTGCAGTGTGGTTTTATCTGTAATATGGTTATGCAGTATGTATGATCAGAGACATTATAAGTGTAAGAAGAAAGAAACAGGCCACACAAAATGAATAGTATTGTTCTATAGAGGGTTGCACTTGCATCACAATTTGGTCAGTTACCTGGATACACAGCCATACTGGTGATACTCGAATGTAAACAATAGTATGGATTGTACGGACTACTGAATACATTGTTCTGCTAATTGATGCTGTTTAAAACACAGGAAAAACGTGCAGGAATATGCAGGAAAGGGCAAAATAGTTTGCCAAACTAGTAGGAGGTAAAGATACATACAAGCAGTATTAAGATATTAGCCTAGCATTTCACCTACCTGGATGGGAATAAGAACAAACACGAATTTTGTCAATATTCTTGCTCTAAAAATCCTGGTTTAGTTTGGCCAACCATAAACGCCTTTTGTCCCTTTTTGCACTCTTCTCTTTGATTTGTTATAACTTTTGGCAGTCTAGAGTACTCCAAATGTTTTTCCCGGTCCGACTAATTAGTACAGCCCAAAACATGAGAATAATTGGTCATTTTCAGCAGCAATAATCATCAAAATATTTCATTCGATTCAGTGACACGATATACCGGTTCAAACGGTAAATCGGTTTGAATTATGCACAAAGTTAGAATTTTTAAAACATCTTTACAAGTGGCTAAGCAATGTAGACAGCATCATGAATTGAGAGGACATCCCTTGAGAGGAGATCCCTGTTAACTGCGTACACCTCTTTCTAATGGTTAAACTATAAATAACACAACTAATTCTTTAACTGGCCAAATAAACCGTAAAAAAGAAAGCAAAGAGGAGAAAATACTGTACGAGGCAGAGCAAATCCTTTCACGATGCGCAAAATATTGGAAGAAAATCCTAAATACTGATTTGAGGTGCGGGTTTGAATGCATCTCTGAGGGAAACTGGTTGTCTTCCGAAAAGTTTAGATAACATTTTCTTTCATCTTACCTCATAATGCATATTAATATAGTGTGTTAAAAGCGCAGCTACTTTACAGCGGAAACCATTCCATGAGCGCCACCTGTTGTCAATAAGTGAATTTGCGTCTCATTTAGCCATTTTTGTTTCGTTCAGGTATGTTTTATTTAGCTTTCTGAGAAAAAAAAAATACAAGGTCAGCCCATTCTGTTTTTGCTTTAAAGTTTTAAATTATTTAATCTAATTTATATATATATAGCCTATATATATATATATATATATATATATATATATATAAACCTGCTTATACTACATGTAGCACGTTTGTTTGGATCATGATTCAAATGATGCAACTATTTCACGCAAGCTAATTTGAGTGAGTGATACAATTTTTTTTTTTATCTCAATATCTTGATGAGTAGCTCCTAGTCGATTTCTGTCTCTTTATTATTTATTTAATGGGTGGCTACATTCATGCCTTGAGCTTGCCTTGAGTCTTTTTCCCCCTTCATTTTGACTTTTCCTCGTATAACACAAAATAGCTGCATTGAGGTGTTGCCAAGATATATGGTCACCAATTGAGCAGACTTTAGATTTTGGTATTGTGTGCAAAAAAGCCATTACGTTGATATTAAATTTCACAGTTCAGTATCGCCAACAAATTAGCACAAGAAAACACTTGAATTATCAGAAACACTCTAATTCCCACCCGTTCTTGTTTTTCAAAGCATTCTCTGTGTACTTCCAGTGACCTTGTCTAGCCCATCAGCTGTATGTAATTGTCCAAACATGTCTATCAGTGGTCCATTGCTATCAGTGTTGTCATGATGGAGAAGTTTGACCTCCTGCAGCCCACCACAAGATGCCACATCCATACTTTCTTAGAGTTTAACTGCTGGCAAGCAGCACAGGGGACAGGAACACACTGCTTGGCCACATTCCAGGGAGAATAGATGGCACATTGCTTTTAACAGCATTAGCATTCCACCATTCCTGTATATAATTTAGTACTTTTACTCTGAGAAAATGGGCAGGAAGAGGACTTGTGATGGATTGGATAACATCCCTGATTTTGAACCACATATGTCTGGGTTCTGTGTTTAAGGGGACATTAATTTTTATACTAGTTTTGTTACACGTTTTGTTTCGATTGTATTTTAATATATGGTGCCCTATAGTAATGTTGCTATTAAGTTTACCTATTTTTCATTGGTAATGTAGTTTTATATATAGTATTTTTGTCATGCTTTTAATATTCTGTTTAGTTTGATGTTTTTCACCATTATCTACTATTTGCTTCTGCACATTCTGTTACATTATCCTTGATTCAAACTACTTGTTTATTGCCTTGAATTATGATCATGGCATCAATATCTGTGAAATGCCTCCATACTTAACTTATGCTTACAATCTTTGTAGTTATCAAAATCCTGTTAACAAATTATTCTTAGTTGAATAAATGTGAAAAATGTAATATGTATCTTTGTGATGTCTTTTAAGTATATTGTGCTGTGGTAATGTATGTGTATCTTATATTGTACTGCCTCCTTCTGGACAGAATGGTTATTGTGGCTGTTATACTATTGCCCAAACAGAAGTTCTTCAAAGTCTATAATTCACAAGACATCTTTCACTTCTTCTGCGATATCCAGAAACTGTACAGTTGAGTGTCTGCAACCCATGAGCCGTGCATCAGGAGCATCAGCAGTGCAAACTCTCTGTGGCCTGTCGTCCTCTCTGCTCTCTTCTAATGTAAGTGCTGAGCACAATCCATCCAAAGGCTTTGCCAAATATAATTCAACTGTTTGTGCTGTACTGGGGATCCTTTAAATGTTATTTAGCTAAATGGTTTCAAATCTGTGTTTTGGTGTTGTGAATGAAGTAACTGTTTTCAGTATCTGTTTTCTCTTTTTGAAGTTTTGGTAAGACAATTTGACTCCCTCTCTTTTTTCTCTCAGGGTTTGATGGAGATCTGGTCGGATGACAGCTGGAACTGTTGTCATAACCGGAGGAATTCTCGCAACAGTGATACTCCTGTGTATCATTGCAGTGCTTTGTTACTGTAGACTCCAGGTGAGCATTGCATTTACATTTCATTGCAGATCTAAAGAGCCATTCACGCAAAACACGTTTTTGAATTAATGCAGGTCTACTGAAAATCAAGAACCACTGTTCTAAAAACCCAAAGAAAATTCCCAAATTGTCGAATTAGAAGCTATTCACAAAGAACACGTGTTTGCATTTAAAAACACAAGACAAAACGATTATCAGCAACAAATATTAAGCATATGGTTATCTGCATTTTCTAAACTGATTTGCTGATAAAATAAAAGTATTTAAAGAAGGTTTTTGTCAGAGCCCTTGCTGTTCTTAATTTTGACATTTTCATTTTTATCGGTTAAAAATATTGGTTATTGGTCTACTTGATCTGTAATAATCAGTCTAGGCATTGGGCCTGAACAACACATAATGGTCGACCCCTACAGTGAAATGCCAAACGTGTTCTATGTAAATGGCCTGAAACTGTTTAAGCTGTTTAGTCTGTAGTCCTAAAAGCCACTAACAATGCCTTAAAGGATATGTTTACCCAAAAATTTAAATTACCCCAAATTTACTCACCCACAAGCCATCCTAGATGCATATGACTTTCTTCTTTCAGATGAATACAATCAGTTATATATATATATATAAATCTGGCTTTCCAAACTTTATAATGACAGTAAATGGCTGCTAAGATTTTGAAGTATAAAAAAGTACATCTATCCATCATAAAACATTGATGATGTTGGACATAGGCGTAATGTAAGCTCTTGTGAGAATATGCTAGTCTCACGATAACCAAGTTTTGTTTGCAGTGAAAGAAAACCAGTCTCCTCTTGGCTTATATTGAAATCCTCCAACATTAATCTTTACAAATCCTTGTTTTGTACTTCTAATTTGTGACCAGTGTTTTGTTTTGTTTTGTTTTGCTCTGTCCTCTACGCTTCCGTGGTCACCACTTCTCACTGGAGCTTACGCTACACCTACATCTTACGTCATCGATTCACCTAACTATCGCGATTATTTTTTGAAACGATTTTAAAATCGATTGGTTTACCTCAGAATCGATTTATATTTATTATTTTACTTTTCACAAGAGATGGTGGGGAGAATTTACCGCTTTTATTCCAACAGAGGGCGCAATGTATAGATGTGTTGGACTTTAAGCAGCACTGCGTTGACGGTCTGCGTATGACATCAAAGTACAGCGAGAGCGATTTGAAAGCATGCGGAGCCATCTGCTCTCTCAGGGCTCCAGACTGTGGACACATTTTTGTGAGCGGTCGCACTGGCGCGACCACTGCATTGTTCAACTCATAAGCGCTGCCAGTTCTGTTATATATGAATACATATATGAAACTTTTAACGGCAAACAAAACGAAAGCGAAACCGTTTATCAGCTCAAACAGCAAAACAAACAAACTTGTCCGAGCTCAAAACAGCGGGACATTGTTAATTCACAGTGCTGCGAGATCCAGTGTGTAGTGTTTGAATTCGCTGCACAATGAAAACGGTTGCTGCAAGATATAGTGAGAATCATTCTACTTCGTTCATGGCTTAACATTGCTAAAACGATTTGCAAAGTTACATAGCACTTTATTTTATTTCAAAAAGTATTTTTTCCTACTCGTTTTGTTGAACATTTGACTATTATATTCATGTGGAAGTTCGGGGTTTTAGGAAAGTAGTTTTTTTCTTCAAGGTACTTTAAAATATGTGCATGCTCCTGAAATAAAAGTTCAGAAAGATGTGGTATATTGTTTTTGTTAATATGACTCATCATACAGTCTCTTTAGGATAAGATCAAGTATTTTCAATTGTCTAGACTTTAATAAATAAAGAAAAATCACAATAAATTGTAATATTGAATCACAATACTCAAATCATCCCAGCCCCTAATAGCAATGTCAAATCGCAATACTTGTAGAATCGAAATTCTTATTAAAAAAATAATAAATGCAATACATATCATATCAGCACCCAAGAATCGTGATAGTATCGAATCGGGAGGTATCGTCCCATCCCAAATGCATTGATTCACTTCAGAAGACCTTTATTAATTAATTTTTTTTATGATGGATTTATGCACTTTATTTTGCTTAAAAATGTTGAACACTATTCCATGCCATTATAAAGCTATTATATACTGCTATTATATTTGTTAACCTAAAAATGACCTCATGACTAAACAGCTCTATTATGTAAATAACTCAAATCCATCTCAGAATCATTCCATGTTCTGTGCTCAAATAAGTTCAGCATGTTACTCAACACTTTGAAGAAGATCTGCGTTGAAGGCCCAATGCCTAATCTAGTTTCCTCTGTATCTCAAACCGTCCTTCCATCCTTAGTATTACTGCTGTAAGAGAAATGAGTCAGAAGGGGAGGCGGGCTCGGTCGGAGATCCTCAGCCACAGTTTGCCTGCAACGCATGCAGCGCACCGGGAGTGGACGGGGCGGCCGTCACACCTCTCTCGCTGCCCTATGACCCCACTCCGCCTCACAGCTACTGCCCTACTTGCTCACCCTACTACCTCCGTGGCACGGATGAGATGCGGAACGGCGGCGAGCGGCTGTCCTACATGCCCACTCACTACGAGAACCATGGCGCCACTGCCCTTGGTCTGGCCGCCATGTACGGCCCCGTGCTGAGCCATCGCAGTACGCCAGACTTTTACACCAATACACGAGCCATCAGCACTGACGTCTGACCCTCACAGACCCGGAGATGGACCCAGGGACGGAGCCGCTTCTGTGGACCAGAGCAACTGGAGCCGGTACATCTCCACACGCCAAGACTCAAAAGACCTACGGGATGCCATGTTATTCTTCCACACAGGTCTAAGGCTATCTTTAGTCTTCCATTGTCTTTAGTTTTACCTGCTGTTTACCTCGTCTTCTTGCACACCTCTAACTCTTTGTGCTTTGAGGGCTGTGTGTTATATGACATGAAGTGTTTGTGGAGTTTTTGGCCTTTTCAGTGTAAGTCTTAAAGGTTAAATGCAAATAGGATATTTTATTTATCTGGAAAAGTCGGATAAAGCGTATAATAAAGTTAGAAAGTAGAAACGGAGCAGCCCGAGGAAGCTTTCCAGGCTCATCTCAATTATTTTGTTGTTTATGGTGACATAAAAGGCAAACATTCCACAATTTTTAATAGCTTTAAAAAAAAGTATCTTTGTTGGAAAGAGCATGACATTCAGCTTTATCTACAGTAAATATTCCCTGATATACTGAATCTTTGTCTTTGAAAAGCTTATTTTAGGATGAGAAATTAACCAAAATGTGATTGTCTTTATGTGTTGGGAAGTGTTAAATGAATTACTAATGATGATTATATTGGTCAGTTCATATTTGAATATATATTTCACATTAACTAAAATTCACAGTGGCACAGAGTGTTGACAGTTGTTGAGTTACCAATCAGATTGAGGTTGGAATAATTGTTAATTCTCACTTATTTCTTTGTCCATATCCACTACATACTACAATTAAGAGCTTTTTAAAGTAACATTTCTGAAATCTCCATTGGCATATCATTTTCAGATTTATACGCAACGTTTTCAACCTTCTTGAGGCACTGAGAGAAAATGACTAGAAAATATTAAAAACATTTCATTATCTTGTCCCTCTTTGTATGATATCATGGCATTTGAAATGATACTTATAGGAACAATAGTTTCCTTGTCTTTGCAAATGTGTTCCTGTATGTGAATTATTATATTTTCTCACATACTTGTTTCAGTAGCCATTGGTTTATGAATTGTGCATTCTGATGTCTATGTTCACTGTCTGAAGCACTCTTTGTTAGTAACTGGATCACATTATAAATCACAGGATGGCACTTCTATTTTACATGTGAATACTTTTTGGTGAAAAAATGGGAAGTATATCAGTCTATGGTTTAAAATAATAAAGAAAAACAGTAGCCTATTGTCCACATATTTCACAGAATGCTTTTGAATATAAATGAAGCATTTATAAATGCCTGTAGACTTTTATAAAATTGGTCAATTGTGATCAGAGTAATAAAAGCCATTTCACGTCTATACAAATACATGTACATAAAGATCAAATTATTTCAATGATTGAAATGTTTCCTGTCAAGTATGTATCTAAGAGCTGACTGCCAATGCTTCCGTTTCCTTTATTTGTGACCCTGGACCCCAAAACCAGTCATAAGGGTCAATTTGATGAAATAGAGATTTATACATGAATAAATAAGCTTTCCATAGATGTGTGGTTTGTTAGGATAGGACAATATTTGGCCAATATACAACAAAAAAAAATCTTCCTTTCTCGTTCTTAGCAATGCAGTTTACTAATCAAAAATTAAGTTTTGATATATGTACTGTAGGCAATTTACTAAATATATTCATGGAACATGATATTTACTTAATATCCTGATCATTTTTGGCATAAAATAATAATAATAATAATTTTGAGCCATACAATGTTGTTATGACTGGTTTTGTGGTCTAGGGTCACAATTATGTTTTTTTCTATATTCCCATGTAGCTGCCATTTAGCAGATTATGCAAAACCATAAAAGAGACTGGTTGTCAAGCATTTTAAAATACTATTGAACATTTTTACTTTTACTCCACAGTTCACTGAACACATGTTGACATTTTGTGACAACATGCCCCTATAGCAAATCACATATGAGGTAGGTTTTTCAGCAAAAGTTAAATAGTTATGAAACATAAGACAATTATGAAAAGTTAAGTTTAGCCTTTCAGTTCAAATCTACCTTCAGTACATAGTTGAGTCATGTCTGAATCCCAGTGTGCCTGTTGTTTTCACTTATCACTATAGTAAAATTAAAAACCACCATTAAAATTTGGGGTCAGTAAGTTTTTTTTTTCTGCTTGTTTCTTTAAGGTGAAGTTATACTAATGATTTTTTTTTCACCAAGGCTGCATTTATTTATTTTTTTTTAAGTAATTTTAGTAATGTTTCAAAGAAGTCTCTTCTGCTCACTAAGCCTGCATTTATTGAATTAAAGTACAGCAAAAACTGTAAAATTTTGAAATATTTTTACTATTTAAAATAACTATTTTCTATTTAAATATAATTTTGAAGTGTTATTTATTCCTGTGATTTCAAAGCTACATTTTTAGCATCATCACTCCAGAAATGAACATCATTACTTCAGAAATCATTCTAATATTCTGATTTGCTGCTCAAAAACTTATGTTGAAAACAGCAGAGTAGCATTTTTTCAGGTTTCTTTGATGAATAGAAAGTTCAGGAGAACATCATTTATCTGAAATAGAAATCTTTTGTAATATTATATATGTATTTTTCATCACTTTTGATTATTTTAACACATTCTTGCTGAATAACAGTATTAAATTCTAGAATTTACAAAAAAATATACTGACTCCAGGCTATTGAATGTTGTAGTGTATAAATGTTACATAAACCTTTCCCCCAAGATAAATGTTGATCTTTGCATTGTTCTATTCATCAAAAAAAAAAAAAAAAAAAAATCAGCATATTTGAACGATTTTTGAATGAGTAATGATGCTGAAAATGTAGCTTTGATCACAAGAATATTTACATTTTAATTTAATTACATTTTAAAATATATTAAAATAGAAAACAGTTACATTAAACAGTAAAAAATACTTCAAAATTGTACTGTTTTTGTTGTACTTTGGATCAAGTAAATGCAGGCTTAGGAAGCAGAAGAAAATATCTTCCTGTTCAATAACTTTTGGCCGGTATATTGTACATGATCATGTTTTTAAATGTAATTTATACCTGTGATGGCATATCTGAGTTTTCAACAGCTTGTCTTCAGTGTCACATGATCTGATGCTGAACAGCATTTTCTAACAGCTGTGCTGCTTAATGTTTTTGTGTAAACCATGGGAGGTTTTTTCCAGATTCTTTGATCAATAGAATGTTTTAAAAACAGCATTTATTAAAAATAGATTTTTCCAATCAATGTAGATGTTTTTAACAAAAGTTTTAATCAATTTAATGTATCCATGCTTAATAAAACCATCAATTATTATTATTATTTTTTTTTTTTTTAAATCTTACTGGCCCCAAACATCTGAATGGCATAGTGTACAAAACTACTGCCAAATCTCAGGTTTCTCTTTCCAGCATGTTCTTTCACTTTTATATCTTACAGCACTTGACATTTAGGAGTGCCAAGCAGGGCTGGGACTGCATTCTGTGTATTGTGTTGAACTACTTGAAGGACCAGTTTAAGATCTTGTTAAACAAATAGCTGTTCCATCCATCTCATTTGCATTACAGTACAACACATGTAAAGAATTTCACTCTCAGCATGATGAAGCTTTCCTCTGAGTTTTCAACCATAATAGGCAGCACACTTAACAATCCGATGTGAGAATCACTCCCCCCTCGCAGTAAATGTGCCCCGAAGAGAGAGCTGTGCGTTTGTTTGTTTGCTTCACAGGATCATGACGAAACCTGAAGACTGAGAGGTGGCGCCTCCTATAATACAGGAACCTTTGAACACCGCAACACTTTGCTGTTTGTCTTTATTGCTCTCTTCTCCTCCCTTCTTTCAATTACTAATAACAACCTCCCCCACTTTTGTTCACTTTTGTCACCCTTCTCGCTTATTAGCTTGGCTTTGTTCAGGCCGATGACCACAATAGATTAACAACAGAATCAAACATAGTTTTATAAGAAACTCCAATGATTTTTAACCAGTTTTGATGAATAATATCTGCATTATGCCTCTCTGAGGCTGCAGTGAGATGATAAAAACAGTTCACAGCCTCCATCAGTCCTGCTGAACATATACAGCGGCCAGATATAAGCAGCTTAAGGAATGGAGGAATGTACTGGCACCTGCTTGTCCCAAGAAAACCACAGTGTTTTTGTGTGAGAGGCGACCTACAGGATTACAGCAAGAATTTCAATTTCACAGTCTTTAGCCCTGAGCTTGAACCCTCAGGCAAGCTAGCAAACTCTAAACGGTGACGTTAAAAGCTCTTCTGAAAAATATATCTGTTCGAGGTCCTACTTGCGTTGGATTAATCATTTTTAATATTTAACTGAGTTCTGCTTCAGCAATGAGGAAATTACGTCTGGAAATAATTAGCATTGGCTGCTGGATTGAGTAATAATATTGTAAGGGCAGTAAAAGTTTTGGTACTGCTTATTAGGTAAGTGAAGATTCAGAGGACAAAGGTGGATTGGAATGAATCCCCTCCCATAGTCTTACATTGGGGCAGGGCTTGCATTGAGACAGACAGATATAGACTGCTGCCTGTCAAACCTGTTGTCATTTCTCCAGACAAGTTTAGCTGTCTGCTTTGTATTTTGAGATCAAGCTGCGTTCTACTCACTTGACAAAATGATGGAAGAAGTGTCTATTGCTGTGGCCTATGATGCCTATATTACTGACCAGATGTCAGAGGAAGAGATCCTGGCTAGTCTAGTAGTGGAGACTCTACCAAAACAAGTGGTAAGTTCAGCACCCTTTGACCTCGTGTTTGTCACGTTGATTCAAACCTGGCATGATGGAATTTTTAAGGCGTAGCACGACAGCATGTTTTGATTCAAATTTTTTTACAACAATGCACACATATCAGTGCCTTTACTCCTTGGTGCTTATATACTATATTTAACATATTTTAAATCTAATATAATAAACACGTACAAAATAGTTTTGGATGTATTGTTTTATATATATATATATATATATATATATATATATATGTATACACACACACACACACACACACACACACACACACAGACAATTTCATGTAATTACATGTAAATGAATCAAAAACGTAAATATTACATTATATACACTACCAGTCAAAAGTTTTTGAACAGTAAGAGTTTTAATGTTTTTTGAAGTCTCTTCTGCTCACCAAGCCTGCATTTATTTGATCCAAAATACAGCAAAAACAGTAATATTGTGAAATATTTTAGAAATAGCTCCTTTCTACATGAATATATTTTAAAATGTAATTTATTCCTGTGATTAAAGCAAAATTTTCAGAAATTACTCCAGTCTTCAGTGCCACATGATCCTTCAACATGATCCTTCTAATATGCTGTTTAAGAAACATTTTTTATTATTTTTTTGATCAATACTTAAAGCAGCTGAGTAATTCTTTCTTCAGGATTCTTTGATGAAAGATCAGCATTTATCTGAAATAAAAAGCTTTTGTAAATATTTGTACACTATACCATTCAAAACCTTGGAGTCAGATTTTTTTTTTTTTTTTTTTTTTTGAGGAAAGAAATTATAGAAATGAATGCCTTTATTTAGCAAGGATTTTAAATTGATCAAAAATGATGATCAAGACATTTCTAATGTTACAAAAGATCTCTATTTCAGATAAATTCTTTTCAATATAATTATAATTATGTTTTCTGAGCAGCAAATCAGAATATTAAAATAATTTCTGAAGGATCATGTGACGTAATGATGCTAAAAATTCAGCTTTGAAATCACAGGAATAAATGACATTTTAAAATATATTCAAATAGAAAAGAGTTATTTTAAATAGTAAAAAAATATTTAAACATTTGACTGTTTTTGCTGTACTTTGGATCAAATAAATGCAGGCTTGGTGAGCAGAAGAGACTTCTTTAAAAAAAAAAAAAATCTTACTGAAAATCTAAAAAAAAAAATTATATTAAAAAAAAAAATATATATATATATATACACATATATATATATTGACAGTTAATATAATGACACGTAAACATTGCATATATATATATATATAAATTAATTAGAAATATATAATCAAAATGAAAAAAAAATAAAAAATCCGTCATTATTGTATAATATGTTGCAATACATTCCTTTCATGCATTTAAGAGTTTGAACACCTGATATGATCTGAAACGTCTTTGAATCTTCTTTTTGAATAGGTGCCCTCTAAAAAGCTAAAATTAAGAGATAACCAAGTGCGGCCAGAAGACCCACTCGACAAGTATGAGGTAAGAGATCACACCCTGGCAAAAAACAAAAAGCTTTTGTCCTCCGCAACACGCACATCTACAAAAAATCTCTTTCGACATTACCGCTTTGTGAAAACTGCATAATCAGGCATTGAATACTTTAGGGTTTTACATCTGTGGAATAAAAAAATACCTTCTCTTTCCAGAGAGAAAACCGTAAGCTTCAGGAGACAAGTTTGCGCCTGGAGCAGGAGAATGATGACCTTGCACAAAAACTTGTCACCAGCAAGATTGCCCTAAGGAATGCTTTAGATCAGGTCTGTCAAAATATTACGAGTCATGCATGACATGCGCATCAGGCCGGTTTCGTTTTTGGTTTTATTTGCTGTGTATGTTTAAATAGATCTTCTGTGCTTTTTTAGACCGAGGACCAGGTGGATGAATTAACCAAGGAGCTTTTGAAGACCAAACAACTTCTGATGATTACAGAGGAGGAGAAACGGGGAAAGGAGGAGGAGGCTTCACAGGTGAGCTTTAACGTCGCTGATGTACACAGTACATACAAGTGTTTGGACAATCTCTGGCTTTGTCTAAAGTATTGATATGTTCGATAGCTGAAAGAGATGTTTAGGAGAGACCTAGACAAAGCAGAAGCGGACATTAAGAGATCCAACAACATCATTGCTGACTACAAGCAGGTAAACATTTACTTATAACTTATAACTTATACATTATTGCCTTGATGCCAATGTTCAGCCCAATTTCTTGCATCCTTTAGATTTGCTCTCAACTGAATGCTAAACTTGAAAACCAGAAAGCTCAAGCAGACAAAGAGCTGGAAGTTATCAAGGTAAGAAACTCACTGACCTCAAAGCACCTTAACCATTAGACTTACTTTATGATATTTACTGATACATGATACTTTTTCAGAGCAAGATGCTGGAATGTGAGCGATGTAGGCAAATCTTTAGTGTGGATGGATCAATTCAGCTGTGCTCTGAGAGTGAAGATACCTGTGCTCAGGATGAAGTGAAAGCCTCTCTCAGAGAACAGGTCCAAGAATTAGAGAGAGAGCTGGCCCAGACCAAGCTACAAATGGTGGAGTCTAAATGCAAGATACAGGTAAGGCAAAAGAGTCTGATGAAAAGCTTGCGGCTTTAAATGTAACATTCTTGGTCATTAGATCTTGTAAACACAATTCAGATAATTGTTTCTGAATGTACTGCAGAAAATATGTTACAAGATCTGTGAACTACGGTATGTAGTACTGAATTGTGGAGTTAGACCGTTAAACTGAGTTTTGTGTTCACCGTTTTTGTGTTCAGAACATTATTATGTGGCTCGCCAGCTAATTCGCGTGATACCGTTAGTTACTACAGCCTACAGTTTGCTAGCTAGTTATGTCTTCGTTAAGTAAATGCAAATTACCTGTTTGCGATCATTTTTTAAAACAGCTCTGTCATCCATTCAAGTAGCGATATTTGACTCTTGTGAGAGGCGGCAGCTTTTCAGCGCCGACCGCAGACACTCCCTTTGATAACTAATTTTATTTACTTGGCGTTTTTTTTTATTATTATTATTATTCAACTTTGGCTGGGTGCTTAAAGGAATAGTTCACCCAAAAATGAAAATCTCCCCATGATTTATTACCCTCAAGTCATCCTGTATATGGCTTTCTCCTTCCAGACGAACACAGTCGGAGTTGTTTTAAAATTTATCCTGGCTCTTTCAAGCTTTATAATGGTGGTGGATAGTAGCCGAGATTTTGAAGTTCCAAAAAGAGCATATATCCATCGTAAAACTAACTGGTGGTTAACACATTGTCTTCTGAAGTGGATCCATGGGTTTTTATAACAAAAATATTTATATTTTTAAAATTATAAACTCAAACTCAGAGTTCCGGCAATGGCCATATGCACGTTTGTGAGTCGAGTTCCTGGTCGGTATTACCAAAGACTATACAGGTCCTTCTCAAAAAATTAGCATATTGTGATAAAGTTCATTATTTTCTGTAATGTACTGATAAACATTAGACTTTCATATATTTTAGATTCATTACACACAACTGAAGTAGTTCAAGCCTTTTTTTTGTTTTAATATTGATGATTTTGGCATACAGCTCATGAAAACCCAAAATTCCTATCTCAAAAAATTAGCATATTTCATCCGACCAATAAAAGAAAAGTGTTTTTAATACAAAAAAAGTCAACCTTCAAATAATTATGTTCAGTTATGCACTCAATACTTGGTCGGGAATCCTTTTGCAGAAATGACTGCTTCAATGCGGCGTGGCATGGAGGCAATCAGCCTGTGGCACTGCTGAGGTGTTATGGAGGCCCAGGATGCTTCGATAGCGGCCTTAAGCTCATCCAGAGTGTTGGGTCTTGCGTCTCTCAACTTTCTCTTCACAATATCCCACAGATTCTCTATGGGGTTTAGGTCAGGAGAGTTGGCAGGCCAATTGAGCACAGTAATACCATGGTCAGTAAACCATTTACCAGTAGTTTTGGCACTGTGAGCAGGTGCCAGGTCGTGCTGAAAAATGAAATCTTCATCTCCATAAAGCTTTTCAGCAGATGGAAGCATGAAGTGCTCCAAAATCTCCTGATAGCTAGCTGCATTGACCCTGCCCTTGATAAAACACAGTGGACCAACACCAGCAGCTGACATGGCACCCCAGACCATCACTGACTGTGGGTACTTGACACTGGACTTCAGGCATTTTGGCATTTCCCTCTCCCCAGTCTTCCTCCAGACTCTGGCACCTTGATTTCCGAATGACATGCAAAATTTGCTTTCATCCGAAAAAAGTACTTTGGACCACTGAGCAACAGTCCAGTGCTGCTTCTCTGTAGCCCAGGTCAGGTGCTTCTGCCGCTGTTTCTGGTTCAAAAGTGGCTTGACCTGGGGAATGCGGCACCTGTAGCCCATTTCCTGCACACGCCTGTACACGGTGGCTCTGGATGTTTCTACTCCAGACTCAGTCCACTGCTTCCGCAGGTCCCCCTCTCGTTGTGCAGCGTTTTCTGCCACACTTTTTCCTTCCCACAGACTTCCCACTGAGGTGCCTTGATACAGCACTCTGGGAACAACCTATTCGTTCAGAAATTTCTTTCTGTGTCTTACCCTCTTGCTTGAGGGTGTCAATGATGGCCTTCTGGACAGCAGTCAGGTCGGCAGTCTTACCCATGATTGCGGTTTTGAGTAATGAACCAGGCTGGGAGTTTTTAAAAGCCTCAGGAATCTTTTGCAGGTATTTAGAGTTAATTCGTTGATTCAGATGATTAGGTTAATAGCTCGTTTAGAGAACCTTTTCATGATATGCTAATTTTTTGAGATAGGAATTTTGGGTTTTCATGAGCTGTATGCCAAAATCATCAATATTAAAACAAAAAAAAGGCTTGAACTACTTCAGTTGTGTGTAATGAATCTAAAATATATGAAAGTCTAATGTTTATCAGTACATTACAGAAAATAATGAACTTTATCACAATATGCTAATTTTTTGAGAAGGACCTGTAGAATACCCAAGACCTGTCACTCCTATAGTTTTGAATGGGGAAAAATGCAACGCTCATTATGTCCGCGAAGCCCCGCCTTCTTAATGAAAGAGCCAATGGTTGATTAGTAAAGTCAGCACGTCACTGCAGCTGCTGTTAGAAGTCCCGATTGCTATAGAAACAATTGGCATTCTAAGACGTGCGCTCAGTACTGCGCATGCGCACCGGCTGATCTAGTCTGAAAAATGAGCGTTTTTTAACGCTATTAAAGCACAAGGAACCATATTTATGAGGCGGTTTCTGTCAGATTTCACTGGTGATTTCAAATATGAAATTTAATCATAAACTTGCTGAACAGTTTTGGAGAATTTGATGCTTCCCCATTCAAAGAGATAGGAGCTGCACTTGCATGCCCGAGAGGCGTTTCAAAGATGGCCGCCGACTGGAATGACTTGCCTTGAAGGGACTTTGGTATTACTCTGGTTCAAACAAATAAGGCTGTGCAGAAAAACTCAAGCTCTTCTTCTCTTACAGTGAAATCCACTGTCATTTTGAACTTCTCATTTTCAACTTTTAATTCATTACTGGCATTTAGTATTGCTCTATCCTCGTTTATTTATTCTCCCAGAGCTTACACTACGAGTGCGGCTTACGTCATACGTCGAGTCAGAGGTCAACGAAGAAACTGGATCTCGACTAACACGAACGCGCATGCAGCCATTGCCGGAAGTCAGTGATTTGAGTTTATAATTTTAAAAATAGAAATATTTTTGTTATAAAAATCCATGGATCCACTTCAGAAGACATGTGTTAACCCCTGGAGTTAGTTTTATGATGGATTTATGCTCTTTTTGGAACTTCAAAGTCTTGGCTACTGTCCATCACCATTATAAAGTTTGGAAGAGCCAGGATAAATTTTAAAACAACTCAGACTGTGTTCATCTGGAAGGAGAAAGTCATATACACCTAGGATGGCTTGAGGGTAAGTAAATTATGGGGAAATTTTCTTTTTTGTGTGAACTGTTCCTTTAATTAACACTTTTTTTCTGTGGTGTGACGTATTCAAAACACATATTTAAAGACACTAAGAAATCAAAATTGAAGTTTTTGGCTTTTATTATGAATATGTTAGCCTTAAGGTAATCTATAAGCTAAGCTAGTGTTTCAAAATGGTGACAAAATTCACATTTACAAGATTTACAAGAGACATATTATAAACAAAGTCTCTAACTTCCGCCAATATGGATCAATGATTTTGATTACATCACCCTGCACTTCAGCTTCTCATTAAACTTTCTGTCCAATCAAATGCTCTCTAGAATCCAAAGCGCCCCGCCCCATACATTATAGAGGATTTGCACTTTTTTGTCAGTTACCCACATGCGTGTCAGCCATATTGGTGATACACAGATGTAAACAACAGCATGGATTGCACAGTTAATGTACTAAAGTTTTTCTGCTAATTTATGCTGTCTAAACCTCAGAAAAAAACATATGGAAGCTGCTAAATCATATAGAGAAGGACTTGTGAATAGGTGAATAGGTGGTCAAAATACTTACGAGCAGTAATAATTAGGATATTAGCCTAATATTTCACAAACATGAATGTTGTCAAAATTCTTGCCCTGGAAATCCTGGTTCAGTTTGGCCAACCACAAATGCCTTTTGTCCTTCAGAAAGTTTTTTTTGCACTCTCGTCCTTGATTTGTTATAAATTTTGGCTGTCTACAAAAATGTTTTTCCCAGTCCGACTAATTAGTACAGCCCAAAACATGACAATAATTAGCCATTTTCAGCAGCAATAATCAGCAAAATATGCAAATTTAATTCGGTTCATTAGCATTGTTTACATTCAGTGCTGCCAATATGGCCAACTGATGATGCGTAGTGAAAACACTATAAATAGACACTGAAGGTGCTTAGTCTGATTCACTTTCAACAGCGTTCTCAGAAATTGCGTACTGCATCTTTAATGAATCGAAGACTACTATTGTAATTGAAGTGTTTTATTAATAACTTTAAATTTATACTTTTATACTACAAATCATATATCACGTTTTAATCATTTGTCTATCATCTTGTTGTCCCAAGGAGCTGGAGCACCAAAATTCACTTTTGACGACTGAGCTTCAGGCTGCTAAAAACACATGGCTCAAAAAAACATTGGACACTTTCAGGACAGCTGCCAGCGGCCATCAGAACTCCTCTCAAACACATCCTGCCTGGAGCCCTGCTAATAACCCCCACTCCAGCTGGGTCACCAGAAGGCTCTCCTGGGCCCATCGAGAAGGGAGAGCAGCCAAAGTATGAAGAGGTTAAGCATACTGGTGGAGAAGAAAGTATATAATGAGAGCACTCCTGAAATGAGTCTCACAAATGATGAAAAGGCTATTCCCTCAAACCAGAGGACATTATAGATCCGTATGGTTGTAAGCATTGGGAATGAGAGGATTCTCAAAGGATGGGTGACAGCAGAAAGCAATATCTGCCCCTCTAGAGATGAGTGCATCAGATTAGTTGCTTTTAAGGCAATCTCACATGAAGACTTGTATTAAAATGTTATGTATTACTGTGAGTTCAAGCATAATCTTTTACTAAAGATTCACACTGCAAAAAGATTGCCTCATGTAACATTTAAATGAACTGGTTTCACATTTGGTTACATCAACAAAAGTAATTTTAAGGTTTATAGATTAGGTACAAACAGCTCTTTAAGGTGACAGTTGCCTTGTAATGCGTTTTTATGATCTACTGTTGGTACTGTACAATGTGAATGTATTTCTTGTTCTACAACAAATAAACTATGAAGTAAGAACAGTTATCAACATAATGACAAAAAACACCTTTATTTCAATTTTAAACCAACAATTGTTCACTAATACAGAGAATAAAGCTGTAAATATTTGACATTCGGTTACATTGTTTGAACCACATGCATGTTCGAAGTAACTGAAATATTAGCAGACCTTGTAATAGCTTAGTTCTGGATAAAAGCATCTACCAAAATGAGTAAATGTAAGTGTATAGTGCATAAAAAGTGATGAGCTTTTAAAAATGGTAAAAAAATATGATTTGCTAATACTAATATGCATTGAGAAACTTTAGGTTAGACAGGGAAAACAGACTAAGCTCTACTCAGACCGTTCATCTGGATTGTAAAGATCATCAAAATAACCCTCAGTGGCTCTGAGCATCTGAACCACAGCATTTAGAAGCAGTATGTCAGTTTGAGAGTCTATTTCCAGTTCATGGCAGTAGTTTTTCACTGGGACCACAGCAGACAGAGAAACTCCAAGCTGAGCGCTCACCTCCTGCATCTGTCACAAAACAATTAAATCAGAAATACTCAGTATGTGAAAATACTCAGTATGAGAAACCGAACAGCACAGAATACTGACTACAAAGAAATGTTCATTTGCACCATTTTGTTGATGTAGTGGCTCTGGTAGACATTTTTCAGGTCTTCCGCCACTAAAGGGCAGGCCTCATCCACCTTAGTCAGCAGCACCAGCTGAGGAACATCTGAAGAACAGAACAATGTAAATTGATATGATAGATTTTATTTTATCGTATAAATGACATAATACACTCATGTCACTTGAAATGAATTCAATTCTGCTTCATTATTGTTTGTCACTTACTCAGCTGGTTGGTTTTCCTTCGAAAAATCGCAATCTTGTCGATCATTTTGTCAGAGAGGAGCTTGACTTTGCAGGTGTCAATCACATACACCACACAGTGAATCTTGTCCTTCAAGCCAGGAGATTTATTGAAATGAGGGGAGTCTTGCTGTATAGGCATCGAAGGGTTAAACTAAGAAAACAAAATATATGTAGAATATTTTTAAAATATTAAGATATTAGACAGAAAATATAAAATACAATTATTTAACTGATGTCCAAACTAGTTCAACATTTTTCAAACCTATTAACTATTATGTTTGCCTTTTACCTAAAGTTTTCACCTGATACTTGTCTTGAATGTGACCCTTTAAAATACTGGCAAAATCATCTACATCCAGACCAGTGTTCACACCCTCCTCCAGACCCATCGAGTCACAAAAAGTAAAGGGAACATGGCTGACACCGCTGCCTGGCTTGATGTAGTAGGTACGAAACTATATGGCACAAATATTTACCAATTATTTTCAATACAGAAATACACACATTTTTTCTAAATAATCACAATACTTAACAAAATATTTCTCTTTGTAAAAGGTGGCATAGTCAGAATAAACAGTATGTCTACCTGAGTAGTCAAACTGGTGCCAGCGGTGCCAGTGTTGGCCTGGCTGCTCACGTAACCCTTAAACACAGAGTTGATGGAGTTAAAGAAACTTGATTTCCCAGCACCAACAGGACCCACCAGCAGAATCCGAGCCTGTTTGACTGAACTAACGGAAGGCTTCCAGCCAGAGATGATGCTCAAGAGTGCCTTCCTTCTCCTAAAAACATAATTAATCATCATTGTCAAAATTCCTTAAACACTCCTATGGACACAGTAGAAACAGTTCTTAAAATGATGACAAAATGAAAATTAGTTCATAACCTAGGTAAATAACTAAATTATTTTATTGAAGGCAGTTAACTTGGTTGCTTTACTCACTCAGAATTCCACTGCACATTTCTCCATGGTTTCTCCATAAATCCTTCACAATCTGGTAAGAATCCAAACCAGAGCATGCGTTATTCACAGAACTATCACTGAAAGTGCACTACTTTTGTAGTAATTATCTAAAAAGTAGCACAAAATAATACAAACCTTCCACTCTGTATACCTCACATTCTGTCAGCAGTAAGTCATTCCCATGCATCTGTTGTGGATCGAATTGGTATGCTCCTGGATTGCTGTAGGCATTGGCTGTATTATTGTAAAGAAACACTAATGAACCGAAGTTTGGGCCTGTGTCAGTGAAAGCAAACTGGGGATTTCCACTGAGCACACGCAGAGGGTCTTCTTTCATTGCTTTGTCATTAAAGCTGAAGAGAAAAGCTTTGTCATCCACAATATTTTGGTTGCTTTGACGATAATCCTTGCTAGTAAAAGCTCCAAAAACATATCCAGACTTATTGTAAGCTACAATAACAGTTGGCCCCTGCATATTACACTTTTGGTGAAATGCATTAGCATTGTAGCCATGCACACTGGCTTTGAACAGCAGGCTAAGGTTGGCATGGTTGAACAATGAGCAGAGCTTTTTCTTCTGCCATTTGCTCAAGCTGGATGTGACGTTGCTCATAATGATCTGAAAAACATACAACCAACACTTTTAAGCACCCTTTTAAAAGTATTTAGAAAAATATGTTGAACACATAAGCTTGCAAAGTCACCCAAATTCATCTGAAAGGAATTGAGATATCCAAACTGTTAAATTAAGTAGGTTGAAGTATGCAAAAAAAAGGAAAAAACAAACAAACAAACAAACAAAAAGAAGAGAAAGAAAGAAAGAAAGAAAGAAAGAAAGAAAGAAAAAGAAAGATTATCTTGCAAAAAACATTATGAAATCAGCTCACGTTGGAACGCTGGAACAATTCGTTAAGAACCTGCTTTCTCCGTTTGGTACCCTAAAAGAGATCACTTTCGTTTTTCCTGAAACGCAACTTCTTCTTCTTCTCTCTCCCTCAAAAAATGAAGTGTGACGTCGCAGGGTTTTTTTGCCAGGTGCGGAAAATCGCTAAACAAGACAGAACACGTTATTAAATCAAATTTGTTTAATATCCTAGTAGTTGTTTCCCAAGCAGTTTGTCCTGACGTTGCGCCTGGATTTACGAGTACTTTAAATATGGGCATTTTTGAATGCTTGAATTTTTGAAAAATAAATTATCTTAAATGTGTTTAATCTATGATAAAACATTTATTACGTGTCCTTGAAATCTGAATGAATTTCTGATTATACCTTGAACAACATGATGTGTTAAAGAACCACTTTAACTGTATGTTTTTTTTTCTTCATTAAATCTCCTGAATAACAACTAGAAATAACATCTAATAAAGCTGCTCATTGCTCGTCTGAAGATAAGTGCAATGGATTGGTTACTTTTGAGGCACAAACACATGGAGAATAGAACAGAACGTTTTTGTATTACTATGAGTTCTGAAACAATTTATTTTAATTCTAAATCTCAAAAACAGGTTACATAAAATAAAGATTTAAACATAAGCAGTATAGTTACATTGATTGCATTAGAAACATTTTCCATCTTCAGATCATCATCAGCCACAAAAAAAAGGAATGGGGGGATTGGAGGGTCTGGACTTCATACACTATGCACCTGCTTTGTACTATAATTTGTCTCAAACATAACAACTAAAATATCATTCACTTTTAAGCTTTGATCGTACAGTCTGAAAAGGGAAAAGAGCCCTACTCAGACATTTCCTCCACATTGCAGTAATTATCAAAATAGCCCTCAGCAGCTCTGAGCATCTGAATAAGAGCACTTAGAAGCAATATGTCAGTTTCAGAGTCTACTTCCAATTCTTGATAGTAGTTTTTCACTGGGACCACAGCAGACAGAGAAACTCCAAGCTGAACGCTCACCTCATGTATCTGTCACGAAACAATATTCATCAGTCTCACAATATGCATGTAAAAGCCATTTCAAAACATTATGAAACAGAGCATTACAGAACACTGACCACATAGTCTGAATTGAATGTCAAACATAATTTAATGATAATTTAACATGTTATCCTACACTTTTCTGGATGTAGTCACTCTGGTAAACATTTTTCAGGTCTCCTGCCACTATGGGGCAGGCCTCATCCACCTTAGTCAGCAGAACCAGCTGAGGAATACCTGAAGAACAGAACAATACCATAGATGCTATAAAACTCTGAAGGCTATTACTTAAGTGTATTGATACAAAACCATAAAAACAATTTAGTTATGCTCACTTAGCTGGTTGGCTTTCTTTCGAAAAACTCCAAACTTTTCAATAATGGTGTCAGAGATGATCTTGACTTTGCAGATATCGATCACATACACCACACAGTGAATCTTGTCCTTCAATCCAGGAGATTTATGGAAGTAAGGAGAGTCTGGATGTATAGGCACCGATGGGTTAAACTATAGAAGAAATAACATTAAGAATATCATTAAACCCGTAAATCTATCTATCAATTTATGTAATACCTGTATGGTTGCAGAGAGTGCATCTGCGGGGAGACACTGTATAGAGGCAACCGATGCCAAGGGACATACTGAAAAATGGAAGCATCTGCGACAAACGTGCTAGTTTTATTAAAGGGTTATGTTCATGTTGTTCCAAACCCATAAAAGCTTTGTTCATCTTCAGAACACAATTTAAGATATTTAAGATGAAAACCGGGAGGTTTGTGACCCAACTGTCCCATTGACTGCCAAGTAAATAACAGTGTCAAGGCCCAGAAAAGTGTAATGGGACATGGTTGGGGCACTACAAGTCCCAGCAGCCCCAGCGTTATATAAGGAAGACGTGAAGTCTGTTTGCCCTTTTTCATTTCCGCTTTTAATTCTTTGGACGCCGCGGCGGGTTTTGAATTGTATAGAAGGTAGGCAATGAGATTCATTTTGGTTATGTGAGTGGTATTTTCTTACCTCCTCACTACTTTTATTGATTGCATTTTATGTGCAAATTGATGTTGTCGCAGATGACGCACTTCAAAAGAACGACAGCAGATAAGCCGTAATGTGAAATATCATCGAGAATGAAATAGTTTCATCGAGAACTGAACATAATGCACCAATTAAGGAGGTAGTAGTTTTGTAGTATTGATAACCTGGTTTTAGGGGTTTGTTTTAATATATTATTTCTCTTTGTTTTAGCGTTGTGGCTAGATTATTGCCTGACTGATTGTTGCCTGACAATCAGTCAGTTGGAAATAGTGGATATTAGAGGTATTGGTTAATATAAAGGGAGTTTGTTTTTAAATTATGTAGCAATTATAGTGAGTGTATTATTTAATTGTTTTTGTTTTTATATTTTTATATTCTTTTGTGGTAATAGACTGTGTTTTCCCTTTCAGGGATGCAGGGTTACCGTTTACTTTATATTTAATACATGTGTTATTGTTTTTGATTTATTTCTTTTGGTTGTAATTTTGGGACCTAGAGGGGAGGCTGGACCCCAGAGATACCGGGTTAATTGTGATTTTGTGTTTTGATATTGATTTGTGTTTGTACTGTCTGCATTGCCCACTATTAATTAAGTTGTTTTTTCTTTTTTTCCAGTTTTGGTTTCGTAAGACAGTGGTGGCCACGGAGTTGCCTTCACGGTGTGAATGGCGGTGGCGAGGTGGCTGGGATTGTATGGTAGTGTGATCACTTTATTTTTGTTTATTTCTTTTGCTTTGCATTGTGCTTGTTGTGAGCTTGATTGCTGTGAGAACACTTTTGCTCTTGTGTCATTTCTGTCTTCACTTTTTAGGTAACCTGTGGCCATCTATAGTTTTCTCTTTTTTTCTTTTTTTTTGGTTTTCTTTTTTTATGTGGGTATTTGCATTAAAGACTGGTGATATGATGTTTTTTTAGATGTTTGAATAAAATTGTTTATTGATTAAAGTCACCTCATTCCCCCCCTTTTTTTTGTCTAAATTGCTATTGACCCCTAGAGGTCATCCCATCACAAAAGTATGAAAGACATAGTCAAAATAGTCCATCTCAGTGGTTAAACCAAATTTTACGAAGCTACGAGAATACTTTTTGTGCACTGTTTTCTGTCAGCTGTGTCATGCATATACGCTGTTTTTGTTAGAATCAAAGCATAAATAAACAGAAAATGTATCCGCGTGTTGCAGCTGACACTAAACAGCATAAGCTGTTTGCGTCCAGTGGATACTCTCAAAAATGGCGCTATGGTGACACAGAGGAGACAAATTGTTGAATAAAGTCATTAAAGAGTTGAATAAAGTTGAATAAAGTCTAGGTTAAAGAACTGGCTGTATGGTGCAGTCACAACAACCTGGAGCTCAACACGCTCAAAACTGTGGAGATGATTGTGGACTTCAGGAGAAAGCCCCCTGCTCTCCCCCCACTCACATCATGGACAGCACTGTAAAAACAGTGGAGTCATTCAGGTTCCTCGGCAACACCATTTCTCAGGACCTTAAGTGGGACATTCACATTGACTCCATTGTGAAAAAAGCCCAGCAGAGGCTGTACTTCCTCCGTCAACTGAGGAAGTTCAACCTGCCACAAGACCTGCTGAAACAGTTTTACTCTGCCATCATTGAATCCGTCCTATGCACTTCAGTTACTGTCTGGTTCAGCTCAGCTACCAATTCTGAACTCAGAAGACTACGCCGGATAGTCTGGTGTGCTGAGCGAATCATTGGTACAACCCTCCCCACTCTTCAAGATCTGTACTTATCCAGAGTGCGCAACAGGGCTGGTAAAATCACTCTGGATCCCTCACATCCAGCACACTCGCTCTTTGAACTGTTGCCATCTGGTCAACGCTACAGAGCCCTGAGCACTAGAATGACCAGGCAAAGGAACAGTTTCTTCCCTCAAGCAGTCCATCACATGAACACTTGAAAAATAAATGTGGAACACACAACGCTATTATACATTCATTTATTTATTTAATACACATACTTGTTTACATTTCTAATTTGCACCTGTTCATAGTAAATTGTTTAAATTTGTCTATTTTAGTTTATTTTAAATTGTATATTGAGTATTTGCTTTTTTTGAACTTATTCTGTATTTGTATAATGTTTTTTTTTATTATCTGTCTTGTCTTGTCACTGTCATTCTGTTGCACTGTGGAGCTTCTGTCACTAAAACAAATTCCTAGTATGTGCAAACATACCTGGCAATAAAGCTCATTTTGATTCTGATTCTGATTATTTTTGTTTTCTTTGCACACAAAAAGTATTCTCTTAGCTTTGTAAAATTATGGTTGAACCACTGATGGCAGATGGACTATTTTGACAATGTTTTTCATACTTTTCTGGGCCTTGACAGTGTTATTTACTTGGCAGTCAATTGGACAGTCTTGAAGCTCCCGGTTTTCATCCAAAATATCTTAAATTGTGTTACCAAGACAAAAGAAGCTTTTACAGGTTTGGAACAACATGGGGGTAAGTGATTAATGACAACATTTTTGGGGTGGAGTAACCCTTTAAAACTAGCACTATCATAACCATGCACACTGGCTTTGAACAACAGGCTTAGGTTGGCATGATTGAACAACGAGCAGAGCTTCTTCTGCTGCTGCTTGTTCAAGCTGGATGTGACCGTGCTCATGATGATGATCTGAAAGACATTTAACCAACATTTTGTCACTTTTGTGACAATAACGAAAGAAAAAATGTCTTGTTCTAATTTATTAAGGTATTTATGTACGTAGGCATTAAAATGTACTATATGTACTACAGCTGCTGCTTATATGTTACTGCCCACAACCCCAAAAATCTTAATTTGAATATGAAATACATTTTAAATATTATACATTGAAAATAACAATTGGAATAAATTAGACACTGCACTGAAATAATATACATGCTTTAAAATAAAGGTTCTTTAATGAGGAACCTTGAACATCCATGGAACCTTTCAAATGCAGAAAACATTCTTTACATAAAAAAAAAGTTCTCAATATTTTTAAAATCTTCTACAAAATGGTTCTTTTATGGCATTACTGCAAAAACACCCTTTTGGAACCTTTATTTTTAAGAGTGGTACAAAATCTTACCTTGGAAAAAGATGTCAGATTCTTCTGCTTCTAACCAGTGCTACTATAGTACTTCTGTACTTTCGTTTTGACTAGACTAATAAATGACATGTCTCTGGAAGTGATGTCACAAGTTTGTTTCTGACCGTAACAGGAAATTATTGAAAACAGCAAACTAATTTTTAATTAATTATATTTCAAATGTACAGTCAGCTGTCTCTACTTGCACGTTTTGCTGTATTCCAAACACTTACACTGTATTGTGACAACTCATGATAGGATACTTAGACTTAGTCCAACTTTTATGTTGGACTTTGTACTTTATTTTAGAGTTTAATCAAAAATAGTTTACTATTCATAGTAAAAACAAATATTATTACAGTGCACCATACACCCAGATGTACTTATCACCTAAAACACCACTATCATCTTGACTTTTTGTCAAAGTGGTTATATTTGTACCATCTACCAACATAGCATCTTAGTTCAAAATAAACAAATGGTAAACATAATTATACATGCATAAATACATTATTGATAAAGCATAAGTCTTGCAAATAAGAACAACTCTTCTAAATCACTATGAAAAGGAACTGACCTCTACACAGATCTCTCCTCCGTATTGTAAAGATCATCAAAATGGCCCTCAGCAGCTCTGAGCATCTAAACAAGAGCATTTAGAAGCAGTATGTCAGTTTCAGAAACTACTTCCAGTTCATGGCAGTAGTTTTTCACTGGGACCACAGCAGACAGAGAAACTTCAAGCTGAGCGCTCACCTCCTGCATCTGTCACAAAACAATATTCATCATACTTACATGTGTTTAAAAATTTGTTTGATACAGAACAGTACAGAAAAAGTTCTTGACATTAAATCATACCATTTTGTTGATGTAGTGGCTCTGGTAGACATTTTTCAGGTCTTCCGCCACTAAAGGGCAGGCCTCATCCACCAAGGATGCATGGAGGGTGAGTAAATTATACGCTACATTAGCGTTGGTCCTGCGAGATCGCCAATACATGATATAATCATTATTGTGCTAATTTTTTTCTGTCATGACAACTCTCGGAAAGGTTTAGCATGGTAATGGTTATGACAATGTTAATGTATTTGGTCTTGGCGGAATAGATCTGCTACACTGCTGCTGAATTGCTGCTGCTGTTGGTTATTGCTGTAGTTGTAGATTATTGCTGCTGCTGTTGCAAGCAAGTACAGGAACTTGCTTATGCCAAAGCATATGGCGATACGGTGCTGTGAATATTTAAGACACACTGCTGCTGCAAAATAGCATATAAAATAACCCCACAGCAGATCTATACAGGTGGAGCTGGGAAAGGAGGAGGGTTTCAGAGGAACTCTGAAAGCACGGTACCAAATGCCCAAGTGAATTCTACCAGCCATTTAAATGTTAAGCTGCAAGCTCATCGTTTGCTTACGCAACATGAACCAATCAGCTTGTGCCAAGTTGTATACTCTGTGAATATCATTAATTACGTTAACAACCCATCAACCTGCGTCATCTAGAGTTTCATGGCAGAACTAGGTATTTAATCACTTACATGCCCGAAAACAGCTCCAGCATAAGGTTAGTGAAGCTATCTACACTCTATGATGAATGAATCTCTTACCACACACTGCACACATCTACGGCGTGGCTCCGTCAAGGCCACTGATGATGGTCACTCTCTAGTCAATGTTTGTGTTTGCATCAGCCGCTGCTCTGCATGTGTTCCGACATGGACACCGGAGCAGTTCGCAGCCACTTTAGTCAATGCTTGCGTTTATACCAACCACCCTGCAGCTCGCTGAAGCATTCCAGAAGCTAATCCAAAAATTCAATTACATCGCCAATCCTCCACCTCGTCCCTCCCCACCCGGCAACGATTCAAATGTCTGTAGGTGGGATACCGCGTTGTGACATCTGGGAAACAAATGCTGTAGTCCAAAGGAGCCGTTTGTTGTAGTTCTTGAAAAGGGATTTTTTAAAAACTAAATATCTCCCTTTGGAGTGGACTTTGAGATTTGTAACTTTGTAGATGTTTTTTATGCCCAAACATACACACCACACACTGACTAAAATCCAAAAAGTGAAAAAAAAATAATAGGACCCCTTTAAGGCTTAGAACATACATGAATATAACCCATCCAAAATTCTTCCACTGCACTTTATCCAGAAATACAAATATGTATAGACAATGTTATGGTTCTAAGTGCAACTGCTGGAAGTACATTTTTGTTTAAAATATAATTAAACCTGTTATTTTTCTAGCTTGAATTAATAATAAAAAAAAAACGTTTTTACAGTAATCTTGCATTCCGGTATTGAATTATCAAAGAACCAAATATACAAAGAACCAAAATAGTATTTACAATTATACTTATATTACATTCAAGTATATTCCACAATGTGAGTGTAATAATGCATAAATTCGAACTTTTTTTGCACCGCACAAACTTACCAGACATTCTTTTTATAGTACTAAATTAAGATGCATCTACAAAATGCTCTACAGCATTTTCAGTCTGTATTTAATAGAAACACAGTAGGCTAGGCATACAGAAGATGTCAGAGGCTCTGCACCCCAGGTACAAGTTATACATGTAATACAGTTGGCACTTCTATCACTCATCATATGCCTTTTATTTTAATTTAAAACCATTAAAAGGATAGTTCACCCAAAAAATGAAAAACAATTATGTTTATCTGTTTACCCACAGGGCATCCAAGATGTAGGTGACTTTGTTTTTTCAGTAGGACACAAAAGAACATTTTTAACTCAAACTGTTGCAGTCTATCAGTCATATAATGGCAGTCAATGGCTACCAAATCTTTGAGAGTAAAAAAAAAAACATACACTGATGTCCTCACGTGCATCTGGCACGTGACGTGTACACGCTCTGGCGTAGTATACACAGGCGCCAAAAGCGATCTGCGCTTATACATCACTCATTGTTTACACAGTGCACAAAGATTGAGGACGTGTTCACTGGCACTGTGAAGATCTAAAGATATTTAGAAGTACAGGTCATCGGCAATAGAAGACGATTTTTCAATATCATCAGCCAACATGGATTTTTCAACGCGGATACTACGCCAGAGCACGTACATGCGCCGGATGCTGATTTAGTTTAGTTTATGTATGTTTTTTTATTCTCAAAGATTTGGTAGCCATTGACTGCCATTATATGACTGACAGACCGTAACGGTTTGAGTTAAAAATGTTCGTTTGTGTTCTACTAAGTCACCTACATCTTAAGCAGATAAGCAGATAAACATCACATTTTCATTTTTGAGTGAACTATCCCTTTAATTGTCAGTCAAAGAATAAAGCTTTAAATACTAGCCACCAGGTTGCCTGTTTTGGATCACAAATGGAAATCAACAGACCTCGTTGGAGAACTTTCACCTTAAACATGTAAAACGGAGAGATACAATTAGCTAATATAATATACATTCATAATCTTTATATCAGACAGGGAAATGAGACTAAGCTCTACTCTTCTGCATTGTAAAGATCATCAAAAAAGCCTTCAGCAGCTCTGAGCATCTGAACCACAGCATTTAGAAGCAGTATGTCAGTTTGAGAGTCTATTTCCAGTTCTTGGCAGTAGTTTTTCACTGGTACCACAGCAGACAGAGAAACTCCAAGCTGAGTGCTAACCTCCTGCATCTGTCACAAAACAGTTTATCAGAAATACTCAAAAACAATATGTGAAACAGAACAGTGCAGAATACTGACTAAGTCATATATATTAATTTGTACCATTCTGTTGATATAGTGGCTCTGGTAGATATTTTTCAGGTCTTCCGCCACTAAGGGGCAGGCCTCATCCACCTTTGTCAGCAGCACCAGCTGAGGAATACCTGAAGTACGAAAAAAACTGCCATTAAATCCCAGAGATTACTATCCTGTGGGTGATGTGGCCCTAGTTAGTAAGGTAATTTAGTAATTTATGCTAGTTGTGCACTTAAACCCCACAAGAGGTGCTCTTGAGCAAGATACTTGAAGGTACAGATCATATTATGTCATTCCAAACCTGTAAGCAGTTCTTTCTTCTGCTGAAAACAAAAGAAAATATTGTGAAAAATGTTGATAACCAAACCTTTTTGTTGTTGTTGTTGTTGTCTACAGTGGAAGACAATGGCAACTGAAATGGTTCAGTTATGAGTAGTCTTCAAAGTATCTTTGTGTTCCACAGAAGAAAGTCATACAGGTATGGACTAAATTGATGACAGAATTTTCATTTTGGGTGGACTATCATATTAATCTCAGGTTGCTCCTGTAATAAGTGTACTGTAAATTGAATTTCTATCATTTGAATGACACAATAATGAAATAAAATCTGCTTCATTATTGTTACTCCCTCACCCAGCTGGTTGGTTTTCCTTCGAAAAACTCCAAACTTGTCGATCATTTTGTCAGAGAGGAGCTTGACTTTGCAGATGTCAATCACATACACCACACAGTGAATCTTGTCCTTCAAGCCAGGAGATTTATTGAAATGAGGGGAGTCTGGCTGTATAGGCATCGATGAGTTAAACTAAGAAAAAGAAAAATGTAAAATATCTTAAATCATTAAGATGTGAGACAGAAAATATTTAATTAAATAGATGTAAAGCCCATCATTTTTTTTGATTCCTAATTTTTCTAACTAAAACATCTGCCAGACCTATTATGTTTGTCTTTTACCTAAAGTTCTCACCTGATACCTGTCTTTAATGTGACCCTTCAAAATACTGGCAAAATCATCTACATCCAGACCAGTGTTCACACCCTCCTCCAGACCCATCGAGTCACACAGAGTGAAGGGAACCTGGTTGACACCGCTGCCTGGCTTGATGTAGTAGGTACGGAACTACATGACACAAATATATGGCAATTATATTCAAGTACATTCAGAAACTTTTTAACAACATTTCACTCCATAAAACATCAGAGGTGGAAAAATCATGTCTACCTGAGTAGTCAAACTGGTGCCAGCAGTGCCAGTGTTGGCCTGCATGCTCACGTAACCCTTAAATACAGAATTGATGGAGTTGTAGAAGCTTGATTTCCCAGCACCAACAGGACCCACCAGCAGAATCCGAGCCTGTTTGACTGAGCTAACAGAAGGCTTCCAGCCAGAGATGGTGCTCAAGAGTGCCGCCTTTCTCCTAAAAACATTATTATTGTAAAATTCCCAAAGCATTTCTAAGGAAACCATAAATCAGAATCATTTCTTAAAAAAAAAACAAAAAATGTAAACATCTGTATTAGTATAGAAGACATTGCATTTGGTTAAATTTACTCACTCATAATTCCACTGCACACTTCTCCATGGTTTCTCCATAAGTCCTCCACAGTCTGAGAATCCAGACCAGAGCACAAGTTATTTACACAACCATTTCTGAAAGTGCATTACTCTTTTAGCAATTACTTGAAAAGGAGACCAAAATAATACAAACCTTCCACTCTGTACACCTCACACTCTGTCAGCTGTAAGTCATTCCCATGCATCTTCTGTGGGTCAAATTGGTATGTTCCCGGATTACTGTAGACGGTGGCTGCATTATTGTAAAGAAATATCAAAGAGTCAAAGTTTGGACCACTGTCAGTGAAAGTAAACTGGGGATTTCCACTGACCACACGCAAAGGATCTTCTTTCATTTTTTTGTTGTTAAAGCTGAAGAGAAAAGCTTTGTCATCCACAACTTGTTGTCCTGACTGTGTATAATTTTTGCTAATGAAAGCTCCAAAAACATATCCAGATTTATTGTAAGCTACAATAACAGTTGGTCCCTGCATATTACACTTTTGGTTAAATGTACTGGTATGGTAGCCATGCACACTGGCTTTAAACAGCAGGCTGAGGTTGGCATGGTTGAATAATGAGCAGAGCTTCTTTCTCTGCCATGTATTCAAGCTGGATGTCACGGTGCTCATAATGATCTGAAAAACATTTAACAAACACAATTAAAGCATGCTGTTATAATAAAATTGAAATAAATTGTCATTTAAAATGTATTTTGAAAAATATATAGGCTACTGCACATACAGTAAAGCATAACGTAGATTAGGCTGCAAAGGAAATGTAGCTAATGATTTAAATAAGCTCACCTTGTTACAAGACGTCGGATTCGTATGCTTTCTTTCGCTCGGTACCACAAAAGTGATGACTTTCCTTTTGTCAGAAACGAAACTTACGTCGTACGTCATAAAAATACATACGTCATTTGAGTGACGGCGCAGGTACAGAAAGTTAGTTTACAGTGTAAAATCGTTTCCAGATTAAATATATAGTGGTTTACTTAATAACCCCAGTCACACGATACATGTGGCACTTCGTTGTACTCCAATTCCAAATGTTTTATCGCGACCCTGACTTTTCAAACCTTAAGCGCAAGTCGATCTCATTGGTCAACTCGTCATGGACTCACCTGTCAAGAAATGTTCAAACTTTAAGATCAGTCCAGATATCATGGATGGATTCGATAACCGCAAACAGTTATACATTTGAACAATGCATATTAAATAATGCTGGTTTGCGGGCTATGTGACGTCAGAGCGCGGAACTGTGAGTACATCGATCCAGTACGAGTTCACGGGTGGGAAGTCACGGGTTTGACTGCCGTTCCAGTGCACTTTCACGGATAGAAGCAGGGCTCAAATTGAGGGAGGATGCCGGGGGATGTCAAAAAAAAAAAAAAAAAAAAATATATATATTTTTATAATTGACCATTTTCAGCAACAATGATCAGCAAAATTTGCAGGTTCCATTTGGTTCAATGGCATTGTTTACATTCAGTGACGCCAGTATGGCTGTATAA
Source organism: Cirrhinus molitorella (assembly GCA_033026305.1). Taxonomy (NCBI): domain Eukaryota; kingdom Metazoa; phylum Chordata; class Actinopteri; order Cypriniformes; family Cyprinidae; genus Cirrhinus; species Cirrhinus molitorella. Next base: position 14,822,738 of record CM065124.1, on the reverse strand, counting down.
TGACTCGTCGTGAAGACACTGTATAGTGATTTTATAATGTGTAAAGGACCGGTCATATTAGGCAGTGGAAATGGCAAATGAGCAAGTGATCCTCTGTAGCCATCTAATGGTTATAGTATAAAAATTGTGTAATTTTCATTTTAAAGTGTTTTTCAACAGGTGTTAGAAATCTACCACTTTATATATTTTATACTTTGTTTACTTTATATAATCAAAACATATATACATATATAAAATACAAAAAAACTTAATACTTCTGAGACAAAAAATTACTATAAATACTTTACCAAACATTTTGTCAAAATAAAACAAAAGCATTTTCTTGAATGTTTTGAGGCTTAACACAGATTTTTTTTTTTCTTTAATCTTTTCTTTAAATATTTCTTCATCTGAACCTAAATGGAACCTCATAAGTGACTTATTTGAAATGCTCAAATTTGGCAGCAACCACTGATCTAAATTATATATTATAGATCAGTGGCAGCAGCTTAAAGTATACTACAAAACACTGGAGAATCAACGTTTACAATTGATTCTTGTAGAATGTACTGTTAACACTGTTAAGCTAATTAAAACAGTTGATTGATTTGATCAGTAATCATGTTTCAGTGCGTTGTGGTTAGTTTTTTAGCTTATACTGGCAAAGAATCACAGCATGTACAATGACATTTTAATGTTTTAATTCATATAATTCATAGGACATATATGTATACACACTTTCCTCTATGTGAGTGTAGCAATACATGGATTCAAAATTCTTTTGCATCCCACAAACTTACCAGACATTCTTTTTACAGTGCTGAATTAAGGAGATGCATCTAAAAAAATAAATTAATAAAGGCCAGTATGCCCTACAGCAGTCAGTATTTAACAGAAACATAATAGGCATACGGTAGATATCAGAGCCTCTGCACTGCAAGTTACTGTATACTTGGTGTCAAGCCGTTGACACTTTCTACCACTTATCACATTTCCAAATGGGATGAACTAAAAAAAAAATCTGTTACATGCCTTCATATTTTTACAGATTTCTTAGTGATATTATATTATAGTCACTGCATTCATACAATATTTGAGTGACTTAGTGTGAAGCTACTGGTCCCCAAACAGTCGAAGGGACTGGGAAATGGCTTAAATACCATTCTTTAAGAGCAACCCAAAACAAAGTAAATCTCAAAGTATAAAAATAGGTCTCTTTGTGATCTGATATGTATGGACAACTGAAATAGAAATATCTGTGCCATCCTCTGTACCTCCACTGACACTGCTAATTAGTGTAATTTGTAATGGTCCTCATGCACAGTTAGAATGTGACATAATGCAAATTGAACTCTGGGATATGTTGATGTTTGCGAAGTTTACAACTATTTCAGAATGGGAATCTAGTAAATACTCTGCTTAATAATAAACCAGTGGAGTTATACTTCTAAACACATCTATGGGTGTTGATTTAATACTTGTGATTTAACTGTGTATTTTAATCTTTAACAAACACAATATAAGTTGTCTGCCGTGAACATATGAATCTACATCGTTAAAAATGTGCATGTGTGACTTTAAGCATGGGATACATAAATGGAAAATGTCAAGCATGTGTCTTTACTTTCCATCTAGCAGAACTCTACTTTACAAGCAGGGAAAGTCTCCTCCTGCATAGCCACAGTGCTGTTACTGCCTAGGACTGTAATTCCCAATTGACGCTGTTTTTCTTGGGTTTCCCGGTACCACTCGTGCATCATCAGTGATTCAAATGTAGGAATCAGGGTCACCTGGAAGATAATACAGAGTGTGTAACATTATCTCCCTAAAAATGTATATATATTTTTTTAAGGTGCATTACAGAATATTTTTGGGTCCGCCATTATATGGTGATCCCCAAGTGGCTAGATCTAAAAAAACAACTCTATAAGTAACTTTTTTTATATTTTAACCACAGATAGTAATAGAGATTGCACCTCAATTGAATTCTATTGCATATACATCAAAAGTTTACATACACCTTGCAGAATTTGAAAAATGTTCATTATTTTACCATAAGAGGGATCATACAAAATGCACATTAATTTTTATTTTGTATTGACCTGAATAAGGTATTTCACATGAATTGATTCTTAATACGGTGTTGTTACCTGAATGATCCACAGCTGTTTTTTTTTGTTTGTTTGTTTAGTGGTAGTTGTTTATGGGTCCTTTGTTTGTCTTCAGAAAAATCCTTCAGGTCCCTTCATTGGTTATTCAGCATTTTTGTGTGTTTGAACCCTTTCTAACAATGACTGTATGATTTTGAGATCCATCTTTTCACACTGAGGGACTCATAAGCAACTATTACAGAAGGTTCAAATGCGCACTGATGCTTCAGAAGGAAAAACAATGCATTAAGAGGGGGGTGTAAACTTTTGAACAAAAATATATATATATATATGTGTACATTTTTCTTATTTTGCTTAATTATCTTTTTTTTCATTTAGTACTGCCTTTCAGAAGTTACAGAAGATACTTACATGTTTCCCAGATGACAAAGTAAATTACATTTATTTTGATCTTTAAAATCAAAAAGCTCTTAATCCATTGTTTCCTTATGAAGCATCAGTGAGCATTTGAACCTTCTCTAAAAGTTGCATATATGTCCCTCATGGTGCAAGGTGTATGTAAACATTTGACTCCACTGTATCTACTCATACATACCGGCACATCCTCAGGCCACACAGATTTTCCCTCTAATAATGCATCCAGAATGGACCTCATCAAGCCTTCCTTGAGAGTGTCATCCCCACTTATTATGTAACAGGATGATCGCAGACGGCAAAAGAATTCAACATCAACAGTGGAAGCTGCATGACTTGACGGAAGGTAAGCCAGGTCCAAGTATACTGAAGTGCCAACCTTGCTACCTGATGATGAATCAAGACACAAGTGAGTGCCAAATACAGTAAATTTTTATACTTAACATGTATAATAATATAATGTATAATCAGTTCAAACCTGCTGTTGTGGATCTTTTAGAAGTGGAGCCTGTGCTACGACTAGCCATTAAGTCTCCTGCTGAGCTGCTCCTCGAGCCGCTAACGGAAGTACCCTGACTTCCGGCTCTGGTTTTGGTGCCTTGTGTTGAAACACTAGAAGATGATAACCTCTGCGTAACTCCTGCTGCTTTCCTGCCTTTGGTTGCACCAGGCTTTACACTGCTAACAGGATCAGGCATACAGGCACCAGGCTGAGGTGGAAGAGGAGGTAGGTCTTTCACCGGTGCGGGTGGGGGATCCTTCGGCAAAAGATGATTTCCTCTGTAAGAATTCAAACCATCATTTAGGTTCTGGGTTTGCAAGTGGACACCACCTTCTTCATCAGAATCCAGAAGTCCGTCCGCTGTAATAGATGGGCAATCCTCTACACCCGGATGTACATCGGAATCTGTTGCCATTGGGAAATAATCACTGCTAGAAGTAAGAGGGGTCTCCTGAGTTGGATGAGTGGCCTTGTTACCTGAAGATGAAGGTGGATGGGGCTTTGCTGCATCTTGGGAGTGGTCACTATCATCTGAAAGGTTCAACGGGCTGGTGTTACCAAAACCTAGTGAAAGCGGATCCTCTTGATCACCAGCCGGTTTGAAATGTTTAAACTCACAAGGAGAGACCAAGCAGAGGTCAACATCATGGGTACTATCAAACAATAGACCCTGAGGTCCAGATGGACACCCTTCTGAGCCATCGTGAGGTGCCCTCTGGGAGTGTGGCTTCTTTAAAGATAAAGACATTCCCACTTTGAAATCAGAACTGACATGGTGTCCGTTGGAATAGGATGTTTCGTCTTCATTGGTGGACTCACTCACCGTTGGCAGCACTTGTTCGAAAGACATCGATAATGACTCATCAACCTCAGTGGACTGTGGTGAACTTACTTCCGCAGGCATTGAGTGAGTGGTAACAGTGGGAGATATATCAGGCATTATATCCTTGAAAGAGCTAAGAGATAGGAAGCTAGAATGCTTCTCTTTGGAGGAAGTTGAGATGCTCTCCTGGTTACTTTTAGGGCATCCGGACTCTGAAAACTTGGATAATCCCATTTGCTGGCTCTCTGAACCAAGACACATCTTAACCCCAAAACTACTATGATCTTTTGAGGCCCAGGTCTCTTCAGGTGACAAGTGATAAGGAGTATGACCAGCACTGTTTGGACCAGATCTAGGAGATGTTAGCTCTAAAGTCTTTTCATCAGGACTGATGCCAACCTCCTCACGCCCGTTTGCTGAAATATTTTCTTTCAAAGCCCCATCGAGCAAAGTATATTCAGTAGGAGTGAGGTCTAGATTCACACAGTGCTCATTTTTTATTTTGACAGAGGGTCTTGCAGATGTTGTGGCCTTGCTAGACTGCACACTACCCATTGAGACGTTTTTCAGGTTCCCAGAGTCCACAGTTTGCCTCTTCACAAGCAATTCATGTTGCTCCTGATCCATTTCCAGAAATGCTGCTGTCATATCTTCTGGCGAAGACATTGCGGAGCGATTTACATCTTCTGAGTCTGTTGACAACTTCTGATTTTGTTGCTCCTTGTTAGTTTTAAAGTTTTTGGCTTTGTCCTCAGCCTGTTTGCTTAATTTTGTTTCATTTTTTACAATACCAGGCTTATTTGCATTTGGTAATCCTGTGGAGGTTTTCTTGATATCTTTCCCAAGAGACTTTCTCTCTTCGGTTTTGCTATCTAACTTTGGTCTTCTCACTGAAGAATCCTTGATACCTGGCAGTTTTTTCTGCCCATTTTCTTGTTTTTTTGAGTCTGATATGTTTGTTTTTTCATTGCTTCTGTCCTTCAAAGACTCCTTCCTTGTAACTAGTCTGGAGGGTTTATGCTTCACATTGCTTTCTGCAGATTTCAACTTTTCTTCACTTTTTGGATCATTCTCATTTATGCCTTTGGATTTGTCTTTTGAAGCACCATTACTTGGTCTGGATTCATTTTTACCAGATTTGGGACTATCCTGACTCTCTGCAACTTTTGGATTCTTTTCTGTTTTAGATGTTTCAAAATCTTTGGAGCACACTACAGGCCGCTTGAGAAACTCTAGGTGCTTCAGTCTCTCCAGACCATCCATTATCTTTCCTTGTGGTGTAGAGCCAGGGAAGAGAACTCTGATGATTTTCTCCACTGGGTTAGCAGGATGCCAAACAAGCAAAGCACATATAGAGACCAAAGAGGTTAAGTGGCCATCTAAACTCTTGGATTTGGAACTATTATCTGGCCAGCTATTCATGAAAGACTCTATTTCTTTGCTACGTTTGACTGGATTTAGGATGTAAAGTTCAAGACATCCCACTCCCATTTTCTGGAACAGAATAACTGGTTCTATGGAGCCACTTGAATTGCGTAAAAGTGGTTCTGGTGAGATCTTTAGTTTTTCCAAATGCTGTAAAATAAGTGCTGCAAGATCACTGCTTCTTAGTACATTAGGATCACCCTGAAGTTTTTTAAGTCTGTTCGGGGCATTGAGGAAAACCACACCAAGCTCTGGAGAGATTAGATTCTTCACCCATTGCTCCTTTTCCTGTGAGTCAGTATTATTTTCCTCAAGCTCTGCGACCTTCCTTTCCAATAAGCTGTTGACTCCTGGCAGGTTGTCTGTTCCAACATGTGTAAGCAGTACTGAGTCAACACGGTCCAAATGCCTGACGAGCTTCCAGAAGCAAGAGCGTGGATCTGCTCCACCATTGACCAAAACATTGAAGCCATTGACGGCAAAAAAGGCACAGTCGCCTCTTCCTCCTGGAAAGACATAACAGCACGGACGGCATAGCTTGAGAAATCCCACCGTGCCAGGAGGCTCTAAGAGGTCAAATGGAGACTGTGACTCTGAGGACTCAAAAAGGTGGTCTGTGAACTCTTGAAGGCCCCCCATTTTGGGTAGTACCATTAGAGGATTTACCTTAATGTCAATAATGTCATGTATTTTGTGCTTCCCTAACACAGAGTTTTTCCATTTTCCAGTTTTAGGGCAGCTTATGGTGAGGTTTGCTTTGCCATGTAGGCTAACAGAGGTTAACAGAGCTTGAATCTGTTGAAAATGTACAGAAAATAAGGCATTAGTTCAATGATATATGAGGAAACAGCTATTATACTGCTGTGTAACAGAATTAGAAAAATCATTATACACAGAGGATAGATAGTTTTTCAAATCCATAGCTCATGTGAGGTTAATACATTAAAGTATTGGCATATACATTCAGTCTGACAAACCTCTTCATCTGAAAAGATCTGGGTGAAATCTTTTGGAGTGAACTGCCCCGTGTGCAGGACCAGATCCCCGGAGTCCTCAAGAGACTGTCCGGTGAGCACCAGCAATTTTTGTCGTGGTATGGATGATATCAAGCTGTGGACCTGAATTACAAAAATAGTTATTATAAATTGCTAAAATATTTAAATGTATGTTTAACTATTTGAAAATGTATATGCATATTACATTTCAATTAAATTTCAAGCTGTTAGTACTGTAAAACGTGCCTCTACAAAGTATTACAAAATGAAAACTAATTACTTGTATGAAAGACTAACTACTGCAATTTACACACACACACAAATATAATTTTGTATATTTTTGTATATTTCTATACGTTTATGAATGTTTATGTCAAAAAATAAGAGATTCATTTTAAAATGTTATTTTGAATTTAATACGTTTTAAGGATTTTAATTGGTTATGGTGTCTAATATTGACAAAGCACTGTATAATTTTAATATATGTAATGTGACCGTTGTCATTTATTGATTGTCATGTAATACAAACAAATGGAATTGAAGAAGAGAAGAAGAGATGCCTTTTAATCACATACCTCAGAGTAAAGAAACCCTTCAGATGGATTTACAACAACTTTAATGTCCAGTACATCTGAACTGAAATGAAAAGTCTTCTGACCTTTGATGGGATTGTTGGGAGACAGACAAAATTAAAAAGGAAATTAATCAGTATACTACAAAAACGCATATGTGGCTTTCTCCGTAGCAAACACTAATGCACTGCTAATCTAATAATCTTAAAAAGGAATGCACAATAAATTAAGTCAAAGCAAAACACGCTAAATTTTAAAGTGGAAAAACTGTGCAGTATTCTACCACGTAAGAACCTGAATATTTGGATATGATGTAATCTTTTAAAATCATGAGTTAAACTTCAAGGTGTTTTGATGCTGACAGTCAATTTCAACCAGAGTAATGCAAATTTAAAAAAAGATTTCTTTCAGTATGAGAGCTTTTAGAGTCTATAGTTCACTTTCAAAACTACTGCAACAAAATGTTCCACTGCTGTTTTTCCAACAGCAGCCAAAGTCTGAACAATTGGTAGAAAGCACTTCCTTCCTGTCTTTCTGCTGTGTCTACTAAAACAGCAAATTAGCCACCCTACAACTTTTACTGAATAATAGAAGCTGTACAGAAGCTGCAACCGTGTGCAGTTTAGACAGTTCTCAATATAAAATATAAATAATAAAATTATAATAAATTGATGATTCTGTCCCAGTAAAGCTGTAAAGAGAACATACTGTACTTCAACATTTTTCCATCAGAGTGACTATTGAACTGATATGTATTGTGTTTCTCCATGTAAACTAAGTATGGAACAGATGTACATAAACAACATTTTATGACAAAAGTCCATATTAAGACTTTATTTCAAAATAGATTTACATGCTTGGTGGATACTGAAAGCATATTTTGAATAATCTAATGTATGCATGTGCGTTTTCTGCTATTCCTGTGTTTGCATGTCCCATCATTCTTTTAATAGGAATACATGGTTTAATATGACCATATTCCATTATTTACTGGAATAATGCTGTGCATGTCTGACACTGTATATGGAGCTGTGCTGGGGCTGAACTACACAGTTGCTTCTTTGTTAATTCATAAGACCGCATCCCACAAACATCATGTGCTCCAAATGGGCTCCAAAAGATTGCCCAGCATTCTTTAAAAGTGTAGCCTGCTGTACTAGAAGCTCATGTCTTTCACTGCCAACCCAAAAGAAGGCAACCTTATGTCCTTACCTCTTATGTCTTTGGACTGATAAGAAGAATGCTGAGAAACAAAGAGCTTCAGCTGCTCATCCAAATTACAGACTGTCAGGTCCACATCCCATGCACGAATACCTGTGTACATATAATACAATTACAATTATAAAAATTATAATACAATTACATCCAATACATTAAATAAAAACTCTGTATATTAAAACATGCTAATTGATTTTTTGCTGCTTAATGAACTGGGTTTATTATATAAGAACAATAAATGTTGATTTGACAGCAAGCAGGCTAAACCCCAGAGCAAAAGCACAGTAGTCAGCATGTAACTGAAACATCATGTGAGACACAATGTGGCTTTCAGAGACAAATGAGATGGTACTATATGTACTCATAAAATATAAAAGCCTCTGAACTGCGTGTTCTCATCTCATATGACCAAAAAAAAAAAGAATATGGCTCATCACTGCTAGGACTTAAATAAGAAAACATCTAACAGTTGGCATTAATAGCAGTTAAATCAAGTATATTTCCTGATATGGATAGGAAAGAAGGGGCGGACAATAAACTAAAGCAATATTGTAAAATTTAAAACCTGACAACTTACTTCTGCATGAGGCAAAACTTAAATGAAAGGTTTTTTCTATATTTGACTGTGACCTGTTAGTCATCTTTCTTTGTAGACAAATTTTCATTTTTGCCTGATCACTACCATGGAGACAGGCTTTTCACATTGTTTTGATTGCCCACACATCTGTCAATATATGACATGTTGTTAAAGCCTTCTGTAGCCAATAAAATGGCACCAAAAATCACTTTCCTATTACTGTTACTGAAATATGAAAGACTATCTTAATGGAAAATCCATTTTAAGTTGGCAACTGTGTTTTGTAGCATGTAGCTGTTTTAGCTAGCCTAAGATGATATTATTTGGCTAGCTTAGACCAACTAGACACCGGCAACATACTGCTAGTATTTTCATCAGGTTAATGATGGTTACTAAAAGTTACATGCAAGCAAAAAATGATCGCTGAGGTGGGTGTGAACATGCAGAGCCGTGTCTAAACTGTTGGGCACACTGAGCAACACGTCATGAATTAAACGATATTCGTTTCTATATAATCACTTAATAATCAACATGTAAAGCAAATAATGTAGTTAAGCGCAATGGCAAGGGTGATGTACACGGAGGCTATTTTGATGTTTACTATCTGATGCCATAACACTGCAGTGCAGGGAAAAACTGCTGCACGAACATTGTGCCAGAATAAACATAGTATTATTGCTTTCAACGCTAATGTATACTGAATGAACGAAAGCTTGTTGAACTGTATTGTGTGTGTGTAAAAAAATAAAAGGTATTGCTGAACGCGAGAAACTGTCTGGCGCAATAAGTCACATTGTGTGATTGTATTTCAGCCATCGCAATTCACCAGGCAACCGGTTAAAATCAAAGAATGAAATATTCATAATGCTCGCAATCCGTTCTAACATAGAGATACGCGAGATAATCTAATGTAATATAATAACAGCGTTGATTAAATGTATTATTACTCATTTCTTCTAAATCCAAAATGTAAAAAAAGCAATACCTCGTTCAATCTCCACCACAATATAGTCCAGTATATGCGGTCTATAAAGCGCACCGATGACAATCAACATTGAGTATTTGTCATTGCTGAATCCAGGATGGGCTGTCAGGTCCTCTGATTCCATCGCTGCCGTTAGACCGGACGCCATGTTGGAAAGTTATTCTTATGATGTAATACACAAACAATCAAGCATTATTGAAGAAACAGGCGGATAATTTGAATGGAACTGAAGCTGTCCAATCGAAATCGGAATTCAGACCGCCTTGTTGCATGCATCACTATTCTCAGCAATAATACATTTTTCTATATATATAATTATATTTATTTTTAATATGATATTTCACATAAAAAACAAGAGAAAATAAATGTTGAATACAAAAAAAATAAATAAATAAACCTTGTTCAGTACTTTTTGAATTTGAAGGGTTCAAAAATTTACACTCCTGGTTTTCCTGCTGAAGCATCAGCGAGCTTTGAACTTTCTGTAACAGTTGCGTACAAGTCCCTCAGTTGTCCTCAGTGTGAAAAGATTGATCTCATAATAATACAACCATTGTTGGAAAGGGTTAAAATACACAAAAATGCTGCAAAATCCACAAATTTGTGGGACCTGAAGGACAGCAGGCAGTTTCAGGACAAACAAGGGACTCATGAACTCACGAATCACTAAAACACACACACACACACACACACACACACACACACACAGCTGTGGATCATTCAGGTAACAACACAGTATTAACAATCAAGTGTATGTAAACTTTTGAACAGGGTCATTTTTATAAATTTAACTACTGTTTTCTCTTGCGGATTATATGTAAACATATTTTATGTCAAATATCTTATTCAGGTCAGTACATAATAAAAAATAACATGCATTGTGTATGATCCCTCTTATTTTGGTAAAATAATTAACACTTTGCAGATTCTGCAAGGTGTATGTAAAGCTTTGACCTCAACTGTATATTGTTTAATAATGTAAATAAGGAAATCAAAACAAGTAAACCATTCAGTAATTCATGACTTTATTTTGAATGTCCATGCATTTCACACAGCTGTAATATGAAAAAAATAAATAAATAAATAACTGCAATTTTCTAAAGTAAAATGCAAAATGGCATCAGGGCTTGTCTGATGTCTTATTAAAGGCATTTCAAAATAAAAAAGTGGCATGATGTTCCTTGTGGACAGCCGCACAACTTGCCAACTCTTGCCCCTTTTCGTACTGCACACTGCTCACCTGCATCACACTTAAAATAAAAAGAAGTACACATGTGAGTAATGAAATGGTCAGTGTAATAACAGTACAACAGACACACACATATTGCAGTGTATGATGTCATTGGTTGCCTACATTAGAGTTTTTATGCAAATTCATTACATTACATTATCATTACTTGTCACAATACATACTCATTATGTTGTCAACTGTATATTTATTGTAAATTATTAAATTCAAAGTAAGTGAAAAAGTGCAGTGAACTTATGATTTTACTTAAAAATCAAAGCAATCAAAGCCTATCAGACTTAATTATAGAGCTCTCCATTTGTGTGAAATGCTACATTACCGAAGGAAGTAGGCTAAACTTTTTTCCAGTTTGTGGCAGTTGTTTATTCTTTAACTTCTCAAGGACCTCTTGCAGTGCCTCTATCTGTAAAACAATTATAATTTTAGATCCATTTCCTGAGATTATTCAAGATGATTGCTTCTTCTCATTTGTCCAATGTTCCATTATGAAAGGCACAACTCACCAAATTGTTCTCCTCCTGTGTTTTTGTGGCACTCTCCAAAGAGCGACTGTCAAGTGAGTCATCACAGCTTGTGAGAATGAAGGACAGGGCAGAAGCAGCAGCGATAAGGACGATCCTTCCGCTAACCATGGTGATGAAACAGGTTTCCTTGGTCCCAACAGCAGAAGGTGGTCAGTGGTCTCATGGTGTGATGAAGAGCTGGTCCTTATAAATGGATTCAACATCACCTACTACAAAATTCATGATGATGACCCTCAGTGACACATGTTAAGCTTATACAAGGCCATATTCCCATACTTGTAGTGGTTTGTGAGAAAGAGATTAGCCAAATGCTTAATAATGCAGATGCAGTTTGTGTTCTAACTCAGTGTGAGCATGCATTCTGTATATTCAGTCTGTTCAAGCCTATATAATGTTATAAACCAGGGATTACATTCCTTCTGTAACACTTCACTGTAATTTTCATAAATACCATAAACAAACATTTTACAAATTATAATATGCTTACTTACTATTTGTTTAATTCACAATTTGGAAACTATAGAATACTTCAACTTGTTGTTTCAGTTTTTACACGTATATGCTGATCTGTTATTTGAGTAAAGGTTATTTTAAGTTTTATTTAATTTCTAAGTTGTTCTTTAATAAAGAAACTATATGTTTAGTATTAGCCTATATCAATGCAATACCTTCACACACCAGCAGGGGTTGACAAACCTCTGAATAAATTCCTAAATAATAAATAATGCGGCGCTTTGGGCTTATATTCAAAATAAAAAAAAACAAAGTCAGTGATTTCTAAACTTATTTTCATTATCATTTTGAAATTAAAATACTGAAATGAACAGATAAATTACTCAAGATACGTGACAGACAAACTCCAGAGGATTGCATGATCTGGATGATTGCGGGTCAAGTCCAATATTGACATTGACCTGGCTAGGAGGAACAGATGATTGAGGGCATGTATGAAGGGTCAGTGGCTTTGCTTCAGGTACTAATGAGACAATCTGTAAGGGAGAGACCCCAAGGCAATGGATGTCTGATGGGGTAATTCTAGCCTAATTCAGAAAATTAGAAATAAAACTCCAGTAAATTAAAATTCCATGTTAATATTTCTTAAACTAAGCCCTGTGTTCATATAATCACCACCCCCTCTTTGTGTGTATATGTATGCATGTTATTAAAAACAAACTATTAAAAATATTGAATCAAGTTTATCTAAAAGTGTAACAATGCAAACATGTTTTCTGTTTAGGGTTAGGGGACATAAATTATCATTTGGTCAGTATAACAACAATAAATGTCTATGTAAAGTCCCCACAATTCACAGAAATCTAACATGTGTGTGCGCATATATATATGCATATATATATCTATATATATATATATATATATACACACATACACAGAATTGGGCAAAGTTGGAAATATCCAAGGTACACATTTCTAGTAACTGTGCAGTTAATTCTCATAGTCTATTTTTAGAAACTTTACATTTGTCATCTCCCCAAATTTGTCACTACCGAAACACAGTAATATATATTACGTAAATAATATTTTGCTTACATCTACCTTGTAAATATATTTTTTGCCATTTTATTACATTTTTGTCAGAGGTAAATCATTACAATTTTAACAATATTCAAGTGTGATTTATAAGTTTAATTTAGTTTGAATATACATTGAACCAAACAATGTAACGTCTTAGCTGATAATTCAGTATACTTTATTTTTGACAAAACATCCCATGTTTCAGTCGTGACTGCACATTTTTGGTAGTGACAGTAATTTTGATAGCGACCACTTCACATTACAGAATTTTAACTCAAATACTAAAATACTACTAAAATATTTAAAAATTGCATAACTGTAATAAAATGTTGTTTATTTCTCCTAAATAAAGGACTATGTGTTCCCTTTTGTCACTACCAAAACAATGATGACATGTTTCGGTCATGACTGTTATGGTAATGACAAGTTTAGATATTTTTGAGCCCAGCTCAAAGATGCTAATCAGCAGGTTAGCTACTACAGTTCTAAACAGGTGTACACATACACTATATTGCTAAAAGTATTGGGATTTGTGTGCTTCTGATTTTCAAAAAGAAATGATTGATCCAGTCAGTGTGGAAGAACTTGACTGGTCTGCATTAAGCCAAGTCCTAATCCCTGTTGAACACCTCTGGTGTGACTTTGAAGGATTAGTTCACTTCCAGAACAAAAATGTACAGATAATTTACTCACTCCCTTGTCATCCAAGATGTTCATGTTTTTCTTTCTTCAGTTGTAAAGAAATAATGTTTTTTGAGGAAAACATTTCAGGAATTTTCTCCATATAATGGACTTCTATGGTGGCTGCGAGTTTGAACTTCCAAAATGCACTTTAAATCCAGCTTCAAAGGGCTCTAAACGATCCCAGCCAAGGAAGAAGGGTCTTATCTAGTGAAACAATTGGTTATTTTAAATTACAATTTATATACTTTTTAACCTCCAAAGCTCATCTTGTCTACCTCTGCGATGCGCACTCCCAACTTCAAAATCGTTCTACATTGATGCAGAAGTACCGACCCAGTGTTTTCAAAGTGAACATGCAAAGGTGGTCAAACGCCCTTACAAAAAAAGGTAAAACAGCAATGTACAATGAATATGAAGTTTCAGGAGAAAATGAGATTGGTGAGTTTTTAAACAAACCCTGTCTTAAACCGGATGCATGTGTATCACAGAGCTAGAAAATATGAGCATTTGAGGTTAAAAAGTGTATAAACTATAATTTTTTTAGAAAATAATCAATCGTTTTGCTAGACGATTGCAAAGACCCTTCTTTGAAGCTGTATTTAGGCTGCATTTTGGAAGTTCAAACTCGTGGACACCACTATAGAAGACCACTATATGGAGAAAATTCCTGAAATGTTTTCCTCAAAAAACTATTTCTTTACGACTGAAGAAAGACAGACAAGAACATCTGGGATGACAAGGGGGTGAGTAAATTATCTGTAAATTTTTGTTCTGGAAGTGAACTAATCCTTTAAATGCAGACCTTGAACCAATAACTCATCACCAAACACCAATGACTTGTACAAACGGGTATAGTAATTTTTTGACACTTCTAAAACTGTTGCAACAGAGATGGAAATACAATTTTTAAATACATGAATTGTTTCCATCTTTGTTGCCACAGATTTGGAAGTGCCCTTTTCTGTTCTAAAGAAGGGGTGTCCCAATACTTTCATCCATATTGTGTATGTACAAGTCACTGGTGTTTGGTGAGTTTTTGGCTCAAGGTCTGCATTTAAAGTCACACCAGAGGTGTTAAACTGGGATTAGGACTTTTCTTTCTGCAGACCAGTCAAGTTCTTCTACAATGACTGAATCAATCATTTCTTTTTGAACCTTGCCTTATACATTGAGGCATTTTTCATGTTAGAATAGAAAAGGGTCTAGTCCTGTCCTTTTCAACTGTTACTATAAAATTAGAAGCATGCAGTCCCCTAGAATATCATTATATGCTTTAAGATTATGCTTTAACATTAAGATTTGTACTCATGGAAATTACTAAAATAGTCAAACCTGTTTATTAGAAGGGGTGTCCCAATACTTTTGGCAATAGTGTGTAAAAACTAAATGTTATGGAATAGCTCCCAAAAAAAGTGTGCTTAACTGCAAAAAAAAGGTGTTTGGTAGGGACGTTCCTTACAGTTACACACAGATTTTCAGACTTTTGAACACATTTACCTCAAAATGATGAGGCCTATCTACTCACCATGTCTATATGAAAGAGAGTGGCACAGAAACATTTCCTGATCATAAATTTAGGGGTGTAGTTAAAATCAGTTTCAGCCAATGGGTAAAAAAGCACTGTTTTAATAGTGACATGATGCATGAACTTCACTTTTTTTTTTTACAAAGTCAAAAAGGTAATTTTAAAAACAACAATGGAATAAAATGCAAAAATGATTTCAATATAATTTTCATAAATTTAAATTTAGGGGTTAGGGTTCAGAACAGCCACCTCCCTATTGAAAGTACCAAATAAATTATGATTTCATATATATTAAGCTTACTGATATATTTTTTTTATATTATTGGGGTTTTCAATAGATAGAAGGATCTTAGTAAACATCTAAGATATTAGTATTTATTTTTATTTTTTTTGCACCAATTCTGTAGAATGGCCCATATAATTCTCAACCATTTAATCCAGAGTGTGAATTCTGATCTCATAACAAAGGAACTGAGAAACTTCAAAATGTAGAATATAAATTGTGTACATGAACTACAAGACTTAACCTTCAGACTTACTCACTGCTTTATTATTTTCTTATCATTTTATGGAGCTAGGTATTTTAATAATAGGTCTATTAACTCCATATTTTGTTTGTAAGGCTGTAACTGTCCTGATGTCACTTGATAAAGGATTAAGATAATAAACACCTTGTCAACAGTTGGTGTATGGTCCAACAAACTTTGTCAAACTATAATCTTATTCAATTGATGTAATCACAACAGCCTTGATTGAAAAGATTAGCATGCAAAATAGCGTTCCTCTAACAATCAAGTAATCCTTTCCGTGATTCGATTCACAGCTCATCTTTATTTTGTTGTAACATTACCACTATGTAACATATTATAGCTGACCGGTTTAAGCTTGTAATATCTGGCCATTATGACCGAAACCAACGAAGTGTGTGTAATATCAAATGTAGTTGTTAGTTTTGATGTAATTACCGAATGAGTACCTTCGTGATCACCTTAATTTCTAATGTCCACGGCATGCCCGCACATGTTCCTCCTCCTGTTCTCGTGTTTAGGTCTCAATGAGGAGGTACAGTTCTCACCACCAGATGGAGCCCTGGACATAGAAGACAGTAATATGACTACTTGACTGTTTGAAAAATGATTTTCAAAATTGTTGCACGACTTTTGCATCAGGCACTGACATGATTAAAAACGTATATTTCTAATTTGTGTCAATATATGCGTATTATGGTTTCATATAGGCTATTTTATTAAATCTTTTAATTAACCATTTTAAAAACTATATACATGAATGCATTTGTATGCATGTAACACTCTCACGTATACAAGTTAATGCTGTATTATTTTACTGATAATTAGTATGATTTAACGTGCAAACAGTCTTTTGCAAATAGAGTTTTTGTGAGATTAAAGAACTAACTGCAAAATAAACTAAAGTCGTACAAAAAACATGCAAAATGCAAAATAGAATTATGTATTTGTTATCTTTTAAAAGGTTAACAATATTTAAAATCTCAGCAGCTGACAAAAAAACAAGCAACTATCAATCAATATTCATCCGTTTTCATCTTTAACAAATTAGTCTACAGGATTGCATTATGGAGAATAGCCCCTTGATCGTTCCTTAAACAAAGACAACTGCAGTTGACACAATAGTTCACACAATTGGAGACTCCATAGAAACCTCCGGGCCAGTTAGTATGAGGTTTCGGCTGCAGTTTCAACCACGCCTACTACGCTACTCCTGCTATAAAAACTCCGGCTCCTACACTTCAAGTCAAACACGAGTCGAGACAGTATCGTAGAGAGAAGTATCCGAGCAGTGCGAGAAAGGAACCACTCGAAATCTCTGGATTACTACTGCCGTCAAAGACCGCTATTCTCACTGGAATTATATTATTTGCGAGGAAATTTCGATTTCTGGATTATAATATAATTTAAGGACAAACATGACTCTGGAAGAACTTGTTGGATGCAACAGCACTGACAGAAAGTAAGTAACTTGTTTTTTATATATAATTTCAAACGAGTGTCTCAAAAATGTTTTAATTTTTAAGAATTTCAAAAGTTAAAACTCATATTTTTTCTTCTTTAAAGAATGGAAACTGTAAGTGAAGCTCTTGAGGAGCTACTAGTAGCTGCACAACGGCAAAACTGTCTGACAGTAGGAGTCTACGAGTCTGCACAGTTGATGAATGTGTAAGTATTTTATACAATCTAAAATAAAATTCAGCAATACGCATTAGACCAAATTGTAAAAACCGAAGTGCATGTTAAATTAAACGCGTTTTTATTAACTTCAACAGGGATCCAGACAGCGTAGTCCTCTGCGTTTTAGCGACCGACGAGGAGGACGAGAATGATGTTGCGCTTCAGATCCACTTCACCCTGATCCAAGCATTCTGCTGCGACATCGACATCAACATTGTACGCGTCTCCGGCATGAGGCGTTTAGCACAGGTTCTCGGGGAACCGCTTTCCACTGACAACAACGCTAATGAACCAAGAGACCTCCACTGCATACTAGTAACTGTAAGTATTATTCCGTATATTACAAATACACGTACAGGGTAGCATTTGGAAGAGGGGGTGCAGTTTGTTCATATAGCTTTTGTCGTCGTTAACAATCTTTAAACTTTGTAAACAAAATACAAGCGTTTTTTTTGTGGTGTGTGGTAAAGCCTACGGCTGCTTACGGTTTATATAATGACTAACTTAACTAGTTCCCTGGTGGAAATATTTCAAAACTCACTGGAAAAGTATTTACAGTATTCATAAAACGCACCACTCGCCCACCTCCACCCACAATTCACACCCTTAAAGCAAAGTAACAAATAAGCTATTATCAAAGATATGCAATACTAATCACATTTTGTTCATTTTCACAGAACCCACAAGCCGAGCATCTCAAGCTGAACGAAGTTGGGAGTTACTGCAAGGAAAGCCGTTGCAGGAACCAGTGGGTACCCTCCATTGCCCTGCAAGAGCGCTGAGGTCTTGTGCACTGAAACGTGCTGAAGAGAACCGGAATATTGATGTCGTCCTTCAACCGTCATGAGGACATACTCATCAATTCAAGGGGACTGTCTAATAGTCCGTTATGGAGCTTCCACCTCCATGTTTATGGAATTCTAAGTGTCAGAGGATACTAGAGACATTCGTCCACGTTCCTCATATTGCATGATCGGTGTTGTCGGCCTTTGGAGGGGCCAAAGGAGCACCAGGGTGGTCGGTGGACTGTGTTGTACCTTGTGAGGTATGCAGCAAAGATGCTAAGGGATCCGGACGGTGGCATATGGCTGCTCTTTGCAGTCCACGTGGGGAGAGGATGAATAACACATGACTCAGACCTGACAATATTCTCATGGGTCTACAGAGGAAAAAGAACCTCTGCCTTAAAAAAAAGAGACTGAAGTGCTATTTAAGGACTGAATTTGTCTTCATTTTTATTTATGCATAACACTGGCTGATGTTGTTTAAAACAAATAATATATTTGGTTATTTATAAATTCACAAATGTTTACCTTTTTCTTATGAAATAAATTTTATGCCTAATGATTTAAAATGAACAGCTCTTGTGTTTTTTATATGCCAGAAAGTTCTTAGATGTTATAAAAACTGTCACATGCACTGACATGAGTTCAGTTCATAACAAAAACAAATTACTTCTATATATATATTCTTGCTTCCTTATAGTCAAGTATTATCGTTCTATATGTTATTTTAAGCACGCAATAAGGAAGAAAGAGACTTAAATTGTTTTGTGGGACAACAGACAGTTATGATGAAGGGTAAAGAAATATTATCCCCAAGAATATAGCTGTTCACACATTGACACCTGTTTTCCCCCCTCCCTTCTGCATCATAAATCATGCAGCCTAGATGCAGCACAATGTGTACAAACGTAAGAGCCTCCTTATCTGTTTTACAAACATAGCTCTTGTTTGCAAGAGCTGCAAATTGTACATAAAGACACAATTCTGCAGACAGAGATTCTGCAGTGGCTTTTTAATATCTACCTGCAGAAAAGGATGAAAGAGAAACTACCGCTAAATAAATCATAACAAGATCATAAACTGCTTAGCAATTGTATTTCACCGATTGATTAAAAAAAAGTGGTTTAGGCTAAAGTGTGCACATCCATGACTCAGAACAATGTGAACTGCACAAATCATATGGAATCAGATTTTGATTTGTGCCATTGCCATATATGGTATTAAGTCAGAGGATTTACAATGCGACCTCAGTCTGAACCTTTATATCACTGTAGGTCAACACTTATCATGATTCTGAGCTGATGGGATTCACTCATAAGATTTTACATATTTGTTCTCAGGCAGTCAGTGGCATACAACTGCATACAAGCAAAGCTTGTGAGAAAGCCATTTTTGACAAGTTTTTTGGTCTGGTTCTCATGAGAGAACCTGAAGATTTGGTTTGGTGCACTGCACACACTGCACAAAATGTGACACATTAAATACAACTACATAAAATAATAGTAATAATAGTATTACTGTACTTTATTTAGTTCATTTTTAAAATAAAATAAAATAAATAATGAAGTAAGTGTGATAATACTATTATATGTGACCCTGGACCACAAAACCAGTCTTAAGTAGCATGGGTATATATGTAGCAATAGCCAAAAATGCATTGTATGGGTCAAAATTATCGATTTTTCTTCTATGCCAAAAATCATAAATAAAGATCATGTTCCATGAAGATATTTTGTAAATTTCCTACCGTAAATTTTTTATTAGTAATATGCATTGCTAAGAACTTCATTTGGACAACTTTAAAGGTGATTTTCTCAATATTTAGATTTTTTTGCACTCTCAGATTTCAGATTTTCGAATAGTTGTATCTCCACCAAATATTGCCCTGTCTTAACAAGCTTATTTATTTAGCTTTCAGATAATGTATAAATCTCAATTTCAAAAAATTTACCCCATGACTAGTTTTGTTGTCCAGGGTCACATATTTCGCATTTTCAAAGCTAAAACCAGCAAACTTTTATTTTGGCGGGTTGCCAGCAAATGCGCTGCATTTGTGCAGTGATGTGTCAGTGATGTTTTGCATTTCACTCTGAAACGGTCAACGTATAGTCTATCCACATTATTTTTTTTTTTTTACACAGAAATAAGCCTGTGGGTGAGTCTTCTGGTTTATTAGCTGTTATAGGGAAATAATGAAAATAATAACAACGTGCAGTAAGCGGTAAAACTGTTTGCACTACAAACCAGTGTGTTCATTCCAGAGACAAACAATTTGGGTGTCCACACCAGACGCAACGTGACAACGCGTTGCAACAGAATCAATCAATTTTCACAGCCAATCAGAATCACGCGTGGGCAGGCTCTCCCTGGAAGCGAACTGCATTCGCAACGAAATGGATAGGTTTATAATCTAATTCATAAATATTACAACTTTTAACATTATTAAATGTACATACTGAGTGACTAATACCATCTTTGTTAATGGAATACACTTGTTGGTTCGCACTGAGTTCACAGTTTGAACGAACGTATCTTTGCTTTCATTTATTTTCCATAAACTATCTGTTGTTGCTTTCAGTATGGTTATAAAGGTCACACAAAATGATATTCAAACTCACATTAGACACATTTAACTTTGAATAAAGCACATAATCAGTACCTGAGATTATCAATTGTCATTAGTTTGAATGCTGTTGTTCCAGCCATCGCAGCTAGTTAGGACAAAAACTCCAATTAACATGGAATAGAATACTTTTTATCACATCTAGTTAGGACACTGTGTTACGTCACGGTTTGGTCAGTTACCCGGATGTGCGGCCATATTGGAGATACTCAGATGTAAACAACAGCATTGATTGCATGGTTAATGTACTACTGAATATGTTTTTCTGCTAATTTTTGCTGTCTAAACCACGGAAAAAACACGTGGAGGCTGCTAAATCATATAGAGAAGGACTTAGTAAGCAGGGAAGGGCACAATATTTTGACAAACTAAAGTTAATAGGTGGTAAAGAAACGTACAACCAGTATTAATTAAGATATTAGCCTAGTATTTCACCTCCTGAAAGGAAACGATAAGAATAAACATGAACTCTGTCAAGATTCTTGCCCTGGAAATCCTGGTTCAGTTTCGCCAACCACAAACACATTTTCTTCCTCAGACAGTTTTTTGCACTTCTCTTCCTGATTTGTTAAGGACTTTTGGCAGTCTAGTACTCCAAATCAGTCTGGCCAATTAGTACAGCCCAAAACATGACAATAATTAATCATTTTCAGCTGCAGTAATCAGCAAAATATGCGAGTTTTGTTCGGTTCAGTGGTATTGTTTGCATTCAGTGGAGCCAATATGGCCGACTGATGACACGTCATCAATGTGCAGTAAACGGTAAAACAGTTTGAACTACAAATAATTAGGATAATTATTAAAATAATATGGCAAGACACCAATTTGCAATATCAAAACGAGCAAAACAAGCTGTTTTGAACAGCTAAAAATAGCTGGACACGGATGAGGCCAGAACCCTGACCTATAAAATTTACAAATGGCCGCACCCTTTCTTACGGGGGGAAAAGGTGGATACGAAAATAAAAAAACGTTGCTTTTTCTCATCCTCATCCTCCTCCTTATCGCCATGGTACATCACTTTATAAATACTGCCATGTTTACATTTGTATTACAGCGAATTTGCGTTGTCTTTGTTATTTTTCTTTTGCGGATTCACACTTGAATCTGATATTGGCCACATTTAAAAAAAGCTATGAACAGCCAAACAATTCAGAATTGAGCACTAAAGCTTGCAGTATGAATATAGCCTTAGTCATATAGTAATATTTCTTTCAAAAAGAACAATCAGTGCCTTTATAGGCTTAACATGAAAACATGCACAAACATCTTATTAGTCACACACTCGTGCTGTTCTTCAGAAGACTAAAAAAGAGGGAAAAATAGCTTGATCACTCTGACTTCAGTGACCTTTTCTATGGTGACTGTGAAAGGTCAGGCTGCCTGCAGGCCAGAGAAAACATGCACAAGGGTCTGCTGAGAGGACTGTCCCATTAACTTTGCAGACAGTGAAGCAGACTGGATGAAAGATTCTGCCGTTGCTGCACGTGTTAGACCCCACATTTTCAAAACTACGGGTGTGCTCTGACTTCCCACAAGACTCTTGACTCACACTATATTCCCTTAAACTCCAACTAAGACATCTGGGGATGATTCCACTGCAACTTTAGTAATGTGAAGTGAATAATGTCATACGGATGACTCAGAGACGTCTACATCTGCACAGGTTGAGTTTCGGTTATTTCTTGGGAACATATCATGCCGCCCGGAAGGGTTTGAAAGGCACGTCTGTATTTTCACAGGGAGCCGTGTTCTCACATGTGGCAGTGTTTACAATTTCCTTGTGCCAAAAAAACCTTCACTTACTGAACGAGAGGTTAAAAAAAAACACAATGGCACAATTCAAGAACGGTGATGAGGAGAAAGTTAGTGAGCAATAATCACCCACTTTTATGAAGTCATCAACAGGGGCCATTGTTTCGGAAGGGGTGGATCAGTTAACAACTGACAGATATATTTGTATCTTCACTGTAAAAGCCTGAGAGAAAACAGTGTTTTCTGCCCCAAGGCTCTCAGACGTGCACAAAGCCGACGTTGACGGGCTCCTCTGCAGACAGACATGACTAAAGCATGGTGCGTACCCTGGGCGGCTACTGGGCTGAGCTGCGCACTTCAGGGCTGCGGTGACGTCAAGCCTGAGGGAGAAAATAGAAGAAAAACAGGAACAGAAGGCTCTTATTTCCATGGCAGCAATAGCACAGCCCTTCAACAACGATACTCGCTATACTGAGGTAACAGCCACTGCTATGAATAGTCTGACTGCACGTTCTATTCTTAGACTGAGCTATATTTGAGCATGTCACTGACTCAAATATTCACTGAAAAGCAAAAAGTAGAGCATCAGACATAAACATTATAGTCTAAGTCTGAACACAGAACCTTAGAATTATGATGTTTGTAGTGTGTATATTCATAGGGCAAGCTATTATAAGATCATGAAATAAAGAAAATCACAGGCTGATCAACAGGTTTTTCCATATTTATTCCAACAGAAAATATTCTAGCTTTATAAATATACACAATTTATCTCACTCAAATCAAACCACTATTGTACAGAGACATGCAGAAGAAAAAAAACAGGTATTATTTAGAATTAAGAATGCGTTCCCACAACTATTTGAAAATATGAAATCTGAGGATGCAAAACAAAAAACAAAAAAAAACGCCTTTAAAGTTGTCCAAATTAAGTTCTTAGCAATGCATATTACTAATGAATGATATATTTAGGTAGGGCATTTACAAAGTATTCATGGAACATGATCTTTACTTAATATCCTAATGATTTTTGGCTTAAAAGAAAAATTGATTATTTTGACCCATACAATGTATTGTTTTCTATTGCTACAAATATACCCATGCTACTTATGACTGGTTTTGTGGTCCAGGGTCACATTTGTGGCCATGTTTGGTTAATTTGTGCCCTTGTTTTAATTTAATCATGACCATGTATTGATTTATTCCCTTATGTTAGTTAAATCATGGGTATGTTGTACTATCATTTCCATAATTTAAAGAAAAAGTTCATTCAAAAGTTTGCTAAAGCAA
Source organism: Cirrhinus molitorella (assembly GCA_033026305.1). NCBI lineage: Eukaryota > Metazoa > Chordata > Actinopteri > Cypriniformes > Cyprinidae > Cirrhinus > Cirrhinus molitorella. The sequence continues at coordinate 14,798,962 of CM065124.1, read as the reverse complement.
AATGTACTCACCCTCAGGCCATCCAAGATGTAAATGAGTTTGTTTCTTCATCAAAACAGATCTGGAGATATTTAGCAGTACCTATGTAGTGAATGGGTGCCATCAGAATAAGAGTCCAAACATCTGATAAAAATATTGCAATAATCCACAAGTAATGTACAAGTAAACCAAAACTCATCTACATCTTGAATGGCCTGAGGGTGAGTAAATGTTCAGAAAGTTTTCACTTTTAGGTGAACTATTCCTTTAAATGTAGTTAACTGTTACCATGAATGAACAAAAAAGGATCAAATTAGTACAACATGGCCATGATTTTAATAAATAAAATAAATACAATTTTGGAACAAATTCTTAATTTGTAGTCACGGTGTTTTCCACCATGAGGAGCTCTGTACTGTAGCTCAAAATAAATACATAAAATGGATGGCTATGTTGTTGAGCTATAGCGTGAAGTCAGAATGAGAGTCATGTGCAGCTAGGTCACCCTCTCTTTCTGACACACTAATGAGTTCATGTGCTCTGCTGAGCCAAGGTCAGGGGCTGAAAAAAATAAGACCCTCTCATCATTGTGTTCATTATGCAGTCCACTTCTGTGCAGCAGCAGCAGCAAACAAAGCACTCACATGACTTTTAAGACTCACAAGACATTTAATGTCTGTGAGTAGATTCAATTAGTTCTGACTGACTGATGTCAAGATCTGGTCAGCAATAGCCTAAAGCAGAAGAGCACACTTGTACATTTCATATAGTTATTTAAAGTACATATATATAACATTTTAACCTAAGTAAGTGGCCTTAATAGTAAAGATAGTGCAAACAGTGGGCACATGAGAACTAAACAAACCCACACTCTTAAAATTTTGCAGTCGTGACATAGAAGAATTGTTTTTGGTCCCACAAAGTACCTTTCAATGATCAGTCCTTAAAGGATTAGTTTACTTACGAATTAAAATGCCTTGATAATTTACTCACCTCTATGTCATCCAAGATGTTCATGTCTTTCTTTCTTCAGTTGAAAAGAAATGAAGGTTTTTGAGGAAAACATTCTAGGATTTTTCTCCATATAGTGGACTTCAATGGGGATCAGTGGGATGAAGTTCTAAATTGCAGTTTCAATGTCTAGTGAAATCTAGTAAACGATCGGTCTTAAAAAAATACTAATTTATATACTTTTTAACCACAAATGCTCATCTTGCACTAGCTCTGATCAATGATGCATTACGTAGTCACATTGGAAAGGTCATGTCGGATGTTTTTGAGTTGGAGGAGAAAATGAGATGAAGTTATTCACCCTTTTTAAACCAAAGTACACAGACGAATAACTAACTGCGCATGATTTTTCCCACGTGATTACGTAATGCGCAAAGTCATAGACACACATCAAAATGCTAGTGCAAGATAAGCATTTGTGGTTACAAAGTATATAATTTTTTTTTTTTAGAAAATGACCAATTGGTTCACTAGATAGGACCCTTATTCCTCAGCTGGGATCATGTAGAGCCCTTTAAAGCTGCATTAAAACTGCAATTTGGACCTTCAGCCCATTGGTCCCCATTGAAATCCACTATATAGACAAAAATCCTGGAATGTTTTTCTCCAAAACCTTCGACTGACGAAAGAAAGACATGAACATCTTGAATGACTTGGGGGGAGAGTAAATTATCAGGAAATTTAAATTCTAATCACAAAGTTCATGAAGTATAGAAGTTCAAATACACTTATTTTGGACAATACAGCTAAAGTAGACAACAGGTATCAAATGATAAAGAGTTGAATGTGCGTCACATATTATTAACCATTAAATCCTAATGGTGCATCCATCCACCCACCCTTCTCCCTGACGCAATGGGACCTTGTTTGCAAACACCAGGCCGGTCCTATGATAAATAAACTCATGAGCATGTCATACACAGCTTTACAGCCCACATTTCCTGTTGTCACCACATCATATTTCCTTTTACGACACTGGAGATTAATGGTTTGCAAATACGGAAGAACCAAAAAAAGAATAGCAACACACCACATGTGTGGATTTTCTGCGACTAAATGGAGCCACATCAAAATCAATACAAATTACTTTCTTCATTCTAAAAAAACACCAAAAGGTGTATCGTCATGATCATAACTTGTCAGTTAGAGCCTACTTTAAAGCATTTTTCTATTCTATGGTGAATATTGTGTATAGTTAAAAGTGAAGTTAATTATTGTCTGTATTGTGTGTATAGACAAAATGGTGCTGTATTTTATGACTGCTTATTTTCTGTGATGCCAGTGAGCGCAGACCATACTTTGATAAGAGCACTCAGTGGTTTCTCCACTTCCTCTAAAGTCTCTCACTCAGGAAACACCATATCTGTCTGACTGAGGGTTACCGTTGGTAACACAGATTCATTCATTAGTCACTCTGTGCCTTTAAACTGAAGCTGGGAACACATGGACTCCCTCCTGTGTCTGATTGATTAGCAGAAGTGCACCGGAGCCAGTGGGAAGTCAGGCACGCGCCCATCAGCTCTGAGCTTGTAATCTGACAGCACACACTGCACAAGCACAATGCCACACACAAAGCCCTGATCAGATGAAGTGGGTTGCAAAAGTGGGACAACTTAAAACAGAGAATGCCCACCTCACAAAGACACAGAATGTTTATCAGCTTTAATCAATGTCACAGGCTTTTTCGCTTTGAGTTGTATTGCCACTTTTACTAATAAGCAGATCTGACTTCAGTGGTGCCCAAAACTAATCAATCATCCAAACATTTCTAAAGCCACGTATCGCTCTCATATGTAAAAGTAATTATTAGGCTCCTGTTTCCTCTGCAGAAATCAATCAGTCTGGGGGCAATCAGCAGTGGCGGAGAGAGACGACCGCAAATGCCAAGCCTAATATTTCTGCAGGGCTCAGGGTCAGAACCGCAGTAGCAGAAAGAAAGGAAGTCGCAGGTTTTATGAAGCAGTCAAAACACTTGGCCTACAATGCACAAAAGCTGACAAGTTTAAAGGCTTTTAATCAGATCTGTAATGCAATGCATTGATTAATGTGTATTGTAGTGTATCTTTAGTGTAGATTTAGATCCAAATCATAGCATTTGCTTGCATTAAAAATAATATTCAAATATTCATGAGTATAACTTTAAATTTCAGCTAATTGTTCACTTGCTCAGGGTTAAATCAATATTGTTACTTGCTCAGAGAACACTGCAAAATGGTAAAATCCAGTAAAACTTGTTAATTGACTACATTTAAGCTAGTGGTGTAAAAATATATTAAGAAAATGCAAGTACTGTAAAATGTTCAAAAAAAAAAAAGTTCATGGAGACAAAAATGTAAACAATAATATTTTGAGCAAATACGATAAAATATTAACATTGTATTATTTAATGACAAAGTTAAGAATTGTTAGGAAAGTTAAGAACGAATGTAACTAATTTTTTAGTGAAAAATATAAAAGTAATTTTTACAAATATAAATGTGATTTTTAAACTAAAGCAGAAAAAAAAACATGTAAAACTAATGTAAATAAATTTGTTATATTTTGATGGTAAAAGTTTTGGGAACCACTGATACTAGATGTTTATTTATTTATTTATTTATTTATTGTAACCAAATATAAATGTGATTTTTACAGATTATATAAAAAGTATACAAAGTAAACAAATATAACACTGCATCCCGCGATACTTGTAATATTGCAACTATATTACTTTTTTATGGTAATGTTCTGGGAACTACTGCTTTTCTTTTATTTTATTTTATTTTAATTTATTTTTGTAACCAACCTGTTACCTGTAAACCTGTAAAATATATCAAATGTAAAATATAAATGTGATTTTTACACATTTTATAAAAAGTATACAAATATATGTATGTTAATAAAACTGCATGTTATAATATATGTAACATTGCAACCATATTTTTTTATAGTAATGTTCTGGGAACCACTGCTACTAGATTATTATTATTATTATTATTATTATTATTATTATTATTGTAACCAACTATTTTTTTGCATCAAAATCTAAATTCTTTGTGTAAAATATTAATGTGATTTTTACACATTTTATAAAAAACGTATACAAATTGTATAAAGTATACAAATATATATATATATATATATATATATGTGTGTGTGTTGATAAAACTGCATCCCATAATACTTGTAACACTGCAACCATGTGTTTTTATGGTAAAGTTCTCGGAGCCACTCCTACTAGATTTTTATTATTTTTATTTTATTTGTATTTTTGTAACCAACATTTGTTTTTGTATTAAAAACTAATGTAACTAAATTTTCAGTGTAAAATAAAAATTAAATTAAATTTAAAAAAAAAAGAATAGGAAACATTTACAGCTGCTTATTTAGCTGTTAACAAACCTATTTTTCTCTTCCTTGTCTTTTTTAAACACTGAGGTCAAAGGCCACCTGATCACATTAGGGCATCAAAGGTCATCTTATTCAATGAGTCTCTCCAAAAGTCTGAGTGAGCAGGTCATTTTAACAGTGCTTGCTCAGGAGAGACAAACAAGAGGGTGGCTTAACTTTCACTTCCTGCCGTTGAGTTTCTTTGAATCATCTCTAAACTAACTGGAATTGCAAAGGTCAGTCAAAAAAAAAAAAAAAAAAAAAATCCAACTATGGTAAACAAAATAGGCAAACAGATGCAAACAAACATATCTTATACAGTACTAATGCATTCATGCTACTTTGACAGCAGAGTAGAATCATGCTTACAGTGTTTAATGGCAGAACTGGCAGTTCCAAGAGAAAGACACCAAGTACTGTTCCAGCAAAGTATCTTTTCTGTTCAGGCAACAGGCTGTTCAGTAATCACAGTGACCCAATTCCAAAAATCAGCAGTGAGTTACAGCTAAAACACTAAAACTTCTTTTCACCCAGCTGAGAATGTGTTGAAAAGCATATTTACAATGTTCACAGCAGGCCGTCTGAACCTCCCTGACTAGCTGGCTCGCAGCCAGGCGTCTGTGTGTATCGGTGTCTGGGAGACTGCATGATCTGCAACGGTTACAGCCCTGATCATGCAGTCATCACAGCGGCTTAACAAACCTTCAGCGGCCCCAGCTAACTGTCTAAGCCTGGCAGACTCCAGCTAACTGTCTGGCTATGCAGGTAGTTTCTGCACTCAAGAGACAAATTAGGCAAACAGGCTAGTAATAATAATTGCAGAGTGTACTGTCTGTTCTTTTGCCGTGAGTATGTGTCTGTCTAGTGCATGTGTAAATACAGGTAGTATATCAAAATTACTTTGTGTTCTGTCTTGCAATTATACGGACATCCCACAACACAGTGTTCCCTTTAAAGATGAAAAGCTATGAAAAGTATCTTATAAAGCTGGAGTACCGAATGTTATATTTTGTGAATACACATCAGTTGTGCTCTAGTACAGAGATCTCACTCTTTCCAAAATGGCAAAAACATGCAGAAAACAGGATTACACCTAAAGAGACAACCAAATTACATAGTTGTTTTCTTTCCGTCTGGGCTACGTAGGCACTTTCTGACAATATCATTACTGACAAATAAACAATCTAAGTAATTAGCCACTCCTCACTTTTGGACTGCATTTGTGAATGCAGTTTTTTCACACCAACACTGCTGAGTTATATTTATTTACATATATACACTACCAGTCAAAAGTTTTTGAACAGCAAGATTTTTCATGTTTTGTAAAGCACACTTTTCTGCTCACCAAGCCTGCATTTATTTGAATATCTTTTAAAATGTAATTCATTCCTGTGATTATTACTCCAGTCACATAATCCTTCAGAAATCATTCTAATACTTGCTGCTCAAAAACATTTATTATTAATATTATGCTGATTTGAATTTTATTCAGGTTTCTTTGATTAATAGAAAGTTCAGAAGAACAGCATTTATCAGAAATATAAATCTATTGTAACATTATAAATGTCTGTATCATCACTTTTGATCAATTTAAAGCATCCTTGCGAAATTAACTATTAATTTCTAGAATTTATTTCCCTTGACTCCAAGCTTTTGAATGGTATAGTATATAATGTTTTTGCTGATCGTTGGATCTTTCTATTCACCAAATAATCCTGAAAATATAATAAACCGTTTTAAAAATCAATGATAATATATTTTGAAAGCTGAATTTTCAGCAGCCATTACTCCAGTCTTGGAAGGGTAGTGTAAATATCTTATAAAAATATAAATGGAATTTGCTTCTCAACAATTGACTATTTTTACTGAACATACAGTCATATTGCAACTTCATTGTATGTTCAGGGATTCTCCAAACGTATACGCTGCAATACAAGCACTTTTTCCAGAAACTGTCACTAATATTACGTCATTCGTAGCACTAACAGGAAGTGGGCTTTGCATGGTGAGCTGAAAGGAGTTCCAGATAAACTGCGACAATGCGCAGAAAGAGGGAAGTGGCTCTTCTTGTTTCTTTAGTACGAGAGGTTAATCCTGCACTGAATACAGATGGCTAGGGGGGTGACAAAATCTGGCTCGGCATGGGGCTCCATTGCAAAGAAGCTTCAATAGTCAGTTACTGGCTGCACAAATTGAAATTCAATGTATCACGGTTAAGTAATGCATCAAACTAGACCTGAAAACTTGCTAGAGACCTTCAAAGACAAAATGCACTGCTGTGGTAGTACGGAAATACTGTGAAGTGACTGTTAATTTTTAAGAAAGAGGGAAAACTGAGGTCAGAATTCCATACCACGCTGTCAGTAACACACGGCACGCGTTGCATTCCATGCATTCCACATTCCAAAGGTCACTGCGGGAGGCCGGTGTACAGTACTGACTACACCCTCAACAAGTAACTGCTTGATATGCAACTGCACAAGTCATACTGCCTCCAGAAGTTTGTGCAACGTGTTCAGCATTCCTGTCATGCATTAGGCGACTTTGACCATGCTAATTGTCTAATTGAACGAGTTTAGATGTCTTTATTTAATTCAATCCTAAAAGGCTCCCAAAGCCTTGATAATTGTCTTGTTATTTTGCTCTTTTCCTCAGGTGTGTCAGATCTGCCTGTTTGTCAATGATAATATTAGCAGAACTGCATAAATGATTGCACTTAGAATGACTGTTGACTTGTTCTGAACTTGATACATGCAAAGTGACCATATACACCCTCACACTGCAAACAAATCATATATCCACCTGCATAAAGCACACATTTGATCCTAAAAATTCAGTGTAAAAGCTGGTTCACCACACAAAAAAAAAAAAAAAAAATAATTACTTAACTTTATGTTGTCCAAACCCCTTTATTTTAAGGTCCAATTCCCACTATTAACTACAACATTTGCCTCAATAAACTCCTAATTACTGCATATTAATAGTCAGTTAGTAAGGTAGTTAAGTTTTGGGTAGGATGTAGAATATGGTCATGCTTTTTACTAAATTGTATGGACAAGAACAGCATTTTTCAAAATATCTTATTTTGTGTTCTACAAAGAAGGTTTGGAACAACATAAAGGTGAATAAATTATGAAAAAAATACATTTTAGGTGAAACTCTGAACTATGTGTTACCATAAAACAGTTTGTACCATCAGATATCAGTAATCCATAGACATACTTAAAAGAAATATCACAGCAAAACTGATGTACTGCCATTTAAGTGCATGAAATATCACGTTAGGACGTTTTCAGGTATTTCAGCTTGTGCATTCTTTTAATTCTTTATAAATGCCATTGATGTGGTTGACAAACTCAAGTTTCTAGACACATGCCGTTACATGTCTTACCGGCGTATAATTGTTAACTGTTACCCATATATGGGTGTCATTTACAACAGAAACTTCCTGGTATTTCATTGTCTATGTAAATAATTGACTGTGCTCGGGATGATGGACATACTTTATCTCTGAAGTGTTTTAAAACATGCTGTAAATGTGACATGAGCTTTAGGAGAACTGCCATCTAAGGTAGTTTGGTTTAGACCATACTTACTGGAGAGAATATATTTCCTTTTAAAGCATATTTCATTATTGCAGCAACTATGAAAATGCCCTTTGCAGGCAGATGGAATCCAGTGTAGAAGACACTGGTTATTGAGCAGGAAGAAGGCACTAATGTGACTCAGCGTCAGCAGGGGATGAGTCCTCATTATCTGAAGCCCACCTAATCTGCAATGAGAAGATTTATAGATCGTTTATGTAACCTTCCATGTGCAGCTATTGAAGGTTAACATAGTCTGCTAATAATACTGGAATTATGCAGCCTAACTGTTTAATGTTTGCTTTGATTATCATAACGGCACCTCTAACTTCCACAGCTGTAACGTGATTTATTGCTCTTTTATAGGTGACATTATGAAAATCTGACTTCTTCTGTGTTAAAGTGCTATATTTAGGTCCCCAGTGCATTTACCAGCCCATAATACATGAAAAGGACAACCCAGTAAAAAAACGAGCACGTCAGATTGTGCTTCCCTCGATCTTATTATAATATTACCGCCCCTTAATCTGTACGTTTAAACCCACGGCGCAGCCATTTTATTTTTGCGACAATGGTGTACCAGTTCTAACACCATGGCAAAAGTTTGGGCAAAGCATGCTAACTGTTCTGTCTTTGGCTCCGCAGATGAGCACAGAACTCTATTTAGAGTCCCAGCCTTTATTTAATTACTGTAGCCTATATTACGCTGCTGCCACACAGATCTAATAAACACTTGATTTCTTTCCCAGCTGTTTACCTTCACAGAAATAATCAGCTGTTTTTGTAACTCCTTTGTGTTTTTACCATAAACTTGTGTGTACTTGACATTTTAAGCTTAATAAGACATGAAAGAGAACTTAGTTTAGTACTCACATGCCATGTGATAGTCGCTTTCTGTGTGCGTGCTTCGGATGTGTGCGCTCAGAAAGCACTATATCAGCCATATGATATGATATGGCTTTAAAAGGTATGATTTCAAGGCAATACACATGATATTCAAAACCAAACAGATGTTTTTTGGCAGAGTATGGCAGAGTATCTGATGTTCGAGCTGTAAAGGCACAGCCCTATTCTGGAAAAGGGGGTGGGAAGCAGCAGCTCATTTGCATTTGAGACATGCACGAAAACAGCATGTTTCTGCTTCCATTCAAATTGGACATTTTCAAAATTATATAATAAATGATCTGTGGGGTATTTTGTGCTGAAACTTCACAGACATATTCTGGGGATACCTGAGACATATAATATTACATATTGTAAAAAGGGGCATAATAAGTATGCTTTAAACATCAGCCCCATTTAGCCACTTGATGGCAACCACCTTTTTATCCATGTAAAAGCGTTAAAAAGTCACAAGGGGGTATTATAGATGCATTTTGTGTCACAGAATTAAACATGAAATGTGGGTCTTACACCTTGTCAAATGCATTTTCTCTGATCTGAGTTATCTGATCTTGAAAAGACTTTGTCTAAATGCTCTCCAAAGACAAATTTAAAACTAATCACTCAAACCACTTCAGTAGGTGTTCTGAGACCACAAAAAAAGAGCTTATCTGTTGCTTTTGTTGACTTGATCTCTGTAAAAATTTGCATATAGCGCAGGAAATGAAGATTGGATTTATATGTTTTGCAGAGACACATTTATGTGGCTAAGTGTAAATGGAACCATTTTAACAAATCAGATTGATATCTGATCAGTAAAAGCACATTAAGTATCCAGGTGTAAACAGGCCCACAACGTTAACCACAGACCTTTCAGATATTTAACAAAAACGCCATTCAAAGTATCCACTGAATTAAGGACAACATACTTAGAAAGTGCTAAAATGCTAACTTGCTTATGGGTTTTGGCCTACAAAAATACATCATCCCTGAAGGACTCTATGGTACAGGTTTTTTGTTTTGTAGGTTTTGTTTCAATTTGCTGGCTAATAGTGGTACAGTACAACAGTGGCTGACTGGTCATGTGATCAAATATGCTGGTGACCCACTATTGGGCGACCCACTTTATGCAAAATAAAACAATTTTTAAAACTTTTATAATACATAATTACTAAAAGTACAGTTTTTAAAGCTTAAAAAATGAAAATACTGTCATAAATAATACTATTACTAATACTATTATTGCCATTATATACAAATTAATGTGCAAATTATATGAGCACACCTTTAAACAAACATCTCCAACTGCACTGCATTTAATTTTACTGTTTTCTGGGAGAAAGATCTCAGATATAAAGTATTTAAAATTTTAAAAGTTTATATAAAGACACATTTCTTAAAGTTTGCCCCCAAAGTTCAGATTGACTCATTTACTCAGTCTCATCTGTTTTTTTGTTTTTTGTTTTCCCTGCAGGACGCAAAATAATATATTCTGAAGAATGTTTCAACAATGATTAACAAAAACTCCATGCCTTTCATTGTTCTGAAAAAAAAACAACAACACTGAAACATTGCACAAAAGAAAGGAAGTCACGCAGGTTTGGAACAACATTAGGGTGTGAATAATTCTTTTAAGTAAGTGTGCTTAATTACATTTTACATTGACATTTTCTGCAGAATTAGCATTACAGAATTAGTATGTTTTACAGTCAAGGTAAGGTACAACATGTTGTTTTTCCAAACAGGATTATTGTTAAGGAGAAATGAGTTTGTAAGGGAGGATGTGTCTGCATGACAACTAGAGGAAGGCCTATTGTGCTAAAAAACTTGCTGAACTTGAGGAGAAACAGCAAGCAAATCTAAATTCCAGAGCTTTTGTTTCCAGCATCTACCCATGCCCATCCTTTACTAATGACTTTTAGTAATGCATGACTAGTTAAGGCTGTAGAGGATAGTAGTCTATCCTGAGGAGCCAGGGTAGAATGGCAACAGGTGCCAGAAGTGCATTTTTGTCACGAGACTAAATGGATTTTATGGGGAGTGTCAGAACATACAATGTAAAATATTCATAACACGTCTTCCATAGGAAACTGTAGGTGGAGGAGGAATGTGGCATGACAGAAAGCAATAGTCTTTCTTTTTCTATCCCCCCCATCCTGTCTCATCTGCCCCCTCCAAAATCAGGTTTGTGCAGGGCAGACGACACGCTTGGGGAATGTCTCAGGCTTTGATCACCTGATAGTGTGATAGTAGTGAATTGTGTGTGGGATGACGTAAAGCCATTCACACTACCACCACCGATAAAATCATGCAGAATGCTGACCGAATGATTTAGTCATGCTGTACAACCGTCCCCTTACCCGCATATCACGGGTAAGCACTAACACACACACTGTACGTTCTGCTAGTTGCAATGAAAGTATGAATCATCAGTCTTTATACTGTTGATACACATGGCAACCTTTTGAGTGATGTTGCCAGGCAACATTACTGAACGTTTGCAGTGAGACACAGGATGTCTGTGCACTACTAAGACTGCTATTGTTGCTGCCCAATGCACGATCCCTTCTATTTGCATTGTATAGGAATGTGCAGATATTACAATTATATATCAGTAAGCTTAGAATTATTGTAATATTAATGAATGATGATAGATAGATTCTTGTCAACATAAATAAATCACTAAAAATCAATCGTAATACATTCTACCAATTAATCTGAAAGTTTATTACATTATATGTGTCTTTAATGATTAAATATAAAAAAAATCTCCAAACTGTTAACTATTTTACCAAAATATGAGTGATCATACAAAATACATGTTACTTTTATATGTAGTACTGACCTGAAAAAGATATTTCACATAAAATATGTTTACATATAGTCCACAAGAGAAAATAACAGTTGAATTTATAAAAGTGACCCTGTTCAAAAGTTTACATACGCTTGATTCTTAACACTGTGTTGTTACCTGAATGATCCACAGCTTTGTTTTTTTAGTTTAGTTGCTGTTCTTCAAAAAAAGTCTTTTAGGTCTTATTTGGATTTTCAGCATTTTTGTCTGTTTAGACATGATTTTAGTATGATTTTGATATCCATCTTTTCACGCCGAGGACAACTAAGTGACTCATATGCAACTATTCCAGAAGGTTCAAATGCACACTGATGCTCCAAAAGGAAATACAATGCATTAAGAGTCAGGGGTGTAAACTTTTAAACAGAATGAGGATGTGTAAATTTTTCTTACTTTGCCTAAATATCCTATTTTTTTTCATTAAGTACTGCCCTTCAAAAGCTACAGAAGATACTTACATGTTCCCCAGAAGACTAAATAAATTATTCACCCTGATCTTTGAACGTTTGAACCTTCTGTAATAGTTGCATATGAGTCAGTTGTCCTCAGTGCAAAAAGATGGATCTCAAAATCATACAGTCATTGTTGGAAATGGTTCAAATACAAAACAAAATAATTGTGGGACCTGAAGGATTTTTCTGAAAAACAGCAGGAAGTTTAACTGTTCAGGACAAACAAGGAACCCATTAACAATTAGCACTAAACAAAAACGAAGAAAAAAAAACAGCTGTGGATCATTCAGGTAATATCATCATCAAATTGCCTAAGCAGCGGAGGCTCATAGCGCTGATCTTGTCATGCGAAGAGAATGGCCACGGCCGATAGCAAGGTTCCATTTGTGGAGAAGGACAGTAACCAAAAAGCTGTTGAACCCATGTTTGACTACGGTGACCAGGCGGTCTGCTCCAACCAGTGGGAGCATGTAATTCAGGTAACAACACAGTATTAATGCTGCGTTCCGTAAGTCACCACGAAGATTCAAACCACGACTCACGACTTTGTAGCGCTCCAGGCAAGTCACGCCAAACTGCCTGAGAGCAAGGAATTGTGGTAGCTAATGTTAGATGTAAACAAACCAGCATGGCGGAGGGAAACGGAGGAGGAAAAACAGCGCATAAAGCAAGAAAAACTATTATACCTTTTATTTTACATTATTTGTATATTTGGAAATGCATCCGTAGGGGCTGCCATTGTTGTTTTGCTTGCTATGTGACGTCAGAGCGCTGAACTGGGAGTACAACGATCTAGTACGAGTTCTTGGGTGGGACTGCCGTTCCAGTGCACTTTCACAGGTAGAAGTTTGGGAAAACATGGGTAACAGATTACCTGGAACGCAGCATGAGAATCAAGTGTACGTGCATTTTGAATAATAATTTTGGTAATTTTTATAAATTCTACTATTTTTTTTTCTTGTGGACTATATGTAAGTACTAAATATATATATATACACATATATATATATATATATATATATATATATATATATAATTATTTTTTTTTATTTTTTTTGCATGACCCCTTTTATTTTGGCAAAATAATTACCATTTTGCATATTCTGCAAGGTGTATGTAAACTTTTGACTTCAGCTGTATATCCAATATAAAGCATATTTGATTAAAAATTAAACTATCTCTACCTCAGACTACCTACCTAATTCCTCAATTTTCGTGTTAAACAACGCCATGTTTACCTTGTCAAAAACACCTCTGTTCACAGCACATCTTTTGGTGCATGTCTCTTTAAATATAACAAGCTACTTCTTCACTCTGTCACTCTCTTCTATTATTTTTGTATTCAGTGGCACATTACCTTCAAAAACGAAATGAATCCACTACGTCCTCAGTGGCTCTGATGTGGGAGAAAATTAAGACTCTATATGTTCACTTTTACAGCCAACTACAAAACACCGGCATTGCTTATGAAATGTTGTCACTACAGCGGCTGGAGCGCAGAGAAAATGGCGGACGGCAGGAATATGCTAATACGGGACAGTCCGTAAGTGGTCGTGGGCGGAGCCAGAGCAGGTTGAGGTCCTACTGCTCAGAAAATTAAAACTGCTTGGTAATTGAGCCAGTTTAGTTTTTGTTTTTTTTTCCAGGATAAAAAAAGGAGTGAATAGATTTTTTTTATCATTGTAGGGAGGTTGTGTTTTCAAACTGCTAAGACACATTTGCAAACACCATGTAACCATAAGCATAAGAGACTTCTTTGAAAAACAATTAAAAATCATAGTGAATAAAATGTAAAATTATTATTTAAAAATATATATTTTATATAAAATACAATATAGGCTGATCAGCAATGTGGATTCAGTATGGATATATCATACATCTCTAACATTGTACCTCAATGTGAATATGCAATCAGACTGCACATCATTTTTGCTATTTTTGTTGTTGACGTGAAATCATGACAATACACTTTCCAAAACCTGTTCTAAAAATTCTAAAATGTCAAACAAAAAAAAAAGTTACACAATCCTTTGCTTGGCTGCAACTTTGTTTTGCTCCGTTTTTGGCCGCTTAGCCAATTTTTCCAGCGTCCGCAGCACGCTAGCCGTAGTAAACAAAAGCAAGCATGCATACACTTGCACATGCTCACAGATCAGTCTTAAGCTTTTAAGACGTTAAGTATTGCTTTGCAACTGCGTGTTAATGATACAGACTCCATCCTAGCAAAACCAACACCTTTGCAGTGTACAAAACAACAACAGCTGATGGCGGTCACTGTCATTTTTCCACCACAAAAACACTGGCTGTCCTTCATAATCCCCCTTGTATTTTTGGCCCCACCCTGCTGTCTTCTCTTAAAGCTCGTACATAAAGATCAGCTATTTTTGCTGTATGCATGTTTAGTCACCTGCAGCTGATTTCAAGAGTAAATGCATGCCAAATCAAAACAAAAAACCATATCCCCATAGATGACCTCGAGCACACTTTTTCTCCCACTCTGTGTCCTGTGGTTGTCAATGTCTGCACACACACACTCCTCTTATGTAACATCCCCAGTTTCATGTACCACCCTGAGCTCTGTTGTCCTCCCCTGAAAAGAGCAGCTGAGTTGGGAGGTGTTTTGGCCCTACCCAGCACTTTCCTTTAATGTGTATTTGACACATGCTCGGACTCCACTCCCTCCGTACTCACATGTCAGGGCAGAATACTACGAGAACACCGTCACACTCACTCACATGCTGCTCCAGGTTGTTTACCATCTACTGGCCGCTGGTTGGCTGAGTCATTCTGGCTTTTTTTAAACACTCAGATTGTTCCAATTTCACTTTTGCACTGTTTATTTTCTTCCGTGACTTTTTAAAAGACATATGTGCAGTAGTGTAAATATGACCTATGAAATGACGTGCACAAAAACAGAGATCTGCAGATCTGAATAGACGAATGTCATGAGGAATATTTGTGCAAAACAACCTTATGTAAGATCTCGTCTATTCCAAAAGGTGCATAGCATGAATAACATTAAAAAGCATTGCAAAACATGTGCACTTAAAGCTTTTGTTGGTGTTTTTTTATCAGTTTAACCAATATTTTTCACAGATACTTCAATATCTGTTTACAGCTTTGCCATCTAAACAGAGTATCAACATTGTTACAAAAATAGTTGACAGTAGCAATAATAGATTAAAACAAAATATAATAGATTATATTTTGAGGGGCAAAAGAGCACTATTTGTTTTTTTCTAAACTAAATGTTATACTAAACTAACATATATTAACACAACTCTGACTTACTTACCAATTTATTTTAACTCCATCACACCCAATTGTTTCACGTTGTTTCATTTTTCAAAAGATGTCTACAAAATAATCAGTTCACATAGGGAACATCTTTAGCATTCACTAATTTTATCGCAAGAACAGGCAACAACAAAGGAAACAAAGGAAGCTACAATGTGCATGTTTTCTATGCTACTAGTTTCAATTTAGATGCAGCGGTTCTGATGTTATTAATTTTACTGTATTCAGATGTCGTTCCTCCATTAAGCTAGCCTGTGTGCTCATGATATATTGCCTTGGCTAAACTTTAGCCAAGTTATTATATTGTGACGTTACCACATGAGTCATGGATGTTAACTAGGGTTTGAAAATTAGTGAATTCTGAGGTTAAGAATTGTGCTATAATAACCCCTACAAATACAACTCATGATATACACTGTTTTTAATAGCGTTCATAACGTTTCTGACAGACAATAACATGATGTTTTGCGTTTGCCTTACCGAATTGGTATCCTGTCAGCAATAACCTGTAATGGGCTTTTTGGTTACTATCAGTTTAAGTGTTGGCGATTCAGTGTTGCCAGATATTCTATGAAAACAAATACAAACCGACAAATAGATAAAAAATTCAGCGAAATGAGTTAAATCTTCTGCAAATAATATAAAATAAATATACTGATATCCCAAAACTGCAACTTATGAGCTTTCTAAACTGTCAAATTAAGTGGAAAAGAAAACTCCAAAGACGCTTACAATACCTGGATCTGGCTGCGCCCACGCCCTCACTCACAACTCTCTCAAGCCTCGTTCACTACGCTAGCGTCGCAGCGATCATTATTGGAAAGTGGCCGAACTTTGCTATGTATACCCTCATATGAAGAGTTTTAAACCGCAAATTAGTCATTCAGACAACAAATGTTATTTTTGAACATGAAAATCTGATTATCTTTGAGTTTTGTTGTTTGGATAAGCTGTAAATTCGAGGCGCAGGTAGCTTAGTGTTTTGTTTATCACCACTCAGCTTCACGCCAAGACAAACACAACTGGAAAGGGATAGAGGGCTTTACTTCTATGGCTCTCCGTCTGTATGTAATGTACCGATCGTACGTTGTGCTGCGCGCAATGATTATGCATATGACAAACCCTGCATTCCTCCGATTTTCACTGAGATTGCAAGATGGCAGGCTGCTCTAGGTTGGCTGAAACCTTGTAACAGGAAGTTGTCCAGATGAAGGCCAAATGGATGACCCTTTCACCCACTGCAAGAGAAGTTGGTTATTCCAAATCTGTGATTTTTCAAATATTGCAGGTTTACAGTGACACTCTAGTCATCCACATAAGACAAATGCATGAGGAGACACTCAATGGGGAATTGGTTCAGCACTGCAGCTGGAATTGCTTGCCAGTTCAATGCTGAACAGGGAAAGGACTTAAACATTAATGCACAAGGGATTTCAAAATCCCACAAAACTTATTTTTGCATTTAAAATAAATTTGTGGGTCAGATGTTTGTTTGACAATTCCACTGGCTTACAATAAATCAGTCAAACATGTATAATAAACAAATCGGCATCAATGCAGAGCAACATTATGTCTTTATTTTATTTCATCTACTTTTTAGATATCTGTGATTTCTCAAATATTACAGGTTTACAATGACACTAAATCATTCAAGTCCCCCAAATGGGCTTGTGGTCAACATAAGACAAATGCACAACAGGACATGATAATGCAGAGACTCTCAAGTGAAAGTGAAAGTGACGAGACGTGAGGCCAAGTATGGTGACCCATACTAGGAATTTGTGCTCTGCATTTAACCCATCCAAGTGCACACACACCGTGAACATACACCCGGAGCAGTGGGCAGCCATTGCATTGCTGCGGCGCCCGGGGAGCAGTTGGGGGTTCAGTGCCTTGCTCAAGGGTCTCACCTCAGTCGTGGTATTGACGATGGAGAGAGCGCTGGATATTCACTCCCCCCACCGTCAATCCCTGCCGGACCTGGGACTCGAACTCGCAACCTCTTGGTTACAAGTCAGACTCCCTAACCATTAGGCCACGGCTGGGGAATCAGTTCAATGCTGAACAGGGAAAGGACTTAAACATTAATGCACAATGGATTTCAAAATGCCCCAAAACTTATTTGAACTGTTAAAATAAATAAATTGGTGGGTCAGATGTTTGCTTTACATTTCCACTTGCTTACAACAAATCAATCAAGCATGTATAATAAACAGGTCTGCGTCAATGCAAAGTAACATTTTGTCTTATTTTATTTCATCTCCTTTTTCAATATTTATGATTTCTCAAGTCCTTCAAAAAAGCTGCTTGTCCATGTAGGACAAATGGACAGAATAATGCAGACTCTCAATGGGGAGTCGGTTCAGCACTGCAGCTGGAATTGCTTGCCAGTTCAGTGCTGAACAGGGAAAGGACTTAAACGTTAATGCACCCAAAACATATTTTGCAGTTATAAATAAATAAATTGGTGGGTCAGATGTTTGTTTGACATTTCCACTTGCTTACAACAAATAAATCAAGCATAATTTACAAATCGGAATCAATGCATCAACATTTTGGCTTCATTTTATTGTATTTTATCAACATTTTCCGATATCAAATGCACACGAAAATGCAGAGACTCAATTTGGAATCGATTCAACACTGCAGCTGGAATTGCTTGCTATTTCAGTGCTGAACAGGGAAAGAATTTACACAATCTTTAACACATTAATCCTCAAAACATATTTTTGCATTTAAAATAAACAAATAAATAAATAAATAAATAGGTGTGTCAGATGTTTGTGTGTCATTTCCACTTGCTCAGTCAATCATGTATAATAAACAGATCGGCATCAATGCAGAGTAACATTTTGTCTTTATTTTATTTCATCTACTTTTTCCGATATCATCATTTTTAAACAGCAATATCCACAAAATATTAACAGTGTGCAAGAAAACATGATTTATGGCACATCCGAGAAGAACAATTACAAAAAATAGATATATTTCTTCATAATCAAGGCAGAAAGATACATATGCATACACAGGAAAAAACACAAAGTAATGGGACAGGCTGAGATTGAAATCTACTGGCTAAGGACTCAGCTACAGATATTACCCACACAAAGCCTAAATCTCACCTCTCACGGTCATGAAAGAGCTCGATGGTGTGTGAAGTCGAACGACGCTTGGGAACGAGGAATTGAGGTTAAGGTATCATGGCCTCCTCAGCACCTTAAGTGTTCTCGCTGCACGCAACGCAAATTCGTCCTCGTCCTAACAGGTCTCATAACGTAGAATGCGGCAAAATGATATTAAACCAGTGCAGGGGAATTTTTAGCATACTTAAGGTAAACACTATACTTTGGAGCACAGTGTATCCCAACACCGTGAGTCAAAAGGGTGGAGAACTCAAGCTAACAAGCAAACTTAGCTAAGCTGACTTTCACAGTGTTTGCTCCAGTGTAATACCATCAAACGTGGTACAGCAAGTTTGGTTGGCGGCTGGTCGATAAACTTGCAGTGCTAGCTTTATTTTAGCACTAGCTTGGCACATTTGAGCACTTCGCACGTGTCCAGAAAGGCTTCATCCTAATGTGAACTACTAAGTGACTCTTCCTTCGCAATAGCATCGTTCAATTATAATCCTTCATCTTTATATAACATGATTCTTTATCTCCATCTTCCTCCAATGCATAAGCCACTACACTGCTCTGCTCAGGCTTAACAGGAAGTGATGTCGCTGGAGCAGCTCTGTCCACTGATGGGCAGCAGTGTGATTCTGTTAAACGCTGGATGAGTCACGGCACTCGTGCCCTCCACACGCCTTAGTCATTCTGAATACAGGAGCTGATGACAGCATCCCGTGGGCCGCGAGGAGCACAGGCCCCCTCTGTCCCACTACGAGCCCCTATTTCCTGCACCACATTGTTATTTTCCAGCATCTGAAGCGGGACAATGGGAGAATTCTGTTTTTAGCACTTTGCTGAATACTGTGAGTGACTGTTTGGGTCACTGCAGAAGATTGTGCATCATGTGCTAAGCGCACATTAGACATTCAGAGTTGTGGGTTGACCTTGCCCCTCATCTTTCGCATGTGACTGAGCCAAACCCGATGGCCTGTTGCATAACACTGCACATCCTGCCCTTTAGATAGACTTAACAACGCGGACCACCTCGTGAAAAGTGCCTCAAACAACGCCTTTAAGCACCTTGCGTGGGCATTGTGTCAACAATCCATTCCACATTCCCTCGCAGGGAGCAGGTAACCTATTTACTATCACATGTACAAGCACTGGAGCCGTCCGTCAATTCCGTCGCTCGCATCTTTTGCCTCACCTTGAAGAGGACAAACTGAATGGTTAAATATGAATGATGGAAGAAACAGAAATCTTACACAAAGATTACAAAAAGATAAAACATCCACAAAAAAATGAATGCGCTTTAGTTATCAAACACTGTACAGTATCATACTCAATGACCAGATTCCATGTTTCCATAGAAAGAAGAAATTGGAACAAACAAATCCAAACAGCTAGTCTCAAAGTTAACACCTCTGAACATATCCAAAAGAAAGTTTATACATTTTTTTTCCTTCTGTATGGATTTTACAATCAAGTTTGGTTTCAGAGAAAAAAAGAGAAAAGGAAAACACAAAAATTGGCCTTTGCAGGGGCTTCGACTTTAAATGACTCAATTTTATGGGGCATGTCCAAGCCTCTGCTAGTATAATTTGTTATATTTGATAGCCTTCAGGTATATATTTGACCACAAACTTCAAATTTATATAGAACTGCACTTTAGGAGGGAACTGGGAAGGATATTATTAGGTAAATATATTTTCTGCATTATATAAAATTATTCCTTTATAACTTAGTGTTTGAGGATTCTGAAATATAGTATAAACACTAGAAAAAAAACAAAGCATTAAGCCTAATGAGTTTTTATCAATGAAAAAAGCTCACAAATGGACTGAGAAATAAAAATGTAAAAATATTGGCAACTCTGGTTAATGTCTTGAATCCCTTTGTAAAACATGAAATGTGCTGTTTGTTTTGATAAACTAAGCATACCTGGATTCAATTTTGGCCATACAAATCTAAAATGAACCTCTAGCTTGCAGATTCAACATAACAATGCAGGGTTAATACTGAACAAGCGTTTACCACAGTGTGACTGGGCTAGCCAGCTAGTCAGTCAGCATAATCATGACTGTCTTCCTCTACTCTCCACCATCACCTATGGTAACAAGGTCAGCCGCTGCACTGAAAAACATGCTGGAGTATCTCTCAGTCTCTGTGTGATCTTTTGAAATAGTTAGCAAATTCGAAATCTGCCACCTCCTGTTAAGTACGTCTATATGCATGAATTTAGACAGGCGTGCTGTGCAGATTCATTCATATAGATGCACTCAATGCCGGGCTACATGACGCTAGGTATTCAGATATTGCCCCTTTTTGTTTTTTACCGAGAGAGTGTGGCGTTTATTTTCTGGAGAATACTGTGGATCCCAGGTAAAAAGAAGTATTGGACTGAATTGCCCATTGACTGGGGATGGGCAGCGGTTAAAGAGGGACTGGGATAGCTGGCCTAGACAGAGTAGCTATAGAATGATGCAAGGCTTCTTGTCTTTGAAAGGATTCTCTGAGGTGGGAACCCCCACCAGCAGAGGGTCACTGCGGGCATGCTGCTCACAGTAACTCATGAGGTCTGCAGCAGCCTTAGACACCTGGGGAAAAGACAGACAGAGAAGAAGGGAAAATTACATTTTATATCATTTTCCTCTAAAAAAAAAACATACATTTGGCAGTTAAAACAGTAAAAGGACATTCATATTTTATACAAATATGTAATATGTACACAAGCCTGCATTTACTTAATCAAAAATACAGAAAAAAAATGTAATATTGTAAATATTATTACAGTTTATATGAATGGTTTTCTATTTTAATCTATTTTAAAATACAATTTATTCCTGTGATGCAAAGCTGAATTTTTCAGCATTTATTACTCCAGTCTTCAGTGTCACATGATCCTTCAGAAATCATTGTAATATGCTGATTTATTACTTTTTTTTTTTTTTTTTTTTAAATCAGGATTCTTTGATGAATAAAAAATTACAAAGAACAGCATTTATTCAAAATAAAAATATTTTTTAACAATACAAGTATTTGCTATACTTCTTTAACACATTAACAAATTAGTTTCTTTAAAGAAAAATAAATAATAAAACATAACTGACCACAAACTTTTAAATGGCAGTGTATATTGTTATGAAATATTTATATTTTAAATAAATGCTGTTCTTTTTAACTTTTTATTTATTAAAGAATCCTGAAAAAAGTTTCATAGGTTCACTGTTTTCAACACTGAAAATATATCACCATATTAGAATGATTTCTGAAGGATCATGTGACAATGAAAATAGGATTAATAATGCAGAAAATTCAGCTTTGCATCACAGGAATAAATTACATTTTTAAATATTATTTATGAAATTATTATTCATTATTATTATTATTCATATAGAAAACAGTTATTTTACATTTAATTAATATTTCACAATATTGTTTTTTTTCTGGATTTTTAAATCAAATAAATACAGCCTTAATGAGCATAAAAAATTTAACTGCAGTGTAAGTATTTTGTGTTAGGCATTTTGTGTTATCTATTTTATGTTTTTGTGTTATTTTAGTGATGTGCATTACCCTGATGAATCGTGTATGACCCTGTGAATCGTCTATTTAGGAATATTAGTCATAATTTATGGACAGGGAACTTAAGATGAACTCTGATTCATCATGTGGATTTCTATTGTGCAACCTTTATTATTATGGTGGTTCATTTTAAGTTTAAAAGTAGATTTTAGTAGGTAGCAATTTATTTAGTTTTAGTCCTGTTTCTTATGTACATACTATGTACTTATTATAGTAATTACAACAACTAGGTACTAACCCTGAACCTACCCCTAAACCTAACCCTACCCCAAGCAGTTACTGTATATTACCAGAATGTTCTTAGGTACACAGAGTAGTTCAAGTTTATATTTATAGCAACATTATATCACCTAATGAACTAAATGAATGTAAGGTGTAAAACAAATCCTGTCACAGGGTTTTGATGGTGCATTTCTGACACAGCTGTCATTTACATTCAGGATTATTCAAGCAGTTCAATGTTATGTACCTTAATACGTTCGATGCCTGCCTCGATCCTCAGCTGCTCCACCAACTTCCTGGCCTGGGCTATGTTATTAGTCGTCGACATTCTCTGCCATCGGTTATCGTGCCAAATAAATGGAGAAAATTCTGCAAAAATGCAACAAGAAGGCAGAATTTAAAGCATATACAGAATCAAGTATGGACAAATGTATGTCATAAATGAGATAAAATGCTTCTTGAGGTCCCTTTCAGACTGTCTTTACTGGTAAATTACCATTTAGAGATCATGTATGAACAAGACCTTTTCAAAAATGCTGATAAAGAAGTTATGGCAACTTTCTAGTATGAGAAGTTGTAACATTTTGAATCTCAGGGACTTTTCTGTTTTTTGGACAGAAACAGTTGAAGCATTCTTTTGTGTTGAGCAGAAGTCAGTCATACAGGTTTGGAACGACATATGGTCAAATAAACGGAGTAATTCCTTTAAATTACAATCATGTCTGTTAACTTGATAAAATCAGGCCTCCAGAATAGTTTAGCTGTATAAATGATATACATGTAAATCAAGATATCTGTCTGTCAGCTCCGACCACACAGCTACCCAGCAACATCAGTCTAGACCACCCAGTTCAGGGGGCCCATCAATCAGACTAACGGTACAACTGAAAACAGGTGCGTCTGTTCTCTGAGGCTAAACACAGTGGCTTATCTTCTCATTCCTTGTTTTAGGGCCAAGTGTTCTTACAAACAAAAATGTGGGGGACAGAGAGGCATGCACCCTTAAAATAAAAAGGGGTAACAAAATAAAACTGAAAACATTTCGATTATGATTGTGAATAATTGTATGGATGAAAAAAAAACATTAAGGCATTTTTCAAAATATGACCTTTTGTCGTCCACAGAAAAATGAGTCTTACTGGTTTGGAGCAACACAAAGTGGATTCGTATAACTTTAATAGCTTCATAATAGAGCGTTTGCACTTCTGTCACGATTTGGTCAGTTACCCAGATGCCCGGCGATATTCGTATGTAAAAAAACAAAAAAACAAAACAGCAGTTAATGTACTACTGAATACATTGTTCTGCTAATGTATGCTGTTTAAACCACAGGGAAAAAATGTGTGAAAGCTGCTAAATCATATAAAGGACTTAGTAAGCCGGAAAGGGTGCAATATTTTGACAAACTAAAGTTAACAGGTGGTGAAAATATACGTACGAGCAGTATTAAGTAAGATATTAGCCTAATATTTCACCTACCTGACTGGAAGTGATGAGAACAAACATGAATGTTGTCAAGATTCTTAAATCCTTTATCAGTTTGTCCATTTTGTTTCTGAGACAGTTTTTTGCACTCTTTTCCTTGATTTGATCAGGGTTCCCACTCTAATCCAAATGTCAAATTCCCTGACTTTCACTGACTAAAAAGCTGAATTTCCATGACCTATAATCAACGGGTTCATCCATTTACCAGCTTTATTTACTTGTTCACAGACATTTTAGTACAAAACACACATACAGACTACTTTTTTTTGCTTTGTTTTGATTTTACCCGTTAAATGCGCTTTGCTATTTTTCTGTACTATTTCTACAGAAATTAATTTATGGTTTTTATGCTTTCAGGGGTTAAACATTCTGAAGGATTTTCTGTTTGTCATCAAGTTCATCATTTAGTCTTTTTATTTCTTCACATTTAGTTTTTGCTTTTCTATCGTCTACTTTTAACATCCAGTCTTTGAGATGATCATTTTGTAGCCAAAGCTCTTGAAATATACATTTTCCTGGTATGAAAAATTACATTTTGATAAATAGAAACTAAAATTAAAAGCAACAAACAAAAATCCCTGATATTCCAAGACTTGAACAAAAATTCCCTGACTTTCAATGTCTGGAATAGACCTTTTCAAATTCCATGATATTCCAATAATTCCATGACCCATGGAAACCCTGTTTGATATCACTTTTGGCAGTCTATAATACTCTAAATGTTTTTCCCGGTCCGACCAATTAGTACAGCCCAAAACATGGCAATAATTGAACCTTTGTACCTTTATATTAATTAGAATGCATGAAACAGTTGCAGAACAGTTGCATTTTAATCACAGGCCAAAAAACATGCTACATATAGCATGATCCGTTTTTCATGTGAATTAAATTGTATACTTTCAAAATTTAAAGCAAAAGTGGAATGGCCTGACCTTAGCTTTATGATATTATGCTACATAAAACATATCTGAATAAAACAAGAACAGCAAGCAGGCTGAATGAGAGCACAAATTCACTCTCTGACAGCAGGTGGCACTTACTGGACAGCAGTGAAACAGTCTTTCGTAGCACTTTTAACTGGAGGCAAGATAACATCTACATTTTTCTGAAGAAAGAAAGTCAGTTTCTGTTAAAGATACATTAATATAAACCCCTCCCCCCAGTATATTTCACGCGTTGTGAACTGTGAGCTGCTCTGCCTGCTACAGTATTTTCTCCTCTTTGCTCCTTCTTTAGCATCTCTGGCTTCTGTTAACAGTTGTTTACAGTTGGTTTATCTGCCCAGTTAAAGAATTAATTGTGTGTTATTATTAATTCTAAAAGTTTTCCAAACATTAGTCAGAAGAGCATGCAGTTAACAGGGATCTTCTCTCAATTCATGATGCTGTGTATGTTGCTTCACACGTTTGCGCAATTCAAAGCGGTTTATCGTTTAAACCGGTATACTGCCCAGCGCTACTTCATAGCATAAACCGTTCTGACATGTCAGGAGATTTGCTCAACACAAGCCTTTCATACAGATGCATCCTCCAAAGGGTCATTTTAAGAACCACTTAGCAACACCTAGTAAGTTTTAATATCAGCACACCCACAGAGAGGTGACTATCAAAGTAACCGCAGAAACACAGGAAGCACTAGAGGCAGTGAAAGGTTTGGTTCTTTCTGGAGACAAGCACGCTCCTTGTACGCCCCCCTCCCTTTGCTCCACGCACGCTCTCCCAAACCAGCGCTGCACCCCTGGCATTCCAGGACGTTCCTAGAAGGGGCCATAAGTTCTAAACATATGTTGCTTAGTGCCTGGGCTTTGTCTTCTCACAGCAAACACAGTCTCTTTCACGGCTCCGTGTGCTGCATTCCAGGAAATGGGCATAGCGGCCCTGCATACATAATTGCTGCACTCTAGAATACATTGGCATATTCATTCAAACATACAGGTCTCATAAAGGACGATGTCTCCCTGCAGTTTTTTTCCAACCACATCTTCCTTTTTTTTAAAAAGAAAACCCTCAGAGGAAAACTGCAAGATCTGGATAGACAGAGCCATAGTGTATACCAAGTAGGCTCCATGTAGGCTGCTGTGATTTAATCTCATCTACTGGAAAGTAGTACATTTTATATGCACAAAAGTGAGAAATGTAGCTTATAAAAGGTCATATATAAGAGGCCTTTGTACCATTAAAATATCCTGCAAGTTTCATAGCTTAAAACGTCCTCCTCATTATAAACAAAGCATTTATTTAATCAAGCTACAAAAATGGCTCTTTTTGGATTCAAGGTGCAAGGTGATGTCACCTGGGCACAAACATTTGCATAAACACTGCCTCCAGAGCAAGGCATCAACAAATAGTCATCTTCTCACTATAGTCCCCCATCCACTGGCATTCAGTCGCAGATCTCTTGAATATGCTGAATGCGAGTGTTGCGTCACGTCAAAAGCAAATGCAAATTATAATCACTGCCGCTATCTTGTCTACACTGGATATAGTATACAGATGTGTGTTCACTTTCTGACACAGTCTACGTGTTTGAGTCTTGTCAACAGGACAAATAAATTAAAAGAACGTTCGCTTTGGCGCGTTTGGTTTTAACAGCTCATTTGTGTCTTTGTACAGATATCAGAAGGATCCCAGTGTAAGGAACAAGTGGATAGTTTATTTTTAATGGCATCCCAGATTGTGTTTGAGGACTGATCAGAGCATTTTGTTTTATAAACGAGGCACAGTGTGCCAGAGAGTGTTTACAAAGAAACATTTGTTGAAAAATGAAGCGGTACTAGATCTGAATGCAGCAGCATCACAAACTGTAAGTAAATTGATTATAATGCCTTGTCTGAAAATGACTTTTTTTTATCATGTTGTCAAAAACATTAACATGCAATAGCAAGGGAGCATACTGTTTCCTATGCAATGACATTAGCCACTCATAACAGTGGCCAATTACTAAGAAGCACTGAAGGATGTGCCTGTTAAAATAGGTCGTTTTAGACAGAGGGTGAGAATAGAAGATTATATTTATATTTTCCACATATTTATTTGTTTGTTTTTTTGTGCAAAAAACTTCATTAACATTATAAGTAAACCTCAAGGAATATTTTACAATTATTTAAAAAAAAATCAAGCCAAGTTTATTTGGGTATAAATAAGAATTTTACCATTTTTGCTGTTTGCAACTAGAATTGTGTTTGCAAAAGTGAATTAACACAGATGCATTACACTTTCAGCACTACAACAAAGCCTACATTGCAATAAAATGTTTTATATTGTACCAGTTGAGATTAAAACAAGGCGGTGCATTACAGAAAGTGTGTTTGCATGTGCAGTTATTATCAAGCTACAACAGGTTTTGTGCATAGTCCATGCAGAGTCTTCATTTCATCTGTCTAATCAAATATTTGAAGTAAGAAATGCAAGTCCAACATACAATCGCATTATCAAGATCTATTAGTTTGACTAGTTTGAGTAGCTTGTATTTTAAAAATGTCCTTGAAAAATGGCCTTGAACATGTCAGTTGCATTGCTGTCTATGCAGGGTCAGAAAGCACTCTAATTCATCAAAAATACCTTAATTTGCATTCCAAAGATGAACAAAGGACTTATGGGTTTGGAACAGCATGAGGGTGAGTAATTAATGACAGGATTTTCATTTTTGGGTGGACTATCCTTTTAAACACAAGGAATAAGTTTCAACAGAAATGTGCTATAAATGTTGTCAGTATATTCGGCAGTATCTTATTTCAAAGGCAATTAACAAAAATATGAAAAATATGAACAAAGTCTGACTTATGTAGGTCATGTAGG
Organism: Cirrhinus molitorella; assembly: GCA_033026305.1. Taxonomy (NCBI): domain Eukaryota; kingdom Metazoa; phylum Chordata; class Actinopteri; order Cypriniformes; family Cyprinidae; genus Cirrhinus; species Cirrhinus molitorella. The sequence goes on along the minus strand of CM065124.1, from coordinate 14,771,332 downwards.
TAGCTAACTGCACTTGATATTAAAATAACTTTAATATATTTTAATTTTATTGCATTTAACATGCAATTAAGAGTATGAAAACATTATTAGTATATTCCTTGAGAGCATATTACTTATATAACATATACTTATATAAGTATGCTAAATACTTTAAAAAGTATGCTAAATTATACTTTTTGCACAAGGGGTTCTCCTCACAGATATGCATTTATGAACATTTTACAACATGCTATTATTCTACAAAAAGTGGGTTAAAAAATCTGAGTGTGCTGAACTCCCTCCGGATTTTTATTTTCTCTTTAGAGTCAATGAGGATTATTAACCCTTATCCGTGACTTACACACACACTCATTCTCTCCCTCTGAGCTGGAACTAGGCTCACGTGCAATCACACCCTGCTTGTTCACATAACTGTGCGGTCTGCAGCGCCAAGGAGAGTCTCCAAAACAGGCGTCTCTTTCTCCAGTCTGTGGTATTCTGATCCAGTGAGGAAGAGGAGGAGGAGGATGGGGGCACTGGAAAACTGCACCCCACCCTGGAGTCCCTGTGTTCTATTTTAAGCCACTTTGAGCTATTGCATATTCAACAATAATTAAAAAGTACCAAAAATATATATTGAATAAACAAGGCTTTATTTGTAAACTGTAAAAAATGCTGCAAAAACATGTTATTTATTGTTCATGTTCAAGTTCAAACGTGCGACTAACAGACCATACAACAAAACGGAGCACGCTTCCCATGCTTTTTTTCCCTTCTGACTCCTTTGGTATGCCTCTGAAGCATCTCAAAAGCAAAAGGCACTGATAAATCCAGGATGCAGCATGTAAACAGTGGTCAAGTGAGAATGTGAAGTATGCGTCGTTCTGTTTGTGTGATATGTGCGGCTTTGCAGGCAGACTTTTTTCTTCAGTTCAAAGTGAGGCGGCAGTTCCCGCCAGCTTTCAAATCAAGTGCCAGTATTAAATCAAAAAGCCCCGTGCCTCTAACGGACACCTGGTGGCAATGTGCCGGCTCACCCAGTAATCTCACCAGGCTCCAGATGCTTCCTACATTCCCGCTCTTTGAGCTCTCGGCGGGAATACCGTATATGACTGTTCTAAACAAGGAGAGTGAGGGAGGAAAGGCGGAGGGGGGTGGGGGGTGAGAGAGGAAAACAGAGCGCGTACTGGCCGTCAACAAGACCTGACTAACGGCCCATCGAGCCTGGCCGGGAAAGATCATCTCATAAAAACAACTTCCAATGAAATTTGAGTCTGGCGATTATTTAGGCCATTGGAATTTGTGCCTGCTCATTATACAAGCTTGTGAAAATAATAGCTGCTTCATTATTTCTAATACTAGCTTATGCTGTACTTGGGCAGTTTAAGTTGTTAGAATAATGTTTAAAATAGCATGTACACAAAGTGCAATCAAATTCATTATCTTTTCAATGAGTAGCAGTAAACAATATGGCCATTTCTGAATTAAAGCTGATGGTCGGTGTAATTTGAGGTAAAATATTTCTGCAACATACACTACTGTTTAAAAGTTTAGGGTCGGTATAATGTTTTTGAAAGAAGTTTATGTTTATGCTCACCAAGACGGCATTTATTTGATCAAAAATACAGCAAAATCAGTCAAATTGTTAAAATGTAAAATTGTAATTGTACAATTTAGAAGTGTTTCTATTTTTAAAATGTAATTTACTGATGTGATGGCAGACTTTTCAACAGCTGTTACTCTGGTCTTCACTGTCACACGATCCTTCAGAAATCATTCTGATATGCTGCCCAAGAAACATTTCTTATTATCATGTTGAAAACTATTTTGCAGCTTTTTTGTGTCCTGATTCGCTGATGAATAGAAAGTTTTAAAAAATTACAATTTATTTGAAATAAAAATCTTATGTTCCATTATAAATGTCCTTACACTATTGATTAGTTTAATGCATCCTTGGTGAACACAAGTATTAATTTCCTAAAATAAAATCTTGCTAACTGCAAACTGATTATTGAAACCACAGTGAGTTTTTAAGCTCAAATGTACAACTTTTAAGACCTTTTTTTAAAACAATGTCTATAGTAACATATTAAACTGAAAAATCACTGTCAAAAGTTTTATATATATATTATAAACTTTACATTTTAGCCTTTAAACCATTTTTACAAAAGTTAGTTTTTACAAGAGTTAAAAACAGCCTATCAATTACTATATTAATTTAATGAACCACTATCAGTCAAATATTATAGTAATTAAATAAATATATTTTACATCTTTAAAATACATCAGCTTCTTGTCAGTCCACCAGTTCACATTTTTTCTTTCCGTGTTTGCAGCATAAAAGTATGAGTTGAATTTCACAGCAGTCTGAACTAAAACAGCAGACAGCTTATTGAAAATGCAAATCCATTCTCTGACAGCAGGTGGCACTTTAGGAACGGCAGAAATATAGCCGTTTAACCGGTAACTTGGGTTGCCAATCCACATTTTCCCACAGAATTGGGCTACTTTTAAACTTTCACCATGGGATGATTTCCCCCCCACGGAAAATTGGTTTGACATGCTGCATAAAGTATATTTGACTGAATGCTTGTACTGAAATATTTCACATCTCTCAATGATAAAACTCCAGTAGATGTTATGTTTTGTGAAGGAGGACGACTGGTAAGGAGCCCTCGAGCTGTGTTTATGATTAATGCATTATATTGATTTTCAACACTGACTGTGAAACATGCATGTTACGTATAGAAATTGCACATTTTAGGTTTTGATATTTGGGATATGGTCATTGGGCTGCTTTTGGGCTATTTATGATTGGCAATTGTTCTAATTTTGTTACACAGACCTGGCAACCCTGCATGTAACAGCAGTACACAAAGCAACGCAGCACCTGACTTTGACACGTGCAGCGCTCATGTTTATTCAATGAAATCATAGCCTTTTGTAAATGAATCGTCACATTAAGCCATATCGCAATTCTTGTCTTTCTAAATATAAGACTTTTTAAGAACCCGTGGAAACCCTGAACAGGAAGTTTGTGCAGATTCAGAACCAATGAAAGGCTCATCATTTGACATTGCAGTTTTTTTAAAAAGCCAAAAAGCTGCAGTTACATCAGCCTTGAACCACAGCTGGTTGCACGGGGATGCAGACTGGACAAAAATATAGCATGAGTCATCAATATATTTGAACAGCTTTACTAGAAAAAAGCCTGAATTTTAAAAGCAAACATGTACACACAGACTAAAAGGCATGTCCTAAATGTCAGCTAAGTATTCAAAGTTGAAAGTAAGTAGATTTGCACATCTCCACTTATGTAAGAAAAAGCAGCAACATCAAAACACTGCTCTGTTTGTCTTAGCACAGTGTCCATTTTGACGTAGCAACATGGGCACAGTAGCGTGAGTTGGAGGTATGACTGTTTTGTTTTTTAATCTAACTGCAGACAGAGTACGCAAAACATTCATTATTTTTCTAATTCATGGTAATTCATGAGTTCATGGCAAGTTCACACAGTTGCAATGCTGCACCACTGTGACTCCAAATGATCAACATGATTACGTTCCACACCCTTCCCTGTTCCTCACAGGCGCAGTCAGCTGCTGCAAAGCTTCTTACAAGAATCAGAAACTGAAAACACACACAAGCTTGATCAGCTGCACGCACCGAAATGCCAGAACGCTCTCCTCGGCTTACAGGACTTTCCAGCACAGCAGCATACTCAAAGGGGGAGGGAAATGAGGGGCATGAGAGGAAAACGAAAGGAAATGAATGGGATTTCTCATCTCCCAGCTGAGATCATGTGACGGAGTGTTTGCTCACGTCAGCATGCATGTGCACAGAGGGGTCACAGAACGTTCGTGTGCTTGTGTCTGTGTGTGAGGGCGTGACCGGTGGGGGAAATAGACGGATGTGTAGAGAGACACTGACACAGACAGACTCATGACCAGGCAGACAGAAAAATAGACGAGGGACAAATGACTGAAGTGGGAGGAAATTGTTTGGACAGGCTTATACAACGTGTTCCCTGCAGAACCATTGCTGATACAGTTCTGGCAGAAAAAAAAATACAAAGACCTGGTACTGCAAAAATGAGCATTATGAAAGACAGTGGCCTTTTCTTTCTAAAAAAGGTCCCTAGCATCAATATGGTGAGCTTAGTTTAATTACGATGATGTTGACGATGATGTTGAACTCTTGAGGTTAGGGACCGGCACAGCGTCGCCAACACCCCGCTGAAACGTTTGATCAGACAGGTGGAGCTGGCATTGCCAGTGTGTGCATCACTCCGTGGTACCTACACCACCCTGTAAAAACTTGTTTAACAAAAAGGCAGACAAAAGAGGGATTTGAGAAGATCTAAATAGCTCAAGTCAAGCCACTTTATGATAATACCTTTCAATTATCATTGAGTGAAGAATGATTGCTAAGGAATTCATTAAGCATGTGTTTAACAGCCGGAGGAATTGTAGGAATGCTTTCCTATGCAATTTAATTTGAATGTTACATGAAGTTGTTTTGACCACAAATCCTGGTTTCACAACACATGTAAGCCATAAATACTCCTAATGGAATACTAATGCAACATGCAATGGTGAACACACTATAAAACAAGGGTCTTTACGCTTTTTTGGGGCCCACTTGGTGTTGCATTAAGTCTTTAATTAATTTTGCATGATGCTTACATTGCAAAGCCATTAAAATCATAATTTGTGTTTGTATTTTATGTTCAGCATTTTGAGATTGGTCTCTTATGCTCATATAGGAAGCATTTGATCCAAAATACAGTACGAAATATTAACAATATTGTGGAATATTATTACCATTTAAAAAAAAAAAAAAATCTAATTTAATATATTTTACAATGTAATTTATTCCTATGATGGCAAGGCTGAATTTTAAGCAGCCATTAATCCAGTCTTCAAAGTTACGATCCTTCAGAAACTATTCTAATATGCTAATTTGGTGCTCTTAATAACTTACGTATACATAACGTTATTATGATGATGAAATGTGATAATTTTACAGGATTCTTTGATGAATAGAAAATTCTGAAAAATAATGTGAACAATCTTTTATAACATTACACATGTTCATAATGTCTCTCTTAATTGATTTAATTTGCCCTCACTGAAAAGAATTGTTAATTTCATTTAATTTCTTTAAAAAGAAATCTTACTGACCCCAAACATTTCGAAAGGTAGTATACATTAATGCAAAAAAATATATATATATCATGCAATTTTTATAATTTAAATTATTTCCAAATAAAATATTTAAAAAAAAAAAATATTTAAAACATTAGAGACCTGCGAAAGCATTTTTGCATATAATGCTTACATTGCAAAGCAATAATCTTACAAAGCTTACATTTAAGTAATAATCTATACCTGTATTCAACTGATGAAGTCATATATTTATTTATTTCAAAATACAGTACAAAATATTAATATTATTACAATAAAAAAAAATATATAGATAATTTTAAATAAGCCCTTAAATATAATTTATTCCTGTGATGGCAAAGCTGAATTTTCAGCAGCAATTTACTCTTCAAAGTCACAATCCTTTAAAAATTATTCTAATATGCTGATTTGGTTCTCTTAATATTAATATTACTTGTGATATTTTTTCAGGATTTGATGAATAGAAAATTCTGAGAATGAGGGAAACAACAATCTTTTAAAGCATTATACATATTCTTACTGTCTCTTTTCATTTATTTAATATGCCCTCACTGACATTTTGAAAGGTGGTGTACATTTAATGTATTTTCATGACAAAAAAATAACTTTTTAGCCTAAAGTTTAGTTTAATATTGTAATTTAATTTCATGTATTTTTAATAATTCTAATTAACAATAATATTAATTCTAATTAAATAAAATGATTTCCAATAAAAATAATTTGTGAACAAATATATTAAACATTTTTTAGAAACCTGCATATTCTTTTAGATCCACTGAAATTTAATTGAAATAGACAACTGAAAAACTGTGCAAAGAAGACATGCAAACCGACAACCACTGTGACACTTCAGAGTGAAAAGTTCACTCTATCAGCAACAGATACTGAAAATAGGGGCCAGGTTAAATATGCACAACAGCCCTGTTGACAGACAATGCCAGAAGAGCAAAGAAACATGTTCCCCTACTGCACTGGGAGGAGGTACCAATTCTGCTGACTCTGCAAAGAGGCTGGGGTAAGGTTAAAAATGTGGGCAGGAGGGAAAAATGAATGATAACCTTGCCCCTACAAAGCCTGGAATGAAGGTGACAGAAGGATGAGGTCAGGAAGTGCATACAGTCAAAACACAAAGAACATGTGTGGGAGAGCCATACCCTCTCTGGATCTACTTCATAGGTGACATTTTTTTCAGTTATGAATGGAAAGAAAACAGATTTTCTGCAATGACGAAACCATTAGGTTGCCTGAAAACATAGCTAGAAATATGCGAGAAACGCTACGTGACTCAGGAAAGTGCATGAGCTGATAAACATCAGCAGTGGAACAGCAAAAAAAAGTCCTGCATCTTGCCCTCTTCCTATTCTGAGAATCGAGTATTTATGAGATGGCAGAAATCACAACAGCCTTTTTATGATTCACTGATGTCTAGGAGAATAAGTCGGTCAGATCCTTTGTGATTGAGAGAGTCTAAAATCAGGAGATTTGATTCACTCACCAGGTCACTCATGCAAACATGTGGTTCCAGCATAATGTGCGTGCACATTGGACACAAACAAGGCCTTTGAGGCGAGAATCAGAGCCAGGTGCTTGGCAATTAACCATTGTGATCAGGCAGTAAACAAGCATACAGCACAGAGCAGAGAAAGTGACTAACAGGCCTCTTTCACAACAACCGACTTCCTGCCCTGGGCTGCTTCCTTATAAGGACAAAGGAAGCTGAATAGACGGAAATGGGGAACTCCTAAGGGGTGCGATGAAGCTTCCAGTAAGTATGAATGGCACTTATCTGGGGGATTCTTAGCCAACGTGTCTATTACCTAATATAGCATTCTGTCTGTTTTTCTGCTTCTTGGAGTAAGCAGCCGTTTTCACTGGAAAGTCTGCACCTTGTTCCACATGTATCTTTTTTGAGCTGTGGAGAAAAAAGATGTGTGGTGGAAACATTAGCCATGTTTTCCATCTCTTTTAGAGCTGTGCCATCTGCGGAGACATTGCGTTTGGACTGGAAGGGTCTGAGATGGGACGCTGTGGTTGGATCTGTCCTTGTGGGAATGTACATGCGTGGAGGTTGGGAGATATTTGAGATGACGTGAGACACGTCTGGTCAAGGCAGCCTGTGACGCAAGAGAGCTGTGCATGTCTTCTTCCCTTTTTCGCTCCCTGATAAATCTACAGCACTAGCCACTTCTAACTTTTTTTGCATTTTATGAAATACTGTTGTTTCTTTGCAAAGAAATCTCTTGAAGAATGGCACAATTGTCACTCATAGATTGCAGCAATAGCAAACAACATCAATCCAATGATCTAATCAATTTCCAACTGATAAAATAAAGTCCAGACCATATCAGAAGCAAGAGACACTGTTTTTGTCAGACATATGTCACAATAAGGAAGGAAGGACAATCTCAGTTTCTGTTGTAGTGCCAACTTCAAGGAATTATAGTCCATTCATTATAAACACACATGGGAAGCGAATTTTGCATTAGTCTTCAATACTAAGTAGAAAATTTAGCAATGCACAATTTACAAATTCTTCAATCATAAGACGAAATATGAAATATCTTAATGATATGGTCAATAACTGAAAAATATACATCATGCAAAATGTTAATCTGCAAAATGTTAATTATTTTACCAAAAGAAGAGGAATCATACAAAATGCATGTTATTTTTTATTTAGTACTGACCTGAATAAGATATTTCACATAAAAGACATATAGTCCACAAGAGAAATAGTTGAATTATATATATATTTTTATTTTTATAATATAATTTTTTTAAGTTTCAATTTAAGTGAGCTTTAGATGACAGCAAAAGGTAATCAGTGTTGTTATTGTTAATTAAATAAAAAAAAAAGTCTCAGTAATTGAAACAAAACTGAAATATATTAAATAGTAGAAGAAAAACTAATGAGAAACTAAATAAAAATTGAGAAATATTGCCTTGACAACTAACTAAAATGAAGTTGAAGTACCAAAATTACAGAAATACAAACTAAATGAAGCTATACAGAAATGCATAAAAGAATAAAAATTGCACATAAGAAATTTAGAAGAAAACTTTAAAAATATATATAAAATATATACACAATTTCAAAGTTAAACAGTTTAAGTCAAGTCAAAAGTTTACATACACCTTGCAGAATCTGCAAAAATACCAAAAAAAGGTATTTCATATAAGAGATGTTTACATATATTTCACAAGAGAAAATAATAAATGAATTTATAAAAATGACCCCGTTCAAAAGTTTATATACACTTGATTTTTAATACTGTGTTGCTACCTGAATGATCCATAGCTGTTTTTTTTTTTTTTTCTTTGTTGATAGTTGCTCGTTTGCCCTGAACAGTTAAACTGCCCTGTTCTTCAGAAAAATCCTTTAGGTCACACAAATTCTTTGGTTTTTCATTCTGCATGATGTATGTAAACTTTTGACTTTAACTGTACTGTATATGTCTACTAATCTACTGATAAATCACTTAAAAAGGCTTAAAAAACAGCAAAAATATCTGCAAAAAGCTTTATAATTTGGAAAGACTATGCAAACTGTTGAAGGCCAGTGATCTTTGATCCAGAGTCTTGCACTGTTGCTGGGAAACCTTTCCTCATTCTCCTAAATCTGATATTAGAGTTGCAGGAAGTGACAGCGTGCTGTTGTGCAGTACTGCAGAGCTCGTCTATCTCTCCAAACAGACCTCTGTGCAACCTCTGTAACAAGTGCCAAAGTTCTGCTGACACCCTCCTCCGCTGACCGCTACACTTCTTTACTTCAATCTGCACCCCATGACGCACATTATACGCATCTCCACCAAGCTCTATATACACAAACAACAGGCAATTCAACTAATGTTCTCCATTCCTTCTTTAAATATAAATACAGTCCTCTTCAGCGACTACGGCATGGTCAAGAGAGAACAAACAAATAAACTTTAATGCATTTTGACCCACTCATAGCAATGAAAAGCTACGCCAAAGCCACTAATGGAAAGCATTCTACCTAATGCAAACATGCACTGGTGATAAACGCAGTTATGATGATTATATAAGCTATGTGAAGATTCAATAAGTGCCCACTGAAGTGCTTTTAATAAATCACAAACAAAATAGTGATCCAAACGTATTAATATTATTATGGTCATTTATGTGGACTTTTTTTTAATTGACACAGACCAACAAACAGTGCAGTTTCCATTTGAGGGTACCTGATTAATTTATCTGTCATGTAGTCGAGTACAATTCACCCAATGATTAAAATGCCTCCCCTTATGTCGAACAAGTCATTATTGTACACGAGAGACGTTTCCTAACTGAAGCACATGGAATCAATTGCACATGACTTGTAATGGAGACAAATCTTGATAATTACTATGGCAGGAGTGGAGGCAGCGTTATTAAAGTGACCATTCACTAATGTCACATGAGAGAATATGCCGGTGTGTTTAGAGTCAGTCTACGGCCACTCTCTGCGTCTGCTGCCACCTAAAACAGCAGGGGATTAGAGAGATATACGGCAGGGTGTTTCACACCTCCGTCATGAAACTGCGTAAAGCAGGCGGTTCACATGCACTGCAGAGGATTTCTGACCTGGTCCCTACTAGACTCCTGCTGAGAGGGGCTGCTGCAGATATCAGCTGCACAGCTGTCAAACCTCACTCCTGCTTTCCCAAACAAGCCACCCTCAGTGAAAAGAGCGTTAACTGACTTCTCTGCCACAATAGAGCTACCAGGTCCGTTTGCATGCAAAGGGCTATGTCGAAAGGCTGCTATGACAATCCAGTTAGATACAGTTAAAGTCAAAAGTTTACATACACCTTGCAGAGTCTGCACAATTTTGTGCTTATTTTTTATTTAGTACTATAATAAGATATTTCACATAAAATATGGTCACGTATAGTCCACAAGAGAAAATAATAGTTGAATTTATAAAAAGAACTGTTCAAAAGTGTACATCCGCTTGTTTCTTAATACTGTGTTGTTACCTGAATGATCAAGAGCTGTTTTTAATTGGTTTTATTTTTTATTTTTTTTCATGAGTCCCTTGTTTGTCCTGAACAGTTAAACTGCCCACTGTTCTTCAGAAGTCTTTCAGGTCCCACAAATTCTTTGGTTTTTCAGAATTTCTGTGTATTTGAGCCATTTCCAACAATGACTGTATGATTTTGAGATCCATCTTTTCACACTGGGACAGCTGAGGGACTCATGTGCAACTATTACAGAAGGTTAAAACGCTCAATGGTGCTTCAGAAGGACACACAAGAGACATGGGGTGAAAACTTTTGAACAGAATGAAGATGTGTACATTTTTCATATTTTGCCTAAATAGTATATTTTTTCATTTAGTACTGCCCTTCAGAAGCTACAGAAGATACTTGCATGTTTCCTATAAATCTCTTAATACATAGTTTTTCCTTCTGGAGCATCAGTGAGCATTTGAACCTTCTGTAATATTTGCATAGGAGTCCCTCAGTTGTCCTCAGTTTGAAAAGGTAGATCTCAAAATCATACAGTGATTTTTGGAAAGGGTTCAAATACAAAAAATGCTGAAAAACCAAAACATTTGTGGGACCTGGAGGATTTTTGACTGTTAATAAGGGCAGTTTAACTGTTCAGGACAAACAAGGGGATGAACAACTATCACAGTATTAAGAATCAAATGTATCTAAACTCTTTTCAACAGGGTAATTTTTCTAAATTACTTTCTCTTGTGGACTACATGTAAACGTTTTTTTTTGTGAAATATCTTATTCGGATCAGCACTAAATAAAAAACAACGTGTTTTGTATGATCCCTCTTATTTTGGTAAAATTATTAACATTTTGCAGATTCTGCATGGTGTATGTAAACTTTTGACCTCATGTTATTGGGACAGGTGACAGGGTGCAAAGTGTTTTTGTTGTTGTCGCTGCAGTGAAATGAAGTCTGCCAGGAAAGCTTCCTGTAAATGGTTAAAAAAAAAAAAAAAAAAAAACAATGCACTTCTTGCATGCAAAATATTTCCTTGACCTGAAGAATGTAAACAAATGATGAACTGTCTTTTACCCTCTTCCGCTATTGCAGGACTACCTATAAAGGCCTGGTCAGGTGCCAAGAATGCTGTTGTTTTTCAAATGCATCATACCAACCAATTCTGTCTTAAATTAGACATTCTATTTCTAGCATGGCAATGTATGTAGCTTTAGCTTCACACTTAACTACAAAAAGTCATGATAATTTAACAGTCCGGATTAAAAGATAAAATAGCAATGAAATCATTTAGAAATACAATCTTGTGCACAGCCATCATAAATAATATGCATTTTTTAAAAGTAAACAGAAATATTTAAAACAATAAATTACTTTTAAATTACAAAAATAAAAATTAAAATATTTTTATTTTAACTAAAATTATGCATTCATTTATTTTATTTTAATATCATTTTTAAATGCATTCAAATGCAAATTCTATTAATTAACAATTTATAATGAAGAACACAATGCAGCCTGCAGATCAAACCGAAACCAATGAAAACTTGTTTTCCCTGTGCAGTTATGTATTAATGCTAAACCTTTGGTCTTGGTTTGCAGGACAGGACTCAGTGTTGGGAAGCCGCACCTCTTCTCTGAAATCTTTCCCATGGTCAGGACGTTTACAGAGCGTGCAAAGGCCCTAAAATTAGGTCAATGCTCTAGGAGCTTAACCTACTTGCTTAAGTACGAGAGGAAAACTGTATTTATCACCAACACCAGCAGACAACCTAGTCCACGCCAAGACTATTACCAGAATATCTGCCAAGCCTTTAAGGGTTTTGAAAAGAAAAGCAGTATAATTAGTAATTTCATATAAGACATGCAGAGATTGTTGTTTCAAGTGTTTGGCAGTAGGACTGTAAAGTGTTTGGCTGTGTTGGTGGCAAAACAGCCAGGTGTCAGCTGCAGCACCCTGTTCCCGTGATTGTGCTCTGGGTGAGGGGAGAGCAGTCAGGATTCCCCCCGTCTAGTCATGGGAAGGGTCAACTTGTGTCAGACTTGGGTCAAAGTTGAGCCTCGGGTACCAGTGGTCACGGGTTAGCCAACGCATCTCCCACTGCACAACACATCTGTGTCATTTTTTTAAACACCTCAAACGTGAGAAATAATGTTTAAATGTTAGCTATTCTTAAGAGCATCTATGACGACCTTTAACCTGCATTACAAATTCACAACTGGCTGAGGAAATTTCCCTGAAAGATACTGCAAGATTAACCTTTGCAACCATAGATTCATCTGTGCTGGGTGACCTCTCATACTGCTTACAGTATATATTGCATACTGCTTTTTTATTAAAAGTTACATTACCAGTCAAAAGTTTATGAACAGTAAGACTTCTAATGTTTTTTAAAGAAGTCTCTTCTGCTCACCAAGCCTACATTTAGTTGATCCAAAGTACAGCAAAAACGGTAATATTTTGAAATATTTTTGCTATTTAAAACATCTGTTTTCTATTTGAATATATCTTAAAATTCAAAGGTTGAATGGTATAGTGCACAGTTTAGCTTCAACCAGCTCCAATTCACACCTGCTTGGAAGTTTCTAGTTAGCCTGAAGAGCTTGATTAGCTGGATCAGGTGTGTTTGATTAGGGTTGGAACTAAACTGTGCAGAGCTGTGGCCCTCCAGGAATTGCGTTTGAGACCAATGGTATAGTGCATAATATTACAAACGCTTTTTATTTCAGATAAATCCTGATCTTTGGCTCTTTCATAAATCAAAGAATCCTGAAAAAAAAATATTCAACCGTTTTAAATATTGATAATAATAATAAAAAAATGTTTCTTAAACAGCAAATCAGCATACACTGTAAAAAAAAAAAAAAAAAAAAACAACTTGAACAAAAAAAGTTTCAACTTAAAAAAGTAAGTTTAGTCAGCATGAAATGTTAAGTTGCACGACATGAAAACGTACATATTTGAGTTAAGTAAACTTAAAATTTTAAGGCAGCACGAACACTTACTTTAAGTTGAAACTACTTTTTTTAAGTTGTTTTTTTACAGTGTTTTAGACCGAGTTCCGAAGGATCATGTGACGCTGAAGACTGAAGTAATGATGCTGAAAATATAGCTTTGATTCCAGAAATAAATTACATTTTAAAATATATTCAAATAGAAAACAGTTATTTTAAATACTAAACACATTTCAAAATGTTACTGTTTTTGCTGTAACATTGGATCAAATAAAAGCAAAAAAATTTTGACTGGTATAAACAGTATTCATTTAGCCATTGTATGCTTAAGAAACTGCATAGCATGCACAGTATACATACTGCAAAATGAGATATATATAGTATGCAGTTCCAGTCATACCCCATGCTCGTAACATGCAGCCACAATGCAAAACAGCTCAGAATTCACATGAACAGTGAAACACTAACAAACAGCCTGTGTTCCTATATTTGGATATCAGCTGAATATACAGCGGGTTTCCTCGGAAAAGTGAGAGATAGCAGCATGAATGCTTGTGAACTTTGAGTTCACTGATGTTGCAGTACACTAACGTGGCAAAGGTTTAGAATTCAGGACAGACAGTAGCTTACTGCTAGTACACTAGACAAGACGCTCAGAATGCTGATTGTGTTATCAGATCAGCTAGAACATGGAAAGAATAACAGAAAAAAAAGAGTTTGTTATGTTCCAGATGTAATCAGCTTTGAACATATAATACACTTCCAGGACAATTCCGATCACTCATATCAAACAGAAACCCAAAAATTGGCTAAGCTTTAGTTTTCCAAGGAAGAATCATTAAGATTCCAATAAGACGAACGTCACAAATAAGAACAACATTCCTGCAGCGCTTCAGTAGTTCACTGGAATCTACAGCCATTCAAAACATGCATCTACCCTCTAACCATCAGTCTAGCACAGATATGGATGTAAACTTTCATGCAAATACATTTGGCAATGCAAACAGAGCCTAGGGCAGGTCAAAAGGGAAATAATTAATTATGCTCCAGAAATATTTGCTGTAAAACATTGCCAGAATACAAGCATACTGCTTACAATACATCACACTTTTTATTTATTTATTTTTTACATTTTCCAACAATAAATGTTTTATAGTATTTTTTCATATAATTATATACTTAATAATATATGAATTAGAATATGTATTATTAGTAATAGTACTATTGCTATATAATTTTATTTTTAATTAATTTGAACTATTTATTCTTATTATCATTATTATTATTTTTTATTTTAGTCATTATTTTTTTACATAATTATACATTTAATCACAGAATAATTATAGTATTTATTATTATTATTAATACTAAATACTTTTATATTTTATTTATTATTATTATTATTAAATGTACTATTTTAGGAATATTGTTTGCTCTGTAACAAATTGCTTATGTTCCTCTACAGTCGTTTTAGGTAAATGCACAAACTGTAATGTAAATGCAAATGTAACATACAAACAAAACAAAAGTAACATACAGACAAAATTTGAATCTTAATATTAATAATGCAACTTCAAGATCTCTGCAAATGTGCATGTAGCCTACTAAAACAGCATTATTATTATTTTTACATTTTCCAACAATATTTTTTTTTACAGTAATTATTTATATAATAATATATTTAATCATAAAATAGTTATAATATTTAGTATTATTATTTTACAAAATGTATTATTTTATAAGTATTGTTTGCTCTGTAACAAATTGCTTATGTTCCTCTACTGTCATTTTAGGTAAATGCATAATATGTAATGTAAATGCAAATGCAACAATATAATTGAAACTGATATCATTATATATATATATATATATATATATATATATATATATATATATATATGATACTATAATGCAACTTCAAGATCTCTGCAAATGTGCATGTAGCCTACTAAAACAGCATTATTATTATTTTTACATATTCCAACAATATTTTTTTTTACAGTAATTATTTATATAATAATATATTTAATCATAAAATAGTTATAATATTTAGTATTATTATTTTACAAAATGTATTATTTTATAAGTATTGTTTGCTCTGTAACAAATTGCTTATGTTCCTCTACTGTCATTTTAGGTAAATGCATAATATGTAATGTAAACGCAAATGCAACAATATAATTGAAACTGATATCATTATATATATATATATATATATATATGATACTATAATGCAACTTCAATATCTCTGCAAATGTGCATATAGCCAACTAAAATAGCTCTAAATAAGACACTACAGGAGGAGGAGGAGTGATGGAGGCGTTAGTGCGCAAGTAGTCAATGCACAAGGCACTGCACCCCCAGTTGTGAAGCATGAGCTAGAGTGGGCCGCACACACACACACACACACTCCCTCCGCACATGTAGGTGAGAGTGGGAGACTGATCTATATGCTGGGGAGTATGTGAGCACAGCACAGGGAGAGGAAGAAGGAGGGAGTGCATCAGCAACCGTTACTCACTTTTCTCCCACGTGACATTCCTTTTTCAACGACAAAAACGAAAGCGAGCAAAGAGCGGCAGGAATGCAGCCAACAGTCGAACTGAATAGGGATTTCTGAATGCTGAGGAGCTTGTGAAGAGGCAGCGGCAAAAATAACAACGGTTTTTTAATGCCACAGAGTCTAAATCACACACATTATTTTTGGATAAAGCTGCTCTGTGTGCTTGCATCTCCAGCACTTGTCTTAGATGCAAGCATATTATATAGCACGCTATAAAAGCTGCTACATAACCCTGCCATGTGGACCTTCAGGGAAGTGATATAAGCCGTTACAAGACAAGTGCAATCCCAAGAGATCTACTGTCTCTTTGAGGAAGGGCAGATTGTTTATGCAACAACTACAGGCACCTGTCATGTACTTGAGGAATATGAAATGTGAACGTCAGTTAGTCGAAATTTTGCATCCTCTCTGCTGAGAACTGGAAAAAAGCTGAGCTGCTGACTCATATTTTTAAAAGCTCACTACACAAATAGCATAGTCATCATGACCAGGGCACTTTTGAAGCTTCTATCTCCCCAAGCCTTTCATAACACGTTCAGCTCTTTCACAACACAGACAGAGTAAAGGACTTAAGTGTGGGGTATTGAACTACAGACCACACATCCATCTGTTGAATAACAACCTTCTTTAGCTCACAAAATATCACATCAAACAAAATCGATCACATGCTCTATAGCTATTTTCAGCACTGCTTTTCTCATATTCTTAGCTAAAATTGAACTATACTGCATTGATTATTTCAGCAAATGATGTCACATGTTAGCTACGTAATGTGTTACATACTGAATTATCCAACATCTTATTGTTTAGTCTAAAAGTCAGTGCAGGACATGCATGACTGTCTGTCTATCAGTCACTGACAGACTTCTAGGCAGCGTATGGCAAAAACAGAAATGAGCACAGTCCCTACTGTATATTTCCTGTCTGCCTGAAAAAATGAACTCTAGATAAAACCAGACACTATGTTTGTGTAAAAATCAGACTGAAGTATTGGGAGGTGTTTTCCCCAAAGCATGTTTTTCCAAACAGGACCCCATACTTTCCCCCCACAGTCTGTGAGTCAGTCAGCTGACGCAAGGCAGCAAGAATCTGGTCAGGGGTTTCATCCCGTCTAGACTGAGCAGAATGTAACTAGAGATGGAATCACAGTGGAAAACAAAAGCAGAGACCTCTGTAGTGAAGTCCTATACTGCCACTCCGTGGTGCAGTGCATGTATAGCACTTAAATATATATGACTACTGTACTCTGTGGACGTATTTACATAACAGTAACATATTACAAAAACGTTAGCTAACAGAGTTTACAACTGCAAATTTATATAGTTGAGGTCGAACATTTACATACACCTTACAGAATCTGCAAAATGTTAATTATTTTACCAAAATAAGCGAGATCTTTATTTAGTGCTGACCTGAATAAGATATTTAACATAAAAGATATTTACATATAGTCCACAAGAGAATATAATAGTTGAATTTATAAAAATGACCCCGTTCAAAAGTTTACATACGCTTGATTTTTAATACTGTTGTTACCTGAATGATCCACAGCTGTGTTTTTTTGTTTAGTGATAGTTGTTTATGAGTCCCTTGTTTGTCCTGAACAGCTAAACTGCCTGCTGTTCTTCAGAAAAATGCTTTAGGTCCTATAAATTCTTTGGTTTTTCAGCATTTTTGTGTTTTTGAACCCTTTCCAACAATGACTGTAAGATTTTGAGATTCATCTTTTCACACCGAGAACAGTTGAGGGACTCATATGCAACTATTACAGAAGGTTTAAATACTCACTGATACTTCAGAAGGAAACACGATGCATTAAGAATTTGAATTTGAAGATCAGGGTAAATTTAACTTATTTTGTTTCCTGGGAAACATGTAAGTATCTTCTGTAGCTTCTGAAGGGCAGTGATAAGTGAAAAAATATGATATTTAGGCAAAATAAGAAAAAATGACACATTCTGTTTGAAAGTTTACACCCCTGGCTCTTAACGCATTGTGTTTCCTTCTGAAGCATCAATGAGCATTTGAACCTTAATAGTTGCATATAAATCTCATAGTTGCCCTCAGTGTGAAAAGATGGATCTCAAAATCATACAGTCATTGTTGGAAAGGGTTAAAATAGACAAAATGTCCAAAAAAAAAAGAAAAAGAAAAGAATTTGATAGAACACTGCAGGTACTATCACGTTCCGCGAGATCTCGTCACATCCCTGGTATATATACACATTTTTTTTTTTACCCCAATGTCGTTCCAAACCTGTAAGACCTCCGTTCATCTTCAGATTACAGATTAAGTTATTTTTGATGAAATCCGAGAGCTTTTTCATCAAAGCCTGCATATACAGCAACACAACTGACATGTTCATAGACCAGAAAAGTAGTAAGGAAGGAGGCCATGTAACATCAGTGTTTTAAATGTAATGTTATGAAGCTACGAGAATACATTTTGTGCGCAAAAAAAAACTAAAATTTCTTCTCTTCCGTGTCAGTCACAAGAGTACCACGGATGCTATCTGGTTAAAATCTGGATGCACTGCGCCTTGTTTTCAAAAGTATTCTTGTAGCTTCATAAAATTATGGTTGAACCACTAATATCACATGGACTATTTTAATGAGGCACTTACTACCTTTCTGGACCTTGAACGTTGCTGTCTATGCAGGGTCAGAAAGCTCTTGGATTTCATCAAAACTATCTTAATTTGTGTTCCAAAGACAAATGAACGTCTCAGGGGTTTGGAACGACCTGACGGTAAGTAATTAATGATAAACTTGTCATTTTGGGGTGAACTATCCCTTTAACATACTGTAGCTCTCCTTTCCTTTTTTATTTTTAGACAAATCAAAGATAGGACCTCAATCCCTATCTTTAATCAAATGTGCAAACAACATGTCAATTACAAGCAGTATGCAATTTTGAAGCATGTACAAATCAACAAGTATATATCAGAACTGAACCACAAGGAGGCCTCATCTGTCTCTATTAACAAAACTGAACTGTGGACCTGGGTGGTTGCTATGGATACAGCTCATTGCAGCCTGCAGAGAGTATATGCATGAATCAGAAGAATATTGTTACTTTGACACCCCCATGTGGTCAAAAGTGGACATGCTGCATCAGATAGACTGAATGTAATATTCCCAGGCAACTAGTATAAACAAGTATAAACATAACAAACATTTGCATTCATATTCAGATCAGTATAACTTGTATTTGGACGTTGTCCTACCTGGATGATGGAGAGGCTGGAGACTAAAGCTGGCTCAGGGACCTGCAGGCAACTTTGCTTGTCTGGAAAACATAAACACAAGGCACAAATCATTTATCAGAGGAAATAAACATTCAAGCAATGTGTTATTCACCTATTTGAGTGGTCACTGCATAATTTTGACTGCATAACAAAATTACGTTTACCTGCGAATAAAAGAAGGTATTGCTATAACTAAATTGCTACAAAAGTATATATATATTGCTTCAATTTAAAAGTAACATAATAATCAACCAAAAAAGTAAATGTGTGTACATATATATATGTGCTGTCAAACGTTTAATTGCGATTAATCCCATCCAAAATAAAAGTTTATGTTTACATACTATAATTCTGTGTACTGTGTGTATTTATTGTGTGTAATATATATATATATATATATATATATATATATACACACACACACACACACATGTATGTGTGTGTATTTACATGTACATAATAAATATACAGAGTAAACTTATTTTTTCATCAACTTTTATTTTGGATGCGATTAATCGAGATTAATCATTTGACAGTCCTAATTTATATAATACACACACACACACACACACACACACACACACACACACATACACACATATATATATATATATATATATATATATATATATATATATATATATATATCCAATGTTTTTCACTTGGAAATATATTTAAATATTAAATATATTTATTCCAAAACCATAGCAAAATAATAATAATAATAATAATAATAAATTAATTAAATAATTAAAACAATCAAAGGATCAGTCAGTGATAAATTAAGGAAAAAAAAAATCAATCTATTTGATCACCAGGGGGCAGTGTACTGATGCAAGGCCAGTAACATAATTCATATAATACAGATTAGGTCAGAATTAGCATTATTGCAATCTTAATCTACTTTTAGTAAGTATGCAGAATTAATCTGCCCTACCACCATTTGTGAGGTTTTGTTTTTATCCTCTCTAATCATGACATGGAAATATGCTCAGACAGGCTTTAACCGAGCAAGTGTACACATACTGTAAATTCCACCTTATTTTCACTTGGGTCACTGACTGTGAATTGGTACAACATCATAACTGTCAAATCCTTTACTCTTGCTCTTTGAAGCTATCATTTAACACTTGAATATCATTTACCTTTATTACATCATATGGCATTATGATTTTTTTAATCCCATTTCACACTAAAAAATACACTAGCCTGATACATGTTTTAAAAATTAAACATTTCACAATAAACCAATCCTATAAATATGCACTACTGCACTGAAAAATAACCCAACATATTTATAGTCTAATCATAACTGGCAGCACTTTTTTCATACGGTTTCGAAGTTGTACACGAGATGGTGAAATAATGTGCGTTACAGCTATAACCATTATTCATGTTGTCAAAACAAACATTTCCAACCAGGCAAACCAGAGCAGAATGAGAGAGATGTGAGGCGGCAAAATCAAAACCTATGAATAATTAATCCCATCTCATTCAATGGAGCTCTGAGTATGATCCCAGCCAAGCAAAACAAAGTGGCCACCTTCTGCATTTCGCCAACCATCTGTTACTGTATACAGAAAATGTATGCGCTGTGGAAAAGAAACATATTTTTAATTAGGGTTCCTATGGAATAAGTGAGTTGAGCAAGCCGTTTCTGTAATTAGCGCACAGGAGCAGGTCCAGATGTAATTATATTCGTGTCCCTGGAACCATTCACACGAGGAAAATATAGGTCGCTTCAAGCTATCTGATTAGTGTGAGCTAATTGATTTTAAATACTTTGTATAATTGGTAATTTAACAATGTATACAATCAATATATACATTACTAAATATTATATATATATATATATATATATATATATATGTGACCCTGGACCACAAAACCAGTCATAAAGGTAAAATTGAGTAATTAAGCTTTCCACTGATGTATGGGTGAGGGTGCAAAAAAAAAAAATCTACATTTGAGTAAATCGCCTTTAAAACTGTCCAAATGAAGCTCTTAGCAATGCATATTACTAATCAAAAATTAAGTTGTGATACATTTACTGTACGATATTTACAAAATATCTTCATGGAACATGATCTTTACTTAATATCCTATTGATTTTTGGCATAAAAGAAAAATCGATCATTTTGACCCATACAATGCATTTTTGGCCATTGCTACAAATATACTTGTGCTACTTATGACTGGTTTTGTGGTCTAGGGTGACATATATTATAAATACACACACACAACTAAAGTTTTTATATTATGTTTTGTACAGTCAAGGGAGGGGGAGGTGGTACTTGCACCTGTACTAGACAATGTGACATGTAACAGACCTGAAATAGCATATGTCAGGTGAGTATACAGCATTAGGTACTTCAGCAGAATATGGCATGGCAGATTGCACTTTTGTAGTAAATCTAACCAAAGCCAGTGCACTGTGTACTAGCACACTGTGAATTCTCTGGCTCAGTATGGTAATGTTGCCAAAATCATGATAATGGCTCACCATGAGGTCACTTTCTATAAAAGGTAAACAGGAGCGATCCATCAGCTCTCAGAATGTAGTACGTTCCATTGACCAGAGCAAATCAAATACTTTATTTGTTGAATCTACTTGTTCTTTCTGTTCAACCTAGTTATTTAAACCCACTCCTATAAAGGAGAACTATGACAACAAAAATGAAACTTCTTGGCATGCATAACAAAGTGATCCAACAGGCCACTAGAGACACGCTGAGTGTAAAAAGAAAGGTAACAATAAGCAACAAACTCAAACAGGTATGATAAAGTCTTTCTAGATTTCTAGTTGTAGTTCTAGTTCTAGTTTTCCAGTTGTCTATTAACAAAAACTATAAAACTGCAATTAATTAACAAAATGATATACACTACCAGTCAAGAGACAGTAAGATTTTTAATATTTTTAAAGAAGTCTCTTCTGCTCACCAAGCCTGCATTTATTTGATCCAAAAGTACAGCAAAATGAGTAACATTTTTAAATATTTTTGCTATTTAAAATAACTTTTGTATTTGAATATATTTTAAAATTAAATTATTCCTGTGATTTCAAAGCTGATTTTTTTAGTATCATTACTCCCGTCACATAAACCTTCAGAAAGCATTCTAATATTCTGATTTGCTGCTCAAAAAACATTTATTATTATTACTATTACAGTGAAAACAGCTGAGTCCATTTTTTCAGGTTTAAGAACAGCATTTATCTGAAATAGAAACCCTTTTGTAACATTATAAATGTCTTTATCATTTTTATCAATTTAAAATATCCTTGCTAAATAAAAGTATTATTTTCTCTCATTTCCTTCCCCAAACAAACAAAAAAGACTGACTCCAAGCTTTTGATTAGCAGTGTATAATGTTACAAAAGCTGTTTATGTCAGATAAATACTGATTTTGGGATGTTTCTATTCATTAAAAAAAAATAAAAAAAATACTTAACTGTTTTAAATAATAATAAATGTTTTGACTGGTATTGTATTTAATATTATAATAAAATAAAATACTATTAAATATAGTACTATTATAGTACTATATATTTTTTAATGAACATTTTTTAACTGATGCTTCACTGACCACAGTCTTCGTCTCCTTAGTCATTTAAAGAAACAACATCAAAGACTATAAAATTATTCCTCATCTTTACATTTTACTACTTTACATCTTTACCTAACTGTGACTGAACATGACTAGTAATACCCATACTAAGTAACTAAATGATATTTGGCATTTAACCCACATTTATTGTGATAGTCTTGCCAAAGAAGGCTGGGCTCCCCCAGTCGAGTCTGGTTCTTCTCAAGGTTTTTCCCCTTGTTCATCTAAACATCTTATAGAGTTTTCTGTTCCTTTGTCCCAGTGAAGTTACTATGAACTGAGATCTACAACGTCTTATAAAAAGGAAATGTACATGCCTATTAATTAGGCACAAGTCTATAAGTAAACTACAGCATGAACGTGAGGAAAAGCAGGCCTGTGGAGCTGATACTGGTGCTGCTCGGCAGTTCTTGAGCTGTGCTACTGCATTCAGACAATATTTTATCATGACATCGTCACAATAAATCAGCCCAAAACGATGCAGAAGTGCAGTCAGTTGCATATCTGCCATAACGCACAGCATTTTGCTCCAGAGCTCTGTTGCTGTTGGTAGGCCTTGCTCACACTGATGGAAAGACAATGCGGGCATTTTGACAAACGGTACGATATGTACGCCTCCCTGCCTATAGCTCTGAAGACTCCATCAAGCGATGTATACAATGAACGAGCCCATAACGACCCGGCGCTTTAAATATCAGCCACAGAATAAGATTATATATAAGGCGTAAAGGTGTTGACAGGAGGCGCAGGAAAGCTGCCGCTGCTGCTTCTCGCCTGTTAAGCTTTAGTTTGAGCCAGAGAGCAAAGCTTGATTCACGCAAACACCCAAATGCCATTCTTGGCCTCGCATTTTTTTTTCAAAGCAGATATATAAAATGTACAGTGTACTAAATGTTATTGATAAGAAGCCCTCTCCCCACCCCACCGGACAAGGCTCGGAAAAATTCAAGCGGTTTCAGATTCGTGACACCGGTGGAGTGGAGCGCCGCGCAGCGCGCCCTGCCTAACGCAAACGCATTGAAAAACACTAGCGTTTCGGCAAAGCAGACGGATGCTCGATTACAAACCTGAGGGAAAGAAGAAAATAAGAGCTTGTTGTATACTCACCTCGTCTACAGTGATTGTGGAGGTAATTTAAAGGGCCAGGTTCGCGCAGATTGTTACCCCCCCTACCAAACAAACACCACCCCCTCCGTGCACCAGTGTCCACCCAGTCAGTCCCCCCACCACTGGTGACAGCGTTCTCGCACACAAACTTGCTTTTCTCTCCTGGGAAAAAGCTGAGTCGGTTCTGAGTCAAATAAGGCGGCTCTTCGTTAAAATCGAAAACCAATCAGTTTCGCCAGCTCTGCCCTCTCCACCCTCATCGGGTGCCAACGGGTTTGGTTGCGTCCGTCGGCGAACTGTTTCGCTGCTCGGTGGGATTTTTCGGCTTTTGAGCTGTCGAGCGGTCTAGGAAGCAAACTTTACGCAGCGGTTTATCGACCCAGTCTTCATAAGCCAACACATTTGGGCGCACCGAACCCGAGCCCGTCTTGCACCGCAGTGTGCAGTAACGCCTGCTGACCCAAGAGGGCGCAGGCGCACAATGTCTGTTCACACCGTCCACACATTTGCAAGCACAGTGCTGTGGAAGAAGGGCGATAACAGAAATATATTTATTTCATTAATCTTCTTATTTTATTAACGAAATTTTATTTTATATGACAGCTAAGTTTTAAATCAGAAACCAATTTTGTATGTTCAGTTTGTTGACTAAGTATTTTGAGACAATTTCCTGTTTAACTAATAAGATTGCTTAAACAATTATAGGCTATGTAAACGTTGTTTAGTCTTTCCTTTGATGTTTACTTAATTTGGACTAGCTGTATATCCTTTTTATATATATTTTTCCCCCTTTTTTACTTTCTTTTCTTTCAGTTGTTAACATTTAGGCTAAGTGCTATCTGTTTTTACTCATAGTATTTTTAAAATATTATTATTAAATACTAGTAGCCCAAGTAATCCAGTCCTTTTTCTGTTTCACTAGCAGGCCTGTCTGTTGATTAAATACTAGTAGTATCACAGCAATACCAGAAGACAACAAACTTTTATTCCAGCAGTGTAGCATCAAGTGTTTTCATGACTCGTCATCAACCGGCCATATTGGTGGCACTGAATGTAAACAACGGCACTGAACTGAGCAAAACTTTGTATATTTTTTAATATTAATGCAGCTGAAAATGGTCAATTATTATTGTCATGTTTTGGGCTGTACTAATTGTTCAGACCTGGAAAAACATTTGGAGTACTGTAGACTGCCACAAGTTAACAAATCAAGGAGAAGAGTGCAAAAAACTGTCTGAGGAACAAAAGGTGTTTGTGGTCGGCTAAACTGAACCAGGATGTCTAGAACAAGAAATATTAGGCTAATTAATGCTACTTGTACATATCTTTACCACCTGTTAACTTTAGTTTGTCAAAGTATTGTGCCCTTTCCTGCTTACTAAGTCATTCTCTATATGATTTAGCAGCTTTCCCCTTTTTTTTTCGTGGTTTAGACAACATAAATTAGCAAAACAATGTTTTTAGTAGTACATTAATCATGCAGTCAGTGCTGTTGTTTACATCTAAGTATAGCCAAAATGGACGCTCATCCGGGTAACTGACCAATCGTGAGCCCTTTTTCAGTTTCACTAATAGGCCTGACTGTTGATTAATTACTACTAGTAGTAGCATAGCAATACTAGGAGACAACCAAATTTTATTCCAGCACTGTAGCATCTATTAGTTATATCAGTTAGCTACTTTTTAAGCTTTTTCAAAAGCTTAGCTGTTAGCTAAAACAGTATTTAATTAGACACTAGTACTAGTAGTTCCTTAGTGACTAGTCATGTAGACGTTGTTTGTGGTAGCAAATGTTTGCCGTTGAATTCAGTCAAGCATTTATTCTAGTTGTTGCTGGTATTTCCAGTTCTGCTTGTAACTGCTCCATAGATATTATTTATTTCTAGTAACTATCTTAAGGTTATCGATTCCAGCTTTACAAGTACTTTTGATTAGATACTAATATCTGTTGCTGGAATAAATACTAGCAATTAGTAAGTGGTAAGGATTATTGAAGCTTATACTATTGGACTTGGTAGAAATTAAAAATGAAGTGCTAGTAGCCTATATACAGGTCCTTCTCAAAAAATTAGCATATTGTGATAAAGTTCATTATTTTCTGTAATGTACTGATAAACATTAGACTTTCATATATTTTAGATTCATTACACACAACTGAAGTAGTTCAAGCCTTTTTTTGTTTTAATATTGATGATTTTGGCATACAGCTCATGAAAACCCAAAATTCCTATCTCAAAAAATTAGCATATCATGAAAAGGTTCTCTAAACGAGCTATTAACCTAATCATCTGAATCAACTAATTAACTCTAAATACCTGCAAAAGATTCCTGAGGCTTTTAAAAACTCCCAGCCTGGTTCATTACTCAAAACCGCAATCATGGGTAAGACTGCCGACCTGACTGCTGTCCAGAAGGCCATCATTGACACCCTCAAGCAAGAGGGTAAGACACAGAAAGAAATTTCTGAACGAATAGGTTGTTCCCAGAGTGCTGTATCAAGGCACCTCAGTGGGAAGTCTGTGGGAAGGAAAAAGTGTGGCAGAAAACGCTGCACAACGAGAGGGGGGCCTGCGGAAGTAGTGGACTGAGTCTGGAGTAGAAACATCCAGAGCCACCGTGTACAGGCGTGTGCAGGAAATGGGCTACAGGTGCCGCATTCCCCAGGTCAAGCCACTTTTGAACCAGAAACAGCTGTAGAAGCGCCTGACCTGGGCTACAGAGAAGCAGCACTGGACTGTTGCTCAGTGGTCCAATGCTTTTTTCGGATGAAAGCAAATTTTGCATGTCATTCGGAAATCAAGGTGCCAGAGTCTGGAGGAAGACTGGGGAGAGGGAAATGCCAAAATGCCTGAAGTCCAGTGTCAAGTACCCACAGTCAGTGATGGTCTGGGGTGCCATGTCAGCTGCTGGTGTTGGTCCACTGTGTTTTATCAAAGGCAGGGTCAATGCAGCTAGCTATCAGGAGATTTTGGAGCACTTCATGCTTCCATCTGCTGAAAAGCTTTATGGAGATGAAGATTTCATTTTTCAGCACGACCTGGCACCTGCTCACAGTGCCAAAACCACTGGTAAATGGTTTACTGACCATGGTATTACTGTGCTCAATTGGCCTGCCAACTCTCCTGACCTGAACCCCATAGAGAATCTGTGGGATATTGTGAAGAGAAAGTTGAGAGACGCAAGACCCAACACTCTGGATGAGCTTAAGGCCGCTATCGAAGCATCCTGGGCCTCCATAACACCTCAGCAGTGCCACAGGCTGATTGCCTCCATGCCACGCCGCATTGAAGCAGTCATTTCTGCAAAAGGATTCCCGACCAAGTATTGAGTGCATAACTGAACATAATTATTTGAAGGTTGACTTTTTTTGTATTAAAAACACTTTTCTTTTATTGGTCGGATGAAATATGCTAATTTTTTGAGATAGGAATTTTGGGTTTTCATGAGCTGTATGCCAAAATCATCAATATTAAAACAAAAAAAAGGCTTGAACTACTTCAGTTGTGTGTAATGAATCTAAAATATATGAAAGTCTAATGTTTATCAGTACATTACAGAAAATAATGAACTTTATCACAATATGCTAATTTTTTGAGAAGGACCTGTATGGTGGCATATTAAATATTTAAAGTAAAAGAAAGTTTACCCAAAAATGTAACTTCTGTCATCTTTAATTGACCCTCATGTCTTTCCAATCATGAGACTTTCTTCTGCAAAATACACTACCAGTCAAAAGTTTTTAAACAGTAAGATGTTTAAGTCTTTTCTCACCAAGCCTGCATTTATTTGATCCAAAATCCAGCAAAACAGTAATATTTGAAATATTTTTACTATTTAAAATTACTGTTTTCTATTTGAATATATTTTAAAATGTAACCTGTGATTTCAAAGCTGAATTTTTAGCATCAGTCACATGAACCTTCAGGAAGAGTGCTAATATTCTGATTTGTTGCGCAAAAAAACATTTATTATTATTGATTGTTGATTGTTGAAAACAGCTGAGTAGAATTTTTTGGGGTTTAGAAGAACAGCATTTATCTAAAATAGAATCCTTGCTAAATAAAAGAATTAATTTCTATAATTTCTTTCCCAAAATTGTTTTAGTGACTCTAAGCTTTTGAATGGTATAGTGTGTACTGTTACAAAAGCTTTTCATTTCAGATAAATGCTGATCTTTGGATCTTTCTATTCATCAAAGAATTCTGAAAAAAAATGTAATGTACTAAAGTGTTTTAAATATTGACGATGATATTAATAATAATAATATTATTATATTAATTAATAATAATAATTCTTTAAAAAACATTTAAAAAATCTTAAGATATTTTAACCAAACAGTTCTGGTTACCATTGGCTCCCATTGTATAAAAGAGATTTCTCAAAAACATTTCTCAAAATATCTTATTTAATGTTTCACAGAAGAAAATCATACAGGTTTATAATAACATGAGGGTGAATAAATCACGACAAAATGCTCATTCTGTGTGGACTACCTTTTTTAAAATACTCCCCTCAGTATTCAGTAGTTCTACTGTGCCGTTCCATTGGTATTATTGTAGCATACACAACTGCAAATACAGGCTTCAGTGGGATGTGTTCTGCTTCTTTGAGTAAGCCCTAGGTATGTGTTAGATGCTGTAGGTGGATCTGCACCTCCAGGCAAATTTGGCACTTGGCACCGGATCAGAGTGAGCCAGCCTTAATCATAAAGCCCTGCGGTTCTCATCTGAAATAGGCCTTTCAAAGCTCTGAAAATGCAGTCAGGACAGTTTAAGGGTAGACTGTACCCTGTGGCAGTTAAAATGACATAGTTATTATTTAGTGAGGTAGCTAACTGTTAATCTAACGTAATACCTTTTTAAGCATAGTATATCGAAAGAGTATCCAGTGGGAGTTTGATTTCCATTCACTCTCCAAATAGACAAGCAGAAAGTAGGTTTGAGTTTGTACCTGTTCACTAAGCCTTTTTAATTATGGAATGTATAAAAACTGACCCATGAGTTTTGTGCTTGTGAATGTTAAAGATGTTTACCTTGTTTACCTGTTTGCTTTGAGATGCTCGGTTTTATTCAAGGACTATGCAGACGATTTGTCTCTTGTTTCTGCTTCACTTCACAGCCTCCCTTAGGAGCCCCAGGATTCTCATTGTGCCTTTGGATTCGCAAAGGTCCCAATAGATTTGTGCTAACATTTGACTTGGCACAGCGCAGTTGCTGTATTTTTACAGTGTGATGTATTTATAGTAAATGGGGATGGAAAATACTTTTACTGCATTAGCGTTATGTCCTCTGGAACATGAAATTTCGCTGATGGCAGTGTATTTTCTATATCATTTTCTCATGCTTTGAAGTCACAGCTCTCTATGCTCTCCTCTCTCTCTCTCCGATAGCAGTGGTCCATCTAACAGTCTGCATGGAAACTGCAATACTGCTGAGAAAGGAATGAGGTGGTGCAGTTGTTGGGAGGCAAAGAGAGAGAGAGAGAGAGAGAGAAGAGAATGAAGCAGTGGATCACAGTCACAGGAGAGTTGATTCATGCAGGTTCCCCAGCAGCCATTTTTCACTCTGTGCTGCTGGTTTGATTCTCAAAACATTATAGTGAAGCTCCTGATCCAACCTGCCATGTTTCAGCTTCCTCTTTGCCTACATGAGATATAAGGTATTAGATAATTCAAATCTTTAGAACAGGAAAGAAATTGGAAATTCAGTTTACATTTGTAGGGTTTGTACCCATACACTAGACTGTAAATGGTTGAATCTCCATTTGATTCTCCATTTCTCTATTTGATTGTGAGAAAACTATAGATTTTTTTAAAATAATTATTAGTAATTTTTACAATTACAATTGTTAAACATTTGTATTAATAATATTGTAATAATATACATTATAATAATTTTTTGTCTATATATTATTGATATAAAATATATAATTTATATTAAATACTAATGTATAATTCATTCCTAATAAATAACTAAAGTATGTATTGTATTCCTCATAAAATCATTATGTATTATATTATGTATATATCAATAAATGTATGAATGTATAAATGTATATTATCAATATGTATTATAATGTATATAATTATTATGCACTGAACTTTAAATTACGAATGTTGTATTTAATGTAAATATATAATGAATATATTATATATATATATATATATATCAGTCTTTGAAATAAGTTACAATAAAAAATGAACTTTTTCATATTCTAATTTTTTGAGTTGCACCTGTATGTATATATATATAATTGTATTAATTATATTAATAATATTATAATTATAACAATATCATTATTATTCTAATTATGTGTGTGTGTGTGTGTGTGTATAAATATATGTATAAAATAATTAATATTGATATACAATTTATATAATGTATATCTCATAACTCATTCATAATTAATAATATATCAGTAAATTATTTAAATATATAATGCATAAATATAAATCAAGAATAAATATTAAAATATATAATATAAAAATAAAAATCTATCTATCTATATGCATTGTATTTCTCATGTAATTGATGTGTATTTCCCTTGCTGTAAGCACTAGACATTTTGAATTACGAATAATTTAAAAAATATAAATATATAATGAATATAAATAAATTAGACAGACAGATAGACAGATAGATAGATGCATTGTTTTTCTTTATATAATCTTATTTTAGCACTGGACATTTTGAATTATGAATAATTAAAAAATATATAAATATGAATATAAATAAATCTTAAATAAACATTTGGAACCCATAAAAATGAAAAATGTCAGTTGCAACAGAAGAAAATCTGTCTCTACAATTTGGATTTCTTAAATTAACCATCATTTGCCTTAATAGCATGGATTTCAAGCTTTTCTGCAGCATTTACTAGAAATATAGTTCTCTCAGATAGCTTACATTGACTATTCAACCTACTTTGTCCCATAAAAAACCCTGCATACCACACAGTCTTTACTAAATGTGCTTTTATGCATTGCTGCTTTGTAAATTCCATCATTTGTGTATTGGAGTATCCACACCTGGGTCAGCTGAAAGTGTAGTGTTCCTCATCATGTTGTCATGGAAACCAGGTTCAGCACACGGGATGTTTGAGATGGGGGAAAAACAGACAGCTTACTGAGTTTTTGCATTAGTTGTTTTTTATTACGAAAATCAATTTGCAGATTTATTAGAGAATATTTGCAGGTGTATATATATATAGCTATACATATATATTACTATATGTACGTAGTATTTTCCTTCATTTTGGATGCGTGAGCACAGCATACCATGTCTTAGGAAGACTATTGCTAAAGGACATATCATACACAGTAGTAGCTAATAGCTATAATAAAAATAACAAAAAAAAAAACATTTGTAAAATAGTGTACAAAAAAGAAAAGAATAAAATGCAAAGGAGTTGAAAAGTCACTTCACAGTTTTGTTGCTTGCCCTCATGCTGGCTAAACATCAAGTGGGACCATGCGTAGTTTGAATTAGTGAATTATGAAATGGAGGTCGTCATTTACATACGTTTCACAGTACATTCCATTACCCTTAGGCATTTAAAGTGCTCACTGTGTAAACCAGATTTAAGATACCAACTGAAAATGAAAAATGCAGATGTTTAGAAAAGAAAAGTCCCTGGGATTCCAACCAAACACATGAACAGTGATTGAAGAGCTGAATGAACTGCGTCCATGTCTGTTGGGATGATCTTTTGGTTCATCCAAAGAGAGTCAGTAATGATTTCTTTACAGTGTTATATTCTTTACATACAATTTACAAATATTTACAATTCAATGTGCATGATATGGGTTCAAAAATGCTCTTATACACAGAACTGGTGGGCATTGGCATTGCGGAGGCAAGTCCATGTTGTCAAGCCAACCGAGAGGATCACAGGTAGCCGACACTCTTCAGAGAGCTCTGACTTCCCGTGCATGTAAAATGCAAGACGCTCTGCAGTTTTCCTCTCGTGCAGCTTGCAGTGCTTCTGATGGTATCAGCAGTGTGACTCATAAGCTAGCTGAGTGGGCTTTATAGAGATTGGATGCGTAGATTCAGGTATAGCGGATGCGGATACAGTCACGATAGATGGATGAGGCGTGGTTCTGAATTTGGAAAATTACAAAGCCATAAATCAGCAAAACTCTGCAGAGTGATAAAACCAGGGATTCTTATCATGATATGGCTGCATAAAACCATGCAGAGCAAAACTACTGTTGCCAGTTGGGAGGTGGTAAATTATAGCACCATTTTAAGGGGATGAATGTGTTGGTGGGGCATCCAGGGAAATCATATTAAAATATTCATCATATACATCAATCAGAAGCAACAGGCTTAATTTGAACTATAATATGACAGCAAACCGGAAACTATATATGACTGACGTGTTATTGTTTCTGTTCTATTGCAATGCTTGTCACAGTATATCATTAGTATATATTGGAGTTACTGTATACAGGGGGTGGGATATAATACTCATCTACATATTTATAATCCTATTTTTCTACCTGCGTTGAAATAAAATGTATGGTTTTACTCAGGTGAAATGTTCTGAAAGTTTGATATTAGGGCTGGGTTTTGACACAATACAATTCGATTCGATTCGATTTCTGATTAATTTTGATTCTATACTAATTATTACCAAATAAAAAACTCTCATCTAATGCTGTAAAATATAAATCAGAGTCAGATGATACTACTTACTATAATTTTTAAGGTTAAAATGTGACCCTGTAACATATTTGTAGCAATAGCCAACAATATGGGTCAAAATGATTGATTTTTCTTTTATGCCCAAAAATCATTAGGATATTTAGTTTCATGAAGGTATTTTGAAAAATTTCCTATTGTAAATATATCAAAACTTAATTTTTGATTAGTAGTATGCATTGCTAAGTGCATATTACTAAGACAACTAAGACAACTTTAAAGGTGATTTTCTCAATATTTAGATTTTTTTTTTTTTTTTTTTGCACCCTTAGATTCCAGATTATCAAATAGTTGTATCTCGACCAAATATTGTCCTATCCTAACAAACCATACATCAATAAAAAGCTAAATTATTCACCTTTGATAATGTATGAATCTCAATTTAAAAAAATGACCATTATGACTGATTTTGTGGTCCAAGTTCACAAATTGACAAACAACAAACTGATTTGTATCCACCTTATCTAAGGTATAGCAGGTGCAGCCATTTGTAAATGGTTCTGGCTTGCATCCAGCTATTTTTAGCAGTTCAAAACAGCTCGTTTTGCATCTTAATATTGCAAATTGGTGTGTCTAACCACATTATTTTAAAGTATTAGTATAATTATAATTATGAACAAACTGGTTTGTAGTGCAAACAGTTTTACCCTTTACCTCAAACATATAAAAATATATAAGTGGCTGTCATAAAAACGTAATGGATTTATTTAAGCAAATTAAACATTTTAGAAGAGTCACAAAAAAAAAATCTAATTAAAGTTATATTTAGCGAAATGCTGCTCTCTAGAGTTCATTTTTCTAGCTGTGTTTATGGTTACCGAATATGTTTTTTTCTGAGGTAATTGTGTGGTTAGCCTACGTGACATTGTTTACTAGCTGACGCTGAAGTCTTTTTGCGCGATTACATGAGACAGGATACAGATTCCGGTAAGTTTTACTCTTTTTTTTAATACAGTTTTGGGTGTTCATTAAGGTTTATTTCATTCTGTAACTAGTAGGCTATTATCTGCTGCTTCGCTTGAACTGAGACGCTTCAGCAATCTGTCACTCCACATTAAACAGCGTTGTTTGAATACTGTAATAAATTGAACAGAATTTGAAATCGGAGACTTTGTTTAATATAAAAAGTAACATAGCACACAGCTTGTTGCAATTTATTGTATGGGAGGTGTGCTAATGTTCTGTTTATTAAATGAAAACAGACTAGACTATTTGATTCTTGGGATTTAAGAATCGATATCGAATCGTAAAAATGATAATCGATTAAAATCGAGAAATCTATATTTTTACCCAGCCTTATTTGACATACTAGGCTACTTCTTTTTTAATAAGTTAATTTACAAGTCTAACAAAATAAACCATATGAATTCTGAATTCCGTCTTATCATTAAAATTGCTATTTTGTATTAGTTTTCTGAAATGTTGTTGCGTAAAGCTTTCCTTTTTCTACTAATTTCTGGTGTACCCTGTTCAAAAACTAGCTTTTTATATAGTAAAGTAAGCAAACCAGCACAACATGGATAAATAATGTTGTCTGCATCTACTCAGATCTGTGATTCACAACTTAAAAACATATTAAAATGGCTCTTTCTCACATCAATGTACAAAGGCAATCAGCTGGTAAAATAAAAATATAATGCTATACAATCAAGGCCCTTTGAAACAAGATGTTTCTTTTGTCAAAGGCTGATTTGCAGTGTGATTGCATTCTCTCACCGAAACTGAAATTATTTGGAGGCATTCCAGGGCCAATAAGGACACAAAAACAGAATTTGTTTCAACCCAAAAACTCCTAAAAGTCTGATTCTGTGAGGCATAAAAACGGTTAATTCTGGGAAATGGCTGAAATCTTTAAATGTTTGGTTGCTTTATCGTTAAACGTTTTAACTCTCATAACTTCAGGTGACCATGTTATATCCATTCTTCGATGTTCTCATTAGTCTCTGATAAATTGCTTGTGTCTTAGCTTTTGCTGCCAAAATGCACCTCCTGAAAATGCATTCATTTCCTGATTGACTTTGAGAGGGCTACATTTGTTACTGTCTCCATTATACTTATTGAGAAAATGAGCAGTTCATCTTGAGAAACATAAAAAAGAAGATGGAGATTCTGGCACACTCCAAATTACTAGGGAGGCCAGAAGTGTCTCAATTTTAAGCAGCTGAATACCAGAGATGATGATGATGAGTGCTTGCTGCTTTACATAAGCATGTGCACATCTGCATGAAATATGAAGTGTCTGTATGCTTTCAGATTTTTGATCTGCCTTGATGTCACTGCAGGTAATTTTACCTTGTCAATAATATCGTTTGGTATTATTTAAAAGGAGTTCACCCTTATGTCTGATGTCTGATTCATAGCGATGTCACATGGACTATTTAAATGATGTCCCTACTATCTTTTTGGACCTTAAACGTGGTAGTTGTGTCGCTGTCTAGTCTATGCAGGGTCAGAAAGCTCTCGGATTTCATCAAAAATATCTTAATTTGTGTTCCGAAAATGAACGAAAATCGTATAGGTTTGGAATGACATGAGGGTGAGTAATTAAACAAAATTTTCCTTTTTGGGTGAACTATCCCTTTAAGATATGAGGACATGCAAAAGTGATCAAAATGTAAAGAGGATAACAAAAAGTTATTCACAACCGGTAACAGAGTATTAAAGGGTGGTTTGACTATGTAGTCATATAATCTCATACAGATGCTACTTACTTAACGTTTGAATAAATATATAAAGCAAAGGTTTAGTTTAGTCATTATGCAAGTCTAATGTTTGGAGACCATCTCATAGCCAGTATAACCCTGACTCTGCTTTAGCTATGCAGATGCAACCATTTCAATAAATAAAAATATTTGCATCATGAACTTAAAAAGGGCTGTTTAGCAAACGATTGCTGTCTGAATGTTTCTCAGATGTGAGAGATGTTGGCGATGCTCTGTAATAGAAACAGACAAGGCAATATGAACAGGCCAGTGCTTGTTAAGGCCAAAGACTGATGGTGAAAGATGAAGTTTGAGATGTCAGAGTAAAATCCTTGTTAATAAGAATGAAATGTCAAATAACACCATCTCTATTCATTTTTTTTTCCTTCTCAGTTCTTTTCCTTTGTTATTTTATCACTCAATATCTCTGCTTTATCTCACCATGTCCCGGTTGCGCCTCTAACAAGCGCTCTACATGATGCTGCATTTCCCCTTCAGCTTGTCAGCCCTGCTTTGCTTCCCAGAACGCTTGCCATCGATGTTCAAACTCATGTTCCTCTTCTTCTCCAAGTTGAGAAGCTCCTGGAAAAGCTCAGTGACATTGTGGTTAGTCTTAGCCGAGGTCTCCATGAAAGCACATTTCCAGATCTTGGACTGGGCCTCTCCATCTTCAGTCTTCACTTCCCGTTGAGTCTCGTCGCTCTTGTTTCCCACAAGCATGATGGGGATGTTTTCTATGTTGCCTTTGATGGCGAGAATCTGCTGGTATATGGGCTTTAATTCTTCGAGGGATTGCTTACTAGTAATGGAGTAGACCAGGATGAAGGCATGACCCTTGGAGATGGACAGACGCTGCATGGCAGGAAATTGGTGGCTGCCAGTTGTGTCTGTGATTTGAAGGGTGCAGACGCTCTTGTCACAGCTGATCACTTGCCGGTACGTGTCCTCCACCGTCGGGATGTAGGTGTCCCGGAAAGTGCCTTTCACAAAACGGAGCACCAGGGAGCTCTTTCCCACACCCCCTGCTCCAAACACCACCACACGGTAGTCGTTGCTTTGTTCGGGCATCTTGGGCCTTCAATTGCGCCACTCACTTTCTAGACTTAATGGAGGGAAAAGAAACATTTAGATGATACTCCAAAAACCTTTCGGTGTAGAAAAAGTTTTCACTAAGAAATTGTTATACAATTTACAAACAGTTACAAATGAATGGAATTAATCCATTGAAACAGATTTTTATTTTTAAAGATCTTCTACTCACCAAGCCTGCATTTATTTGATCCAAAGTACAGCAAAAACAGTCAATTTTTTTTTTATATTTTTACTATTTAAAATAACTGCTTTCTATTTTAATACAATTTATTCCTGTGAGCATCATTACTAAAGTTTTCAGTTTCACATGATCCTTCAGAAATCATTCTAATATGCTGATTTGCTGTTCAAGAAATATTATTATTATCAATATTTAAACCTTTTTCAATAAAAAAAAAATTCTGAATTATTTGAAAGATCCAAAGATCAGCATTTGTCTGAAATAAAAAGCTTTTGTAACATTATACACTATACCATTTAAAACTTTAGGTTATAGAGGTTATAGAGATGAATAACTTTATTTAGCAAGATCAAAAGTGATGATAAAGACATTTATAATGCTACAGAAGATTTCTGTTTCAGATAAATGGTGTTCTTCTGAACTTTCTATTCATCAAAGAAACCTGAAACAATTCTACTTTTCAACATAATAATAAGTGATTTTTGAGCAGCAAATCAGAATATTAGAATGTTTTTTGCTTATTTTAAATAAATATTTGAAATGTGCATTTGAAATATTCACAAAAATGTTCTTTTTTACACCAAATATATTATTTCTTAATTTTAAATCATTAAGGCTGTCAACAGAATAAAATGCTGTAACTGTAATTAATCTCAGGATTTATGACCAAGGTAAATGTTTTCAAAATTAATTAATCATATTTATTAAAATTTTAAGTGAAGCCTAATATATATATACAGGTCCTTCTCAAAAAATTAGCATATTGTGATAAAGTTCATTATTTTCTGTAATGTACTGATAAACATTAGACTTTCATATATTTTAGATTCATTACACACAACTCGAAGTAGTTCAAGCCTTTTATTGTTTTAATATTGATGATTTTGGCATACAGCTCATGAAAACCCAAAATTCCTATCTCAAAAAATTAGCATATCATGAAAAGGTTCTCTAAACGAGCTATTAACCTAATCATCTGAATCAACTAATTAACTCTAAACACCTGCAAAAGATTCCTGAGGCTTTTAAAAACTCCCAGCCTGGTTCATTACTCAAAACCGCAATCATGGGTAAGACTGCCGACCTGACTGCTGTCCAGAAGGCCATCATTGACACCCTCAAGCAAGAGGTCTGTGGGAAGGAAAAAGTGTGGCAGAAAACGCTGCACAACGAGAAGAGGTGACCGGACCCTGAGGAAGATTGTGGAGAAGGACCGATTCCAGACCTTGGGGGACCTGCGGAAGCAGCGGACTGAGTCTGGAGTAGAAACATCCAGAGCCACCGTGTACAGGCGTGTGCAGGAAATGGGCTACAGGTGCCGCATTCCCCAGGTCAAGCCACTTTTGAACCAGAAACAGCGGCAGAAGCGCCTGACCTGGGCTACAGAGAAGCAGCACTGGACTGTTGCTCAGTGGTCCAAAGTACTTTTTTCGGATGAAAGCAAATTTTGCATGTCATTCGAAAATCAAGGTGCCAGAGTCTGGAGGAAGACTGGGGAGAGGGAAATGCCAAAATGCCTGAAGTCCAGTGTCAAGTACCCACAGTCAGTGATGGTCTGGGGTGCCATGTCAGCTGCTGGTGTTGGTCCACTGTGTTTTATCAAGG
This sequence comes from Cirrhinus molitorella, assembly GCA_033026305.1. NCBI lineage: Eukaryota > Metazoa > Chordata > Actinopteri > Cypriniformes > Cyprinidae > Cirrhinus > Cirrhinus molitorella. Next base: position 14,733,442 of record CM065124.1, on the reverse strand, counting down.
GCAGGGTCAATGCAGCTAGCTATCAGGAGATTTTGGAGCACTTCATGCTTCCATCTGCTGAAAAGCTTTATGGAGATGAAGATTTCATTTTTCAGCACGACCTGGCACCTGCTCACAGTGCCAAAACCACTGGTAAATGGTTTACTGACCATGGTATTACTGTGCTCAATTGGCCTGCCAACTCTCCTGACCTGAACCCCATAGAGAATCTGTGGGATATTGTGAAGAGAAAGTTGAGAGACGCAAGACCCAACACTCTGGATGAGCTTAAGGCCGCTATCGAAGCATCCTGGGCCTCCATAACACCTCAGCAGTGCCACAGGCTGATTGCCTCCATGCCACGCCGCATTGAAGCAGTCATTTCTGCAAAAGGATTCCCGACCAAGTATTGAGTGCATAACTGAACATAATTATTTGAAGGTTGACTTTTTTTGTATTAAAAACACTTTTCTTTTATTGGTCGGATGAAATATGCTAATTTTTTGAGATAGGAATTTTGGGTTTTCATGAGCTGTATGCCAAAATCATCAATATTAAAACAATAAAAGGCTTGAACTACTTCGAGTTGTGTGTAATGAATCTAAAATATATGAAAGTCTAATGTTTATCAGTACATTACAGAAAATAATGAACTTTATCACAATATGCTAATTTTTTGAGAAGGACCTGTATATATATATATATATATACAGTGTTGGGGAAAGTTACTTTTAAAAGTATTGCATTACAATATTGAGTTACTCCCTAAAAAAGTAATGCATTACGTTACTTTTGCGTTACTTTTTAAATCTGGGCAGGGCTTGCTTGTTTGTTTTAATATAAAAAGTTCTATTTTTGGCAAATGTAGAAGCCTTTTCACACCAAAAGCCTTAGGCTTAGAGAAAAGTCAACTCTTCAGCAAAAAAAAAAAAAAAGAAAAAGAAAAAGGAAAACAAATGTTAGATTATCTTGAGTAATTTTTGCTTATTAGTATGGATGAATTGGACCATCGAAGATCTGCAACAAAGACAGTGGGTAATAAAATGGGATTAGATACATAAAGGAAATTTGCACTAGGCTATTTAAAATTTCATTATTGCAGGTTTGCGTCATATTCTGAGTTGAATTTCACTGTTTTTATTCATTTTGAGGAATAGATCTTTTTTTTGTGAGTGAGATGAATTTTATAACTGAAGTAACATCAAATTCTCTAAACATGGTGACAGGAGAGCTTTTAATCAATAAATGGGGGGGAAAGTAACTGGCATTACTTATTTGAATAAGTAACTCAGATATTTTCTTGTCAATTAAAAAGTAATGTGTTACTTTAGTTACTTGGAAAAAGTAATATTATTACGTAACTTTGATTACTTGTAACGCGTTACCCCCAACACTATATATATATATATATATAATATTTTTTTAAATGAAAATCCTTTTATGCAAATCTTCCACATGTGGCCCCCAAAATCACATTGTAAAAAGTTAAAGGCCATTGTTAAGCTTGACATGTGGGACAGGAATGAAGAGCAGTGTTTTTCATCAAATACCATGTAACATGTTGTTGAAATTGGTTAAATTTTTCCCATTTTTGAGTCCTCAAAAATCCCACTCCACAAAATTGTACATCAAACATAATTTATTCTGATTGGCTGTGATTGTGTCACGTCACACTGTGTTCAGTGTGTATATAGAAAAATTGCTACTGTCTGTAAACACGTCATCACACATCCTATTTAAGTCCATTATGCTTTAAACATTTAACATAATCATTATTTATTTAGTGGATGTATATCTAATTCAAAATTACAGGTATGTAACAAACACGTTTAGAGATGTTATGCCTCTAGACAGGACTCAAGTGGCTTTTCTGAAGAAAGAGACATGAGCCTTGTCATCCATCATGCTATTATGAACTCACAATGCAGCTCATCATAATGTATCTGTGCTTTGCCCTCAGACACTCTCTCGCTTTCGCTGCAGTTTATAGCAGTGCATTATTTATTGCCTCAAGAGCCAAAACAATAATTCTAAACAGTTTTCTGCTCCTGAGCACCCTAGCATTCAGATTGAAGCACTACATATCTGTCTGAGAGTAAAAGAGGTTTTAGATTTTTAAAAATAAGCGTTTATATGTGCAATTTAATGTTCTCATGAATAATTTAGCCAAGACACAGACCATATCCATCAGTGTCAGAGAACCACAAACATAGAACACACATCGAATTGTGTATAGATTATGCAGAGGCAAGCAAGAACACAATTTCCAGGCTTTACACCGATTTCAACCTTAGTAATCAATACTTCAATTTCACACTAGCAGGCGAGGGATACTGAGAGACATTTCCAATGAAACTACCACCAAACTAAGTTTCTGCTGAACTTCCATCAAAAAGTACAAATTAACCTGGTATGTGTATCAGATATACTATTTGAATGAAACTATATTACTGTGTGGCAGACATGACAGCCATTATATTTCTCAGAAATCTTGAGCTGATTATCCACCTTATTTTTTAATGTGGAAGTAAGCTGTTTTCTAGTAATGTGTGAGTCTTCCAGTTCATAAGCCGCTATAGGGAAGTAACAAGAAGAATAACAACGTGCAATAAATGTTAAAACTGTTTGCATTACAAACCAGTGTGTACATAATTAAGAAAATACATTAAAATAGCACGGTAAGGCATACCAGTTTGCGATATCAAGCAGCAAAACAAGCTGTTTTGTACAGCTAAAAATAGCTGGACATGGATGAGACCAAAAGCCAGAGACATTAAACTTATAAATGGCCATACCCACTCTTACATGAAAAATAAGGTGAATAAAACAGTTTTTTTACAGTAAGCCAGCTAAGGAACACTACAGTTAAAGTAAAAAACACAGTTAATAAATAAAGGCTCTTTAATTGGCATCTAGGGTTTCATGAAGAATTTTTAAAGGAATAGTTCACCCAAAAATGAAAACTTGCTAAAAAAAAAATAATAATAATAATAATAATTTATTCACCCTCAGATTTGGAGGGTGATTTAAATCTAAGATTGCCAGCCAAGATCTCTGCATATTTCTATCCTGATTAAGGCTAAATGAATGCTATAAATGTAATTTTATTACAAACACAGCTTTTCACTTCACAAGATGTTAATTGATGGACTAGAGTCATGTGTATTACATATAGATTATTGCAATGCTTTTATCAGCTGTTTGAACTCTCATTCTGACGGCACCCATTTACTGCAGAGGATTCATTGTACAGTGATGTAATGTTAAATTTCACACAACCTGTTCCAATGAAGAAACAAAGTAATTTACATCTTGGATAGTCTAAAGGCTCAGTCAATTTTCAGCTAATTTTAATTTTTGGGTCAACTATTCCTTTAACATCTTTGGAATCTTTCCACTGCACAGATAATGAAACTACTGTGCCATAATGAAACATGTATTGCATATTTTATACCACAGTATTTAATAACTGTACAAACAACTACACATGGAAACTATCAATATCTTGTCAATGGGTGATCTAAATGAATGTCCTTATGGTAATTTGCGATAAATTAGTTATTTGAACTAAGCATTCTGTAAGTGCTATTAAAGATATTAAGTGCTATAAACGAGTCTGCGGTGCATTTTTGAAAAAATGAGCAGACGTAGAAAGAGGATCTTATTATAATATTACTGTACCTCAATCTCCACATTTCCATCCACAGTGCCGCCATTCTTTTGTCGCAAGCGACATAACCGACTCATGTGTTTTTGACATAAACTTATGTGTGTGTATTTGACAGTTTAAGCACAATAAGACATGAAAGAGAACTTAATTTAGTACTCACATGCCGAGTGTCAGCCGCTTTATGCCTACATGTTTCGAATGTGTGTGCTCAGAAAACCATGTATCAGAGGTTTAAACCGTTATGGCTTTAAACGATAGACATGATCATCAAAACCAAACAGATGTTTTTTAGCAGAGTATCTGAAGTACAAGCTATAAAGACATAGTGCTATTTTGGAAAAGGGGTGGGGAACAGCAGCTCATTTGCATTTAAAAAGACATACACAAAAACAGAGTGTTTCTGCTTCAACTCAAAATTTGTTGAAAATGATATAATAATATAATCTATAGGGTATTTTGGGGAAACCAAAGACGTATATTACATCTTGTAAAAGGGGAAATAATAGTTTTTTATTGCACAATACAATGTTTTGAAAGTTGGACAGCCTGTCACAAGTGATTACTGTTTTTTTGTCAAATTTGTTTTTGACATAAAGGTTCTGAAATTAGTGCCAAAGTTATTAACCTGTGTGAAACCAACAATGTCTCTCAAAGCTGGCTTCCTAACAAAAAATGCTTCATATTTTCATCCAGCGTTATGACACCAGACTACTTGCACTCAGGGCTTAAAGTGCAGCGACATGCTTGGCAGGGTGCAGCAATCCCAACAGCAGTCAAGCTCTCATCTGAGAGAAGCCCTGGTGCCTCTCCCCCCTCTCTCTCACACCCTGCGCGCTGTCAAATCAATGAGCAGAGGACACTGAGCCTTTGATCAATGCTAGTGTCTGCGGATTTCAGGCCTCTGACAGGCTGGTGCCCCCCTCTCGCCCCTCTTAAGGTGTCACAGTTGTTTCTGCACTGTGATTGATGTCAATCTCCCTTGGAGTGCTGTGTTATCTATTCTATAAGTCCCTCGCGGAAGGGCCGGAGAGCCGCTGAGCTTATTAATGCTGTTACAGCGTCTCGCTACTCCAGCCAAACTCTATTATAGATTAAGTTTGGCACGAGGAGAGATTATAATGCATGTCCCTCATTCAAGGTTCTCCCGAGCTCTCTCACGGCAATGTGCTGATGCTGCCAGATTTGGGAATGACCTTGCTTTTACCGAAGTGAATGTGGAATATATCACTCAGACATTAGGATTCGAAAGGTAATGTTTGCTGAATAGCACACGGGCGCCGTGCCACATACTCTTAAACAATCACAGTAAATGGAAGTGCGGGCTCAGTATGCTGGTGGGTCTGTTTGCAAACCACACACTCCAGTGCCATGCATACAGAAGTCGGAAATAACAGTATATAGACAAATGACCCTATTTGCTTTCATTGCTTATTGTGAGAAAATCATTGGTGCATGCTAGGCCAAAGAAATTAAAAGTCTTCGCAGTCTTGAATCAATATGTAATAATTTGCTGTTGTTTTGAACAACTTTCCTTTTCTGCTGATATCACATAGGGCTCGCTGGATAATGTTTATTAATAGCTAAAGAGTTATTTAAGAGTTATTTATTTTAATAAACTCACAGTTGGTCTGGACAAGTGGTCAAGTTTACCCTCCTATTGGAGGGTAAGCATTTTTCTTAATGTCATTCAATTTTGTTTTCTTTATTATTATTATTAGATTTCAAATCACATACTTTCACTTCTAAATGTCATATTGTAGAAGAAAAGGGTTGTGAACCAAGGTGCGAATTGCTGAATTTGAATTCAACTGTAACTTAGTAGAAAGCAGGATTCAGAATTGCAGTTTTTAAAAAGAAAAATGTAAATAAGTAGAATTAAACAAATGTTTTTTTTTAAATAGGAATTACAATCTTTCTAACCAATCACTGACTTTTTTCCAGTAAACCGTTTCCTAGCTGAAATCTGTATCTAAAAAGGTCAGTGTGACACAATAACTAGTTTTTGAAGCAATTATTATTAAATATTTTGGGTGAGTTACTACATTTAGCAGATATGCAGTAGCATTGTGACGTTCCATAAAACAAATGCACTTTTAGTTTAGAGAATGTTAGGAGTGTTTAAAAAAAATGGGCCAAAGCAATTCAGAACACTGTAAAAAAAAATTAATTCTGTAGATTTTGGGGTTTTTTTCTACTTCAAAAATTTCACATTGAATTAATTGTTCTACTTGCCGATTCTTCATAACTGTGAAATTTACTAGCAATTTCTGAGCAAAAGTTTTGTCGATAATTTTGTCGATAGTGATAATGATATTTTGCTACGCATGTTATTGTGGTGTTTTGTAAGGTTTGGGACTGCCGTGAGCAGCTGACTCCTGAAGCTTTTGATATTCTTTATATTTTGTTTGTTGGTTAGTTTAGCAGTAACAGAAATGAACTTTGCCCAGTTTAAATGTATTTTTTATGTTTTATAGGCATTTTTACATCTCAAAGGCCAACTAACCTAATTAAATGTATGTATGATCTTTTGTGTCAAATTCTTAAACCTCACTTCAAATTACTTAAAATAGTTGACACTACTGTTACCAATCAAATAAAATCAATATCAATCAAATCTTTTTTTGCAATCGTACTGATATTCTGAGAAAACACCACTCTTCGTGTAATATTAACTATATCAGATGATACAGTTGAGGTCAAAAGTTTACATACACCTTGCACAATCTGCTAAATGTTATTACTTATTTTACCAAAATAAAAGGTATCATACAAAATGCATGTTATTTTTTTATTTAGTACTGACCTGAATAAGATATTTCACATGAAAGACGTTTACATATAGTCCACAAGAGAAAATAATAGTTGAATTTATAAAAATGACGCCGTTCAAAAGTTTACATACGCTTGATTTTTAATACTGTGTTGTTACCTGAATGATCCACAGCTGTTTTTTAGTTTTTTGTTTTTTTTTAGCGATAGATGTTCATGAGTCCCTTGTTTGTCCTAAACAGTTAAACTACCCGCTGTTCCTAAGAAAAAGAAAATTTTCCCAGAAATTTTTCCCAACAATGACTGTATGATTTTGAGATCTATCTTTTCACACTGAGGACAACTGAGGGACTCATATGCAACTATTACAGAAGGTTCAGATGCTCACTGGTGTTTCAGAAGGAAAACTTATTTTGTCTTCTGGAAAACATGTAAGTATCTGCTATAGCTTCTGAAGGGCAGTACTAAATGAAAAACCAAAGAATTTGTGGGACCTGAAGGATTTTTCTGTGGAACAGTGGGCAATTTAACTGTTTAAGACAAACAAGGGACTAACTATGACAAAAAAAAACAAAAAAAAACACAGCTGTGGATCATTCAGGTAATAACACAGTATTAAGAATGAAGTGTATATAAACTTTTGAACACCATAATTTTTTTAAATTCAACTATTATTTTCTCTTGTGGACTATATGTAAATGTCTTTTATGTGAAATATCTTATTCAGGTCAGTACTAAATAAAACGTTTTTGTTTAGTTTTTGTGACATACACTGCCATCCAAAAGTTTGGAAACACCCTAGAAAAGTGGGGTTTTGGACAATATTGGTATGAATCCTTTTTAATTTGTGATAATTTTGCACTGATAAGGGACAACACAAACTACGAAAACATATTTTATTAGATACACATTTATACATAGAACAAAACTTAAAGTTTCGATTCATCAAAATATCCACCATTAGAAGCTATTACAGCTCTGCATAATCTGGGCATCCGAGCTGTCAGTTTATTCAAACCTTGACTTGATATTTTACTCCAAGCCTCCTGAATGGTTGCCCAAAGATAATTCACACTGGCTGGACACTTCTTACGGACATCACGGTTCAGTTCCTTCCATAGTAGCTCAACTGGGTTGAGTTCAGGCGATTGGGGTGGCCATTTCATGACAGACATGATGGTCTTCAATGATAATGTATTTGCATCAAAAAAATGATAAGGATTTTGCTGATATTGTCCAAAACCACACTTTGCCTGTTTTTTTTCACAGGGGTGTTTCCAAACTTTTAGAGGGCAGTGTACTCGATAATGTCAAATTGCATATTTTTTAAACAACAATTAGGATATTGCTGTAGACGATATATATTGCACACAGACAGACAGGACAACAGATAAATGCATCTAGCTGTTTCTGAACTGTGTGAACAGCCCTTTAAAGTGAATCACTGCATTGGATTCTACAGGACGCCCATCAGGCCGAGTCCATTAGCCTGAGTCTGCTCTAATCTGAGTGAGAAGCTTTGCAGCATAATATACTGTCTAAAGAGCTGCTTTCTCTTTATCAGTCAAACCAGGCTTTCACTCTACCATAAATGGCGGTTCCTTTGTCATATCCCCATGGATACCAATATTCTATTGAGGAAAAAAGGATTTTGGGTTCAGAAATTACTCTTATTCTGCGGAATCAGATTTGCCTCACTTTACTGCATACTAAAGACACTGACAGGAGATGGAGAGGCATCTGCATGCGCATATTAGTGTTCATGGGCTGTGTGCGCACTGAGTCTGAGACTAACGTCTGTCAGTGTTCTGGGAAATCAAACTTGGGTGTAAGTGTTGGTAAATGCATGCACAGACTGAAAGAGAAAGAGAGAATGGGATAAATAGGAAGAGGAGGAGTACTGAAATGGAAAAATAGTCTTGGTGCCATTAAGTGCATGACTTAGTTTTATGTCATTATCTAATTCTTGTGGTGCAAACAAAAGCTGTTTTTTGAAACTGTGATCAAAATTGATTTCTAAATAATAACCTAAAAGTCAAACAAAAATGGGGAAAAACAGATCAATATGCATAAATATACAGTAAGTGTTCCTTTTGGTTGCTGTTCAGATATATCCAGATCCTTTGCAATAATGAAGAAATTCATTCTGTAAAAGATTTTTTAAAAACTGAATACAAAGAATTTGAAGTGGTAGTTTAAATTAGAGTCCATTTTTAAAATTGATATTATTAGTATTATTAAGTTGTGTAATATTGTGTCTTTTTATCTCACAATAGAGATGTTATTGTGCAATTTTGAAAAGAAAATTATGAACAGTTAGATATAACATTAAGAAAAAAAGTCAGAATTGTTAAATAAAAAGTCAACTACCTTTTTGCTTATTATTCCAATGGCGAAAACAGGCTTTTGTAACATCTTTCTTTGTGTTACATAAAAAATAAAGTCATACAGGTTTGGAATAACATGAGGGTAAATAAATACTGTCATTTTTAGGTGATCTGTTTAAATCTTTCATTTAAATGCAAAATGCCCAACTCTCTACACAGTTACTATTGTCCTGATGGGTCTTTAAGCCACAGATGTGTGTTTGTGTATCATACAGTGTTTACAGTATAGCAGCTAAAAATTTTGACTCATAAGGGGAGCAGGGCTACAGCCTAAAAATACCCCATATACCATCTGCCATCTCTCTGCGCCAAATGTTGCTGGATTAGCCCAGACTCACTCATTCAGCTGTGCAGGGGCATGAGAAAATGCTGTCTAGATCGAAAACAGAGTTGTAAATAAATACTGGCCAGACTAAATCTAACACTCGCGTTTGCAGCAGTCAGTTAGGCCTGAACCGATTCTATTAATTAATCATATGAATTTTCAATACATGTCAAAGATCATTATTTATGCATACGCTGACAGCAAAATGAATCCAATATTTTAATAAACATTTAACATGCTAGATTCCAAAATCTAGTTTTTGTTTATACAATGAAATCAATAAAGTTTAATATACTATAACATTGGACCTAGGGCTGTCACTAATGATTATTTTGGTAATCGAGTACACTGTAAAAAACTATTTGTTGAGTCAACTTAAAATAATTTGTTACTTGGCTTCCTTAAAATTTTAAGTTCAGTCAACTCAAAGAAGTTTAGTCAACTTGAAATGTTAAGTTGTACGAAGTGACAACTTAAATACTTGAGTTGATTCAATTTAACATTTTAAGGCAGCCAGGTAACAAATTATTTTAAGTTGGCTCAGCAAATTGTGTTTTATTTTTTACAGTGTAATCGGTCAATTATTCCAACAATTACTCAAGTAATCAGATAACTTTTTATTTAAGGATTTATTGAGGTAATAAAAATAGACCTAAGCGAAAAATAGCCTTTGAATACATATTGCTTAAAATACATTAATAATAGCAATGAAGCAAATAATAATTAGCCCAAATAAAGTAGTTTTATTAAAATACATAATGTACTATAAACAATAGAGCTAATGTACATTAAGCATTATAACAAATGACTGCAGAGGGCGCCAGCGGCCTGACTATTGTTTTTACACTTTACTATGCAATCTAATCCACTTAATCTTTAAAATTTGGCCATTTCTTTACGACAAAAAATGCTACAGCCACTGTAATTTCTTGAATATGTGGACATCAACTCAAACTGAACGAAGATGTATTTTGATACATATTTTGATACCCATATTTTTTTCATGGAATGCGCCACTTCCGGTATTTTGCCGGTTACTCTACACAGCAAAATGCAGTCAAGGATTTTTTTGAAATGGAGTACTCAGTTGAACTGAGGAATCGTGACAACCCTAATTGGACTGCTCTGACTTATTAGCAGCACCAAATGTAAACAATGCCACTAAACTAAACTAAACTTGCATGTTTTGCTGATTATTGCTGCTGAAAATGGCCAATTGTTGTCATTTTTGGGCTGTACTAATCAGTCGAACCGGGAAAAACATTTGGAGTATTTTAGACTGCCAAAAGTTAAAACAAATCAAGAAGAAGAGTGCAAAAAATGGACTAATAAACTGGCATCTGTGGTTGGCCAAACTGAACCAGAGTTTCCAGGGCATGAATCTTAACAACGTTTATATTTGTTCATATCATTTACGTTCAGGTAGGTGATATATTAGGCTAATATTTTAATTAATACTGCTTGTATGTATTTTATACCACCTATTAACTTTAGTTTGTCAAAATATTGCACACTTTCTTACTAAGTCCTTCTCTATATGATTTAGCAGCTTCCACACATTTTTTCTGTGGTTTAGACAGCATAAGTTAGCAGAACAACATATTCTAGTACATTAACCGTGCAATCCATGCTGTTGTTTACATCCAAGTATTGCCAATATGGATATGAATATTTCTGTATTGCACAAAGGAAAGAAAGTCATATAGGTTTGGATAGAGTGAATAATGATAAAATTTTAACTATTTCTTTAAATACTTCACTACAGTAACAATAAAATACAATAGCAATGCACAGGAACCAAGAAGTAATCATTAAAAAAAAATGATAAGCAACTATAAATAAAATCAAAAACGTGTTAACAGGATACCTGACAATGTAATGTGACTCTCTAACCTCATGAACTCAGAACAAATGACTATACATGACAGCTTCAGCTGACTGGCTAATCGCTCTGTTGCAATTCACCTTACCATATGTGTTCTGCAGTTTTTACTGTGTCCCTGCCAGCATTGCAAGAAACATCGCTTGTCGATCAGTCCGTCAAACAGATTGCTCCTCTGTGGACTGGGCTTAGAGGCTAATCATTGCGCTTTACCTCGTCTGCCTGCTGGATATGCTTCCAGTGACCCAATTCAAAGGATTTAACACTCCCAGCATGCTTGCACGCCACAAAGCAAAGCTCCTGTGATACAAGGCCGCAGCTGAGGGACGGAGTGCGTGAAGGTCTGATATATTAGCTAAAAGATCATTTGAGATCTTTGAACTAGATAAAGACCACTGTAAACTGCAGTTTATCCTGAGATGATAGAATGTGTTCTTGAGAGGCTTTGTGCTTAAATCCTTTATACTGGCCTACGCACGGGCAGACAACTTGCATCTTAAAAGCTTAATACAGAGACTTACATTTAAACATATGCTCACCTTTTACAAAGCCTTAGGGCGTATGGAGCTAAATCAAATGTATGGATTGTCCTCCACAAATAAACTTGATTGATTGCAAATGACTTGGGTTTGCAGCCCGAGAACTTGAACATGCATCTGGCCTTCGGCTAGTCCGGCTGCTTAGTACCTTAGCTGCTATACCTCAAATTAATTGTTATTAACATTGCAGCTCTCTAGCCAGGAATTTTCTCGGATTAACTGGTGAGGTTAAGTGGGTGGTAAATGTCTATGAGTTTATATACTTAATCAGTTAATCTCAAATGAGCATGCTTATTAAATTCATCATGAGCATTCATAACTTTCAGGGATAATTGCAGTCTTTATGAGTGTGAAGCAGTCAATGGCTTGATCTCTCCCCTCTGAGCTACATCTATCTTCCAGGTAAACTTTTAATATATTAAAAGAAAAAGTTATTTTTGTTTTCTTTGCACACAAAAAGTATTCTCATAGCTTCATAACATTACGGTTGAACCACTGATGTCACATGGACTATTTTAATGATGTCCTTGCTACCTTTCTGTGCATTGAATGTGTCAGTTCTGTTGCTGTCTATGCAGGGCCAGACAGACAGAAAATTTGTGACCTGAAGATAAACTAAGGTCTTACGGGTTTGGAACAAAAGTAATTAATGACAGAATTTTCATTTTTTGTTGAACCATCCCTTTAAGTGTTGCATCATGACTGCATATTGTTGATGCTCAAATCCATATCAATGTATCATTTAACTACACAGTCTATATTACAGCTTGCCCTGAAAACAACTAAACCATTAATTTCCTTGTCTAAATCACATAGGAGATTGTGGCAACTCGGTAACATTAGTTTTCTTAATGGTCATACATTTTGCATCTGTCAAGCAGTGCACACAGAAGCAATGCTTCATAGTACTGGACTAAAAGAAGAAAACATCTTGTCAAACTGTAGTCCAAGCCAGGCTGTGCTCTTAAGTGCCCTGCTCACTATAAGCTCTTGCAAGGCTGTCTCTGCCTGAGCTCAGAGTTTTTAGAAACAGCAGAGAGACCAATCTGTCACTATAGATTTTTTTAAGAGAGAAGAGCAGGCCTAATCTAAAGTAAACCCAGCAGGATAACACCTGACCCCCTCAATACAGCAATACACTCTTAAAGGTGCACTCAGTAGGCTATACCCATATACAGTGCTCAATTTTAGGGGACATCCATAATCGAAAGCTGGTTGTACACTCAGCATTGAGGTGCATTGTGGGATTAATACTCAATTAATCCCACAATGCACCTCAATGTTGAGTGTACACTCAACAACTACTAAAGCAGGGGTTCTCAGATCTGGTCTTTGAGGTCCACTTTTACTGTAGTTTAGCTCCAACTGTAAACAAACACACATGAAAAAACTACTTCGGGATTACTAGAAAGTCATCCAACTTTTTCTTTAATCTGGCAGTAACCTATGCGTGAGACTTCTGGTTCATTATCCACTAAAGGGAAAAGGAAGAATAACAAAGTGCAGTAAACAGTAAAACTGTTTGCACTACAAACAAGTGTGCTCATAGTTAAGATAATACATTAAAATAAGACGGTAAGATACACCAATTTGCAATATCAAGCAGCAAAACCAGCTGTTTTGTACAGCTAAAAATAGCTGGACATGGATGAGACCAGAAGCCAGACCCATAAAATTTACAAATGGCCACACCCATTTTTATGCAAAGAAAAAGGTGGATAGTCTTGTAAGTTTGATCAAGATTGGAGCTAAACCCTGGAAGTGGATCTCAAGGGCCAAAGTTGAGAACCCCTGTGCTAAAGAATACCCAACCCCTGTAACAGTGGCGCCAAATGAATTCTTGCATCTCTTGCATCTTCTTGCATGTTCCATAGCACCACTGGCGCACATAATTCACTCGTTATCATTGACTCGCTTCTATTAGTGGAGTAATGTAGGGAATAGTGAATGAGGGGGAGATTTGGGTACATCCTAAGTTTTTGTTTATCTCTTGTTTGTCCCAATAGTACCAGCCGTTTTGGACTTCATAGTGACACCTACTGGCATGGATGCATTAAAATATTAGTTCATTCCTGAATTAAAATTTCCTAATAATTTACTTACCCCCATGTCATGCAAGATGTTCATGTCTTTATTTCTTCAGTCGAAAATAAATTAAGGTTTTTGAGGAAAACATTACAGGATTTTTCTCCATATAGTGGACTCCAATGGGGATCAGTGGGTTGAAGGTCCAAATTGCCGTTTTAATGCAGTTTCAAAGAGCTCTACATGATCCCAGCCAGGGGGAATTTATATACTTTTTAACCATAAATGCTCACCTTGCCCTATGCTCTGAAAAATGCATCTACAATGTCACACATTACATAATCATGTTGGAAAGGTCATGCATGGTTAGTTCTTTGCTTGTGTAAGGTAGGGTAAGGTGAAAAAACCCATCTCATTTTCCCCTCCAACCTCAAAATCATCCAACATCGTTTTTTTTTGCCTTTTTTTGTAAAGGGCGTATGACTTTCTTTGCACTTTCACTTACTCCAGCCTACTGCTTGACCATTTGTGGTTAAAAAGTATATTGTTTTTAAATTTTTTTAGAAAATGGCCAATTGTTTTGCTAGACAAGACCCTTATTCCTCGGCTGGGATCACGTAGAGCCATTGAAAATATTTTTAATTTCTTTTCGACTGAAGATAGAAAGACATCAACATCTTGGATGACACAGGGGTAAGGAAATTTTAGGAAATTTTAATTCTGGAGTGAACTAATCCCTTAAAAGATTGTGAATTGTGGATGCATTGCACCAAGCCTCTTTTTTGTTAAAATGGCTTTACCAAAGTAATAAACCATTGATTATCAATCTCTGAGATCACAGCAAGTCTGTTTTTGAAGGTTTAAAAATTATTCTTTCCCTATGGATAAAATGAATTAAAGAACTACTTCCATAACCCAACTGTTGCACTGTATTGCATGATAGGACTGGTCATGTGATGTCAACAAGTCGACCTCCATGAGGGGCAACCCCCTTAATGTAAAACAAAACTTTTTTTTCTAGAAAACAGATGTTTTCTCACGCTGTTGTACACAAGCTTACATATTTATTTATTTATCTGCAAAACTTTTTGGCTAGCAAATAACAACCCCATTGAATCCCATTAAACCATATCCCAGATGAGGTGAGGATGTCTAAAAGGCTTTAAACATAACTACTATTACTACTTCTGTTACTAATAAAAGCATAGGCTTCTGGAAAAGTGCTTCGCCCTTTTCTCATTCAGCTGGTTCCAGCATTCTATTATTGCCTCTGGTGCAATACTAAAAACTGATGCACGACTGTGAATTAGTCTTCATATAAATTGCTGCATTAGATTCCATTATGAGCGCAGCCTGCATCATCTTCCGCAACAAGACTACCATGAGGGTCATGCATTGGCTCTGTACGATGATATATTATTATACTAATGCACCCAAGACGACGTCAGCAGCGTGCGGATCCTCTTTCTCAATGTTCACGTTGCACAACCAAATCAGACTCTTTAGCCCACTATAGAAATACGTACAGCCGTTTAATCATCAAACATCTCAATATAATTCTACAAAAGTGACATGAATAAACACATATTTCCAATTAAATAGATGGCTGGTCCTGTACATGTGCTGGTTTACTGTTTGTCGCACACACTCGTACATTTATCAAACACTGAAAATGTATATGCTACATTATGTAGAAGCCCTACCGCGTGTAAATGGAAATCCCCACGGTCTCGAAGACTGCATACAGTTTGCACACATGTATCTTATACATTTTATATCATCATGAGGCCGGCTGTTGGACAGAAGAGTAAACTATGAGTTCAGCATCACCATATCATACGCAGCCCGTTTCATTCATAAAGAAGCGACTCTCCATGGCACTGGTGGTGCGGCGATTCACATGCTTTCTTTCGGCTGTATGTAGGTAAAGCCGCGTTTTATTTCGAACCGTGTTCAATTTTCAACATTTTACTGTTTGTTATTAACGCAAATGCCATTGTGACAGTTATGGTCAGTGCCGCTAACGCATGATTTCCACACAAAACAGAAAATGCTGCAAGTATTTAGCAGTCAAAGTCTAACTGAAATCTGTGTAACGCTCGTCCGGGTTGCTTATGCTCTGCACTATAGAAAAAATAAAAAGACACAATGTAGCAAAGGCACTACATGAATGAATTGATTTCATACGTCGGCGCGCAATTCGACTCACCTACCTGAACTTAACGTATCCCGTGACTGATCTTTGACTGACAGCACAGATGAATGGCAGCCTGCGCTAATAAGGTACTAAAGCATTTTAGACTAATAATGAAGACGTGATAGAGTCCAATCTCAACGGCAGTCCTCTCTCTCCCTCTCTCTGTATCGCACTCACTCATACACACACACACACACACACACACACACACACACACACCCTCCTCCTCAGAAACTCTACTTGCTTCAGATAGAAGGTGGGAGATTTTTAACATATTGCCTACAGAAGGTGGACAAAAAGCACATTTAAAGCACTGAAACTCAAAATGTTAAATGTTTCATAGCATAATAAAATATACAAATGTAAATATAAAATGTATATACACTACCAGTCAAAAGTTTTTGAACAGTAAGATTTTTTATGTTTTTTAAAGAAGTCTCTTCTGCTCACCAAGCCTGCATTTATTTGATCCAAAGTACAGCAAAAGCAGTAATATTGTCAAATATGTTTTATTATTAAAAATATCTGCTTTCTATTTGAATTTTAAAATGTAATTTATTCCTTTGATCAAAGCTGAATTTTCATTGCATCATTACTCAGTCTTTAGTGTCACGTGATCCTTCAGAAATCATTCCAATATGCTGATTTTTATTATTATCAATATTTAAAACAATTGAGTACATTTTTTTTCAGGATTCTTTGATGGACAGTAAGATCTAAAGATCAGCATTTTTCTGAAATAAAAAGCTTTTTTAACATTATATACTATACCATTCAAGCTTGGAGTCAGTAGTATTTTGAGAAAAAAATGATAGAAATTAATACTGTTATATAGCAAGGATGCTTTAAATTGATTAAAAGTTATTTCTATTTCATATAAATGCTGTTCTTCTTAACTTTCTATTCATCAAAGAAACCTGGAAAAAAAATCAGCTGTTTTCAAAATAATAATAATAATAATAATAATATATATATATATATATATATATATATATTTTTTTTTTTTTTTTTTTTTTTTTTTTGAGCAGCAAATCAGAATATTATAATGATTTCTGAAGGTTTATGTAACTTGAGTAATGATGTTTAAAATTCAGCTCTAAAATCACAGGAATAAATAACATTTTAAAATATATTCAAATAGAATTAGAACGATAATTTTAAATAGTAAAAATATTTACAAATTTATTTATGTATTTAAATTGTATGTATTTTGGATCAAATAAATGCAGACTTGGTAAGCAGAAAAAAAATATTTAAAAGAACATTAAAAACTTACTGTTCAAAAACTTTTTACAGGTAGTGTAAGTTAAAATAAAAAAAATTAAATAAATAAAATTTAAAAATAAATGTAAATAAATAAGTAAAAATATATATTTAAATACATTAATTTTAAAATATATTTAAATAAATGCATTTATTAAAAGTAAATGCTAATAAATACATTTAAAAGACATTTTAATAAACACTAAATTCAAATAAACTTTTTACAAATAAACATACATTACAAATAAACATTTATAATACCCAAATTAATACAAGTAAGACAATAAAAATGTTAACATTTAAAAATAAAAACAGCATTTAAAAAATACATTTAAATTAAAACTGACCACTGTGGTTCCTCAGACAATGGCAAAACCGCTTAAAATACTGTACACTCAATAGATTTCAAGTTACATATAAGTGTCTTAAATAGAAGTTTTCCAGAGGGTTCAGGTGGTGTGATAATCTGAGGGATCCCCAAGTACATTTTAATTTTTAGTATTTTGTGCTCGCTCTCTCTGAGCCTGGAGGTGCTTTGGCTGTGGCTAACAAGGCAGACAGAAGAATGTTAGTCCCTGTCACAGTCTGAATCAGCCTGTGTTGAATCTTAGCGGATAATGGTGCACAGTTCCTGGAGGCAATTCAGTTTTCTTCGACTGACGGCTAGATCTGGGAAGGGTGGCCCATCTTAATCTTAACTTCGTTTCACAAGGCACATTCACATAACTGACAGAATATTCCGCAAAAGTCTGTATAAGGTATCTGTATCAAACAGCACACTTACAAAGTATCAAACAAAGACGCCGCCAAGTAAAGAACTCAGATCAGTAAGCATTAAATCTGTATGAACTGACACGGGGAGTTCATTAAACATGCAGACTCTTTTTGTGTGGAGAGATGGAGGCGGTAGACAACCAAATATAATCACAATAGACAGGCTGGGGTGTACAGTTTGATAATAGCTTGCAGGAAGCAGGAGGCCAGGCCGCAAACAGCATGTGGATATTAGTCACCTCATAATAAGGCCTGTATATTCAATACTCTCCCAAGCTTTTATTTCTTTCCCTTGCAAATAAAAATAAATTAAATTGTGAAAAGCCATGTCAAATACTAAGGAACAACAACACAGAAAATTTGGTTAGGCTTTAGAGTGGATGATTCAAGTAAGCGATTTGTTCATTTCTGGGAAGTAAGATATTCTACATTTGGCAAAGATATCTGAATGCATTTATGTTTCTCTTGACAAATGCGATTAACTAATTGAAGAATTTGATTAATTCTTGGTATGTCTTGACAGATTACATCAGATGTCACATTAAATCCATAGCACTGTTTGTCTCCCTCTTCCTGTTAGAATCAGTATTACATAGTCAAAAAATGATAGATGTTATATTAGAAAAAAGAGTGAAGGCAACACTTGCTAAACATTATCATTAATACTAATAAATATTTTTACTAGGTTGAGGAACTTTTTGATTTTACCCCTTGCCTGGACCATTATCTTCACCTATTCAAAGAATACCACTATTAATCCTGCTCTTAATAAATGAAAAATGTTGTTTAAATGTATAAAATGCTACAACATTGTTATCATGGTTATCATTTCTCAGTAAAAATACAGCTTGCTGTAACAGGTGCACAGAGAATGCCATCTCCACTACTATTCGCATAGTTCTCTTACAATAAAAAAGTAACCCGAGAATGCTGTTCCACTACAGCTCAGCTTTTAACATGATTAAACAATCAGTCAGGGCTTCACACCCTTGTTTACTTCTTGCTCGGAGTCCCAGTGGTACACTCGAACTCCCACTTGCACTACAACTGTTGCCTTCCTTGAACAAATATTGCATATACTCAGTGTCATTGCCCAATTAAAAACTGTACACACTCTGTGTTATGGCAGATGCTTGACCTATGTATTTGTACACTATGCTCTTGCATAATAATATCCAAATGCATACATAAGAACAAAGCTGTCACTGGGTCATACAAATGAGAATTTTAAATATTACATACAGTTGAGGTCAAAAGTTTACATGCACCTTGCAGAATCTGCAAACTGTTGATTATTTTACCAAAATAAGAGGGATTTTTTATTTAGTACTGACCTGAATAAGATATTTCACATAAAAGATGTTTACATATAGTCCACAAGAGCAAATAATAGTTGAATTTATAAAAATCACCCCATTCAAAATTTACATACACTTAATTTTAAATACTGTTGTTGAAAATGAATGTTTTGTTTTATATAGTTGTTCATGAGTCCTGAACAGTTAAACTGCCTGTTGTTCTTTAGAAAAATCCTTAAGGTCCCACAAATTGTTTGGTTTTTCAGCATTTTTGTGTATTTGAACCTTTTCCTGTATGACTGTATGATTTTAAGATCCATCTTTTCACACTGAAGACAACTGTGCGACTCATACACAACTATTACAGAAGGTTTGAATGCTCACTGATTCTTCAGAATGAAACATGATGCATTAAAAGCTTGGAGTGAATGGAGTGAAAGTTTTTGAATTTGAAGGTCAGGGTAGATTTAACTTATTTTGTCTTCTGGGAAACATGTAAGTATCTTCTGTAGCTTCTGAAGGGCAGTACTAAATGACAAAAATATGATATTTAGGCAAAATAAGGAAAATGTCCACATCTTTATTCTGTTCAAAAGTTTTCAACCCTGGCTCTTAATGCATTGTTTTTCATTCTGTAGCATCGGTGAGCAGAGAACCTTCTGTAATAGATGCATATGAAAAGATGGATCTCAAAATCATACCGTCATTGTTGGAAAGGTTTTAGATACACAAAAATGCTGAAAAACCAAAGAATTTGTGGGACAGTATAAAAAAGATATAAATAAATAACATGCATTTTGTGTGATCCCTCTTATTTTGGTAATATTTGAATGAGATCCTCAATAAGTTACTTAAATAATTTCAAGACTAGACAATTAAGGCTTCAGAAATGTCACAAAGCAAAACCTTATTCACATTAATCATTCACAACTATGACAATGCAGTTTTTTGCTGAATGTGAGTCATGTTACAGGTGCTGTAAAAAGAGCAAAAGTACACATATTATCTATTGATTACCACTTCCAAAATGTCCGGTTATAAAGAATAACTCATTAAGCAATGGCCTGTTTTCTTTTACAGAAACTTGCAGCCTGAGGAGGTATAATTAGTCTTCTTGAGTTCAGCATACTGAAAGGGTGTAAAATGGCTTCATATTTCTCTGTCTACTATGGAAAAAAACTGATTAGCATAACAGCTTTCTTGCATAACAGCTTAACAGCCAAAAGGAAATATTATACTGTGTTTTCTAATATCCATGTTTAATATTACACTGTGAATATAGAGTTATTCATAGCAAGGCTAAAACTGGATATATTTAAAAAAAAAAAAAAAAAAAAAAACAAGGACCATGCATTGCTAAAAGTGTACCTGTGGTGTTTAGTCAAACAACTCTAGTCTTATTCAAATTCTTACTGTAACTCTCGATAAACAGAAGCATTGTGTATTGGAAAATAGCTCTCAAATGCTGGGGGCGTGTCCGCTGTTGGCGCTGAAGCCACACCCACCCGCAGGAAAGCTGCTGCCGCTCACAACTCTCAAATACAACTACAACTTGAATGGATGCTTCCTCAAGCATTTACACAGCCATACATGCATTTACGTGATGAAGGCACAGCAAGCTATCAAGCCTATTGAGGTTCATTAGACCAGAGAATCTTCTTTCACACATTCTAAGGGTCCTTTAGCTGTTTTCTGTTGTTGTTGTTGCATAATCCAAGTGTGTCTGCACTGAGGAGAGGATTGATTTTGGCCGCCTTAAAGACCAGATCGGTGGAGTGTTGCATTGATGTTTGTTTTCATGTAGGTTTCTCCTATCTCCACATATGATCATGGAGCTCAACTATTGTGACCATCGGGTTGGTCTAAAGCTCTTCTTCATCAATTGCTCAGTTTGGCCAGGAGGCCAGCTCTAGGAAGAGTCCTGGTTGTTTCAAACTTCTTCCATTAAGGGTAACAGAGACTACATGCTTTTGTGAACCTTAAACGCAGCAGAATATTTTCTAAACTCTTTCCCAGATGTGTGGCTTGAGACAATGTTGTTTCTGAGCTCTACAGGCAGTTTTTTTGACCTCAAGGCTTGTTTTTTCCTCTGATATGCATTTTCAGCTATTAGACCTTTTATTAAGACGTGTGTGTCTTTCCAAATTCTACCCATTCAAATGATTTGCCACAGGTTAACTTCACTCAAAGTTTAGTAACATCTACAAACAATATGAACGCTTCTGAACTAAATATCAAGTGTCCCAGATAAGGTTTAGGAATACTTATGCAATGGAATCATTACGTTTTTTGTTTTTTTTTAATACATTTGCAAAGATGTTAAAAACAGTTTGTATGTTTTTTTGCTTTGTCATTATGGTGTATGGACTGATGTGGGAAAAAAGTAATTTAAAGCAGTTTAACAATAAGGCAGCACAGAATATTAAGGGTTTTTTTTATTTGCACTTCTGTATGTCTGTCTCTCAAATCAATAATATCTGTTCTTTTTATGTGTTTTTATTGACAGGTACTGTTAACAGATGCATCCATCTTGGTTTTTCCAACTTGTGTACTGGAAGAGTAGCAGCTCGGGTGTAATGCCAATCCCAGTTCCAACATCCAACTTCTGAAGCATATGCAGACAAGGTGAGCCCTCAAGCCCAGACAGTTCAGTGAGTGGGGCGAGACGTAAATTCAACTACTTAGATCACTGGAGCTATAAATGGGCCACCTAAGACTCACAAAACTGATCCTTCAAAAGTCTGAAGTTGAAGGTCGCAAATTAAAATACCTGCACCTCAGCATTAGTGATTTGTTATGATATGACACATGGACAAGCACACTGATGCATGAGTTTCACACCCTTAGTTATCATCCATGTGATGGAATATCAATACCATAAATATCAAAACACTAAAAGAGTTTAAGTGATAAAGATAAGTCTGTTTAACTTTTCACAACACAAACACAACAGAAACACCTTAAAGTTCCAAGTAATTTGGCATATTTAGGCATAGATCTTTCCAGTTTTATTTATTAAATACAGTGACTTCAACATTTCTTTAAATGGTCAAAGTGCTAAAGTATAGGGTAACCACAAAACAGAAATGTGAAATTAAATAGTATCCCAAGAACAACTGTGGACCATTTGAGAATTTCAAAAACATTTAAGGGACATTTTTGGGGTGATTGCTCTGCCTGGCTCAGATGCAGTTAAGATGAATAATTACAGTGGGGTTAGTGACTTAAACAATATGCTAGTCAAAAAATAAAAAGGCAAATGTAAACACAAGGCTCCTGGTAAAATGATTCTTCATATCGCCACCTTCAAATCATTTATTCTTATCACTGTTCAGCAATGTGAAACCTGTTGGAGAAAGGCAGAGGAAAACAGACTTCAAGTTCAATCATGCAGACATCATTGCAAAACTAAATTAGTAAAGTATCACAGTACATAAGACACAACCAGTAATGTAATATGAGTCTAAAAGTGAACGGATGATGGATTTCTGATGACAGGGTGTTATGCTTTACCTTCCTTTGCCGCACTCTTGGCCTTTCCACTCAAGTCGCTGACTACATTGTCAAATGTTGCTTCATGTTTGAGAAAGAATGGTCTCACCACACGTGTGTATATGATCTGAGAGCCATTCCATGAGAACGGAGCCATGCACCACAGCAGAAACAGGCACTGAAATAAATGTCAACTTCACATTTGCTGCCATTGTTGTAATATACAGTTAAACATGATGTGTTTAATGTATCTTTTGTGGCCTTAAAGGGATAGTTCACCCAAATTTGTTAATTCTGTCATTAATTACTCTCTCATGTTGTTCCAAACCCATAAGACTTTTGTTCATCATTAAAACACAAATTACAATATTTTTGAAGAAATCCGTACCCTGCATAGACAGCAAAGTAATTACCACGGTCTAGGCCCAGAATGGTAGTAAGGACATCAATAAAATAGTCTAAAAGACCAAAAGAAACAAAAATAAAGAAACAAAAATAATTACACATATGTCATGGTACTCTTGTGAATGCACATTGACTGACATGGAAGAGAATAAAGTCGTTATTTTTGTTTTCTTTGTGCACAAAAGGTATTCTCATAGCTTCTTAAAATTACAGTTGAACCAATGATGGTCACATGGACTATTTTAATGATGTCCTTACTACCTTTCTGGGTCTGAGTGGGTCTTGAAAGTGTCAGTTGTGTTGCCGTCTATGCAGGGTCAGAAAGCTCTCGGATTTCATCAAAAACATCTTAAGTTGTGTTCCAAAGATGAACGAAGGTCTTACAGGTTTGGAACGACATGAGGGTGAGTAATTAATGATGGAATTTTAATTTTTGGGTGAACTATCCCTTTAAATTCTGATGAATTCACATTAGAATTATCAACAGCAGTTCTGTGCTGTTCTTTTCTATGATGTTCTAATTTTCTATTCTGACTTTCTATTCAATACACACACACACAAAAAAAAAAAAAGTTTCCAAAAAAAACAAGCAGCAAGACTGATTTTAACATTTATAATGAGAAGTAATGTTACTCAAGCACCAATGAAGACTGGAGTAATGGCTGCCGAAAATTCAGTGTTGCTATCTAAGGAATAAATTACATTTTTAAAATATATTTATAACAATTAATAATTATTTTTAATTGTAATATTTCACCAAGTCACATAATATTACCGTTTTTACTGCATTTTAATAAGAGTAATTTTAATCAATAAAATAAATTAATAACACTTGGTGAGGTTCTATCAAAAACATTAAATCCAAACTTCTGAACAGTAGTGTATATGTATAATGTTAAATGTTAATGCCTAATGTTAAAGAAAACAGAATTCAAACTCAAGAAAGTAAAATAATGAATGTAAAATAATTGAGTTTTTAAAAAAAAACACAATTAACAATTCTTAACTGCCATTTCTTTCTTACTTCCTTGGTTTTGAAAAGATTAAGAACATTTTGTATTCCCTAAAATACTACTAAAGAATGTTCTTATCTCTTTTTTTGTTCCTAAGACAAAAACTGAAGGAAAAATTGAATTCTTGAAAACGAATCTTCTTTAGAATCACTGTAAATAACTTCTAAATAAAAAAAGTAAGGATAACTTAGGAAGATATTTTATGAATTTATTGGGCTATTTTATATTAATTGTAATTGAGCATCACAACATAACTCTATAATGCTTGTTACTACAAGAGATATGCACGAGTTCTCTGAAGTGACACAAATGATTGAGAATGTAAACAGCGATACTGATCATAATTATGCATGACAACTTTTTACTGATACAAGATAGGAACCTTAAAGGGATAGTTAACCCAAAAATGAGAATTCTGTGATTTACTCACCCTCATGTCATTTCAAACCTGCAAGACCTTCTTTCATCTTCGGAACACAAATTAAGATATTAAGAAAGAATGTAAAATTATGGTTAAACCACTGCTGTCACATGGACTATTTTAACGATATCCATACTGCTTTTATGGGCCTTGAACGTGGTAGGACCCTTGCTGTCTATGGATGGTCAGAAATCTCTCGGATTTGATCAAAAATATCCTAATTTGTGTTCCGAAGATGAACGAAGGTTGTCAAGGGTGGAGTAATTAATGACAGAATTTTCATTTTTGGGTGAACTATCCCTGTCTTAGCCTATAAATACAAGAAGATGTTCTACAACATTCATCATATGAGAGCTGACATACATGAAAGCACACAGAAAAATACAACACAGTCAACCTGCCACAGCCTGTCTTCAATAGGAACCATCATATAATCAGATAACACCAAAACTGTGATTTTCTTTTTTAAGAGAAGAGAGAGAGAGAGAGAAATATTTGTTCTTAGGAAAATATTTGAGAACTTCTTAAGAAATTTTCAGGAAGTACACTTAGGAACATTCTTGCAATCGTCTTGGAATTTAACTAAGAAATGTCTTAATCTCTTTCTTAAGAAGATTTTTGTGAATCTGGCCCCTTGTTATTTACAGTTTAGTGTTTCAGCAATCGTTTGGCCTTGACATACAATTCACCTACCTCATGTCATACTAATCAATACAGTTTAACATCTATTCTAAGCACATCCGCATCAAACTCTCTACATTCAATGGACTTATCATGCCGTAGTGAACATCTAATTAAGAATGATTTTAATTAGGAAACTGAAATTGGGGAAAAAAAAGGCATGCATATCATTTAAGATCTCAGCTTAGTCAGCTGCTACCTCATTTGTATAACCTGGCTATAAAGCATTCAGTCAAATTTAGAAGAAGGATCAAAATTGAAATGAGGCTGTTGGTCGAGTTGGCAGTTAGTCAGGCATACTAAATATACACTATGCAAAACCTCTCAGTGTGACCTACATACCAATACATTTACAGTCCTCCTACAGCAAGCAAACATACAACAAGGTGTATGGTTTCTAAAACAGATCTTCAAAATACATTCAAAAATACACATAAATAAAACATATTTTGATACTAAAACACCTTACCTTCCCAGCATAGTAAAAGGGAAACCAAAAGAGGAAGATATCAGAGAAAAATTCAGCCACACTGAAGAGTCCATAAACCACCCAGTAGGTTAGCCATTTGGTGTCATCATCTTTATTGTTACTCTCAATGGCTTTGATGCTGCATGAGGAACAGAACGACATGTGAAAACAGGTCAGTCAATGTGGGTTGCTCTCATTATTGTGCTTCCTAAATGCTGTGCAAACATATGTACGTGGGCTTTTCCAGGTCTGGCATCTGCACACTACACATTTGTGTAATTTGACATGTCATGCATACTTACGAGGCATACGCTGGGTATGCAAAACCAATCAAGTTGCAGAGGAGGGAGGCACCGTATCCAAATAACAGATAGAGTGCCACAATAGATACTGCACCTGCAGAACAAACAGAGAAACATGATCACTGCCATTATTCAAATGAAGAAGGGCATTTAGGAGCACTGATGACATTGTGTTTGGTGTCAGTGTTGACACCTAACAGGATGGAGGAAACACAAGCAAAGGTGAACATAAGGGAAGTTGTCTTATTTATGTAGTCTAGCCACTGCAATTCTGTGCAGACACTTGAGGACATATTACATGGATAAAAATAACCCTTGGGAGCGGCTATTGGTTGAAGAAATTAGACCCTAAGAGATCTTACAAGAAATAGCTGCACCACATTAGACACAGGTAACCAGTCGATGCAGTTACACAATTGGCCCTGACTAAAAGGCACTTGTTAGATCATTTGCTTGATGATTCTCTGTTTTTTGGTTTTAAAACAAAGAGCAATAACAGATAAACAGATGTAAATGCAACAGATAGCCCCTCGGGGGTGGCATCTGTTCTTGTCACACACGCAAAGCAGAGTGATGTTTGATTCATAAATGACTCCTTTTTAATTCGAAGCTCTTTGATGAATCGGGTGAACCGATTCTCAAAACCGGTCTGGGGTGCGTTTCCCAAAAGCAACTATGGTCGCAAATTCTGTCGTTACCAATAGAGTTCAATAGAAATAACGACCGTAGTTATGAAACGATGCTTTTGGAAAAAGTAACGTTACAGAACGCTGAATCCACTGAACCGTTGTTTTGTTCAGAACCAGCACTTTAAAAGAACCGATTCGGAGAAATGAATCGGACTTCACTGGTCTTATCAGTATGACTCCCAGAGCCCTTTGCACCCATTTGCAAAATTCACCAAGGCTTTACATATGGGTGGCTGTAACTTAAGTCACGTGTTAAAAGAATAAACTCATACTTTTCCTAAGAAAATCAATATTCGATGTTGATGTTTAAAAGGAGAACAACAAAGCCAACAGTTTTTAAATGCATAATTTACGACTTATATTCCTGATTAAATAATTAAAGCAGCTTTCAAACGAAAGATTAGAACCAGTCACGTACCTGTTGCAATGTACTGTTTCTGAACTCCAGTTTTTTCCTCTAAAACCGTAAGAAAATCCGTTACCGCATTCTTCTGCTTAAAAAACGCGTCGTAGCGTTCTGTAACAGTATTTAACATTGTGTCCTCCCTCGTTTATACTACAACAGAATGTAGTGAAAAAGGCTAGGATTGTAAACAGTTTTCCAAGCCAAGCAAACTAACACTACACTTGCGGAAAGTTTGTCCCCTCAGCCGCACAGAACTGGATCATTACAGGCGACCACTACGCGGCTGCGCACAAAATCTACGGCGACCAATGGAATCTAATACAAACATATGATTCCACCTCCCTCACAGGTGATTACGATTCTGTTGAAATGCTGAGTAGGGAGTTGTGCTTTTGACTGAGAGCACGATTGTTCTGAAGGAAGGAGGCGTGTTGGGTAGCGTTTAATGAAAGAATGTCTTTCTTTTTTCAGAAGAAACGTGTTCTCCTAATATTTCCTAACTGTTTACCCCGCTACTACAATCCTGGCTGTAGGGCTTTAAGCTGAATGCTAATAAATAATATTTTAAAATTAAATTTAGCATGTTTAAGGGCAATCCAAAATGCTATGTTTGAGGTTTGTTTGTATGTGATATATTGATTTTACTCATGAATTCAAAACCACCATCATAAAAACCCATAGGAAATCTCTGATAGCTCTAATGGGTTATGTAAATAAACCATCCTACATATAATGTCAGTATCAAAGATCTGTAAATATACCATTAATCTTTAGTTTTAAAACACCTACTATAGGCCTACCTGGAATTCACATAATGTCTTTTGCACTTTAGCTGTTTAGCTGTTTCTTTCAAACTTGCCAGGGGAGGGTGCTCTCTTCTTCGTTGATAATGTCCCTATTCATGTCCCTATTCATGTCGTTTACAACAGCTGTCTGTGTTGGTCTCATAACAATGTTGTACTTAATGAAATGTTTGCTCTTTTAGGTGCTGCATAACTGTTTTGATTGAACTTCTACACGTTCGTTTATGACATTAGTTCAGCGAAGACAGGACATAAGGTAATATGACACACATGGGAGGTTTTATGATTGATTGCCCTTTACATAACAATGTAACAGCCATTAATAGTTAATCGCCACAAGAGGATGTGTCATTCCGAAAATGTTTTCATTGACATAACATCATCATAGCAAAATCTAACCTAATATATTTGTAAAAAGAGTAAGTCTTATAAAAGTAAGTCTTTATTAAGAACATGAGTCACATTAAAAAGAATAGTTGTTTTCTTCAAAGACTGAATACTAAAAAAAGCTAGATTCTATATTTTAGAATTCTATATCTATAATATTGCTAAATTACCTTTATTAATTATTTGTGACGGTCTGTTTTTTTTTTAAGATTTTAAAGATGTTAATTTGGAAACACATTTGATAATAAGCTCTATAGAATGTTTGCACTTATTTCTCGATTTGGTCAGTTACCCTGATACGCAGCCATATTGGCGATACTTAGATGTAAACAACAGCATTAAATGCAAAGTTAATGTACTATTGAATACGTTGTTCTGCTAATTTATGCTGTATAAACCATGGAAGAAACGTGTGGAAGCTGCTAATTCATACAGAGAAGGACTTAGTAAGCAGGAAAGGGTGCACAATATTCTTGCCATGGAAATCTTGGTTCAGTTTGGCCAACCACAAACGCCGCCCTTTCTCAGTTTTTCACACTTATTTTTCTTGGTTTGTTATACCTTTTGGCAATCTACTCCAAATGTTTTTCCCAGTCTGACTGATTAGTACAGCCCAAAACATGACCATTTTCAGCAGCAATAATCAGCAAACTATGCAAGTTTTGTTCGGTTCAATGGCATTGTTTACATTCAGTGCTGTCAATATGGCCGATTGATGATGCGTCATGAAAACACTGTTGCTATAGTTGCTTCTATCATAACTCAAGACCCTGCTTTGTTGGAGCAGATTGGTATTATTAAACACCCTTTTCCACACATTATTTAATGGAAAAAATTAATGAATTAATTCCATATATTGCTGTGAGGAGTCAAGGTGGATAAATATCCACAAATATGCCGAAAAACAGATTTCATCTGCCAATAAGATTACATGCACTAAGAAAATTATACTAATAGCTTTTGGGTAGATTATCATCATGGGTTTTAGCAGCACTAAAAGCTTTTGTGTTGAATTAGGATGTGGTAATATGAAATCCAGATATTAATCTCTTAAGCCACTTATACACCTGGCTGACTTACACCATTGTTTGGTAAAATAGATAAACAAGCATAAAGAATTTAACTGATTTATTGTGATTTAATGTAAATAATTTAGTCATAAATCATATTCCGGTCTGATATTTTTTGTTTTTCTGTTCTCTGATTATTCCTATTTTATTTATTTTTTCACCTGTTTAACTTTTTGTTGTGGTTAGGCCAGCATTAATCCATTGAATACTCCGCCCAGTATTAAAACACCTCTGAACCACGTACACTGCTGAATTTAGTTGATCTGTAATAGTTGACTATCTGAGTTGAATGTGTCTGCACAGCTCCTGACTGCTCACAGTGTCACTAAATGGGACAGGCTGGTGTGCCCTAACTCTTAAAAACTCATCAGACCAAATTACAGTATATAACAACACCACGTTGTGCCTGCAGAGGATGTGCTAATTATCCAGAGGACTTAATCCTCTTTTCACAGAATTGCGGCAGACCTTTTTACCTGATAATTAGCACCACCATTGCCCATACT
This sequence comes from Cirrhinus molitorella, assembly GCA_033026305.1. Classification (NCBI taxonomy): domain Eukaryota; kingdom Metazoa; phylum Chordata; class Actinopteri; order Cypriniformes; family Cyprinidae; genus Cirrhinus; species Cirrhinus molitorella. The sequence goes on along the minus strand of CM065124.1, from coordinate 14,703,690 downwards.
GTGTGAATCTGTGCCTCAGTCATTACTGTATGTTTAATATATTTGTACATCTAATACCAAATAGATTTAGACCATAGGTGCACATTATGATCTGAAAAGCATATACCTACTACTACCATAACATGTATTTACTGTTGTCATTAACTTATCCAGTCGAGTCACACACAGTCAGTGACTAATGATTTTTCAGTGTCTCCATTCCTGTGCTTTACGCAGGGTAAAATGGCGTGACGTCAAAGCAGTTGAAGTGATTATTTAGGTTGACGATGCAGTCAGTAAATATATCCACTCCTAGTAAATGGATTAGTGTTTGATCGCACCCGAGACACCGCTGTCGTCACTTCTTTTACATTTGGAGAAAGTCCGGCCTCTCAAGTCCACTCTGATTCCACATGTAGTGGGTGAATCAGCTTCCTATGGAGAAGTCAATGATGATTGCATGTATACTATAAAATAATCTATCCACGTTTTTTTTTTTTTTTTTGCTGTAGAGTGGGTGCGCCCATTTGTAAATTTTGTGGGTCTGGCTTCCGGGCTCATCCACGTCCAGCTATTTTTAGCTGTAAAAAAACAGATAGTTTTGCTCCTTGATTTTGCTGATTGGTTTGTCTTACCATATTCATTTAATATATTAGCTAAATTATGAACATTACTGCGCAATATTTATTTTAGTCATTCATGACTTTGCAGATTTTTAAATTGACAAAATCAACAGATCAGCTTAGAATTACTATTTATTTGTTTCATAGTCTATCATTTACAGTTGAAGTCAAAAGTTGAAGTCAAAAGTTTACATACACCATGCAGAATATAAGATGTTTACATATAGACCACAAGAGAAAATAATAATTGAATTAATGAATTTATAAAAATGACCTGCTCAAAAGTTTACATACAATTGATTCTTAATACTGTGTTGTTTCCTGAATGATTCAAAGCTGTGTGTTCAAATGCTTACTGATGCTCCAGAAGAACAGAATGTAGATATGTACATTTTTCTTATTTTGCCTAAATATCATATTTTCTTTCATTTAGTGCTGATCTTTAGAAGCCCTTCAGATACTTGCATGTTTCCCAGAAGACAAAAAAAATCTAATTTACCCTGAAAAAGTTTTCACCCCCCGGTTCTTAATTAATCGTTTATCATTTTGAAGCCTCAGTGAGCGTTATAACCTTCTGTAATAGTTGCATATGAGTCCCTCAGTTGTCCTCAGTGTGAAAACATTGATCTTATTATCATACAGTCATTGTTGGAAATGGTTCAAATACACAAAAAGGCAGAAAAACCATAGAATTTGTGGGTACTAAAAGACTTTTCTGAAGAACAGCGGGCAGTTTAACTGTTTAGGACAAACAAGGGACTCATGAACAACTATCACTAAACAACAAACAAACAAAAAAAAAAAACAGACAAGGTGGATTGTTCAGGTAACAACCGTATTAAATATCAAGTGTATGTAAACTTTTGAACAGGGTCATTTTTATAAATTCAGCTATTATTTTCTCTCATAGACTATATGTTAATGTCTTTTATGTGAAATATCTTATTCTAGTCAGTACTAAATAAAAAAAAAAAACATACATTTTGGTAAAACAATTAACGTGCAGATTCTGCAAGGTGTATGTAAACTTTTGACTTAAACTCTCTTGTTTTCTATTCATATAAAACCATGTTACTTTTACCTTTCAGAACCCAAACAAACATTCAGTTCATGGACTGGAATCCTTCCAATGCTGTCTGGTAGTTAAATCAATACCCGCAGTACACGCTGATGTCGGAAATGCCTGTAGAGTGCAGCAGCAGAAATCCCATTAAGGCATGACGTTCAAACTAATAAGGGGCATGTCCTTTATCTCCGAATAGCCTCCACCCCATGTGTTCTGAGTAAAAGTAGTACAGCCATAAAAAGCTGTCAAAACTAAAGAACATCCTTTTTCCATGTGAGCTAGAACTGCTGTAGGAAAAGGACAAATTGACAGTAATTTAATGCATTTAACCCATTCTTCTGAACTGCTCCTTTCCTTTATGTGATGTAATTATATGTTGTTATACGACTGGAAATGATTTAATTGTGGCTCTATTAAAATGACATGAGCTGTCATCTCATGCAGTAATACATTTTTTTCAAGATTCTCTAGTTTTGCTAGATGGACCTATGTATCATACACTACTAACTCTTTAAACTATTACATAAAACTATGTTTTGGTTCATGTTTAATATTTTAAACTCAAAAACTAAGTGAAGATCTGGTTAGTGAATAGGTTCCAGATGTTCAGCTGCTGTAAATTTGAGCCTGGCCTACTCATTCATCCCCCAGATAGCCATGTCATACTTTCATTATACTAACAGTGTACATTTTTTTAAACTAAACAATGACTTTTTAAATTCTTATTGTTTTGAAACTGACCCCACACTGACCTTGGCCTCGAATTCTGGGATTAGTGCTTCACCACTTTATCTTTCCACAGTCAATGGCCTCCAGACTCTGACTAGGTTCTTTTAATACCCTTATTCCCTGTAATCGCCTCTGACTACGCTGTCATGAAGGCAGTGGTTTGGATCTATACTTGATTGCTTAATCTGTTGTGAGAAAGGGTTTACACAGAAAGACTCTCGCAACACTTCCTGCTCACACAAGTCTTAGGATGGATGAGAACCGGAGCAGCTCAAGGCCGGAATCTTCCCAGTGCCATTCCCCACCAGCGAGCCCCTTGCGAAACATGGTGGAATATTTCAAGAACCTTATCAAGAACTCAGTATCTCCAAAGTTTCGTGAATGGGTAAAGGACTACTGCAGAAGGAACGGCTTGCTCACCTTATCAGTGTTAGCAGTGATGTCTGGCTGTGTGGTGGGATTCACGTTAAGAAGCTTGAACTTGTCAACACAGGTAACATGGAACGTAAAGCTTCAAATTTGTTATTGAAAAATCAGTTTTGATGGATAAATGTAAAAAAAAAAAAGATTATTTGGGACATTATTTGCAAAAAATGCATTTTTTATTTTAATTAAAAGTGCTCATTTAAAATTTTAATTGTGTGTGGTATGCTCCAGCAACTTAACATTAAGTACAGCCATTATAGTAATAGAATAAAAGAATGTTCCCGGATTCAAAACAAGTAAAACTCTATTGGCATGTTGATTTGCACAGACAATTTAGACTCATCACGAAATAATGAAAAGGCTGAGTTTACAGTAATGCACTTACAATGAACATCTACTGCACAAAGCAGTGGCCATGCAGGACAAATACACACTGTAGCCTCAAAACCTTAACAATATTCATGTCTAATATAATAAAATCACTTCATAATCATTTCATAAACATAAGTGGAATTGCCTAGAACAGTGCAACTGCTAAAAGGACAATATAGAAAACTCTAAAACAAATAACACAATGTAACAACATTTGTGAAGAATTATTAATGTAAAGGCTTTAACAAGAATTTTTTTTTAAACTGAGGGATGACTTCATATATTGGTCATACCACATGTGCTGTCAATAGTTTTTTGCTTTACAAGGTGTAACATTTCTTTAATTTTACCCAGCCTATATGTGGCATATATACTCAAAAGTTTGTCTTAGTCCTGTTTCTTGAGGATGTGCATGACATCTGACTTTTGTTATCCATAAATAAACTCCAAACAGCTTACAAGGTCAGCTAAGGAGAGTCAAAAAAATCAGCTGAAGTAATTCTCCAAGGATATTAGAGAAATAGTAAATGTTGAAATTCTAGTAGTTTAAATGTTTGAAATTAAGTCACTAAAAGCCATGTTTCCTCTTTTCCCTCAGGCAAAAATCTACTTTTCTTTTCCTGGAGAACTTCTAATGAGAATGCTGAAAATGTTGATTCTTCCTCTGATCACATCCAGGTAACTACACACCAGTGGCTTCACTTTTATTCGAGATGTCAGCATTCCTGAGACCAAACATATAGACTGTATTTGACATTTCTGAGGAGCCAACAAAATATCATCTGTCACAAAAAAAAAAAAAAAAGTTTATGAGAAATCAACATTTCTGACGTTTAAAACCTTTTCCTTGTTATAGAAGATATGTATTATAGAGTCTGAAATGAAAAAACTGGAAACATTACATATTAAAAAGAATCTCATCTGCAATTAGTGGAGGCAGCTATCCACCTTATATGTTTCCTGTAAGAACGGGCACCGCCATTTGTAAATTTTATGGGTATAGCTTCCGGTCTCATCCATGTCCAGCTATTTTTAGCTGCACAAACAGCTCATTTTGCTGCTTGATATTGAGATTGGTGTGTCTTACCAAATTTAATGTATTATTCTAATTATGAACATTTGTAGTGTAAACAGTTTTATTGTTTACTGCACGTGGTTGTTATTCTTGATATTTCGCTAAAGCGCATAATGAACCGGAAGTCTCGCCCATAGGCTTACTTCTGCATTGAAGAATAAGGTGGATACATGAGAATATTTAAAATAATAATAATAATTGAAACTGCAACACTTTCCTTACAGTTTAATGTCTGGCTTGTCTGCTATGGACACCAAGGCCAGTGGACGCCTGGGCCTTCTCACCATCACATATTACCTTTGGACTACCTTCATTGCTGTAATTGTGGGGATTATTCTGGTACTGATCATTCATCCCGGAACCGGCACTGAAAAAGAGGGGCATAAAGCCTCAGGAGGGCCAGTGATGACGTCTGCCGATGCCCTGCTTGATTTGATCAGGTATTATTTACAATAATAATTGAACCTACCTCTCGGTTTTTGGCAGAAGCAGTGTAAGGAGGAGGAGAAGGACCACTTGTAGAAAAATGAACAAAATATGGCAGCTCTAGGAAAGGAAGTCCTGGCCTTCGGTTATAAAACAGCCAGTCAGCAATGCAAATTTCAAATATGTTATTTATGCTAGTTTTTCTATTCAAGCAGGAAACAACTGTACTTTCCTCCTTGGTTGTCCTTAGTGAGGCAGAAAAGGAATTTGTTACCTTTTATGGTAAGCCAGTCCAGTGTCTAGGGTCACTGTCAAGATGGCCGTCAAGTGGACTGGCTTACTTTAAAAGCGATTTTGTGTGGTGTTGGACAAAAATTTAGACAAACAAGCTTTATGTCTTTGCCATTATCATTATTTCTTTCAAGTAAATGTGAAATCAAAATAGATTCTAATTCCTTAATTTTGATCGTAATGTTTCTTTCTAGATCTTATTGTGAGTCATCAGTGTTTCTTGTCTTTAAAATATTAAATCAGAATATAACAACTTGCTCATTGTCTACTTTTTCCACCTCACTGACACGTGTCAACACCGGAAGAGACAGTAGTCGTGTTGCGCCGCACTGTAACAGTACACTGGATGCGACAAAGCGACCGCTGCAAATCATTTGAACTTTGTTTTTAGTAATGTTACGTCAAAAATAAAACAAGGCATCAATTTATGGTTGGGATTTGTCGTGTCGCATCACACCACATCCAGTGAGTGTAGACTGCATTATTATATTGGATTCCACTTTCTTTTGTTGCGCTGCTCGCATCCGATGTAGACACAGTCTTAAGTAAAAATATAGTGAATATAGTGTTGACGTTTAGACACTTGCAAACTTGCATTAGCATTCTTGTATATTTAACTGCAAAATCCAATCAGTTCCCCTTGGATAAAATCAAGTTCTGCCCTGCATTATTTTTAAATTGGAAAGTTTTTATGTATATAAAACATATGTGACCCTGGACCACAAAACCAGTCAAGTTTTATACATCATCAGATTTATACATCATCAGAAATCTGAGTAAGCTTTCCATTGATGTATGTTTTGTTGGATAGATAGTATAGAAAGTTGGATGGATAGTACTATATTTGGCAGAGATAAAACTACTTAAATATATGGCATCTGAGGGTGCAAAAAATAAAAAAATCGCCTTTAAATTTGTCCAAATGAAGTTCTTAGCAATGCATATTACTAATCAAAAATAAAGTTTTGATATATTTATGGTAGGATAAATTCACAAAATATCTGTACTTCATCTTTACTTAATATCCTACTGACTTTTGGCATAAAAGAAAAATCATTTTGACCAATACAGTGTATTTTTGGCTATTGCTACAAATATAACTATGCTACTTATGACTGCTTTTGTGGTCCAGGGTCACATATTATATATTTATTTAGAATCCTCTTCAAAAAACAAACTGTAAGCAATTCATTTCAATTTTATTGATCATTCTAATAAGCACCTTGAACTTACATAACCGCTTTCGTTCTGTAGTCAAGCTTTCAAGCCTTAAGCTTCCCTTTTGCTCTATCCTGTCACTGGACAGAAGGATTGGAATTAGGTATATTTAGAGAGCCACCCAAGAGGATGTGAATGACACGGCTTTTCTAGAGTGCGAAAGATGCTCCTGAGCTCCGGACCAGATTTAATTGGATTGTAGTCAGGGACACGCCAGTAGAATTGGTTCTTTATAAATAAAGCATTAGCCGATAGTCTCTGTCCTCCAAGTCTTCAAGCAGAGATAAATCACACCACAGCCTTGTACAATACTCAAAAGAAGTGATTCTAAAACAAACAATGTGTCATTTTTGGCAATATGTTGGCCTTAGAAAACAGTCTAATAGTAGGCCATGTACTCTTGTACTCAACTGACTCTTTTGCTAAAAGGTCCATGATTCTGAATAGTTTTTTTTTTTTTTTCCAACAGGAACATGATTCCATCCAATCTGATTGAAGCCACATTTCAGCAGGTGAGAGAAACACACAAAGAACAGAGGAATTAATTAAACATCTACAGTGTTTTGTATCTAATCCTTGTCAATCTGTTCTCTTCTGTTTCAGTATAAAACAGAGCTTGTGCCCAATTTTAAAAACAGCGCAAAATCATCACAAGCCAACTTTGTGTACATCATGCCAGACTATGAAAACCCCAAGATGGGTCACCCAGTGTTTCTTGAACTCACTCCTCCTCCTGAAATCCACTACAAGATTGTACCAGGAAAAAGCAATGGGATGAATGTACTAGGAATCGTCATTTTCTCTGCCACTATGGGTGTGTATAAAAGATATCAGTCATACTGAACTATAACCCTGCTGAAAAGATCAGCTTAGACCAATTATGCTGGTTACTGTTGATTTGGGGTTGTGGTCAATTGTTCATCAATCAAAAATAGCTGCTTATAGCTGGTTAAACTATTTGAAAAGCCTAATGGGAACACCAGTATACCAGCATCCCATGTTGAGGACTAGCATTCAAAATGGTGACCATCAGTGTCAACACAGGGTTAGAAAGCTCTTAGATTTAACAAAAATATCTTAATTTGTGTTCTGAAGATAAACGAAAGTCTTACGGGTTTGGAATGACATGAGGGGGAGTAATTAATGACAGGATTTTCATTTTTGGGTGAACTGTCTTGCTAAATAAAAGTAATAATTTAAAAAAATCTTGCATTGACCAAAGTTTTTTTTTTTCTTCGCCTTCACCTTCACAGGTCTCCTGCTTGGTAGAATGGGATCCAGAGGTTCACCCTTAGTGAATGTCTGTCTTTGCATCAATGAATGCGTCATGAAGATCATCAATGCTGCTATGTGGTGAGTAAAAGTGGATCAGTCCACCCAAAATGAACTACCTGTGACTAGAGATTTGTAATTTCAGCTATGACAGAAATGTTCACTATCAGACATACTACATAACTACAAGGACAGTCATTATGTTCTGTCATGCAAACCTGTGAAAATAGCATGTGACTGACCAACACAGCAGAATCTCAGACCAAAACAAATAAGAAGCCAGCTGTCTCTATAATACACACTTAAATACATCAACGTAATAGTTTAAAAACAACTCTAAGCCTTCTTATTCTACTAAATGAGGTTGGCAGTTGAAAGGTGTTCTGGTCTAAGAGAGCCAAGCCAGCTGAAAAGCTGATTTAGTCAGTCAGTAATGCATTTAAAACTTAGTCAAGTGCATCTACCTGCAATAAGCAAATTATAAATATATAAAGAGTTCAGATGCAAAAGCCTCTTGATCCATCTCACATCTTTCTTAAAAAAAAATGAATTTTTATCAGGCTTCGATGTATAGGTTTCATTCCAAACCCGTAAGACCTTTGTTCGTCTTCAGAACAAGATTAAATCTAAGAGCTTTCTGTCCCTGTGTAGAAACTGATGGTCACCATTTTAAATGCTAGTCCTCAACATGGGATGTTGCTCAAAAGACCTTTGTTCATCTTCGAGACACAAATTAAGATATTTTTGATGAAATACGAGAGCTTTCTGACCCTGCATAGACAGCAACTGTACTACCAAATTCAAGGTAGTAAGGACATTGTTAAAATAGCCCATGTGACATCAGTGGTTCAACCATAATATCTCGAGGCTACAAGAATACTTTTTGTATCAGGCTTCGATGTATAGGTTTCTATGTAAGTAGTGGTACTTCTGATTGGGCTGAGGGTATGATTTTAGCGACTTTGAAGTAAAAGTATTTGATGGATTATAATACGTGTCGAGAGCATTCACTCAGTATCATTATCTCATTTTTGACCAAGATGGCTTTTAGCTGGTTTTTGCATCTGAACTCTTCATATATTGTTTTAACACTCCGGTGTTTTTGTACAGGTACTTCCCATTTGGAATCGTATTTCTGGTTGCTGGGAAGATCCTGGACATGCATGATCCTGCAGTCCTTGCAGAGAAGCTGGGGATGTACTTCATGACTGTTCTGGCAGGACTGTTCGTCCATGGTGTGATTTTGCTGCCGCTGTTCTTCTTTCTGTTCACTAGGAAAAACCCCTTTAGCTATATTCGTGGCCTCCTCCAGGCTCTGGTTATCGCTTTGGCAACTTCATCCAGGTAAGGAAGCCGGTTGAACAGCTTTTCAGCTGGCTGCAAGATAAACAAATGTTAATGATCTATTTCAGGGAATAGTTCCACTGAATCACATTTAATTGAATAATGAAAGTGTTTTCTTGCAGTGTACTATGGAATTATGAATCTTAAAGGGATAGTTCAACCAAAAATGAAAATTCTGTCATTAATTACTCACCCTCATGTCATTCCAAACCCATAAGACCAGTGGTTCCCAACCACGATCCTGTAGGCCCCCCAACACTGCATGTTTTCCATGTCTCCTTAATCAAACACACCTGATTCAGATCATCAGCTCATTAGTAGAGACTCCAAGACCTGAAATGGGTTTGTCAGACAAAGGAGAGATAAAAAATGTGCAGTGTTGGGGGGGCTCCAGGATCATGGTTGGGAACCACTGCATAAGACCTTTGTTCATCTTCAGAACACAAATTAAGATATTTTTGATAAAATCTAAGCGCTTTTTGACCCTGTGTAGACACTGATGGTCACCATTTTGAATACTAGCCCTCAACATGGGATGTCACTCAAAAGACCTCTGTTCATCTTCAGGACACAAATTAAGATATTTTTGATGAAATATGAGAGCTTTCTGACCCTGCATACACAGCAACTGTACTACCACATTCAAGGGAGTAAGGACATTGTTAAAATAGTCCATGTGACATCAGTGGTTCAACCGTAATATCATGAGGCTACAAGAATACTTTTTGTGCGCAAAAAAAAAAAAAAAAAAAATAGTGACTTTATTAAACAATTTCTGATCTTCCGTTTCAGTCTTCAATGCATTGAACCACAGATGTCACATGGACTATTTTAAAGATGTACTTACTACCTGTCTAGGCCTTGACTGTGATAATTGCATTGCTGTCTATGCAGGGTCAGAAAGCTCGAAATTAAGGTCTTAGGGGTTTGGAATGACAGAATTCTCATTTTTGAGTGAACTGTCCCTTTAACATTTTTTAAAGACTTGAAATAAGCAACTAATGGTTTTATTCCTTATAAAGTCATTTGTATATTTAAATAATCCTTCTCTCTCCAGTTCAGCTACTCTGCCCATTACAATGAAGTGCTTACTGGAAAACTGCCATGTGGATCGGAAAATCGCTCGATTTGTACTTCCTGTGGGTGCTACTATCAATATGGATGGCACAGCGCTATATGAAGCAGTGGCAGCCATCTTCATTGCCCAGGTCAATGAGTACGAGCTTGACTTTGGACAACTTGTTACTATTAGGTAAAGTATTTCAGTTACATTCAGAATAATATACATTACCAGTCAAAGTTTTGGAATATCTAAAATTGTTTTTTGACAGAAGTCTCTTATGCTTAACCAAGGCTGAATTTATCAACAAAAATACCCAGTGTAGTTATATTATGAAATATTACAGTTTCAAAGTTTTCTATTTTAATATATATTAAAATGTCAATGCCAAAGCTGAATTTTTAGCAGTCATTTCTCCGGTCTTCAGTATTGTGATCCTTCAGAAATCATTCTAATACTATGTTAAAAATTAACACATTTATTCAGACATTAAATTGATCAGTAGTATAAAAGACATGTATAATGTTACAAGAGGATCTTTTAAACTTTATTCAAAGAAACATTTTGTTTCTAAAAAAAGGTTTTTAACATTGATAGTAAGAACCAATATAATAATTGAGCATCAAATCAACATACATGAGACTGAATACTGGAATAATTGGGTGCTGAAAATTCAGCTTTGCCATCACAAAAATAAATTACATTTTAAAATATATTAAAATACAAAACAGAAAATATTTTTCACAATATTACTGTTTTACTCTATCCTGATCATATAAAATGCAGCCCTGGTAGGCATAATACACTTCAAGAGACTTTTATTCAAAACTTTTGACCAGTAGTGTGTACAGTGACACAAAGCTGCATGTACCAATGCAAGTTGCATGTGACTTGACTTTGACTTTCTATTCTCAGTATCACAGCTACAGCAGCAAGTATCGGAGCAGCTGGAATCCCTCAGGCTGGTCTTGTTACCATGGTTATCGTCCTTACCTCAGTGGGTTTGCCTCCAGATGACATCTCACTTATTGTAGCTATTGACTGGATCCTGTAAGTACAACACACTTGATACATATACACAAGTAACTCAATAAAAGTCAAAAATCTCACGCATCGTTTTTCATCAGGGACCGTTTTCGAACAATGATCAATGTGCTTGGAGATGCATTAGCCGCTGGAATCATGGCTCATCTGTGCAGAAAGGACTTCCAGAAAGACATCCCATCCACAACCAACTCCGAGAGAGTAAGATATATTCACCATTTGCTCATTTATATATGTGACCCTGGACCACAAAACCATAAAAATTGATTTTTTAATCATTATTTTTTAGATTTATACATAATCTGATTTATGTATCACTGACATATGGTTTGTTAGGATAGGACAATATTTAGCCTAGATACAATTTCTTGAGAATCTAGCATCTGAGAGAGAAAAATAAAATTGAAATATTACATTACAAAATATCTTCATGGAACATGATCTTTACTTAAATGATTAGTTCACTTTCAGAACCAAAATTTACAGATAATGTACTCACCCCCTTAACATCCAAGATGTTCACGTCTTTCTTTCTTCAATCGTAAAGAAATGTTTTTTTTTTTGAGGAAAACATTTCAGGATTTCTCTCCTTATAATGGACTTCTATGGAGCCCCCAAGTTTGAACTTCCAAAATGCAGTTCAAATCCAGCTTCAAAGGGCTCTAAATGATCCCAGCCAATGAAGAAGGGTCTTATCTAGCAGAAAAAATTATTTTCTAAAGCAAATTGACAATTTCTATACTTTTTAACTTCAAATGATCATCTTGTCTTGTCTCTGCAATGCACTTCCATAGTCTGTGTGATCATCCTACATCGCTGCAGAAGTGAACATACAAAGACGATCAAACGCCCTTTACAAAAAAAAAACAGCGTTGTAGGATGATTTTAAAGTTGAAGACGAAAACAAGATGGGAGTTTTTCGACATACCCTAACTACTGACCCGGATCACACAGAGTACACATGCGCATCACAGAGACGAGACAAGATGAGCATTTGATGTTAAAAAAGTATATAAATTGTCAACTTGTTTAAAAAATAACTGAACGTTTTGCTAGATAAGACCCTTCTTATCCAGTCCTTTGAAGCTGGATTTAAACTGCATTTTGGTTCAAACTGCATTAAAAGTTCAAACTTGGGGGCACCATAGAAGTCCATTATATGGAGAGAAATCCTGCAATGTTTTCCTCAAAAAACTATTTCTTTACAACTGAAGAAGGAAAAACATGAACATCTTGGATGACAAGAGGGTGAGTACATTATCTGTACAAAAAAAAAAAAAAATCTGAAAGAAAACTAATCCTTTAATATCCTAATGATTTTTAAAATTGATAATTTTCACCCCTACAATGTATTGTTGCCTATTGCTACAAATATACTCTGCAAGTGCTACTTATGACTGGTTTTGTGGTCCAGGGTCACATATATCCATATTTCCATATTTCTAACTAGAAAATTCCAGTTGTTGCTTATACCTCAGTAACGGCCATATTTCATGTCTTGCAGAGAGATACGATGATCTCTTTTGGAAACCAAAGCGTGCAGAGTTTTCCTACATCTGAGGTTCCACTTTTGGCAAACAGGGACTACATTTTAGAGGTTGTCGGTGATCAGGTGATTGAGAGGCCGACTACCTGCTATAACCTCTGCCAAGTCTAACTATGACAGACGATACCTAGCAGGAACAGAAGTTGCCTTGACTTCACAAAAACCCTTCACTCCACATTTGTGCCATTCTGTCTTTCTACATCACAGATGTTACTGTTACCTAAAGTGTCGCCTTTGGGGAACTTAAAATCAGGACATTTGGGTGCTTTTAGCACCATTAAATGGGGGTTTTAAAAATTATAAACACTTAAATACTTTAAATGTTCATCTTCTAGAATTGCCTTAAAATGCAATACTTAATGACAGACCACAATAATAATACCACCACAACTACAAAACTACATCCATAAAAGAAACATTACGCAACTAGTAAGTCGACTGGGACTCCAGATATGGATCATCAGTTGCCTTGTCATACGGTGTACGGTGATGACAAAAAAATTATTTGTAATGACTGTAAGAGCAGAGATGGTGTCTCTTTTTATTATGTTCATAGTGCACAATCCCAGTGTTCAATTCATATGGGATGGCAATTAGATCATCATGTTTGGATAAGTCGTTGTACACTGTAATTGTTTATTTTCTTAATAAAAAAAATAAAATGTAACATTGTGTCATTTTTCATACTGTTAAAGAACAAGAACTACTGGTTATTGGTTTATACTTTGCACCTAAAACCCCCTCTAATCACAAACCAAAAATGTGACCCTGGACCACAAAATCAGTCATAAGGGTCAATTTTTTAAATTGAGATTTATACATCATCTGAAAGCTGAATAAATAAGCTTTCCAATAATAGTTTGTTAGAACAGGACAATGTTTGGCTGAGAAACAACTATTTAAAAATCTTCAAGGAATATGGTCTTTACTTAATATCCTAATGATTTTTGGCATACAAGAACAAAAATTGACCCATACACAGTATTTTTGGCTATTGCTACAAATAGGTATTACTTAGAGATGGTCCTCACTGCAGAACAAAAGATCCAGAGGGCGAGATTGGATCCAGATCCAACTCCTCCCACTTTACATATACCTAAACCTACCCATCTCCACCCACTGATCCTTGAACCCACCCATCTCCACCCTATAGATGTGGATCCATCTGCGCCCCCTGGATCTTGTGTTCTGCAGTGAGGGGCTACTGATTACTTAAGACCATGGACCGTGGTCACAAATGTGTAGAAAATACTTATATAGCTGAAAATTATCCTCCTATATTGACCAAGACACAATTTTCCAGATTTGCAATGATGCCTGATATTTTATTTCACAACTACATGTTAGACAGTAGCTTATAACAGATGTTCACTGTAGAATCAAAAAGTATTTCATTAAAAAAAATTAAGACACACTCATCAATATCAACACGTAAAACCATACACAGTAAGCTAAATAAATAATTCCACCATTCAATAATCTTCCAGTATTTCCTACATAAATTAAGGCTTAAAACAAACAACCATCCAGTAAATTCTACTTGATATTCTCACAACTGGCATCTCTGTTGACTCGGGTGATTTTAAACTTTGAAACATCAGGATATCAAAAAAAAAAAAAAAAAAAAAAAAAGGGACAGGGAAAGGGTTGCTATAATTACTACTAATTCTTACGAAGTCACTTTTTAATATTGCGCATATGCCAAAACGAGCACAAAAAGAGAATGCCAAGGTTAAAAGGGTTTCATATCAATGACGTGTAACCAACAGTGGCTGTAAAGCTGCTAATAGGTTCACATGAACCATAAAGTAACAGATGACACTGTTTGATCCATGTATAGTAAACTGCTGCTTATTACAAACCTGACAAGATAGAATATAGTGTGTCACTGTACAAAAACAGACAATTAATAACCAATAATATAAATATATGCACACACAATACCAACCTTAAGTCTTGTAGCAGAGGGAGCATAAGAACTGTCAGTGCTGAAAATGATCTTACATGAGGCATCTTGGAAAATTCATGGGGTTGTCTAACTAAAGGAGTACCTATGTAGGATTTTACAAGCTGCTATTCGGAAGACCTCAGCAGAGAGGCATGACTGTACAACTGTAAGACTATGAGTGAGCCTGCCATCCTGTTTCTAGCTTCACCACTGCTCATCAGTGAGATCTACAGCTAAAAAACCTCTGGAAAAAGTTGAACTATGAAGAAAAGCTAAATAAACGGCACTCCAGTGCATAAAAAAAAAATCAACCGTTGTCAGATAGCCAAGCTGTACATTTACGATTTGGTCCAATGCTCGAAATACAAATACTAAAAGTCCTCAAAATACTCAATTAAAGGGATAGATTACCTACAATGTCTTTCCAAACCTGCAAGACCTTCGTTCATCTTTAAAACACAAATGAAGGTATTTTTGATTAAATCCAAGAGCTTTCTGACCCTGCATAGACAGCAATGCAACTGAAATTTATTGTTATTGAACTGTTGGACGAAGTCATAATTTGTGTTTTCTTTGTGCACGAAAAGTATTCTTTGTAAAATTACAGCTGAACCACTGGACACCACATGGACATTTCAGTTATGTTGCCGTCTATGCAGGGTCAGATCTTGGATTTAATTATAAATGTCTTAATTTGTCTTATGGGTTCGGAACGACATGAGATTGAGAAATTAATGACAGAATTTTCATTTTCGGGTGACCTATCCCTTTAAAATCATGAAATGTGGTTACCTAATATTTCTCATGAGCTTCTATAAATATGGAAATAGTCTTGTGTTGATTTATACGGCACTGCACCTATAAATGGATAAATTAAAGAACTTATTAAAAGATAAAATAAAGAAACAAAACGTGGAGCAAAACAAAATAAAATTTAATGATTGTAAATGCCAAGTGAAACAAAACAAAAGATTTCAAGAGGAAACACAAAAGCAAAAAAGAAAAAAAGAACAAAACACAAAAATATCACAAGGCAGTCTTAAAAAGCATATGCATTAGTACTGGATATCTATGTTCAAATAACCAATCTAAACTTAAAGTAAGTTTTAGCCTACAGAAACAAAAACGAAAGAAAACGCAAACCATAAACATAGGATGCTGATGCTCAAATGTGATTACATTTTTACATAAATACTCAGTACCTAGTATTCAGATGTCCAAATCTTTTAGGAATATGCTTAGGGGTGTGCAACCTACACCTCTGACTGGGGGAAGCTAAACTTTTCATTCATGTCTTTGGTCCTTCTCATTTATCAGTCTATTCAGAGGGTCCCTCACAAAAAAACAAGTCAGTTAAAGATTTTCTCTTCACTGAACACAGGCTATTTATAGACACTCTGCTTTCTTTACCATCACCTCTCAGCATGCTGCATTTAAAACTCAGATAAAAAAAAAGAAAGAAGCAAATTAACTGTTGTGAGATGGATCGTGAGATTCCTGCCAAAGCAAAAAGTGCTACATTATTGAGGGCAAAGAGGAAAAAAAATGACATCAAATTAAGGCATCATAAATACTGATGAGCTATGTAGGATGAAGATACTGACAAAAAGACAAAAGTCTGAGTTTTAGATCCAGCATCTGGTGAACGAGGTGTCCGACCACATATGGCACATAGCGACAATATCAGGCTAACATCAGAGACAATTTGTATCAAATGCGAAATTGGTCAAATATTGGGATAAACCAGAACGCCTAAAACACTTGCATTTGAAGCATCCAACAGCTTGAATCTTAAAAGAAAGAAAACGAGATGTCTAAACGAGACTTAGAAATGTGAACATTTGCGAAGACTTGATTACACTAAAAATAGTTTCTTTTTCAAAACTGCACAGACAACACCCCTCTCCATCTTCCTGGCAACCCTGCTTTCTACTTGTGCGACTTGCTCGTTTTGAACGACACTTGTAAAATCTTGTCCCCGAGGCGGTAGCCGTTGAGGCTGGCGATAGCCATGGCTGCCTCTTCATAGTTTGTCATGGTAACAAACCCAAAACCTTTGCACTTGTTGGTGTTGAAGTCGCGGATCACTTTGACATTTGTGACCGCACCAAAGGGCCCGAACATCTGCCACAGGATGCCCTCATCTGTATCCTGGCCCAGGTTGTAGATGAAAATGCACCAGCCTGACGAGGAGTTCCCGGGCATGTTAACGCCAGACATACCACTCATGTGGTCCACACTCATTGGAGAGAACCTGAAGACAGAAAAATCACCTCTCTTAGTTTATTAGATATGTACACAATGTTTTAATCAACTGAAATATTTTTTGGGGGGTGAGAACTAATCCATTTACAGGATTAGTTCACTTCTAGAATAAAAATTCGGATAATTTACTTAACCCCATGTCATCCAAGATGTTCATGTCTCTTTCCTCAGTCGAAAACAAATTAAGGAAATTAAGGATTTTTCACAATATAGTCGACTTCAATGGTGGCTAATGGGTTGAAGGTCCCAAATGCAGCTTCAAATGGCAATACCATTTTGAACCAAAGTACACAGGCAAAAAACTAACTGCGCCTTGCAGAAAGAGTGCAAGAAAAGCATTTGTGGTTTAAAAAAAATATATATAAAAAATTATATTTTATATATATATATTTTTTTATATATATATATATATATATATATATATATATATACTTGGCTAGGACTGTGTAGAGAGCCCTTTGAAGTTGAACTGAAACTGCAGTTTGGACCTTTAATATCTTGGATGACTTGGTGATAATATGGTAATATCTTGGTGAGTAAATATCAGGAAATCTTTCTTTTGGAAGTGAACTAATCCTTTAAGAGTGATGTGATAACCAAGCTTCATTCACCTGAATCTCTGAGCCTGGTGGTGGACGGGCCCGCCAAAGCGGCGAGGCTGTGTATGGTAAACTGGTGGAATAATTTGTGAGTTTTTCGCTTGGTTGGGAGTGGCAGCGAACTTTACAGTGATTGGCTCTGCAGCGCCTGGCGGCTTCTGCCCGTTCAAGTCCTTAATTGCATCCTCTGCTTCTGATCTTTTGTCAAATCGAATGAAAGCCACACCACGAGAGAGTCCTGCAATAAGGATAAATTGTAAGCGCTTAAATGTACACTAGGACATTGCAAGTGTGACAGACGCAACTATGCTCATCTACCAACCTGACCCCTGGTCGACAAGGACACGGGAGTTGATTATTCTGCCATAACGCGTAAACATTTCTTCAACATCCTTCTGCGTCATTGTTTTAGGCAGCCCACTGATGTAAAGGTTGGCATCCTTTATGATGTCAGAGCTTGGCCTGGCATATGACACCTGTCAGGAAGAGCAAATTTAAAAGATCAGATCTTGAAGAAACACCTCCCCTGGAGGGGGAATCATTTAAAAAAAACTAATGTAAAAAATGTAATTTTGAGTTTTGTTTTTCAAATAAGGAAATTCATATTTACTATGTAGTTTTTTTTTTTTTTTTTTTTTTTACACAAAATTTAAACTATTTTATAGAAATAGAAAATATTCTATAGAATTTAAACTGCAACCCGTAAAAGAAACATGGATAATAAAATAAAAATCTTGATAAATATAAATATTGAAAAGCCGGATAAAAAGGCCACAAGCAAGACTCCATCAGGTCTGAACAATTCAACAACTTTACTTTGTTCTCGCTGCCTTGGTCTCAAAACCGGCGGTCTGAAGCAAAGACACATTTAACTTTACACAGGAGCACCTTTTGTCACATTACCTTGATAGTTTTAGACTGTAGTCTCAGTCCATTGAGAGTACTGATTGCTCTTTCTGCATCACTAGGGTTAAGATAGTTAACAAATCCGTACCCTAAACTGTGGCCTAGAGAAAAAAAAAGGAAAACAATAAAACAAACAAAACAAAAAAACGGTTGAAACGTTCCAAATACAAAGGAAAAAAACATCCTAGTATCAAATGTTAAACTTCTTGGAAAAAAATTAATGCCACCAAACAAACAAATCCACATTGACTTACACATATGTGGGAAAGGCCTGAGAAAATAAATTATTTTATTAATTTTTTTCTGTAAACACTGAAATGAATGCTACACAATTGTAAAGAAACACTTAAGTGCGTCTAAAAATCGCAAAACTTTTAAAAACTTATATCACGGCTGTATGCGAACTCCGCAAATAAAGACACTGCATCCCTAAACCAACGAAGACAAAACATGTTTTCTCAGATCTTCCTCTTAACATTTTTAATTTTTTGTATGATTTGAAAGCAATGTAAATACTTGCCTGCTACTTTGTCCCGAATAAGTTTAGCAGACTCCACCTCCCCAATGCTGCTGAAGAGACTCCGCAGCTCATCTTGGCTCATATTCTGAGGCAAGTAGTTGATGATGAGGTTGGTTTGGGCATCTTTAGACTCATCGGCCATGTGATCTTCGTAACCGTTCGACATGTCATAGACCTCCTGAAAATGATTTTAAAAAAAAATAATGTTTCTGTGAGGGTTATACACAATGAAAGCAGAAACCAACATTTAATTGGATTGTTTAATTGCAAACGTTTGACATGTTACTTGCAGCTGATACCTGACAGTTTTCTGCTTACATTTTCTTTTCAATTACTACAGCTGGCAAGCCAGTAATAGAAGTGATAAACATGCAATTAAAGACAATTTAATTTAAAAACACTACTTTACATTTGAGGGAGATTACAATAATATTTTAATACTTAAAAGCTATATTTAATTGCTCTTTTCATTATTAACAATGTCCCATTAAATTGTATATATTATTTAAAAAAGTTATGGCTAATGTGAATTATGGGTTTTATATTTGATAAAATAATGCATCTACAAGCATCAGCAAGACAGTTCTTCTTATAACTTCAGTGCTTACACAGAAAACAGATTTTATTAGATGTACACAACATAAAACATCACGCCTTATAAAAATCTTCACCCACAAACGGACAATTTTCGCTTTTAGAGCATATTTATTAATATGTAACCTACAAAACGTTACAAACCAAGTTGTTATTCCCTAAATATGAAAGTCCAACATGCCACAAAAAAATAATGATTAGTGATAACATACCAGACTAACAAATGTGAGCAAAAAGACTGTCAACGGGATTGTACTGCTTTTTTCACACATGCTACGATCAACACTGCCTCCAATGGAGTCTAACTGAAATTGCATGTGACCAATTTATTTGCCACAAAAAAATAAAATAAGGTAGTGTACATTAAAAAAGGGGTCTTGGATGTCTAACAGCACCCCATCTAGTAATTTTAGGTGAAAATGAAGAAAATGATCACTATGGTGACTATCGTGATTATTCTGATATCGGACAGTGCGTCCCATTCATGTTAGAAGAGAGGTCTTATTGTGTATTCCACACGAGCAGCCAGTCAACCTTCAAGGCTGAAACAAACAAGCATTATTACTGACCCTCCTACAAGAAACATTGGAGGTTTTGATAATGTAGTCTAAATCGCTCATAGACAATTCAGGTCAGTCTCTAGTTGAAACTTCGCAGCGTTTGCCAGGTCAAATACCTTTAGCTGACTTTATGCAACACCTAATAAGATGTCTAGTTAAAAGCCTACCTCGGATGAGAGCATTAAATCTTAAGTACTGCTTGCTTATCACACAGGCTAGAGCACTACATGGACGAAAACAGCCTACAAGCACTAAACACTATTGAGAATAACGATATAGAAATATTTAAAATCCACATTCAGTCCCTGATGGACGCAAATTCTACTCACTTTTATGTATCTAACGTGTCCCCTTCTGATTGCCATGAAGAGCCGTCACAGATCCCGACTCTGAAGATACCAAAAACAAAATAAGGTAATAAAAATACACGCTGACGAGAAGGGGTAATAGGGAAGGCGAGGTTTGGGGGGGTTCAGAGCAAAATAAATAAACTAAAATAAAAGGGCAAAAAGATAAGATGAGCCTTCTGATATAACCTGTGAAAAAAAGAATAACAACCATCGGCCATTAAGAGTGGTGCAGCATCAGCGTGTATTTTTAGCACCTCACTTTGAGTCTGTCCTGCCTTTAGAAAATCTCCATGTTGATTTTATATACATGGTGTACTTGCTACATTTCTTTACACTATTTTTGGAAATAAAGAAAATCACCAAGAATTAAAATACTGCATGTGTAGTTTAAAGTTTAAAAGTAAACGTTTCTGTACTGCACTATTCATAAAGGACTCAAGCACCTAAAAATGTTTGTAAAAATCTACCTAAGTTAATTGTGTCAAACTATTTTTGCTTGCACAAATGTGACCCTGGAACACAAAATTCCAACTGAAACCTGAATAAATAGGCTTTCCATTGATGTATGGTTTGTTAGGATAGGACAATATTTGGCCATGGTATTTGCCGTTAAAGTTGTCCAAATGAAGTTCTTAGCAATGCATATTACTAATCGAAAATTAAGTTTTGATATATTTACAGTAGGACATTTACAAGATATCTCCATGGAACATGATTAGGCATAAAAGAACAATCGACTATTTGACCGATACAATGGATTGTTGGCTATTGCTACAAATACGATTGCTTTTGTGTCCCAGGGTCACAAAAAATAATCAGAATTGCGTAAAAAACGCCTTTTAACACAAAATGGCCGATTATATCTAATCCTAAACTGACATACTGGGACTAATTGATAGCATAGAGGTCGAAAATCAACCGTTTCGGGGACAGTTTCGTATAGTTTCACACGTTTCATTCATTCACGGCAAAATATTTGCATTTATACCACATACAGCGCGGTTGAGCTTATTAAGCTTATCAAAATGTACTACGCCATAAATACTGATAACACTGTTCATGCTTTCGTAGGCTGTTGGAAGAACTGAAAAGATATTTGTAATTCTATTTAGTCGTGGGAGCGTGAAATTTACAAGTAACGTTACACCGCAGCAGGACATCGCTCTTCCGGTCATGCTTGTCTAGATTACCTCGCCATTGTTACGGTTTCGTATCTTAGCTACAGAACAACAACCTTGCGGCATTACACAGCAGCACGTTTGTAAAGAATCATCGATTCAAAAAAAGGTCGAAGAATAAAATGGCACACAACTTGAGGCCTCGTTCCCCACACACCGTCCCCATATTTTCGCGACGACTAGCCCGGTAAATCCCATGCAACTCTCGAGTTCAAACTCGAGCAGGCTGCGCTAAGGGGCCTAACCCAAATAAAGCCAGGCCTCGAACACCGAATTGATTAATAAACGTTACTAAATCCTAATAAACAAGTTGAATACAACAAAATCAAACGTTTACATGTATATCTGGCACCTTACCAACTTCAACGTCTCTCCGATTCTGCAGTAGGACGAACGTACACGGAGCGTTAGCAAAACGTGGCTTTTTGGCGCTGAGCTCTCGTGACACAAAAAACACGCCACAAGGGAACTCGGCCGAGGAAGCGGAAGTCTTAACCCCTCCCACTTTTCATAATCCATTCAGATTCAGATAAACAGTCGCAAAGAATAAAATCACACGTTATATTCGATTGTTTCAGTTTTATTGTGCAAAGTAAAACGCCCTTGCCGGGCCTGCATATAAAATATTCATAAAAGAACACGTATCGTAAAGATACACACTAGTTTGAAAAAATTTAAGACGTGAACTGAATGATATATCAAAGTAATTCACAGTGAAATATATGAATGTACACTACCAGTCAAAAGTTTTGGACAGTAAGATTTTTAATGTTTTTTTTTCTCTTCTGCTCAGCAAGCCTGCATTTATTTGATCCAAAATACAGCAAAAGCAGTAATATTGTTAAATATTTTTACTCTGTAAATTAACTGCTTTCTATTTAAATATATTTTAAATTTTATTTTTTTTCCTGTGATCAAAGCTACATTTTCAGCATCATTACTCCAATCTTCAGTGTCACGTGATCCTTAAGAAATCATTCTAATATGCTGATGGGCTGTTGAAGAAACATTTTATATATGTATATATATATTATCATCAATATTTAAAACAATTGAGTACATTCATTCATGAATCTTAGATGAATAGAAAGATCCAAAGATTAGCATTTAACTGAAATAAAAGCTTTTGTAACATTATACACTATACCATTCAAAAGCTTGAAGTCAGTATCTATCTATCTATCTATATATATATATAGGTAAAGACATTACAGAAATTAATACTTTCTTTTAGCAAGGATGATTTAAAGTGATCAAAAGTGATGGTAAAGACATTTATGATGTTACAAAAGATTTCTATTTCAGATAAATGCAGTTTTTCTGAACTTTCTATTCATTAGAGAAACCTGAAAAAATTATCCTCGGTTGTTTTCAATATAATAATAATAACAAATGTTTTTGAGCAGCAAATCAGAATATTTGAATGACTTCTGAAGGATGTATGGATTAATGATGCTAAAAATTCAGCTTTAGAATCACAGGAATGAATGACATATTAAAATATATTCAAATAGAAAAAGAGTTATTTTAAATAGTAAAACTATTTCAAAATTGTACTGTTTTTACTGTACTTTGGAATAAATAAATGCAGGCTTGGTGAGCAGAAGAGACGTCTTTAACAGAACATGAAAAATCTTACTGTCCAAAAACTTTTGTCTGGTAGTGTAAAATGTACATCCATCAAATACTTTTACTTCAAACTCGCTAAAATCCCACCCTCAGCCCAATCAGAAGTATCAGACTCACATAGAAACCTATACATCAGAGCCTTATAAAAATGCATTATTTAAAGAAAGATTTAGAGGCTTTTGCATCTGAACTCTTTGTGTATATATATATGTTTTTTTTATTTATTAATTTCATTTATTAATAAAACTGTGCAAGGATTCAGATGAAAAGTCACAAGAATTTAAATCCATATATGCGTTTTTATTCTTGGTCCAGGATTTGATACTCTTGTGGGGGTTGATGCCTCATTAGCTGTGCCACGATTATCCAAGATATTACCTGACGACAGAAAGGTCAGAGATGATATTATAAATCTCGTAAAAGATCAGAGCATGAATGAATTACAATTCAAGTCACAGAGCTCACCAGTAAAGAGAGAACCACTACAGATATTATAATGATGACATTCACTGAAAGTAGTAATTTCTCCTTAAGTTTATGTTGACAGCCCTAGAATAGAAAAAAACAGTGGAATCTTGGTCAAAACACTCAGATACAATACTGACAGACATCTGTAACCATTATGTGTTTGTATTACATTTATAGTTACTGCACAACTGTCAAGGTCTTTCCTTGTTTGTTTTCACACAATGAGAATTTAATTTAATGTAGCTAAACTTGAATTTATTTAACCCATATTACTCCTTTTAAGAAGCAATGAAATGAAAGCAGTGACCAGTCTTTTTGTTCATATCGTGACACACTACAAGTCAAAGGTTTTTGAACAGTAACATTTTTAATGTGTATGTGTCTTCTGCTCAAAAAGCCCACATTTATTTGATTCAAAATACAGAAAAAACAGTAACATTTTGAAATATTTTTACTAATTAAAATAACTGTTTTCTATTTGAATATATTTTAAAAATGTAATTTATTCCTATGATCAAAGCTAAATTTTCAGCATCATTACTCCAGTCTTCACTGTCACATGATTCTTTAGAAATCATTCTAATTTGCTGATTTCCTGCTCAAGAAACATTTTTTATTATCATTATTATCAATATTTAAAAAGGTGAGTACACTTCTTCAGGATTCTTTGATGAATAGAAAGTTCAGAGGAACAGCATTTATCTGAAATGTTTTGTAACATTATAAATATCTTTATCATCATTTTTAACCAATTAAAAGCATCCTTGCTAAATAAAAGTATTAATTTCTATCATTCCAAAAAAAAACTTTTTATTTCATATAAAAGATTAAAAAAAATTAGCATTTCCTCTGAACCTTCTATTCATCAAAAGAAACCAGAAAAAATCTACTCTATGATGTTTTCAACATAATAGTAATAAATGTTTTTTTAGCAGCAAATCAGAATATTAGAATTATTTCTGAAGGATCATGCGACTGGAGTAATGATGACAAAAATTCAGCTTTGAAATCACAGGAATAAATTACATTTTAAAATGTATTAAAATAGAAAAAAAACAACAATATTTTAAATAGTGAAAATATTTCAACATTTCCACTGTACTTTGAATCAAATAAATGCAGGCCTGCTGAGCAGAAGAGAAAACAAAAAAAACATATAAAATCTTATTGTTCAGAACTCTTTTGACTGGTAGTGTACATCCAAGTGAAACAGTTTATTAAATTGTTTGCTAGATTTTTCACCAGCTAAAACATGAATCATACATGAAAGAATAGTTCACAATTAGATAAATGTAATGATTTTACAAAATATATGGGGTGAATTTTCATTTCGTGCTGACTGTAATGAATAGTATAAAATCAAGCAGGAAAATGTTAATATAATATATCTAATAAATAGGGTAGCTCAAATTTAAGTGTCTGTACCTCATTATAGAGCATCTGGGGTGAGTCTAAAGTCCCATTGCAGGAGTGAAAGTTTCTTTTGCAGCAGCTCAGAGGAACTTCGAATTTCCTACTTTGATTAAACCAGCGTGTTTCCAACCAGTCTGTGTAGTTCTTTACACCACAACACCGCAACTGTGGGAAAAAAGTGTAACAATCTGATTTTGCCAAATACATAGAAATCCTAGATTTCTGTGCAAATACCTCACGTTGAAGGGCATCCACAGCTTTGGTATCAGGATCTTGGATGTTACCAGAGTAGTTCTGAAACACATCTTTAAGAGGAGCCAAGTCCGCATCAATCTAATAAAAAAAAAGATGTTTAATGTCAAACCATTTCAGCGTAACACACTTTACTTGTATATAGACAAATAACATAAATTTTCAATTACCTTCCCTTTGTGAGTATATGCTAATGCAGCAGTAGTACCCACAATGCACCACACAATAATAAGAAGATACACAAACTGAAAGACAAGAAACATACAAATAAAAACACCCCAGTCTATTAAATTATGTATTTTTACTTAAAAAGAAAGATAAAGATTTTTTTCCATCTTACCAATCCGTGTCCACATGAAGGTTTTTTGTTTGACACCAAACAGCCAGTGCATCCACTGATTAAGAGAACAACTCCTCCAGCAACCGCAAGCTTTGCAGGGAGAATTATATACAAGCTGCTGAAGAACACACCGTAAAATTTGTACATGTGCAGGAAGAATGAACCACCAAGACCTGTAATTCCAGCCAGCTGTAAAAAGTGAAGAATGAAAGAGTTAATAACTAGAGGAAACAAAAAGTGCATGTATTTCATAAATGCTGTCTCTTGTCACGAGCCTCATGTGATTGCAGTCATGTCATTGTTACTGAAAAACTAGGGCTAGTTGTTACACTTTATTTAATATTTAATTTCTAAGGGACATTTATGAAAAACAACTTCAATGATAACACAGTTCAACACGTCATTTTCAGCGTATTCTTGTCTAAATGTAAGCTAGAGTTATTTTAGTAGCTAATACAAAAATATGACAATATTGGAATTTAGTTTATTTAGTTTATTTTTCTAAACCAACACACAAAGCCCTCTTTAGAGAAAACATACAAGTATTATAACAATGCATTAGGGTTATGACAAACAAAACAAAGCAGTGCATGATGAAGTCAAGTCTCACCATCAAAAGCAGAGAAGCAATCCTAATAAAAATTCTGAAACCTCTTCGAGCCAGCATGGCTCTATCTGAATCGATTTACGTGAGTGCGAGAAAATCTATACACGTATATAATCTAACACATTTGAACCGCGGTTTTGTTAAAGTCGTTCGGTCCAGTTCAACTTAAACTGTGGTAAACTCTGTCTTGATAGGATTTAAATCGAAACCATATAAAACTGCGGAAGTGACCGAATTAAAGAGCAAGCAAGTAGGGGGCACTGTACCAAAACAAATAAACCACTAAACGATGTATAAGGCAAATGTAACTTAATTGACTTAACTGTGTAGATAGATAGATAGATAGATAGATAGATAGATAGATAGATAGATATAAATAGATAGATTGTAGGACACCTTCATTTATAATTAATAATACAGCTTCAAAACGCATAAAAAAATAAAACTGGTAATAACCATGAAGATTATTTTAATAAAAGCGAATGCATTTTTTGTATTTGCAGCATATTGTTACAAAATGTTATTTTTAGGTTACATTCAGATAAATGTCAAACAAGAAAAATACATATACTAAATTAAATAAAAAAAAACAAAGCTCTTTTTTTTATCGGACGTCACTATTTTGCGACAAATTTGCATTTCTTGTCATTGAGAAGCAAGATGGCGTCAGCATCAGAACATCAGGGTGCTCCAGACAGCGAACTGGACGAATTATTAGACAGTAAGGTTTGAGAATGGCTTAAATATGACAGTATCCACAGTTATAACGTGCACATGTTTTATCTCTTTAGTAATGTTACGCTTTAGTGAACTAGCGTTTACAAAGTGGTTGTCACAGTGCGGTTGTTGCTACGCTATTAGTCTGGTGCTCACGCTTGTCTCAGTGAAGTTTTAGTAACGTGAAAAACATTAGATATGCATCGGATAATTAATTAGAGGTAGTCACGCTTTTCATTTTTATAGTCATATGAAAAGTCGCAAGTTAACGTCCAGCCTAGTTTTGTATCTAAACGGAGCTTATGCTGTTTGTACTGGACCACTAGCTAGTTTTGCTAGTCATACCGTGTGATTAACTGAAGTCAGTCACGTGATAATGTACTATCAAAACATGTACATATACCATTAGTACTCCAATGTAAGTGTTTCTTCATCTGCAGGTGCTCTTGATGATTTTGAGAAGACCAGTGTGCCTCCTGAGGCTCCCACTGCCCCTGGTCCAAGAACGGCAAGTGATGAGAAGGTAATATACACTTTTTGATTTTTTTTTTTCTATTTTTAAATCAAGCCATAAATGATCAGAATAACATTGTTTTATCTTTTTACAATTTAATAGGCACACTTGCAGTTCTACAGTGAGTTGTTTCCATCATTGCTGCTGGTTAATGTATTTGTTATATGTTCTTTTTACCTTCAGCCTCCTCTACTCGAGGACAGCAAGTTTTTTGAGTCTCTCTTTGATGGTGAGATGGCCAATCAAGCACGTGAGGAGTGGGAGAAAGCCATGACTGAGTTAGCGCAAGAAGAACCTGAGCTTCTACAGCATTTCCATAAGCTGTCTGAGGCAGCAGGTAAAGTAGGTGAGTGATCTGAAATAGAGCAGTTTATAAATGTTGCATGAATATATGCAAGTTCAGTTATTAGTCTATTTTTCCAATTGTTTTAACCCTTTTTTTTTTTTTATTTAGGCACAGATGTAGCTTCACAACAAGAGTTCACCTCCTGTCTTAAAGAGACCCTTAGTGGATTGGCAAAAAATGCAGACAACCTGCAGGTAATCCCACTTGGAATTTCTTCTATTTAAGGAAATAGTGGTTTTAATAAATAACTACAATTCAGAAGTTTGGGGTTGGTAAGATTTTTTTTTTTTTTATGTTTTGAAAGAAGAGTTTTTATTAATTTACAGCATCCTTGTTGAATAAACGTTTTAATTAATTTCTTTAAGAAAACCATACTGACCCCAAACATGTAAATGGTAATGTATGTTAGAAGATGTGTAAAGAAATGTGATGAACATTCAGAATTGAACTCTAAATGCAGAGTGCAGGACTGGCTGGAGATGATCTGGTAAAGACCTTGGAGAACCTTGGATTGAATGAAAATGGGGAGGGAGGAGAGGACGGCAATATTCTGCCAATTATGCAGTCCATCATGCAGAACCTTTTATCCAAAGAAGTTCTATACCCTTCTCTTAAAGAGATAACAGAGAAGGTGGGTTGTTTACAGTCCCAGTGAAGCTGCTATATGCCTGCAATTAATTAAACATTCCCTTTCGAAAAAAATCTTGCAGCACATTTATTTATTATTTGAAAAAAATGCACTAATGTAATTTAATTTGCATTTAGTACCCTGAATGGTTGGAGAGCAACAAGCAATCCCTTCCCACAGACCAGTTCATGCGGTATGAGCAACAGTACAAAATAATGGGAGAAATATGCACCCATTTTGAGAAAGATGAAGACAAAGACAGCACATTTGAAAACATTCTGGAACTCATGCAGAAGGTAGAAAGCATATATGTTTCACTTTATTTATTTATTTATTGTTTTAATAATTTAGGGCAGTCTTCTTCATTCTGCTTAGTGATAATGGGCTCAAAATGTATGAATTAAATATTTTTCTTGTACCATTTTGACTTCTAAAATATAATAATATTATTCAATTTAACCTTTCAGTAGCAACACTGTTATTAATTTTGTTCATGGAAATAATGTCTTACCCCTTAGCTGCAAGACTTGGGTCAACCTCCGAAAGAGCTTGCTGGAGAGGCAGTGAGTATTTTCTTTCTTTCTTTTTCTTTTTTTTTGGGGACAGTTAGATTTAAAACACATTTTTAAGAAGTCTCTTCCGCTCACCAAGCCTGCATTTATTTGACCACAGCAAAAATGGTACAATTTTGAAATATTTGTACTATATCTAATAACTGTTAAAATTAACATGTTTTCTATTCGAATATATTGTAAAATGTAATTTAGTCCTGTGATTTTTAAAGCTGACGTTTTAGCATCATTACTCCTAATCATTCTAATATTCTGATTTGCTTCTCAAAAAACATTTATTATTGTTGAAAACAGCTGAGTAGAATTTTTTCAGGTTTATTTGATGAATAGAAAGTGCAGAAGAACAGCATTTATCTGAAATAGAAATCTTTTGTAACATCTTAAATGTATTTTTCATCACTTTTAATCAATGTAAAGCATCCTTGCTAAATAAAAGTATTCATTTCATCAGTATATTTCAAAATGTTACTATTTCTGCTGTACCTCAAATATGCAGGATCGGTGAGCAGAAGAGACATTAAAAATCTTACTGTCCAAAAAACTGGTAGTGTACATTTTTTTTATTTATGTTGAAAAATAATAGTTACATTAAATTCATCATTCAACCTCTTGTATTTTCAGCCTCCTGGCTTGAATTTTGACCCAGAATCTCTGCACCTTCCTGGAGTGCAAGGAGTCCCAGGACCAGAGCAGTGCTCAGTCATGTGATCTCAATGAGGTCAAATGTACGTTTGGAAACAAAACAATTTGGAGCTAATTATCTGAACCTGAGTTGGACACAGTTGATCATGCTCCCCTTTTAAAGGAGTTTGCTTTTGTGTCTGCACTGAAACTGTGAACGTTCACTACATTAATTTTACTTCGTAGTTCTTGTCCACAGAGGTTCCTTTCATATTCATCCCTAATCCGTTCACTGTCCTCACTGTAGAGCAGCTCTTAACATTTTGAGTGAAGTTTGGCATCTCAGTATGCAGACAGCTTGGATAAAAAATCGACGTTTTCGGAATTTTGTAGAGGTTTTACACTTTTACTTCAAGCACATTTGACAGGTATTGTGGTGGATTGCGTTTTGAATAAGTAGAGACAAACAAGTGGAGCTCAGATGGACAGGAAAGGTATTTATGGTTTGATTGGTTTAATTTTATTTTTAGATCTCAGAAGAATAGTCAGGGTCTGCAAAAAGCTTCCATCAGTTTGATGTAATTATTTTAATATACAGTGTAATGTCAGTTGATTCTTACACTATATCTCAACTAATCCGTGACCAAAATGTATCTTTCAAATTCAGCCATTTCAGAAAACTAACTGCAGACACTTCAGATGCAGGTTTATCCATAATATTATTCTTTGACCCATAGGCTGCATTTGTAATTGAGTAGAATAATTCTCTCTTCTTTGTGTTCTAATGGTTACTGTATCGATCTGCATATAAAGCGGTTTGAAGTGTTGCCATGTCAATTTAAATAATTCCCATCATTCCTATGGTGGTGCCTATTTGTGATGTGCTATGGTCACAATAGTGAAGAATATTGTTTCCTAGATTAAAACTAATATTCTGTATTAACATCAAGCTAAATCCCATGATACTTCAAAAGTGGGTTAGAGTTTGCAGTCATTGCTTTTGAGGAGATGTTTACATTTTTTTTTTTTTATGCAAACAGGCTTAAATGCAAAGAAATGAGATCCTTTTACAGGATCAGCAGTGGAATTTATTATCAGTTTGGTTTCTTGACATTTGCCATTGGTTATATCTTAGTATTGTATGGTATTATGTGGCCAATATAAAGATTATGGGAAGGATAGAATGGGCGTGC
Organism: Cirrhinus molitorella; assembly: GCA_033026305.1. Classification (NCBI taxonomy): domain Eukaryota; kingdom Metazoa; phylum Chordata; class Actinopteri; order Cypriniformes; family Cyprinidae; genus Cirrhinus; species Cirrhinus molitorella. Next base: position 14,672,999 of record CM065124.1, on the reverse strand, counting down.
AAATGAGCTGGACAAAAACGGTTACAACACTCAGGGGTTGCTCAAACACCCAAGCACTTAAATCAGCTCATTAATATTATTTATCATGTTAAATGCTCCCTTGGATGTACATTGTACAGTTCATTGGTCTTCTCACACCTCACTATATGAAAGAACTGCAATTCTCAAAAATTGAAATAAATGTTATAAACTTACATTGTTTTTTTATTCTTTACTTGCCCAATTTTATTACTGTTATATATCAGATTAAACTAACACCACTTTACACACAATTGTCTGATATATTTCTTGATTAATATGATTTTATACAAATATTTTCACCATTTTAGACTTATTGTGATGTGTTTGTGGTGCTGTTATATATAATTTTTGTAGGTAAATTCTAAGTTCTGTTTTGAATATTTAATTCTACTATATGTTTATGCACCAAGCCAAATATCATTAAATATTTAGACATTTACAGCATTTTAATGTATTTTAAATTTATTTGTGACCCTAAACCAAAAAAAAAAAAAGTCATAAGGGTCAATTTTTTTAAATTGAGATTTATACATCTGAAAGCTGTAAGAATAAGCTTTCCACTGATGCATGGTTTGTAGGACAATGGGATCTGAGGTTGCAAAAATATTGAGAAAATCGCCCTTAAAAGTGTCCAACAATGCATATTACTAATCAAAAATTACGGCTGTAAATTTACAAAATAACTTATTGGAACATGATTTTTACTTAATATCCTAATGATTTTTGGCATAAAAGAAAAATCTATAATTTTGACCCATACAATGTATTTTTGGCTATCGCTACAAATATACCTCTGCTACTTAAAACTGGTTTTGTGGTTAAGAGTCACATTTTTATTTGTTTTAATTCAGATAATCAATGTTTAGTGCTGTCAAACGATTAATCCCATCCAAAACAAGTTTTTGTTTACATAATATGTATATTTATCTGCGACAGTAGTAGCAACATTGGCAAAATTGTAAAAAGATTTTTTTCTCTAGATTTCCATGGAGATAATAAACTGTACGTTATACTGGCGGTTATAATACAATAAAATGATTAAAATAACTACAAGGAACTATGCCATAAACAATTATTTATTTCTATATTCAGTATTACTGATCATTTTTCCCGTTTACTAAAATGGTCTTCTAACTGACTGATAAAAATGCGGATGACGAAGGTTCTATGACGTGGACTTTGAGATGTTGGCATTTGAATCATCAAACTTTATTTGGTCGCTCAAGGAAACACGGCCCGGGTTGCGCTGAGTGGATTCGGTAGACGTGTCAGCTACGGAAGTGGAGCTGCAGAATCATACACGCAAAATCCCTTCCTAACGGGGAATGATTTTAGGATTTAAATTCACGTAAACTATAATCCTCATACATTACGCATTCCTGTTCGGTTATTATTGTCAGGGAAAATGTTGACCAAATTTGAGACAAAGTCGGCCCGAGTGAAAGGTAAGATAACTCCTCTAGCTAGCTTCACTTAACTGCTGGTTATTGTAATTATTACGAACGCGTTTGTGTACATTTGTCAGATTTTGATCTATTCTTAATTTCTGTACAAATATAATGTTCTATATTTTCAGTAAGGATTCAGTAATATTTTATTGAATACTGTATGTCATTCAGTGTTAGCACAAAGCTATTATTTGTTAGCTATCCAGACGTTGCAGTGAATATCCTCTATTCCGAAGTTTCATTATTTTTGATTACACGCTAATGACATTAACCTGACCAACTCGTTATCAAAAAAGTATTAATGATAATAAAATGTTTAATTCGGTGTCATCATTATATTCTCATAACACTATCGTATTGATTGTCTTCTTATTAATAAATACCTGAATTGATTGTTATGTCTTTTTCTGTAGGGCTGAGTTTCCACCCGAAACGGCCCTGGATTCTCGCTAGTTTGCACAACGGCGTCATCCAGCTGTGGGACTATCGCATGTGCACCCTCATCGATAAGTTTGACGAGCATGATGGTATGAAACAGCTGATCAACATATTCAGTGTCTTGTTATTTTCCTCTGAGCCCTCATAATTTTGTGCATTCATTTAGGTCCAGTCAGAGGTATTGACTTCCATAAACAGCAGCCACTCTTTGTGTCAGGAGGAGATGACTACAAGATCAAGGTTTGCTTGATTCATATTCAATACTGCTGTTTAATAAATTTGCCACCTATCATATGGTTTCATGTGAATTTTCGGTAACAATTTACAATATGTTAACATTAGTTACCAAGACGAAATGAAAAAAAAATGCTTCTAAATCATTTATTAGTCTCAGCTACTGCTAATACATTATTAAAATCTAAATGTTTATTTTTAAACATTAGTTAATGAACTTAGGCTGAAATTAACTTACAATGGACATTTTTATTTTTATTAACAAACTATAACAAAGATGAATAAATACTATAAGTGAATTTATAGCTCATAATTTATGCTAATGAATACCTTATTGTAAAGTGTTTTCTTTTTAAGTATTTTGATTTGCTGAAATTGATTTGATTATTAGGTGTGGAACTACAAGTTGCGTCGATGTCTCTTCACTCTTCTTGGACATCTTGACTACATTCGTACCACATTCTTCCACCACGTGAGCCATGTCAACTTTATGATGATTTTTCATAATGTGTTTTTTTTTTTTAATAAGTGAGACTAACTTGTAATTATCATTTTCAGGAGTATCCCTGGATCCTGAGTGCCTCAGATGACCAAACCATTCGCATTTGGAACTGGCAGTCCAGAACATGTGTTTGGTGAGTCTATATATAGGTTATGAATTAGTGGATGTCATAAGTACAATTTTATTATTATTTAATTTTTTTTTTTTTTTTTTTTTAACAAAATTGTAGGTTGTTGAAGCTTATTTCTAAACCAGTATTGATTATTTAAAGTCCCCATGAAATCAGAATTAAAGTTTATTTGGCTTTTAGTATGAATATGTTAGCCTTAAGGTGTCTGTAAGCCAGTGCCCTCCAAAACAATGACAAAATTTGCATTTACAAGATATAAGCAAAACTTTTTTTTAAGCTCACTTTTGCCAGTATGGATCAGTGATTTTAATAACATCACAATGCACTGCAGTTTCTAATCAAACTTTCTGTCCAATCAAATGCTTTTAAGAATCCAAAGCGTCCCACCCCCTACGCTATAAATAAAGGCTGAAGCTGCCTCTGAAATCGGTCACTTATTCACAGAATTAGTGTTTTCTGTATGGTGAATGGCACATAGTGCACTATATAGGGCATAGGAAACAATTCAGACAGTATAAATGTGATTTCCATTGGGGTGAAAGAAGTCTGGTTTCGCGCTGTCTTACGTAAATGGCCGCAGCATGCTCACAGTCTGCTCTGGTCCAGAGACATGATAGCACGGAGCGGATCATATACGTGAATCGGCGCAGACCACAAAGCGTATTGGACACATTTGAATTCTACACAGAATGCTTTATTTTATAGCAATTTAGATGAGATTGTGACTCATGCTTTGTCAAATGTGACTTTACCAAGCTCAACGGCTCAGGCCCAAACTGTGATATAAACAAAATGCTATTAGCTATTTAAAAAGGGGGGCGGGACTGCTTGATATGTCCCGCTCTGTCTTCCTGTTAGTTTAAATTATGTCAACACATAGAATAACGCTGCATATTTCAAAGCACTTCAGTTGTGCTTTGTGCAATATATCGAAATAATCGAAATGTTGCAGATGTGCAGATCGCTACAGCTTGCAATATTTGGGGCCATGGACAAAAGACAAAGAGAAAATCACTAACTGCTCTTGCCTAAATAACTTTTGTAGCTTAAATAAGAATCAGTGCATATTGAATTTATAGAGTGAGGACTAAGCAGTGTTTTATTTTTCCTTTTAGTTATTCAGTTCCTAAACTGGTGTTAAAATGATTACACTAATGTTAAAATGACATTTTTATGTAATGCTACAGTAAAACACTAATGTTCATTTTCAGAATTAGTTGTAGAGGTGCTTTCTTCTCACAAAAATTGAAACATGGATACTAGTTAATTCAGAATTAGAATAAGCTTTAGTTTGCGCAAACACAAGGAATTTGTTGTTTTACAGGTATATAAATAACCATATATGACACAAGATAGTTATAGAAATTCACTGAGCTGACTCAGTAACAGCTCAGTAAAACTGTATCATCTGAGCATGTGACCCTTTAAACATTATCGTATCACATATCGAATATTGCATAATTTAATGAGTTATCGCATATCACATTTTTCTTGAATATCGCACAGCCCTAACTTCAGTGTGTTTAAATCTTTTTATTGGGGGAATCCAAGCATACAGTACACATCGTAACATACATCTTATGATTCAGCCCTAACTTCAGTGGACCTTTTAACATTTGCAAATAAAAAAATACATTTCATGGACATGTATTTTTTTTTTTACTTGTTAATATATGTGTTAATATTTATTTTGTTTATTAAGCAAATTACTTGAAAATGCTAAAATTGCTTGTCAAAGCATTTTCTCTGACCTCAGCAGCACAACCATTAGCTTAGCAAAACTGATTTGTATATGTTCTCTGTGTGCTGTTTCTTTTCTGTAGTGTGCTGACGGGGCATAATCACTATGTGATGTGCGCTCAGTTCCATCCATCTGAGGACCTGGTGGTGTCGGCTAGCCTGGATCAGACTGTGCGCGTGTGGGATATTTCCGGTGAGGAGGCTTGGGGGACAGGATTGAGTAGTTTGGGAAGACTGGGGGAGGTGGGAATGGAGAGAGAGGATAGAGGAAGATAGAGGCTGCCAAATGGCATTCTCTTCCTCATGTCCTCTCTCTGCAGTGTGTACAGAACAAAACTCTGTGGGCTCGAAGCAAAAATACCTCTCACAGTCATGCCATAAACATCAAGCGTTAGTCTAGTGATTTGTTAGCTATTTTTGTTATTCTTGGGAAGATTACATTTTCTGAGATTGAAATTCTGTCACCCTCATGTCGTCCTAAAAGTCTTCGGAACACAAATTGGGATATTTCTGATGAAATCAAAGAGTTTTCTGACCCTGCATAGATGGCAAGGTTCCTACTACATTCAAGGTCCAAGGTAGCAAGAACATTGACAAAATAGTTGAATAAAGTTATTACATTTTTTTTGCACAACAAAAAGTATTCTTGTAGTTTCATACCATTAGGATAAATCACTGATGTCACATGGACTATTTTGCTGCTGTTCTTGGTTCCTTTCTGGACCTTGAATGTGGTAGGACTCTTGCTGTCTGTGGAGAATCAGAGAGCTCTTAGATTTCTTTAAAATATCTTCATTTGTATTCCGAAGACAAACAAGCATGATGACACAAAGATAAGTAATTATTGACAGAATTTGCATTTTTGGGTCAACTATCCCTTTACATAGCCATGTTAAGATGATTAAATCACAAAAAGATGATGTTTAAATGGAACAAATAAGTCAAGAAACGCTTGAATATAAAGATTTACCATATTGTCACCTGAAAAAAGTGAATGTGAGAGGTGTTTTTGCATGTTTTTTGCATGTTTTAATGATATTGTCAATGTCTATGTCTTTTGCTTTCATTGTTGAACAACTTTCTTGCTCATTAACCTTTTAAACCGGTGATGTCTGCACTGACTAAAAACAAATACTCACGCTTAGATAGTTCTTTCTCTCTATCTTCTTCCCCTTCACATAATAATATGAAATGAATATATATTTATATTGCTGCATGGGTAATACGCAATTACATTTTTATTTTTTATTTTTTGTATTATCTTTTTAACACAGTGGTTCTCAACCTTTTTGACAAAGGTCCTGCATTGTCCACCACAATATTCAAAGGCCCCATGAAATTTCCATTTATTCATGATTTACTGGATAAAAGATTATGTACAAAGATTTAAAAAATTTTTTTTTTTTTGGCTGAATTTCTATCCTTGACGTAACTTGATAAATGTATATTTTTTTATCAATTGAAAATATGCATTACCACTCAAAGTTTTTGAACTGTAAGACTTTTTTTGTTTTGTTTTTAAATAAGTCTCTTCTGCTCACCAAGCCTGCATTTATTTGATCCAGAGTACAGCAAAAACAGTTACATTTTGAAATATTTTTACTATTTAAAATAACTGTTTTCTATTTAAATGTATTTTAAAATGTCATTTATTTCTGTGATTTCAAAGCTGAATTTTAGCATCATTACTCCAGTCACATGATCCTTCAGAAATCAAAAACATTTATTATTATTGATGATTGTTGAAAACAAAACAGTATAGTTTTTCTAGATTTTTTTGTGAAAGTTCAGAAGAACAGCATTTATCTGAAAATCCTTTGTAATATTATAAATGTCTTTTATTATCACTTTTGAACAAATTTTAATCATCCTTGCTAAATAAAAATATTATTATGAAAATTGGTATAATGTTACAAAAGCTTTTTATTTTAGATAAATGCTGATCTTTGGATTTTTCTATTCATCAAAGAATACAGAAAAAAAAAAAACCTAACTGTTTTATATATTGATAATAATAATAACAATAATAATAGTAATAATAAATGTTTCTCAAATCAGCATATTAGAATGATTTTTGAAAGGATCATGTGACACTGAATAGTGGATACTGATGATACTGAAAATGTAGCTTTGTTTTATCTTATTTTAATGCTTGTGTATTTATTATTTTGAATCATCTAAGTCATCTTGAGGCCCCCTGGTTGAGAACCACTGATTTAACATTTTTTCGATTAAGTTTTATCAAAATTATAAGCATTTTCATGTATAGTAACAATCGAGATCCCTAATCCCTGATTTGTGAAATTCCTCTTGTCTTGCATGATGGCATTTGTCATCTGTAAATAATATTAATGGTTAAATACCTCCGAGTTGATCCATCAATCTGAATGCAACTTTACAATCAGTAACTTAACTATAGATTGTCATTTAATCATTTAAGTCTCTTAACACCACTTGAATGCATGATGGAATCCATCTAATAATGCATTACATTATGCAATAACAAATGCATGACTTAACTGGAGTCTTCCTCGCTCCTTTTAACATCTAGTGCCCCTCCAGAGAACATTTTGACACGCTCCACCCCATCAATCCACCATTCAGTTCCATCCTTGCTCACTTCCTGTACAGCTCCTTTGCCCCTCTGGAAACATCCACATCTGTACATTGGTTTCTAGTGCAGCTTTTGTTGGACTATTATTCATTTAGCAGTCATCTAGAGTGCTGAGATCTCAGACACACATTCTATTCTCCTCTTTTTTTCTGCGTCCAGACCTGAGTTAAGCTGATTATCTCTCTGTCATTGATTTACATGCATCTCACCCAATCTCTAGTGATTTTGATCTCTCTGTGATTGTATTGTAACTATGTTCTGTTTTGATTTATTGTTGTCTTTGCTCTTAATCTGGTGGTTAAGTTTCTACAGTTCCTTAACTCAGGTTTAGACCTAATGGAGGATGTTTGTTGTGTTTGTGTTTTCTAACACCAGCGAATGTTTAACAGCCCAACAAATTGTTTTTGTTCACAGTCGCATATGTGTTTTTGAGTAACGGTTGTAATGTTGTTCCTCTCTCTTCCCTCCCCGGTATGTGGGTGTTCCTGTGTATTTTTTTAAACGCTCACCTGTGTGTCGGACTGTAAATATTGCTTCCAGGTTTGAGGAAGAAGAACTTGTCTCCGGGTGCGGTAGACACGGAGGTGCGCGGCATCTCTGGTGTCGACCTGTTTGGGGCATCTGATGCAGTAGTGAAGCATGTTCTGGAGGTAAGAATGTGGTTGTAATTGCCTTAAAAAAAATTTGGACCTGATTGTAAATGAATGAATTGAGGGTTAAATGAATTGGGTTTGTTGTAGGTTTGAATGAAAGTTTGTGTTCTCTTGCTCTGGTCTCAGGGTCACGATCGAGGCGTAAACTGGGCAGCCTTCCATCCCAGCATGCCTCTCATTGTGTCAGGAGCCGATGACCGCCAGGTCAAGATCTGGAGGATGAACGGTACATGTTCTCATGGAAAAATGGCTATCACTGTTCTGATTTGAAAAAAAATTACATTGCAAATATTCCAAAACGTATAGTAGGGCTCTATAAAGTATTATTTTTTTCTCCAAATTCAGCGAGCATCACACGCGCTTCTGTGTTGTAAACAAAACTTGTGTCTGCGGCATTCATTCCAACAGAGACATGCACAACATGCAGGATTCATATTTAAATAATATTTTGCAGCTTAATATTCACAGACACTAGTCCATATCACATTTTTATATTATATTATATATTTTATATTATTCATTTTATACCTACTTTTAATTTATCCATCTGAAAATGTATAAAGTAAATTCCACGACTGGTTCCACGATTCCATTTGCATTTTCCGTATCGTGGAAGTCATGGGGCCCTACTATTGGGACCCTACTATTGAACTACCTTGCTGTAGACTGCCTACACAGTCAGTTGAATCCTCATCTAAACTCTGAAAACGTCTTAAATTCAGTTTGTGCTTACAGTAGTAAAGCCTAGTAATTGTAATATAAGGACATGCGTATTTTGAGTTTGTTTTAACTAAAAGTCACGCAATATGCATTAGTTCTTATTTCCCCCTTTTTTTGCCATTTATTCCTTCGTCTAGAGTCAAAAGCATGGGAGTTGGACACCTGTCGGGGGCACTACAACAATGTGTCCTGTGCAGTGTTCCACCCTCGTCAGGAGCTCATCCTGTCCAACTCTGAGGACAAGAGCATTCGTGTGTGGGATATGTCCAAAAGGACAGGTGTCCAGACCTTTCGCAGAGATCATGACCGCTTCTGGGTGCTGGGGGCTCACCCCAACCTCAACCTGTTTGCTGCTGGTAGGTTATTAGCAATAATTACTTAAGCAAGTGGTTTTGGCAATGAAGTGAGATACATTGAAGTGTAATTTTGTACCTTTCCAGGCCATGACAGTGGGATGCTGGTGTTTAAACTGGAAAGGGAACGTCCAGCTTACGCCGTATACGGTAACATGCTGTACTATGTAAAAGATCGCTTTCTGCGTCAGCTCGACTTCAACAGCAGTAAGGATACTGCTGTCATGCAGCTGCGCAGGTGTGTGAATTTTAAGAATTCAAGTCTAAAAACCCTAAATGTGCATCTACAAAAGGTTTAGTGATGTTGAACTTTTCATTTAATCATATTCGTTTATATACACAGTGGATCCAAATTCCCAGTGTTCAGCATGTCCTACAACCCTGCAGAAAATGCTGTCCTCTTGTGCACTGTGAGTATTGTAGACTATTATTCTGCTTAGTCAAATAAAGGTTCATTTGTGTATTTGTTCATTTCCTCCTCTTTCTTTTTCAGAGAGCTACTAACCTGGAAAACAGCACTTATGATCTGTACTCCATTCCAAGAGAGAGTGACTCCCAGAATCCTGATGGTAACATTTTATCCTTTCTTTTTAGAATTCCCTAATCTTGTGTGCAAAATGAAATCACTTTTTCTACACTATTTTCAGCTCCTGAGGGAAAGCGTTCCTCTGGTCTGACCGCGGTTTGGGTGGCCAGGAACCGGTTTGCTGTACTCGACCGCATGCACTCAGTAAGTGAATCAAGCAACTTTTATTTGAAAGAAAACAACGCTGCAGTTATGGCGTATTTTTGTAGGCCTACCCAGAAGCTAGCATCACACTGGTTCCCTCTACAAAAGCCCAAATATGATTTTTCAACAAGAGTTTGATTTTTACACATTCTTACACTTACATGATCTTGACTAGTGAACACAACTTTAATACATTTGGAACCTAAATACAATCTGTAGAAGTAAAAAGCAAAACAACCACTCTAGTCCCAGACACTTATTAGAAACTGTAAAATCTTTAATAAAACGGGAAAATATTGAGCTTACACAGACCTTATTTCGGGCATTAACCAAAAACCTATAGATAAAACCCATTGACTTTGGGGCGATGGAACCAAAAGTGCTAAAATGCTAACTTGCTTCTGAGTTTTGACATACAAAAATACGGCATCCCTCCTTGTCTATAGTATCAAAAAGGAGCATGACAAATGAACACATGTACTCAAGCAAGCCTGAAGACTTATTCTCTATGCTTATGCCACTCCAGCTCCTGATAAAGAACCTGAAGAATGAGATTGTGAAGAAGGTCCAGGTACCAAGCTGTGAGGAGATCTTCTACGCTGGAACTGGGTCTTTGCTGCTGCGTGATGCTGAAGGAGTCACTCTGTTTGATGTTCAGCAGAAGCGCTCCCTCGCTACGGTCAAAATTGCTAAAGTTAAATATGTGGTGTGGAGCTCCGATGCCAACCATGTGGCCTTGCTGGCCAAACACGGTACTGAAAACTCACTAATTAGGCTTAAACATTGATTTTTGCAGTCACAACTCTCCATCCTTAAAGGTTGTACAAGCATTTTTGCTTGTATCAAACAGAATAATGCTTATATTTTCTTTGATTTGTCATGTTGGCATACACATCTGACTCTGCTTTTGCTTTTTAGCCATCATGATCTGCAACAAGAAGTTAGAGAGCCTTTGTAACATCCATGAGAATATCAGAGTGAAGAGTGGCGCCTGGGCTGAGAATGAAGTCTTCATCTACACCACCTCCAACCACATCAAATATGCCCTCACCTCCGGGTACTGCACCAACAGCTTCACACGCAACTATTTCATTAAGAAACCCTGCTGTTTTGTTAATAATGAAATGATGATCTTTAAATGGACTTTTCATACAGCGATCATGGTATAATCCGTACATTGGATCTACCCATCTATGTAACAAGAGTCAGAGGCAACAGTGTGTACTGTCTGGATCGCGAATGCAGACCACGAGTCCTCAACATCGACCCCACAGAGTACCGTTTTAAACTGGCTCTGGTCAATCGCAAATATGAGGAGGTCAGTGTGTGTTTTTAACATTGAGACTTGCACTTTCTATATTTTATGTTTTGTATTTTTTTTATAATTTAATAATTTCAAGATTTTTAATATATATATATATATATATTTATAATTGTTTAGGATTGATAGATTTATTTATTTTAAAAAAAGAATTTTGCATTATTCTTTATTTTTTAGAGAGCCACACAAAATATTCTTATAACCTGAAAGATATCACTGAAATTGATCAAGAGAGTTATTTATAGTCAATCAGTAAAAAAATTTACAATCAGTAAAAATCATTTTGATTTGCCTTTAATAACCATTATTTTAGTATTCTTTATATACTGTTATATAGTTTATTATTATTCTGAAATGGAGTTTAGTTTAAGTCATTTTATATTCTTTTGTCATTTTCATTATTTTTTACTTTCTATTTTGCTTTTTTTTATATCACTTTTCAGTTTTTAAAATAGTTGTCATTAATTGAAACAACAGTTTTAATTAATTTTTATTTCTACCTAACCCCCTTAGGTTCTTCATATGGTGCGTAATGCTAAACTGGTAGGCCAGTCCATCATTGCCTATTTGCAGAAGAAGGGCTACCCAGAAGTTGCTCTGCACTTTGTGAAAGATGAGAAGACTCGTTTCAGCCTGGCTCTGGAGTGTGGAAACATTGAGGTATATAGGACTGCCATTTATGGAGAATCACTTTTGCCTGATCAGGTGTTCATTCTTGATTTGTTTATTCCTGCAGGTGGCGCTGGAGGCTGCAAAAGCCCTGGATGAGCGAAGTTGCTGGGAGCGTCTTGGCGAGGCTGCACTTTTGCAGGGTCATCACCAGGTTGTGGAGATGTGCTACCAGAGAACCAAGAACTTCGACAAACTCACCTTTCTGTACCTCATCACCGGCAACCTGACCAAGCTCAGGAAGATGATGAAGATAGGTGAGTGATGAGGGAAAAAACATGAGTACACTACCACTCAAAATTTAGTTTTAAGAAGTCACAACTAACAGCCACACAATGTGGCATTGTATCAGTTGTGAATTCTGAGTTGTGTTGCGGTAAATATAGCAACAGGTGACACCAGTATCTCACCGAGTCCAATTATTTCATGTCATCGAAATAATGGCACCCCACATAGTCCAAAATATCTGGATTTTTTTTTAAATAACGTAACCCTTGGGTATTTCACTACATATTTCAGTAAGAGACATCATTTATGTTATATTAAGCCATACAAGTCTAACTACCCGAGGTTCCCTTTAAAGATAATTCATTCTTATGGATTGTTTAAATGATGTTTGTATTTTGTGTTAAAGCTGAGATAAGAAAGGACATGAGTGGACACTATCAGGGCGCTCTTTACCTGGGTGATGTCAGCGAGCGTGTGCGAATCCTGAAGAACTGTGGACAGAGTGAGTGCTGTCACTTATTTTGCTTACATGAATGTTTTAAAGAGACTTATTCAAAGAAAATAACATCTGTATGACATTCTCAGAATCTCTGGCTTACCTGACTGCTGCCACTCATGGGATGGATGAGGAGGCTGAAGCCCTGAAGGAGACCTTTGACCTGGAAAAAGAAATGGTATGTTATATTCTCCATGCTAAGAGGGATGCACTAATTTGTAGATGAGCAATTGAGCCATGTTTTCCATCCACGTGCAGGTGCCAGAAGTGGACCCTAATGCCCAGCTGTTGCAGCCACCACCTCCCATCAACCCCTTGGACACCAACTGGCCTCTGCTCACCGTCTCCAAGGGCTTCTTCGAGGGAGCCATTGCTGCCAAGGGTGAGGTTTTTTAATACACATACTGGTGCAGAGTGGGTAACCAAGACAAAGCTGGATCTCATTTTGATGAAAAACATGTATTTTTTTGTTTGTAGGACGTGCTGGCCAGATGGTTGCTGACCTGGACATGGATACTACAGGAGGAGAAGGCTGGGGAGATGATGTAGAACTTAATCCAGATGAAGGTATTTACTATCATATTTCATAGTAAAACTATTAGGGATGTAACCATATTATCAATATCATGTTATCGCGATAGAAAAACTGTCTCGCTATCATCATGGGCACATGACGATATGAAACGATAGGTCTTCCGGGCTTGTATAGTTTTTAAAATATATTTAAACTTCTTATTTTAAAGGTCTTTAAAGTTGTGTTTGGTGGCATTATGCTTTGGCACAGTATCTGTCAAACACTAAAACCAAAAGCACAATATTACTTAATCCCTTTATCATGTCTGTTTTCTACGAAGCGCGCACTTTGTTGAGCACCTCCGAGCGGCTCAGTTCACAGTGAATGCAGTGAACTGTGAGTTTATGTGTTGTGAGTTTAGCGTACATTTGGGAATGCAACAGCCACAAATCATCGTGGCAGATGATTACAGCATTTCAGTAGATTTGTAGTGAGACACGTTTTGTAAGCCTGTTTTCAATGAAACTGGAGTTTTCCATCAAAATAAAAGCTCTTCGGCCATTTCCATCAAAATAAAAGCTTAATAAATAAATGGGTAACATTTCTGCAGTGCAAATTCAAAATATCTCTTTCAAGTGTAGAAATTAGGAAAGAAGTATACCTATAAAATATTCAATTTCATTTATTTTACAGTGCAGTAGTTTTACAATATATTGCTATTACTAGGGGAGTGACGAGACACTTATCACACAAGATGAGACGAGACATGAGACTGGGTTCACAGAGAACAAGACAAGATTTTTAATTTTTTTTTTTTTAAGAAATCCTCAATAATGAAATGTATAGGGAAAAAAAAAATATTTTATTCAACTGAAAAACAAAAAATAAAGGTAGAAATTAAACTTCTATTTTAATAAATTATATGCAGTAATAAACATGTAAACTAATGCTACATGATTCTGGATAAATAAAAAAATAAAAATAAAAAAAAATTCAAATTAGAGATCACAATTCTCATGATACTGTTGAGAATTTGAATCTCCTGAATTAATGATTCAATGATAAATGCATTTTTAAATGTGAAGTTGACGCCACCTCCTGGTGTAAGAGAATAAACCTTACAATACATACATGTGTTAAGATACTTTAGTTTTGATCGCTATTGTAGACATTAAGTGTTTATCCCCAAACTATAAACTTTTATTCTAGTACTTCTGTTATTTAAATGTCTGTAACACAGAAATAATGATCATTATGTGGTTGAAAGACAGGAATAAGATTGCTTTTGCTTTTGAACAGAGATCGCAATCTTTTTAGGATTAATTGTGCAGCTCTAATGTAAAGACTGCAGGTACTATCCCATTCTCGCAAGACCACGTCGGATCAAGTGAGATCTTGTGCCGTAAGATCTCGTCATATCCCTAGCTATTACTGTCGTTGTTGTTGTTATTATATTCTAATTTGTTTGGCTTCCTAAAACACCAGTGTGAATGTAATTTAGACTGAGGCAGTATTCCACAAATAAAAAGAGGAATGAGAGGCCTTTAAATTTCAGGTACAAGTCAATTCAGTGACTTGTTTTTCTGAAGTTTTCTTAGTTAAGAACATAGGTTGGAGCTCTTAATTTTGAACTCTCAAAGTGCATTAGATAAAATAATTTAACTTTTTCTCAATTCTTCATTTCTCTTTTTAAAACAATATTGCAGTAAATATCGTATCATGGACTTCATATCGAGATATTATCATATTGTGAGATTTTGATATTGTGAGAGATGATTTGTATCTCATACTCTCATGCTTTCCTCAGATGGATTCTTGGATGCTCAAGAGGGTCTGGGCGATGAGGGAGCTATTGGAAAAGAGGAAGGAGGAGGCTGGGATGTTGAGGAAGATCTGGACCTCCCGCCAGAACTGGCAAGTCTTGTGTAAAACAGAAATGAAAAGTCGCTACTTTTTGTGACTGGATATTTACAGAATCCAAAGTAACCTCAGAGCTTGCTGTCTTTCCTTTAACCAACAGGATGTACCTTCTGTTGGCGGAGGTGGCGCAGAGGGTGAAGGTTTCTTTGTGCCGCCCACCAAGGGCACAAGCCCCACACAGATGTGGTGCAACAACTCTCAGCTGGCAGTGGATCACGTTTTGGCTGGATCTTTTGAGACTGCTATGAGGGTAAAGGGATTTCACAAAACTATAGATTAGGGTTGCATGATTAGACATGGAGAGTCTAAACTGAAATGTAGCAGATGTTTCTTTGCTGTCTCTAATGTTTTCATTCTTTTCTTCTACAGTTGCTGCATGACCAGGTTGGTGTGGTTCAGTTTGGACCCTATAAGCAGCTGTTCATGCAGACTCTGTCCCGTGGGCGCACCTGTTACCTGGGCCTGCCGTCTCTGCCCTGCTTGCACAGTTACCCTCAGAGGAACTGGAAGGACAGCGGGGCCAAAGGGGGTCTGCCAGCGGTGGGCTTGCGTCTCTCTGATCTCATTTCACGCCTGCAGCAGTGCTATCAGCTGACCACAGCAGGGCGCTTTGAAGAAGCTGTCGAGCGTTTCAGAGCCATTCTCCTCTCCGTGCCACTGCTTGTGGTTGACAACAAACAAGAGATTGCAGAGGTGTGTTTTCATTCAGGATGAGTAGTATATTGTTTTATATAGGTATAAAAACCGTACTATGTTGTCTTTAATGTCAAATGCTTGTGTTTTCAGTGCTGACTAATCTAAGCGCCTCTGATTGGCCAATGCATTTCTAAGTTCAACAAAAACGTATTTGATTGGTTATAAGGCTTAATGCTGCACAAAACAGCGCATATAAGCAGTCTGATGCCATTTGAGCCAATATAAATGTAATTCTGCAAATTGACACCATTTATTTATTCATTTATTACATTTATTTTAAATTACGACAGCCGTAACACGTTGTTTTTTTATTGTGCAGGGGCATTTTGTTGCCCCTTTGCCTAGAATTTATGGGGCATTTTTGTTCATTTTGGTGGCATGTTTGCCACATGCCTTTGTTAATTTCCAACCCTGATAGGGGCTAAGTACTAAACATTCTTTTTACTTTCACTCAGGCTCAACAGCTTATCACCATCTGTAAAGAGTATATTGTTGGCCTCACCATGGAGACAGAGAGGAAGAAACTTCCTAAAGACACTCTCGATCAGCAGAAGAGACTTTGTGAGGTATGTGGATTTTAAAATAAGATTTTACTTTATTTTGTACAAAATACTTTACACAAACATTTAAATATATGCACTGAATCTTGTCTTAATATACATTAATATTTCTCTGTATGTTTCAGATGGCAGCATATTTCACACATTGCAGTCTGCAACCTGTCCACATGGTGTTGGTGTTGAGAACAGCACTCAATCTTTTCTTCAAACTGCGTAATTTCAAAACAGCAGCCGGTTTCGCTCGCCGTTTGCTTGAGTTGGGTCCCAAACCAGAAGTAGCACAGCAGGTAAACGGATTACAGAAGTACCCCCTAACCCATGGCTGTACAGTCAGTTTTTCTCACATTAAGAATTGTTAATGTAAGTTTTTATTGGTTCTTGGTTTCTTTATAAAAAAAATAAAAAAAATTAAAATTAATAAAATGCAGAAAATGGCATTTTATTAAAAATACAAAATACATTAAAAATGAACAAATATTTTGAAAGCTTGCTTTTATCATTTTAAATCATTTTGTATTTAATAATGATAGAATGATAGATAGTTTGTACAAAGTGCTTAAAGTGGTTGAAGTACTTGGATGTGACTTTTTGAAATTAGCAATATTCCTGAAGAGGTACTAGGAGTACTTGAATTATTGAAAGACAATGTAGATGTTGAAAGACAAGATTGATTCAAGCGTGTGACTTCGATCATTTATTTTAAGCAATTCACTAGCAAAAAATTAATGAAATTAGAATAGTTCATTTTTGATTCACTTGTAATGATTTTAAAAACATATGGGTGAAACTGAGCTTTTCGAAACTCAGAATCTGTTAAACCATTGCGTTGCAAAATGACTCACTGTTTTGAACCCTTGCGTATCACGAATCTTTTGTTTCAGATCGGGACTTCAAATTGCGTATCGTGTATCATTTGATTGAATGATTGAATCATTTTGCAAATTGAGTGATTCAAATGATTCATGATACGTGCTTTGAAGTCCCGATCTAGATGCGTGATTTTTTTTTTTTTTTTTTTTTTTAAATTGTCTATATACTGATCTAGGTTAAATGATTTTCGTTAAATGATATAATATCCATGCTCAGAGTCGTGATCTGAAATTACGGTTTGTGAATCATTATTCAGGTCGGGACTTTGGAGCATTAATCGCAAATCATTTAATTTAGATAAGAACTTTGGAGCAGCTTTGCAAATCTTTTGCTTTAGATTGGAACTTTGGAGCGTGGATTGTCAATCATTTGATTCAGATCGGGACTTCAGTGGGGGCTTACAAATCATTTCAGTTCAGGATTTTGGAACGGTTTTGTGACACTTTTTTTTTTTCAGATTTTTTTGTTTGTTTGTTTGTTTCCCTAAACAGTAGAGAAAATCAAACAATTAAGTCAGTACAGTTATAAAAACAAAACAAAGAAAAAAAAAGTATGCACAAATACAAATCTCTTAAGAAAATTATAGTTAACTATAGTAAAAGTGTAGTATACTTTGTAATACTTTAGTAGTAATACTTTGCATGTGCTTTATTTTTTCAGTTTTGTTTTATTAGTATATTTTTATTTATCTGTTTGTCTTTTTTATCTATTTATCTATTGTATTGTTTTGTTTTTTGTTTTTTAAGAGAAGACGTTGTTTGATAAGTGAGATCTGATTCTCTGATCTCTAAAAAAAAAAAAAAATTCATTTTATAGTATTTGTACAAAACCCTAGATAGAATGATTTTTAAGCCATCCTGCAGCCCCCTTTGGAAGTATCTTGAGCCACCGTGGGCTTTCCCTTGTTGTGTACATTTTCATTTATAACCTGTTGTTCCCTGTTTTTACGTTCTCAGACGCGAAAGATTCTTGCAGCATGTGAGAAGAGCCTGACAGATGCTCACCAACTGAACTACGACCCCCACAATCCCTTTGACATCTGCGCAGCCTCTTTCACTCCCCTGTACCGTGGACGCCCAGTAGAGAAATGTCCCCTGTCTGGAGCCTGCTACTGCCCCAAATACAAAGGAGAGGTCTGCAGGGTCACACAGGTTAGTAGCAAGCCTTTGTAATGTCCAGGTTTAATTTATGTTAAAGAGAGAATATTGTTAATATGAGACAAAGTAACTGCTATTCCTCTTGTTCAGTGGTTTATCTGATCATGTGCTGCTATAAAGTGAAGGATCAGTTTTCATTGGCTGTTTCTCTGCTGTTTCCTAGGCGACCGAGATTGGTAAAGATGTGATCGGATTGCGTGTGAGCCCACTGCAGTTCCGTTGAACACGCTACATAAACATGGATGAAAACATGTGCTTCTCTCACATATTTTTTCTTTATAAGATGAAGTAATAAAAAAATTCATGAGAAAATTCTAGAAGATATCTTGTTACATGACTAATTTGTGACTGTGCTTTCTGTTATTATATCTGAGCTCTCTACGGTGTGTATGCTTTTTTCTGGTTCATTATTCTGAATAACTAAGTGTACATCTGTGACTCTATCGATCAGTGCAAAACAAGTTTCCTTTCCTGTGAAACTCTTTAAATACTGAAATAAAATTCTGGTAAACAAATGTTTAACTGTGTTTTTCTTTTCCATGGTTATTATCATTAACTAACACTAAAACCATAAAAAAAAAATCATTACTTGAAATAAAACTTTTAATTTCTTTTAATAACTTATAATAAAAAAAAGTTTCTCATTTTCATTTGTTTATGAGCTAAAATAACTAAAACTAGAAACAAACGTATTAAAAACTGCATATTGATATATTAACCATATCTATGGGGTTAACTATATAACTATCCACATTATTCTTCCATAAATTTTATGGATCTGGCTTCCGGTCTTATCCACGTCCAGCTATTTTTAGCTATACAAAACAGCTTAATGTTGAAAACTGGTGTCTTACCATATTATTTTAATGTATTATCTTAATTTTGAACAAACTGGTTTGTAGCGCAAACAGTTTAAGGTTTGCTGTACGTTGTTGTTCTTCTCGTTATTTCAGCGGCAGTGGCGGCTCGTCTGGGGAGGCACAGCTTCCCCAACATTTTGAAATGAAAATGAGAGGAGGACGATTTAATATTAATAAAATTCACGATTCATTAAGTTCATGTCTCAGAATGTGTATGTTTTTGTTTATAATTTCATATACATGTTACAAAAGTTGGAAAGTGCTGCTTTTCTTTCGCGAATGTGCCGAATCTGCTGATGTCATTACAACCGCTAAGTGGTAGAGAAGGGTAGGGGAGGCTAGTGGAGAGCTGAGCTCTGGTGCCTCCTTTGGTCAAAAAAAAATAAAATAAATAAAAATAATAGCCAATCACTATCGAGTGTTCACTTTCAGCGCTGAGGAGTGTTGAGAAAGGAAACATCGATATACCTTTTGGTATATCAATCATCATAGAGACGTAAATTACGTGATAATAGTTTGAACGTCTCTCGCTGTGCTGATAATGTACCAAGTACTTATGATGAGTAGTGATATTGACTATTTGATCGCCAAAAGATTTACCAAGCTGTCATTAAAACAGTAAATTAAACATAAAAGGAGAATGCGCCTAAGCTGGATATAGGCTACAGCAGTCGTGGCTTAATTAAATGGCACAGGCAGCTCTCTTTTAACACAGACTTTTATGGATGTTTGCTTCAAGTGATAGGCCAGGTAAGTGAAATTATATTATTCTGCTGTATGTGTGTCGTTTTCTTTACGTTTTGTGACTGAAAACAACCAAAAAGCCATTAAAATGTGGTTAAGCAAATACTAACAATAATAATCGGCAGGGATCCCCAGACCAATACAATTAGTGTGCCTCCTCTATTTTAAAACCCAGGAGCCGCCACTGTTCAGCGGTTAATGAACCGGAGGTCTCGCCCACAGGCTTACTTCTGTTTTGAAGAATAAGCCAGATACATGAACAAAAGAGAATGTATAACACTACTAACATGGCGGATATCGTTTTTACTTGCCTATCTTTCCAAACCTCATTATTGAGTAACTGTGAATTAAAAGTACGTGTATTTCGTGTTCAGGATTTTTTTTTTTTCCCTTTATGACCACAAGGAGGTGCTAAATGTACAAAAAGTCACTGAGAATTAAGCCACACAAGTTCACATGGTTTTGGTTAGTGCTCTAATTTATTTTGATCAATTGGAAACTTATGCTTTCAGTTCTGTACAATAACTCCCACAGAAGACTGATTACATTTCTGATTGCAAACCTGAAAAAAATAATGTAATAAATCCAAGATTCCATAGCCATTTAATTAAAAACTTAAATAAGAGTGTTTTTACACCAAATTAAAAGGAAAAGTATACTACTTTTGTAGTCCACAGGTTGTTAGAACCCAAAACCTCTCAACACTGGAAACAGGATTCTCCAGTAAGACAGTCATTTAAAGTTTTTTGTCACATCCCTCCTGTCTGCTTAAAATCATCCGGCTAACGTCAATGTTGTTATTGGTGAAAACCTCTTTTCCGTGATCGATGGTGGCATCAGGCAGAGATCGGGTGCGGCCCAGAATCCAAGCAAAGTCTACGTGGAACAGTCTCAAAACATCGGTGCATGAATACACCAGCGCTGAATTCTCATAGTCAGTTGACAAAATCCAGTATGGAGTGTAGGGCAAAACTGCCAATAAGAGAAAGACAAAATATGATTTAGGCCTACATTTTGTTTCCTATTAATTCTGTAATAGAATTGTCATACGCAATGGCAAAACATTTAATGTGCAAAAAAGACAATCAGATTTGTACCGTAAGAGAAACTGATTCCAAGCTTTGCTGGATTTCTTTTATCTTCCACCACAGCTGTCCCTTCAATTGTTTTTAACTCTCCTTTTCTAATTAAAATAAAGTTTATGGTTCAACTGTTGCATCTTATATAAAAGCCTACGAAATTACAGATTTAAAAAAAAACACTGATTTAGCTGTTGGTACCCACAAGATTTCAGAGCTCTTTACATGAGCTGTTCCATCCAGCTTGAGAGTGAAGTTAGTCTCAATGCATCTTCCTCGCTCAAACTGTGCTGGAAGTTTAGAGATCTCAAACCACCTACCCATAAACTACATTAGGATACAGAAAAGCAAACAATGAAAACGTTTATAAGAAATGTAGAAGACCAGTTAACAGCATAAGCTGTGTCGCAGTTACCTTTTTTAGGTTGAATGCAGGTTGAGTAGCAGGCTCTGGGCATGGCCCCCAGTGAGGAACCTGGGCATTTATGATGGGCAGAAAGAGGGCAAAAACAACTAAGGCCTTCATTTTACTAGTTTTGCCCTTTGCCAAAATAAAAGAAAAAATAGAAACGTAAAATATTAAATAGAGTTTATACAGCATACATTTAAATATAGTCATACACTATCATTCTGAATTCATAAAAAGGACCGTTTTACCAAAACAAATTAAAACAACTCTTACCTTTTAAAGTCGTGCTGAATATGAGAAGGACTGTGGACCTCTCATACTATTTATTTGAATCATTCTCCTCTTGCATCATGTGACTGAAGAAACGTCATGAAGGAGTCTTTGTGAGGCCCGAGTTTATTCCTGACATGAAGTAAGTGATTAAGTAAATTGAAGTCATGAGAGAATGTTCCGTTGTGGATATCTAAGCTAAACTAACAATGTCACAATTCTTTGTTTTTCAAACAAACTTTTTTCTTTCTAAACATTCCATTTGTGTTTCTCAAGTTCAACTTATTTTTAACATATGCTAGTTTAGGGCAGTAAGCTGTAAGTGATCTGTGATGCTGAACCTGTGCTTTCGAATCGGCAGCAGTCTTAATGTTTGTAATGGTTATGCTGACAGACAGAGAGCGCTATAGTAAGGCGAATGCTCATCTGTCTGATCACAAATGGTTTGCTGGCAAAAAAGTATGTGGCATTTATGATTTATTTTGGTTCTTACATTATCCTTTTTAAATTCATGTTTAGTTTCTGTGGATATGTCATGTTGGACCTGAACGCTAATTAAACTTAAAAAAAAAAAAAAAATTATATGTGGCAACTTGGCAAGCCTGTTATCCACCTTTTTCCTGCTGTAAGAGTGGGTGTGGCCATTTGTAAATTTTATGGGTCTGGCTTCCAGTCTCATCTGTGTCCAGCATTCTTAGCTTGTTTTGCTGCTTTGATATTGCAAAATGGTGTGTCTTATTATGAACACACTGGTTTGTAGTGCAAATAGTTTTACCGTTTACTGCACGTTGTTGTTATTCTCGTTATAGCAGCTAATGAACCGGAAGTCTCACCAATAGGCTTAATTCCGCATTAAAGAAAAAGGTGGAAAACCTCATTGAGCCCACAGGAAAGGGTGGCCCACACCTCACAAACTTTTCACGTTTTGTCTTTTGTGTTTAAAAAAAAAACTGCCATATGTATGTTTTCCCATCATTTTTGTAGTAAATCTGTGTCCTTGTGACCTTGTGTGACCTTGTCCTCACGTGTAGTTGAGTGTTTTGCATGTTGCAGGTGTTTGTGATAAGATAAACAAAACTGGTGTGATAAGAAAGTGTTACATGACCACTTTGTGCACCCCTTTCATAACTAAATGATAAATGGAAGAAAATTGTATGTTATAATATCGTATATGTTATGTGAAGATGAAAAAAGTTGTTTTTTTTTGGGCCACAAGCCAACAAAATACATAAGTAAACAAACATACATGTACACACTACCAGTTGAGATTTTTTATGTTTTTAAAGAAGTCTCTTCTGTTCACCAAGCCTGCATTTATTTGATCCAAAGTATACAGCAAAAGCAGTAATATTGTAAAATATTTTTACTATTTAAAATAACTGTTTTCTATTTGACTATATTTCAAATTGTAATTTTATTCCTAAATTCTCAGCATTATTACTCCAGTCTTCAGTGTCATGATCCTTCAGAAATTATTCTAATATGCTGATTTGCTGTTCAAGAAACATTTTTTATTATTACTATTATCAATATTTAAAACAGTTGAGTAATTTTTTTCAGGCTTCTTCGATGAATAGAAAGATTCGAAGATCAGCATTTATCTAAAATAAAAAGCTTTTGTTACATTATATACACTCAAAAATAAAGGTGCGATGCCATCAAAGCAATGCCATAGAAGAACCATTTTTGGTTCCACAAAGAACCATTCTGTCAAATGTTCTTTAAAGAACCATCTCTTTCTTACCTATTTATAATCTGAAGAACCAGCACAAAGAAACTTTGGTGAAACAGAAAGGTTCTTCAGATTTTAAAGGTTCTTTATGGATCCATTTAGACAAAAAAAGGTTCTTCTATGGCATCATGAAGACCCTTTATTTTTAAGAATGTATCACATCCAAAAGCTCAAAAGACATGTGTAATGCTATAAAATTACTATTTCAGATAAATGCTGTCGTTCTGAGCTTTCTATTCATCAAAGAAACCCAAACAAATTCTACTCAGCTGTTTTCAACATCATCATCATAATAATAATAATCTTTTTTTTCAGCAGCAAATCAGAATATAAGAATATTTCTGAAGGATCATGTGACTGGAGTAATGATGCTAAAAATTCAGCTTTGAAATCACAGGAATAAATTACATTTTAAATTAATTTCAAAAATTCAAATAGAAAAGTTATTTTAAACAGTAAAAAAAAAAAATCTAAATTTTACTTAAACATTTTACTGTTCAAAAACTTTGACTTGTAGTGTATATTTATTTCATGTATAGCATGAGTAACAAACTAAACAATTTGTTTCAAAGTTTTGAATCTTCCTGGGAGACATAAAATGTCCAGATATATGGATATTTAGAATGCAACTTTAAAAAGGCACAAAAGCCAATATCCACCCTGAATGTGGCAAATTCTAAAAATCATTTAAAAGCAAAACCATCAAAATCTCTATTGAAATTTAATAGATTCAAGAGAATCATGGATAAAAAAAAAAAAAACAGGCAGATTCTTAACAAAACTTCAGTGCTCTGATTCAGAGTTGGTGCTGGAAAATTCTGTCATAAATGTGAAATTTTCAACACTTGATATCTAACTAAAAATGTATTCTTCAGACTAAAATGTTGCTATGTAAAAATGCATTGTACAGTCATTAAAAATAAGTAAAACAATTGCTTATTAACATGCAAATATATCCTTTAGGGAAACCTTTTGAATGCCTTTTACAGCCATTCATGACACAAGCACCTTCTTCTATAAGGTACAACTCAAGATGTGTTTATTTAACCTTCAACATCTCATTGAGCAGATGCCCAGGTTCCCTAAACCTGTTCTAATGAGTTAATTTTAGTTGAGGGGGTGGAGTTAGTGATATAACAAACAGATGTATAGCTCTATAAATACTGAACTCTGATACTGCTCTTTACCTTGAACACAAGTTTCACACTTGAAACCAAACAGGTAAGATGCTTGGCATTTGAATCTCATATCCAACTCTCTTTTTTGTTGTTTTTCTCATTAAATATGACTCTTTTTCAGATTTAAAATAAGAGAATGCGGGCTCTTCAGATTCTGTCTCTGATTCTGCTGTCAGTGCTGACAGTCAGTGCTCAGTCCATCGGTTCCGGGAAATGTCCACAGCCTCCTGTTCAACAAAACTTTGATCCTGCTAGGGTAAACTTTTACTTTTTATCTTAAAGGGATAGTTCACCCAAAAATTAAAATGCTGTCTTTAATTACTCACCCTCATTCTTAACTCGTAAGACCTATGTTCATCTTCGTAAAATTGAAGAACCACTGATGTCACATGGACTAGTTTATTGAGGGTATGCAAAATATTAAAATATTTTAATTTGTGTTCCGAAGATAAACAAAGGTCTTACAGGTTTGGAACAACATGAGGGTGACCATTTTTGGGTGAACTATCTCTTTTAATCCTTATTTTTAGTTTATTTTTAGTTTAATCAAGATGACCATCTTGAAAAACTTTAACATAATAAAGCCAAGAGGAAGACAAGAAAAAATAAGAAAAATCACATTGATAACAAAACTTACAGCAAATTCGTTACAGTAATTTGTCAAATTTCTTTTTCAGCTACAAAGTTATCTGCAGTTTCAAACCTGTAGTATAATTTCTCATCATTTTGTTGTTTCATAGTACATGGGCAGATGGCATGAGATCCTGAAGTTTCCAAACCCATTCCAGTTGGGAGAGTGTTGTCAGGCCACTTACACTCTGAGTGATGGTATTGTCCTGGTTCGAAATGATGAGCTTCTGTAAGTACTGATGAACTATTCCTAAAAAGTAAATAAATAAATAATAATACATTTACAGATACAGAACATTCAAAATAATTTTTGAAATCTAAAAAATATTTTAAAATAAAATACGTGCTAATATTCAAAATAGTTTTGCACTTTTTTTTCTGATTTAAATTGACCTAATATTGTTTCTCTAAATATCTTCACAGTGCTAATGGCACTATCAGTTTCATTGAGGGAACTGCTAAGATTGTAGATGCATCAGAACCTGCCAAACTTGAAGTCAGCTTTTTTGAAGGCAAGTCCAAACAAATCATTCTTCCTAGTTTATTTTATTACTATTATTATTATGAATTGTTGATTTGAGTTATTCATGATTTTGTCCTCTTTCAGATGCTCCTCCTTCCCCCTACTGGGTGCTGGCTACTGATTATGACAACTACACCCTGGTTTACTCTTGCTCTGATTTTGATAATCTCTTTCATACTGAGTATTCCTGGATTATGAGCAGGACCCGCACACTTTCTAAAGAGACTATCTCTGAGCTGTTAGATATCCTCAAATCCCATGGCATCGGTACTGATAATTTCACTGAAACTGACCAGAGACCGGAGCTGTGCAGCACCATGCCTTAACAGAGCTGCCATATATAATGAATGATCCTAAGATGTGTTGTGGTCTAATTATGATTTTTAAGCTCTTTACATTCCTAAAACATATTTTCTCAGTCAGTGGTGGTGAGGCATGAGACTGTGAATATCTGCAAAGTTGACAGTACTGAATTGTATGGTCACTATGTAAACTAAAGCTTTTTGTTGTGATTTTTCTTTTTTCTTCTTTCTTCAAACAGCTGAATACGGTCTAGAAAATATACACTGTGTGATAAATCCAAATTGTTACATATTTAGCATGGATCTGATTTTGAATAAATATAAAAATTGTAAAATGCTCTCTTTTGTCATTTGTTCTCATGCACATGAAAATTGTCTTATGTCAGATATGTGATGCTCTTTGCATTCGTTTTGTATAACCATCACTGGTTATTTTGTAGAAAAAAGGTTTTGTGCTTTGATCAAAACATTAAATTTAATAAGGTACGAACTGACCTATTAACACTACCAGTTAAAAGTTTCTGAACAGTAAGATTTATATATATTTTTTTAAGAAGTCTGTTCTGCTCACCAAGCCTGCATTTATAATTTTTTAAATATTTTTACTATTTCAAATAACGGTTTTCTATTTTAAAGTGTAATTTATACCTGTGATTTCAAAGCTGAATTTTTAGCATCATTACTCCAGTCACATGATGCTTTAGAAATCATTCTAATATTCTGATTTACTGCTCAAAAAAAATATTATTAATATTATTGAAAACAGCTGAGTAGGATTTTTTCAGGTTTCTTTGATGAATAGAAAGTTCATTTATCTGAAATAGAAATCTTTTGTAACATTATAAATGTCTTTATCATCAAATTGATCTTTTGATCAATTTAAAGCATCTTTGCTAAAGATAAAAAATTTCTTTCCCAAAAATAAAAATAATACGGACTCCAAACTTTTGAAAGGTATAATGTTACAAAAGTTTTTTATTTTAGATAAATGCTGATCTTTGGATTTTTCTATTAATCAAAGAATCCTGAAAATGTGACACTGATGACTGGAGTAATGATGCTGAAAATTTAGCTTTGATCACAGGAACAAATTACATTTTAAAATATATTCAAATAGAAAACAGTTATTTAAAATAGTAAAATTAGTAGTATTTCAAAATGGTAGTGTTTTTGCTGTGCTTTGGATCAAATAAATGCAGACTCTGTGAGCAGAAAGAGACTTCTTTTAAAAACAGTTAAGTTGTCTGACAGTTATTAAGCAATACATTTTACACAAATGTGGCTTTAAAAAAATAGGAAAAAATGTTATATAATAACAGTAAAATAACTAGGATTTATTGTAAGTAATCTAAAGTATCTTACTTTTATGCACAAAATCACTCACGTAGCCCGTGACTGATATCGAATCACTATGATATCGATATCGAGGTTTGGTCCCGTCGCATTCTGTTATAAATTAGATAAATCACGTAAATCCAAATATGTCTATATATTCAAATCAACGAAATTTGACGAAAAGTCGAGTCCTTTAACATTTATGTCGTAAATCATTAATTAGGCTAATAGGCCTAGTCTAACCTATACATGAAATATGTCTGCCACCAAACACGTTTGTTTATGAAAAATGAAGAAATAAGATTTTTTTATACAACAGATCTGGATTTACATAACAGGTTAACATAAGTGTGTCCTCACGTGTCGCTGTATGTTTTGCATGGTACAGGTGTTTGTGATAAAAGAACACACTAATCAAAGAGTGGACACGTGTTCACGGGTGACAGTGAAGGACGCATGTTCTCAACCTCCTGATGAGGACACAAAACATGCATTAGAAAGAACAACTAATAAAAACGAATGACTATTCAGAAAACAATATCATCTTACACAAACATTTTAGAACAAATTCCGCAGTAACTTACAGGAATAGGCCATGCTTCATTATAACTTGAGTGATTTTGTGCATAAAAGTAATATACTTTAGATTACTTAAAAATAAATCCTAGTTATTTTACTGTTATTTAAAAAAAAAATCCAACTTTTTTAAAGCCACATTTGTGTAAAATGTATTGCTTAATAACTGTCAGACAGCTGAACTGTTTTTTAAAGAAGTCTCTTCTGCTCACAGAATCTGCATTTATTTGATCCAAAGCACAGCAAAAGCACTACCATTTTGAAATATTACTAATATTACTATTTAAAATAACTGTTTTCTATTTGAATATATTTTAAAATGTAATTTGTTCAAGTGATCAAAGCTAAATTTTCAGCATCATTACTCCAGTCGTCAGTGTAACATTTTTCAGGATTCTTTGATGAATAGAAAAATCCAAAGATCAGTATTTATATGAAATAAAAACCTTTTGTAATATTACACACTATACCATTTAAAAGCTTGGAGTCAGTGTTATTTTTATTTTTGGGAAATAAATTTTTACAAATTAATACTTTTATTTCACAAAGATGCTTTCAATTGATCAAAAAATCAATTTGATGATAAAGACATTTATAATGTTACAAAAGATTTATAGTTCAGATAAATGCTGTTTTTCTGAACTTTCTATTCACCAAAGTAACCTGAAAAAAATCTACTCTGCTGTTTTCAATAATATTATTATTATTTTTTTTGCAGTAAATCAGTATATTAGAATGATGTCTAAAGGATCATGTGACTGGAGTAATGATGGAGTAATTCAGCTTTGAAATCAGGTATAAATTACACTTAAAATATATTAAAATAGAAAACAGTTATTTGAAATAGTAAAAATATTTTAAAAATTATTAATGCAGGCTTGGTGAGCAGAACAGACTTCTTTAAATATAATAATAATAATAATAATAATAATAATAAATATATATATATATATATATATATATATATATATGCAAAAACATTTGGCTGGTAGTGTAAATAGGCAAGTTCGTACTTTATTAAATGTACTGTTTTGATCAAGAGTTAATGTTGGTAACGGCAAATTCGAAGGCATACTCATAATAAACATCACCTTAAACATGTCTAAACTGTAAGGAAAGAGTAAGGCATTTACCATGTTTGATTACAGATCTTGTTGATTAACTATCAATATCATGAATAGAGTGACATCTAGTGGTGTGACTCAGAAATACATAACGCTGGTAGTCTGTAAGCACAGTAACAAAATGTCCTTCGGTTGTCTGCTCTGTTTGAGGTCTAAAATTCATCGGAGTTAACTAAAAGAAGTTTAGTTATTTTTTAAGTATCTGATTTTGCATGTTTTAATTACATATCATCCTATTAAACTTACCAACAGCTACTAAGTGTTTAGCCATTGCTAATAAATGATTAAATATATACATAAAAAAAACTATTTCTCCTTTTTTTCTTTATATTCTGTCTAGTTATTAAGTACAAACACTTTTGCCTCCGTCTTACATTTATTTGTCAGGTTGAGGGCCCATGGACTATTCAAACCTATACAGTGTGGCAGAACCTAGTCAGAGGTAGAAAAAAAAAACAATTTATCAATATCTAATTGCATAACTAACGTCAAACATTATTCAGTCTTTGCAATCGAATAATTTGTATGCATCGATTTATGTTCTTTTTGTAAATTAAATGACAGGTGCATTACCTTGATATTTGTCTATAATCTTACAAATTCCCTTTTTTTTTTTTTTTTTTTAGATAAATGCTTATCTTTGGATTTTTCTATTAATCAAAGAATCCTGAAAATGTGACACTGATGACTGGAGTAATGATGCTGAAAATTTAGCTTTGATCACAGGAACAAATTACATTTTAAAATATATTCAAATAGAAAACAGTTATTTAAAATAGTAAAATTAGTAGTATTTCAAAATTGTAGTGTTTTTGCTGTGCTTTGGATCAAATAAATGCAGACTTTGTGGATCAGAAAGAGACTACTTTAAAAAACAGTTAAGTTGTCTGACAGTTATTGAGCAATACATTTCACACAAATGTGGCTTTAAAAAAAAGGACAAAATGTTATATAATAACAGTAAAATAACTAGGATTTATTGTAAGTAATCTAAAGTATCTTACTTTTATGCACAAAATCACTCACGTAGACCGTGACTGATATCGAATCACTATGATATCGATATCGAGGTTTGGTCCCGTCGCATTCTGTTATAAATTAGATAAATCGCGTAAATCCAAATATGTCTATATATTCAAATCAGCGAAATTTGACAAAAAGTCGAGTCCTTTAACATTTCTGTAGTAAATCATTAATTAGGCTAATAGGCCTAGTCCTTTTTGTAATACGTTGTTGGATTCAAAGGTAGGGAAAAGGGCATGAAACATTCCAGAAAACTTTCTGGATGCATGACAAAAAAAGTTTTATGTTACACAACATGCAAACTAAACTTATGTATTGTATGTTTACATTGCATTACATAAAATAATAGCCTAATGTTTCAAGAGTTTTATTAGACGTCATTCATTTATTCGTTCTCCAGTGTCAGTTATGTTAAGATTATAAAGAGTTAAATATTTATATTCTATAGATGTGTTGTAAAACCTTATTAGGTAATAAATTTGAGTAGTGCATTTAACATACTGGTCACATGGTCCTACTTGAACATTGGACTTGATAAAATTCATATAACCATTTTTTTAGGACAACAATTGCATGTCATTCACCTTATAAGTATTGAAAGAATGATTAGCCTACAGTAGGTGTGTTTGAATGACCTTTGTGTGTCATAAGCCCCCTGTTTGAACAGATGTGAAGAGCCTCAACC
This sequence comes from Cirrhinus molitorella, assembly GCA_033026305.1. NCBI lineage: Eukaryota > Metazoa > Chordata > Actinopteri > Cypriniformes > Cyprinidae > Cirrhinus > Cirrhinus molitorella. The sequence goes on along the minus strand of CM065124.1, from coordinate 14,642,515 downwards.
TTCCCCAACAAAGAGATCATGGTGGGGTTTGCTGCCATAATTCAAAAATTACATCATGGCTTATATATCCATCTATAGCATCAACATCTTACCTAAGGCACAGGTCAGAACAGGTAAGATGAGGTTTGAAGGTCCTTTTCTGTTGCTTTTGCACAGGAGAGGACAGTTCAGTGATTTACGGTGGATATAAAATGTCTACATACCCCTGTTAAAATGCCAGGTTAATGTGATTTAAAAAAAATTAGACCATGATAAATAATTTCAGAATTTTTTCCATCTTTTATGTGACCTGTACAACTCAATTGAAGAACAATCTGAAATCTTTATTCAGTAGGAAATAAAAATAAAAAGCTAAAATAATGTGCTTGCATTAGTGTGCACACCCTTTTACAACTGGGGATGTGGCTGTGTTCAGAATTAACTAATCACATTCAAACTCATGTTAAATAGGAGTCAGTACACCTGCCATCATTTAAAGTGCCTCTGATTAACCCCAAATAAAGTTCAGCTGTTCTAGTAGGCTTTTCCTGACATTTTCCTATTCGCATCTCACAGCAAAAGCCACGGTCCGCAAAGAGCTTCCAAAGCATCAGAGGGATCTCATTGTTAAAAGGTATCAGTCAGGAGAAGGGTACAAAAAATTTCCAAGGCATTAGATATACCATGGAACACCGTGAAGTCAGTCATCATCAAGTGGAGAAAATATGGTGCAACAGTGACATTACCAAGAATAGGACGTCCCTCCAAAATTGATGAAAAGACAAGAAGAAAACTGGTCAGGGAGGCTGCCAAGAGGCCTACAGCAACATTAAAGGAGCTGCAGGAATTTCTCGCAAGTACTGGTTGTGTGGTACATGTGACGACAATCACCCGTATTCTTCAAATGTGTGGGCTGTGGGGTAGGGTGGCAAGACAGAAGTCTTTTCTTATGAAGAAAAACATCCGAGCCTGGCTTAATTTTGCAAAAACCTGTTAGAAGTCTTCCAAAAACATGTGGGAAAATGTGTTATGGTCTGATGAAGGTTGAACTTTTTGGCCACAATTCCAAAACGTATGTTTGGCGCAAAAACAACACGGCACATCACCAAAAGAACACCATACCCACAGTGAAGCATGGTGGTGGCAGCATCATGCTTTGGGGCTGTTTTTCTTCAGCTGGAACTGGGGCCTTAGTCAAGGTGGAGGGAATTATGAAAATTGTGCCAAATACCAGTCAATATTGGCACAAAACCTTAAGGCTTCTGCAAGAAAGCTGACGATGAAGAGGAACTTCATCTTTCAGCACAACAATGACCCTATGCATACATTTAAATCAACAAAATAATGGCTTCACAAGAAAAAGATTAAAGCCCAGCCAGAGCCCAGACCTGAATCCAATTGAAAATCTGTGGGGTGATCTGAAGAGGGCTGTGCATAAGAGATGCCCTCACAATCTGGCAGATTTGGAATGTTTTTGCAAAGAAGAGTGGGCAAATATTGCCAAGTCAAGATGTGCCTTACTGATAAACTCATACCCACAAAAAGAGTGCTGTAATAAAATCAAAATGTGCTTCGACAAAGTATTAGTTTAAGGGTGTGTACACTAATGCCACCACATTATTTTAGTTTTTTAGTTTTACTTTCCACAGAAAAAAAGATTTAAATTTGTTTTTCAATTGAGTTGTACAAGTTATAGGTCACAAAGGTGGAAAAAGTTCTAAAATGATTTGTGGTATTTTATTGTATTTTTTAAATCACATAAACCTGGCATTTTGCATTTTAACAGGGGTGTGTAGACTTTTTATATTCACTGTATGTAATAATGTAACAATAGTTTTGACTAAAACTGCTGCTCTTTTTGGTGTTTATATCTGTTCATGTGAGACTGAGAGCATAGGCTCTACTGGTCTCCGTGCTTGTGGTCAGTAAAGGCTGGAGATTGTCATTAGGTGTCGTTTCTAAAAGTTTGATAGTCAAAATAGCTCCCTGCATGTTGGTCACCACACATTTGATTTTGGTGGAAAAAAAGATTTTCAAATATTAACAAGTGAAAAAATTGAATAAATGAATAAATATTATTTAATTTGAATATGAAGTATATTATTTAATTTTAAACAACTAAATATTTAAATGTATTTAAAATATTTATAAGAAATTATCTATAAGAAATCTATCATAGAAAGGTCTATGTGTACTAATAACAGTATGGCCCATAGGGGGCAGAGGTTATAGGTCTATTTCACATATATTTGTGGTAACACTGATGAAATGTTTAACATTCATGTGTTTGTTTATGTATCTGTTTAATTTCCATGAAGAGTTTCCTTATCCTCTGGCATAATTCAGCCTTCGCAGCCTTTGAGTCTTTACCGAGTGGTTTTGGGGTTAAACCCCACATTATCCCTTTGCCTCACTGTGACTCTATAATACAGTGCACAAACAGGCCGGACAGAAATCCCTCTTAAAAAGCTTACTCCGCACAGATTCTTAAATTAGTGGTTTACATGTCTTAATACTCTGCTCTCCCGATGTCTAAGCACTTTATTCGTGATTCTTTCTGTTTGGCTGATATGAGTCCACACCTGTGCAGTTTTTGTCCAGTTATGTTTACATTATATTGTGTGAAGTGTCATTTGTTATTTAAGTTCACCAAATTATAATTTATAGCAGTCCACACTATAAATCATCTGACTGATGCTGTTAAAGACTTAAGACCTGTTCACACCTAGGACAATAACTTTCCACATTATTGTTTAACGCAGAAGTAAACCTATAGGTGAGACTTTCGGCTCATTAGACACTATAGGGAAATAACAAGAAGAACAACAACATACAGTGAATGATAAAACTGTTTGCACTACAAACCAGTATGTTCATAATTAAGATAATATATTAAAATAATATCTTAAGACAACACATTGCAATATCAAGCAGCAAAAGCAGCAAAGCCAGACCCATAAAATTTACAAATGGAGAGATCATTTACAGAGGGATCATACAAAAGATACGTTATTTTTTATTTAGTACTGACCTGAATGAGTCTTTTCAGTCTTTATGGACTCGTATGTAACTATTGCAGAAGGTTCAAGTGCTCACTGATGCTTCAGGAGGAAAAATTATGCATTAAGAGCCAGGGGTGTAAACTTTTGAACAGTTTGAAGATGTGTACATTTTTCTTATTTTGCCTAGATTTTTTTCGGGTTTTTTTTCATTTAGTACTGCCCCCTCAGAAACTACAGAAGATACTTGCATGTTTCCCAGGAGACAAAATATGTTAAATTTACCCTATACCCTAATATTCGAATTTAAAAAGTAACCAAAAAGGAGCACCAGTGAGCGTTTGAACCTTCTGTAATAGTTGCATATGAGTGCCTTAGTTGTCCTCAGTAGCAGTCTATATTGTATAGGCCTCAAGTTTAAATGCTATTTGATAAAATGCTAAATGAAAATGTCATTCATCAGTACTTGAGATTCCTTTGGCTTCACAAGCATTTGTTTACTCATTTCTTACAAAGCTTTGCATAGCACAGGAGGTGGTGTGTGGGACCATTTATAATAATCAGCAAAACAGCTTTATTAACCCTCTGTCAGCTTATCTCAGCGGGAGGTGAGTGCTTGCCGCCAATCTCTGCGTGTATGCGTCTCCCCAAGAATCTGTTTTGCTTCAAAATGCTCATATGCCGCCCAATTGTGCGCACACCTATCCCTGTACTAATTCTCCCTGATCCTCTCAGTGTTAAAAAATATAAGTCTGGGAACTGCAGACGATGCTGTAAGCGGGTGGTGAGCACAAACTGTCAGATTAACAAGTCTGAGCACATGATCCTCCACAACATAGTCAGGAGGGCAGGCACCCAATGAGACCTGATATTAACACGGTGAGGATCATTTCTATGAGTTGCACGCATACAAAACACTTAAGAGACACATGTACATCTTGCTTGATTTCAACTGACACTGTGTTTTCCACGGAAAAGGAAGCTGGGCATTTAGGTGTCTTACCCTTGGTCTTAAAGTGCTAACAGAGGATTACTGAGGTAAATGTTGAAAGAGGTTTAGCCACTGTGCTTAGGCAGTGCTCTTAATTACATTTCAGCAGAGTGTCCCGCATGCAGTTGGACGAGAGATCATAGTGATGTCAGGTAAGGGGGGGCTTAAGCAGGCAGATAAAGCCAAGCTAATAGAGATAACATGAATCTGTAATTAAAGGTCTTTTTTAGTTAAGACTAGGAGCTGGCACTTGTTGGCCGAGGCTTTTGCCGCAGGACTGAAGACCTAAGAGTTCTGAGAGTTGTGGACTTTCCTGCTGCAGCTTCAGTTTTCATGCTCATTTTGGAATCACCTGCTTGTTTGGAATGAATGTATTAATATTTTCATCCTGACTGAGTTTGAACAGATTCCCAGTTCCCTGGCAGACATTCAGAGGTGAGTCTAATGTCTTTTTTTGAGTCTTTATGGCTTCAGTTTACCTTCTACTATTTGCTGTTTTGCTAGATTCTGCTGTATATTATAACTTGTAATGTAAGGCTGATGATTTTGACTGCATTTAACATGTTAATAATTCATTCCAGTGGTGTGCAACAGTGTTATGTGCATTTCAATTGTAACTTTCCTTGAATTATAATAGCATGTACATTTCAACATTCAGCAATTAACCTTCATCTTTATTCTTTTACTTGTTAAAAAATCACTGTTTAACTGTTTTATGCACAAAAGAAGTGATTAAGGGACTGTTCATATTCCTGTCACTTCCATTTGCACCCATCCTAGACTTGATTGTCTACCATTGGAATTATCTTGTGCCCTTACTGTACAAAGGAAGTACATTAGACCAGATGATTATTATCTAGTCTACTATGACCTACCCAAATGCAAAGCTTGATTTAAGTCGTCAGCAGTTTTCCCTTAATTTATTCCTTTAATGAGATTAGCCACAAGCAAATCCATCCAGTTCAAGTCTGTGACTTGGATATGGCATCACTTGTCACACACATGCCAAAAACTGTGCTTGCTTTGGAAATATGCCTAATAATAATATTAATGTGCCTACTTATATTATAATATCTTCTATCTTACAGTTAAGAATTAATAACTTTTTTTTGGAATAATGGATGATTACAGTGAGGGAAAAAATATTTGATCCCCTGCTGATTTTGTATGTTTGCCCACTCACAAAGAAATGATCAGTCTATAAATTTAATGGTAGGTTTACTTGAACAGTGAGAGGCAGAATAACAAAACAAAAAAATGCATTTAAAAAAAGTTATAAATTGATTTGCATTTTAATGAGTGAAATAAGTATTTGATCCCCTATCAATCAGCAAGATTTCTGGCTCCCAGGTTTCTTTTAAACAGCTGAGATTAGGAGCACTCCCTTAAGAGAGTGCTCCTAATCTCAGCTTGTTACCTGTATAAAAGACACCTGTCCACAGAAGCAGTCAATTAATTAGATTCCAAACTCTTCACCATGGCCAAGACCAAAGAGCTGTTCAAGGATGTCAGGGACAAGACTGTAGACCTACACAAGGCTGCAATGGGCTACAAGACCATCGCCAAACAGCTTGGTGAGAAGGTGACAACAGTTGGTGCGATTATTCGCGAATGGAAAAAACACAAAGTAACTGTCCATCTACCTTGGTCTGGGGCTCCATACAAGATCTCACCTCGTAGAGTTTTAATGATCAAGAGAATGGTGAGGAATCAGCCCAGAACTACACGGGAGAATCTTGTCAATGATCGCAATGCAGCTGGGACCATAGTCACCAAGAAAACAACCTTTTTTTTCAAAAACTAAAATCCTGCAGCACCCACAAGTTTGCCAGTAAACATCTGAATGAATCTAGCTATTTGGCATCAACTCAACTTGCCCTGTTCGGAGGAGGAGGAATGCTGCCTATGACCCCAAGAACACCTTCCCCACCGTCAAACATATGCTTTGGGGGTGTTTTTCTGCTAAGGGAACAGGACAACTGCACCGCATCAAAGGGACGATGAACGGGGCCATATACTGTCAAATCTTGGGTGAGAACCTCTTTCCCTCAGCCAGGGCATTGAAAATGGTTGGTGGATGGGTATTCCAGCATGACAATGATCCAAAACACATGGCCAAGGCAACAAAGGAGTGGCTCAAGAAGAAGCACATTAAGGTCCTGGAGTGGCCTAGCCAGTCTCCAGACCTTAATCCCACAGAAACTCTGTAGAGGGAGCTGAAGTTTCGAGTTGCCAAACGTCAGCCTCAAAACCTTGAATCTGCAAAGAGGAGTGGGACAAAATCCCTCCTGACGTGTGCAAACCTGAAATGTCTAACCTCTGTGATTGCCGACAAGGGTTTTGCCACCAAGTGTCGTACTTTGTGAATACTTATTTCACTCACTTATTTCATTAAAATGCAAATCAATGTGTTTTTCTTGGTGTAATGCTGCTGAAATATAGTTTTGATCACAGGAACAAATTACATTTTTTTATTTATTCAAGGTATTTTTTAAATATAAATATTAAAACATTTTACTTTTTTGCTTTACTTTTGCAAATATTTAAAATCTTACTGTTCAAAAACTTTCGACTGCCAGTGTATAAATATGATCGTAAGTAATAAATACAGATAATAAATAGGCTATCATTCCTTCATTCCATATTACACAGACTCTTCTGTGTATCAGGCAGAGTTTTAACACGGTTGATGGTGTGTCTGCATGCACCACATTTACCACATAAACCGATTGTATCCCAGATTTATATCCCAAGGTGTTTTTAGGACATCTCTGGGGCTAATGGAGGCTAATAGGCTTAGCACTTAGGGTGTATTGTCCGGTATGCTTACAGGCAAGGTTTGCTGAGGGTAAAACTCTAAACTCTGGGATTACCTCCAACACATCCCTTTAAAATGCTGTATAGTCAGGATTTAGCTAATAGGATCCGAGGGGGGAATAGGGGCCCTGAAGGTAGTTTGGGGGTTGGCTGACAGCAGGACCGCACGCATGCGGGTCAGCAGATGTAGCAGGCAGACTGCTGGACTAACAGGAGGATTACAGGACTCAGATTAGAATGGCTCCTCATAACGGGTAATACGCACAGAGGCTGTCCCTTACAGAATACAGAAGAATTTATCCAGGAATAAAGATTTGTATATTTAAATAGGCTAGTTATATTATAAGACACATAAATAGACACTTTACTGATTTTGTTGTTGTTGTTGTTGTTGTTTTTAATAGGCATGTCAGTCTGTAGAACAAATGAAGTGCATAGTATCACATTACAATACCATGTTATAATATAATATAATATAATATATACATAGTTATAGGCCTAGCCCTGTTTTTCCTTTGGCTGTTTGCTTACAAAATCCCAAATACTGGTTACACAACTAAGTTTCAAGATAATATTTTTAACTGGAAATCTTTACTACTACTGAGGAACAAAGATGTTGACAAACTGGTTACAGCCTATCATTTTCTCTCTCTGTATATGGTTTCTCAATTTCAGACGGAATTGACCGACAATACGGAACTGTTTTACACTTGAGTGAGTCAAGATAAAGCACAGGAGGAGTGAACAGGTAATTCATTATATCACATCTGTTTATTCTAACATTGATGTTTGAGTTCTCTCAATGTTTTTTTTTTTTTTATCTTGGTTGTAGTTGTCTTTCTTGATCTGTTAAGAAAAGAGAGTCGAAGGCTATTATATCCTAAAGAGCCAGTTGAATCGGCTGTGTGTCTTGTTTCAGTGTAATTCGTCTTGCTGCTGTTACAGTATTGGCAGTGAATAGGTACATCATGCTAAGTACATCGCAACTTCCAGGCGTTTTACAGTTTCGGTCACTTTATCTGCATCTTACGTAGTCAAATTGCGCCAGTAGGTGGTGACAAGTGACCGTCTTTATGAGTAAATCATTGAACTGAACCGATTCGTTTGAAATGCTGATTCATTTACAAACAAAACAAGTTGCTGAATTCAGAACCGCATACTACTCTTACGACTTTTACCATATCTTTCTATATGCTACCTTTCTAAAATAGTAAAAGTAGTACACTGTTCTGAATTGAATAAAGTGTCTTTATGAGTAAGTCAGTGCATATCATTCAATGATTCAATATTTAACACACGAAACGGCATTACTGTTTTGGAAGTTACTTAAAGGATTCCCTGATAGCACACATACATCTCAGAGATGTCTATTTGATGTCTGCATTTACATCTGGAAGACATCCGCAAGATGTAGTTTGCTCATCTGCAATAAGTCTATTGGACGTTTCGTATCAGATGTCAAATAGACGTCTATTAGATGTCTTTAAGATGTTTATTATTTAGAATATATGTAAAAGTGACACCTTACAGATGTCTGCCAGACGTTTGTACACAGCAGATGCTTTCCAGATCAAGAGATCTTTAACAGACATCTTGCAGACGTACGTGTGCTAGCTGGGTTAGTTCACTTCCAGAATGAAAATTTCCTGATAATTTACTCAACCCCATGTCAACCAAGATGTTCATGTCTTTCTTTCTTCAGTTGCAAAGGAATTTAGTTCTTTTTTAAGAACATTTTTCTCCATATAGTGGACTTCAATGGGGATCAACGGGTTGAAGGTCCAAATTGCAGTTTCAGGGCAGCTTCAAATTGTTCTACACGAACCCAACTAAGGGACTAAGGGTATTATCAATCGAAGCGATTAATCGTTTTCTTCACAAAAAAAAACTTGTAATCACGTTGGAAATGTCATTGCGTGGTTAGTTCTCCATCTGTGTACTTCAGATAAAAAGGTAGGATCAAAATCAGACGTTGTTTTACCTTTTTTTGTATGAAAAGGGCTTTATGAACACTAGGTTGATACTTCCACCTTCGTCACGATTACGTAATGCGTTAGGTCGAGCTAGTGCAAGCATTTGTGGTTAAAAAGTATTTGAAGAGTGCAAAAGCCTCTAAATCCATCTGACATCTTTTTTAAAAAAAGTTTTTCTCTTATTTTTATCAGGCTCCGATGTATAGGTTTCTACCTAAGAAATTTAGTACTTCTGATTGGAGGCTGAGGCTGGTATCTTAGCGAGTTTGAAGTAAAAGTATTTGATGGACATATAATATGTGTCGAGAGCACTCACACAGTATCATTATCTCCTTTTTGAACAAGATGGCTTTTAGGGGATTTTGCATCTGAACTCTTCATATAAACTTGTATTTTCCTTAGAAAATGACAGATGGTTTCGCTAGATAAGACCCTTATTTCTTGTCTGGGATCATGTAGAGCCCTTTGAAGTGAAAATAAACTCCAAAATCTTAATATCTTTTTGACTGAAGACAGAAAGACATGACCATCTTGGATGACATGGGAGTAAATTATCAGTAAATTTTCTTTCTGGAAATGAACTTCTCCTTTAAAGAGATACATCACCTAAAAAAATGAAAACTATGCATTTCGTTCATCTGCTGAACACAAATAAGGACATGTTAAGACTGTTGATTACCAAAGAGCTACCATTCTCGTTGAGTTTCATGGTATTTTTTTGTCCATACAATGCAGTAAGTGCCCTTTTAATGTGCAAAATGTAAAGAATGTGCTTATATGTTTGTTCCACTCAGGAAGAGGCAGTGTCATGACCCCACGTGAACAGCTAAGGAAGATATCAGCGCTGGGAGAGCAAGGCGCTATAGATGAGAAACACTGGTACCGACTGGTCAACGGAATGTCCGCTGGAGGTGAGTGTTCATCATGGAGTTTATAGAGCACTTTTAACCAGAGCTAATCTCAACCATGACCAAGAAAAAGCTACTATTAGGCTACTGACACCTTCATCTGTTTCCCTGTGTGTGAAGCAGAGTTACGGCAAAGACAGGAGCTCATGATGAGGAACCAGATGGCCATGGCTCCACAGATCTTGGCTCAGGGGCAACAGAGACTGCAGGGTGTGCCTGCACAGTTTGATCCCCGCTTCATGGAGAGGTCTGTTAGAATGAACTCCAAAACAATCAAGACAGTAAAAGAGAATGTGTTTTTAACCATAAATGGATATTTGTGACCCTGGACCACGGAACCAATCTTAAGTAGCATAGATATATCTGTAGCAATAGCCAACAATACATTTTAAGGGTCAAAATTATCAATTTTTCTTTTATGCCTTTTTCTTTTATATTTCTTTTATTTTATTTTATCAATATTTGGATTTTTTTGCAACCTCAGATTTCAATTTTTTAAACAGTTGTATCTCAGCCAAATATTGTCATATTGTATAAATCTCAATAAAAAAAAAAAAAAAAAACTTTATGGCTATGTTTGTTTGTTTTTTTTTTTGTTTTTGGTCCAGGGTCACATTTTAGGTTTAATTTACATGAGCTTATTACATAAGCTTTACATGGATTTTTATGATGAATGAATCCTCTTTATCTGCAGGGAACTGGTGCCTCCCAGTGAAATGGTATCAGCTGATGCTAGACAAATCCACATGGGTGCCCACCTCGGCCCACCTCTGCCCCCAAACTCCAATGTTATTCCAGGCAGAGGATTCCCTGGCACAGGTTAGAATTAAATTATATACTGGTTAAATGTAGATAAGTATGGGGAGGCTCAGTGAGGAAGAACAATCTAATTTTAACCTTAATTTTTTTCATTTTGCAGGTTACGGCTTCCTTCCAACTGAATCCATGGAGACAGTTGCTAGAAGACAAGAGTTAATTCACAAACAGAACATAGCCAGGTAAATTTCTGTGCATTTGATATACCTATATTAAACAAGAGCTTAAAGGATTAGTTCACTTCCAGAATAAAAATGTCCTGATAATTTACTCACCCCCATGTCATCCAAGATGTTCATGTTTTTCTTTCTTCGGTTGAAAAGAAATTAAGGTTTTTGAAGAAATCATCCCAGGATTTTCTCCATACAGTAGACTTTAATGGTGGCCAACAGGTTGAAGGTCCAAATTGTAGTTTTAGTGCAGCTTCAAAGGGCTCTACACGATCCCAGCCAAAGAATAAGGGTATTATCTGGCGAAATGATTGGTCATTTAAAAAACTAACAAACATGTATATACTTTTTAACTACAAATGCTTTTCTTGCACTAGCTTGACCTTGTGCATTACGTAATCAAACATGTGTGACGTAGACGGAAGTACCAACCCAGTGTTTACAAAGCAAACATGTAAAGTAAGTTGAACGGCCTTTACAAAAAAAAGGTAAAACAACAATGTTGAATGATTTTGAAGTTGAATATATAAATAAAGTAGAAATGACTAGAATAAGGTCAAAATGTTTCGAGAATAAAGTTAAAATGTCTTGAGAATTAAGTCGTAGCGATTAAACTTAAAATATTATATTCGCAGGGGCTGTTTGCTTGGAAATAATATTTCACATTTTTGATTGCATTCATCAGGCCTATTTGTATTGCACCATCCACCCAATAATAGCAATAAGCTTTGTGCTTTTGTACTCAAATTCTGTCAGTTTTATCACAAAATACAAATCTAAATGTGTTTTTCCTCTTTATTATAAACGTGAAGGAACATCAGAAGGAATGAAAAAAAACAGTATAACCTAATTTAATGAAACGAATGTCTCACTGTAATCGTAAAGCTGACTGATTCACATGCCGCTTAAACTGAGGTGAATACAGTCATCTGTAACGCCACATTAAAGAGTGTGAAAAACACATTATTGTAATAGACATATTGTTTGTATTTCGCATATAAAACTGACAGATTTTGAAAAGCTAAAACTTTGTAATATCTCCCTGTGCCCCCAATCCAGGCCATTTACATACGCAAATGACTAGAATACACTCAAATGCTACGAATTATTTCTCATAATTTTTACTTCATTCTTAAAATATTTTGACTTTATTCTCAAAACATTTCACCTTTATTCTCAAAACACAATTTTGATTTCTCAAAATATTACTACTTTAATCTTGTAATATTCAATTTTTTAATGTTTTTAACGATGTACCAAAATACAATTGAAAATGGTCGATCATTTTGGTAGAAATGACACTTATTCCTCAGCTGGGATTGTGTAGAGTCCTTTGAAGCTCCACTGAAACAGCAATTTAGACCTTCAGCATGTTGATCCCCATTGAAGTCCACTATTTGGAGAAAATCCTGGAATTTATGACTTATGATGCTTTAAAAAAGACCTTTTTAAAACCCCTGTGAGTATTACCCCTTGTAATCTGTTTTTTTTTTTTTTTTTTTTTGTTATAAGGATGGAGATGAATGCTATCCTGCACCAAAAGGAACTGGAGAACGCCCACCAAAAGAGTCTTATTGGGATGGAGAGCCCCATGATGTATCAGGGCATCCAACCCAATCCAATGGCTTTCAGAGGACGCCAGCGACTCCCAGACGGTCATGATGTATTCGTCCATCGCACTGCCCTTGAAGACCTGCACGCTAACAGTCTCCTCATGTCAAGCCCCTACCCACCAATCAGCACGTTGCAAAGGGAGCGAGGACGCAGGACCGGTAGAAGGACCACCAACCATAAGAGCTCAGACAGTAACATCACTCTCCCCAAAGGCCAATCAGAAGAGAAGAACATCGAGCAGAGTCCAGGAGCTGTCTCAGGGGAAGAGAAGGAAGTTGAAGGAAAAGGCGAAATGAGCAATGAGGCCACCACCAGCAAGCTACATCAAACCAAAGCAGAAACAGAGCTGTCTTCTGGATGTAGTAGGAAAGGTTTTAAGGAAGGAGAACCAGGGATTCGGAAGGCGTGTATTAGTGGGCAGGAGGGATGTGCAGAAGTCACCAACTGCAATGCTAGCACCAGTGACAAAGACATATCCAACCCTTGCTCGGCTTTTCAAGAAAAGTTTCTGTACCCATCTGCCGCTGCAGGCCCACTCACAGGGATGCCCTACATGCTCCCTGTGCCAGGAAATGGACTTGTACCGCTTGGTATGTTTATTAGTTTCCCACTTTAAATGCAGTGTTTGAGTTGAACTGTGTTGTTTTAGTATTATTTATATCCACCTTATTCTTCAACACGGAAGTAACCTATGGGTGAGACTTCTGGCTCACTAGCCGCTATAGAAAAATAACAAGAAGAATAACAACATGCAGTAAATGGTAAAACTGTTTGCACTACAAGCCATAATTAAGATAATACATTAAAAATAATATGGTAAAACACACCATAAAATTTACAAAAACAGCTGTACCTACTCTTACAGGAAAAATAAGGTGGATACTATTATAATATTTAATAATGTATTCATGTTTTCATTTGTTTTCATTTTAAATTTAGGTAAAGTTTTAGTAATGTTGTTGTGTGCTTTTGTCATATTTTAGTTATTTATATATTATATATTTATATATTTAGTTATTTATTTCAGTTAGTTTTCATATAATATATTTATTTTTATTTTTTTTTATTATTATTTAAATTTATTTCAGCTTTATTTTAATTAATGAAAACATTTTTACAGTTTTAATTTTGGTTAATAATAACAACAATTGGTATTTAGCTGTTTGTTAGGCATGTTTTGACAGCCTATATACATTTTTTTTTTAAGAAATATTGAAATGATGCATTATTAGTCAAAGTTATTCAGTTTTTGTTTTATGTAAAACTAGGACATCCTAATATGTTTCCTAATGGAGAAGAGATGTCTTCATTAGAAGATATTCGCAAGTGGTCAGTTGATGATGTCTACAACTTCATAAGTGAAATACCAAGCTGCACTGAATATGCACAGGTAATAAAAATGTAAAATTACAAAATGTACTTATAGTTATATAGCTTTAAGTCTCATTCTTTTTTTGTGTCATCTAATGCAGACATTTAAAGACCACATGATTGATGGAGAGACGTTACCTCTTCTTACAGAAGACCACCTTCTGGATACACTTGGGCTAAAGCTCGGGCCAGCGCTCAAAATACGATCACAGGTAATCGCCATCTTTCAAAAGGAAGGATCTCAGGTTAATCATTAAAATTAAATTAATATTAAAATATGAAATAAAATGAAGTATATTTTGTTTACATACAGTTAAGGTCAAACGTTTACATACACCTGTTAATGTTAATTCACCAAAATAAGAGGTATCATATAAAATGTTTGTTATTTTTTATTTAGTATTGACCTGAATAAGATATTTCACATCACTGGTGTTTCAAAAGAAAAAATGATGCATTAAGAGCCAGGGTTGTAAACTTTTAAACAGAATGAAGATGTGTACATTGTTGGAAAGGGTTCAAATACACAAAAATGCTGGAAACCAAAATTTTTCTGAAGAACAGCAGACAGTGTATAAACATATTTTATGTGAAATATTTTATTCAGGTCAGTACTGAATAACATACATTTTGTATGACCGATTTTTTTAAATTAAATTAAATTTAATTTTGCAGATTCTACTGTGTGTGTGTAAACTTTTGACCTCAACTCTAAAACTAAAATTGCACATATATTACTGATTACCTTTTAAGAGGTCCTTGGTCTTCAAAAAGCCATCTCATCTGACTCATTAGATTGTGCTCTCTTTTCAGTTGTCCCGACGGCTGGGTAACATGTTCTACAACATGATGAACTTGCCTCTTCCCGTCTCTGGTTTGCAGCCTCCACCTGAGAAAAACGGGGACAGATCATCAGACATCAGCTCCCCCCTCAACTGCAACAGCGTGGAGCTGCTCAGCAGCCCCAGAGACACAGAGGCTCTTAAATCTACAGAGCCTGTAAGTGAAGCTGATAATCCTTCACCAACCCAAATGAGTGAGACCACCTGAAAGAGCATGTAGAAGTTGAATTGTTGGACTTCTTTTTTTACCTCAAAACCCTTTACTGTTTTGACACCTAATGCATAAGTTAGACAGGCATTGACATTTCTAGAGCGAATGTACTGATCATATATTTTTAAATATCATAAATGTATTATGATCCATGTTATGCAATCTCCAACAGAGTTAGATTTTCAAGTGTTGTTTTTTTCTATATATGTATATTTTGTAATATGTTAGCAAATCAATTACAAATCATTTTTTGTCCTTATTATAAAAGCCTTTTGTATTGTAAAATTGTATTTTGGTTTTTACTTTAAACTTGAATTATTCTCTATTGTCATGTGTTGTTTGCTATGGAGAAAATAAAAATAATTACTCCTTTGGTCTTTCTTTGATTCATTTGATATGTTAAAAAACATGTACAGCATTTTCCACACAGAATATATATTATTACTTTCTTTTTCCACACATTAAAATACATGATTTATGTAGTTTAAATCTCTGATTTGTGTGATTTTTTTTTTTTGTAATATTCTGACAATATATATCAAAGCAAATGTAGCCTAAATTAAACTTTATTCTTAAAAGGACAAGCTAGTTTGTACCATATCATTTTCTTTTAAATTAATAAATTTTTGCTCCGATCCAGAAGTTCACAAAATCCAGTCCAGAGTTTGCTCCAATCCAGGAGTCCACAAAATCCTCAATCCTTAAAATCCAGTCCAGGGTTTGCTCCGATCCAGAAGTCCACAAAATCCTCAATTCTCAAAATCCAGTGCAGGGTTTGCTCCGATCTAGGAGTCCACAAAATCCTCAATTCTCAAAATCCAGTCCAGGGTTTGCTCCGATCCAGGAGTCCACAAAATCCTCAATTCTCAAAATCCAGTCCAGGGTTTACTCCAAACCAAGAGTCCCCAAAATCCAGTCCAGAGTTTGTTCCAATCCAGGAATCCACAAAATCCTCAATCCATAAAATCCAGTCCAGGGTTTGCTCCGATCCAAAAGTCCACAAAATCCAGTCCAGGGTTTGCTTCGATCCAGGAGTCCACAAAATCCTCAATTCTCAAAATCCAGTCCAGGGTTTGCTCCGATCCAGGAGTCCCCAAAATCCAGTCCAGAGTTTGTTCCAATCCAGGAATCCACAAAATCCTCAATCCATAAAATCCAGTCCAGGGTTTGCTCCGATCCAAAAGTCCACAAAATCCAGTACAGAGTTTGCTCCAATCCAGGAGTCCACAAAATCCTCAATTCTCAAAATCCAGTGCAGGGTTTGCTCCGATCCAGGAGTCCACAAAATCCTCAATTCTCAAAATCCAGTCCAGAGTTTGCTCCGATCCAGGAGTCCACAAAATCCTCAATCCTCAAAATCCAGTCCAAGGTTTGCTCCGATCCAGGAGTCCACAAAATCCAGTCCAGAGTTTGTTCCAATCCAGGAGTCCCCAAAATCCTCAATTCTCAAAATCCAGTCCAGGGTTTGCTCCGATCCAGGAGTCCACAAAATCCTCAATTCTCAAAATCCAGTCCAGAGTTTGCTCCGATCCAGGAGTCCACAAAATCCTCAATTCTCAAAATCCAGTCCAGGGTTTGCTCCAATCCAAGCATCCTCAAAATCCTCAATCCTCAAAATCCAGTCCAGAGTTTGCTCCGATCAAGGAGTCCACAAAATCCAGTCCAGAGTTTGCTCCGATCCAGGAGTCCACAAAATCCTCAATCCTTAAAATCCAGTCCAGGGTTTTCTCCGATCCAGAAGTCCACAAAATCCTCAATTCTCAAAATCCAGTGCAGGGTTTGCTCCGATCCAGGAGTCCACAAAATCCTCAATTCTCAAAATCCAGTCCAGAGTTTGCTTCGATCCAGGAGTCCACAAAATCCTCAATTCTCAAAATCCAGTCCAGGGTTTGCTCCGATCCAGGAGTCCCCAAAATCCAGTCCAGAGTTTGTTCCAATCCAGGAATCCACAAAATCCTCAATCCATAAAATCCAGTCCAGGGTTTGCTCCGATCCAAAAGTCCACAAAATCCAGTACAGAGTTTGCTCCAATCCAGGAGTCCACAAAATCCTCAATTCTCAAAATCCAGTCCAGAGTTTGCTCCGATCCAGGAGTCCACAAAATCCTCAATCCTCAAAATCCAGTCCAAGGTTTGCTCCGATCCAGGAGTCCACAAAATCCAGTCCAGAGTTTGTTCCAATCCAGGAGTCCCCAAAATCCTCAATTCTCAAAATCCAGTCCAGGGTTTGCTCCGATCCAGGAGTCCACAAAATCCTCAATTCTCAAAATCCAGTCCAGAGTTTGCTCCGATCCAGGAGTCCACAAAATCCTCAATTCTCAAAATCCAGTCCAGGGTTTGCTCCAATCCAAGCATCCTCAAAATCCTCAATCCTCAAAATCCAGTCCAGAGTTTGCTCCGATCAAGGAGTCCACAAAATCCAGTCCAGAGTTTGTTCCGATCCAGGAGTCCACAAAATCCTCAATCCTTAAAATCCAGTCCAGGGTTTTCTCCGATCCAGAAGTCCACAAAATCCTCAATTCTCAAAATCCAGTCCAGGGTTTGCTCCGATCTAGGAGTCCCCAAAATCCAGTCCAGAGTTTGTTCCAATCCAGGAATCCACAAAATCCTCAATTCTCAAAATCCAGTCCAGAGTTTGCTCCGATCCAGGAGTCCACAAAAACCTCAATCCTTAAAATCCAGTCCAGAGTTTGCTCCAATCCAGAAGTCCACGAAGTCCAGTCCAGAGTTTGCTCCAATCCAGGAGTCCACAAAATCCTCAATCCTTAAAATCCAGTCCAGGGTTTGCTCCGATCCAGAAGTCCACAAAATCCAGTCCAGAGTTTGCTCCAATCCAGGAGTCCACAAAATCCTCAATCCTCAAAATCCAGTCCAGAGTTTGCTCCGATCCAGGAGTCCTCAAAATCCAGTCCAGAGTTTGCTCCGATCCAGGAGTCCACAAAATCCTCAATTCTCAAAATCCAGTCCAGAGTTTGCTCCGATCCAGGAGTCCATAAAATCCAGTCTAGAGTTTGCTCCAATCCAGGAGTCCACAAAATCCTCAATCCTCAAAATCCAGTCCAGGGTTTGCTTCGATCCAGGAGTCCACAAAATCCTCAATTCTCAAAATCCAGTGCAGGGTTTGCTCCGATCTAGGAGTCCACAAAATCCTCAATTCTCTAAATCCAGTCCAGAGTTTGCTCAGATCCAGGAGTCCACAAAATCCTCAATTCTCAAAATCCAGTCCAGGGTTTGCTCCGATCCAGGAGTCCACAAAATCCTCAATTCTCAAAATCCAGTCCAGAGTTTGCTCCGATCCAGGAGTCCACAAAATCCTCAATCCTCAAAATCCAGTCCAAGGTTTGCTCCGATCCAGGAGTCCACAAAATCCAGTCCAGAGTTTGTTCCAATCCAGGAGTCCCCAAAATCCTCAATTCTCAAAATCCAGTCCAGGGTTTGCTCCGATCCAGGAGTCCACAAAATCCTCAATTCTCAAAATCCAGTCCAGAGTTTGCTCCGATCCAGGAGTCCACAAAATCCTCAATTCTCAAAATCCAGTCCAGGGTTTGCTCCAATCCAAGCATCCTCAAAATCCTCAATCCTCAAAATCCAGTCCAGAGTTTGCTCCGATCAAGGAGTCCACAAAATCCAGTCCAGAGTTTGCTCCGATCCAGGAGTCCACAAAATCCTCAATCCTTAAAATCCAGTCCAGGGTTTTCTCCGATCCAGAAGTCCACAAAATCCTCAATTCTCAAAATCCAGTGCAGGTTTTGCTCCGATCCAGGAGTCCACAAAATCCTCAATCCTTAAAATCCAGTCCAGAGTTTGCTCCGATCCAGGAGTCCACAAAATCCTCAATTCTCAAAATCCAGTCCAGAGTTTGCTCCGATCCAGGAGTCCATAAAATCCAGTCCAGAGTTTGCTCCAATCCAGGAGTCCACAAAATCCTCAATCCTCAAAATCCAGTCCAGAGTTTGCTCCGATCCAGAAGTCCACAAAATCCAGTCCAGAGTTTGCTCCAATCCAGGAGTCCACAAAATCCTCAATCCTCAAAATCCAGTCCAGGGTTTGCTTCGATCCAGGAGTCCACAAATCCTCAATTCTCAAAATCCAGTCCAGGGTTTGCTCCGATCCAGGAGTCCCCAAAATCCAGTCCAGAGGTTGTTCCAATCCAGGAATCCACAAAATCCTCAATCCTCAAAATCCAGTACAGAGTTTGCTCCGATCCAGGAGTCCACAAAATCCAGTCCAGAGTTTGCTCCAATCCAGGAGTCCACAGTAGGCTACAGTAGGCTACAGTAGGGTTGTATAGATAATTGTGATGATTGTGCAGTACTGGATTGCTCACTCCCCCCTTTTGGGGGAAGGGTAGGTGCTAGAGAGCTCAAACTTGGGGAGGAGTCTAATTAAGAGGCGGGCTTTCGAATGCACTTAGTCCTGTTTCTGGTCCCGCCACCAGGCGCCGAGATACAGCTTTACCGTGTTTGCCAGTGGCTGAAACAACTGTTTTCAACATAAAATTAATAATAAATGTTTTTTGAGCATCAAATCAGGATTGATTAGAATGATTATATTAGATATATTAGATATTAGAATGATTTGTGACTGATGATGCTAAAAAATCAGCTTTGAAATCACAGGAATAAATTACATTTTAAAATATATTCAAAAGAAAACAGTTATTTAAATAGTAAAAATATTACAATATTACATTATTTGCATTTTACAGTTTTTTTCTGTACTTTAGATCAAATCTGGCGAGCAGAAGGTACTTTAAAAAAAACATTAAAAAAAAACTTTTGAATGGTAGTGTATTATTAAACTTTATTTTGCATAGAAAGACAGACAGACAGACAGATGATAATTTGTATTATAATTGTATTATAGCCAATACTGTATTTAACAAATAACTAATAATTCTCACCACAAATATCATCACAAATGTTTCTTGACCATAACAATGCAACAACGCAGTTCGTGTGCCTCACCTGCACTTGAGATGGCAGTATTCATCATTCAGATTTTAATTTGCCAAGCGAAGAAGTGACTGATCACGGGCTATTCGAAATATCGCGAGACTTCCCTCCCCACTCCGTTCGTGACCACGTCAAGGGAACCCAGAAGTTAGAAATCATGGCGGAGCGCAGGAGACACAAGAAGCGAATTCAGGTACCAGATTCACGTAACGTTTGTTATTAGAGGCCAAATCATAGATCGCTGTGTAGCATTGAGTCATTTTATTGATTTGGTGTTTTGCTTGACTCAAAATACAATAGTACTTCGATCCGTTATTATTGCAATGTTCTCATATGAGGGAGGTGGATTATTTGTCAGTGCTGGCGCAATTTTTGCGCTTCGCTTGGATAATACATTGTATCTCTTATCAGGTGTCTAGTCATTTATACAATTTCTCGATAGATTTGATGTGAGCATGACCTGATTTTGATGTCTCTCCCCTGTGAAGATGTGTCTGGTGGCACAGCTGATGGAGTTGGCCATCTTAGCTCGGCACAGACTGTTCGTTTTGCATGCTGTTCTCTTTAACCAGCTGCTGTCTCATATGCTTCACGAATTTGACCAAATAACCTCCATAACGCAGAACTTCTCATCGCCAAATTTTACCCATTTGCAGGGTAACTGAAAAGGCATTTCACCCACAAATAAAGATTCATGTTTTTTAGTCTCATTTGACTTTCTTTTTGCGTTAAATATACAAGGCTTAGTAGGCAGAAACCATTAGTCACCATTTGTTTTTAAATTGTATGAAAAATGATGCATTAAAAGTGAACTGTGACTGTCAGTCCATAACGTTGTATATCTAATTTACACATACAGGTTTCAAGGAAGTGATGCAAGTAAATGCTGACAGGATTTCTCTCTAAAAACATTATCCATCATTAAAACGTGTAGCATCCTAAATATGTCAATCAAAGTGCTACATTATGTTCATCTACCGCTAGACAGCATTTTTAGGCATTGTAGTCAGAATGCATTTATCATCCCCAAAAACCTTGTGTGGGTTGGCTGCTCATTTGGTTTTGGGACACAGTTACTGTCTGTTCCTGTAATAAATGCGGTGTTATGTAAAAACGTTTTGAGTAATGATGTGCTGTCTTGATAAGAGAGTCACTTTTTGTGATCCTTCCAGCGTGTTTGTTAGTTTTTGCTCTTACGCAACAGGTTGAAATCCACTGTCATTGCTGGTCAGTTTCCTTGCAGTGCATAAACATGTCTTTACCGTTTAAGCCAAATAAATTGAAAGGACGTGTTTACACCTTAAGTTATATATGAGAAATATTATTTTTACTTAGCATTATTTTACTTTATACGCTATTTTTACTTAGCATTAGGAAACCTAAACAAATCTTTAGGTTTTATATGTGACGAAATCAAATGGGACCAGAAACCACAAAATCAGTCATAAGGGTCAATTTTATGAAACTGTGATTATATTTATCTCCTGAAAGCGGAATAAATACATACACCTTCCATTGATGTATGGTTTGTGAGGATAGGACAATATTTGGCCAAGATACAACTATTTGAATATCTGGAATCTGAGGGTGCAAAAAAAAATTGCCTTTAAAGTTGTCCAAATGAAGCTCTTAGGAATGCATAGTACTAATCATAAGTTAAGTTAATATATGTACTTAATATCTTCACTCTCAAAAAGGATGTTAATTTTAACACATTTTTTGTGTTGACTATTTTAACAAATTTTGTGTACATAATTGAGTAACTATAACACATTAGTGTGTAGACAGTTAGCAGGAATAACACATGGTTGAGTTAAAAGTCCTTAACTAGACATAGAGGTTTGTTAATAACACAGGTTGTGTTGTTTTTAAAACATACTTTTTAAGAAACATGATCCTTGCCTAATATCCTAATGATTTTTGGCATAAAAGAAAAATCAATCATTTTGACCCATACAGTGTATTTTGGCTGTTGCTACAGATATATCTGCTACTTAAGACTGGTTTTGTGGTCCAGGGTCACAAATAATGTACTCCTGATTGTTTTTCCCTGTAAAGGTGCCATTTAGAGTAAGTGTTAATCAGTTCAAATGTTAAGGTCTGTCATTAACACAAAAGAAGATACTTTGAAAATGAAGTGGGTTTTTTGTCCATACAATGAAAGTCATTTGGAACCACAACATTCTTCAAAACAGGCTTGAAATTATACAGGTTTAAGATGACATGAGGGTGAGTAAAGTTTTTTTTTGTTGAACTATCCTTGAAGCTGTTTATCTGAAGCCTGTAGCCTGTCTAATGTAGTACAGCTGTCACTATAAGACCATCAAACCATAACTGATAACAGGGTCTGGTCTAGAAATTTATTGTTTACCAAGGCAGGTTGAGACTTCCTTCACTAAATCCAGCGGAATATCAGGCAACCTGCCAGTAACTCCACACCCAGACAAAAACCATGTTTGTATGGTCTTCATACAGGAGATACTGAGCAAATGGAGTATGACCGAAGTACTGTGGCGCTCGAAAACACTCTCATATCAAGATCTCAGGCTTAAGAATGGAGTTATGTCAGTCATTCATTATTTCAGTAAATGGTGTCTCTATAGCCTGGCTTATTGTCTGGATTTGTGAGGGGTTTTTTTGTGTATAGTGTGGTCACAAAGTACTATAAGTAATGATTTTTAGCTTAATAAAGCAGGTCAGTGAGGACTCAGTGTGTCCTCAGCGAGTCTGAATGGAGACTGTAATTTCGGTGTATAGATTACACAGCACATCACTGTGTGGTGAGCTGAGGCATTTAATTAGTTCACATTCTCTGAGTAGATGACCGACGAGGGTCCTGCTGCCAGTGCAGGAGATTCATTTCAAAGCTTTTCGGAGGGGTTAGCTGGATTCTTGCACTGTTGTTATCCTACATTCTCTTGAATGTCATTTTTCACTAGAATTAAGGCTTTGTAGCCAAAGGGACAAACAGCTTTTTGTCAGACACTTGGTTTCTGTTGTATCTATTAATCTTGGCTTATACTATTAATATCTAGGTCCTCTCCCATGGTGAAGTCTCACTGGTCCAGAATCATGCTCTACATAATTGGGATGCATGTATTAAAACATGGTTATTATTTTCATGTTTTGGTCATATTGCAATTCTGTAATATTTTGCTTAAAGGGATAGTTCACCCTTTTTTTTTTTTTTTTTCATTAATTACTCACCTTCATGCCATTCTTAACCCGTAAGACCTTTTGTTCACCTTGAGAACACAAATTAAGATATTTTGATGAAATCCAGGAGCTTTCTGACCCTGCATTGACATCAATGCAACTGACACATTCAAGACCCAGAAAGGTAGTAAGGACATCGTTAAAATAGTCCATGTGACATCAGTGGTTCAACCGTAATGTTATGAAGCTACTGGAATACTTTTTGTGCATAAAGAAATAAAAAATAACGACATTCTTCTCCTCTGTGTCAGTTTGCGGCTTGTTTGCAACAATGTCCTTACTACCTTTCTGGGTCTTGAATGTGTCAGTTGTGTTGCTATATATGCAGGGTCAGAAAGCTCTCGGATTTCATCAAAAATGTCTTAATTTGTGTTCTGAAGTTGAACGAATGTCTTACAGGTTTGGAACAACATTAGGTTGAGTAATTTATAACAGAATTTGTTTTTTTTTGGGTGAACTATCCCTTTAAGAAATCATAAATATTGTCTAATAACCAATATTGTACTGAATCTAACACATACATTGTGCATTCTTACGTGATTAGCAGTATATTAAGTGTACTCTAATTGCAGATTAATCTGGGTCCATTTAGATAATCAGAAGATAGTTTTATGACTTCATGATCTTTGATCTCTCTTTTTCAGGAGGTCAGTGAACCTACCAAGGAGGAGAAGGCGGTGGCCAAGTACCTGCGTTTTAACTGCCCCACTAAATCCACCAACATGATGGGACATCGAGTGGATTATTTTGTCGGTCAGTGCGCTCATCCAGTGCGCTCCTTTTTTCTGTTTTCTCTGCATAGAGTTTATAGCAAGGTTTCGTTTAGTTGTTATAGTTTTGATGTTCTTTCTTTGCTGTCACTGAACCAAATGTTTGTTTTTTGCTCATCAGCTTCTAAAGCAGTTGACTGTCTGCTGGACTCAAAGTGGGCCAAAGCAAAGAAGGGTGAGGAAGCTTTGTTCACAACCAGAGAGTCGGTGGTGGACTATTGCAACAGGTAAGCCTAGTCTTTTTCTCTCATGTCATGGGATTTCATTAGTATTGGTTACTACGGTGGTTACTTCAGTTTCACATGATCCTTCAGAAGTCATTCTAATATGCTGATTTGAATTTTTTGATAAATTAGAAGTGCAAAATATCAGAATTTTAAATATTTTGTAAAATTATAAAATTATATACTGTCAATTGAATGTGTCCTTGCTGAATAAAAGTATTAATTTTTAAAAACAAAAATGTAAATGGCTGTGTACCATTAATTTGTACTGTCTTGCTGTTCTCAGGCTCCTAAAGAAGCAGTTTTTCCACCGAGCCCTGAAAGTAATGAAGAAGAAGCCAGAGAAAGATGTAAAGAAAGAGAAGGAAAAAGAGAAAGAAAAAGAAAAAGAGAAGGCTAAAAGTGACAGCGGCAAAGAAGAGGAGAAAAAAAGCAAAAAGGACAAAGACAAAAAGAAGGACTCTGAGGCTGTGGACACAAAGAAGGAGAAAAATGTATGACTAGAACATCTGACAGGATGAGAAAACGCAAATAATTCCTGTTCCGTTGGAGGTCTTTTTGCATATGTGCATATCATGATTCTCATTTTTAAGTCTTGTTTGTGTGTGTTTAGGATGACAGTCCAGGATCTCCAAAGAAGAAGAAGGATGTGAAAAAGAAATTTAAGCTGGAGCCTCATGAGGACCAACTGTTCTTAGATGGGAATGAGGTCAGGATGAGTTTAGAAAATCATTTGTTAATATCATACGTTTGCTTGACGATTAATTGTGATAACTACAATCAACTGTATTGCATACATTGTAACCTTAATATTCATACACTTCATGTAGTAGTATTTTTGTCACACTGAACATGGAATCAAATGATAAAATGCATGAATAACAATATTTAACATTTTTTTAAACAATACTGCTCAGGGGTAGCATAGTGTTATATACTAAATTAACATCTTTATTAAATTAATATTTCATTTTAGTTTTTTTCTATAAATGTTTTTAACTCTTTATTCTCAGTTTTATTTACTTAACTGATTATAGTTAGTTGTCAAGTCAACATTTTACATTTTTGTTTAAGGTTTTTAAGTTCCTTTTTTGCTCTTAAGATTTAGATTTTTTTTTTTTTTTCGGTTTTGTTTTAGTTACCTACAATTATTTGTAATAGTTTTAGCTTCAGTTGACAATATTAACACTGGTAACATAATTTTATTTTAATGTCTTAATAATTGATAATAATAACAATCATCATTTTATGTCAATATACACTACCAGTCGAAAGTTTTTGAACAGTAAGATTTTTTTTATTTTTTAAGAAGTTTTGAAATATTTTAAAGTTTTCTGTTTGAATGTATTTAAAAATTTAATTTAATCCTATTATTTCACAGCTTAATTTTTAGCATCATTACTCCAGTCACATGATCCTTCAGAAATAGTCAAATTTTTTATTTGATGTAGTAGAAAGATTTCTTTGAAGAATAGAATGTTCAGAAGAAAGGCATTTATCTGAAATAGAAATCTTTTGTAACATTATAAATGTCTTTTTCATCGCTTTTGATCAATTTAAAGCATCCTTGCTAAAGAAAAGTATTAATTTCTATAATTTCTGTCCAAAAAATAAAAATATATATACTGACTCCAAGCTTTTGAATGGTATATTATGGTGTATAATGTTATAAAAGCTTTTTATTTCAGATAAATGCTGATCTTTGGATCTTTCTATTCATCAAAGAATCCTATAAAAAATGAACTGTTTTAACTATTGATGATAATAAAAATGTTTCTTGAACAGCAAATCATATTAGAATGATTTCTGAAGGATCATGTGACTCTGAAGACTGGATTAATGATGCTAAAAATGTAGCTTTGATCACAGGAATAAATTACATTTTAAAATAGAAAACAGTTATTCTAAATGGTAAAAAATATTTATTAAAATGTCCGCTGTGTTTGCTGTACTTTGGTCAAATAAAAACCTAAATCTTACTGTTCAAAAACTTTCGACTGGTAGTTTATATTCTTCTTCTTCTTCTTCTTATTATACTATATAAGTATATGCTGTGTTCATGTTGTTGTTGTTGTTGTGGTGATGATTAAAATATTTCATAAAAATATTTTTTTTTGTCATGGATTCTTCACTTTCACATTTATTTTTTGTTGTACTTAAAAAGTTATTTGTCTTCCCTACAGGTTTATTTTTGGATTTACGATCCAGTCCACTTTAAAACCTTCGCCATGGGCTTGATTCTAGGTAGGATCTGTTTTTCTCCAGTTTAGCCTGATTGTCGTTTCACTGACTCAGTACTGATTCAGAGTTTTGTGTGTGTTTGTAGTCATTGCCGTCATCGCAGCCACTCTGTTCCCACTGTGGCCCGCTGAGATGAGAGTTGGTGTTTATTACCTGAGCGTGGCAGCAGGATGCTTTGTCGCCAGCATACTTCTCCTGGCAGTTGGTACGAATTCTAGACTTTTATATCTTGTATTATACCAATTTCACATTACAGTCTGCATCTTCTGTGTTGTTATATTTCTCATTTTCCATTTGGTTCAGCTCGCTGCATCCTATTCCTGATCATCTGGTTAGTGACCGGCGGCCGTCATCACTTTTGGTTCCTACCCAACTTGACAGCTGATGTGGGCTTTATTGACTCCTTCCGCCCCCTCTACACACACGAATACAAGGGTCCGCGCTCCAGCTCCAAGAAATCCAGCAGTGAGAAATCCGACAAGAGTGCAGATTCAAGCAAAGCGCAGAAATCAGATAGCGAGGACAAATCAGACAGTGAGAAGAAAGACGGTGATGAGGAAGAGGACGAAGATGACAATAAAGAAATGGAGGCGAGCGAGGAAGCAGGCGCAGAACGTCAATCGGACACAGACAGTGACAGACGGGAGGACGAAGGGTCGCAGCACAGCAATGGCAACGACTTTGAAATGATCACCAGAGAAGAGCTGGAGCAGCATACGGAAGAAGAAGAGGAGGAGGAGGAGGAGGAGGAAGATGATGAGGAAGAGCAAAGTGAGACAAAGCCCTTGACTGTTCAGACATAAACGTTTTCCTCACGCCCGCACACACATACTCCCATGCTCCATGTGGACCTGCTGACGTACTTCTGTCATGTTCAGAAGATGTTTCCCATTTCGGTTCAGGCTGAGATCTTCCAGACAGGCTTAAAGGTTAAACGAGAGCAGGAAATGGCTACGATGACGATGAAAATATCACAAAGGCTGTTTGGTTTCCCTGAAATTGCTTCCCCCACTATGGATGCAGCAATGCAAGTCTCCCTGACCCCTGTGTTTCTCTGGTTTACTTCTTTTTCTTTCATCTTAACTTTATCTAATGTCAAGTATTTTGTTGTATAAATAATGTATGTTGGTAGTGTTAAGAAATGACATGATTGGTGAACTTTCACAGTGGTTTTTAACCCACATATGAAGGTTTGCTTCAAAAGATTTAGTTTCTTTTCTTTTGTCCCATTAGGATGCATTGGATAATTTGGGATGGACCAACATATTTTGTTCTAGATACCTAATAAGTGTTACTATTTCTCATAAATCTCAATGGCACTTGACCTGTGACATTTCTTTGTGGAGCTCTGGGAGATCTTGCTTGGTTTGAGACGAGAGCTGTGTTTTTGTGCACTTGTAAAACGGTCTGCTTCATACATTTCTGCAATCATGTTTTGTGACCCTGATGAGAAATGGAGAAACGGAGAAGTTAATTAGTCACCCAAACTCCTTTCGAGTCTCATGAGGTCGACTGCATTCAGAAGGGGAAACGATATCCACATTTGTGCCAAATGATGCGGGATGTTGATGCTTTTTTCATAAACATTCAAATTATGACCAACTTCCAAACACGTCATGCCGTAGCTCGAATCCATGCATCATAGCCTCTGGTTTTCCCATCCGGTATTCAAACTCTGAGGTACTTCCCTGAGGGGCTGTGGTCCAAAATAGGCTGTTAGTTAGTTTGCGTTTTAATAGGGCCGAGGTCCAATACTATCCTTCCGTAGGGTTGCATACTATTGGCTAGAGTATTATTTTACATTAGCTGTTTCTTTGACTCATACTGAGGATGATATTTAAGAGATAAAAATACAAATGTATCATTTATATATGGATTCTATAAATCTACCAGAGATGTTCACGCCAGCAGTTCAGGTTCCGCGTGAACTGTACTCTATTTTATAATGTCAGACACGCAGGTTTTTCATTTGACTGCATTTTGTACAAATACTAAAACCACCAATAAATGTTTTCAATGTCGAAGACTTTGGAATGATCGTTTCTGGAGTTTGAATGCAGAAAACATCTGCATTCTGTTCATCTGCAACGCTTTGACTCTAGTGGTTATCGAATGCGCACAAAGGTGTTTTTTTTTCTATATTAAAAAAACGAAGAACGCTTGTTAAAGCATCCCTCGAAATTCATGGTCATCTCAAGTTCGCAAGGAGCAGGGAAACCCCTCATGCCCGAGTGAACGCCTCTCTTTCTTCTTTAAATGCTATGAATCTTTAACCATGTCTGTAAGTAGCTGATCTTGTTGGTCACACTTAGTGTTCCTGTAGAAATGCTATGTATGTCCTCAATATTCTTTGTCATTGACGTTGAAGACCTGGATAGACTGGGCATGACACCG
Source organism: Cirrhinus molitorella (assembly GCA_033026305.1). Classification (NCBI taxonomy): domain Eukaryota; kingdom Metazoa; phylum Chordata; class Actinopteri; order Cypriniformes; family Cyprinidae; genus Cirrhinus; species Cirrhinus molitorella. The sequence continues at coordinate 14,614,025 of CM065124.1, read as the reverse complement.
TATGTGTAACTAAAAACATTTGTATTTTCTTTCTATGGAACTTCGCTCACCTTTGTTTTCTGTCCTGTTATCTTTATGAGAGATAAATATGCTGATATGCCAGGAAATTGAATTAGCCTTTGGCTGTTTGTCATAAAATGTGTTGCATCATTTATAAAAACAAACTGAAATCCCATTATCTCTTTTTTTATGTGATCAGCATCTTCAACTAACTAATCGTCCGTATTTGGATCAATGTTGAGGACTGTCTTTTTGCAATATCTGGAGAATAATTTAAGTGTCTGTCAGAAACTATATCTGTATCCTTTCATTGCAATAAAAATATAGAACACGAGCGATTTGCGTTGTTTTGTTGAAAAACGTCAAAATTGGTGCTTTCATTTTAGCATATCATTTTATAATTTCATTCTATCTAGAGAGCGATCATAAGATCATTTTCCATTAAGATATTTTGTCAATTTCCCACAGTAAATTAAAAAAAAAAAAAGTTAATTTTGCTAATAATTTCTTTTGGACAATTTTAAATGCGATTTTCTCTCTCTTTTTTTTTTTTTTTTTTGGTAAGATTTTCAAATTGTTATATCTCGGTCAAATGTTGTCCTATCCAAACAAACCATACATCTTTTTTTTTATAGAATACATTTTATATTCCATTGTTTTGCAAACATTACAGATTACAGTCATATACAAATTAAAATACTGTCATTAACTACTCATCCTCATGTTATTCCAAACCCGTAAGACCTTCATTCATATGGAACACAAATTACATATTTTTAAATGAAATCCGCATACCTGCATAGACAGCAACGTAAAAAAAAAAAAAAAAAAAAAACACACAGGTTTAAGGCCAGAAAGGTAGTAAAATAGTCCATGTGACGGCAGCGGTTCAATAATTTTATGAAGTTACAAACATAGGTTTATAAGGTTTACTTTTTGTGCGTAAAGAAAACAAAATAAAGACTTCGTTGCATCGTTGAATCGCGTCGATTAACATGGAAGAGAAATTGTTGAATAAAGTTCATATTTTTCTTTTCTTTCCGCACAAAAGTATTATCGTAGCTTCTTAAAATTACGGTTGAACTACTGATGTAACATGGACTATTTTAACGATGTACTCCTTACTATCTTTTTGAGCCTCAAACGTGATAATTATGGCTGTCTAAGCACGGTCAGAAAGCTCTGGGATTTTTCAAAAATATCTTAATTTGTGTTCAGAAGATGAACGTAAGTTTTACGGGTGTGAAACGACATGAGGGTGAATAATTTTCATTTTTGGGTGAACTTACTACTATAAGGATATAATTCAAATGACAGAAACAAAAGATAACATCCCAGATAAAAAGAAAGTTTTATTGAAATATTACAAATGAGACGAACACAGTCATAGGATTTCTTATTTACATCAACCTATAAACAGCTTACATACATTCAGCTATATTAGTTCTTATGCAATAACATAACATGCCCTTGCAGGGCCAGTAATACTTAATATGAAAAGAAAACAAAACATACAGTGCATCTGTAAATGAATAGATAACAGCTTTGCTTATTAAATATTAAACTATAAGAATGGCTTTTGAAATGTGGCTTTGAAAATGCAACATCCTGCGCCGCCACAGGGAGGCTACAAAGTTCTTCCACAAGAACTAGTTGGGCTTGACAGCCATCACATCTGACAAAAACTTTAGTTATTTGATTCATAATCAGAAAGAGCCTAACACAAGTTAGTCAGTTTGAATTGGAAATCAAACAACAGGAAAAGTGTGATAAAGTCTGATAAACCACATTCAATCTTAGCAGTTGAACATACAACGGCATCTAGTAGAACACACAAAACTGACTGCCAGCATGTTAAACTGACAAAGCATGGCTTCCCATGCAGTTTATTACAAATGAGGAACTGCCATCATGACAAACCACATAGAAAGCCAAGTGTCATCTGTTTGAAGATGAGGAAAGTCTGTGGTAAATTTAGCTAAAAGCTACAGTTACACACCACAAAAAAACAATGTGAAACGAAAGTTTTATGCTCAGTGAATGAATCACAACACATTTCCTACTATAATGTGCGATTCAAGTGGTGGATTGAATAACCTACAGTACAGATTTAAATGTTAGTGGTTCTGTAAATAATACATCTTAATAAATGATATTTTAAATTATAATAAAACAAATTCGAAATAACGTCTGCACGATGTTTAGCAGTCACAAATGTGAGTAATCCAGCCTAACATTAAATGTGTTATTTCTCAGGTAGCACATGAGCATTTATTGCAATCTATAATGAAATCTGTAAATCTATGAACATAGAAATATGCAATGTAATGTAAAAACTCAAACCCCCTTTTCAGTGAGTGAGGATGGAAATCTGAGATGTTTTGGAATGTAAAGTCAACAGACTGTGAGAGCGCTTGTGTGTGTTTCATGGTAACGTTTCAGTTCTCAGTTTCTGAAGAGTCGCTGGCATCTGTTAGGCGTGTTTGCTTCTTGCGGACGTTCCAGTGGAGACACTGAGCCAGACTGTCGAACCAGTCGTACACCAGATCATGACAACAGATAGAAGGGACCGGAAAGCAAGAGGTTGTGATCTTTATGCTATAATGGAAAAAACAGAACTCATGATTAACAGATGCAGTTGAGAGTGCTGCTTGAGAAAAAAGGGCAAACTAAATCTGAACTGAAAAGATGAGTGCTGATCCCTACTGATACTGTTGACGCTCATTTCCATAACTGTTATACAGCTGTTGTCGTATCACTGGATTATGGGAGAGGTCAAAGCTGTTTGCTTATGGGATTGTGTAAAAAGAGTGTCACCTGTCCCCATGCTGGATTTCCTGCCTCTTTCTGCCATCAAACGACACCCAAGCTGTGTTGCGAGCTTCAGGCGACAGTGTTATCTGAAAGGTAAATACGGTTATACAGATGTTTTTATGAAGATCTCATTTGACAGAAATAACTTTTTGGTGAAGGCAGTTTTTGTCACTGAAATCACACTCACCATGAGCTCCACTCCTGCGGGCACCACGATGGGTCTAAAAGAGAGGGAGTGAGGGCAGATGGGGGTGACCATGATGGCAGGGACATTAGGGTGGATCATGGAAGCTCCCGCTGCGGCAGCGTAGGCCGTGCTGCCCGTAGGAGTGGAAACTATTACACCTGCATAGAAACACGCCACATATTTGCATTCATTTTCATGGCAGCTGGACTCTCTTGCCAAAGCAAATGAAAAGACCATAATGTATAGGGCACCTGCTTGAGCTAAAAGAAAAAAAACAAAAAAGTGCCAAGACAATGAAGTGAGTCAAATAAATGTTCTCATGTGTATAATGCAATAATCAAAGCTACACAATCGAAAGTCTGTGGTTGGAAAGATGTTGTAATGCTTTTGAAGTCTCTTATGCTCAACATGACTGTAATTACATTCAAATATAATTTATTCCAAACTGAATTTTTATCAACCATTATATTTCTGTAAAAAATTTTTTTTTGAGTACCACCCGGAGGGGGATGGTGTTTATGGGGTTGGGAGGTAGTGTTGGTTGCAACTGTGCAGTTAGCCCACGGTACAATACGTTTTTTTATTTTATTTTAAATGCTTTATTTATAGGTATTTCTATAAACAGAATGGAAGAAAAAAATAATAATAAATACAATAAGGAGATACAAAAAAACATCCCAGGAATACACCCTCCCACCCCCCCCCCCCTTGTGCGGCTTAGAAGCAAAAACAAAAAGCTATCAGTTTAACGATACAGCATCTTCAAAAACAACGTACATATGTAATGTACAAGGTCCATATATACATACATAAATATATAAATATTAATTTGTTATATGTAAATAAAAAGGAAATTAACCACTTAATACCTGCCTCAGATTGTTCAGCTTAACATCGATGTGACTTATGTGAAAGGTTGTAAAACAAGGCAAAAGATCATGGAGAAAAAAAAAAAAAAAAAAAAAAAAAAAACACTAAAAACAAATAAATAAAGTAAAAATAATTGAGTGACAGACTCTATAGACCCATATGAATTCAAGTGTTTAGGTAATCCCTCCTTGTAAATTATCAAAATATATTAAGAAAGGTGACCATGTTTCAAAAAATTTACGTTTTGAGCCTCTGACAGTGTATTTGATTTTTTCAAGCTGGATATAACACATCACTTCTTTAACCCATCTATTATGTGTTGGGGGCTCAGCTTTTTTCCAATGGAAAAGAATTAAACGTCTTGCCAACAGTGTAGTAAAGGCAATGACCTTTTGCATCCCTTCTGTAAGCACAATGTTTTCAGGACTAGTACCAAAAACAGCTAATAGGGGGTCAGGGTCAATAGTAACACTATATATATCATTAAATGATTTAAAAATATTTCCCCAAAATCCCCTCAACTTTGAGCAAGACCAGAACATATGAGCTGTTGTGGCTGGTGAGTGTAGGCATCTGATGCATGCAGGACTAACAGTAGGATAGATCTTAGCCAATTTTGAATTGGTAAAATGTAGTCTGTGAAGTATTTTAAATTGAATGAGGGCATGTCTGGCACAAGGTGATGATGAATGTACTTTGTCCAAAATACCTAACCATTCCATGTCAGTAAAGTCTCTACCCAGATCAAGTTGCCATGAGTTTTTAACATGGTCTAAGTTTTGTGGATTTATGGTGCTTATAAGTGAATAAATGTGAGAAATTAGACCTTTGCCCTCTGGTTTTAAATCTAACACTGCTTCAATAACTGAAGGAGTAGGTAATTCAGGAAAAGACTTGAACATTGACTTAATAAAACTTCTTATCTGCAGGTATCTAAAAAAATGGGGTTTGGGCAAGGAGAAATTATGCACAAGGTCCTCAAATGAACAAAAAACATTATTTGAAAATAAATCTTTTAGGGATCTAATTCCTTGATCTTTCCATACAATACGTTTTTTTAGCCCTGATTTTCTGTTTGGTTCTGGTGGATCATTTGCAATTTAAAATGCTATTTAAAAAAAAATAGTACACTGTAGAAAAACACGTCTACATCAAATTTCTTTTGAGAGAAGTATTACTTTTATGGATTGGTGATTGTTTAGTGTTATAAATACATGTTTCATTCATACTGGAAGTCGGAGGGCGCCCTCGCTCAGAAAATTTGCGTAACAGATCAGAAGCAATACAACCGACTACACTGCAGGAAATCCTAAAATTGGCAAAAGCATCCAGCAGTCGCTGTAACTGAATTAAAGTCAGAATCGATTTGCCTTTGAATGATGAAATATTAAGGCAATAAACACTCAACTGCGACAATATATAGTTTGTCTGTGTCCTTAAAACTACCTCGGGTATTTTCAGAATAATGTATATTTATAATCCATTGCTAATTGACATATTTTTTTTACAGTATGTAATATATATTTCTGCCTCATTTTGTGATAAGGAGCCACATAAGATCGCAAACGTAAGTTATTTCAAACATTCGACTGATGTTGTTTAGAACAGGGTTTCTCAACTCCAGTCCTCGGGACCCACTGCTCTGCACATTTTCTATGTCTCCCTCATTTATCACAGCTGATTCAGATCATCAGCTAATTAGGAGAAAGAACTATGAACTGAACTGAGTGTGTCAGATTCAGAAACATACAAAATGTGCAGAGCAGTGGGCCTTGAGGACTGGAGTTGAGAAACCCTGGTTTAGAATGTTATAATGTTCTCTTCTATTGGACAACAGGTTTCGAAATGCTTCTCATTTCAAGGAAAGATGTTTGTCGCGTGTTGCACGTTTTAAGCGAGGAGGCGTTTCCTCATATCAGCGCGTAGACTCACAGACACACAAACAGAGACAGTTTGGAGAGAAATAAAAAGCAAGGAAATTATTTAAACGCAAAACCGAAAGAACCGCTCTGACTGGTCAAATTCTTCTTTTTCGTTTGCTTATTTTGAGTACTGCTTGTGGACACAGCCGTAACCAGGTTTTTGCGTAGTTTAGAGTACCACATCGTACCAGTGTACTTTGATGTCAAAATACGTATCCGCTACGCAAAATAGGACTGATTCTGTGATGAATATAAAGTTAAAAGAACAGCATTTATGTCAAATAAAAATCTTCTGTAACATTATACAGTCAAACCAAAAATTATTCAGACAGCAGATATAATTTTTGATTTGTTACTATTGGGTGCAGGGCACTATAGTTGCAAGTGGTGATAGCAAAATAAAGTAAACTTTGACATATTATACCCAAACATTGTTTATACAGTGGACTACCAGTAAAATCCATACAAATTTGGGAACCAAAAATTTGATTTGTCGCTTTGACCTGACCATGTTTAGTTAAATACTTTTCTATCAAATCTGACATTTTCAAGATGAATTTGTTCTGACATAGTTTAACTCTTGAGCTCTTGTCATATTGTATTACTATTTTCTAAACTATAGGGAATAAATTGTGATAATGTGAGAAATGTTGAAGGTGTCAGAATAAATTTTGGATTGACTATCTTTTTACTGTCACTTTTCATCAATTTAAAACGTCCTTGCTGATTTAAAGTACTAATTACTTTCAGAAAAACCCTTAACCAGACCCCTGAAATAAAAGGTATAGTTCATTTAAAAATTCAAATCCTGTCATTAACTACTCACCCTCATGTTGTTCCAAACCCATAATACCTTTGTTCGTCTTTGGAAAAACAAATTAAGATATTTTTGATGAAATCCAAGAGCTTTCTGACCCTGCATAGACAGCAATGCAACTGAACATGTTTAAGGCCCAGAAAAATAAAAAGAACATCATAACAGTCCATGTGACATCAGTGGTTTAACAATTTTATGACGCTACAAGGACTTATGGGTGCAAACAAAACAAACATAATGACTTTATTTAACAACTGAATGGCGGTGGAGAATTGTTGAATAAAGATGTTTGTTTTTTTTTTTTTTCTTTGCGCACAAAAAATATTCTCTAGCTTCATAAAATTATAGCTGAATCACTAATGTCACATCAGTGTTAATTTCGGTGACAACATTTTTTCACCAATAAAAACGAGACGAAAACGAAACGGAAACTCGTTTTGAATGACAAAACTATGACGTATATCTATTGACATTTTCGTCAATAAATAAAAATGAGACGAAAATGTTAGGGAGGGACAATTTAGAAAGAGATTCATTCAGAACGAATCTGCTGCGCGGTAAGGAGGTTAGATGTGTACATTTGAACTGTATCATAGCCTATCCATGAGTACCAAAGATGTCACTTCCACTATGCTCGCCACCATATTTGTGTCCGATATGACAACAGACACGGCACATCTAAATGAGATTTAAAAATATATTGAAAGAAGAAATTACTTTTTACTACCACTTCCCACACGGAGACTTTGATTCGATTGTAAGTTTAGGGCAGAAAGTGTAAATGATTGTGAACACAGTCGCTCGATGAAGGCTTTAAGACCTTGAAGAATCCTATGCCGTCTGGCAGGACTGGCACTGACGGCACTGATTCCCTTACAGTCCGCGCTTTGATTTCGGCAAATTAGTTTTGGCGAATGCATATATATATTATATTATATTTGAGCATGCGCCCAACATCCAGAAGCCAAGAAAACATGGATATATACCTAAAAGAAGACTTTTACTTCTTATGTAAAGCACAAATTTAAACACCAAAAGCATGCATTTCTTTATTTAAAAATATGCATTTTCATTCATTCGTAGGCTATTTGGCTGCAATAACATTTTAGTTAAAATTTTGCCATTGTTTAAAAAAATGCTTTACTGATGTTTTAGACTTTCTCTGATATGCTTTCAAGTTTTATGCCATACATGTGTTTGTAGGTTATGTAATTTCACAGTATATCCACCTCCTAAATTATTACACCACTTGTGCAGCCAAGTCACAATTCACAAAGGTACATTTTGCTCAGGACAATGGTTTGTGTGTAACTTGTGTGCCATTTTTTGTATGACAAATTATTTTTTTTGAGTAATATTGTACATAAATTGTTTTAGCAAAACGAATATGATTATTTTTGAGAACCTTTGTAAATATCTACTTTACTGCAGACCTGGCAATGACACTCATTATAAAACACCTCTCATAAAACGTTCAAAATTTAACGACGCAAAAGAGAACTCAATTCGGTCCGGTTTTCTGGTTTTTACTCTTTAACGGCTTTAATACCAAACGCGGCAAGCGCAGCCCTTCAGATACAAAGCGACTTGCGCTACGATTTCCTCCATTTTGATTTCTGTCCTGTTTCTATTGGCCGCGCCGGTAAACGTCACAGAGCGCAGCGCAAAAGTTCAACTATTTTGAACTTGCGCGCTTTGGTCAACGCAGTAACCAACCGTCATGATAAAGCCTTAATACAAAACCTATATTGAGTTTGGTAATTTTAGAGAAATGTTTAATTAATGTTTAATTAAACATTAGAGAAATGTTTAATTAACTAACCCATTTGACTTTTGCCAACTAAATCTACTGTAGTCGACTAAAACTAAAAACATGTTTAAAATACAACTAAAACTAAATGGCATTTTAGTCAAAAGACTATGACTAAAACTAAATCAACATTTGTGTCAAAATTAACACTGTGTCACATGGACTATTTTAATGAAATACTTTTCTGCAGGTTCAGAAAGCTCTCGGATTCCATCAAAAATATCTTAATTTGCGGTCTGGAGATGAATGAAGGTCTTACGATTTTGGAGCGACATGAGGGTGAGTAATTAATGACAGAATTTTAATTTCTGGGTGAACTATCCCTTTTAGTGGCTTGTTTGTGAGCACAATGTTGACAAGATAAAAAACAAATCTATCAAAGCTGAAGCATGATTGTGCTCACCATCTCCCTGTACGGATGTGATGAGGCGTCCATCCAGGTAAAGGTCAACGTTGGAAAGGTAGGATGAAGGCCCTCTGTCCACCACCACCTCATTTAGCACCTTTATACACAAACATAATATCCATATCACAGAAGCTGAATTAATGGATTACACATAAAAGCATCTAACAAACAGAGGTGGGTCTGTACAAATCACATGCCACTCTGCTTTAAAATATCTCAGACGTAAAAACATAGACTGTCAATGACATTATGTTATTGCTATGGCAACTGGACATGCAGACCTATCACAGCTGTTATTTTCAAATAATTATGTCTGTTACCATGGAAAATGTCTATAAACAGTCTTGATGGACTGATGGATGAATGGATGGATTTTCTCCCTGAAATTATATTCTGAGAGTGCCCTTACTTGGCAGACATTCAGGCATTTTTCTTGTGCAACATTTTAATATCTGCTATGCAGATAATTGCATCTATTACTTTAGTATTCCTCAAGTCTCCTCAACCCTAATATTACTTATAATAATAAATAATTTTAGTAAATCTTAATAAATAATTTAAAATAATTTAAGCTAATAAATGTTCTACTCTTTGTAAACAATATGTATACCAACTTAAAAGTTTTTGACCAGTACGATTTGTAAAGTTTTTTAAAGAAGTCTCTTCTGCTCAACAAGCCTGCATTTATTTGATCCAAAATACAACAAAACCAGTAACATTTTGAAATATTTTTGCTATTTAAAATAACCGTTTTCTTTTCGACTATATTTTGAAATGTAATTTATTCCTGCGATTTCAAAGCTGAATTTTTAGCATCATTACTCCAGTCACATGATCCTTCAGAAATCATTCTAATATTCTTATTTGCTGCTCAGAAAACATTTATTATTGTTATTATGTTGAAAACAGCTGAGTGGAATTGTCAGGTTTCTGATGAATAAAAAGCATTTCAGCATTTTAATAATTATTAATTAAACTGACTCCAAGCTTTTGAATGGTAAAGTGTATAATATTACAAAAGCTTTTTATTTCAGACAAATGCTGATCTTTCTATTCATCAAAGAATCCTGAAAAAAATGTGTACTCAACTGTATTAAATATTGATAAGAGTAATATTAAAAATGTTTCTTTAATTTTAAAATATATTCAAATAATTCATTCAAAAAATGTATTCAAATAAGAAGCAGTTATTTTAAATAGTAAAAATAATTCACAATATTACTGCTTTTGCTGTATTTTGGATAAAATAAATGCAGGCAAGTCTCTTATGTTCAACCAAGGCTGTGTTTATTTAATCAGTAAAAAAATATTATTACAATTTAAAATACCACTTCTTTTTTAATATATTTTAAAACATCATTAATTCCCGTGATGAAAAGGCTGAATTTTCAGCAGCCATTACTCCAGCCTTCAATGTCACACATTCCTTCAGAAATCACTTTAATTCATATTAATTTGAAGGATTTAATGTTCTTACAGCATTTGTGTAAAATATAAATCTTTCTTAATATTGTAAATATACAATAAATGTGACACGTCAAGTGAGTGGTTGACGCCACACCATCAGATTTCTGGTGGATTGTAAGTTTGAATTTTGACAGTGTTTGTGTAACATTTGTTAGACCTGTGTGCCAAAACTTGTTGGTAACCAAAGACTTTGCCTCAGGCCCAGTAATTTGATTCTTTGATTTCCCCATTCTAAAAGTGTTGTTGGTTTTATGTTCAGCAAATGCCTTGTGAGTGCTACGTTACCTGTAACTGTAGCGTGATTTTGCCAGCCTCGTTATTTATGTGGTTATGAGGCACTAATCCGTTCTCCTGAGCGCTGATGAGTTGCTCGTTTCTCTGGAACATGCCTTTCACCACCTTAACCTTCAGACGACTGCGCAGGATGATGGCAGCGTTACCTACAGGAGGCAGAAATAAACATTTAAAACAACACAAACATCCAATCACTTAAATATATAGATTGAATATATGAGACATTTTGTTCAATCTCTTTACCTTCAAACACTTTATCCACCTCTGTTCTAAAGGACTCAAACTTGAATGGTGTGAGAAATCCTAAGGAGCCCAGATGGAAGGCCATGACCGGAGGAACGCTGCCCTTAAACAAACGAGACGAAACCACATTTCATTCTTAAAAAAATCTCTACTCACTTTTGCATATCCAAATTCTCTCAACTTATATGGTGCACACAGAGTCCATCCAGTGGAAAGCAGGTGAGACTCTTGTGCACAAACAAATGAGCTAAACAGAGATGAGAGAATACCTGGAAAAGAGACGATGCATACAGAAGAGTCCCATCTCCACCCAAACATATAATCAGATCGATGCAGTCCGAGATGTCATCGTACCCTGTGCGAACACAATGATGAATCACTCATTTTCCTAATGCACCCAATCCTTTATGGGTTAATGGTGTGTCAGGGTTATGCAAATCATGTTACAGGTGAACCTGCCAATAATTTGCACTTATCCAATCCAACACAGTGAGCTTCCAGTACCTTCCCTGAATGTGCACAGCTGATTGCGAATGGCTGAAAATGAGTCATCCCTCATGAGAGAGCCATCGTCCACAACTTTCTTTTCCACATAAACCATCAGATGTTTCTCCTGATGGTGGAAATAATTTAGATACAATTTGTGTAACCAAATCCAAGAGCGAACGAAAAAAATGAAAGGGTAACAGTAGCGGCTGTAACTTCCTAGCCTGTAAATCAACTACTAATGCTGCTTTTGTGTCACCTACCTCCACGAGGAACCTGCAAAGCTCTTTGAACGGCTCCAGAAGGGTCTCATCTCTGATCTTTCTGATGACCAGGACATTGAGCGGCGGTTTGCTCCAGGTGAGCCGCTGGCTGGCTGGGTCCTGAATGTGCCTGCGGGGATAGTCGACAGAGTAGGCAAACATGGTATGTGTCGGCACTGCACTCTGAGCAAAGCAAAATGGCATGTACTTTGTCCCGTTTCTACACTCGTTACGCAACTTACAGTCATGGTCAAATGTTGGAAAGCACTATAATGTGGACTTCTGCTTTTGGTTTCTCGTAGTTCTAAGTTCAGACTGTTTTTGGCATTAATATATATAAAAAATTACATAGGTGATGTCTGACACATTCAGAGTTTGTTTTTTAACTTTTAACTTAAAGATATGTAAATATTCAAACAAGTCTTTAGCACACACATTTATTGTACCAAAAAATTACCAAGTCCAAAAGCTAGGTTTCTAGAGTTTCTAAAATGTATTGAAAAAAAGATGGTTAGAGTGACTCTAAAAACAACTGAAATAAAACTAACATACATCAAAACATCTAAACAACATGTTCAGCACAACATCAGATATCAAACCATAAAATCCCACATTACCCTCTGCAAGTGGTTTGTCCTGTGGCCCGTAAAACAGGCATATTTTGGAAGAAACTTCTAGCAGGACCACCCTTGTGATAGCTATAGCAGTGCCTGACTTTGCTGCTCTCCAGCTTCATGCAACAAACCACCCTCAACCAATCAGAACTCAGCACACATGGCCTTATCACTATATTTGCCAAATCCTTTGCTTGACTAACAGTTTAAACAGTAACAAGAGATGGATGTGTCCTGGCCTCTTACCTAAAGTCAGCCTGACTTTGTTTACTTACATGACTGAGGTTGGGTTGGGAAGAACGCAAGCTTTGGGTCCAAAATGAGTAGCAGGATATGGTCCATGTAGAAAGTGCCCTCGTCTGCAACAAACAGGCACTTAGTCACTGTGTTTTTAATCTTTAGGGTTCAATCTAAATCAAATTGGGTGTACCTGCACCTATCCCATCTTTTTGGGCAACTCTCAGCAGTGTCCTCTGCTGATGCAGAGGGTTCTGATCCGGGCTGCTCAGGCAACCAATGTACGCTTCCCCCCGACAGGTGTTCTGGACAGTCCGGCTTCCGAAGAGACCTCTTCACCTCTTTGCGTCTCCTTGGAAGTTTCCCCTGGCGGTCCTGCGGCCTCTGTGACCGCTTAGATGAACCACCCTCCTCCGTCTTTCTGGAGGATGGCTCGTCTTCCATGCCTTAAAATCTTACGGGAAACAAAAAAAGATTATATCATTAAAAGATAATTAAGTAAACTCTCTAAATGAGTTGAGAAGACATAAGAAAAATGCTCCAGGTTAATTGCTTAGTTGTGTCTATTTCCAGGAAGCCCTGCTTTATATAGGATCTTGTTGATCAAAATAGACATTGGACAACATTACTAAACAACAGCTTATGTAAACAAAAGAATCAAACTTTCAGCTGGTGTCATGTGTTAATACATTTTCATATAGTAGCTGACAAGTAATACTTTGGGGAAGTTAACATGTTCTGCATTGAGACATGCAAAACTCAGTTAAAAATATATAGTAGCTGACATTAAATATTTTAGGGAAGTTAACAATGAAATACACACTACTGGTCAAAAGTTTTTGAACAGTAAGATTTTAAATGATTCTAAAGTTTCTTCTGCTCACCAAGCCTGCATTTATTTGATCCAAAGGACAGCAAAAATAGTACAATTTTGAAATATGTGTACTATTTAAAATAACTGATTTGTAATGGAATATATTTAAAAATGTAATTTATTTACATTTTCAGCATCATTACTCCAGTCTTTAGTGTCACATGATCCTTCAGAAATCATTCAAAAATTCTGTTCAAGAAACATTCAGGATTCTGTTAATAATTTAATTTAATTAATAAAAAAAAGGGGGGGGGGGTTATAGTAATTAATACTTTTTTTTAACAAGGATGAGTGGAATTGATCAAAAGCATTGATGAAGTCATTTATAATGTTACAATATTTTTAATTCAGAAAAATTTATCTTTCAGATACATTTTTTGAATTTTTCTATTCATCAAAAAACCTAAACATAATAATAATAATAATATATATATATATATATATATATATATATATATATATTAGAAGCAAATCAGAATATTAGAATGATTTCTGAAGCATCGCATTACTGGAGTAATGATGCTAAAAATTCTACTTTGAAATCAGAGGAATAAATTACATTTTAAAATATATTCAAATAGAAAACAGAAATAGTAAAAATATTTCTGTTTTTGCTGTACTTTGAAACAAATGAATGCAGGCTTGGTGAGCAGAAAAGAAAAAAAAATCCTGTTCAAAAACTTTTGACTGGTAGTGTACAAAACTCAATTTAGAGATTACATTAAATATTTGTACATTTAAAATTTATATGCAAGTTTCCAAAATTCAACATTCAACACAAACCAGGTAATTTCAAATTATTACAAGGGTGAAGACAGTACAAAAACGTTAGTCGCTTAAATTTAAACTGTAAACTAAAACCTTGATGTTAATAAAAACAATTCCATGAACTTGTCAAACGCCTATGCATTTATTTATTTACTGTTTTTCGTAATGAGCGAACGTTCCTTAAACTGGAACAACCAGTGAAACACATGATGTGCTGATGTGATTATACTGATACAAATGCAACTATCACGCTACTAACAAGGATTTTAGAGTTACAAGGTGACAGAAATCTTGCAAACAGATTAAGCGACACGAGACATTACATTCAAGACACAGCAGTAGGAACCTTTTCATTGAGCAAAACTTCCGTCAAGTTAGCAGCAAGAAGCTAGCTAAACACTTCCAGCGCTTACCAAACCACAGGAAATCGCGGAACTTCCCTTTTGGACTTTACAGTCTTTCACCACCGAAGAGGTCAATTTAATACACTAGACCGCGTTACCTTGACAGCAACACTATTTCTAAGGAACCTGGTTTACGGCTTATGCTCAGTAATATTATGGGATGTCCACAATGACATCACGAGGGTACTTGTGACACTAGCACTGTTGCTGAGCAGAATCTCTGAGAAGCAAATATTAAAAATGAAATGTTATCGCTAAATATACAGTGTTATACCGTTTTTGTATGCATTCGTAACATTTTCCTTTTTTATTTGTTTGCCCTGTGTGTGGTTTTAATACATTTATAGTTTTATTTTTATCCATACATGAAATGATCTCTTCGAAGTCATAATAAGAGTCCTCCACATGCTGAAAATCTCATGTATGAACATCCTGAACTGAAATAATATTAAATATAGCTGCAAGCCGCGATTCAAGTGCTTTATGGCACTTATTTATGGTGATTTAAGGCAGGTGCATATGAAAAAGACATTACATATTATTTATCAAGTAACGACCTAAATCAGTGTTTTATCCATTGTCAAATCCAGGTCATTTACCATATATGTTTTTTGTTTTTTTACATTTGTGACTGATATAGCACCAGCTGTGGTCAGGTCTCCCTAAAACTGTCATTTTAGGCTTTCGGGTGTATTTGGAGAGGTGGTCCCTTTCCTAAACAACCCAGTTAAGCTTTCCAAAGGGTAAATATCAACATTTTTGATAATTATTGAACTACAGAGTCCAGAGAATTGCACTGCAGTTTTTTTTTTTCCTAGATTGAATCAAAAACCTAAGACTAGCTCGCAAAAGTAGTTTTTTTTTACGTTTTCTCAATAAATGTTTTTTATTCCGTTTTGTTTTTACATTTTCATGCGTATGTGTGAAAAAACACTGAAACCGTAAAAAAACCCAAAAACGTTTACGCCCTCGAAGCATAGACTGTAAAAAAGATGGACGGCGCATCTCCCATCCATTCCACTATAGAAAATAGGGCTGTTCCGATTTTCAGACGCGATATCATGCATATCTCGTCAGTAATGCCGGTTCTCTGATTAGTCGTAAATCTCATTCACCTGTTCATTCATGCAGCCGCGTTTACTACACAGAGCCTTAGTTCACTGACAAGCTACGCAAGTATCGCTTTCAGTATCGCAGGCGATACATATCGATTATGCACGTGAAACTGCGTAGCCAGGGGCGGATCCAGAAAATATTTTTTAGGGTGGCAAAGGGGTGGCATGGGGTCTATGAGGGGTGGCAACACCAAAGCAAGCCCACATGCATAGTTTCTGGGGATTTATAGTCTGACATACAATATTGCATTACCATTAAGCAATCTATACTTTTTAAAATGAAAAATAAATTTCAACAAGTCAATACACAATATAAAAAAAAAAAAAACTTATAAAGGTTATAAATTATAGATTATAAATATTTCTAGAGCTTATATCAAGAAGACATGCGGTTCTATTACAATTACACCGCTTTTACCTGGTATATATCACGTTTTACTATTACAATTACACCGGCTATACTTAGATGGTATATATCATGTTTTACTGGAAGTTTAAGAGCAACTAAAATCATTTTCATTTTACTACTGTGAAGTAATCTTGAAGTTTATGAACAGCACTAATACCTCAAACAGCCTAACAAAAATAAGGAAAAAGGAAAGGGAAAAAAATTAAATTCAGCAGCATCTTCTGCACATTTGGCCAAATTTCATTGCAGTACACCGGCTACTATAGCAGTTTCTTGGTCTCCTTACACAACTAGCTATATCTCTAGGCAGTAATTTCTCAGTTCTGCAAAATGCAGTACACATAAGAAATGTTTACAAATAAAACTGAACAGTCTGTAACACGTTTGAAGGTGTACAACATGTGCTACAGTTTACTGTAGCCTACATACAGTGAAATTTCCATCATAATGTACTGGTACTGTACTGTAATTATACTGAATGTGTAAGTAAAACGTGTGTGATTCGTTCAAGCTCTCTCTATTGTTAGAATGCAGAGTTTCTAATTGGTGTGTCATCAGTTTTGCTACCTCATATTTAACTTATTCATTGTTAAACTTTTTGAGAACTGAATTAATGGTTTGGGAAAATGGGCAAACTAAAAACTAGAAAACTGCAATACGACTAGATTCTTACCTATTTTTGCTATTAATTTCTGTTATCGGCGTCGTCTTGTTGGAAACGTGTAGTAAGGTACGTAAAAAGGTCCTGCTAAAAAGTACCCAGATGTACGTATTTTTATGTGACTGGGTTGGATATGGCAGTGGAGCAAGCGGTCGGAGAATCGGATCAGCAAACGCGATGAATCTCAGACATATCCGGACGGGATTAGATTTCTCAGAGGACTTCTGAGTTAGCCGAGAAGCAGTAATTACCTGATTCACGAACATATGAAAACAATTCGCTAGTGAACTGAGCCGCATTTTGTGTGTTTGAACCGGTTCGTAAGAGTCATTTGTTCATAAGGTCGGCTACACTGGGGGCGCTGCGTGCGCGTTCAACCATCCTGTGGTTTATTAAAAGACGTGTTTTTGACTACTATTTTTCGTTACACTGTCATTGCCGCGGGTGAAAATCACACGAAACACTGCTTACATATACATTTTATTCTGAGATAATTCT
This sequence comes from Cirrhinus molitorella, assembly GCA_033026305.1. Lineage (NCBI taxonomy): Eukaryota > Metazoa > Chordata > Actinopteri > Cypriniformes > Cyprinidae > Cirrhinus > Cirrhinus molitorella. The sequence goes on along the minus strand of CM065124.1, from coordinate 14,596,866 downwards.
GGGGTGGCAGGTGGGGTGGCACAGCTTTTTCTTAGGGTGGCAGTTGCCACCCCGTGCCACCCCGGTAGATCCGCCCCTGTGCGTAGCTTGTCAGCGAACTACGGCTCTGTGTAGTAAACGCGGCTGCATGAATGAACACGTGAATTAGATTTACGGCTAATCACAGTACGTTACCGGCATTACTGACGAGATACGCATGATAATTCGCATCCGAATATCGGCACAGCCCTAATAGAAAAGTGAACCCAAAGCATCTCATTATGGCAGCTGCCATCTTGGTGGAAATTACATCATTTGGAGCCAGAGTCTGCGCAGTAGAGTTTCGTTTGGAGCCCACTGCTGTGCAGTAGTGTCATGAGGTGGAGCAGCCGTATCAAAGTCCCGCCCATATTCCCGCAGACCCAATCGCACGATCACAATCATGACACTACACCCCGTTTTTATAGCATCAAATAACTACCTAAAAGCAAACTTATTAGAAAAACGAACACTTGAATACCTCAAATGATGGAAACAATCCTTGGAAAAAAATTATTCAAAGTGTCATTTGATTATTTAGTTTGCCTCATGTCCCATTAGATCAGGGGTTCCCAAAGTAGGGGTCGGGAAACCATGAGGAGGGGTCGCAAGATGATTTCAAAAATCGAATTATTTTTAAAGCATTAGAAATAGCAGATTTTACCCATAAATAAATAATATTAGTTTAATTAAAAATAAAAATCCAGCATGTTGCCCACCCAACTCATTAGGTAAAATTAATGTTCAAATGTAAAAATGAGTAAATTACTATCAAATAATATTATAGGTGTTAGACTGTTGTGTTCCTTTGTGCACCATTTTGCAAAATGTTCGTAACCACCTCGGAGGAAAGTGGGGGTCCCGAGGTACTGGCACTGTTATTTTGGGGGTCGTGGGCTGAAAAGTTTGGGAACCCCTGCATTAGATTATATGGAGAGGGCGGGGTTTATGACCTATACTGCAGCCAGCCACCAGAGGGTAATCAAAGAGCCTGCAGCTTCACTTTTCAGGACGTGTGAGGCATACCCGCCTTGAAGAATGCGCCAATTTCTTTCAAATTTCTCACAGACCTTTAGAGTCGCTAGTCAAACAGGCCCACAGAGTTTCGTTCCGAGCAGCATCCATTAACCTTGTCTAATAGGTGCTCAAATTTCATCAGCCTATGTTGACTTTTTTTTTTTTTTTTGAGATATGCAAATGTCCTTATAGCCACTTATGGCACTTTGGACCAAGACCATGAGTACGGTTGCGTATTAAGGCCGTTTTTATGTTTTTTCCCTCTTATAGCGCCACCAAGTGGCCAAGCTCTGAATTTTTTTTTTTTTTTTATCTCAGATTTAGCTCTTACATACACATTGTGAGTTTGGCAAATATATTCTGTTCAGTAGTTATAGCCATTTTAGTAAAGGCTGCCCTGCCCCTTTTGAATGTTTTGGCATCCCTTTTCAATGGAGTGTCGACTGATAATGGAGTGGTTTTTTTTTATAATTATTGATATTCACTCTCTAGAGAATCTTTTTGCACTGGTTTGGTTTCGATTGGGCGAAAAACCTAGGACAAGTTCGCAAAAGTAGGTTTTTCAAAAAATGCTAAATACCCCCCAAAATTTGTACTTTGTAACACTGAAGATGGTGTGAGTACTACCATCCATCCAAGTCTCTACGACTTATATGGTTTGGTCTGCCCGACCGGTTTTACGTACAGATTGCTGATCCTCAGCCATTCTAACAATTACAACAGTGTTTCAGTGTTATGTGCTTGAACTCCTAATAATCAAGGAATCAATCAGGAGTAGATTTTAAAATCAACTGATAGCTTAATATTTTAGGTACACAACACATACCTATAGTCGCTATTCACATATTGTAAACTACACTGTAAGGATTCTTAAGTACACAGACATTCAATAATAGACATTCATTTTTCTTTTTACATTTTATGTCACATGATAAACTAAATTTACACAGGTGTGCAACTGGCAAAAAACAAACAATACTTTTCCTACATGAATAAGCAAGGAATAAACGTGTGGTTTGCCACCTGTTGTTTTGTTTTATTCTTTCATCAGGGTTCAGTATCAATAGCAGCTGCACTTCAGTCATTTCACTATTATATGCTGTTCGCTTAACACATCCGTCATCCAGCAACATTCTGCTTTTACGAACAATGCGTAAAGCCAATGCATAAACAGCTGCTATATTAATTTTACCCATTTTATCCACCTTATTTTTCCCATAAGAGTAGGCGCAGCCATTTGTAAATTTATGGGTCTGTCTCATCCACGTCTAGTTATTTTTAGCTGTACAAAACAACTCTTTTTGCGGCTTGATACTGCAAATATGTGTGTCTTACCATTCTATTTTAATGTGTCATCCTAATATGAGCACACTGGTTTGTAGTGCAAAGTTTTACCGTTTTCTGCATGTTGTTATTCTTCTCGTTATTGAAGATAATGAACTGGAAGTCTCACCCAAAGGCTTACTTCAATGTTGAAGAATAAGGTGAACGTGAGATAATTTTTTTACTCATGTCTGCCTACACATCTAAAATTAAAAATGTTGTTCTTTAAAGAAGCTAGTGCTCTGCTTTATATAACCTAATATTTATAAAAAGAAAAAAATGGTCTGCTTCCGCAGACATGTCCTTGTCTCTTCTGAAGCTGTAAACACAACCTTTTGAAGTCAAGATGCTTTTGGCACAAACCTGTACTCTTTACAAAGAGGCAATATGGACTTGTAGAAATAAACTCTCTTTAATTCTATTCTAGTTTATTTGTCTATTATCAAATGTCCAACAGTGTACACACACAGTGTTGGGAAGGTTTCTTTGGAAATATAATAGGTTACAGATTACAAGTTACTATTTAAAATGTAATAGGTAGTGCAACTATTTCAACTATTTTATTATTGTACACTGTAAAAAATGATGTGAATTTAACAGTAAAAAAAAATAAAAAAAATGCTACAGTAAAAACCTGTTAAATGGTTAACGGTAAAAGACTGTACAATTGACTGTACAGTGAATAACCGTAAACTGACATTCCCAGAAGTCCCTGCGTTACATTTTTTAAAATTTGATTTTTGTTTTTGTTAAAATAACTCTTTCTTCTTAGTTTTTTCTTAGCAGGATTGTACATTAGGGTTGTATGCTGCATCAGATGTTGTTAAATGAATGTTTATTGCATTATTTCAGTTTCATGTGTGTTAACATGATGGTGTTTAGTGTTTGAGGGAATGACACTGTGCACCTTCTATATAAGTTAATATTTAAAAGCTGCTTGTAATGGGTTTTGGTTTATGTGACTTTTTATGTGACTTTCCCATCACAAATTGGTTTTGGTGGTTATAAGTATATTATAAAGGTATAAAACAGATTTCAGTACTTCAATAGGCTGGTACATTACAATTATATGAAAACTGTAAACTATAAAAAAAAAAAAATTACGGTAAAATTCCGGAAATGACAGCTGCCGGTTTTCTACCGTAAATGTGTTTTTTTTTTAACAGTGTAACTAATTGCATTTACATTTGATTACTCAACACTGATTTACTGTCAGACTTTCAATATCCTTTATACCTTAAATTAAGATTTCAGTAATTAATTTTAAAGCACAGCCACCACCAAGTCAGGCTTTTGCAATTTGTTTTACTTTGAGATCATTCTGAGGTTAAATACTGATTTAAAATCAGTATTTGTCAGAAGACAAAATAAGTTACATTTACCATGCTCTTTAAATTCAAAGAAATTTCACCACCCTTAATGCACTGTGTTTACTTCAGGAGCATCAGTGAGCGTTTGAACCTTCTGTACTTGTTGCATGAGAGTCCCTCAGTTGTCCTCAGTGTGAAAAGATGGATCTCAAAATCATACAGTTGGTTCAAATTTACAACAATGCTGAAAAACCAAAGAATTTGTGGGACCTGAAGGATTTTTCTGAAGAACAGCAGGCAGTTTAACTGTTCAGGACAAACAAGGGACTATTATTTTCTCTTGTGGACTATATGTAAACATCTTTTATGTAAAATATCTTATACAGGTCAGTATTTTAAAATATAGCATGCATTTTTTATGATCCCTCTTATGTTGGTAAAATATTGAACATTTTGCAGATTCTGCAATGTGTATGTAAACTTTTGACTTCAACTGTAATTTAATTACATATTGTTTTTTCAGTAGCTGTAAAAGATTAGAGTTACAATTATTTTGTGATTAAATTACCTCATGTTAGATGTAACTAGTCACTCCCCAACACTAATTAACATAACACACATAGAATGACTGACTAAATACTGTATTTTGGGCAATATTGTTTGCTGTCATGTAAATGTTGTCGTTGAAAGGTAAAGGTTGAAATTTTGAGTTTGGACTTTGGAGCAAAATCTACACATAATAGATGCAAAAAAAAAGTAGCAAAAGAAATGACAGACATGGTAATTTAAACATGGTTTTCCAATAAAAACTGACATTTGTTTTTTTTATACGGTAAAAAACTGGCAGCTGTGGTTACCAGAGTTTTACCGTAAAAAATACGGTAACAACGTTTTACAGTTTATGGTTTTCAGTTAAATTTACAAGTAAATACCATAATTTCAACTGATATAATTGTAATGTACCGATCTGTTGAAGAACTGAAATCTGTTTTATACCTTTGTAATACACTGATAACGACCAAAACCAGGTGGTGATGAGAAAGTCACATGATAAACTAAAGCCCATCACAAGCAGCTTTTTAAATATTAACATATATAGAAGGTGCACAATGTCATTCACACAAACATTACACAGCATCATGGTAACACACATGAAACTGAAATAAACTGAAAAATGCAATAAACATTCATTTAGCAACATTAGATGTCGCATACAACCCTAATGTACAAACCTGCAAAGAAAAAACTAAGAAGAAAGAGTTATTTCAACAAGAAAACATCAAATTTTAAAGAATGTAATGCAGAGAATTCTGGGAATGTCAATTTACGGTTATTCACTGTAAATGTTACAGTGTTTTACCGTTAACCATCATTTTTTTACAGTGCAGTAGTCAACATTTTAAGTGGATTAAAAAAGTTGTTCAAAGTTGTCCTAAGACAAGAACGGGTCTTGTTTTGGTTTTAAGTTTGACGAAAGGTTTTCGATCCACTTCAGATGTTGACTACTGTATATCAACACTTGGGTATTTTTTACTGGCAGCAATTGTTAAATGAAAAGGCAGGTACTGACAAGTACTGCACTTCTGGTAATCAGGTTACTCTACCTTTTTTTAGGGGTTATTTTTTAGTTTCTATTAATATTTTAAAAGTTGCTGAATGAGTAGTGTTTTTTTGAGTCACCATTAGCACCTATGGATTTCCAGATGAACTTACAAAGAAAAAGTCTACATTTAACTACATGGAAACATTTCAATAATGCACATACTACATGCCTCACTAATAATAAAGACCTCCCAGTGAAAGTAGGCTATTCATTAAATCTGCAGGGCTGGCCTTCACCTCAGCAGGGTGTGTCAACTGACAGACAGCTGATGTGAACTGTTTCAATGAGGAACTGTTGGCCAGTTACAAAAAATACTGGTCTTTTGATTGTTGTAATTACTGCCTTGGATTATGCTGTACCATGGAGACATCAATCCCCTCGCTTCTGCTGGTTCTGTGGCTCAAGAGTTTGCTGAACTGGCTGGTGGTCGCGGTGCAGCGACACTACGTCATCAGGAGCTTCTCAGGATTCTTCTGCATTTCCTTGGCACTGATTGACAGCCTCTTGAGTTTTGTCCTCACAGCTATTTTCTATCTGGAAGACTTCAACATCTCAGGCTGGCGCTTCACCAGGTATTACATATGCCTGCTGGCTCAGATTACGTGTTTTATCTACGCTATGCTCCACTGGCCAGTCTTCCTCCTTGTAGGACTAGATAACTTCTGGACACTATCATCAAGCTCAATGCACACATTCTGGAAACAAAAGATGACTTACATTGCTGGAGTGTGTCTCCTTTGGATTCTAGCAGCTTTGTACGTTTTCTGGGAGCCTGGTGTTGTTCCGTCATTAGGAGATGATGAGAAGCACCAGTGCGAGCTGTTCAGCAGCCCTCAGACTTCTCAGGTTCTCGTTGCATTGCTATTGACTGTCACCGGCGTCATTCTTTACTCATACGCTCCGTTTGAGAAATGGAGGGTGCAGGTGTTTCTGCATTCCACTCAACAAAGCTGCTTGATTTGTTTAAGGCGAGCTATGCACACGTTCCTCAGCACATGGGCCTCGTTTCTCGTTCTGATGATAATCTCGCCGCTGCTGCAGATTGAGATGCAAGCTCATCTGCAGATGAACGTCATATGGTTGTGTTTCCTCAACAGTTTCACCGTCGCTTTGGCGTTGTGCGGCCGCTCTTTTACATCGAATTCTAAGAAAAGCGACACCATTACAGATGGTTTTTGCTCTTGGTACTTTTGTTTTATATGTGGAGCTGACGAGTGGAATTATGGACAACAATCCGGTGATCGCACTGACGTTAAAACACTTCTCAGTATCTGACTATGTTTACAGAAGAGAAGTATTCTTTGCATTCTTGTTTGCATTAAAAAAGGAAAGAAAAAGAAACACCTGTGGGTTTGTAAATTATAATTAATTTTTGCACAACTGAAAAAATAATATTGGATCAGCACCTTTTACCAGATTGGTGTAAAAATTGTTTTTCCGTCTATATGCAAATAAACTGAAGCCATGAAAATCGCAAGGAAGATACACAAAAGTAAGGAAGTATATTTACATTGGAACTAGCAATGTCTAGTCTAACCGGTTTTTTCACTCCCCGATACTGCTGCAGTTTAGGAATATTTGCATAAGACAGCATTGGAGACATAAAAATCTGTCAATATTTACTCACCCCTATGTCGTTTCAAACTTGTGAGACTTTCTTCTGCGGAACCGAAAAAAAGAATGAACCCTTTGAAGATATGAAAATCAGGCAAATAAATGTTTAATGGAGTTTATTGAACCTTTAGACAAACTATAAAAAATAAATATTAATATATATAAGAAAATGATATGCTGTGAATATGAAGGTCACACTCATGGAGGAACACAAATACGTCGCTTTATTCCTAAACTGAGCAAAAATATGCAAGTTGGTGCAGATTGTAAAATGAAGTAAAATTAAATTCTGATCGCTTGCACTGTAAATCAGTAGCTATAACAGCATATAAATAGTAGTCGATATGTCTTAGTAAGATGACATGTTGATATTTGTACTAATCAAAATTACTCAAAAAACATTATGTGTCATATTTGATACATACATACACACATATTATTATTTTTTATTATTATAGATATTAAGACTTGTTTGGGTTAATATAGCCTAACATCCATACATATTTTATGTGGGGCGCTATTATTTTGATGACGTTAAATGTTTGCGCTAGGTGAGCTACTGCGGCTAACTGTTGCTATGTTTACCTCAACACAACTCGGAAAACAAAATACTGATATAGTGACATATTGTTCGGGTTTTGGTGTAATTTTCAGTTGAAGAGCAACAAGAGAAGTGATGGAAGTCTTCACTGCTTTTCCTAGCGATAAGAAGAGGAGAAAAGAATGGGAAGATGCCTCTGGACGAATAAAACTTACTAAATACCCATGATTTAGTTCTTTGAGGCTTTTAGTAGACCACAGCTACTGAAAGAGCTTACAAACGTCAGAGACAAGAAATGTTCGATGCTATCATGATAGGATGTAAACATGCCGATGCTTGTCATGACGCCGAAGCCACTGAAAGAGTTGGATTTCACTCAGTATCCAGGGTGTTTAGGCCCCTCGTGGGGGGAAATCGACACAGACCTGGTTTGAGCCTATACGCTTATATCCATTGCCACCTGTAAGGTATTTCAGCAGGTGTGTTCGTCGTATCTGTATTATTTTCTGAGTTGTGTTGCAGTAAACATAGGAACATATCACCTCACAATGGCGCCCCCCATAGGGGTTTCTACTACAAATGTTAGGAGTAATGTATGTTGTATAATTATAAACCATACATGTCATAATACCCAGGGTTCCCTTTAAAAAATGGATAATTAAGTAAACCTAGTTGCAGTGTTTGTCTTGAAATATTAATAACAATATGAATGTTATTCTTGTGTTTTCTTTATTTAAAAAAATCATCAAATATTTCACAGAAAAAATAATTATACTTGTTTTAAAAAAAAGTGCAAACTATCAATCAGATGACAGGTACGACAGATTTCATAGGAAAGTTTTAATCATGTTGCTAATCTAGAGGCCTTAAAAAGTGTAAATTGATCAAATATTATGCAGTAGTCTTTACAAGCTTTATAAGTCACACAGGAACAATATTAGGGCGAGTAAAACAGTGCCAGAGTTGTGTGTGTTGTGTGTGAACTGTCCTTTTAAGTAAATGGACCCTTTTAGTTGTTCTTCTTTTTGATGTGTGTTTTTTTTTTTATTTATTATTAAATAGCTTGAGTGTTAAATCTGCAAAGGAAATGTGCATGAAATGCTAAAAAAAAAAAAAAAGTACAACAACACAGGCAGTTTGACACTACAGAACTTTACTTGAATTGAATCCAAGTTCATTGTCTTTACAAGATATATTTACAATGTCTGAAATAGGGGAAATAAACAATAAAACACTAGATACAACTGAGGTATTAGCTAAAAGCATGTACATGTATTTAACTCGTCAATATCAATCATGATAAACAGTTCGAGATGTGTCATCTGCTTTAGAAAACATCTTATCACAACATGAGGTAGGAGAGCAACGTCTCATTTTCATGCAAGAGCAAAAAACCTCTCATCACACTGTAGGATTGGCAACAGATTATGCAATGGTACACACAAACACTGCATTTTAGAATTGCAACTCAAAATATCTTTGCTGTTTACAAAAGTCATAAACGATGATATCGTTTCTATTACAGTGTTGAGTGTGTTCTCAAAAAAAAAGAGAAAAAAAAGCATCACATCTGATTTTTTAATTTTTACTTTTTTTTTTTTAGTAGTAATGTCTCAGTTACGCATTAGAAAAGGTGTGATCAAGATCATAGGGACACATGCTGTGCTGGCAGGTAGTTATTTGTATACTACGTGTATTTTTACCATTATATAAAAAAAATGTTTTGTTTATATAATCCTACTTTTTTTTTTATTTCTCTTTTGCCATTAATCAGCTCAAGGGAGCCACAGTATTCATCATCCCCTGTAAAACGGGATATTTCCTTTATAATGCAAAATACATGGTAGCTTTGCTGAAAAACTCTAGCTTTAAGGTACAGTTTTGCTAATTATATTATACCAGGCCTATACATATCAGATATTCAACATATTTCACACCTCTCCAATATATACAAGGTCATTCGTTTTCATTTTCTTAACACTGCAAAAGCCAAAAACAGGTTTGTTGTTTCTAAAGAGTACTGTATTCCTATGCCCAGAATTCAAATTAACACGGCATCCTACATAGAAGATATACAGCGCCGCCCTGTGTACAAAATGCAATTTACATCGTTACAAATGAAAAGGTATACTCTAGAAAGCTTCAGAAATACATTTTAATACCCAAAACTATCAAAAACAGCATTGAAACTGGCTGCTACAGAGGTAACTGTGGTGAAAAGAAACAAAAAGAAAACCTAATACTGATTGTACAGAAATTGTAGTCGACACTGTTAGTATGCATTACAGTGCCAAAACAAAAATGCTACAATTTCTCAAAAGAACTACACATGAAATCAGAGAGATATATATATATATATATATATATATATATATATATAAAGCATTTCTCATTTTGTCACTGACACACACAGTCTCTCATATCAAAAGTTTCTAGCATCTATATTAGGCTCTTGAGCACATTTTGTGCCTGTTTACATAAAGACTACTCTTCTCAGACAATATGGAGGAAAAGCTTGTATGTGTGAGAGAAATAATTTCTGTATTTTCGCAATAATGAATCTGTGTTTTAGAATAACAATATAGTAGCTAACAATACATGCATTATTTCACTCCCTTCTTTCTAAGAATTTTAAATTCTTAATTTTTTTTTAAATATATTCATATAGTATATATATAAAGGGGATAAGGAATAGCTGAACACCACCAAAATAACAAGTTGTCAATCTCAGCGGGCTCCAATGAAATGGACGAAATGACCCACTGACAGGGGCTCTGAGCATCATGCATCCCTACACCACCTCACACACTTTATCAACCACTCTTCAGGCAAAAAAAAAAAAAAAAGAAAAGAAAATTAGGATAAAAACCCCAAAAACAAGAGCGTGGGCTACGCCCACTTTCGCAAATGTGATCAGAAACCTTGAAAGATTATTTATAAGATTTTTAGTTAATATATTAATGACTACCGTATGTACAAAGTGTATATAAATCTTTATTAGTTAATACATTAAATAATTTCTGAATAATTTCAAGAAAAAAGTTGAAAAATGCCAAAGCACTCATTTACAATATAGTTTCGCTTTTTGATTCTTCATAGCTGGATGTATTCACATAAGTCAGGGTGTTTCTTTGCGCTTTCCTCTTGCATCTAAGAGGGTTTTTTTTTTTGCACTGTACACATTATCAGGTTTAGAAAACTGCTGCGGCTTGGCTGACTTTGAGTTGTGCACAGTGGAATGTTCAATGTGAGATATGTACATGAAAGACACCTAGATTTATATATATAAAAAAAAAAAACAGCTCTAGTGGTAAAAATGCTTTACTTCCTGTGTCCATCTTTCTTCATCCATCTAACAGTTAATGTACGAATGGGCATCAGAGGCAGCTGCCCCATTCTGCAGAGACAAAGCGTGCCTCTTCAACCCTCAGTGACTAGGAGCTAACGTGACAGCGTTAATTCCTTTACGTCCCTCCCTTGGCCCCCTGTCTGTTTTTCTTCTCTCTGTCAGACCTGTTTGTTCAGTCATCCAGAATAATGACACAGAGGAATGAATAAGGGGGGCATTGTGACAGCCAAATCATTTAACCTGGAATCCAGAATTCAAAAACTACAGAATAAAATGAAATTGTGATGTACTTCAATGCTTAGTTTACCATTAATTTCACTAATAATGGGTCCTTGTGGAATTTGCTAAGAAAGTGACACATGTAAAGTCTGCTGTGTGCTTCGTTTGAAAACAGGATGTTGATTTAGTCATTTCTGAGCAGATACAACCACTAAGGTCTTTTTGGTGCTACGGGAACCCTTTCGCTGCTAAACATGATGTTGCCTGTAGTTAAAGGGATAGTTCACCCAAAAATGAAACTTCTGGTATTAATTACTCACCCTCATGACAGTCTTTCGTCTTCAGAACACAAATTAAGATAATTTTTATGAAATCCGAGAGCTTTCTGACCCTCCATAGATGCAAGGGTCCTACCACGTACCAAGAACATTGACAAAATAGTCCATGTGACATCAGTTGTTAATCTATTATATAAAGTTTTTTTTTTTTTTTGCACACATAAGTATTCTCATAGCTCTATAACATTCTGGTTGAACCACTTTTTTTTCACTTTTTTGGACTATTTTGTCCATGTTCTTGGTACGTCGTAAGACCCTTGTCTTTGTGCTCTGAATACGAACAAAGGTCTTATGAGTTTGGAACAACATGAGGGTGAGCAATTAATGTTTCATCTTTTTAAATGGGGGCTGAGTTTCATAGTGTTCTCCAGCAGGGGGCGAATGTGAGTCTTTGCTTACTGCATCATGAGCTGTTTGTCATAAACCAGCCTGCAAAGGGTCAGCAGTGCAGACAGGAAACATATAATCAACACCAGACTGAAAAGACAAACGGCAGGCAGGGAAAGAAGAAAACGGAGAGGAAGAGGGGGAGGATTATGATCTTAAACCCTTACCGGGGCTCCCCTTTAGTTTCTGAATCACTTGTATTAAATATAATGACTTGAAGATGCTATAGAATAATATTTTACTGATATTCTTTGTGATATTAACAAAAAGTCTCATTTTTCTTGACACAAAATTAAAATATAAAGTAAACATCCATGGTTTCCTCGCTGCTGCAGGGCACTGGCGTCTTGCCGTTTGGCATCCTGGGGCTCCGTGTCACATTTTAGTGAGTGTCAGTTTCCTGTATTCAGCGGAAAAGCACTTGAGCGCTTTCCCAACGTCACAGGAGGCAAGAAGTCCTACAAGGAAATACCTTGGTTGTCCCATTCGCACGACTATAAATTAAAACAAACATGTACATCCAAAAAAAAATGCTTAACGACTGGTCGAAAAGTCTTTTTAAATTAAACACAGTCTTTTTTTTTGTGGTGGTGCGACACAAAGGGAATGGGAGAGCTGCTCTTTTTCTGCAGAGGTGTTTGTCTGTGACTCTGCAGGGAGTGGGCGAGCGTGTTCCTGGGCTACAGGCGTGGAAGTGTGGGGGGGGGAGGTGAGCGAGGAGGAGTTTATCTCGAGGTTACCTCGGGGGCTGGTGAGGAAAGGGAATGCTGGGATTGGGGGCTTGCAGAAGGGGTCGGGGGCTGGGCAGGGCTACTGCTGCGGCTCCCCTTGGTGCCAGACTGGGCCATCTGCTGCTGAAGCTGTGAGATCATGAGCTCTAGCTTCTCTCTGGCCTCCCGTTCTCTGCAGAGCTCCTCCTGCAGTTCCTGCCGCTCCGCCTCGGCACGCTCCAGACGGCAGCGAAGCTCGCACAGCTGCGGAGAGAAGGAGAGAGAGAGGTTACATATAGGAACACACAAATTATCCCATACAACACAAATATGAATCGAGTGATTCATGCACTGCAGAGCAAATCCACAGCACCGCTTTTGAGAGAAGAATCGTGCTGTATCAGTATTAATGTGCGAGTGATTTGAGTTCTTGATGTCTCCTACACACAAACGCACATCAAGAATAGTTCCCTGGATACTGTGCACACGGTGAACATGTCTATCCATACTCATGGGCAAAGAAGTATACGAAAGGCTTGTGTTGCGTGTGCACGAGGCAGAGCGGAAACAGAAAATGAAGAATCCCTTAATTTTTTCTCAGTCAAAAAGACTCGGTCACAATTTATTTTAGCTCACCCACTCAGCTGAACAATGAGCTTAGAAGCTAAAGAAAGCAAGCAAGAAAGCCAAAAAGTGACGGTCCTTAGGCATCAACTATAAAAGTAGTAGAGCGGTTGATGAATTTGCATCTGACTTTGTGAACGGTTTTGAGTGATTTAATATCTTTTGATTTAATCTGATGCAGTGTTACTTTAGTATTATTAATATACTATTATAGCACTGTATTTATAAATATTTTGAAGCTTTTTGTATTTTTGGTTTTCATTTTAATTTTAGTAATGTATTTTATTGTTTACATTTTTTAATACATTTATTTGTATTATTATTTTTATTTTAATTTGAGTAATTTGATATTTATATATTTATTCCATATAATTTTTATTTCAAGGCAACATTACTAATTTGTGTTTAATTTGTCATTTTTGAAAAAGTTTAGCTTTTTCAGGTAATATTTGTATTTAATTTTATTTTGCATTTAATTTATATTTAATTTTCTTTCAGCTTTATTTCTATTACACAATTTGTTTTTACTTTTCTAGAGTCCTAGACTCTATTTACCCCTGTATTTAGCAACATTTAAAAGGCACACACAAACAAAATCAATGGTTTTCAAAATGTGACATTCTCTTGAAATAAATAATAGTACAAATATTACAACATGCAAATGTTATTTAAATTGTTTTTTCATTTATTTCTTCTTTTTTTAATTTTACCAGATTTATGTATGCAATCATAACACCCTAATGCCTCTGCACTAATATTGATAGTATTGAGATGGTCCGATTTGATTTGACTGATTAGATAACACTTTACAATATAGTGTCATTTGTTAACATTAATGTATTCACTAACATGAACAAACAACGAACAATACATTTATTACACTGTTTATTAAACTTTGTTAATGCCATTTAATAAAAATACAGCCATGTTCATGTTAGTTCACAGTGCATTGACTGTTGTTAACAAACACAACTTGTGATTTTACTAATGCATTAGTAAATGCTGAAATAAAGATTAACAAATACTGTTCAGTCTTAGTTCATGTTAACTAATACAGTTAACTAATGAACCTTAAAGTGTTACCGATATGTGGTTAAAGTTTGAGCACCACTGCCCTAATTGATGTGAAATGCAGAAATCAGGCCCAATGTGCAAATCAGTCAGGCACTGTCTCTCCATCTCAGTGTGTGCGTGCATATCTGTCTTCCCGTTACTGAATCACTCCCACACACAGATGAGCTGTGCTGATACATGCAGCATATTGCATTGGGTACAGGAATAATTGACACTGGGTATAGTTTATCATTGCATCACAAACATTCGGGGCAAGCTCAGATAAGCTCTGCTGCATGTACCTGCGCATTGTACTGCACCTCCTGCTCTTTGGGTTGGCAGGCGCAGCTCTGCTGTCTGAGCTGCTCCAGTCGGTGTTCCAGCTGTCTCTGCTCCTGCCGCACCTCCCCCAGTCTCTGAGCATGCTCAGTGTGCACCGCCTCCAGCTCGTTCTGCAGCTCCAGCTGCTCCGCAGACAACTCCCTCAGCCTGGCTGCCTCGCCCCCGCGCACTGCCTCCAGCTCCTACACACACACGCACATCAAGACATGCGTCAAACAATGTATGGCAAAGGTCGAGGGTTTGTACTGGACGAGTCGGGGGTGATAAAACTCAACTGGAACACACTTCACTCTGCTCTGGCCTTCACCTTTACTCTCACTATAACAAGGTCTCTCTCTTTTCACAGGACCACAAAAGAGCTTCTCAGATGCACAACTAGTACAGCTCCCTGGCTCTGCTCCAATCTCTAGTGAGCTGCCTATTTAGAGGAGCATTTTTAGACATCATAGGAGTGCACTGAATATGAAGGCAGCAAAAATCACGCTGCGTTTTAGGATAGCTGTTTAGGCCAAAATCTAGGGCACAACTGCATGCATCATTTCACGGATGAGGCAATCCCAGATGTTATAGAAAAAATATATATAATTATCAACACTTAGAACAGCTGAGTATATATTTTTTCAGGAATCTTTGATGAATAGAAAGATCCAAAGATCATCTTTTTACTGAAATAAAAAGCTTTTGTAACATTATACAGTATACCATTCAAAAGCTTAGAGTCAGTATTTTAAAAACACTTATTTAGCAAGGATGCTTTAACTTGATCAAAAGTGATTATAAAGACACTTATAATGTTAAAATATATTCCCATTTTGGATAAATGCTGTTCTTTTGAAATTTCTGCTCATCAAAGAAACCTGAAAAAAAAAAAAAAAAATCTACACAGCTGCTTTCAACATAATAATAATAATAATAATAAATAAATAAAAATAAAAATTTTAAAAATGTAGCTTTGAAATCACTGGAATAAATAACACTTCAAAATATATATTTAAACAGAAAGCAGTTATTTAAATAGTACAAATATTTTACAATGTTACTGCTTTTGCTGTATTTTAGATTAAATAAATACAGGCTTGGTGAGTAGAAGAAACTTAAAAAACTTTGAATTTCTTACTGTCCAAAAACTTTTGACTGGAAGTGTATACATTTGTTTAATGGCATTTATGCTTAAGGAAGAATACAAGTAGTAATATCAAATAAATACATTTGTTAATCAACTAATTTTTTTAACAGTAAGAAATATTTTTTGTTCTATCTTATATTATTGTAATAGAGAGCAGAAAAAGATCAAGTCGATTTATTAGAAATGTAAAAATAATTTTTACAATTAATTTATTTATACCACATAAAATGCAATTATTTGATTTTAAAAACAACATCTTGTCTTTTTCCCCAAAATATAAGTGGGTCTTTACGCAAAAATGACATTGCTGACTTCATTTTAGAAAAGGGATCATCATATTAGAGTTTAAAATCCCCTGTAATGTGTCATTAGTTGGCATATGCTAACACAGTCCCTATTATAATCAGTTGTGAGCATGGTATACGTGGCGTTCATGGTGTACAAAGCCAATAGGTTACTAGGTTATATGAGTTATGATGCTTCCATAGGAGCCAATGCAGACAGCAGACAGTCCAGCAGCTCATTAGAGTTTGGAACAGAGCTTGTGTGACTCAGGAAGGGATGATTTGTCTAATCTGACTGTCTCACCATCTCCAGCTGTAGCTGTTTCTGAAGGGTGGAATTCAGCTTTTCTTGCTGCCGCCGGTACATCTGCACGATCTCCAGCATGATCCTGTCCTTGTCATCCTCTGCTCCGTTGTCTTTACCCTCCGTGGGAATGGGGGCGTGCTGCTTGCCGCCCAGGCTAGTCTCCATGGCGACCGACGGAGGAGGTTGGCGGCGCTCGTTCGCTTCGCCCGTGTGGTGGGATTTGGCCTCCTCTGCAATGGAGGAAGGAGATGCGGGAAGATCT
The DNA here is from genome assembly GCA_033026305.1 of Cirrhinus molitorella. Classification (NCBI taxonomy): domain Eukaryota; kingdom Metazoa; phylum Chordata; class Actinopteri; order Cypriniformes; family Cyprinidae; genus Cirrhinus; species Cirrhinus molitorella. The sequence goes on along the minus strand of CM065124.1, from coordinate 14,580,439 downwards.
GAGGAAAAGATAAGAAAGAGTTAACCACGCTCATACGATCACACACACCTTATCTGTCATGTGCTGAAAGTCTGTGTGACTAATTCTCTGTGGGTGTCTGTCTTTGAAGGTCAGCGTAGAGGGGAAGAGCTGGAAGTATCACACAGAAATGTGAGGCATGCGGAGAGTGGAGAATTTCTCGATCCAAAGTAATTTTTTAACACTGCTAAGGTGCTACACACGATCTACATACAAATAACCTGCACCGCATGTATGTTTAGATGAGCAAAATAGGAGTCCAAAGGGACTGAGAGAGAGAGAGAGAGAGTGTGTGTAAGAGAGATACAGCTCATTTAAATGTAGGACAGGCAGGCTGCAGGTCTGGCACTGCAGAGCCGGATAACAGCCTCGCTCTGCTGCTAGCCTCTACTGTGACTAAGACCTGTCTGTCACACTCAGAAGAATGAGTCAGAGATGGAGAACGAGAGACAGAAGAGACACGTGGAAGCCAGGATGGAGAACGGGTACATGGAAGAGAGACGGGAATCAGAATGGAGACCAAGTGGATATAAAGAAAAAGAGACAAATTGTGAATAAAGAGAGAGGGGGGAGCCAAGATGGAGAATGGGTATACTGAAGAAAGATAGACAGATTGAAAAAGAAAAAAGAGACAGAGAAGGAATAGAGACAGAGGGCACCTGGATACAGAACAGATCCATTAAAGGGATAGTTCACCCAAAAATAAAAATTGTCATTAATTATTCACCCTCATGTCGTCCCAAACCCATAGGACCGTTCGTTCATCTTCTAAACACAAATTAAGATTTTTTGATGAAATTCGAGAGCTTTCTAACCCTGTGTAGACAGCAACGCAACTGACGTGTTCACAGGGTTCATACAAATACTGTAAAATTAAATTGCAGGACTTTTTAAGGACCTTTCAAGCTCTACTTTTGTGATTTTCAAGGACTTCAATCAGAGATCTCACAAGAAAAAAAAAAATTCAGAAGTCGCTCTGAAACCTAGATCTAAAACATGAAATTTGGAATTGAATCAAATTATTCGCAAAGCCCCTACCGAATTCTCAATCTGAATAATGATTCGCGAACCATCATTTCAGATCAGGATTGCAGATCGCAAATCATTCAATTTGCGGAATGATTTGCAAAGTTCTGATCTAAGTCAAATAATTTTTGAGCACGCTCCAAAAGTCCCCATCTAAATCCAATTATTTGCGATACACTATCTGATTGAAACACTTCGAAGCAGTGAATCATTTTGTGACAATGGTTTAACTGATTTGGAGTGTCGAAAAGCTCCGTTTCACTCATTACTACACATGCTTTTTAAAATCATTACAAGCAATGTCAAAATTCGAAAATGAATGACTCTTTTAATTTGATCTGGTTTTTGCTAATGAATTGCTCGAAATGAAAGATCGAAGTCACGAGTTTGAATCAGTTGGAGCGGATCCAGTTTACACGACACTGTCAGTAACACTACTGGCTTTGACATTAACTGAAATAAGAGAAAAAAAGCATGCCATAAAGCTCTCGGATTTCATCAAAAATATCTTAATTTGCGTTCTTTACATGAATGAAGGTCTTACGGGTTTGGAACGACATGAGGGTGAAATATGAATGACAGAATTTTTCATTTTTTGGTGAACTATGCTTTTAAGAAGAAGAGAGAAAAGGGAAGCCAGGATGGAGAACAGGTACACTGGAGGAATACGACAGAAAAAGATAGGGAGAAGAGAAAAAAATGGAAAGAAGGGGATAAGCTCAGAGTAAGGTGAGCAGTGGGCCAGAGGGGGTTGAAAGAGGATCAAAAAGTGAAAAGAAAAAAAAAATGGATGATTGAGGCAGAGGAAAAAAAGGGAAAGAGAGACAGGCAGAAGGAGGATGGGACGAAATGTGGCGTGCTGCGGTGGAGACTAGAGACCCCTCCCCCAGCACTCTAGAGCGATCTGACACTCGCAGGGATGACGGCCTCTTTTCATTCTCTCTCTTTTCACTGGCAACTATAAAATGTGAGTTGTATTAATCATTAGCAAGACGCTCTCAGCAGCTCCTCACCCTTTAAGTGAGTCAACCACATACATGTCCATAAACTTCTGACCTTTAGCAGCACATCATTCTTGCACGTCTTGTGCATGTATGTGCACTCATTTACAAGGATAACTAAATAGTGCGGGGGTACTGACCTGTGGTGGGTTGGCTGTCGTGGGTCAGTGTTCTCCTGCTATAGTGTTGCTTGAGCAGGGCCCCCAGAACCTCATGGCTCACCTCCCCCTCCTTCCGCAGGGACACATTAGGGGCCACCATCTTATCGTACGTGTACAGGTAGTAACTGCAAACATAAACACCCTCAGGCCGGTGCACATACTCCAAAACTCTCAGAGAGCCTTTTACACATACAGCTGAGCAGGCAATGATGCACTATAGAGCTAACTGCAATAATCAGATCAGACTGGGATAAATTAACATCCTGGATTAAGGGAATGCTGGGAAAAAAGCTGGGCCATACCTTGGGTGGATGATAGGCCCATGTCCTGGTTCCTCTTTGATGTCAGGAAACAGTCGACTGAACACCAGCGAAGACTGCAAGTTGCCCTGTACGCACACAAACAAGTGTGAATCAATATTAATGAAGCACTTTAGGACCGTTTGAATATAAAATAGACTGTTTGAGCTGCATTAAAATACATGTCTACACATATTTGTGCATGAATAATACAGAAGTTCTTTAAGGTCTCATTACACACAGATTATCAAGCGCATTTGTGCAGGAGCAGTCGAACGGCAATAATTACACACAAATGTACAAACACACACAGAGGGAAACTTGGTGAGGGGAGTAAGGATGCCTGAAGCAGAGTAAACAAAAGAGAGCAGTACAAACATCCTGCTGTAATATCATGTATGCATGAGAAGAACTCATCCATCAGTGGCCACAGAGCACAGAGTGACAGGTAGAGCATTAGAGCATTAATGAAGAGGATAAGAGAAAGACAGCGCTTAGTGGGTGTGTTTCTGGCTGTTTGATTGTTGATGTACAGGCAGGGTGAGGTTTTAAAGATCTCAGAAGTGTCTCATGTGAAGGGGATTTTGAGAGCACCCTAGACCCTGTTTCACCTGACCCTGCCAAATTGTGATTAGGTCAAAACGAAATAAAAGGAAGGACACAGGGTGACACCCAGATGGCTGTTAGGGCTCTGGTGTGTGTGAACTTAGATATTTCTGAATGAATGAGTGATTGAAAGAGAAAACAAGAAGGAAGGGGTGTGAATATGGGAGTTTTCTAGGGGTTGGTAAGAAGGGTGAGGTCGGTTTTGAGGCCTGCAATGAGTATGACTGAGTAAGATAGAAAGAGGCTGTTTCCTGCTTCTGTCTTTATGAGGAAGAGGGTGTGTGTGTGTGTGTGTGTGTGTGTGTGTGTGTGTGTGGATAAACAGGGAGGTCATTCTGTGCCTGTGTGTAAACAGAGACAAGGTGGTCTCGATATCATGAAACGATAGGTCTTCCAGAAAAAGTGTAGTTTTTAAAATGCATTTAAACTACTTAATCTAGCATAAAAGGTCTTTAAAGTTGTGTTTTAGGCCATTATGCTTTGGCACAGTATCTGTCAAACGAACTAAAACCGAAAGCACAACATGGCTTAATCTCTTTATCAAGTCTGTTTTTGCTATGCATTTTAAAGCAAAGCTTGTTCAGGCAATCAGCTACATTTACAGTGAGATGTGTTTTTGTAAGCCTGTTTTCACTGAAGCTCCATCAAAATAAAAGCTCTACTGTTGTTTTGGTCAGAAAAAAACTTAAAAGTGCAGTATGAATTGCTGACAGCTAGCAGTTTAAATAGGTAACGTTACTGGAGTCCAAATTCAAAGTATCCCTTTCAAGTGTAGCAATTAAGAAATAAGTATTTCCCTACTGTAGTCTAAAGCAAAAAAAAAAGCTTATGAAATATTCATTTTAATTTATTTTACAGCAATCGACAACTATTACTGTCATAGGAATAAGAATGATATAAAATTATTGTTATTATTATTATATTATTTGTTTGGCTTTCTTAAACACCAGTGTGAATGTATTTTAGAGATAGTATACCACAAATAAGTTCTTAGTTAAGAACATGGGTTGGAGCTCTTAATTTTGAACTCTCAAAGTGCATTAGATAAATTATCTAAAGTTATAATATGTAACTTTAAAAGGTACCGTTTTTTTTTTCTTCTTCATTCTTCTTCATTTTTTTTTATATTGCAATAAACATCATATAGTGGACTTCATATCAAGATATTACCGTATCGTGAGATTTTGATATTGTTACATCCCTACTTGATGAACAATTAATTTGGAAAAATGGTGGCTGTAGGAAAGGAAGTCCCACTGTACACTGCCTTATTAGCCTAATTTCAGCTAAAGAAGCTAAATTTATAAAATAAAATCATTTGCGCTGATAGCCTTGTGGGCAGCATGCCGAAATACAGCCTTGTTGCACTCCGGACGTCCCAAGTTAAGTAAATATCATGTTCCATGAAGATATTTAGTAAATTTCCTACAGCAAATATATCCAAACTTAATTTTTGATTTTTTGTTTTTGTACCCTCAGATTCCAGATTTTCAAAAAGTAGTATCTCAGCCAAATATTGTCCTATTCTAACAAACCCATGCATCAATTGAAAGCTTATTTAAGCTTATATATATTCAGCTTTCAAATTACCTATAAATCTCAATTTTACAAAAATTGACCCTTATGACTGGTTTTGTGGTGCAGGGTCACATTTATAAAATAACTTAATGTTTCAGCTGTTATTACACACTAAGCAGTTTCGGAGATTTTAGACTGTCCCCCATTCAAGCACACATGATCCTGTACTTGCAGGTCTATTGCTTAGATAGAAAATAGCTGCCCGGGAGCAATGCCAAGATGCCCGTTGAGTAGCCTGACTTGCATTAAATTAACTTCGTTGTAAAGCGATGCAGTACCTTAGACGGTACCTTTTTCTCCAGGGCGCTATCAGACAGCTTGCTGTTAGGTGGGCAGGGTGCAGGACTGGACTTCCTCCCGTGGCTGTCGTCATCCACCACCTTCTGCGAGAAAACACACAAACACATGGTTTATGAGCACAACCTCATTCACAAGAGTGTTAACACTTAGCTGCAAGCGTTCAGACATGTAATACATCTGATATCATGGAGCTTGTGCACAAATCACCACATTCAATCTGTCCGTCACCTCCTCTGCTCAACGTGTTCGACAAACGCATTGCGAGGCTTGCACATATGCGTGTGTGCGAAAGTCACACACCATGAATCCAGGACAAGCTCCATGCTGATGGTTATCAGACTCAGACAGAGCTTAATATAGCTGACACAGAAGGATAGAGACCTTACATTCATCCGACATAACAACCGTTCACTTCTTAAGACTGTGTGTGATTCATATATACATTTCTAATGTTTACAATCCGTAACATATTTTATTTGGCAGAGCAAACCAGAAAGCGAAACACATCCTCGTCTCTCCATCACCGAGACGCTAACAGTAGTGGCTGGGTGAGTGCCAGAAGAGGAAGAAACATGTTTTATCTGGAGTAAATTACAACTTCCTGCAGACTACGGGATCTCCGGTTTCCTGTAGCCTGAAGAATGAATGGCGACGTCGTCGCACAACATAAAGCAGCTGTACGGTTTTAGGGTGACATGGCAACCCCACACCTCGGCGCTAAACGCAAGAAAATGTGCGTGTAGGAGATAGTGCTGTTTTTCTTGAGGGAAGAAGAGGACTGCAGCACGAGGGAGGGGTGGGCGGCTGCCGAGGGGGGCAGGAACAATGAGCACACTGCAGTGGTGAGCCCGTCTAACCTTGACAAGCACACACACTGTCTACCGGCCCATCTCTCCACACTTCATGGCCCAGCCAGCACTACCTCCTCAACCGTGACACATGCAATCACGCAGTCGCCGATCTACGCTTGCAGTCTACGATGAGAGATCTCGTTCCTTTGAGAGCCAAGTATGCAATTCTAATGTTTAAAACTGGTTCAATATGGAACAGAGTACTAGCATACTGCGCAGTACACACTGTATAAAAATAGTACACACAAGGGTGGGAAATGAATGAGGGCTTGTGGCAAAAATGCCACCAAAATGAACAAAATGCTCTATGAATTCAAGCCAAGGGGGCAAAAAAATGCCCCTGCACAATTAAACAAATGTATTAAGGCTGTTGCGATTAAAATTAAATGCGAAAATGAATGAAAAATGTCATTTTGATTCACTCACACTTCATTAGATTGCTTTTATGCGCCGTTTTGTGCAGAGTTAAGACTTATAACCAATCAAATGCATTTCTGTTGAACTTAAAAATGCATTGGCCAATCAGAGGCGCTTGGATTAGTCAGTGCTAAACACACCGCAGCTGTGTTGAGTGTGCACACTTGTGAATTCCCTCATCATAAACACAGTGAAGATACGATGTAAACAAGTTATTCATTTCATAGTTTCAGTGATTATAAATGGGAGTTTTTGCAAAAGACTAGACTAATAATTATGTAGATACAACTATTTGAATATTAGGAATCTGAGGGTGCCCAAAAACATATTGAGAAAATTGCCTTTAAAAAGTTGTCCAAATGAAGTTCTTAGCAATGCATATCACTAATCAAATTAAATTGATATATTTAAGGTAGGAAATTTACAAAATATCTATGTAAATGTATACATATCTATATTTATCTAATATCTATATAATATGATTTGTACTTAATATCCTAATGCTTTTGGCATTAAAAAAAAATATCAATCATTTTGACCCATACAATGTATTTTTGGTTATTGCTATAAATATACCTGTGCTACCTATGACTTGGCTTTGTGGTCCAGGGTCACATATCATGATGAATTAATCAAGGGGAGTCCATATCCTTATTTATCTCATGAAATTTTGCATTTCTAATCCATTATGCAAATTGTGCAAAAAACATCTTCACAGTCCAATCAAATGAGTCATGCAAAAGATGTTAAGATAATACTTCCAATTCATTCATCATACTGGAAACAGAAGGTCAAATGGAGTGTGTTGCATTGTGGGATACAGTTAGACACAGCAGATTTTATATTAGGTCATGCAGGGATTCTGTGCATACTGAAAATGATCATATTATGCAGAGTATATATATACACACTGCAGAAACAGCAAAAGTAGTATGCTATTTTGAACATAGCCATAGAGACGCCACACACACACACACACACACACACACACACACCGTTTCATATTAGAGCTTCCAATCGGCTGTACCACGCAGCCTTGACGCAAGACCTTAGAGCCAAACGAACACAAAAACAAGAGGATTTATCTAGCTGGCCTGCAGCACATGGTGTGAGTAGTGATTGTGATAGTTGTGCGAAAGCTGTGGGCGCTGTTTACTGAGAGAGTTATTGCACTGTTCTCCTCAAGGACATGAGAAAATTACACTGGAACAGGTGTCTCACGCTCTCAAACGCACAAACACCATATATACGTGACGTGATATATAAACAAAGTGGTAAGAAAGCACCTTCTGAGAAGGCCGTTGTAATGCAAACAGTTTGTAAATGACAGTTTTCTTGAAGGGTTATTTCTCAAACCCCAAATCCTATGGATCAGGTTGTTATGAGCTCCTCTCCGCGCTCTCTTCCAGGGACGCAAAACACCTCAGACATCTCTAATCTCTTTTTAATTAGTGTGCTAAAGCCCCACGCACACAATCATACTCTAACACTACGTACTTGTGCACGGTTGACAAATGTAACTACCACAAATCCCTCATGTCTCGACATGCGTTCAGAACAATAACTAGGGATGTAACGGTATGAAATTTTCTTATCACGATTATAGTGACAAAAATGATCACGGTTATCAGTATTATCATGGTATTGTTAAAATGTGCTGGAAATGTGTAAAAAGTACTAACACATAAATTGTTACACCAAGTTTTATATTTAAAATCAACAAACAACATATAAAATAACTTCTGTTTGCACAAACACTAAAACAATAACATTACCAATGAGATTTTATATTACAACATGACTGACAACAGTTCTCTTCAACAGTTATCTAATAACATGTTTGAAATGTTCAAATAAAGCTTTGAAAAGGTTTTATAAAATGGCAAACCTCACATTTCAGCCTTTAAATAAAGAAAATGGTTAAGTCAAATCGAAATGGTTATATGTATTTTATTTATTTATTTAATAATTCTAGATGTACTATCTCAATGTTTAAATTTGTAGAATCCTTGTTTTTCATCAAAAGGTCAGTTGACAGCAGGGCATGCAAATTCGGTCAGTTTTAGCTAGACAAAAACTGCAAACAGGCTGAACGTAATTGTAAGTCAATGTAAATCCACTCTCTGCCACTAGGCGGCACTTATGCAAAGTTACAGCTGTTTCCGTAAATTCCGTGGACAAAGCAGAATTGCGATTAAGAACACTTCTTTATGAGGCATTACATGGAATGAAGATCAAAACACAATGCCATCGAATCTTTTCTGAAGACAGTCAGAACCATCAGAGGTACATTCATATAATTATTTCATTTCTATATTAATTTGTATATTATCTGAGCATCCTTTTAAAACCTTCCAGCTTTCCGTCATGCTTTCATTCAAAACGAAACTACTCTGCGTGCTCTGCGCACGAGACTGTTATTTAAACTTTGCTTTACGCTGGACAGTATATATTTATCATAAGTTGTTCAAATCGTGGTAATCAAATACGGTTTTAATGATAATTAAAATATGAAACGGTAACACTAACCGTGGAGAATTTTATCATGATTTATCGACAAACCGGTTATCGTTACATCCCTAACAATAACACACAAACACCCCGAGGACGCAAAGCCTGTTTGTCACAAAACTCTGCGAAAGAGAAAGGCGGCCCACATCGGTAACGGTGGGAGTTAGCATTCCTGCAGTTCACTCATTTGAAACGTACCCCCGCTGCTCCGAACCCATCAGCGCATGCATGTTCGCACGCACACACCCCTCGCTCTTCAGTACCAGAGTCCGTGCTGGATCTCTCCAGCAACCTGAGCACCAAAACAACATCCTAGATCGAAGCGAGACCGCTTTACACCCCTGTCAAACTCACGTACGCTCCCTCGAAAAAGGCACAATGAGGTCACTGACACACAAACACAAATTCCACTTTGGCTCTGACAATGAATGCTGTAACATGTGCACGCCTGACCACATCACTGTATTACTAACGACGGAGATCCCCTGACGAAAACAGCTATGAAAAACAACGACGTACACACAGAGGTTGACAGGAAAGAGTCGTAAACACACGCAAGGTCTTTGCAGTTCCCGCACGAGTAACATTTTATGAGCTACGCCGTTAGTGGGGAATTACGAGCCATACGGGCTGATGATGAATCTTATCTAGGCCAGCCTCACACTGTCATACAACGCAATGACCTTTGAGAGAGCGCACGTGTGTGCTGTAGGAATGCCATTTAACACACAGGGTGCAAAGTAGGAAGAGTCTTGAAAAAAAATTTATTTTTCCAAAAAATGTGCATGTATGCAAATTGTATAATATCCAAGATACATATTTGTAGTAATTGTGCAGTTAATTCCCATTTTGTATTTTCAGAAAACAGAAAAATTTTCGGAACATTTGTCCTCTCCCCAGATTTGTCAATACTGAAATGGTAATAATAATTTATTTAGAAATGCTATATTGACCCATTAAGACTTTGCTTACATCTACATTGTAAATATATTATTTGCCACATAATTAAACATTTTTAAATAGGTAAATCTATAACAATTACAACTGTAACAATATTTTAAGGTTGATTTATGAGATTTGATCATTGTTATGTTGATCACACTGATTTCAAAGTTAAGGATTAATTCATGTAAATACATTCATTCAGGGTACTTTATTTTTGACAAAATATTCCATGTTTCGCTAGTGACTAGTGCTGTCAAATGATTAATCGCGATTAATCGCATCCACAATAAAAGTTTATGTTTACATACTATATATTTGTGTACCATGTATATTTATGTATATATATATATAAATACACACACATGCATGTATATATTAAGGAAAAACATTTTAGATTTATATCTAAAATATTTATATTTATTCATAATCTAAATTGTATACAGGTATAAATATATATACATATAAATATTTTGTTTTAATATATACATGAAAAATGTAAACAAACTTATTTTGGATGCGATTAATCGCAATTAATCATTCGACAGCCCTACTAGTGACTGAACTGATTTGGTAGTGTTTTTTTCCCTCAGATATGAGGGCTATGTGTTCTGTTCTGTCACTAGTAACAAATTTATGGGATAACACCGAAAAAAACAAAGATGTCACTACTGAAACTCCACCAAATGTTTTGGTAGTGACAATTTTTGATACTTTTGAACCTAGCTCAAAGATGCTAATCAGCACATGGTTAGGTAGCATAGTTCTGAACAGTTGTACACACATAAAAACAAAATGAGAAATAACTCCCAATAAAGTGTGCTTAATTGGAGAAAAAAACAAGGTGTTTGGTAGTGACATTTGAACACATTTACCTCAAAATAATGGTACCTATTTACTCACATCTTAGCTATGAGAGAGGGGGACACAGGAATATTTCCTGATCATACATGTAGGGGTGTAGTTAAAATCAGTCTCAGCCAATGGACTAAAACATAGTGTTTCGGACATGAAAAATTGGGGACACTTTTTTTTGCATAAAGTTTCACAATTTTCAAAGAAAATATAAAATAAATATACTATTTGAAATGAAAAATACTTTTAAAAACAAAAATGGAAGAAAAAAAAAAAAATTCCAATATTTTCATAAGCTGAAATTTAGGGGTTAATGTTTGGGACAGCCATCCCCAAACGAAAGTACCCAATAAATGACGATTTTATATATATTAAGTTTAAATTGATAATAGAAGGATCTTATTAAACATCTAAGATTTAAATACTTAAATGCTTTTTAAATGTGTTTATTGGTTGTGGGACAGCAGTTTGCACCAATTCTGTAGAATGGCCCGTATCTGACCTTATACACATGTATAAAATTGAATTTGTGTGACACTGAGTGTGTGTACACTCGTGAGTAGCTTCTTCATTATAAGCACCTCACACACACAGTTTAGCACAATTCGTGTGAAAGGCGGCACATGAGGGTGATTGTGTGTCCATCTGTTGCAGTTCTGGCAGAGGGTACGTATAAAGCAAAATGCAGTGCAAACGTGCAGTTTTCAGTCACAAACACACAGAGGGCCCCTCACTGTACCCCCTGCATAGATCTCCTATTCACACATCATTAGCACTGCAGGAAAAAAACGAAAGACGACATGTGCGAGCCGGGTGCATGGCGGATAAATGTAGGTTGATTTAGGAAAAGTACGCAAAACATTTATCTTAAAACAATGGCTGTTTTCAAAACGGGAGACTCGAATTTTGCATACTAGTGTTGTATGCTATGATGGTGTCCCTTGACCTCATTAAACTACTTTTAAAGAAACAGATCACCCAAAAATGAACACTTTTTTAACAATATGAAGGTAAGTATACAATGGCAAAATTTTCATATTTGAGTGAATTATCCTTTTAGTCCAGCTGTCAGGTGTTTGTTTTTCGTTTGTGATTTAGGCGTGTGTAAAAATGTCACATCAAATAATGCGTCACGAAAATCACTGAGGATATTACTTCCGTTTCATTCGTCACACTGGAAATGTGTTGTGCGCTGCATTGTGGGACTCTGCTCAGTGCGATCTGTGGTATACTGATGAGGCATCTTTTCCATGTGGGCTGGACTGTGGACAAAAGTAGGCCAACTTGATGCGGGCTAAGGAGATAAAACGGAGGAAGAGATGGAACCAAAGAGAGATCTAAAATGGTGACTATTTCTGTTTTTCTTTACCAGTGAATTTAAACTATTAAACTGCATCCTTTCTAGTGTCAAGCCATTTGTAGGTCCTTAGTGGGAAAAAAAAAAAAAAGCAAAGCAATGGAACAAAAAAAAAAAAAAATCACTGTAAAAACGTTTAATGTTTCATATGCAGATAAATAAGACTACAATCCAAACAAATGAATACTTTTATTCAGAAAGGACGCATTAAAATGATCAAGAGACAGTATGAATTCTGATGCATCATGTGACACTGAAGATTGGAGTAATGGCTGCTGAAAATTCAGCTTTGCCATCCAAGGAATAACAAAAAATTAATTTTCAAGGCCCTATGAAATACTTTTTATTTTTTCTTAAACTCAGTTTTCATTTTGACCAAATTCTGTGTTTTCCCTTAATTTTTTTGATTCCATTTTAATAATCAAAAGCATCTCTAATTGATTGATTTTATTTAAAAATATATATTCATTTATTTTCCAGAAATACTGCATTGTATTTACATTTTTCTGGAAATTTTATTTCTGGTTAAAATTCCTTACAAATAATGCTTTAATAAATTTTTTATTAGTAGTAGTAGCATCATTAAATTAAGTAATATATTTCTGTCATAGTTTCTTTAAGTTAAACTAAACTTTTATTTTAACATACTGCTGTGAAGACCTTTAAGTTCTTGGAAACCTGTTTATGCGTTTATGTATTCATGAAACACCACAAGCATAATATTAAATAATAAATTAAATAGAATAAAACTGTGCTATTCATTCACACAGAGACACAGAACATGAGGGATTCATTTTAAATAGCAATTTTGCAGCTTAATATTCACAGACATTAGTCCATATTGCATTGTGATTTAAGTGTACTGACCCACTTTTGATTTTTTCATACAAAATTTGTCATGACTGGATTCCGTGATTCCGTACATCTTTTCTGATGAACGCTTAAATGTGATACAAATACACTAACATTCCATGGATATTTTTCATGCAACACAAGCAGATGAATTTAAATGTGAATTTATTCATATGTAAATTGTTTTAGTTAAGCAAGAATGTAAGAATACAATTTACACAAATTATTTTTCCCCCACTCGCTTTTCTTGAATAAGACCCCATGTGTGTAGAACAGACAGAGTCACTCTGAAACTTGTGAATAAATCCCGCAACATTTTGACTTCTCCCAGCTGTGAACAAGCTGTCACGTAAATCATTCAGTAGTGAATTTAGTAGTGAAAGCTAACCTGGAAGTGCTCATGGCCAGACTGGTTTTGCATACACAAAAGTAAACACACATTCCTGACATTACCTGTGACGCCAATATGCACACTAGAGTGCTAAAGTCCACGTCCTACAAAAACACACTAAAACAACCCAAACATTCATAATCAAACTAAAACACTTGCGCAAAAAACCAGAGCAAACAACACACCTCTAAATATCAATACACACACATGCACAAGGATCAAACACACAGGCTCAGACATGCTCATTCCTGAGAGGATTTGGCTGGCAGCCTGGGGCAAATTTTTTTAAGGGAAGAGGGAGGGAGAGACGAACATTCCGTCTAGACGCGGTCATCAATAGTGCACAGTCTGCCTGTCTGTCCCGACAGCCGTCTACACACATCCACTATTTAATCTACAACATGCGACCTGATAAGAACCGCACACACACAGACCGGCCAAGTTATTCGCTCGCATACTCATGCGGGCAAAACTAACATACTGTGCCGGTGATCGCGGATCGGCTTGGAAGGCTGAGAGCTGTAAACACACAGAGGAACGGTCTCTCCCCTCTGCCACTCTCAGATTTCACACAGTGGAACAGAGCTCTGCCTGTCCCCTTCCCTACACATGGGCGGCTTTAAATAGGCCTATGAATGGGAGATCTGTATGCGCGCGTGTTAGAACTGAGTACTCTCAAGTGTGCGCCGGTGAAAACCAGTAACCGCATAAGCCTCCCATGGCGCAGCTGCGCTAGGCTAACACGCACACACACGTACTCACGCATGCACAAAGACATTGGCAGACGCAGTCTCGATGGAGATGAGTCTCTGAGGTGTGTGTTCTCTGGGCCTGTGGCACCCTACGGCTCATTTCAGAGGCTGCTGTCAGAGCTCAACCAGACTCTGACGTCGGAAAAGCCCCACGATGCTCTCTGTATGACGCGAGGGGGGCAGAATGTGACCTTCCTCGCTCTGCACGACACACACACAGTCTGTGAGAGCTGTGGTCAAAGGGGCAAAAACACAAGAGGACAAAACACAAACATCTGGATGCTCGCGTGGGCAGCTGTGAACCTCTGTGCTTTTTACAAAGGGGGTCACGAGCCAACCTTGGATGCTTTTTGACTAGCTAAGGGAGTTTCTGACTTGATCTGCAGTTTTTGTACTGACACCAATGAAAAATGTACAAATGTTTTGATCCCCCTTTCAGAATCCGCAAACATTAATTATTTTAACAAAATAAGAGGGATCATACAAAATGTTATTGTTATTTAGTACTGACCTGAATAAGATATTTCACATAAAAGATGTTTATTTCAAAAAAAGACGCCGTTCAAAAGTTGACATCCCTTTGATTCTTAATACGGTGTTGTTACCTGAATGATCCACAGCTGTGTTTTTTGTTTAGTGATAGTTGTTCATGAGTGCCTTGTTTGTCCTGAACAGTTAAAATGCCTGCTGTTCTTCAGAAAATTCCTTTAGGTCCCACAAATTCTTTGGTTTTCCAGCCTTTTTGTGTATTTGAACCCTATGCAACCATGACTGTATGATTTTGAGATCCATCTTTTCACACTAAAGACAACTGAGGGACTCATATGCAACTATTACAGAAGGTTCAAACACTCACTGATCCTTCAGAAGGAAAAACGGTGCAAGAAGCGGAGGGTGAAAACTTTTGAACAGAATGTGTATATTTTTCTTATTTTGCCTTAATATCATATATATTTTTTATTTAATACTGCCCTTCAGAGGCTACGTAAGATAGTTACATGTTTCCCAGAAGACAAAATAAGTTAAATTACCCAGATCTTCAAATTCAAAACGTTTTTACCCCCGGCTCTTAATGCATGATCTTTCCTTCTGTAGCATTAGTGAGCGTTTGAACCTTCTATAATAGTTGCATATGAGTCCCTCAGTTGTCCTCAGTGTGAAAAGATGGATCTCAAAATCATACAGGCATTGTTGGAAAGGGCTCAAATACACAAAAATGCTGGAAAACCAAAGAATTTGTGGGACCTGAAGGATTTTTCTGAACAACATTAAAAATCGTACTGTTTATAAGCTTAGCCTTAAGGTTAATCTAAGTAAATGTAGTCCTAAACATTGATAAAATTCACCTCAAAAATAAAAAGCTTACTTTCTCTTCTGGGAAAACGTCCTGCACTAAACAGATTTTTGTTTAGTCAAATGCTCTCTAGAATGAGAAAGTCTGTCCCCCAATATTACCTGCCTCTTACTATCAATTGCAAGTAGCAAAACTTGTTTCATGGCTACAAGGTAAAAATAAAGCCTACTGGCTATTTAAAAAAAAACTAACAATGTTTCAATAGTTAGCACATGCAAGAAAATTGGACTAATCTGGGCTAATTATAGTTATCAAGCCAAATTACTTCATGGTATCTGTTGGTTAGACAGACTAGTAAACCAACTGGTTATGGAAAAATCTGATAGATATCTGATATCTGATAGATATTCAAAGCATACAGTCTAACCAAACATTACATTAGGTGTGTGAGAGAGAGAGGGAGACGGTGGTCTCTAAAGGTGCATGTCATTAAACCCTGTGTATGGCACAGGAGAATCACCAACATGGCAGCTTGACACATAAAACTGGCAGTGCATTTCACTTCTGCCATCTCCAACAGCCCCAGAGAGAAAGACAGACAGACAGACAGAGACAGAGCGCGGGAAAGAGCGAGCAACTGCCCACCCACAGAGAGCTCAGTCTCATACACTGAGTTTGAGCTACACACACACACACAATTTCACTCTACACAAGGCGGCTCATGCATTTTGCATGGCAGAGCCTGTTAGGGGCCACAGTGACTGGCTTTGCATAGAGAAAAGGAGTTGGGAAAAGAGAGAGAGAGAGCAGTGTCCTACCCATCCCTACAAGAGGAAGCTGTCAGCACACATCCACACGGTTACCAGCGTACATAAACACTCACATGCTATCAATCAATCAATCTCATATAAAGCTGAAGACAAAGGACAAGAGCAAGACAACGTCACACACAGGGTGTCGGGCGTACATTTTAGGCCAAATAAACAAACTTGACTTTACACACAAAATAATGCTGCTGACAACCCTAAACATTCTTTGCAATGCAAAATCTTTCCATCATAAACTACCTTCATAGATTAACCTCAAGGCTAACATACACGGGCTAAAAGCCACAAAACTGCACTGGGCTCTGTAAAATGTATTTTATGTATTTTATTTATTATGTGTGTTTTATGCCCAGGCCACAAAGGCTCTTTTATTCATCAAAAATACAGCAAAAAGTCACATATTACTATGATTTAAAACAACTATTTTCTATTCTAATATATTTTAAAATGTAATTTGTATTCCTGTGATAGCAAAGCTAAAATTTCAGCAGTCATTACTCCAGTCTTTCTTCAGTGTCACATTATCCTTCAGAAATCATTCTAATATGCTGATCTGGTACTCAAGAAACAATTTTTATTATTATGTGTTTGAATTGTAGAAAATGGAAAAATTGTCACTTTTTGATCAATTTAATGCATCCTTGCTGAATAAAAGCATTAATTCCTTTAAAAAAAAAACTTTTGAACAGTAGTGCAACTTTAAAGTTATAACCATACTCTATTAAAGCACTCAAATACAGATGTAAATGCTTAGCCAAACGGTTGTGAACATGCGGTTCCATTGTACAGCTTGATGTCCATTCTTCCATTACAAACCTCAGTTCTCAAGGGGATGATAGAGTTGCCTTTAGATGTCTGTGCTATTAAAGAAATATTCTGGGTTCAATACAAGTTCAGTTGATGGCACCTGACAAAATAGATACCATCACAAAAAATTATTTCACCTTGTCCCTTGTTTTCTGTAAAAAAAAAAAAAAAAAACAAAAAAAAAAAAAAGGCAAAGATCTGGCTTAGTGTGATAAATTGCTTACTTTACTTTTTTGCACTCAAAACTCTAAAAACACCATTACAGCTGAAGTAATACAGAACAACTAATGCAAACGCTCCTATAAAAAAAACACCTGATCTCATGACAATAACATACCTGAGGGAACTTTTTTTTTCTTCATGACACAAAATACGTACCAATAAGTACATGTCAAAGCAGTTTCAAACAGAAATGAAAACTAGAGGTGGTAAAACAGCGAACACTCGTAATCGCTTTCGTACACAGCTATATACATGTTTTTCAGGCGTAACAAGCTTTCTTGGTAGCTCAGATGGCAGGGAACTGGACTCTGGATGTGACATCCTTGGGTAAGAATCCTGTGAAAAACATGACTCACTATGAAAGAGCTGAAAGATTACAAAAAACGAGCTAAAACGGCATGCTTGTGATTGTGTTTTTACGTCACATTCACTTTTGTTCATACAATCGGGTAGGTTTAGGTGCAGCGCAAATGGTAGGTTACTTTAAAACATCACATTAGAGTTATAGCACCACTCAACAGTATGTCAAAACCAACATCACATAAAATGTACATTCATCTGTTCCAGGGGGAAAACCTCAAACGCTCTTTAAGCACCACTCAGTGGACATTACATAACGAATGTGTCACGAAACTTCGCGTTTTGGGAAAAAGGTACGTTTTCGTCATGAGATCAGGTTGAATTATAACTCTTATATTTCATTTCTTACAGACTCCAAAAACTAGTCCTATTCATTTCCACTGCAAGTGCCTGCAGAAAAATTCTCTTCAAACTGACACTTTGTGAAAGCCTGAAAACTTACAGCAATGCAAAGAGTGCTTCAAATCAAAAAATCATGACTATTTGATTCCCAAGTCTGCCATCGCATTAAAGAGCTGAAGCGTGCTAAGACGAGACATAAATAGGGACTGATGTATGTCAGACACCCGGGACTTCTTTCTGGGAGCGATCAATAGAGAGGATGTCTTGCATTAGAGATCAATAATTACTGGACAGATGGACAGTCAATCACAGCAATGACATGTCATACAATTATCTTTTGTTTTGCCTGTACAGAAAGCTAAATGCATTCAGACTCTAATGTGCGCTGCTCTCCAGAGAGACACGAACGTGCAGGCTGGTGCTGTTGTTCAGGTTGAGGAGTCCCCCAGCTTGATGCAAGCTTGGAACAGACTGTCCTCATAGAGTCAGGAGAGCAGAGCGAGTCTACGTTTAGAGCCTCCGCAGAGAGAGGAGGGAAGAGACAAGAAGGGAGGGGACAGCCGGCCCCTCACTCACGTTTTCTGATGCTTTGGGAAACACAGGCTCAAGTGGGAGGAGAAAGAAAGACAGATTTACAGAACAGGTAATGTATGCCGCATGTAGCATATACCAGCGCATTAATCACAAGCCGGTGGCGTTGTATGTGCGTGCGTCTTCGAAGCCGTCTGCAGAACGACACATCTTCCTTTGGGATGAGCCTGGCATGAAGAAACAAGAGCACTGCAGTAATAGGAGGAAAATATGCAGTCTAATGAGATTGTGGTGAACTGGGGGTCGAAAACAGCAGTTTCACACAAAAAAAATGCCTCACAAGCATAGATGAGGGTAACTGCAGGAAGCATCTTCATGACCCATTTTTTGGCAACTTCCCTGATGAAGCCAGACAACCATTGCATTCCATCTAAAGGGTGTCTGACCACAGTGTGAGCACATAATCGCAGCACTCTTAATGTTTTACAATGGGACATTAAGATGAATCACTAGTTAGCTCAGTCAGACAGTCTTATCTGGAGCACAGGGACACCAACTCCTCTCGTGTCCCCGTTAGGACTTGAGAACGAACTCCTACTTTGTCCCTGTTAGAGGAAGACTAAGACTGCTGATTTTGCAAAGAGCAGGGAGAGGAGTACATCATCAGATAAAGTTATAGTAGATCTATAGCAGTCAGAGAGGAAGCAGAAAAAGAGAGGGGGGGGCAATATTATATTACACATTATGTCTATATATGTCTTTGAGGTTGGTAGGAATGAAATGGAACAAATAATGTAAATCAGTGGTCTTGTGCAGATGTCAAGAGATGTTAAAAGTCTGGTTTATGTACTACTACTTCCTTTTCAATGGGACTGTGGGTCTAATTAAGGACTGATATGGAATGTTCTGCATAAGCAGACACTCCATAAATAGCACACGGATTCTCAGGGTCCTATGAAATTAGTTTTTTTTTCCAAATTGAATTTTTGGTTAAATTAAAAAATATTTATCATAAAACCATGTCTAAATAATTAAAATCATGAATCTTACACAATTTAAAGCAATTTGTTAAAAGTAGAACAAAATGTACATTATTAAGGCCCTATGAAATGCATTTTATTTTTTTCCGTTTTAATTTTTCTAGACTCTGTTTAAATGGTTCAATTAATAATTTTAAACAAAAATCATGCCTAATTAATTGAAATCATGAAACTTTCACAATTCATTAAAAGTTTAACGAAAATGTCATTTTTAAGGCCTTATGAAGTACTTTTTTTTCATATTCAGTTTTATTTATTTTTTTGCCAAATTCAGTGTTATCC
Organism: Cirrhinus molitorella; assembly: GCA_033026305.1. Lineage (NCBI taxonomy): Eukaryota > Metazoa > Chordata > Actinopteri > Cypriniformes > Cyprinidae > Cirrhinus > Cirrhinus molitorella. The sequence goes on along the minus strand of CM065124.1, from coordinate 14,560,817 downwards.
ATTAATGGTTTCATTAAATTTTATTAATCAAAAACATCTCTAAGTAACAGATTTTAGTTAAATTATTATTTATTATTATTATTATTATTATTATTATTATTATTATTATTATAATACTTCCACATTAAAGAATACTGTCCCAGTGCTGTATTCCATGAAAAAAAATACCTGCAATTAGGGCTGTACGATACATCGTTTCAGCATCGATATCGCGATGTGCTCATCCGCAATAGTCACATTGCAGGACGTGCGATGTTTAGTAGCCTATACTGATCGTTATATTTATTTATTTATAGGCTACTGATCGTCTTTTCTTTGCTTACACACAGACACCTTGTCTACACCGGACGCGACAGCTGTCGTGTCGCGCTGCCTGTGCCGCAACATCTAAAGTGAAAGTCTGTCTAAACACTGGACGCGACAAAAGCGACTGTTGCATATCATTTTGAATTTTGTGTGAGTACACATAAATGGAACGCGGCAGTTTACTTTCGGGTATTTGACGTGCCGCGCCGCATCCAGTGCAGGGAGCATCATTATAATGACTTCTACAGTATTTTGTCGTGCCGCTCGCGTCCAGTGCAGACAGCATCACTGATTATAATGTATTCTACCGCATTTGGCGCGTCACCACGCTCACGTCCGGTGTTGACACGGTGAAAGCCACGCAGATGCATGTGAACACGGAATTCCGTTCACTTCCGCTGCTATTTTGTGCCTGAGATGACACATACGCGCGAAACTATGTCAAAATGCAGGTCTCTGCAAGTATCCTTGTAAACACAGTTGCTTATGGCTTAGGTGAAGATAAACAATTGAGAAAGAAAATGGATGTGTAACAGGTTCACAGCAGTTTAATGTTCCTGAGGCTTTCTGTGTCATGAATGTTAATCAAACAGCAAAACACAGAGAAAAATCACTTTTTAGCTTTGACACAGATTTATTAGATTACATTTATACAGTGAAGAATATGCAGTGCAATTTTACATTTGATTATTCAATTTCTGTACCTGAATACTGTTAGACTTACCTGAGAAATATAAAGTGTTTTATTTTATTTGTATCTTTGTTCTATTATTTTTATCTATGTTTGTAATTTGTTTATTTTCAGAGCTGATTTACTCAGCTATAAAATCATCCCATTTTTTTTCCAAAGAGCTATTTAAGTAATCTGGTGATTTTTTATTTTCATATCGCAATATTTATCGCAGAAAAACAAAATATCGCAATGTGAGTTTTTTCCAATATCGTGCAGCCCTACCTGCAATGCTGCCAAAATTATGTGCTGATATGACAAAATACAATCATATCAACAGCAGGCATTGCTCTTGTCTTCTGTACGCATGAGATTTCTCTAACTAAAAAGTGACGCCAATGCTTTCCATGGCAGTTGAACCACCTGGCTGAATAGTTGAGCATGTCTTGACGAATTTGGGTTAGCCGCAGTCTGCGCCGTCCCGGGGCTGTTCTGGCTGCTGGCTCATCTCCAGGGACTTGGCGAAAGACCGGTACAACAATATTCCCAGCTTGAGCACAAAGACCAGGGCCCCCAATCTGCCCACAGCGTCCGAATGTTGAGCCAACAGGGAGGAGTATGTTGTCTTAACGGCCAACAGGAACTCTAGGCTTTATATAAATAGGACAGATTGCCAAATCACAGAGTGTGTGCTTTTTCAGGGGGCTTTGGGGTTAGTTAGTGATTTGTTTGTGCATGAGGACAAACAGTTGGAAATAACCGAACCGAGCTTGGAGCGTGTGACCGCCTGAGCACATGGACCGCCGCGAATCACGATGGAGGTGAATGCTTCACCATGAATAGAGAGTAAAAGTTGCTGAAGCCGGGCACCGCCAACATGTCCTGAGTTGAACCATACATCCTGATCTCTTTCTCCTCTTTTTCATACACCACACTATTATTAGTACCTTTATCTAACATCTCTCATCATGTCTGTGGCAAATGGATGTGCACACCTGTCCATTTTTTGTTTATCTATTCAATCAAATGTGCCGTTGTCAGCAACTCTGTTCATATTCATCAGTGTACAGATTAGTGTTTTGACATGTATTTGTATTTGTGTGCGACTATTCTGACAGAGCGTCCTGACCAGACTTGACATTATAAAATGACATTTTTGATTTTTGTCATTTAGCATTTTTATTGAAGGCAAAAAAAAAAAAAAAATTGACCTGGTTAGGACAAGTGTAAATCAATCTCACTCTTCTTCAGCCTGTCTCTCTCTCTCTTCTACACACAGTTACTGTCTGACTGAATTCATCCACTCCAGCCAGATCAATAGTTCTCAATAGTTCGCTCTCTCTCCCCCATAAACATACACTTACTGCCCTCCTTTCCCTTTATGTAAACACAGACTGATTAGGTCATTCGGCTGCTTATTTTGAGGACCTGAGTCGCATCCACTGGAGTCTCTGATATTTACACTAGAGCAAACCCTGAGCTCAACACCCTCGATCAAACACACAAAACCCTGAGTCTCTACCACCTCTGACCTTTCATTACCATTCTATCTCTCACTAAACAAAGGTGACATGAAGATAAAGATCCCAAGATACGATGTCATGCTCTGCAGATTGCTGAAAATGCCATGTTTGGAGACATGAGGCAGAAAATGCTGTTACTGCTTGGCAAAGTTTACTAGGAAATTGTTGCAATCAGGAGTTTCGCACGAGGGTGGAAAAGTTCCCCATTATCATTTCACTCGTGTTCAAGTTGGTCACAAGAAATTCACCACACTGACCAGAACAGAAAGCTACAGGGTTTAAAGGCTCTTCTATGTGAGCAAATCAAGTAACTATTGATAAGTCAAACTTTTTTGCCTGTGAAATTTTGTTGATGTGATCCCATCTTAGCGCTGCAGACTAAGGAGGATAGAATAAGAATATATAAGTGCCAAATCTGAAAAAAAATAAATAAATAAAAAAAAGTTTTCACAGTGCGCCATCAATCCGCTATATTGGCAAAACAAATCCGCAAACAATGCCATTGAACCGAACAAAACTTGCATATTTTGCTGATTATTGCTGCTGAAAATGGTCAATTATTGTCATGTTTTGGGCTGTACTACTCGGACCAGGAAAAACATTTGGAGTGCTATAGCCAAAAGTTATAACAAATCAAGCAGAAAAGTGCAAAAAACTGTTTGAGGAACAAAAGGCGTTGTGGTTGGCCAAACCAAACCAGGATTTCCAGTGCTTGTTCTGATTATGTCCGGTCAGGTAGGTGAAATATTAGGCTAATATCTTAATTAGTACTGCTTGTATGTATCTTTACCACCTATTAACTTTAGTTTGTCAAAATATTGTGCCCTTTCCTGCTTACTAAGTCCTTCTCTACACAATTTAGCAGCTTCCACACATTTTTTCCGTGGTTTAGACAGCATAAATTAGCAGAACAACGTATTCAGTAGTACATTAAACATGCAATATGGCCACGCATCCAGGACCAAACCACTATATCGAGGACTTTACATTTTAGATACAAAACAGCCATTTTCTTAATGTTTCTTAATGCCAAATTAGCTGCAAAAGAAGCCAAAACAGGATGAACAGTTGTGTGTCATCAAGCTGTTTACAGCTTGAGTGAATCACATATTGAAACATTAAGGCTTTTATAAAAAAATGTTGTAACTGAACTGTTGTATAATAAATTAGAGACACAAGACTAAATGGAAACAGCAAAGCAAAAACCACAGGAAAAAAGAGAGAGAGAGAGAAAAGTCTGACGAGGTACGTCACAGATGAGGTTTGCGGTTGAGGTACAGGACGAGAGAACAAAACACAGTCAGACAGGAAAATGACAGCTTTTCTGTCACAGATAGAAAAAGGAAGGAAAGAAATACAGAAAGTGGAAATAAGAGAGCGAGATAGTGGAGAATTGGTCTCCATGCCGGTGGTGCATGAAGTCACTGATTTCACAATTACCAAGGGGAAGACAGAGAGACACAAACACACACATAAAGAGAGAGAGAGAGAGAGAGAGAGAGAGGCAGCTGTCTGGTGTCTGTACCGCAGCCGCTGTCTCAGCCTCTGTGGGAGATCGACAGGACTCCATCTGTCTGCCAGACACGTCTGCGCACCAAGCCTCAAACCATCACAGCTGCCTGTCTTTCACTGTCATATAATCATACATACAAACAAACAAACAAACACACACTAGCTATCTACGAGACCCAAGTGGAACGATTAGAAATGGGAAATGACAAGGAGAAACAAATCAGGTAATGTCACAAGCCTAAATGACTCAAACTTGCGTCAACAAAAAGAGCAGCATGGCTCACTGTGTTGTTGATGCATGCATGCTAACCATTAGGCCACAAGAATTCAATATTAGAAGGAAAATCTAACATCGGATAAATCTGAACTTGGGTGTGGAGTCTAAAAATATTTGTGTTCTGACACTTGGGTCAGGTGGTCCTCATCTAGTCATGAGCTTTAACCACTATAGACGCACTTACCGGATACAGTCCCTAGGCAACAGACATAAATACAGACATACACAAACTCAAAAACCATCCAAGAAAGTTCTTTAGAATTCTCTTGGAATGGCAGCTGTGTCGAACAATTAAAAAACTGTTCATTTGAAAATTTGTATAGTCATGAAATTTTAGCTTTTTTGTATATTAATTATTTATTTTGGTACACAAAATATGTACAGTTTTGTAGATTCATTAATGCTTTGGAGAAGATTAAGAAAAAATACATCAAAAGAGAATATGCTGTTTAGGCAGGCAGTTTTGAAAGTTTTGAAACGCAGCCAGTGTCTCCATAACCACACAGACACCGTCCTTGACGAAGGGGAAGAGGCTTGGTTTTAAACAAGCTGAAGTGCCGTGTGCAGAAGTCTGGCGGCGAGGGTCTGATCGTCACCAGCATCCACATGGCCACCTGTGGAAACTCTGAGTCACTTGTTCTGGCGCTCCAGCATCACAGATGTTTAGAGTGAACATTTCACCCAGTAAACTGATGAGCCTGTCTGCCCTGCTTCCCGTACAGACACACACGCACTTAACGCAGCGATTTCTTGATATGGAAGCCAGCAGATGAGCGCGCATGTGTTGCTGCTCTTTATCGGCATGACCCGTGTAAGCTCAGCGTCTGAGTAACGACCTTTCACGCACGCATATGTCTGTTTACAGTTCCTGCTAAAGCCGGTTAACGCAAAACTGTAAGCACCTGCTTTTTGACACTGATTTACTTCTAATCAGTGCTGTTACTGTTGACTGAAACCACATCTATTTCTATTAGAAACAATTTCCAGTAAATAAAGCTCGAAATAAAAAATATATTACATGTAGTCACAATTATGAAATTAAAATTTTTTACCAATTTTAGTTTTTAGAATTTTAATCATTTTAATTAAATAATTTTACATTTTAATTTGAAAATTAAATCTGAAATTAAATAAAAGCCAAGTAGGCATATAAGAAAAATAAACTAAACTACTAAAATGTAAACTAAAACTGAAAATATAAAATTACGCTTCAAAATACTAATAAGTACCATAATAAAACATAATATACACTACCAGTTAAAAGTTTTTGAACAGTAAGATTTTTAATGTTTTTTAAATAAGTCTCTTCAGTTCACCAAGCCTGCATTTATTTGATCCAAAGAACAACAAAACCTATATAATAATATTATAATGTTATTATAATGTTATTTATAATGTTATAATAACATTTCTGTGACTTCAAAGCTGGATTTTTTAGCATCATTACTTAATGGTGTAGCATATAATGTTACAAAAGCTTATTTTCGACAAATGCTGATCTTTCTATTCATCAAAGAATCCTGAAAAAAATTTACTCAACTGTTTTAAAGATTGATAATCAATCCTAATTATAATAAAATGTTTCTTGAACAGCAAATTAGCATATTGGAATGATTTCTGAAGGATCATGTGACACTGAAGACACCAGTAATGATGCTGAAAATTTAGCTTTGATCACTGTAATAAATTACATTTTAAAATATTTTCAAATAGAAAGCAGTTATTTTAAATAGTAAAAATATTTCACAATATTACTTTTGCTGTATTTTGGATCAAATAAATGCAGGCTTGGTGAGAAGAGACTTCTTTAAAAAAAAAAATGCCAATTTTTATTTATTTTTTATTTTTTTAACAATGTAAATGAACAAAATGGCAATGCCATATTTATCCTAATTAAAGGGTGTAAAACCCCTGTTTTAGACCATTTAAAACTATAATAAAAAGCTTAAAATAAATAATACAATTCATTGAAAACTAACCAGTACGGCCAAGAAAAATCACAGAAGAAAGAGAAAAGAATCAGGCAAAGCGTCAGGGCAGGTGCAAGACGCTGCCAGACAGGGATGTGTCAGGAGCTCGACAGTTAACGTGTAAAGAGAAGGTGTCAGTGACTCACTCGTATTTCTGGGAGTTTGATATCTCACCCTCAGCCGAGCGCAGCAGAGACGTTCCCTGGGGGCGTTTAGCGTGTGCGCGTGAATCAATTTCATTAGTGTGCGTTAAGCATAAGTGAGCTGAGTGTTACAGTGTTACTGGCTGTTTGTGTGTCAGGGTGAGGTCAGTCTGTGCAGCAGATGTGACGGTATGACTGACAGACTCAAGGTCTGTTTTAGTACATGAAGAGTGTGTGTGTGTGTGTGTGTGTGTGTGTGTGTGTGTGTGTATGTGTGTGTGTGTGTGTATGTGTGTGTGTGTGTGTGTGTGTGTGTGTGTGTGTGTGTGTGTGTGTGTGTGTTGGGGGGTGGGGGGGAGGGTGGAAGAAGGAATGTGGTTTGGGTGCTAGACGAGACACCAGACGGTATTTCCGGCACACTTGCATAAGCACACAGGAGAGACCGGAGCATTTCTTCCTCACTTAAACAGAACACATTCATTCGCTCACATCGGCACTAAACTAAAAATAATTGTGTCTACTGGAACATGACCGCACTGTTAAACCATTAACTGCTGCCACTTGCATATGAAAAAAAAACCTCTGACAGCACCAACAGGGGGTCGATCTTTGTCTAACATGAGCATGGACAACAAAAAAAGCTCTGGTTTGGTCAAGGGGGTCATGAGACATGGCTGGTCAATGAGAGTGAAACAATCCAGACCTTTTTTTTCCCCACTAGGATGACCTTTCTATAGTTTCTAGTGCACTAGTACAGTTTGTTGAGTTTTGTTTTCAAAGGTCACGTCATGAAAGTGGAAGAATCTCCAGTGTTCTGACTTTATGCAGTTATGCAATGTGGGCTTTTCCCAATGCAATGACTTCATTACAATTTTTCCCTATTAAAAAGGGCAACTTCTACAGATGCCACGAATAAAACTTTATCGACCTTATTTTTCAACTTTGAATTATACTATTTTCTGTTCATTTGCAACAATAGCTTTTTATATGAATATATTTTAGCAATTTATTTATTCCTGTGATCAAATCTTCTTTTTTGGGGAAAGAAATTATAGAAATTGATACTTTTATTTAGCAAGGATGCTTTAAATTGGTCAAAGTGATGATAAAGACATTTATAATGTTACAAAAGATTTCTATTTCAGATAAAAGCTGTTCTTCCGAACCTATTCTATTCATCAGATAAACCTGAAAAAAAAATTCTACTCAGCTGTTTTCAACATAATAATAATAATAATAATAATAATAATAATAATAATAATGTGGATCATGTGACTGGAGTAATGATTCAGCTTGGAATCACAGGAATAAATTTCATTTTAAAATATATTCAAATAGAAAACAGTTATTTTATATATTACAAATATTTCCAAAATTTAGATTGGGCAAATGGGATCAGATAAATGCAGGCTTGGTGAGCAGAAGACTTAAAAAAAAAAAATAAAAAAATCTCACTGTCCAAAAACTTTTGACTGCTAGTGTATTATCACATTCACAGTAAAAATACCCACTCCTATGTATATTATATAAAATTTAAGGACGTGCTATGTCCATCCATCCCCCCAAGATGACCCTCTTCTGACCTGGGAGGTAGATAATGTACTTCCCCTTCAGCCAGACCAACTGGAATTCCCTCCCTCCTGCCATACGTCCCCACCTGCTTCGTGCCACCTCATAAAATTGGGTCAACACTAGTTTATCAAAACAACTGCAGCCTTGCCCAGACAATAGCAAACAGTCTCCTCTGCAGACTATCACACATTACCATCTGGTCACACACGTGCAAATCCACTTGTGAACATGAAGCAAAACTTGACCTTTGCGAACCAGCCAACATGGGAGGAAAAGACACTTACTTTGTCCAGAGGCCTCTTCAGCTGATAGTGAAACTTCTCCTTCATCTCGTCCAGCAGCTGTTTGAGTTGGGGCTCCTCCGGCGTGCCCTCGTGCTTGCGGCCCAGCTGTAGGTAACATGGCCACTTTGCCGAATCGAACCCCCAGTGGCAGGTCCTCTTGTCGGGGGACTTGTGCGAGTGCATTACAAAGTTCTGTGGGGAAAACAGCAGCTGGCATTCCATGCACTGAATACAAGGAGCGTCTGGCTGGATGTAGAATTGGGGCACGAACAGGCCTTGGCACTTGCCCAGACACTGGTGCTCGACCTGGAAACTGGCCTCGGTCTCCTTCAGCAGGCCTTGGCCTGGCAGTTTGCTGTTGGGGTCAGCCGAGAGGGGGGCTCCTGGGCGGAGAAGGGCATTACAGAGGCGCTGGGCATCAGTAAGAGTGATCAGGCCACAGGAAGGTGCGTTGAAAGGCAGGATCCCCAGCACTTTGAGGATGTGCAGCTGCTCGGCATCACATCGGGAACAGTAAACGTAAAGCTCGTCACAGACAGCGTTGATCTGCTGCAGAGAGAAATCTCGCAGGACTGAATTGAGTACCTGTGGCAGACAAAGACGCTTCTCGCCACCTACAACAAAGCAGGAGATGGACTCTCCTTCGAGTAGAGAATGGGTGAGCTCGGTGGAGCTGTCGCAGGGAACCAAGAGCGGGCCGCCTCCGAGGACTGGGGGAGACGGTAGGGGAGCCATGCCAGCAGGAGAAGCGCACTCCTGCGCAGATTTTGCTGAGAAGGCAGCAGGACCTCCCAGGGAGCTCTGGCTGCTCAGCGTGAACTGTGCCAGAGTGTGCTTGAGGCCGGCGCTCAAATCCAAAGCCTTGGAAGCCCCGACGATGTGGAAATCTCTGTCCTCGATGTCCATTTCTGAACTGCCATGTTCTTCACGCTCCTTCTTGACCTTTGGAGGTTTAGGGACGGCTTCCAGGCTGCGCCGTTTCAGGTGCATCTCCGCCATTACCCGCTTTTTAATGGGTGCATCTTCGAGTCGCTCCCTGTACAGCCGCTTCATGTTGCCTTTGAATGACGTCAGGTCTTTGAAAGGGGTTTTCAGACTCGTCTGAGGGCTGGCCATGTCTGTACACAGATGATCGGTCTTTCAAGGGTGGAAAAAATTCAGCTGTTCTTCAAACACAACACCTTTAAGTTGGTCCTTCTTTCCTCACTGTTAAAGGTTGCAAATCCTTGCTACATGCATGATGCTGACAGAATTAATGGTCTGGTGTGCTTCCTGTGAAGGAAACAAAAAGAATAAAGTTTAAACTGTTACTAACAATGTGAAGCCACACAAAACAATATGCTGTCAAGGCAACATAAAAGCATCCAGAAGAGTTTTTGTGTTCTGGGCAGTGTTAAAATAGACGACAGAAACATTTTCACCTCATCAGGATAATCTAATTTGAGACCGATCGATCTAAGGACAGTTTCTCGGTGGTTTAGTGCGCTGCTTTTCTCCACTGACAACATGCCGAATCTGTCAACGCGTTAAATGAGTCAATGCACTAATAACTGCAGTTTAACACACAGATAACCAACAGCAACCGTAACTAACAGTGAGCAGCCATTTAGCCCTGTCCAACCACAGCAGACTTGAGATAAAATGCAATAATTGTACATAACCACCACATCTATGAAAAGAACAAATCACACGCGCCATCTAAAATAAAGGAAAAGCTGAATAATTCGAAGTAAAAAAAAAAAAAAAAGCAAAAGTCTGACAATGACGGAAACGGAATTTCCAAGCATGAATGTGAAGGCAAAATGAGAGATCACAGCTACAAAATCAGCGCATGCCACTGAGGTTTCGGCTAAACGCAGCACGAAACGCGTTAATTCGTTATTCTCGGCTTGCGTTATCTGTTCGACGAACGTTAAACGACGCACTGGCCAAATTTAACACGCAAGTTCCTCGAAACAAATTTTCGTCATTTTCGTCTGGTTATACTGTGGCAAATTTGTGTGACAGGTCGAAGAGACTGACCCTGACCGCAGACGTCGTTTCGTTTCCTCGTAAAATAACCATTTTCTAGAAACAGTGACAAAACGCTGTCTATTTTTAACCCTGAGCGACCGTGTCAATCTTTTTACCCCGCAAAGGCACCGCGGCTCTGTCCCCGCCTCTATCCGTCTCTCCCCTCTCACTCTCCGGGCACAGCTGCGCTGAGCGCCCGCGGTGTGACATTCCCCATCCCCGCAACCGGGAGACCCTCAACATAACTACAGAAAAACTGATCACATGTAACGTTATTAAAAGCCAAATATGTCGAGACGACATCGAAAGCTTGTACTCGTGTATATTTTAAATCCATTCTACGACTACAAGCAGTGAATCATTTGCCAAGCCGTTTAGACTGACACCTGACCCCCCCACCCCCCAAAAAAATGTTAAATAGCTATCGCCCCAAATGTATCTTTTAAATCTATCTTTTCTTTTTATTATTAAAAATAATACACGCATTGTTAATCAGGCTGAGGACTTAACGTTAAATCAAACACCAGATCATCTGAGCACGACGATGCGTCTCTTAAACGTGAACGTTACAATTGTAAGTATATACGTTCCTTTTAAACGGCACATCAAAACACCGATTCATACACTACATATAATCAAATTAGCATGGTTTAATAACCGGTTTTACATCTGAATGCTGGCTCGTTCATACAGACAAGCTTTAGCAGTGCGGCTAGAACATTTAAACCCTTTAGCACTCGCTAACCGAGCTAACGCTACAAATCCCGTTCCCGAGCTCGAAGTGCATCAAACATAACCATTAAACACCATCGAAAACCATTTCAACACAACTAGAGAATTTCCTGAAGTGTTTAAAAATGAACACAGAATATAGGAAAGTCTGTTGTCGTCTTTTAAAGGGACTTGCCTCGGGATGATCGCTTCTGGTCCGCTGTCTTTCTCTCCCTCTAGTCTGTCTGACCGTCAACAACACGCGCACAGACTGAAACCCTTCAGACAGTTCGAGCGTCACAGCGTGAGCGCGCACGAGCAAGCGGATGTCGCGCGGGCGTGTCTGTCTGTCTGCCGCCCTCCCCCAATGTCTTGTGAAGTTTAGCCTTGCACGACTTGAGGTATAGAGGTATAATTTAATATATTTAGAGACACCTGGTAGTTTGTGTTATACTGTTCTTTAAACGAGGTTTCAACATAAGTGAGTTTTATTGTCTACATCGGATTGAGAGACATTGTTGTGGCCCTCATGAGGGAATTGTATGCTGACTTTGAATCACTTTAGGGTGACAGAAAGGAGTGAATGGAAATTAAATTGTCATTACAGCCATGCTATGATTTATGATGAATAGTGAAGGGCTGCAATGATGAGATGTCTGTAAATGTTTCACAAAGAATGAATCATCTGAAATGTTTCCTTTGAATGAAATTCCTTTGGTCTTAAACATCACACTTTTTTGTATACACTGCCATTAAAAGTTCAGGATCAGAAAGACTTTTACTGTTTTTTCTCACAAGTCTCTTATGTTCATTTGATAAAGAAAAAAAACAGTAAAATTACAAGATGTTATTACCACATAAAATAATTTATTTTTTAATATACTTTAAAATAGAATTTATTCCTGCGATGCAAAGCTGAATTTTCAGCATCACTACTCTAGTCTTGTGTGTCACATGATCCTTCAGAAATCATTTTAATATGCTGATTTATTATTAGAATTATCTCTATTTTTTTTTTTTTTTTTTTTTTTTTTGGAACCTGTGATATTTTTTTTTTCAGGATTCTTTGATGAATAAAAAGTTAAAAAGAACAGAATTCATTCAAAATACAGATCTTTAAATATAACAATATAAATAAAAACAAGTATTTGCTATCATATTTTAACAATTTAATGCATCCTTGTTGAATAGAAGTATTAATTTCTTTCAAAAAAAGAAAGAATAAAAATGTATTGACTCCAAACTTTTAAATAAATTGTTAGAAAACATTTCTATTTTAAATAAATGCTGTTCTTTTTTATTCATCAAAGAATCCTGAAAAAAAATATCACAGGTTCCCAAAAGGAAAAAAATAAATAAATAAAAATTATAATAATTATATATTATATTATATTATATTATATTATATTATATTATATTATATTATATTATATTATATTATATTATATATAAAGCAGCACAACTGTTTCCAACATTGAAAATAAATCAGCAATGATGCTAAAAATGTATCTTTGCATTACAGGAATAAATTCTATTTTAAAGTATATTAAAATGGAAAACCACTATTTTAAATTGCAATAATATTTCACTGTTTTTTCTGTATTTTTAATCAAACAAATGCAGCCCTGATGAGCAGAAAACACTTCTTACTGATCCCAAACTTTATATGCTTGAGTATTGCAATAACTTAAATACCTGAAATAATATATAGTATAATATGTTTTTTAAATATTTTGAATGAGCTTTTATTTTTATACTTTCAGTTTTCATTTAATTTTATGTGTTTGTCAGTTTTGTTAGTTTAATTTATTTAATGTCAGTTTTAGTTCATTTTTAATTTTTATTTATTTCAATTTTATTGCTTCAACCTAAACTC